>JAJAGP010000003.1:820943-2050943 GCA_025084515.1 Ancistrus triradiatus | reverse complement strand
CAAACAAAAAAAACTTGAATATTATAAATAGCACTAAAAACATAATATCAAAATAAAAATGAAAAAAAAAACAAACAAACAAAGAGGTACAACAAACGTACTTAAAAACCCCAAAGATCTCATTTAAGTAATTAGTTAAAATTACAGAATAAAACACATAAACAAATACCAAATTTATAACAAAAATACCAAATAAAAAAACGGAAATTAAATAACACAAAACATAGTATTAAAACAAATAAAAAATTGAAGGATAACGAAAAAAGTAAAAAAATAAAGAAAAATAAATAACTAAAATAAATAAAAAAATTAAAATGAAATTTAAATAATTTGTAACCCTCTAAATAAATTAAAAACTCATTGAAAACAAGTAAAACATACAAACAAAGAAACTAAAAAAAAAATATTTTTAACTCAAAATGAAACAAAATAAGGTAGAACAAAAAATTACTTAAAAAAAAACCCACAAAATTAATTTAAAGATAACATTTAAATTAATTTGTAAAAAATTACATAAATAACACATCAAACGAATAAAACCTATACCAAAAAAATGCTTAAAAAAAAAAAAAAAAAAAAAAAAAAAAAACACAGTTAAGGCTGAAATTTAAATAACAATAAAAATCACCAAAATTATTTTACTTTTTATCTAACATCTTTACTTTGCACATACAGCACACTATATTCAACCAAAAGACCCACCAACTATAATTAAGCCAAATTAATGCGTTACTAAGGACCATAAATGCGAGCACCAAGTGTTGAGGCGTTCCACATGTCCATATTATCTCACCTGAAGGCAAGGTGGCGTCGTGGCTGTAAGCTGACAGCGCCCCCGCATGGCTGGCTCAGCGTGTTCCTCTTAAAGACGATGAAGCGGTTGGTGTAGGTGACGAGCAGATCGAAGCCATAATTAAAGCCCGTCCATCTCCAGCAGTACTGAGGAGAGGAGAGAACGCCAGCTCACACACAGCCCTCAATGCTGCCGCCATATTACACATTAACAACACCAATGCCCTCACATCTCCATCTTTGTTCAGCTTCCGTCCACAGCGCATGCTGTTCCTCTCAAACTCCTCCTTATTGGCCTCCTGGGGGCTGACAGACATAAAGAACTGATCATGGCATGTGTAAGATATAATAACATCATTATTTAGGTTAGTTCTCTCATTGCCAACTTGTTTTTGGAATGTGTTACAGGCCTGACACGTGTTTATTAACAAAGAAGTTAAGCAGAAAAAAGCATGAAATAAAAGCATTACTCGTTCTATCAGAGCCGGTGAAAGTCTGACCGCACTCACCCGTTGTCGTTGTCGTGTTCGGTACGTAGCATCGCAAACCACTGCTGCTTGTATATCCTGTATAACCAGTCTTAGAAAGAGCAGAGACACACACAGCCGTTACACCAGTTACATCCGGCATGCTGTGGGGCTTCGGCAGACGGGAGGCCGCTTCCTGTTCACGGGAAGCTCTTACCGGGAGGAATGATGTTGTCCCTCTCCAGGATGCGCGCTGACGCCAGGTCGTTGATGATGTACTGAAGCCGGACGTGTCTGAAGACGGGGACGAAGGCTGACCCCTGGTCCGAACACAGAAACGGATCCTCCTCCCCTCCCTCTGTATGGACCAACCACACACTCTAGTGCTCAAAATAAAGCTTTTATGGACCTACTACAAACTGTACCTGGAATCAAGATTCTTTTAAATATCTTAATTGTAAATGATGGTGGAAAATAAGTATTTGGTCAGTAACAAAAGTTCAACTCAATACTTTGTAACATTGCCAACAAAGGTTATGTTACAAAGTATTGAGTTGAACTTTTGTTATTGACCAAATACTTATTTTCCACCATGATTTACAATTAAATTCTTTAAAAATCCCACAATGTGAATTCCTGGATTTTTTTCTCCTTTTGTCTCTCATAGTTGAAGTGTACCTATGATGAAAATTACAGACCTCTCTCATCTTTCTAAGTAGGAGAACTTGCACAATCAGTGGCTGACTAAATACTTTTTTGCCCCACTGTACCTGTAACGGCTGTTCTCTTTTACCAATATGACCACAAGAAAGTTATGTTTGAGAGGTTTTGTTTGCATCTTTGCACACTCGTTCAGCATTCTCACTGTCAAGCTGCTCAAACTGATTGACACAGGACAGCGAAGGAAACAAATAGTGCTTTAAACTCCGTTCTCCCGCAGCCCTGCTGGAGACATCCTTTCTTAACACAGTTTAGTAACGTAAGACGTAGGACATAAGACACAATGTCACTTCTGCAGCCTGCACACCAGGCCATGTGCTTTCAGCAAGCAAATGAAGTCTTTTGTTTCAAATTATGCCATGTCTCACTGCAAGCGTCTCAAATATGTCGGTATAATTCATTCCAGGATAACTCGCCCTTTCCCACAAAAACCTAGCTACAATGCATTTCGGAAAGCCTTCAGTCCCTTTCACTTTTTCACATTTTGTGAGGTTGAGGCCTTGATAATCTTGTTTCCAGATTCACCAGGTCATTCCCACACCTTAATGATCCCGTTCAGCAGTGGAGCGACTCCTTTATATAAAAATCATCAAGTTTCTTGGATTTATTTCTCAAAACGTTGACAGCCTGATGTATTTTTAGGGTACGTGTTTAGTTTTTGACATTCTGTACCCATGTTTGTTTAGCGCAAAAAACAACATCCTCACTTTATGGACCACAGTAGCGGGCCCCTGTTTCGAAGAACATAGGACACAGATGAAGAATTACAACGTGGGATGATACCCCGTCCAGCCTCCCCTCCCTGAGAGACCACCGAGGCTCACCCCCCCCAGTGATGCCCACTCACTACGTCAACACATACAGCTAACGTAACAAACCCTTTATCTGACTGTCCCTCATCCAAACAATGGTTCACACAGTGCACATTCAAACAGCGGGAGCCTATTTCTATGATTTATTATGCGGAAATCTCTACCTTGTTCCAGTATATTTAAAACTCCACCTATTTTCAAACGTACCGCTTCTTCTTTTACAAAGCCACGTATCGGCATCAGCCAGCAGCTGCTTGATGGGAGCGTCCCAGGACGGATTGAGCTGCAGGAACATCCACTGCACCACGAAAAAAACAAACAAACCGAAAACCTGAAAGCTCAGCACATGTGATAAGGACCTAAAATGTCTTGGTTTTAATAGTTTTCTATGGTTTTATCATCAGTACCTTCTTCAGAGCGGTGTAGACGTCCATCTCCACCTGCATGACGAACAGATCAGACGACTGGATCAGCAGTTCAACGATTTCAACCCTGCATAAACACACACACACACACATGTTAAAACACAGCCTGAGCGTCCAATATAATAAAAGTTAAAAAAAAAAAAAGAAGAAGATGGACAGCTACCCCAGCTCCTTCATGAGATCCACATTCTGATGGGTCATAAAGTTATTAAGGAGCCACTCCAGACACCTAAAAACACACACACACACACAAACACACACACACACACTCTTAGATCAATACCAGCGCCTTATAACTAACAAGTGAAGACTCAGAAACCGGACTGACTTCTTCATGACCGAGTCGAGGCCGTACAGGTTAGCGGCGGCGTAGTAACCACACACACTCTTCACACTGATGTTCTCCTTCATGGTCTCTCCACACTGCTGGATGAGGCCGTCCTGAAGAAACACACTCCTGGATGAGTTAACTCCGAATTAAGGCCTTTTCACAACGAATACGATTTTTATGCAAGAAAAATCACACTCTGTGTGTTAGTTTAACGTAGTGGGACTTTTTTTGTCTAAACACTCTGAAAACTGTCTGCTTTTGCTTTCTTTAATTTCTTCTCTTAATGTATTGGACATTTCGCCGTGTCTTGTTCATATGGTCAACTTAAAAAAAAACACAACATGAGTGAAGATCTAGTTTGTGCTTTTTTGTGAGCATGAACAGAGTAGAATGCACTTAGATACAGTGGGGCAAAAAAGTATTTAGTCAGCCAGGAAATAACACTGTAGGATTTTTAAAGAATTTAATTGTAAATCATGGTGGAAAATAAGTATTTGGTCACCCACAAACAAGCAAGATTTCTGGCTCTCACAGACCTGTAACGTCTTCTTTAAGAAGCTCTTCTGTCCTCCACTCCTTACCTGTATTAATGGCACCTGCTGTTTGACCTCGTTATCTGTATAAAAGACACCTGTCCACAGCCTCAAACAGTCAGACCTCCAAACTCAACCATGGCCAAGATCAAAGAGATGTTGAAAGGTACAGCAGGAGAGAAAAATTGTAGACCGCACCAGGCTGGGAAGAGTGAAAATCTACAATAGGCAAGCAGGTTGGTTGTTGAATAAATCAACTGGTGGGGAGGCAATTGTAAGAAATGGAGGACATACAAGACCATTGATAATCTCCCTCAATTTGGAGCTCCATGCAAGACTCTCATCCCGTGGGGTCAAAATGATCATGAGAACGTGGGAGCAAAAAATCCCAGAACTACATGGAGGGACCTGATGAATGACCTGCAGAGAGCTGGGACCAACAAGTAACAAAGGCTACCATCAGTAACGCATGCCACGCTTAGAGGGACGCAGATCCTGCAGTGCCAGGCGTGCCCCCCTGCTTAAGCCAGTACATGTCCAGGCCCGTCTGAAGTTTTGCCAGAGAGCATAATGGGATGATCCAGAAGAGGATTGGGAAAATATCATGTGGTCAGATGAAACCAAAAATAGAAACTTTTTGGTAAAAAAACTCAACTCGTCGTCGTGTTGGAGGAAGAAGAAAGAAAGAGTTTGCAGGAGTTGCATCCCAAGGAACACTAATACCTGACTACTGTGAAGCATGGGGGTGGAAACCTCATGCTTTGGGCTGTTTTTCTTTTCTGCAGAGGGGACAGGGACGACTGATCCGTTGTTAAGGGGAGAATGAACGGGGCCGTGTATTGTGAGATTTTAAGCCAAAACCTACTTCCACCAGTGTGAAAGCATTGAAGATGGAACGTGGCTGGGTCTTCCAGCATGACAGTGATCCCAAACACACCCGCTCGGGCAATGAAGGAGTGGCTCCGTAAAAAGCATTTCAAGGTCCTGCAGTCTCCAGACCTTAGCCCCATAAAAAATTTGTGAAGTCCGTGTTGTCCAGTGACAGTCCCAAAACATCACTGCTCTAGAGGAGATCTGCATGGAGGAATGGGCCAAAATACCAGCTACAGTGTGTGCCAACCTGGTGAAGACTTACAGGAAACGTTTGACCTCTGTCATTGCCAACAAAGGTTATGTTACAAAGTATTGAGTTGAACTTTTGTTATTGACCAAATACTTATTTTCCACCATCATTTACAATTAAATCCCACAATGTGATTTCCTGGATTTTTTTCTCCTTTTGTCTCTCATAGTTGAAGTGTACCTATGATGAAAATTAACAGACCTCTCTCATCTTTCTAAGTAGGAGAACTCGCACAATCAGTGGCTGACTAAATACTTTTTTCCCCGCTGTAAGTAATCAGACGCTTCCATCCAGTCCCTGTGAGCTTTATCACCATCATTCTCCAGCCTTTCAGTTCTATTCCACCAGATCTTTTCTTTCATATCCATGTTTTTAGAGGCAGCCTGTTGCTCGTCCTATAAGCTCTCAAAGAGCTGTTCTGCCCGGCGACCGAGCTCTGATTGGTCAGCCTGATTATAACCATGCAGAAATTAGAACAGGCTCCGATTTAACATTTTACGCAGCATCGCGGTCCGTAAGTTTCAGACTCGGTGTGAAGGATATCGTTAATGTACATGTGTTCTTTTTCAAAACTTGACGTACATTTTTTTCGTCCGGTGTGAAAAGGCCTTAAGATGTTTATTTCACTGTAGTTAACATTACTTCTTATTTTATTTAACTTACTCCAGGATATCGTACTGATTTATCTCAAATACCCCTGCAGAAGTCATTTTAGATCACAGTTTTGTGTTATACAGGTGGGTGGAACTAATCGACAGCATGTGTGTAAAGTATAACCGTTAACCACAGGCTCTTAAACTGCTAAATAATTCAGGATTATTGTAATTAGGAACAAATGTAGAAAAACCGCTCAGCCCTCTGGGTGTAAATAACGTTTATGAGTAAGGGCTACAGCCTGGAAGCAGAGGTTATTCAGTACTGACCAGCTGGAGCATGCAGGCAGCAGCCAGGATACTGACGACTCTGCTGGGCTTGATCAGCACATCGTCCCTGTACAGGGAGCCGAACACCACCTGCAGGGCTGCACACACACACCACACACACCACACACACAACCGTGACCCCACCTCTCTCTTGTCTACCAATTAAGCTTGCATGCATGTAACCACACTAACCACTCTTATTAAAAGGGGTGTAACGATACACTCTGTTCACTATTCGATTCACGATACTGATATCACAATTTGATTTTGTTCTGAATTTTACATTTCGAAGTGTAAACAATGCAAACAATACACACTTTCTTGAATACGTTTGTAAGCTAAACAACTTTAGTCCGCTGCAATTAAAAGAAACGACTAGAAACTAGGGCTGCATTGTCTGTCCTATTGGACTATGTGTTCCCGATTTTTCCGCCATCTGCAATTCCAGTTTCGAACACCAGATGGCGCAATAAAACGAACACGTGTGACATCGCCGATCTCTACGACAGCGCCACGACGCATCGTAACAACCCTACGTATTAAATCCTCCAGCTCACCCTCAATGTCGATGTTTTGGTCGGGGATTTCTAGTTCGATGACCATCATGTTGGATTCCTTCCAGGAGCCACTGAACATGCTGGAGAAATAACCGGACTGCACAGAGAGAGACGGAGAGAAGTCTCAGATATATCACAGATATCTCAAAGGTCATTTCACTTTCAAAGCAATTTAATCAAATATGGCACGTGCCAACAGAGGGGCCGGACAAAATACCATATACAGCACACGACCGAAGAATCAATCAGCATTTATCGGCTGCTATGAAGCTTTTACTATCGTCACTTTTACGTAGTGTGGGTTACCCCTGATCACATGATACCACAGTGTTTAGACTTGGGCTGGACTAATAATGGTGAAGTGACAGACCACACCTCGCCTGAAGTGGGACACAAGCCAGATATCGTCCCAGCTTTGACGAGGTGAGCTTTCAGTTACGTGTCATGAGGATCCTTTGTCTGTGAGTCATGGATACAGGGAGCTTGCCCATATAAGGGCACAAGGGACCAATACCTCAGCGATGGAGGAAAATCAGGCAACAAACATAGTTCCAAAAATCGGAATTACCTGACACAGGTAAACTTTGTGGAGGTTCCACTCCTGACCAAGAGCGCAGATTCGGATGTCGCTGTTTTCCCCGTTTAGGAACAGTGTCTGGTAGATGTACTTAGATGTGCTTTTCAGCTTCTTCCTGTTACATATGAAACAAGAATCGATTTAAAACAAAAACTACAAGAAGCTGCGTTTAATATACATGTATGCGCTGTTCAGATACTGTATAGATACTTTGCACATAGTGCATTATTTGAAACAATAATATTAATTAAAATGAAGACATTTAGTACACTACTGTACAATACAGTCATTCTTGATTTGTATCTTTTAACTAGAATAACACCATGTTTTTTTCTTCAGGACTGTTATACTCTTTTCTGTCAGCAGGTGTCACAAGGGTTCGCTTGTACTAGTTTTTTGTCATTCAGATGTAATTTTTATATATGTATATCATCTATATATCTATATCTATATATTATCTATATATATAGTATCCTATATATACTATTATATATATATATATATGCAAATAATCACACCAATTCGCACTTAAAAAGCAGGCTCTTCATGATTCTTGGACTCTACTCCATCTCCTCTTTTCCATACATCTCCTTTCAACTCTTTGGGAGCTTTACATATCTTAGTCTTTGCATCATCATTCAAAACCCTGTTCCCCGTATAAAAAAGTGGCTCTTCACCCAGATGACGCCTCTCCTATGCTGCTATTAGCTGCAGTGTAATGGCAGGACAACTAAATACTTAACTCACTGTTTTTAATACTGCATGCAAATTCCGGGCATTTTCTGATTCCATTCCAAGACAGAGACTGAGGAAATAATTATATATGATCATCTCACCGCTGCGAAAAGCTATAAAAAGGTATACTCTAATCTACACGTTGGCCTAATACTTCTGCACAGTACTGTAATGTATATATTTTAAAATGTTGGCTAAATCAGAAAAGGCTAGAAGCTTGGGCATCTTATACAAATGATCTCCTAGGGTTTTTTTGGTCCCTCAAGCTTTAATTCTTTATTCAGAAATATTTTAAGATAGTGAACATGTATTGGAAAACAGGTGCGTTTGGTTGAGGGGCGGCCTCGTGGCATGGGTGCAAAATGCATCATCTATGAATTCATACCCCATTACCAGTGTGTGTGTGTTTGTGTAAGGTATTTAGTGTGTGTGTGTGTTACCTGTCAGGTCGAATCCTGCAGCCTGTCCTCCTCCCGCCGTCGGCTGCACATCCTGTCAGCGGGAGGCTACGTTTCCTCTTCTTACACTCATAGCTGTGTGTTCCCTGAATGTGGCAGCGGGGCTGTAACGGGCTGCATCGAGGTGGTGCGGGACGGAATGGGAACGACATCCCTAAGAGACCCCATGCTTATCTGACCCTGAGAGGAGACCCACACACACACACACACACACACACACACACACACACACACACACACACACACACACACACACACACACACACACACACACACACACACACACACACGTGACCTTTCAGAGTATCTGGACCGCTACTGATAAGCTCCCCGGACAAAAAATGAGGTGGGAGTCATTTCAGGCTCCTGCAGACGGCGCTGCACGAGGGCGATCAGGCTATAAATACCTGCGGGGGTGCGAATATAATAATATATAGGCTAAGATGAAATAGAGAGTAAAAACTATAGCATATAAAATAGTAGTTAAGATAGATGAAATATTGAATATAATAGATTAAGGAATGAGCGAGCTGGAACAGTTAGTCCAATAAAAAAGTGCCAGGTCTTGACTGTTTTCTTATAACACTCCCAGCCTTGCTTTATTCCTTACACATCGCCCTTAATATTCAGACATAGCATGTAAATAAAATACAATAGCCTACATGGATTCCTGTGAGAATTGTGGTTGCTTCTAGAAGTCAACGGCAGTCCTTTATAACCAATTTCTGAAACAACACTCCGCAGGAAACAGCATACCATGAACAAACGGAACAGAGTGGCACACAGGAATCCTTTGCTCACTTCAGTGGGTGAAAAGACCAGAAATTTGGACTGTTCATGACTGAAAACTGGACGTGAATGATGCTAGGCGTGGTGTTCATCAAAGACTTCAGGAAACCTTCAATGAGGACTGCGTGCAAGCCGTGGTTCAAACCGGAGGAGGTTCTGTAACGTTCCGGGGGGTTTTAATTAATTACAAATGGCTCCTTTGGTTATCTTCGAACCACAATGCCTACATCCAGCTGCTGGATCAATCAGGATTTACCTTTTGCTCATAATCTTACCGAGGAACATAACATTCCTATCCCTGTATTCCAAGATAATAACTCTCAGTTCACAGGGCTGTGATGTGACTGATCGGCATGGTGAACATCCAGAAACTTATCTGGTCGATGCCAACTCGAACCACAGCTGTTATTGGTGCCCGTGGAGGTATTACAGGCTGTTAGGTTCGTTTCAGTCACGAGTGACTCATTTGTTTGTCAGGTGAGCTTATTAACAATCACAGCTACTATAAACAACCCCAGTAAAATCATGGTTAATACTCATAAGGGAAAACAATCATCATTATGTATGTAATATGAGCGGATGGCTGTGTTCATATTCCTCACATAACTGAAAATACACATTATTAAAACAATAACAAACATTAGTAAACGTCCAAGAGCTAAGACTGGAAAACAGGTGTTACTAAATACATAAACAGCCCGTTTAGAGTTAACAAATCCACCATTAGGCTCGCAATAAGAAGCTGTGATTAAAATGCGTTAATAAGTCGTGTTTAATTCTAACTTATAATATTTTAACAGTAAATAATCACTCATGTCCCTGCAGTCTAACCCTGCTGCTGCATGTTGGCACCGCGCGTATTAAGCCCAAACAAACACACACAACATCATCTGTAAGCAAATTCATACATGAAATATAGAGAAATAAAGCTGTAATATTGCATTACTCACAGAAAACTGGCGGTGCTGATCAGGATGGATGTCCTTCCCCCCCCACACACACACTCAGAGCTTCAGCTGAGCTTCTAAAGGAGTCGATTAGATTTTAATTTCCTCTCTAATAACGAAACGTTTCATTATTAATACACTCTAATGTTTACATAAACTGAACAACGGTCGCTAATGAACAATAACAACCAAACACAGCTGCTTCCTCTGCTCTCTTACTGTAGGACCCCCTTCCCATACACACGCACCTGTACTGACACCTAGCGGTCTGGAGAAATAAATTACGCGAGATTATCGGAGGGGGTTAAAGCTGAGGAGTGTACTGTACCGTGACGTTTCACATGCCACTGGCTTTTCCTAGCGGTGCATGACAGTTACTGCAGTGGCTTGGCTTAAACTGTGGCCCTTTTTTGCCTTCCTAAAGGGTTGAAGGGTGGGTTTGCCCAGAGCACCACAACCTAGAACCACCACTGCTTGGAGTGGCTCACTAACTAGCATAAAACAGTGTATTACATGATTTCCACAAGACTGTAGCTGCACTTTCAAATATGTGTGAATATTTTCTCATGTTGTTGGTGGTGATTTCTACCAGAGAAACATGCAATTTATTGTCTTTACAAAGAACTTTTTTTATTAGCAAAAATCAAATAGAAAAATAATTAAAAAAATTATATGAAAAAATATAATAGCCAAAATATAAATAAGTACAATTAAATAATTAAATAAAACAACAGTCTCCAGTGGGCAGCGATATTTCTGCTGCATATCGGCAGAGTCCCTCGTGTCCTAAGATTATTGTGATAGCCACCTTAAAAGATAATACGACATCAGAAACAGTACAGCTTCATAACTTTATGCATGTGTTAATAATGTGCTTACCTCTGGAAGCAGGACATCAAACACCAGATTCAGGTCTTGACAGTCATTACTCAGGCTCAGAGCATTTTTTATTTTGTTAATCAATGAAAGTGTCTTAAACACAACGTTTTGATGAATGGCAAAAGCAAGGAATTGTAAATTTTCCTGTTTAGAAGAAAAATGTATTAAGATTTGTTATAGCTCAAAATCACTACACACACACACACACACACACAATAGAAAACAAACTTACCAGTGTTTTGATCCATGTAATGGATGGCATGTTTTAAGTGTTTTATTCTAATATGCTGCAAAGTTGCTTCTGTAGGTGTCCAGCAGTAGCAGCAATTCTCTTCTGAGGCGTTTATTTCGTCAGGAGTTGTATACTCGAATTTCACCTGTGATGCTCTAGACACTATTTAATTCAATATAAAAACATTTAAATATTGCATGGGCTAGGGACACCAGAACCTTTGTTGGCCTATGATATGAAAAATGAGTTTATATATGCAATAAAACATTGACACCATAATGAGTAGGACAGCAATAAACAATAAAACTGCTCACGTACAGCGTGTTTGATGCAACAGTCAAACAAATAAACAAAAACAAAACGAACAGTCATGCAATATGAACAGTGGCACGTGCCACTGGCCTTTCCATTGGCATGCCAATGAAGCCATTGCAGTAACTGTCATGTACCGCTAGAGGCGCTTGTGGCAGTGGCACGTGCCACTGTCATGTAGGAAAAGCCAGTGGCACGTGAAATGTCACGATACAGTACACTCCACGGCTTTAACTGCTGCGGCAAAATTGTCCACCCAAGTGCCCAATAAACATGTAAATTTAGTAGCTAAACATTTTTAGAACGGCGCGATTTTCCGCGATTTCCCAGGGAGTTAACTGGTATCAAACAGCAGCTACTCATCGAGACGAATCCAATGATATGGGTATCATGCGTGTAGACCACCAGGAAGTATGTAAAACAAGTGTAGATAGCAATCGGTTGCTAACGTGTGACTGATTGGCTCAGCGGGAGTAAAAGGACAAACACAGACACTGGGACTCAATTGAATTATAATCTAGGAGTCCTCCTGAATTTGTGGATTCCAAAATTGTCCACCAATGTGCCCAAAAAACATGTTAATTTAGTCAATAAACAAATCGAAAACGCCGCGATTTTCGTTCCTGGTGTCAAACAGCATCTACTCATCGAGACGAATCCAGTGATATGTGTTCCGTGCAAGTAGACCCATGGGAAGTGTGAAAAATAAGCATTTGAGCCTTCACTACTGTATGGTGCTAATGGGACCTCACATAGGTATTCAATATATTGTAATTGGAACAAATATATATTGCAAATGGGATGACTTTTCACTGTCCACAGATATATGACATACTATATGTGTCCCACTATAATATTCTGGTCCAAAACCAGTATAACATGCCTGTCCAAAACCAGTATATTTTTGGCCTGTTCAATAAGTTGGGCAAGGGATCCCATCTCCAATATATTACGTGGGTAAAAAATATGCTGGTTTTGGAAACTCAGATTCTGACAATTTTATGCCTATTTGACATACTACATGGGTCCCACTACCATATATTGGTCTAAAACCAGTATAAAATGCCTGTCCAAAACCAGTATATTTTTTGCCTGTTTAATAAGTTGTCCAATATATTACATGGGTAAAAAAAATACTGGTTTTGGACACTGCAATTTAGATAGTTAAAACCTTGGTAGTGGTTAAGGGACAGGTACACTGCATGAAAAGTGTGTCTCTCAATCACTACCAAGGGTTTATTTGTCTAAATTGCAGTGTCCAAAACCAGTATATTTTTTACCCATGCAATATCTTGGAAATGGGATCGTCAGATCTCAGCTTTGGAGTGAGCTAGAACCTCCAAAGTCTCGGCCTCCTTAACCCATGGTGCAAGTTTGGTGAAGATTGAAGAAAAAAGATTTTTAGGCCCAAAAAAAACTCCAAGGGTTACCCCTTGGAGTTTTTTTGGGCCAAATTTTTGAGTTTCTTTGATCATCCTCAAACTTGCGACATGGGTTAAGGAGGCCATGTCGCATATTTACCATAAACCAATGAGGTAACTACTCACCATGCGGCGATGAGGATCAGAAATGAAGTCTCAGTTCTCGGTCTGAAATGCAAGGGTGTGGTTAAAATATAGTCCTGTCTATGGCTTACAACTACTTATGATTTGGTCATGACTTGAAAACATGGGACAGCATTTTTTGAATAAAGATACATTTTTTATGATAAATCTAAATATTTAAATGTCACTTAAGCAATAACACACGAGAGATATCGGCACGGCTGTGATGCGGTCTTTGATCAGAACACCCGTGCTGATATCTCATGTTAAAGCACGATCTGGAGTGTGTTATTGTGATTATACCACAGTTCCTTTATCGCCATTTATTGTTAGATTTTAAGATAAAGAGGACAGAAAATGATTTGTTTAGCAGCCTTCCACGAGGTAAAATAGTTCCATTCTATGGTTCCCCCGCGGCTACGCCCTTCAGTCATTAAAGACGAGGAACAGAATGACCAATAACTTTATAATACATACAATAAACACAAATATATCTATAGGTAAGTTTTAATTTATTAAAAAGAAAGTGTATTTACATTCAGGGTCAGGTTTATAAGGCAGGCTGTTACTAAGATCCACTGTTCTACCAACTGAAGCAAATCAGAGTGAGATCCCAGTGTTCTAACCAAAGTCTAGGATCCCGTTTGATTAGTGATTATAAATCTGTATGATGAAGCTCTTAATGTGAATCTGATCAGTCAGAAATGTAAGGGCAGAGCTACAGAGCATCAGCAGCTTCTCTGGGTTAGAGCTGGACTTACAGATAACAGACCTGTCAGATGAATGAAGCTCCGATCAGCCATGGATGGGGTTTAATGAAAGAGCCGAGTTTAACTCCAGCAAATGACGTCTTTGTGAGGGATGAAGCTGATTCAGCATTTTTGTTGATGGGACTAAAACTGATCTTCAGTCTCGTTGCTCTTCAGTCGAGCTGTGAATCCATTAAGAGCCGGGACGTTTGATTTAAAGGACTGACTTTGTTTCGTCTTCCAGAGCTTCCAAATCCTAAATGTGATAAAACTTTGGCTCAGGATGGTCATTAATAGCTTCATCTTCCAAACTTGAATCACTTTCAAAACCAGTATTATAAATTTTATAAACTATTTTATAAAATAATTATAGCTTTCATTTTGGCAGTGTTTTACTCATTGTAACTTGAGTTGGGCGGGCATCAAGTAATACTGATAGAGCGTCGGTTAGAGTGCTGTTATCGTGCAATAATGGCACGGCTGGAGCGTCTCTCAGCCAATCAGATTGCAGGGTTGGAACTAACTGTGGTATAATTTACAATAATTCCAAAAACTAATTAACTAATCAACAGTTGAAAGCAAATGACAACATTTTTGAGTATGATCATGTGTTAAAATTTGGGGCTTCAGGTTTGGGACAACCTCCTCCTAATGGAAACACAATAGAAATGATTATTTAGTATATATTAAGCTTAGGTTGAACTGATTAGAATGATCCTGAGATTATAAACTGGGTGTTGGGGTGAAATAATGTTCATACTCATGTGTATTCATACATATGTGCTCGATGTTCATATTATTTATTGGGGTAAACTATTTAGAGGTTCCTAGACCATTTTAGTAGTAGGCATTGCAAAATTCGACACTGATTATTCATTATTTGTACTGATTTATAATTACATGTTCAGTGGTCCTGTATGCTTGCTGTTTGTGATTCGTTTTTATCTGTGTACCCCAGCTTATTAATATTGCAGACAGCAAAGATCAGGTGTTTCCTGTGGTGGATGGATTCCACGCTCTCAAGTCCATTGTGAATTCTGTAAATCACTAACCCTTTCATTGTCAACTGTTATTGTCACTTACGGTTTTATTAGGTTTTGTGTGTGTGTGGGTGGGGGTGTCAGGTTTATATATCACTGTGAGGATGGAATGTCCCCACAAGGATAGAAAGAAATGACATTTGACATTAACTTGTGTTTTTTTGTTTTTATAAAAATGGCAACATACTTCTGAAAAACCAAAAAAAGCCAAAACATTTATTTAACATTACATAGGATAAGGTTAGGATTAGGTGTGCCGTTAATGAGCTATATTAATATTATATGATCTATGAGCATAGCCCTTCATGTATTTGTATTTCACAGATTTTAAAGAAGTCGTGCATAGAGATTTTTAACATTGAGCCTTCCAGTGTCTGCGTAAATGGTACGTTGTACAAAATTATGGAAGATGTAAAATGTCAGTAGTGGAGGCTTTAGCCTTGTTCCATGTCAACTTTTTTTTAGAATCCTTCAACATCGTGCTAAGTGGGAAGGGCTTTGCTCAGGGACAGAGCTTGGACGGTGTGGTCTGCACATTCTCCGTCAATCAAAAGGAAACCTACAGTAAGCCACACACACACTGCATGTTACATTTAGCAGACAGCCATTTCCAGCGTCAACTTACAATTGAGCTGAGCAGTTTGAAGGCCTTGCTAAAAGGCCCAACTGTGGCGGCTAGCCAGAGTCAGGATTTGAATTCACAGCTTCTGATTAGTAGTCCAGAACATAACCGCTGAGCTGCCACTGTGTGTTAAAACTGACTGCTGCTGTGGAATAGGATATGTCCATGAATATGAGTATATGTGTCTGTAATATGTCTCACTTTTTATTTGACATTAGTGTAATTTTCCCAAACTAGTATGCCAAAATTAGAGATTCAAATAGAGCTAAACGGTGACCCCATGCTTTCCAGTGTCCTTGGTTTCCGGATGTTTCTTTCCCGTTAATTATCTACATAGAGGGATGTTTCAAGAATAAAACTTGTATTGGATTGTATTGGACATACAGACTGGACAAAATAATGGAAATTCATAATATGTTAATACCAAGGGGTAATCAGTAGGGAAATCTCACGTGGTTACAGCGTTTGAGTGTTTGTAATATAGGGTACACCTGGTCCTGTAAAATTCCCCCATAATTCATAGTTATTGGCTGTTATATAACCATGCAAAGCGGTTATAGGAGCTTAGGATGTTTGTCCAAACCATTATGGATTCTTCAGTGGAATAGTTATTGGCATCCAGATAAAAAATTATCAACTGGATCATTTTCTCTGTTGTTCAGGGCTCCAGGTTTTCTGTTCTGTACACCATGTTATGCTCTTCTCACACTGCCCTTTGATACAAGAGGGTTCTGAATGGAATTACAGGGGGTTTTATCTAGTGCTGATCGTTTAATTCTGTGCTTATTTTTGCTGACACCATTTGTCCATATTTGACATGTTGCTCTGAATTTTGGGACTCTTTAGGCTGATGCACCTGTACCTCAGACCTATGTGGTCTCTTTGGAAATCTGTTAGCTGCCTAATGTTCCCTTAAAAATCTGACATACT
This sequence comes from Ancistrus triradiatus, assembly GCA_025084515.1. NCBI lineage: Eukaryota > Metazoa > Chordata > Actinopteri > Siluriformes > Loricariidae > Ancistrus > Ancistrus triradiatus. The sequence goes on along the minus strand of JAJAGP010000003.1, from coordinate 2,034,446 downwards.
GTTACTTAGCTGTGTTTCTAATTATGATTCAGTTATCATTGTCTGTTTTACTTATTATCTAGTACATTTACATTTAGTCATTCAGCAGACACCCTTATCCAGATTGACTAAGAACTGATGCAGTCTTACAAAGTACAGTTCTAGTAGTGTTTTATGGACCTTGCTCAGTGGTCCAATAGTGTCTGGCAGTGCTGGGGCCTTCTGGTCCATGGTCCGGTACTTCAAAAACTACACCACCACGGTCTATTAATAGATAATATAGTTGCTATTTATTGTTTGTTGTTAAGAACACAAATGACTTCATACGAAGAAGACAAATTGCAGGGTGCTTTATGTGAAAACCCATGCTGCCATTTTATTATCATTTTATTTTGGAAATTCAGCTCTGCTTTCAGGGTCTCTCTCTGTCTGACTAAAGTGATCTCCCACTGATTTCCCTTCCTCATAGATGAGAGAGAGATAGTTTCTCCTGAATACAAGGGAGCATGAGGCTGATGCGGGTCCCCAGCAGGCACGTACCACGGATACTCCTGGCTGATCGCTCACTGGAGTGTGGCACCAAAGCCGGGGAGATGCGCACAAGCGCAGAAGAGCGGCCAAGCCGCGATCGCTGAAGCTGCTCGGAGGAAGACGCTTCCGGATGGCCTAACGCCACTCCAAAGCGTGAATAAGCTTTCCCTTTCCTACCTAAGGCCCTGGCAAACACCTCAAGCGTTTTCGCTCTACTCAAGTTCCCCCCCTTTGCGGGAGAACTTGTACCTTTGTCCCTGAAGGAAAAAAGGTAAACGATCCGAGCAGCAAGAAAGCGATCAAAAACCTGTAAGCCGTATCTAAAGGCGAGCAGTATGCAAAACGTAGGCGAGGATGCGGCGCCTGTCAGTGGCAAAGTGTGCTCTTAAATAGCACTACTGACAAGTGCAATCACATTGCCAATCAGTAATGCCAACGTGAATGCGCTGGTATGTGGGGATTCCAAACGATAACTGAGCCAACAGTGGCCTCTACTGTCAGCTCAGGGGAATCCCCAGAAAAGTGGGGAGAGCAGACACTGCTGAGAAGGACCAACACTGGCCGCTGACGGCCAAAGTGTAGGCCCTAACACTGTGCCTTTGTTTGGCTCATCCAGTACTGTGTATATTTGTGTTTATAAGAGAGCCAGAGGTTGCCATTGCAACTGGAAGGTGCATACTTACACCTGATTAATATTTATTAGTCATTTGGACATGTAGTGATCATAAAGATTGTGGTTTATCAAACCCATGTGTAGCACTTATATCCATTTCAATGCAAGTAATTTGATGAAGAACAAATAGGGGAAAAGTATACATTTCTGAGACCCCTGATTCTTCTGGATTTGTTGTGTACATGAACAGAAATGTAAGACACAATATCTTTGATATCCTTCTGTCTTTAATCAACCAGGACCCACACAGTGTTCATTTCTATCCTGCTGCCTGTTACATTAAATGAATTGTGTTTGGGTCAAAGAAGATCAAGCTGATTCCTGTTTTTTTATCGACTTTTTTTTACCTGTTTTAACCATGCTATTGTGCTGGGGAGGCACAGCGAGCTAATGTCGTAAGTCAACACCACAGTGATTGAGGTTTGACTGTGAGAACTCGCTCTTCTGGTCGGGTAAGGTGTCACATGCAGGCATGTTTGTGTCTGAGAGAGAGAAGGCTGCGAGCACAGACCCAAAAGTATGTTAATTATTTATGCATTTAAAGTTTCCTTTAAGCTTTGTTTACTTTCATTAAATGTGAATATATTCAGGTGACCTATAACAATGTTACTTACTTCTGAATATATTTAATATTGGCAATGTTTCTGTTGGGGCAACGTGGTGGGTCGATGGGTAGCACCTTCACCTTACAGCAAAAAGGTCCTGGGTTCGATCCCTGGTGGAGTGACCTGGGTCTTTTCTGTATGTTCCATGTGTGTCTGCATGGGTTTTCTCTGGGTTCTCTGGTTTTCTCCCACAAGTAAAAAGACATGGTTAGATTAAGTAGTGTCTAAAAGTGCCATGAGTGTATGTACCTTATAATGGATTGGCACCCTGTGTCGCCGGCTAGGCACCGGCTTTCCCGCGACCCTGACCAATGATTAAGCGGATAAGGCGACGAATGAATGAATGTTTCAGTTGTAAACGAAGCTAAAATCTGCTTAGTCATCAGGTCCACCTTAAAATAGAATTAATTTGCAAGGGTCGGCCGGCAGATGGCACCAAATACACTTTTCGATGACATTTCTTTGTTTTCATCTTTTGCACAATGGAAATGTTTAAAGCAATGCTGAAGTGTTTGCTGTATATCTGTTATTACATGTCTGTTAAATCTGACATTAGATTATGAAATTATATATAACAGTATATGTGTATAAATACCAAATTAGTGCATATATCTCTCAATAATCAAAAATCACTGTGGCACCGTACTCTAAACTTTGCATATGTGAACAAAGAGGATGTAACAGGTAGGTATAAAACAGGTTGTTAAACCTTTAAGTATCTACCTTAATGAATCCAGCTGTTATTTACCATGGTAATTATTATTGCATTTAAACAATTAATTCATCTCTTCATTCAGTGGGAATATATTTATTTCTCGTTTAAATAGATAGCCACCAAATTGTTAATTTAACATTAGCAAGACATTCGACCGTAAAATAGGTGGAAAAAAAAGGGGCCGTCGCGGGATTTTTGCGTCACACTAAAACACGGCAATGGGTACAAAAACCTTACAAACGCTGGTGAATAGTTGAAGCAAGAGAAATATGTAGCTGAATGAAACTTTAAGGTGAGAAATATTTTTGTATATTTGAGTCCTTAAGCGTATGTAATGTTAAAAATGAGGTTTAAATGATTTTTATATATGCTTAGATATGAGGTTAGCCGGTATCGTTCGTTTGGATTTCTATAGCAACGTCACGTTATAGAGCTATTAAATACATAACATACAATAATAATGTTATTATGTCGGGTAGCGGATTATCCTGTAAAGGACACGCTAAGGAAATGTAGTGATTTAGTTGCTGTATAAATAAAGGTATGACTAATAAACGTATAAGCTTTTATAGCCAGTCCTGTAGGTTTAACATTAACGCTGAATTAATTATAATGCAGAATGTCTCACTATAATCAGTCCATACTAGCGAGTGATTAAGTAACCTCACTCATTAGGTCTTAAATGGGCTGGGGTGGCACAGTGGTTAAGTTACAGGACTGTGGATGGGAAAGTCCAGGGTCCAAGCACTGCCAAGCTGCTGCAGTCTGTTCTCGTAGTCGGTCTGTTGGAGAAGTGGATGAGTTTGATAAGGGTCAAATTGTTATGGCTAGGTGACTGAGTCAGAAAATCTATGTGGTGTGTCAGAGAGAGGCAGTAATAACACGGCATGACATCAGCATCATATGTATACTGGCATATTCCACTGACGCCCGTACATTAGGAGTCTGCCACTGTCTCCCGTGTCTCACTGTCTATTCAAGTGTCAGGCACCCACAAATGTTTGGCCATGTAGTGGAGACAATAGTGGCTAAAGCTGCAGACTATTGACAGGATAGTTATTGAGCAAGTCCCACCAACACCAACGCCCTCTGGAGCTTATCTCTCTCTCAGTCCATTTACCTTCACCCTCAGCTGTAAGTCACTCTAGGTGATGGTTTCAGCTAAATGCTGTAAATGTAGATGCAGTCCATTTTAGTGAGGTGCCTATGCAGATAGATCAGCCTGGGACTGTGAAGTTTGTGTTCCAGACAGTGGCAGGAAAAAGGGAAATGAGAATGCTGATAAAGCAGCCAAAGCCAACAATACAGCATGTTGGAGAAGAGGCTGAGTTTCCAAGAAATAACATAGAAATGCATAATTCATCTTAAATGTAAGTAAGAGGTGATAGCAGGGCAGCAGAGGGAAGGCAGTGGTCTAACCTCATAGTAGTTTGGATCAGGTAAGCAAAGTGTGTGAGACAGTCACATGTCAAAATCTAACCATTTAAAAAAACCACTTGCGCCACCGTGTGCCTGTGTCACAAACAAATTGAAATTCAGATCGGCATATGTTTTCAATGCAGCGTGATCAAAACTGGTTTCAGCGAAGGCTTTATTCTGGTTCATCACTATTTATAATAGTGATCACCCTATAATGTGGTAAAAATACAGATTTGTAGACTTTGAATATTAGAATGAAGTGAAATTGCACCTAAACATTAATGCCGTGCGCTTAAATACACCACGAATCCACTGTTTTATGGTTTGGCATTCAACTGATTTTTCAACCCACAGACCGTAAACATCTGCCATTCCAGTGACATTACAAGATGTGTAATGTATACTCATGCATTGCTCTTGTATTTCCAGACACACAAAGCTGCAGAAATGTTTAACTAAAAAGAAACAAAATGGAGATCTCTTTAAGTATAACTAAAAACTAACTAGTTTTTGTTGCTATGTTTTGTTCTGCCAGTGCTCTTGTAACCTGGCAGCACCCAGATGACTAAAGATGCCTCAGAAGAACATGAAGAGCACCCATTACATTGAGCTGGGGAGCTACCAGTATTGGCCAGTTCTTATACCCCGAGGGATCCGGCTGTACACTTACGAGCAGATCCCGGTGTTTCTCAAAGAGAACCCGTACATTACAGACGGATACAGAGCCCACCTGCCTTCGAAGTTATGTCTGAAAAGGTAGGCGTGTTCTCTGCACTGGCTGTACAGGGGTGTATGGGATATTGTAAAGGCCCTCACATGGTGTTTGTGCTTTGAATGTTTTAGCATGTTTGTTCTGTCCAATGAGACGGTGAATATCTGGAGCCATCTTCTGGGCTTCATGCTGTTCTTCTTTTTGGGGGTGAATGACATGTCAGCAGTGCTACCGGCCGCGGGCGCGTCCAGAGAGGATTACGTCATCTATTCTATAGGGCTGTTTTGCTTTCAGGTCAGTGCACTTCAATCAGTCAGTCCTGTAGGGATGAAGAACACCAAACAGATCTCTCACTAACGAGTCCTTATACCCAGTGAGGCTGCATATCAATAGTGTGGGCGAGATTGTGAACAGGTGATTTGACATTTTGGTTAGGTTTGTATGCTGTGCTCGGTGGGTTATCACCTTTTCTGCTGCCATCGCTCGGAGAAGACCAGCCGCCGCTGGTTGGCCCTGGACTATGCTGGCATTTCTGTGGGGATTCTGGGCTGCTATGTTCCTGGAGTCTTCTACGCCTTCTACTGTGAGAGTGTAAGATGCACATTTCTCTGCCTTATAGCCTGTAGAGTGTGGACGAATTAAGTTATAGTATGGTTGAGATTTAATGGTGATTGTGCCAGTCTGTGCCCTTCGACCATATTTACATGTGCATCATGTGTACTTCTCTGGCTTCCCCTCAGTTCTGGCGGCAGGTCTACCTGATCACGGTCCTAGCTCTGATCCTGGCTGTGTTTTCAGCACAGATCCACCCGCTTTACCACACGCCGGAGTGGAAGAAGCTGCGCTCTGCCATCTTCTGCTCCGTTGCGGCTTACGGCATCATCCCAGCCTGCCACTGGGTCTGGCTCAGCGGGGGCTTTTACTCTGAGATCGTGCAGGTAAGTGAGAGCATCAGGCACAGTGTAGAACAGGATTTGAACATGCATTCATGGTGCCGGTGGTGATTTGGAACCAATATTTACAAAGGCACATTTTCAAGCACTGCAATTTCTCTGATGTACTGATGTCGATGTCTGTATTTCCTGGTACTTTATTGTGTTGCAGGATTTCAAAACCACTTTTGCTTGTTTAATATTATTTAATATTTATCTATTATTCATGGACACGGGGAACATGGTGTTTATTTACAATTTGTTGGAGAGCACTTTTTGTTTTTTTAAAGGTTGTACTAGCCTAAAAAGTGGCCTGTTCTTTCTGCTTTTTTGGGGAGCAATTTTTTCATTAGTAGAGAAATTAGGCCGATTTGTGCGTTCAGTCGCAAATTCATCTTTAAAACCTGGCATTCAAAGCCAGAAGAGTGTAGTAATAGGCAGAACAATTACATTCTCTTCCACTAGAGGGCAGGAAGCTATCAGCTGTGTTATACATTTACATTTACAGCATTTAGCAGACGCCCTTATCCAGAGCGACCTACAGTTGATACAATCTTACAATCCAAGCAATTGTGGGTTAAGGGCCTTGCTTTGCTCAAGGACCCAACAGTGGCAGCTTGGCAGAGGTGGGATTTGAACCCTGCATCTTTTGGTCCACAGTCCAGTACCTTAACCACTAGGCTACCACAGTCCTATATACATTTTGTGATATTTTTGTTTGGTGGTGTGCCTTGTGATTTTTTCCAATGTGAAATATGTGCCGTCGCTCAAAAAGGTTGGGAAACCCAGCCTTAATCGCATAGTTTTTAGCTTACAGTTATGTAAATATAAAGGGTATTTTCACATGACAACAGCGTGCAAACGGTAAATGCGTTTGAAGCCTGAACTTTTATATGCATGCTAAACCTTTAGATTATCCTGTTATAATTTATTAGAATTTTTTAGCTCTCTGCTGTTCAAATGAACGGATGCTGATTGGATGGACATTAAAACAGTGCAAGCCTGTACATATATTTTTACCATGTCACCCACCCTTGTTTTTGGGTGACCAAATACTTATTTTCCACCATGATTTACAATGAAATTCTTTAAAAATCCTACAATGTGATTTCCTGGATTTTTTTTCTCATTTTGTCTCTTAGTTGAAGTGTAGCTATGATCAAAATTACAGACCTCTCTCATCTTTCTAAGTAGGAGAACTTACACAATTAGTGGCTGACTAAATACTTTTTTGGCCCACTGTATTTTACTAGGTCACCCACCCCATATTTGGGTACCTGTTGTGGTAGTTCACCTTCTGTTCCAGACTTAATTCCTGAGATTGTGTTTTCCAGTTGGCGTCCCACATTTGATGCTTTCCCTTGATGGTGACTTAGCCATATTAAATGTGAAACCTTTTTTTGTCACTCTGACGTCCTCAAAACTTTTAAATTTGACTTGAGCGTCATATTTTTTGTATTTATGTATAGTGTTAAATGAAATCGCATAACTAAATTCTTCAAATAAAGCTCAGTCCTAACCTCTCAAGCATTTGCTCCCTCTGCAGGCGTTTCTCCCACGAGTCCTGGTCATGTATCTGCTGGCTGCCTGTGCCTTCGTGTTCTACGTCAGTAAAGTCCCAGAGCGCTACTTCCCAGGTAAGTCCTCGGCTCCTCTCTACAGTTTGGAATTCTTGGCTCCCTCAGTAATAACATGTAAAATGGACTACAAAACGTATATTAATTAAGACAATAACAGCCAGTGACATCTGATTGCAACAGGGCAGCTCAACTACCTAGGTGCTAGTCATCAGCTGTGGCATGTACTGGTGGTGCTGATGTTCTACTGGTGGCACCAGACAGCAGTCTACATCACACACTACAGACACAGTCAGCCATGCCAGAGTGACCGCAGCATCGGCTAATGCCCGTCTCAGATCTCCTGACCTGCAGGAGCCTCTAGCGGTTATGGAAGTTGGAGCAGAGATTTGTTTGTTTGTTTATAGGTTTATCAGCATCAATGGCTATAATCATGACAGAAACAAGGTTCTATCAACACACTAGTCATGGGCCAATTTAGAGTGACCAGTCAACCTAAAGCATGTCTTTTAGGATGTGGGAGGAAACCAGAGCGCCTGTAAGAAAGCCACACAGACAAGGGGGAACATGCAAACTCCTCACAGGCGGAGTCCGGGCTGGGATTGAACCAGGGGTCTTGGGGAAATGGAGATTTGCAACTTTATTCCTGAAATACTTTGGTGTCTACTCAAAAATAATTAAACCCTAGATTATTTATGAAGCCCTAATGAACTGAGCCTGGAGTGTTCGTGCCGGGAGCTGAGCTTTGTATCCGATTCATGCTGCAGGATTGGGATACTAGATGGAAAAGACCTGTGTTTAAAAGTGATAATGTGAAATAAGCAGTTTATCCTTTCCCTAAATGTAGGCAGGCACTCGTAGGTCTGCTGAGGCCAGAGTGTCCTTTATCAACCTTACTGATAAACTAGGGCTGTCAAATTGAATGTGTTCATGACTCATTTTAACACCTATACATTTTTAAACACCGTTAAACAAATGTCTGCTGTTTCATCTTGAGTTATGACCTGTATCCAAAATAGGCTGCGAGTCACTATTCTTGATATGCTATATAGACCACTTTTAACCTATAAAGGAAGAGAAGGAGAGGGTAGTACCTGTTTTTGAACACAGCAGCTTCTGACACATAAACACAAACACAAACGTACCAAAAAACATGAATATTTTGCATTAAATATGTATCTGGCAAGCTGATGCAGCAAACAAGATGAATATAGTGTAACTGAATAATTAAAGAGGGTTAAATGCACTCTATTGATGTTTCTTCTCAGAAATGATCCAATTCTGAATGTAGTAGGGGTGTAACGATACATCGGGACACAATGCATCGCAATGTGATGATGTGCGTCGTCGAGTTGGATCATGCGTTCTTATAATGGCGTCTAATGCAACTGCATGTTTTTGAACACCAGAGGGCACAGTCATACCTCATGTTCACAGACGCCCGTCTTCCGTTCTGAGACTTCAAATCGTTTCAACTTTTATACGAGAAACGTACACATTATTTTAGTTGTTCTTTAGAAATAAAAAGGAATGTCTTTTTTAAGATATGGTGTCTAGTAATTTTGCAGGTGACAAGCTTTTTTTTTAAAAACCTCTACAAGAAAATGTGCAAAAATAAAAAAGGTATGTCCTTCATCCAATGTGAAATTGATAATCGTGAGAAAATCGAATCGTGACCTCAGTATTGTGAATCGAATCATGAGCAGTGTATCGTTACACCTGTACCACATAATGGTGATAAAACTGTTTCTTTAAAATCAAATAGGAAGATAATGTGATTCAGTAATCAGTCCGACAGCCTTGTTTAAACATGCGTACATAGATTACTACATTTGTGGTTAAAGGGATATTGTGTACATTTCATGTTGGCCAACGATTAACATAATAGCTAAACTATAAAATCGGTGGCTGGCACGGTGGCACAGTGGTTAGTGCCATAGGAGCGTATATGAAAAGCAACACGCTGACTATAAAAACATGGATATTAAAGAAAAGATCTGGCGGAATATAACCAAAAGACTGGAGAATGACGGTGATAAACCTCACAGTGACTGCATGGAAGCCTTTTTTTGTTTATCTAAGGGCATTCTAATCTGTTCATGATCATAAAAACACAAACTAGGGCTTCCTGCACTAATCTCAGCTCGTGGCTTTGTTTTTTTAAGTCGACAATGTGAAAAAGACACGGCGAGAGACATTAAGAGAAGGGAAATTAAAGAAAGCAAGAGTGGACATGGAGTTTTCAGGATGTTTAGACAAAAAAGCACTCGGTGTGAAGGTCCTGCTATGTTATAAAACGCAAAATCAAACTAGTGAAAAGGCCTTTAGTCTGGTTTCCTCCCAGATTCAAGCAGTGGGTTTGTGTAATTGGTGTCTCTAAAGTTTTCCAGTGAGTGGACTCGGTGTGTATGTATGTGCATGTGCCCTGCGAGGGCCTAGCACCCTGTTCGGGGTGTGTTCTGACATTATGCTTCGTGCTCCCCCCCATATTTCGTCATGGGCATACAGTCGATCTTTTAAAATTGATGATTAATTACTAGCTAAGAGTATATCCCAGTATTGGTAATAGAGACGAGGAAACTGTGTGACTTGAATATGATATACTCTTTCTGTGTCAAGTGTGGGAGGTGCTTATTTAAATGATCAAAATATTCAACTGCTTTTAAATAATGGCTGTTTAATCTAAGCCACCATGGTAGCATTAGTATTCTTAACAGAGCGTTCTTTTGCTCTGAACTTGGCACTGATTGCCTTTCTGAGAAGTTTGTGGATACAGTCCAGGGAAACAAGGGTTTTGCTCAAGCACCCAGCAGAGGCAGCTGAGCTAGGGCACGAACCCTCAACCTGCTGCCTGGTGACATGAACCTGTGAACCACTGGATACCCGGGGGCCCGGCACTCGGGTGGTGTGATAGTGTGCAGTTTGAGATGTTAACCTAAATGTACCCAGTTATTAGATGGTGGGTTCATGTAGTGTGTGTAGGGTCTGGATCGTGGCACTTAGGACCTGGACTTGTGACAGTTGGTAAGTCCTCACAACACAGCGTTATGTACTGTTTAGAAATGAGCTTGCTTAGTCGTGTTATAACACCTCATCATTGCCTTTGAACACAGCAGTCGTCTGCAGTTGAAGTCATGATGTGCCTGAACAAAATGTTTCAAAAATGCTCCATGTTTTTACAATCTAAGTGTTAGCTGTAATGTGACGTTTGTGTAGTGTGTGTGTGTGAGTGTGTGTGTGTGTGTGTGTGTGTGTGTGTGTGATTACCACAGATGGTAATGATAGCACTGGGTGGCCTAATACACCAGCCTAGAGTCGCATTGGTTCCCAGTATCACATGCAGACACCCCTTGCATCCCCACATGCTGGCCTCCCTTCCACCAGCTCCCTGTGGATTCGTATGGGAGCGTGGTGTATGACGCCCTCTGGTGTTAGAAAATGCAGCTGCATCAGATGACGTAATACCCACAAATATATTCATATTGTAGTAATTAGACACAGAAAACAAGCCGGCTTTAAAGCCCCTGTGTCACCAGCCACAGGAAGGAGCTGGACATTTCCCCCACAGGCAAAAGTGATGAATATTAGCTAGAGATTTTTCATTCTTCTGTCAGTACTGGAGGAGGTTTGAAATTCTGTGGTAATCGCTTCATACTCTACAAATGTAGCTCTCTGACGTGTCATAACATGAACGTTTGTTTCCCACTGAGCCTTTTACTCCTGACGGAGTACTGTACATGCTTTTCTTCTTTCACTGAATTTTATTGTACTGTAGTCACTGGATGCTGCCATTTTGTTTCTTGTATCTGCCTTACTTCTTGGACGTTTCATGAGAGAGGCTGTTCAGGTCAGTGTAGGGCGCTTGGTGAGAGGCACATGTTACCATTTTCAAACTGACCTCAATGTTTCCTTATAATGTGATTAAGCACTGCAGACGTCAACATGATGGTCTCTTCCTCTGATGAGCTGATGAACAAGGCGTGTGTTTGATCCTGTGTGGCTGTATTGTTACTTTTTAAAAATGTTTTTTTGCTTTATCTTTATCGCCTTTGTTAGACCTTTTTAAGAAACTGGAATGATTGTACATATCGGAATGCTGGTACCTGAATAAAACACTTTCTGTACATGCCTCCTTTTTATCTTGTGCTTTTCACACTGGCTTCTGTAAGGCTGTCAGGTTTTGTGTGCAATTTTTCTGGACGACATCACATTGCTCTTATGATTTTTTCCTCCCCCATTTTTGTCATAGCATAGCTTTCATTTATGTCACATAGACGGTACAAATAAAGTGGGAAAAAAACTCAATGAAACAGAATTTCATGTAGAACTTGCATTTCTGCTAATTTACCAGCAGATGGCGACAAAACACGACATTTTTCTGAGCTCCTCAAAAAGCGGTAGAGTCATTTCCTGCATATTACAGGGGTGATCGTCTAAACCAGCTCTGTTTAAAAAAAAAAAAAAAACCGTACAATTTTACGTAATTTTGTACCATCATTCCCACACTTGTGAAGGACAGAGAAGGTGGATCATACCATTTGTGAGGTAGGGGGTATTTTCTGTATCAAAATGTTGTGTTTAATTGATACTGTCTATGATTTTAACATTGTTTCAGCTTATGAGAAACAAAAGTCTTTTAAAAAGGGCAACAGCCAAAAAAAAATGCCTTTTACTCTTATTTTGAGGGGTGGTAGGAGTGAGGTGACTATTACCTATGGCATATATACATATACACCAAACAGTACGCCTATGGCATAGGCATAAGATATTAGAGTAACAGATAAGTTTATGCACATTAATGTAGTAAGTCAGCAACTCTGAGGAATATGATTGGTTGCTCAAAGCTAGACCAGACATGTGATGTGTGTGTCTGTGGTTTAAATAATCAGCATGTATATCAAATCCTGGCTCTGATGTTCAGGGAAGTTTTATTTATCAAAATCTTTTTACTACAATCAATTACAAGCACAAACAAGCTGTTATTCTGGTACAAATTACACTGTAGTAAAATATGTATGGTTAATCAGTGAGCTTTATATATGATCTCTCTCTATATATTTATAACCCACATTACACAATAATAAGCCCTGTGATGTTCCACTCAAGTGCAGTACTGGTTTAGGAGTACTATATAAAAGTTAATGGCTGTATCACACATTAAGGGATTAACATTATGGTTCTGTTTTACCACAATGGCACTTTCTCTCTTGCAGCAGGACCTTAGTTCAGGCACCGTCCTGTCCACAGATCCTCAGCAGCGTCTGCCGATAGTCTCCTGACGTGTCCGACTGGAAGAGAGGATATTTTAAACACAAATTTTAAACAAACTGAATCTTTAGTCTGCTTACATTAAAATAAATTAGAAGCAGACATTTTCATTGTTGCATATAGTACATTGGAGAAAAATATCAAATGGAAGCATTTTCAATAAAATGGGTCTTAATTTTTGGCAGGAGGTGAAGTTTGTGGATACGTTTTTATCTTTCAGCTTGGTTTAAGCCTCAGGATATCCAGTTAATCATTCATCAGGATATAATCCCGTCTCCCAACAGCAGCAGGAAATGACTGGCATTAAAACCAGGTTTTGTGGTGCCTTTTCTAAGGAGCAGCTCTAAGTCCATACACAGCATGATTTAGATCATCACGACTCACCTCAATGGCCGAGTACAAGGAGGCGCCAAACAGCCTTTTATACTCCGTCTTGATATCCTGCATGTCGACTTCTGAGCGGCTCACCATGATCCGTGTCAGCATCTGCTCGCTGGTTCCTGCACCCTGGAAACACCAAACGCAGACGGTCAGCAGGCTGAGCAGGAAGTTACAGTAACATTCACACAACATTCATCATATCCACTAGATTCATTACTTTACTCCAAGCATCTAGCAGTTAAAGGGATCATTTTATCAAAAAATCTTTTTGCAATGATTCCATTTATCCCAAAATGACTAGATTTGAATAATAATAATAATAATAGTAATAATACATTACATTTATATAGCGCCTTTCACAACACCCAAGGTCGCTTTACATTAATAGCACAATTGCACAGATACAGTAGATGAGTATTGAAAATGCTGAGAGAAAAGATGAGTTTTTAAACAAAGAGAGAGAGGTGACAGAGCGTAGAGAAAGAGGGAGCGAGTTCCAGAGCAGGGGGACACACTAAAAGCTCTGCCTCCCATTGTGGAAAGCCTAAACCTGCGGGTGACCAATAGACAGAAATCAGATGACAGTAAAGCACGGGAGGGAGTGTAGTGATCAAGCAGACCAGACATATATGCAGGGGTTTAGCCATGCAGTGATTTAAATGTTAGCAGTAGGATTTTATATTTGATGCGTTGATGGATGGGCAACCAGTGAAGTTGCTCAAGTACAGGAGTGATGTGTTCCCTTTTCCTTGTGGAGGTTAAAATCCTTGCAGGAGCATTTTGAATACGCTGTAATGGCCGGATAGTTTTAGATGGGAGACCATAAAGGAGGGAGTTACAGTGGTCAAGCCGAGAGACCACAAATGCATGGACAAGTGCCTCAGCAGCCTTAGGGGATAGCAGCGGATGGAGACGTGCAATATTGCGTAAATGGAAAAAGGCCGACTTGGAGAGATCGTATGTGAGGCTCAAAGGACAGCAGAGGATCAAAAAGGACACCAAGATTACGAGCAGAGACAGAAGGAAGGACCGAAACATCACCAATAAGGAGAACAGGGTTAGAAAGAGATGATAGAGCTGATTTTGTGCCAGTAAAGAGGAGTTCTGTTTTCTGTGTATTTAAGAGAAGATAGTTTGTCCGAAGCCAGGAATGTAGATCATTAAGACACCTAGTGAGACAGTCTGGGGGAAAGGAATCAGATGGCTTAAGACTGACAGACTTGAGTGTCATCGGCATAGCAGTGAAAGTTCAATCCATAATGGCGGAAAATGTCACCAAGGGGAGTGATGTAGACGATGAACAATAGCGGCCCAAGAACTGAACCCTGGGGAACACCCTGACGGATGGGAACAGAGTCGGATACATGGCTCCCTATACAAACAAAATGGCGCCTGTCAGTACTGAGCCAGAAAGTCCAATGTTAGAAAGTCTAGACAGAAGTAAGTTGTGGTTTACAGTATCAAAAGCAGCTGTAAGATCAAGCAGAAGTAGTATGGAGATCTGACCTTTATCGGCAGCAAGAAGAAGATCATTAAGTACACATAAGAGAGCGGTTTCAGTAGTGTGCTGGGGACGAAAACCGGACTGAAGAGTTTCAAAAACATGGTTTGAGGACAAAAAGTCAAGTAGCTGAGAGGTTACGACTCTTTCGACAACCTTGGAGATGAAAGGGAGATTTGAGATGGGACGGAAGTTACCAAGAACAGAACTATCAAGGTTGGGCTTTTTAATAAGAGGAGTAACAGCAGCTAGCTTCCAGGAGGAGGGAACACATCCAGTAGAGAGTGACAGGTTGACGAGATGACAGATACAGGCTCAGATACAGAAGATGCACAGGACTGTAAGAGAGAGCTGGAAACTGGGTCAAGTGTTGAGGTAGTGGGCCTAGAATTAGTAATGATTTTGGAAATGAGAATTGAATCGGCAGAAGAAAAGGAGGTAAGAGTACCGGACGGAGATACAGATGTGAGCAAAGGAGGTTCAAATGGTGGAGCATCCTGTAGATCCCGGTAAATGTTTGAAACATTGTCACTGAAAAAATTTAAAAAGGCAGTACACAAATCAGGTGGCTCTGGAGAGAACCATGGGGACATATGGGAGGAAGGCACAGATCTAGTTTTGATCGGTGCAAATGTGTCAAAGATAGCCAAGTCAAGTCAAGTCAAGTCAGATTTATTTATATAGAGCTTTTTACAATGGAGCATTGTCTCAAAGCAACTTTACAAGTTTAGATTATCTCCTAATAACTACGTCCAATCCCAAATTGAGCAAGCCTAGGGCGACAGTGGCAAGGAAAAACTCCCTAGTTCTAGGAAGAAACCTTAGGAGGACCAAGACTCAAAAAGGGACCCAACCTCCTTTGGCGGTGTAGATGATAAATCTAAGAGCGAAACTAAAGTCATGGAGTCAAAGTTTAAATAAAATGTGAAGTATGCACATTGACATTAAGTGGCCCGGGTATGATGCTGCTAATGTTCTGTTGTAGAATAACACCCCTTCATCTAGAGAAGAGTGTGAATTGATATATGAAAAATTGAATGAGTCGAGCAGAGCAGTAAATGAAGATGGACTGACAGCCGAAACATTACGATAAGAGAGTAGAACCTTAGACCGGGGCTTTGGAACATGAAGAGAGACAAAGCATGAAATGAATAAGTGATCAGATAGTGCAGTACAATTACCTGACACGTTACTGACAACTCCTGAGGTGGAACATATTACATCAAGAATTTGACCATGCTTGTGAGTTGGAAAGTCAACGTGTTGAGATAAATCAAAGCAGTTTAGGAGGGATAGAAAGTCTGGTGTCGTGGAAGCTCCAGAGTCGAGATGAATGTTGAGATCGCCGAGCATAATTATGGAGGAAGAGGAACTAGCGCAAGTGAGTACCTCACCAAGTTCTGAAAGAAAATCAGAGATGGAGCACTTGGGAGGACGAGAGATGAGTAGCATGGAGATCGGACGTGGGCCAACAACCTTCAAAGTCAGAAGCTCAAAGGATGAGTCCTCATGAACATTGCACTGCATAAAAAACATACATCAAGATGGTGTTGACCAATGAAGTCCTGGAGAAATGCAGCTTTATCGGCGAGTGAACGACAGTTGTTTTATTGTTTGAGCTTTTTGGAATAGAAGGCAGTTTGTACAAAAAAAAGGCTGGAAAATGCTACAGGGACGAGTGTGTGCATTCAACCCTGAAGCCCAGTGATGGTTCTTCGTAGCTATCGGGCTGTATTTCTGCAAATAGAGCTGGTAATTGCCAAGTAAAGAACAATCTCCAGCAAAATAAAGAACAGAGAGTAGACTGTATGGCCCCCACAGACCCCTGACCTCGCATCACCGAATCAAGTCAGGGTTACATGAAGATGCAGAAGCAAGTGAGACAACAGTCTTCAGAAGAACTGTAGCAGGTTCTCCAATAGGCTTGGCAAAAACATTCCCGAGTGCCTTCAAAAACTGCATGCCAGTAGGGGTGTAACGATAGGTTTTGATAAGATGCATCGCGATGCAAAAACGTTATGATGTACATTGTTGGATTCTGCCATCTAATGCAACTGCATTTTTTTGAACACCAGAGGGCGTAATCATGCATCAGAAAAATAAATAAATAACAAAAGAAATGTCTTTTATCAAACGTAAAATCGCTAATTGTCAGAAAATCTAATTGTGAACTCAGGAATATCAGGAATTGAGTCGAACCGTGAGCAGAGAGTATCATGACATGCCAGTGTACCTAAGAGAACTGGTGCTGTTTCTAAAGCCAAGGTTGGTCACACCAGTTACTTATTTGGTTTAGGTTTCTTTTGTTTGCTAAAGTTTATTGTGCAAAAGAAATGTTGTTTACACTGAAACATGTCTATGTACCGTTTGGTGAATATGTATTTAGTGTGAAAACAGTAAGTTGTGGTTACCTTCATGCTCTTTTGAAGAAGCTCTGCCATATATGCTGGGACACTCAACACACATTTCACTACAAAGACATGAACACGAATCATCTCAGACCTCTACTACCCAATAGCAATACATATACACATTATGCAGATACGTGAATTATCACTGAGCTGGAGCTGAGCAGTTATGGGTCTTTTGCTCATAATTCAGTTATTATTGATTAGTACATAGTGAATACTGTGTTTCATAAATACATTTTCCATATATCCATTCCTTTTGGTCCTTGAATAGAACCACATTCAAGCCCCTTATTATATGCCCACTATTTTACAGTACACCCACAGCCAAAAGGAAGTCCAACGCTGTTCTGCTCTACAAAACCATTCCCTCTGATGGTGTGTGGAAGGTGTCTAACGTCTTGTTAGATTACTACTACCATTTTCTGTAAGCCAACAACCCCAAAGCCAGGGAATATAGCACCCAGAATGCCTTTGCCCAGGCTCAGGGAGCAGTGGCAAGTTAGGTAGGACAGTGGGTTCACCATCTACTGATCCTTCATGATCAAACTGGTGCCAAAACCCAGCATAAAAATATGTCCTCTGCCACTGAGCCATAAACAATGGATATGTTCCTCCAACAACAAAAGTTGGAGCAAAAGTATTGTTACTTTTTTTTTTACTTAAAATGCTCTAATTAGTAAAAGTGAAATAACTTGTCATACCTACGGCTACTAGTAGGTCCTCTAGTTTCCCAGACATTTCGCTCTCGATGCTCTGCTGTAGGGTCTTCCCACTCAGATTCTTATACTCCACCAGTGCTTTAAAACAGTGCAAACAGGCTCCAGTTAGTCTGCATTCTCTAAAACACCAGTCATGTGATTAGACTTTGATTACTTTCTCCAGCAGCTCTTACTCTGTCTGAGCTGAGGAACGCTCCTGCGACACAGGATCTCGATGAACTTGCCTTCATCCGTCCCCCACTTCTTCTCTCCTGCCTCATAGAGAGCCTGTTGAGGCAGATGTGATGGTGTGTGAGGCGGTGCATTAAAGTACAAGCACAGGCTGTCTCACAGTTTCTGCCACTACACAGTGTTTGGAACCAGTGCAGCTCAGTCATTAGTTCCCCGGGTTTGAATCTGCTTATCCTTGTCAGGGTCGCAGGTACGTTCAGAGCCTACAGTGGTGCTTGAAAGTTTGTGATCCCTTTAGAATTTTCTATATTTCTGCATAAATATGACCTAAAACATCATCAGATTTTCACACAAGTCCTAAAGATTATAAAGAGAACCCAGTTAAACAAATGAGACAAAAATATTATACTTGGTCATTCATTTATTGAGGAAAATGATCCAATATTACATATTAGTGAGTGGAAAAAGTATGTGAACCTCTAGGATTAGCAGTTAATTTGAAGGTGAAATTAGAGTCAGGTGTTTCAATCAATGGGATGCCAATCAGGTGTTAGTGGGCACCCTGTTTTATTTAAAGAACAGGGATCTATCAAAGTCTGCTCTTCACAGCACGTTTGTGGAAGTGTATCATGGCACGAACAAAGCAGATTTCTGATGTTGTTGATGCTGGAAAGGGTTACAAAACCATCTCTAAAGAGTTTGGACTCCACCAATCAACAGTCAGACATATTGTGTACAAATGGAGGAAATTCAAGACCATTGTTACCCTCCCCAGGAGTGGTCGACCAACAAAGATCACTCTAAGAGCAAGGTGTGTAATATTGGCGAGGTCACAAAGGACCCCAGGGTAACTTCTAAGCAACTGAAGGCCTCTCTCACATTGGCTAATGTTAATGTTCATGAGTCCACCATCAGAAGAACACTGAACAACAATGGTGTGCATGGCAGAGTTGCAAAGAGAAAGCCACTGCTCTCCAAAAAGAACATTGCTGCTCGTCTGCAGTTTGCTAAAGATCACATGGACGAGCCAGAAGGTCATTGGAAGAATGTTTTCTGGACGCTTGAAACCAAAATGTAACTTTTTGGTTTAAAAAAAAAGCGTAATGTTTGGAGAAAGGAAAACCCTGCGTTCCAGCATAAGAACCTTATCCCATCTATGAAACATGGTGGTGGTAGTATCATGGTTTGGGCCTGTTTTGCTGCATCTGGGCCAGGACGGCTTCCTCCAAGCCGGTGTGCAGGACTGATCAACAGCTACAGTAAACGTTTAGTTGCAGTTATTGCTGCACAGGGGGGTCACACCAGATACTGAAAGCAAAGGCTCACATACTAATATGTAATATTTTATCATTTTCGTCAATAAATAAATGACCAAGTATAATGTTTTTGTCTTGTTTGTTTAACTGGGTTCTCTTTATCTACTTTTAGGACTTGTGTGAAAATCTGATGAATTTTTTCCAGCAGCTGGTTTTTTCCTCTCTGTATTATTGGGCGGACCAAACATTTGCAGTTTTTAAAAAAAATTCTCAGTACATCCCATTTTTATGTTTTTACATCCTGAGCTTTTATATAGGTTTACATAGAATATTAAAAAATATATTTTCTTCATGTATATAATGAAGGCTTTGATTACTAGAGGGTTTACATCGCCCCACAATATTACACAATATATGAAAGAATCAGGACGCATGAAAACGTTGCTGAATGTACACAAATTTTATTGTGCAAAACGCAGCGTATTAAAAACAAAACTTAAAAGAAATATGCCTTTGTTGGTTGAAGTGTTTTTTCCCTGTAAGACATGCCTCTAATCCAGTGTTTTAATCATTGCTCCGAAGCAGTTTCTCTTGACTGGATTGTTACTGCGTTCGTAGTGTCTGAGCCTTTGGCTTCACTGTTTCACTGGTGCTACTGGTTGCCAGGATTAAGTTCCTAGTGTTACTATGAGTGGCAACAACAGCGGCTCGGCAAACTTTGCATTATATTGCCTTTTGGTCTACATAAGATTTTTTTAAACCAAAAACCTTCCAAACTATAGACAGAGCTTCATCCTTGGGCACAAGTTCTTATTTTGCATCTCCGATGTCACTTTCTTTATCCAACATCTCAGTTTTCTGTTATTTAAACTTCCTTTCTGGAGCCTCTCCCAGCTGTTAGCTTATGCTGTGCTGGGCTAGCTCACTCGCTGTACCCAGTATGCCGTTCCACGCAGCACTCTGATTCGCCTTCCATTATATAATTTACTTCCTGAAGCATTACAGCTATTTTTTTCATCTGTGCTACAGTATGGCGGTGTAGGAAAAATGAAGGGAATTAAGGCTGGTATACCGGATGAACCATACACCACCCAGCACCATCTCTGAGCATTTTCATTCCCAGTCATTTCCTCATTTCAAACAGATGCTTAATAACAGGTAGCAATTTCATTTTTGGCTCACTTTACCTTGGCATCAGCTTTAGCTTTGGCAGCATCCACAGTTTTAGTCTCGTCCCTCTTGCCCTGTAGTTCAAGCAAAGTGAGGAGCTCACGTTACACGCTTGGATCCATACACATCACATACAGGTGCAAAAACACCTAGTGGAACCAACCTCAGCTAGAACAAGCAGAGCTTTCTCAAAATTCCCTGACACCTCTGATTGTAGGTCAGAAGTCAGCGCCCTTCCAGTTTCTGAAACAATAAATCAGCTATTCATCATTTAACAGTCAAATGACTGTCTAGTATAACGTCTAGTATAATATATAGCAACAACACAAACCTTTCAGATATGCATCAGACATGGCCTTGATCTGACTGTTGGATCGAGATGCAAAGAGCTCTATCAAAGTGCTCTCTGTGGTTCCAGCTCCCTGAATGGGAACAAAAGGATCATTAGCTAAAAAAATCAATGCTTTCTTTTACTGGACTGAGTACAGAATATTTAACCAAGATTGTAAGAGCTGATACTAACAACTAGATGCTACTCTGTTCAGTAGTCCAGCTTGTGCTTTCTCTCACAGACACACAATTAAACCAGTAACAGCCCAGAGTGGGTGGATCTTTAATCTCTTCACCCACCTCAAAAAGGTAGCAACTCAAAGAGTAGGCTGAAAGCCAGACAGCACAGGTGTTACACATGGCTGTAGCAACAACTCTGCTGCCAGAAACAGGGCTGAACTAAACAACTAAACAACTCTAACTATCTATCTACAACAAAAGCTGATGTAGCAGCAAAGGTGGGGGCAAACTCTATACCCATGTTTTGGATTTAATTTTTTCTTGGGTGTCCACAAACCTTTGTCTATACAGTGTAAACTGTGTTAAACCTCTCACCTTAATAGCACGTTTATATTCCTGGCAGTCAAACTGAGCTGTTGGTGTGACCAGGGCCACCATGATGTCCTCAAACTGTCCACGAGTGTCTCCCTCCAGGTCATCAGCAAGAGTCTGCAATTAAGTCACAAAAAAATCACGAATGTTTTTTGTGTACGGAAATAAACACAAAACTGATGTACTAGTGTTACAGATTTTTTAGAAATGATCTGCAAACTCTCTAGATGGTACAGTGCAGCAAGCTCCAAAGGCTTGGGTTTGATCCTGACCAGATGAGTTTAGCATCTTCTCCTAGTGCCTTATGTGGGACTAGCCACTTAACCTCTAGTGTGACCGAGTGTGTGTGTGCGCACGTACACTTGTCTTCCTATACTTGCGAGGACCAAATGTCCTCACAATGATAAGACAACCGGGCAATTTGACTTGTGAGGACTGTTTTGCCAGTCCTAACTTCTTTAATTGCTTTTTTACAAAACTTGCAACTTCTATGTGAAAAGCCAAAAGGGCTAAAATATTTGCTTTAGGTTACTGAGGTTAAGGTTAGGGTTAGTCATAGAATAAATTAGCTACACTAATCATTATGACAATGGAAATTCCTCAGAGGATAATGAGACTAATGTGTGTGTTTGTTCCGGTCTTATATACAATGAGACCAGGATGGGCTTTGGACTTCGCAATCTGTTAATGAATTCCAAGAGGTCTTGTCACCACTATAGAACCTTTTAAAAAGGCTGGGCATGACACAGGGTACCACGTCCCGGCACTGCAACAGTGACCTCTTTCGAGCCCTGAGTGGTGGACTGGCGACCCATCAATGCTGTGCTGACCTGCAACCTGTGAATTCTGAGAAAGGCTCCAGACCTCATAACCCCAATCCAGATAAATCATAAGTATCAATAAGCCTTTCCCAACTGTTAACAGATTGCTTCTAGGCTGTGATGTATGTTATGCTACCTGGCTAGCGAGCTTTACCCAGCATGCTGTTTGGTGATGTAGTTCTACTCAGAGCTCAACAGCACTCATAGTGGCGACAATTATTATATAATTTGCTGCCTATTTGTTAGAGCTGTGTTTCTGCTATGCACTTGTATGGAGGTATATGAAAAATGCACACCATACGGGAAATTAACCTCGATGTACCAGTTGAACCAGTATACCGCCCAGCCCTACTTCAGGATTTGTTTTTTAGGGTGGAGTTGGGAGTGGTGGGAGCTGTGTTACCTTTCCTGTGGCGTCCTTGTATGCTTTGCATATCAGCTGACGCTGGGCGTTGGTTCTCTGAGTCAGAATGTCGATCAGAGTCTTCTCAGTGGTGCCTGAAAGTGTCACACACACCATATACACACATCAAATATTTGAGATGCCACCTCATCCAGGTATCGCAGTAAAACAATAAACTTGAGCTAAGATAAATTTACTGAGGGAGGAACCATGGAACATGTTACCATGCTAACAGGAAAGCGTGCTACTAGCTTTCTAAAGCCTCTCACCAATTCCCTCGATGGCTTTCCTCAAAGCAGCAGCATCTTCAGCTGGATTGAAACCCGGCTTTTCCTTAATGGTTCCTCTACACTGAAGCACATTTACAGAATAATCAGAAAACTGCTCATAAATGGTTTGGAAAATGAACCAGAAACACACAAAGACAACTTACAGGGACTGACAAGGAGTCTGGAGAGTTCAGAAAGAGACTCAAATCATCCTGAAAGACAAAAGACAAAATTCCAGTCTTACCACACAATAACAATAACAGTCTCACGTTTCAAGCAAGAGCCCAGCCCAACTTAGTTCCAAAATGGCCACAATTACACACTCACTTCTTGTGTACTAACTACAGAACAAACACGCACCTTGTGAAGATGGACAGATGTGATCAACTTACATTTTCTAAATGAAAAGAGTTCCATATAACTTCTACAGGCAACAAACTTGGGCACAAATTATTTCCACAAAGTTTAATGTAACAGTTCAGGTTATTTGCTGAAGTTACCATAATAGAAAAAGCACTCATAACATTTCCAGATGGTCTACTAGAGCTTTTGGGCGGTTTGGGAACTCAACTGACTAGACAGTCCAGGTTAAATAAACAATTCTCCAGTTCTCCTCTTTCTAGCTATGCTGCTATAGCTAATGCTGCCGGGGTCTCATGCTACACATGGCATCAGCCCTAGGCTTGCTCAATTTGGGAATGGACGTAGTTATTAGGAGATAATCTAAACTTGTAAAGTTGCTTTGAGACAACGCTCCATTGTAAAAAGCGCTATATAAATAGATCTTAATTAATTCAGTGACCCTTCAAGACTCAACATCACCGAGCTTCTCAAAGCAGCTGACAGAAGAAAGGAAATCATTTAATCTCACACAGCAGAATGAACTATAATATAATGAGCTATAATATAAAAAAATCATGCTTGAAGTTTCAACTCTCTGAAATGTCATGAATAAATAAACGTTAACAGACTCTGTTCAAGTCAAGACGAGATCTGAAAGACCAAGAAATCTCTCTGTTGAAATCACATAGACTGGTCAGGCATGCAAAAGAAAATCCTTACATCGGTACTGCAAGAAACATTTTTGTTCAACTTTTCTTTTAATGGAAACGTCTTCATTGCTAAAGAAAGATAACAGGAGCTTTAGCTTTAACCTCTTTGCCTTTGCTAGCTTTTGTCAAATTCTGCATTTTCAGCAGGGTTGAGCTGTTTTAAATGTCTTACTAAATTCTTTGTTCTGAATATTTTTGGAGTTGTTCCTACATGGCTTAGTTTCGCTATTCACATACAATATTGTAAGCAGCACGCTGTAAAGAGCTTCCATTCAGAAGACATGGCTGTGTCCAAAATAGATCCCTGCTCACTCATTAGTAGCCCTACTCCCTCATTAGTACTGCAATACATAGAGAGAGAGACTATTTGGTTGATTAATTAGCACTCAAAACACAACTGAAATCCATCATCAACTTACGTCTGGTCTTGTAAACAAACCCATGAGTGGCTGAGCCACGTACTCCAGTCATTGCATATGGTTATTCTTATATAACATTTCACACCCCATTCCTTCTTTTACGGTTACTCTCCACCAACATCTCACACTCCAGTCGTGGTAAACAGTTTTTCTTAACCAATAAATCAACATCTTATACTCCAGAACTTGTATGTGGAACTTGTATTCGCATAACCAACATTCCACACCCAAGATCTAGTATATGGTTACTCCTAACCAACATAATGTCCAGTGTTACTAATAATCAACCTCTTACCATCTCACACCCCAATACCTGTACACTGAACAGCTGAACATTAGAAAACATCTGACTAATATTGTGTATTTCCCCCTCATGTTGCCAAGGCTCTGACCCATCAAGGAATGGGCTCCACAAGACCTCTGAAGGTGTCCTGTTGTATCCATCTCCTAGACATTAACAGCAGAGCCTTTAATAACTGTAAGATGTGAGGTAAGGCCTCCATGCATTGGACTTGTTTGTCCAGGACATCCCAAAAATCGGACTAAAATCTGGGAAACGTGGAGTCAACAAACAGTCTTCGTCATGTTCTTATATTCATCATATATCATGTTCTTCATATTCCTGAACAAGTTTTGCAGTGTGACAGAGTGTAGTGTCCTGCTGACAGAATGAACCGCCATGAAGGGCCGTATTTGGTCTGCAACAATGTTTAGGTAGATGATAGGTTTCAAAGTATCAGCATGAATGTCAGGATCCTAGGTTATCTCAGCAGAACACTGCCCAAAGCATCACACTGTCAGTGTTGTCCACTTCATCTGTCAGTGGTTTTAACTGTTAAAACCACACATTTCCCCTTACTTGGGGAAGAACTACAACATATTTTACTCTTGGACCACTTCACTCACCCATGCAGAAGACATTTCCGATGTTGTAGTGCGTTGCAACCCTGCAATCAGATCCCACACTTGTTACAGTCACGCCAAGCCTGTAAGTATTCAGTACATAAAACAGATCGGGCAGATTCTTTTAGGTCTTATTTAGCACTTTCTATTCAACAAAGTGAAACGTGGCACATTCCTTACCCATGAGATAACCCGTAGCCCTCTGCACAAACTATACTAATCTCTGCTAATAGCTTCAACACACAAGTCATTAAATAAGCATTCACGCCGATTCTACAGCTTGTCAAACTATAAACAGAAATAAGTCGATTCACAGGTCAAACGTTTGCCTCATCTCTCAAACATCACTCGTTTTGTCACGTATCTGCAAAAATGTTTGCTCCAGTTTCGTGATTTAGTGACAGAATAAGAAAGTATTACCTTACTTCGACAGCAAGTTCCCTCAATGTTACTCCACCTTTTGAACCACGAATGGGTGATACGAATCAATTCACTGATTCGATTCTTTTGAACAAACCAAATAAAAATAAATCACGCCATTTGATTCACCGATTCAGAGTAATTCAGGAAAGTGGTGTACAGTGGTGCTTGAAAGTTTGTGTGCCCTTTAGAATTTTCTATTTTTCTGCATAAATATGACCTAAAACATCATCAGATTTTCACACAAGTCCTAACAGTAGATAAAGAGAACCCAGTTAAAAGTTAAACAAATAAGACAAAAACATTATACTTGGCCATTTCTTTATTGAGGAAAATGCTCCAATATGACATATTAGTGAGTGGCAAAAGTATGTGACCCTTTGCTTTCAGTATCTGGTGTGACCCCCCTGTGCAGCAATAACTGCAGCTAAACGTTTCCTGTAGCTGTTGATCAGTCCTGCACACCGGCTTTGGAGGAATTTTAGCCCATTCCTCCGTACAGAACAGCTTCAGCTCTGGGATGTTGGTGGGTTTCCTCACATTAGCTGCTCGCTTCAGGTCCTTCCACAACATTTCCATTGGATTAAGGTCAGGACTTTGACTTGGCCATTCCAAAAACATGAACTTTATTCTTCTTGCTACATGACCCACCTTCTCTTGAGATTCAGTTCATGGACAGATGTCCTGACATTTTCCTTTAGAATTCTCTGATATAATTTGGTTCCATCATTGATGACAAGCTGTCCTGGCCCAGATGCAGCAAAACAGGCCCAAACCATGATACTACCACCACCATGTTTCGCAGATGGGATAAGGTTCTTATGCTGGAAAGCAGTGTTTAAAAATACTACATTACTGAACAATACCTACGCAAAACGTTTAGGATTATTATATAGTTATAGTCATCGCTGAAACAGATTTCACCCATCCTAGGGACATGGCAAAGCTCTAGTAGGCCTATATGATAAAAAAAAACGAAAGTGTAAGGTGTCTACAGTTATCTTTGGGAGCATTATGCTGAACATTACAAAGGGCTAGAAAGACTCTATAAGTTTTATACTTGCAGAGTGCGCACACAATTCTGCACACGGTGTGTGAACCTGTCCAAACGCTTGGGCATACTTGACGCTTCTGTTGTTGCAGTATTCTCCAAAATTGTATCTCCGTGATCTCTCATAGGTGTATCTTATAACTGCCTGTAATGACAAATTTGGTATGTACAACTTTGCACCAGTTGCAATACTTCTATTAAAAACCTATGATTCCAACTGGTGCTTCACCTGGTCAGACATCAATCTCTCCCGTTAAAACTTTGCCAAGCTTTTAATTCAATCGTGATTGAATTGACTCACTTCTGACTCGTGAGTCGTTTACGAGTCATTATGTGGAATGTGACGTCAAATGTGTCATGGCAGCACTCCCTGATGGTAATGAAACAGGAAAAGCAGGAACATCATTTATAGATTGGATTTATTAAGTAAATAGCATTAAGTGAACAGTTTAACCAGCACAGACCTCATATTTTATTTGGTTACACTGGCGTAAACCACAGGTTTCTGTGGGTTTTGGTTTCTTTGAGGATTATGTCCCTTTCTTGTGTTTTCAGTATGAGTAAAATACCACAATATAAAAGGTCACGTGATCAGAGACATACTGTAAATGTTTTTGATGGATTTCTAATGGAACTCAAAGGTACTGGTTTTGTATAATGCTCATGTTATTGTAATAAAATGTGTTTTAATAGTTATTCCAAATAGCCAATAGACTTCTGTCATGTCAACATGTGTAATGATGCAATTCAGAACAAGCACAATATGCTATATATAACATGTGTACTGCTAGGAACAAACACTATTTAATCTATTGTAGTACAATCACTATAGTGCGTTATAAATTATTATAGTGTAGTTTACTACCTGGATTTTCCATTTCTCATAACAAATGTGGTCTGAACTTTATCAAAGTCATGATACAAGATTTAATATTGATAAACATACCGCATTTTGAGCAACATACCAAATTAAAACAGCATGCTTTCTTAGTATCAGTAAGAAAACTGTTACTAATTTGCTAAAGATCAACCTATATATATGAAAACACAAGCAGAAACTTTGGAACAAGAAAAGATAAATGTGACCGCTTCATTTCCTTTGCGTATGGTTAAACTATAACTACAGGCTACAGTGGTCATAAAGCAAAAAACTGAACAGACCCAGATTAATGAGCTGAAATAGTACTATGACTAATGTACTTATCACCTAATTACTCAGCACTGTATTGACATGGGAATATCCATTTCAAGCAAGATAACCTATATCATATGCTATCATATATTGGTGCATACTAATAAATGGTTTTACCGAATGCTGAAGAGAAACACATTTAAAATTAGAGACAGGATGTGTACTTGACGCATCACACACTAAACTGTATCACACATTTCACTCCCTCTTTCCTTTCGTGTGTACTTTTTTGCCATAAGTATAGGCGAGTGAACAGGAAACATCTCAGCTTGTTTATGGTTCAAGAACCTATAACCCAAAACTGTAGCCGTCCCTTATCTACACCTTTAACAGGTAAATCCTGTTGTGCTGATTACTGTGCCTTTGCCTCCCTCTGGCGGTCAAACGTGTTTAAGACATTCAAAAAAGTGCATATGCATTTGAACTACACAATACATTTTGTTACACAATACATCCCGAAGCAGTACATTTACAAGGAAAAGGTTTGTGAAGTCTTTAAACTTACTGAAAATTTCCACCAAAGTCCTTGGGGATGGGTTATGGGTAGGGTTATGGGTAAGGTTATGGGTGGGTGGAGGGCTACAACTGGATGGAGTTGTAAGCTTAATGCTATAAATGTAAACTGTAAATGTTTACTGAATGCTCTGCTGTCATATCAGTTTAACCAGAAGGCATATACTGTGGGACACAGAAAGATAAAAGTGTTCTCTTAATTTTGTTTTACAGATGCTGACAACCACAAGCTCGTAAAATGTCAGTTAAAGCAGCATAAAACAATAAAACTGCACTGTCAAGCACATTATTAACATCAGAATATATCTTTATAACATCGCATGTTGTTGCAAAATCATAAAAAAAGATATAAACATAAATTAGCTGTCTTTTGTGGAGAACAGTAGTGACGAGCAGTGCTAAACACAAACAGGTACTAACTTATGTAGTGGTTGCCAACTCTCACAAACTGCAGGTCATGCAAAACCACCCAAGAGTGGACTTGTTGCCATCCCTCCCCAAACACTGGGCCACTTGAGCGTGTGAGAGAGAGAGAGACAGAGAGACAGAGAGACAGAGAGAGAGGGTCTAATACACCAGCCTAGAGTCCCACTGGTTCCCAGTATCACATGCAGACACCCCTTGCATCCCCACATGCTGCACCCTGTGTTCTCTGGGGATAGGAGACGGAGCTGCCCCGCTACCCTGAGCAGGTAAAGCGGGGTTAAAATGTGGAGAAAAAAATAAATAAATAAATAATGAATTAATAAATCATGTCAATGCACTTCCTGCGCTAAGAAAAAAACAGAAAACATAATAACTGAAGATATGGTGTACTTGAAGACTTAGGGCAGTTGGAGTTCCCTACATAAATGCTTTAATTTTATACACGGGATAACTCTGCTATTGGAATTCCAGCTACAATTCAAGAGGTATTTTAATCCCCTTACCCACTATCTGATCCACAAACCCACTCTAACAAATGGCAATCTGGAAAATAGAAGTACCGTATTTTTCGAACCATAAGGCGCACTTAAAATCCTTTAATTTTCTCAAAAATCGACAGTGCGCCTTAAAATGCGGTGCGTCTAATGTATGAATTAATTCTGGTTGTGCTTTCTGGCCTAGAACCGATTGTAGATGGTACACGGCGCTCATAAATCTGTCAAAATGTTTTAGCACGGCTTTGGTAAGTTACGAAGCTTACGGCCACCGTAGTGCGCAGCATCGCGGAGTAATACGGTGTGTGCTTCAGCATTAGGGTACGTGCATTCATTCATTTATTTTTGAAGCGGATTTCAAACACAACGCTATCAGTCACGCAGTACAACATGGACATAGAGCAGCTGTGAGAGAATTCAACATTAACGAATCAATGGTACGGAAGTGGAGGAAGCAAGAAGACGCCCTGCGCCAGGTAAAGACCAAACTGAGCTTCCAACGGAACTTAAGAGTTTTGTTTCATTTCATGCGTCTTATAACCCGGTGCGCTTTATGTATGAACATATACCCGTTAGCAGTCAATCGTTGATATTGCGTCTTATAATCCGGTGCGCTTTATGGTCCGAAAAATACGGTAGATGGTGTTCTAAATGGCTTTTCTGCTCCACCTACACCATCCACTTCAATTTTATTCTGTGGTTAACGGGTGTGATGATACATTCACGATTCGATTTTCTTCGCATCAACAAAAAAAAATAAAAATAAAAATAAAAAAAAACAACATTTGGTCGCCTGAAATGAAAAGAAATGACTAGAAATGGAGGGTCAAAATTCTATATTAAATGTTCTATTGAGCGTCATACGAGGGGCAAAAAAGTATTTGGTCAGCCACTGATTGTGCAAGTTCTCCTACTTAGAAAGATGAGAGAGGTCTGTAATTTTCATCATAGGTACACTTCAACTATGAGAGACAAAATAAGAAAAAAAAAAACATCCAGGAAATCACATTGTAGGTTTTTTAAAGAATTTAATTGTAAATCATGGTGGAAAATAAGTATTTGGTCAATAACAAAAGTTCAACTCAATACTTTATGACATAACCTTTGTTGGGAATGACAGAGATCAAACTGTAAGTCTTCACCAGGTTGGCACACACTGTAGCTGGTATTTTGGCCCATTCCTCCATGCAGATCTCCTCTAGAGCAGTGATGTTTTGGGCCAACACGGACTTTCAACTCCCTCCACAAATTTTCTATGGGGCTGAGGTCTGGAGACTGGCTAGGCCACTCCAGGACCTTGAAATGCTTTTTACGGAGCCACGCCTTTGTTGCCCGACCGGTGTGTTTGGGATCATTGTCATGCTGGAAGACCCAGCCACGTTCCGTCTTCAATGCTCTCACCGATGGAAGGAGTTTTTGGCTTAAAATCTCACGACACATGGCCCGTTTCATTCTTCCTTAACACGGATCAGTCGTCCTGTCCCCCCCTGCCAGAAAAACAGCCCCAAAGCATGTTTTCCACCCCCATGCTTCACAGTAGGTATGGTGTTCTTGGAATGCAACTCAGGCATTCTTCTTCCTCCAAACACAACTAGTTAAAAAAAAGGTCTATTTTGGTTTCATCTGACCACATGATATTCTCCCAATCCACTTCTGGATCATCCATATGCTCTCTGGCAAACTTCAGACGGGCCTGGACATGTACTGGCTTAAGCAGGGGGCACGCCTGGCACTGCAGGATCTGAGTCCCTATCGGCGTAGTGTGTTACTGATGGTAGCCTTTGTTACTTTGGTCCCAGCTCTCTGCAGGTCATTCATCAGGTCCCCTCCATGTAGTTCTGGGATTTTTGCTCATCGTTCTCATGATCATTTTGACCCCACGGGATTAGACCTTGCGTGGGAGCCCCAGATCGAGGGAGATTATTCAATGGTCTTATATGTCTTCCATTTTTTCTTACAATTGCTCCCACAGTTGATTTTTTCACACCAACCTGCTTGCCTATTGTAGATTCACTCTTCCCAGCCTGGTGCAGGTCTACAATTTTCTTCCTGGTGTCCTTCGACAGCTCTTTGGTCTTGGCCATGGTTGAGTTTGGAGTCTGACTGTTTGAGGCTGTGGACAGGTGTCTTTTATACAGATAACGAGGTCAAACAGGTGCCATTAATACAGGTAACGAGTGGAGGACAGAAGAGCTTCTTAAAGACGAAGTTACAGGTCTGTGAGAGCCAAAAATCTTGCTTGTTTGTGGGTGACCAAATACTTATTTTCCACCATGATTTACAATTAAATTCTTAAAAAATCCTACAATGTGATTTCCTGGATTTTTTTTCTCATCTTGTCTCTCATAGTTGAAGTGTACCTATGATGAAAATTCTTAAAATTTTTTCTTAAAAATAAAAAACGTTCTGTACATGCCTCCTTTTTATCTTGTGCTTTTCACACTGGCTTCTGTAAGGCTGTCAGGTTTTTTTGTGTATTCTTTCTGGACGACATCACATTGCTTTTATGATTTTTCCTCCCCCATTTTTGTCATAGCATAGCTTTCATTTATTTCACGTAGACGGTACAAATAAAGTGGGGAAACAAACTCGATGAAACAAAATTTCATGTAGAACTTGCATTTCTGCTAATTTACCAGCAGATGGCGCAAAACACATTTTTCTGAGCTCCTAAAAAAGGGGTAGAGTCATTTCCTGCATATTGCAGGGGTGATCGTTGGCTCGCAGTTTTAGGGGTGCTCAATGAAACCAGCTCTGTTTAAAAAAACAAACAAACCAAAAAAAAACAAAACAAAAAACCCTTAAATTTTTCGTAATTTTGTACCATCATTCCCACACTTGTGAAGGAGAGAGAAGGTGGATCATACCATTTGTGAGGCAAGGGGTATTTTCTGTCTCAAAATATTGTTTTTAACTCATACTGTCTATGATTTTAACATTATTTCAGCTTATGAGAAACAAAACTCTTACAACAACCCCCAAAAAAACGCCTTTTTACTCTTATTTTGAGGGGTGGTAAGAGTGAAATGACCAGACACACCTATGGCATAGGCATAAGATATTAGAGTAAGAGAGGATTTTATGCATATTAATGATGTAGTAAGTCAGCAACTCTGAGGAATATGATTGGTTGCTCAAAGCTGGACCAGACGTGATGTGTGTGTCTGAGGTTTAAATAATCAGCATGTATATCAAATCCTGGCTCTGATGTTCAGAGAGGTTTTATTTATCAAAATCTTTTTACTACAATCAATTACAAGCACAAACAAGCTGTTATTCTGGTACAAATTATACTGTAGTAAAACATGTATGGTTAATCAGTGAGCTTTATATATGATCTCTCTAAATATATTTCTAACATTACACAATAATAAGCCCTGTGATGTTCCACTCGAGCTCTGGTTTAGCATTACTATAAAAGTTAATTATACATGGCTGTATCACACATTAAGGGATTAACATTATGGTTCTGTTTTACCACACCGACACTTTCTCTCTTGCAGCAGGACCTTAGTTCAGGCACCGTCCTGTCCACAGATCCTCAGCAGTGTCTGCCGATAGTCTCCTGACGTGTCCGACTGGAAGAGAGGATATTTTAAACACAAGTTCATGTGCTGTGTGCCCAATAAGATCTATGCACTTGGTCTAAGCTAAATGTGGATGCATTCAGTGGGAGCAAAGTTGCTCAGACCAGCAAAAAAGTGCAATCCTGATGTTGGACAGAAAGCCCTGGCTCACTGTTGGCTTTCCAATTAATCTCAATGGTATCTCATGGAGTTCAGGTCAGGGTTCTACGCAAGAAAGCCAAGTTCTCCATCAAAGTTGTTTATGAGGGCAGGACAGAGAGTCGATGAACCAACACCACACAGAGTTATGGAGTTGTTCAGTACAATCTGTGCTACTCTACCGCCACTATTAGTCCAAGATGATCCCATAACTCATATTATGACCCGGTTAGCAGCGAGTGATAAAATGAAACGTCGCTTCTGGACCATGGATGTCGAAATGCAAATAAACGATTTGCTTATGTGAGAAAAAGAAAGATTTGATTGGTGCCAGTGGATTTCCAATGCAAACTGAGGCTTGGTGAACAAGTCTGTGCAAGATCTGATGACCCATGTTATCCAGCACCATTTCACAATATTCCACAGAGCATCTTGTGATGTTCCTGAATGCTTGGCTTTCTCTGTCTTCAAGTGCCCCCATAAATACTCAATGGGGTTTGTCAGGTGACTGTGGAGGAAAGTCCTTGATCTTCTCTGGTCTTCAAGTAGTTATTTGTAAAGCCTTGAATTTTTAGTCATTATATTTTTTTAAATAATCTACTATCTATTTTAAAATCTCTTAAATAATCTGCATAATCTGGTGTAACAATACATGCTCATGATTCAATTCACTATACAGAGATCACAACTCGATTTAACTTTCTGAACAATGCAAAACAATGTACATTGTCTTGAATGTGTTTTTAAGCAAATTTTAGTCCTCTGCAATTAAAATGAGGTTAAAAGTTTTAAATAAAATGCTCTATTGTAGCTTCATATATAAAATAGTGAACAAAAAACACTATTTCTGAATAACAATTCAAAAGAATGTGTACTCTTGTATAAAAAAAATTAACAAACAGAATCTTTAGTCTGCTTCAATTAAAATAAATTAGAAGCAGAGATTTTCATTGTTGCATCTAGTACATTGGAGAAAAATATCAAATGGAAGCATTTTCAATAAAATGGGTCTAAATTTTTGGTAGGAC
Source organism: Ancistrus triradiatus (assembly GCA_025084515.1). NCBI lineage: Eukaryota > Metazoa > Chordata > Actinopteri > Siluriformes > Loricariidae > Ancistrus > Ancistrus triradiatus. Next base: position 2,000,828 of record JAJAGP010000003.1, on the reverse strand, counting down.
ATGAGGTTTGTGGATACGTTTTTTTCCTTAAGCTTGGTTTAAGCCTCAGGATATCCAGTTAATCATCAACTCCCCTCTCCCAACAGCAGCAGGAAATGACTGGGGTTAAACCCAGGTTTTGTGGTGCCTTTTCTAAGGAGCAGCTCTAAGTCCATACACAGCATGATTTAGATCATCACGACTCACCTCAATGGCCGAGTACAAGGAGGCTCCAAACAGCCTTTTATACTCCGTCTTGATATCCTGCATGTCGACTTCTGAGCGGCTCACCATGATCCGTGTCAGCATCTGCTCGCTGGTTCCTGCACCCTGGAAACACCAAACGCAGACGGTCAGCAGGCTCAGCAGGAAGTTACAGTAACATTCACACAACATTCATCATATCCACTAGATTCATTACGTTACTCCAAGCATAAAGCAGAATCCATTCCAAGCATCTAGCAGTTAAAGGGATCATTTTATCAAGAATTCATTTTGCAATGTTTCCATTTATCCCAAAATGACTAGATTTTAGTTTTATTGTTTGAGCATTTTGGAACAGAAGAGTTTGTCCAAAAAATGCTGGAAAATGCTACAGGGATGAGTGTGTGCATTCAACCCTGAAGCCCAGTCATAGTTCTTCATAGCTATGGGTCTGTACTTCTGCAAATGGAGCTGGTAATTGCCAAGATTAAGTCCCCCTCACTGCTGAGAAGATTCCATCAGGGAGGTGTCTGATTTGTCCCAAATTCATTCTCCAGCAGAACACTGCCTCCAAACACATGGTCAAAGTAATAAAGAACTATCTCCAGCAACATAAAGAATAAAGAGTAGACTGTATGGCCCCCACAGACCCCTGACCTCACATCACCGAATCAAGCCAGGATTACATGAAGACGCAGAAGCAAGTGAGACAACATAGTCTTCAGAAGAACTGTAGCAGGTTCTCCAATAGGCTTGGCAAAAACATACTAGAGTGCCTTCAAAAACTGCATGCCAGTAGGGGTGTAACGATACATGGTGATAAGATGCATCGTGTTCCAAAAACGTTACAATGTACATAGTAGAGTTGGATTATGCAAGCTAATGCAACTGCATTTTCTGAACACCGGAGGGCGGAATCATACATCATACTCTCAGGCGCATGTCTTCTGTTCCCAGTGAAACCCCTAATTTCTTTTAATTGCAGAAAAATTATATATATCGTAAACGTCTCACACACACACACACACACACACACACACACACACACACACAGTGTGAAAACAGTAAGTTGTGGTTACCTTCATGCTCTTTTGAAGACGCTCTGCCATATATGCTGGGACACTCAACACACATTTCACTACAAAGACATGAATACGAATCATCTCAGACCTCTACTACCCAATAGCAATACATATACACATTATGCAGATACGTGAATTATCACTGAGCTGGAGCTGAGCAGTTACGGGTCTTTTGCTCAAAATTCAGTTAATACCAATTAGTACATAATGAACAATGTGTGTCATATATACATTTTCCATATATCCATTCCTTCATTCCTTTTGATCCTTGAAAAGAACCACATTCAAGCCCCTTATATTATTATTATTATTATTATTATTATTATTATTATTATTATTATTATTATTATATGCCCACTATTTTACAGTTACACTCACAAAAGTCCAACGCTGTCCAACCCCAAAACCAGGGAACATAGCACCCAGAATGCCTTTGCCCAGGCTCAGGGAGCAGTGGTGAGTTAGGTAGGACTGTGGGTTCACCATCTGCTGATCCTTCGTGCTCAAACTGGTGCCAAAACCCAGCTTAAAAATATGTCCTCTGCCACTGAGCCATAAACAATGGATGTTTCTCCAACAACAAAAGTTGGAGCAAAAGTACTGTATTTTTTTTACTTAAAATACTCTAATTAGTGAAATAAAGTGAAATAAAATAGCTTGTGAAAAAGTGAAAACTTAAGCACTTCATAGGTTGAATTACATAAAAGAAAACAAAAATGAAAGACACGTGTGTCTTGCATTAACATTTGCATTACATTTTACAGAATCTGCTTTTATTTGTGAAAACAAATCCTGAATACTAGGTGAGCAGCGGCGGCATGTTACTACATCTGCAGTACATTCAATCCGGCAAAGGTTTGGGTACACTTCCAGAAGATACATATATTTTATTGAAATTCAACGAGTCATCTTGTCTAACAGAATAGCAACTTTTACATAAGATTCATTTAAACAAAAAACAAAAACTCATCATACCTACGGCTACTAGTAGGTCCTCTAGTTTCCCAGACATTTCGCTCTCGATGCTCTGCTGTAGGGTCTTCCCACTCAGATTCTTATACTCCACCAATGCTTTAAAACAGTGCAAACAGGCTCCAGTTAGTCTACATTCTATAAAACACCAGTCATGTGATTAGACTTTGATTACTTTCTCCAGCAGCCCTTACTCTGTCTGAGCTGAGGAACGCTCCTGCGACACAGGATCTCGATGAACTTGCCTTCATCCGTCCCCCACTTCTTCTCTCCTGCCTCATAGAGGGCCTGTTGAGGTAGATGTGATGGTGTATGAGGCGGTGGTCTCACAGTTTCTGCCACTACACAGTGTTTGGAACCAGTGCAGCTCAGTCATTAGTTCCCCCGGGTTTGAACCTGCTTATCCTTGTTAGGGTCACAGGTACGTTCAGAGCCTTAGACCTAATTCATTAAGCACAGGGCTGGCTGAAGTGTTTTTTCCCCTGTAAGACATGCCTCTAATCCAGTGTTTTAATCATTGCTCTGAAGCAGTTTCTCTTGACTGGATTGTTACTGCGTTCAAAGTGTCTTTGGCTTCACTGTTTCACTGGTGCTACTGGTTACCAGGATTATGTTGCTAGTGTTACTATGAGTGGCAACAACAGTGACTCGACAAACTTTGCATTATATAGCCTGTATATATGTCGTTCCACGCAGCGCTCTGATTCGCTTCCATTATATAATTTACTTCCTGAAGCATTACAGCTATTTTTTCAGCTGTGCTACAGTATGGCGGTGTAGGAAAAATTAAGGAAATTAAAGATGGTATACCGGATGAACCATATACCACCCAGCACCACCTCTGAGCATTTTCATTCCCAGTCATTTCCTCATCTCAAACAGATACTTAATAACAGGTAGCAATTTCACTTTTGGTCTCACTTTACCTTGGCATCAGCTTTAGCTTTGGCAGCATCCACAGTTTTAGTCTCGTCCCTCTTGCCCTGCGGTTCAAGCAAAGTGAGGAGCTCACGTTACACGCTTGGATCCATACACATCACATACAGGTGCAAAAACACCCTCAGTGGAACCAACCTCAGCTAGAATAAGCAGAGCTTTCCCAAAATCCCCTGACACCTCTGATTGTAGGTCGTAAGTCAGCGCCCTTCCAGTTTCTGAAACAATAAATCAGCTATTCATCATTTAACAGTCAAATGACTGTCTAGTATAATATATAGCAACAACACAAACCTTTCAGATATGCATCAGACATGACCTTGATCTGACTGTTGGATCGAGATGCAAAGAGCTCTATCAAAGTGCTCTCTGTGGTTCCAGCTCCCTGAATGGGAACAAAAGGATCATTAGCTAAAAAAATCAATGCTTTCTTTTACTGGACTGAGTACAGAATATTTAGCCAAGGTTGTAAGAGCTGTCATACTAACAACTAGATGCTACTCTGTTCAGTAGTCCAGCTTGTGCTTTCTCTCACAGACACACAATTAAACCAGTAACAGCCCAGAGTGGGTGGATCTTTAATCTCTTCACCCACCTCAAAAAGGTAGCAACTCAAAGAGTAGGCTGAAAGCCAGACAGCACAGGTGTTACACATGGCTGTAGCAACAACTCTGCTGCCAGAAACGGGCCGAACTAAACATTAATAACAAAGAACACAGTTGTTGACCCCCGGACGCATCTACCCTCTATCAGACACGGCCTCCCTCAATCGTGCCTGTGTGCAGTGTGTGTGCAATGTGTGTACTGCACCTATTTGGTGATTTGCTCCAAAATTGCAAGTCACAAGAAATGACCCCTGTAGACATCGTTATAATGTAACCGAGGTGTTCCCATTTATAGTTCACACGGTTAAAGTTCACTTCCTTTGTGGTCAATCATGACTTCCTGTTTCACTGGCTATTCTTCCCCAATGTTGATAAATGACTCTGAAATTATACACTAAACTATTAAGCAAATTCACCAAAAAGGAATCGATAAACATTTTTTGAATCCCAATAGTAATTCTCCAACTGAGTATAAAGTTCCTTATGTATAAAATACTAATACAACTCCTTATGGACTTGGTGTTTATGTCTCACTTATGAACCATAGTATATATTCTTCCAACTTTTAGGCTACACATAGGAAGCATTTTTCACACCAAACCACAAATGAGATACTGTTTAAAAGCTTGGGACCTGTACTTTTAGCATATAAACACAGCTGAACCCTGTAACCAGAAATACCTCTTCCCGGAAAAATTTGTATAATAGGAACCAGCTTTCCATTATTTCTTATGAGAAAATGTCTACCTGGGTCCGGTCCTCCTGCCTGCCTGATATCTATGGATTGGAAGTGGTTGTGCCTAACACTAACGTACAAATTTAAACAATTATTAACTCATAATTAACCACTGAAAAACTAAAGTAAACAGTCTGGGGAAGTAAGAAGGAAGTCCCAACCATCTCCTACGATGTTCCTGATCATTATTCATTATAGCAGGTTAATAATTTGAATAGATGGTTAGGGGAATAAAATACCCCAATGCCTTATGTTAGTATTAAGATAAGAAGTTCAGGTAGTGGGGTACAAATTCACAAGTATGTACTTATAATTGTGTGTGTGTGTATGTGTGTGTATATATATATATATATATATATATATATATATATATATATATATTAAAGCGCTTACATTTCTAGTTTCTAGTAACACCTGGCTCTCTGGCAGTAATGAGATTTGAACTCGCAACCTACCAGTTAATATCACAAAATCTTAAGCCTTGGGCTGTTACACTAATCTGTTGACACACTACACAGACAAAAGTTTCTGGGCACCCCTTCTAATTACTGAGCGCTGCCATTTCAGCAACACTCATGTGTAACACATTCATAATATAGAACATTTGTTTCTCTGGATTCTCCACAGACAAACAGTGGGTATGTAGAATGTGGAGTTTGTAGAACAGTAGAATGTGGAGTTTGTAGAACAGTAGAATGGGTTGTACTGATAACCCAGTGACTGTCAATATAACACATTCACAGGTTTCCGCAGTCAGTTCATCGACTTTCAGTTCATAGACCTTCTGCTCTGCTATCCTTAAAGTCAACAGTGCTTTTTCCCAACTTTGATTGAGAGCTTGGCTGGCTTGCACAGAACCTTGCAGTAGAAAGCCCTTTCAGAAGAACAAAGGTTGATGTAGCAGCAAAGGTGTGGCACAAACTCCATACTAATACCCATGCTTTGGATGTCATTTTTAGGTGTCCACAAACTTTTGTCTATATAGTGTACAATGTGTTAAACCTCTCACCTTAATAGCACGTTTATATTCCTGGGCATCGAACTGAGCCGTTGGTGTGACCAGGGCCACCAGGATGTCCTCAAAGTGTCCATGAGTGTCTCCCTCCAGGTCATCAGCAAGACTCTGGAGTTAGGTCACACAAGTAGTGAACGGTTTTTGTGCACACTAATGAACACAGTTTTTACAGAATTTACAGTCACTGCACAGTTTCTGGGGATGTACCACTGTTTCAGATTTTTTTTTTTAGAAATTATTTTTATATAGTACTTTCATTTGGAGTGAATGAATTCTAATCATTTAGATGACAATAGAAGAATACACACTGCACATCGCCTAACAGCATTTGCCATAACAAATTAGAACCAAGGTCTCACTTTTGTTGTGTGCAAGACCTTAAAACAAAATTAAGTCTGCATTTTATTTGAGTGCAATTAGATTCAGACTTTCTTAATGGCAGAGGCAATTTAGATTAATTAATTTAATTTTCCTAAATTGTTGTAGTTTATGTGTGTTGCGGTTTTGTTAAACACTTTTTAAATCTGCAAACTCTCTAGAAGGTACAATGGTGCACCAGGTAGTGCTGAGGCAGCAAACTCCAAGGGCTTGGGTTCGATCCTGACCAAAGAAGTTTAGCTTCTTCTCCTTGTGCCTTGTGGGACTAGCCACTTAACCTCTAGTGTGATTGAGTGAGAGTGTGCTGGTATGTGTGTACCTCGTCTTCCTATACTTGCGAGGACCAAATGTCCTCACAATGATATTAAAACCTGGTCATCTTGACTTGTGAGGACTGTTTTGCTGGTCCTCACTTCTTTAACTGTCTTTTTACAAAAATGTCAACTTCTAGTTGAAAAGCTAAATAGGCTAAAATATTTTCTTTAAGTTATTGAGGTTAAGGTTAGGGTTAAGTGTAGCATAAATTAGTTACAGTAATCATTATGACAATGGGAATTCGTCACAAGGATAGTGAGACAAACATATGTGTGTGTGTTTGTCTTAAACCAGGATGGGCTTTAGACTTTTGAATCTGTTAATAAATACCAAGGGGTCTTGTCACACTGTACAACCTTTGGGCATGACACAGACAGACAGGGTAATGACCCAAGAGTGATGGACTGGCAATCCATCCAGGCTGTGTGTTCACCTGCACCCTGTGAATTCTGGGAATGGCTCCAAACAAATAACTCAAAATGAGAAAAAAAAAAAAAAAAAGTGTCAGCTGATAGCTGTTAGGGATACTATGAGCTATTGATAAGAATCTTTATCATATCTAAACAAAACCTTTAGTGCTTTAGGGACAGTAGTCTGCAGTGCTGTGGATCTTGAGGATTAGTTTTTGTAGGATAGAGCTGAGAGTGGTGGGAGCTGTGTTACCCTTCCTGTGGCGTCCTTGTATGCTTTGCATATCAGCTGACGCTGGGCGTTGGTTCTCTGAGTCAGAATGTCGATCAGAGTCTTCTCAGTGGTGCCTGAAAGTGTCACACACACCATATACACACATCAAATATTTGAGATGCCACCTCATCCAGGTACAGCAGTAAAACAATAAACTTGAGCGAAGATAAATTTACTGATGAAGGAAAATGCTAACAGGAAAGCGTGCTACTAGCTTTCTAAAGCCTCTCACCAATTCCCTCGATGGCTTTCCTCAAAGCAGCAGCATCTTCAGCAGGGTTGAAACCTGGCTTTTCCTTAATGGTTCCTCTACACTGAGGCACATTTACAGGATCATCAGAAAACTGCTCATAAATGGTTTGGAAAATGAACCAGAAACACACAAAGACAACTTACAGGGACTGACAAGGAGTCTGGAGAGTCCAGAAGGAGACTCAAATCATCCTGAAAGACAAAAGACAAAATTCCAGTCTTACCACACAATAACAATAACAGTCTCACATTTCAAGCAAGAACCCAGCCCAACTTAGTTCCAAAATGGCCACAATTACACACTCACTTCTTGTGTACTAACTACAGAACAAACACGCACCCTGTGAAGATGGACAGATCAACTTACAATTTCATTTTCCAAATGAAAATAGTTCCATACAACTTCTACAGGCAACAAACTTGCGCACAAATTATTTCCACAAAGTTTAATGTAACGTTACCGTACATTTGCTGAAGTTACGACAACAGAAAAAGCACTAATAACATTTCCAGATGGTCTACTAGAGCTTTTGGGGGTTTGGGAACTCAACTGACTAGACAGTCCAGGTTAAATAAACAATTCAAGAGCTTAATTAATTCAGTGACCCTTCAAGACTCATTACCGACATTACCGAGCTTCCCAAAGCAGCTGACAGAAGAAAGGAAATCATTTACTCTGACACAACAGAACGAGCTATAAAAATAAGAAATTCACGCTTGAAGTTTCAACTCTCTGAAATGTCATTAATAAATAGATGTTAACAGACTCCGTTCAAGTCAAGACAAGATCTGAAAGACCAAGAAATCTCACACATAAGACTGGTCAGGCATGCAAAAGAAAACCCTTACATCGGTACTGCAAGAAACATTTTTGTTCAACTTTTCTTTTAACGGAAACGTCTTCATTTAATTTTCAGCAGGGTGAAGCGGTTTTATATGTCTTACTAAATTTGTTGTTCTGAATGTTTTTGGAGTTGTTCCTACATGGCTTAGTTTCGCTACTCACATACAATATTGCAAACAACATGCTTTAAAGAGCTTCCATTCAGAAGACATGGCTGTGTCCAAAATAGATCCCTGCTCACTCATTAGTATCCCTACTCCCTCATTAGTACTGCAATACATAGAGAGAAACTATTTGGTTGATTAATTAGCACTCAAAACACAACTGAAATCCATCATCAACTTGTGTCTGGTCTCATAAACAAACCCATGAGTGGCTGAGCCATTTTTATTTTTTGAACGGTTAGTATTAACACCATGGTAACACCATATCGCCATGTTATACTCCAGTCCTTGCATATGGTTATTCTTATATAACATTTCACACTCCAGACCAAGTATATGGTTACTCCAAAACAGTATTTAACCAACTCACACCCCAGTCCTTCTGTTACGGTTACTCTCGACCAACATCTCCCACTACAGTCCTGGTAAACGGTTATTCTTAACCAATAAATCCACATCTTATACTCCAGAACTTGTATGTGGATCCAACATTTCACACCCAATATCTAGTATATGGTTACTCATAACCGACATAACGTCCAGTGTTACTAATAATCAACCTCTTACCATCTCACACCCCAAAACATGTACACTGATCAGCTGAACATTAGAAAACATCTGACTAATATTATGCATTTCCCCCTCATGTTGCCAAGGCTCTGACCCGTCAAGGAATGGGCTCCACAAGACCTCTGAAGGTGTCCTGTTGTATCTACCACCAAGACATCAAAAAAGGCTTTAATAACTATAAGATGTGAGGTGGGGCCTCCATGGATTGGACTTGTTTGTCCAGGACATCCCACAAATCGGACTAAAAAATGGGAAACGTGGAGTCAACAAACAGTCATCATCATGTTCTTTCAACCATTTAGCAGTGTGGAACCAGTTCTGAAAGGGACCACTGCCATTAGGAAATACTGTTGCCATGAACAGTGCAATATCCTGTTGAAATAGTGAACTGCCATTAAGGGGTGTACTAGTAAAGTAGATGGTAGGTCTCAAAGTATCAGCATGAATGTCAGGATCCTAGGTTATCTCAGCAGAACACTGCCCAAAGCATCACACTGTCAGTGTTGTCCACTTCATCTGTCAGTGGTTTTAAATGTTACAACCACACATTTCCCCTTACTTGGGGAAGAACTACAACATATTTTACTGTTGGACCACTTCACTCACCCATGCAGAAGACATTCCCGATGTTGTAGTGCGTTGCAACCCTGCAATCAGATCCCACACTTGTTACAGTCACGCCAAGCCTGTAAGTATTCAGTACATAAAACAGATCGGGCAGATTCTTTTAGGTCTTATTTAGCACTTTCTATTCAACAAAGTGAAACGTGGCACATTCCTTACCCATGAGATAACCCGTAGCCCTCTGCACAAACTATACTAATCTCTGCTAATAGCTTCAACACACAAGTCATTAAATAAGCATTCACGCCGATTCTACAGCTTGTCAAACTATAAACAGAAATAAGTCGATTCACAGTTCAAACGTTTGCCTCATCTCTCAAACATCACTCGTTTTGTGACGTATCTGCAAAAATGTTTGCTCTATTTTCGTAATTTAGTGACAGAATAACAATGTATTACCTTACTTCGACAGCAAGTTCCCTTAAAGTTACTCTGACCACCAGGGAAACGCCCGAGCAACGAAGGAAATGATTCAGAATCTGAAATGAAAGCTTTACTCCACCTTTCGAACCACGAATGGGTGGTACAAATCGATTCACTGATTCGATTCTTTCGAACAAACCAAATAAAAATGAATCACGCCATTTGATTCACCGATTCAGAGTCATCCAGGAAAGTGATGTCTCATCCTATATAAACAAAACAAACCGTTTCTCACAGCTTCCATCATCATTGTCCCATAATCATTACCGATTAAACATTTAAATCATTCTGTCAGGTATATCGTTATTTCACACTGACCATTTATGCAGTTCTGTTTGATTAACATTGTTCTATATCCAATTCAAGGTAAAGCATAATTTCCTTAAACATTTATTTTATAAACATCTCCAACTTCAGGCCAGATGACTTAGCATGAGGTCATGATAAGAATCAAACCTCCCTTCAGGCTCTCTAATACACAACATAAATTGGTTTCTAACATCTTCAAATTCTCAAGGCTAAATCTATGACTACACCATTGTGTTCTTGATTATGCTGACCTAACTCCATTTGATTACACATTCCCATTACATCTCTACTTAAAGAAATTAAAGGCATTAAAGGATAATAAAAAGGTGGCAGCAGTGCAAGTTCTTTACTTAAGTAAAAATACTATTAATCTGATAAAAAATACTCAAAGTTAAAGTATGGCTTATATATTTTACTCAAGTAGAAGTGTAAAAGTAAATTATACTAAAGATACTTCAATTAAACAAGTAAAAGTATTTCTTTAAAATGCCTCAATTTTGAACCAGGATGCATTTTACTGAGGGTAAGCGGTACACATGCATGACACTGAGGCAACATAATGGTTTGTACTCCAACTACATGAATCATCTGCAAAAATCATACAATTATCATTTTTATCTAACACAAATTATCATTTTTAGCCACAACAGCCAAAACAGTATAAAAACATTTTCAGACATGAGGAACCACAATACAAAAAAAATTGTTTTATTTAAAATATATATTTTTTAATAAATGCTGCAAAGGCGCTCATAAATAGACATGACAGTATTCAGTAATGCAGTACAGGCAATAGGTGGTGCTATGGTACTGTGGTAGACTAGTGGTTAAGATACTGTGAGGACTATGGACCAGAAGGTCCAGGGTTCAAATGCCACCTCTGCCAAGCTGCCACTGTTGGGTCCTTGAGCAAGACTCTTAACCCACTATTGCTTGGATTGTAAGACTGTACCAACTGTAAGCTGCTCTGGATAAGGGCGTCTGCTATAAATGATATTTAACCCAACACCTAAACTGCAGTAATTCTTTTTTTTTAAAGCAATTTAGGAATATTACATAGTTATATTCATCACTGAAATAGATTTCACCATCCTAGGGACATCCTAGGAATTAATAAAAACAGTGGGAAGTGTATACAATCATCATTGGGAGTAGAATGCATAACGCTAAACATTAAACAAGGTTAGAAAGACTTTATAAGTTTTATACTTGCAGAGCGCACACGGTGTGTGACCCTACTCAAATGCTTGGGTATACTTGACATTTCTGTTGTTGTCACATTCTACAAAACCATATCTCAATTAAGTCTCATAGATGAATCATGTAAATGTGTAAAGACACATTTGAGTGCATCCTTGTGCCAGCTGCAATGCGCCAAGTATAAACCTATGATTCCGACTGGTGCTTCATTAGGTGACTGACTAGGATTGCCAAAACAAAAAGAAAAATAAATAGATAGATAAAATAGATAAATAATTAGATTCATAAACACTAAAGTAACAGTGTTTTGAAAGAGTAGTGAGAAAAAAGTACAGATTTCTATTTTGAAATGTAGTAAGCAAAAGTAAAAAGTATTAAGTGACAAATAATCAAGTAAAATACAGATACTTAAAAATACTTAAATACAGTAACAAAGTACTTGTACTTCGTTACTTATCATCTCTGATAATAAATAATAATAATCTCTCACATTTAACGATCAATAATCAATAATCACTGTTAAAACCACAGGGCTAAGTATCTGTTAAATATCAATCCCTCTTGTTTAAAACTTTGCCAAGCTTTTAATTCAATCGTGATTGAATTGACTCACTCGGGACTCGTGAGTCGTTTACGAGTCATTATGTTGGATGTGACGTCAAATGTGTCATAGCAGCACTCCCTGATGGGACAATGTGTAATTAAACAGGAGTGGAAAAGCCGGAACGTCATTTATATGATTTATATAAAGGATTTGTTAAGTAAATAGCATTAAGTGGACAGTTTAACCAGCACAGACCTCATATTTTATTTGATTACACTGGTGTAAACCACAGGTTTCTGTGGGTTTTGGTTTCATAATGATATTTTGGTTTTCCCTTGAGGTTTATGTCCCTTTCTTGTGTTTTCAGTATGAGTAAATAGCACAATATAAAAGGTCAGGTGATCAGAGACATACTGTAAATGTATTTGATGGATTTCTTATGGGACTCAAAGGTACTGGTTTTGTGTAATGCTCATGTTATTGTAATAAAATGTGTTGTAATAGTTATTCCAAATAGCCAATAGACTTCTGTCACGTCAACATGTGTAATGATGCAATTCAGAACAAGCACAATATGCTATATATAACGTGTACTGCTAGGAACAAACACTATTTAATCTATTGTAGTACAATCACTATAGTGCATTATAAATTATTATAGTGTAGTTTACTACATGGATTTTCCATCTGTCATAAAAAATGTGGTTTGAACTTTGGTCTGAAGTCATGATACATGATTTAATATTGATAAACATACCGCATTTTGTGGGTGTCCGTTATCTACACTTTTAACAGGTAAATATTACAGTGCTGATCACTGTGCCTTTGTCTCCCTCTGGCGGTAGAACTTGTTCTAGACATAAAAAAAGTGTTTACCGGAATTAATGACACTAATTTCTGTGAGGACAATGCAGCATTTGAATTACACAATATGTTACACAATACATCCTGAAGCAATACAATTACAACTGAATGGAGTTGTAAGCTTAATGCTATAAATGTAAACTGTAAATGTTTACTGAATGCTCAGTAAAGATCAGCTGTCATATCAGTTTAACCAGAAGGCATATACTGTGGGACACAGAAAGATAAAAGTGTTCCCTTAATTTCGTTTTACAGATGCTGACAACCACAAGCTCATAAAATGTCAGTTAAAGCAGCATAAAACAATAAAACTGCACTGTCAAGTACATTATTAACATCAGAATATATCGTTATAACACCGCATGTTGTTTCAAAATCATACAAAAGATAAACACATGAATTAGATGTCTTTTGTGAAGAACAGTAGTGACGAGAGAGAGAGAGAGAGAGAGAGAGAGAGAGAGAGAGAGAGACTGGCCAACTGAGGCACCGACAAGAATGGGGAATGGATACATGTAGTGTAATGTGCCAATCCAAGCACAGTCATTCTCCCCAAAGGAGTAACCTGGCCACTGGTGACAAAAACACTAGCCAAGACCTGCATGAAGGGAACTCGCTTGCATGTCGACGTCATATTTAGGATCTGGGAAATTGGGCATATACAAATTGGGATGACAATGGAGGAACATTCAGCACAAACATACACTGACACACAAAAATACCCAATATTCTTGAAAGCTTTCCAAACCTGTGACATTTCAAATTCTTCACCTGCTGTCATCCCTGACCGGTTTGAGACGTGTAAAGATGTTTGACCTTGATCTTGAAAATAGAGATGATATGAAGTCCTCCAAACACTGTCGAGTTCTTATTGTCTTAACTCTAGTCACTCTAGTCAGTTAAAGAACATTTGTCATTTCCGTTCCAGTGTTCTCCATCTCCTCCTCAGTTCTCTTCATTCCCCTGCACATGGAGCAGAGTAACCAGGTACAGACGAGCAGATAAAGAGCCACTATGAGCCACACCACAGCACTGAACACAGCAATGCACACCAACCTACTGTCCATCTCTACTGACCATCACAGTGTAAGACAGAATGAGAGCTGATATCTGCTCAACACTGCACTGATGCGTTTGACATCTCCGTGTTACTTAGTTCCTCCACTGTAGAGCCCAGCAATTCCTTATAATTACTTTTTGTGGCTTTGCAGGTCCATATGGTTGTGCAGATCACAGGAAATGAGAGCAGACCATAAAAACTGAACAGCCTGACAGACCTTTGTACATGTCCAAATCGGTACCTACAGTGGTGTGAAAAAGTGTTTGCCCCCTTCTTGATTTGCTTTAATTTTTTTTGCATGTTTGTCACACTTAAGTGTTTTGGAAAATCAAACCAATTGAAATACTAGTCAAAGACAACACAAATAAACACAAAATGCAGTTTTCTGCTCATCTAGGGAGACCCTACTGGTAGCTCACAGATTTCCGATGACATAGCCCTGGAGGTCATTAGACCACACAAGCCCTTCCACCCCGACAAGGACATGATCTAGGAAGGGTGCTGGGTGATGAGAACAGTTGATGATCCCTTACTCAAAGCAAATGAGTGGAATATTTTTCTTTATATATTTTACGTCAGTATATTTGGGGTCAAACTGAGCATGTCTGAATATTGGGGGGACGTACCTGTGTAGGAAGTAGGAGTGTTTGTATTTTAGACAAATTGCATTTGTCTACATTAATGACAAATGTGGTGTTTCATCTCCCCCTGTTGGCTGTTGTTTGGATAACATCCAGAACCACTTTCAAGGTTGGATTTCCGTCTCACGTTTTGAAGAGCGCTAACATTTTGATATTGTACCTCATTTTACACAATCAGTTACATTTCTACTAGAAATCTACCAATAATTAAGGTGCAAGGTCCAAATTCATTTGGTTAATAGAGATAACAGAAATCTGTAGTCCTGAAAATGTAGCTCATGACTGGGTTTCCACTCTGCATTATTGCTTAAACATTTAGTCTACTTGTTCTTGTTCTTACCTAAAGCAACTTGACGAGTAAAGGATCTCAAGAACCGAAGTGCCTGTAGGTTTTCCTACCATCCTAGCAGCAGCTACACCTAATTCCACTTGTTAATCGATTGGTCTTAGTTTTCAAACCACTCATTAATATCAGGTGTAGCTCCTACTTTTCAGGAATAAAAACCCGCGGCCATACGATACTTCAAGAAATGTCCATTTCAAGAAAATACTAAGTTCTTCATGTCTGAAGAGGAGGTCTTTTGAGAAAATTACAGTTTTATGTAGTAAAAGGATGACTGTTCATATTTGGAACAAGAATGTAGGAGTGCAGGCAGTTATGCTTGTCGGGGATTCATTCTGCAGTCTCGAATTTCTCGGCGAGGTAAGAGAGCTGAGGACTTTCCAGGATTTTAAACTTTACATTTGGAAGGAACTCAGAACGGATCATGCAAGCACACAGAGAAAATGGAAAATACATACATGCAAAAATACGTGCGTCACTGACAGGTTTTAAAAAAAGGATTTCATAAGTGTTTCAAAAATGCTATTTAAAAGCAGTAGGCTATTTAATGGTGCATTTATGTTCCCACAGGAATCAAACCTGTCTGATTTGTTCATAGTTGGTTTAAATGGTATAAATTCAGGATACTAAATTTCACCACCCAGACAATCACATGGCATGAGAACTTATCAATATATTAAAATATATTTCCACATACACATGTTAAGTTTAGTTTTGAAGAGTTTACATTACAAAATTCATTTTTAAGGTCAACTTACATTTTATACAAATACCTGAGGTCAAACCACTTAACACGATAAACTAAAAAAGCTTCAGTTAGCTGAACAAGTTGTTTTCACAGCTGCTTACCCTTGTCAGGCCTATCGCAGAAATCACAGGATGCTGAATGGGGTGGCAGTCCATCAAAAGACTGGGTATGGGTCATTGCTGCAGCACTGGGGCATGACACAATAACTTTCACAGTATAAAAACTGTGGTGCCGCGGAAGTTAAGGTACTTGACTATGGAACTGAAGGTCCAGGGTTCAGGCCTCAGCAAGAACAAGCCACTGTTGGGCCATTGAGCAAGATCTTCAACCCACAATTATTTGGATTGTACATTGTAAGAGCTATTTTAAACCACCATGGATAACAGCATATTCTAAAGGATTAAAAGTTAATGAAACTAAAACTGGATTGTCACCCCTGTTTCAAAGGGACAGAGAAGAGGCTGAGACGAACAACTGCTCTGTGCTATAAAATTATGGAGGACTTTGGAGACTCAGCAGTCTTGTGGATGGACAGTTGTAGGAAAACATGCTTAGTGCAAAGCTATGATGTGAAGCTTGTGGATATAATCAATCACCAGGTTCTGACAAGTACGCACTCATTCACTCTCGATACTCACCTAGTCCAATTCAGGGTCACGGGGGAGCTGGGGTCTAACGACAACACAGGGCACACACACACCAAAAATGTCCAGCCACCAGCATCCTGTAGGCAGCATCCTGTGAGCACTGATGAAGGATTAGAGGATGACTAACACAAACTGTGCAACAACAGATGAGCTGTGTTCTCTGACTTTAAATCTACATGGTCAAGTATTATGGTAGCTGTGTCTAATAGAGTGGACAGTGAGTGAACAGCATTTTAAAGCTCCAGCAGCGCTGCTGTGTCTGATCTAATCGTACGAGCAAGGACACACTGACACACCTCCACCACACCAGTGTCAGTGCAGTGCTGAGAATGATCCATTACCCAAATAGTACCTGATCTGTGCTGTTCCTGTGGGGGTCCTGACCATTAGAGAACAGAGGAAAGGGACAAAGTATGTAGAGAAACAGATGGACTACAGTCTGTAATGAAATAAATATAGGATTCCTAAGACTTTTGGACAGTACTGTAAGCATCACTCAGAAATTGTATAATTACATATAAAGACGAATATAATATTGATCAATCATGTAAACCAAGATCCTCAAACTTACAGGGCTAACCCTAATCTAGTACTTGAATACTACTTTATTCTGTAACTGAATGCACCCTGAATGAAAGTAAGAGAATGGAGATCTTCAGTTAAACAGGCTTTTAATGGTTAGGTGGGTGAAGCTGAAAAGAAAATGCTGGGCACCTTTCTTATTAGCTTAACCAAATCCATGTCAGTCGTGCCATACGAAGTTAGGGTCAAATGTTTTAGTGTATTGTTTTTCAATAATATATTCCAATAAAGTCATGCCCATGTGTTTTAAGTTACATTTTACAGTACTGAATTGCCTTTTAATAGATTGCAAATGCAAAATCTTGCATGCAAGAGTGCCTAAAATGTCTTAAGATGCACTAATAACTGTTTGAATAAAGGGGGTTTCGTAGAATAATTTGATACTTGCCATGTATTTATTTTAAAGGAGGATAATGGAATTGGACACAAAAATGCATGTCATGTGCGTTTATAAAACAAATCCAATCTTACACAAAAGTAAGGACACCCCTGATCACATGACATTTTGGTGATTATCCAGCTAAAAAGACCTTAGAAGAACCTTTGCATGGAATAGACATATTTATGCAATTTTTTAAATAAACCACTGACAAGTCAAGTAAGTCCTGAGACCTAATAAAGACCAGTGGGTCATCTGGAATTTTTTGCACACACCGAATGTTTTGTTATATAGAAGCGACGCAATAGGTGACAGTTTACACAACGCT
Organism: Ancistrus triradiatus; assembly: GCA_025084515.1. Lineage (NCBI taxonomy): Eukaryota > Metazoa > Chordata > Actinopteri > Siluriformes > Loricariidae > Ancistrus > Ancistrus triradiatus. Next base: position 1,983,400 of record JAJAGP010000003.1, on the reverse strand, counting down.
TGCTTGAAGCTTTCAGTGCCACTTTGACACGCAACCACTTGGTGGAGTCTTCTGCACACTTTAAAGCATAAACGAGCGGCTCCTCTGATGTCATGGAGAATCAGCAGAAGACTGGATGGAAAGGTGGAGTAGACAGACATGTGCTGCTGATTGCCCACATGCAGGAATACACAAATTTCTATTTTTTACTCTCTTCTACTCTTGTTTTCTGGCATCCTTTCGAAACAGAGGCCTGCAATAGAACAAAACCACACGGCTGCAGCTCGGCTTGCTTTTCCTTTTCCCGTATGTGACCTGTGAAAAAACCTGCATGCCAAGACTCTTATTAATCTGAAAAACATCGCCAAAGGCCGCCAGCCATGTGAAACTTCTGGTAACTCTGGAAAATGTTCTCTTAAACTTCAAAACCAAATGTCAGATGTTCTCTGTAATGACAGTTAAACCCATCAAATGACATACGCTAGGCCTCACTTCCTCTCACGGCTTCAACCCGAAGACCCTAAAGAGATTTCAATCAGCATGTAATTAATATTCGGAGTGAGGGAACACATCAGGAAACAATTATTCAATGAGACCTACCCCCACTTAACTTGACGGTCAGTGTGCTCCAGTGGCACGACTAAAAAAACACCACAGCAGAAGAATTTAATGTCTCTACTTGGTATGCCATTTAAATGTGTCACATCTAGAGGCTACACACTTTTAAAACGCCTAACTTTTGATCCAAAACATCCAGCAAGCTAAGGTATCAATATTTACCTGTGTACTGGAGTAAATAGCATACATATGAATTGAAATTGATTTATATACATTTTAGTAATATAAATGTAAAAAAACAATTATACAAATAGTAAATCAAGTCCTGCTGATTCTGATATAAAGAAAGAAAATAACCCAGCAAACATAAGAACCAGTGAATGTTGCCTGGAGTTGCTGAAATTTGAGTTAATAGTTTTACAAATTGTCTTTAGGTAAATGTCTTGTGTTACAGTAATACTGGGCAGCTCCTGTGCCTCCGAGGTAAGACCTTTTTGCTAGAAACAGCAGTTCCCAAAGGCCTGGGTTCCAACTCTGGTTGGCTGGGCTTGCAACATGAAGGTAGGGTGGTGTGGCTGCAGGACCCTGCGATGGAGTGGCTTCCCATCCAGAGACAACCTTTGCCTGCATCTAGTAAATTCCAAGAAATATTACTGATCAGTCTAGGTAGCTAACTACCTGGATTAGTATGCATATCTATAAAGAACACCAACTGCACCACTGAAATCAATTAGTATGCACATATTCACAAAAGCAGAATGTAAGACTTTCAAGTGACTAAATCCCAAATATATGAATATGTAATTGATAATAAACACTAAAGCATATTAATATTGAACTACTACCATTTCATGCAAGATCCATTTGATATTCATAATCTCATTAATAGAAATAATACAAATAAAATAAATGTTTAAACACATTACCTGCTTGAAAAAAAGAAAGAAAACCAATAAATGTTGCCTAGACTTAATCAAAATCAAGTATAAAATCTTGAGGACTGTCTTAATATTTAGGATATCTTTATTGTCATAGTTTCATTGTGTTGTATTAATTAGTCGAATACATTAGACTGACATCTAACTTCCTCAAGATTCAACAAGGTGCTGGAAACATTCCTCAGAGATTTCGGTCTGAATTGACATGATAGCATCATGCTGTAGATTTGTTTCCTGCACATCCATTATGTGAATCTCAAGTTCCACCACGTCCCAAAAATGTTCTGTTGGACTGAGATCTGCTGAGGAGCCCATTTGAGTACAGAGAACTCATTGTCATGTTCAAGAAACCAATGTAAGATGATTTGAGCTCTGTGACATGATGTAGAAGACCTCTCTCTAGCACCAACCACCATGCCATGTTTAATGTCACTTAAATCACCGTTCTTCCCCATTCTGATGCTCAGTTTGAACTTTAGCAGGTCACCTTCACCGTGTCTACATGTCTAAATGCATTGAGTTGCTACCATGTGATGATTGTTGTACACTTACTGAAGTGGCTGGTCAGTCTGTGTGTGGATACTGACATTGACAAAAAAAAAAACTCCCCAAGAAGGAGTTGTTGGTATCGAATGAAACTTCTAGCCTCTAGCCTGGATGCAAAATGAGATGCGGTTGGGCATGGAGGTATACAGGTTCCATATGGTATCCTGTGGCATGTTTGCCCACAGATGTTGCAGCTGAACCTGTAGATCCTCATCCATCACACCAGCAGTGGGGGCAGTGTGTTGCTCCACAGCAAAGGCAGGATTGAGTGCTCACAATGAGGCCTCAATACTTGAACCGGACCGTCATCGGATCCCAAACAGAACCTGGATTCATCACTAAAGACGATAGTCTTTCCAGATAGACAGTCCAGGTTTCTCGTTCACAACACCACTGCAAACTAAGGTGACGATGGCATGCTGTGTGGTGCCATGACGACAAATTTCCTTCTGCTAAGCACCTGGAAATGGTCCAGGCAGTGAGAAGCTGTGTAGTGAAGGTGCCACCTGTGTCTGGATGCTGGACAACAAACTGTGGGAACTGCTCATGCTTGTCGGTGTATCAAACAATCCTGTCTACTGGTGGCCTGTCTGGGTCGCCCAGAGCCTGTTCATCATGTGTGCGTGCCCTCAACAAACCACTGCTCCCAAAACCTCCTAACAGTTCAATTTCATACCTACTTAATCCAATTCAGGGTCACTGTTTCACAGGGTTCAAGGTGGGAACTAACTCTAGACAGGTCCCCATCCAAGCTGCAAGAGGAAAACAGAGTACTTGAAGGAAATCCAGGCAGACACAGGGAGAACATGCAAACTCCACACAGACACAGTCTTGGCAAGGAATGGAAGCTGTGAGGCGACAGTACTAGTAGTAATTTTATGTTTATATTTGTTGCTTTCTTTCCATTGAGAAAATCAAGGCTGCATATAATGTTTGCTTCCATTTTAAAAGACAGACTTCTCTATTATGAGAAGATATGTCTAAAAAGACTTATCTTCTCTATTTCTACAGGTTAGTGCTAAGAAGAACATTAATTAATATACATCACATACCTAGTGACATATTAAAGAGTATCCAGTCCATCTACTGGCACGTTTAAAGGTGAGATTAGATTAGGGGACCCAAAGGAAACCCATGCAGATACAAACATGGGGAACATCCCAAACGCCACAAAGACAATAACCAGAGGTGAGACTCACACCTGGGTCCATGGAGCTGTACCAACTACCAATAATAACTGCTGTGCAGTGATAATTTTGACAGCACATTTTAATTTAGTTTTAGTCTTTTGACTAAAAGGTAATTTAGTTTTAGTCATAATTTAGTCATCAGAATTGTTTTTAGTTTTATATATATGTGCATATATAACATTTAGCAGACACCCTTATCCAGAGCAGTGGAACAGTGGCAGCTTGGCAGAGGTGGGATTTGAACCCTGGACCTTCTGGTCCAGAGTCCGGTACCTTAGCTGCTAGGCTACCCCCCCCAAATTTTTCTCTCTCTCTCTCTCTCTCTCTCTCTCTCTCTCTCTCTCTCTCTCTCTCTCTCTCTCTCTCTCTCTCTCTCTCTCTCTCTCTCTCTCTCTCTCTCTAAGATCTCTCTCTCTCTCTCTCTCTCTCTCTCTCTCTCTCTCTCTCTCTCTCTCTCTCTCTCTCTCTCTCTCTCTCTCTCTCTCTCTCTCTCTCTCTCTCTCTAAAACATTTTAGGATATGTGCATGCTCTATATGCATTTATTCATAATTACAGTTAATTATGTTATGTTACCTGAATACTCCTTAAATATATACACTTTTTAGACAAAGTCAAAATATATCCACGTCACGAACTGAAAACATATTTTAATCTCTACTTTGTTTGCTATTTAGGTGCTGACAGCTTGACCGCAGTTTCAGGACGACATGCCTGCAGATTTCCTTTGAACTTTGTTATATTTTTACCGGAGATTTTCGCCCCACACGGTTTACAGAGTCTTGTTTTCCTTGATATCACATGAGAAATGTGTCTGTATTTCGACTCTCCTCTTTCTCCCAGGTGTTGCGTCTAACCGCATTACTGATTGGATCGCTACCCAACTCATCCCGCCTTTCCACAAATACTCAAGTTATGATTGGATCGTTTCCTAACTTGTCAGATCTGATTGGATGTCGTCTCTGCCAAACATTTTCGTCTCGTTTTTATTTGTTGACCATTCACGAGTATCCATTCGTTTCGTCCTAGTTTTTGTCGTTTTTCATTCATTTTAGTTTAGTCATCATCTCGTTTTCGTTAGAAAATAAGGTTGTCGTTGACGAAAACTATGACGAAAATCATTCGTCAACAAAATGATCACTGCTGCTGTGCCAGTCCTGACAACTTATCCTACTTATTGTTGATTGTTGTCTTATCAGTTTTAAGGACAGGCAACACATCTTGTAGGGTTTGATTTGCCATTTATAAAGATAATAACGTAGATAATAACATTTGTGCAGCTAATACACTAATATCCTTGCACCAACTGTAGGGACCCTCTCACTTGCAGACATGATTGGCTGTGTCTGAGAGAGGGGAGACCGATTTATTGGATCATCCCCTGCTACTTAAACAGTGACCCCTACCCTGTTTAAGGTATGCTTATGCATGTTCTTCAGGGATACGCACTGGAGCCGCTGAACAGGAAAAAATTCAAAGTGTAAGTGACATCACAACAGTGTTAATGTAAATGCGATTTAAGGGGGGTGGCAAGGTATTAGAAATGTGATAGTTATGACAACCCACATGAGGTAACGTGCTCATGTGAGCGTCATGTGAATGTGACATAAAACAATCCAATTAACACTGCTAGTCATTCTTTCTAGGCGTTTACATTCCAAATTCTAGAGCAGTCATCCCCAGGCTTTTTATGCAGTGCCCCCTTTTGTAGATCAGAATATTTTGAGCCCCCCTGCACCCATATACATGTCTTTTGTTTCCAAACTCCACTGGAATTTAGATTAATCATTCACATTCACTTTCTTATCCTCTTAATCTTGGACAGGGTGGTAAGAGAACAGTCGCATAGCTGGTGGCACAGGGCAAAAGGCTGGAACAACCCTAGACAGGGTGCCATTCTATCATAGGGCACACACACTCACACAATAGGGGAACTTTATTGTAATCAATTATGATAAATCAAAAATCAAGCTAAAGCATGTCTGGGAGGAAACCAGAGCACCCAGAGTAACCCCACATGGACACGGGGAGGACCAAGACCTATCCACCTGGGATCAAACCCAGGATCTTCTCTGTGTGGGGTGACAGCGCTACCCATCGAACCTTTGTGCCACCCTGGAATTTATTTTAAACATTATAAATCATATAAGACTAAAAAAAAAACTAAAAATGAAGACAAAATACATATTGAAGTTGGTGAATGATGCTTTTAGAAGCCAAGCCTCCTCAATACCACAAGCATTATGGGATTTAAGTGTCCCATGAAAGCATTTAGTCTGCCCTGGTGCTTTGGTTTCATACACACTGTTCCTCATATGTATGAATGTGCTATACTATGCACAGCCTGTGTATCTGTTCACTGTAGCCCAAGCCTTTTCCTCCTTGTACTCCAGCTTACTTTACCTAGATCCCAACCTAGTAAAAGAGATATCAGATCAGCGTAAAACAGCAGCTCAGAGAGAGAAAGAGAGAGAGAGAGAGAGAGAGGCCACCATCATCTTATGCCATTACTCGAGCTCTAGCCATCGCGCATGGCTAATTGAGATCAGATGCGAGCGCGGCTTGTGCCGAGCCTAACCTGGAAGCATTTATTTTATGGAAAAGATGTTTAGTTAAGTGCAGTGCTGTGGCCTAATGAGTCTGGACCCTCAGCCCTGTGATGAATATGATCGGTGAAAGCTCTGAAGGCTGGTTCCTGAGTCCTTCCTTCCTCTCGCATCAGGTTTCAGATTAGCAGACTTCCTGTCCGCGCTGTGCATTTGCGCACCAAATGATACTTCTTTATTATGAAGGTTATCATGTATTAGTTTGTGTGTAGCAGCTATTTTTTTTCCCATTGAAACCGATGCCAAGATGGACAGAATAAGCACAGAAACAAATGGTGACCAGCTGCCATGCTCTGTATATTTGATACTGATGGTGCAGCTGAATATTAATGGATAAAAGGCAGCCAGCACACTGGATCATTTTTATCAGTTCAACAACTTCTTAGCTCCTATTAAATATTTGTATTTCTCATCATGGCAGGTTACCAGAACCCCAAGCCTTTTATATCGGATAGCCTCCTCGCTCCAAAATAAGTTTAACATATGGCGCGCTAGCATCGTGTGTCACGTTGACATAACAAATATTGGTGGAGTTTGTAATACGAGATGCCACTTTAAAGCCTGTTTCCAGTTGTTCTTATTCGGGTTGCAATACTCGAATGATAAATCGGACCGCTGACTTTTAGCTGAACCCATGCATCTTGATCCGAATGTCAGGAATCACCCTGCACATCATGCGTTTACATGCTGGCTAACATTGAGATTCTGAGAATGTGAAATATGTCACGCCATGTTGCATTTTGCGGGGACATTATGTTTCCATCTTGTATGGAATGCAGTTTAAAAATGCAATTTATAGTTTTTTAAAAATGGATAGTTCCAGTTCAAATGTCTGATTGGCTGAGCCACACTTGAAGCTGTTGTAAAGTAATGGAAAATCAACAACATATTAATACTTCAGATTTCTAAATGGATAACACTGTTACACATTTTATGCTTTTAACTTAACTTTATTCCTGATCAGGGGGCCCCGGGGTCTATGCCAAGAGAGGCACAGTCATAAGGACAGAACGACAGTCCAGCACAGGGCTGCCACAGCACCAGGGGTTATGACCAGCCTTCCCTTCACAGACAGTCAGTCTTATCTGCATGTGATGTCTGACCTGACTGGAAGGCTCATTTGGGACTTTAACCCAGGTAGCGTACTCTAGCAGACTAAAGTATTAGAACACAGCACCACCAGAGCGCCCTAAATCTGTTAAACTACAGTCGTATGAAAAAGTTTGGGCACCCCTGATAATTTTCATGATAAATCATTGGTTGTCCAGCTCAGCAATTTCAGGTAAATATATCATATAGCAGATGAACACCGTGATATTTGAGAAGTGAAATTAAGTTTATAGGTTTTACAGAAAGTGTGCAGTAATTATTCAAACAAAATTAGGCAGGTGCATAAATTTGGGCAACCCTTGTCATTTGAATACCTTTAGCACTTAATTATTGGAACACAAAATTTGTTTTGTAAGCTCATTGACCCTTGATTCTACATACACAAGTGAATCCAACTATGGAGAAAGTTGTTAAGGTGGCCAATTGGAAGTTTTTCTCCTCTTTGCATATTTCTCTGAAGAGGTGGCAAACGTGGGAGCCTCAAAACAACTTCAAATGGCCTGAAAACAAAGGTTGTTCAACATCATGGTTCAGGGAAAGGGAAAAGCTCTCTCAGAGATTTCAGCTGTCAGTTTCCACTGTGAGGAACATAGTGACGCAATGGAAGACCACAGACACAGTTCTAGTTAAGGAACTCCCGAAGTGGCAGACCAAGAAGAATCTCAGATAGGCAGAGGCGAAGGATGGTGAGAACAGTCATAGTCAAGCCACAGACCACCTTCAAAGACCTACAACCTCATCTTGCTGCAGATGGTGTCACTAATCATCGTTCAACTATACAGCACACTTTGCACAAGGAGAGGCTGTATGGGAGAGTAATGCAGAAGAAGCCTTTTCTGCAGACACGCCACAGTCACTTGAGGTGTGCTACAGCACATTTGGACAATCCAGCTTCATTTTGGAATAAAGTGCTGTGTACTGATGAAACTAAAATTGAGTTATTTGGACATAACAAGGAGCGGCACACATCCCAAGACAAACATTTGCTACCCACAGTAAAATTTGGTAGCGGTTCCATCAGGCTGCGGGACTGTGTGGCCAGTGCAGGTACTAGGAATCTTGTTAAAGTTGAGGATCGCATATTCCAGTTAATATCTCCAGATTCTTGAGAACAATGTTCAAGAATCAGTGACAAAGTTGCACCGAGGCCAACGACCCAAAACCCTGCTCAAAATCTACTAAGGCATTCATGCAGAGGAACCAGTACAACATTCTGGAATGGCCATCTCAGTCCCTAGACAAATGTGAGCTGTCCATGCTCGGAAACCATCAAACCTGACTGAACTGGAGATGTTTCTAAAGAAGAATGGTCCAAAGCACCTTCAACCAGAATCCAGACTGGAAGCTGTAGGAAGCGTTTAGCGGCTGTTATTTCTACAAAAGGAGGATCTACTAAATATTGATGTCATTTTTCTGTTGGGGTGCCCCAAATTTATCACCTGCCTAATTTTGTTTGAATAATTACCTGCACACTTTCTGTAACTCCTATAAACTTCATTTCACTTCTCAAATATCACGGTGTTCATCTGCTATATGATATATTTAACTGAAGTTGCTGATCTGAACAACCAATGATTTATAAACTAAAGTCATGAAAATTATCAGGGGTGCCCAAACTTTTTCATACGACTGTAGGTAGTTCATTTGCAGCACATTACAAACTTGATTTACTCAGTAGATTAACAGTGGGCCAGTGATGTAAAGACATGGACAAAATTAAGGTGATGTGGTTGTGGTGTGTTGTTGTGTGTTCTATTGATACAGGCGGATCAGACACAGCAGTGCTGCTGGAGTTTTAAACCACCTCAAAGTCACTGCTGCCATCAGCCAAAAATGTTCAGCCACAAGCATCCTGTAGGCAGCATCCTGTGAGCACTGATGAAGGATTAGAGGATGACTAACACAAACTGTGCAACAACAGATGAGCTGCTGTCTCAGGTGCAATAAGGTGCATGTCTCTAATAAAGTGGAAAGTGAGTGAACAGTGTTTTAAAACTCCAGCAGCACTGCTGTGTGCATTATTGAGCCAGTTACAAAAATACACTATATGCCTAAACCTTTTGTTGATCAGAGAGATCAACGGAGAATGGTCAGACTGGTTTGAGACAGAAAGGCTACGGTGACTCAGATAACTGCTCTGTAGAATTATGATGAGCATAAAAAAATTATAAAAGCATCCCAGACAGGTTGAACCTTTAGGTGGATAGGCTACAGCAGTAGAAGACTATATCGGGTTCCATTTCTGTCAGCCAACAACAGAAAGCTGAGGTGGCAGTGAGCATAGGCTCTCCAAAACTTTACGTCTGAAGACTCCAAAAACGTTGCATGGTCTGACGAGTCAGAATTTGGTACCATCTACATGAATCCATGGACCCAACCTGCCTCATGTCAAAAAGTCCAGGTGGGAGGAGGTAGTGTAATTAATTAATTACTTTATTCATTTATTTTCATACCTGCTTAATCCAATCCAGGATCATCAGGGAGAAAGGGCTTAACTGGAACTTTATTTGTATAGCTCTTTTTACAACAGCTGTTGTCACACTGGTCCAAGTCTGGGCTTCTTTTGGGCAAGCCAATGGCGAAAGTGGAAAGGAAAAACTTCCTCAAATGATAGGAAGAAACTTTGAGAGGAAGCAGACGCAAAAGAGGAATCCATCCTCCTCTGGTCGATATGGGACAGCTAAATACAACTAAATACATCTAGTTAAGGGAAAGATATTAGAATAGATAATGACAGAATTCAATACAGCTACAGTATCTTCCATGCAGCATCAAGGTGGATAGCAGGCGCAGGACAAGCAGTCAGTAGTGTCCAGTCACAATCAGACTTGCACATCCCTCTAGCAGACAACAGGGCAGAGCAACTCGGGGCATGTGCTGAAAAGAGAGAGACAGAAAAAACAAGAAAAGAGTTTAAGCTTAAAGCAGGCTGCATCACTAATGAATAAAAAATAAATGGAGGATTAGCCAAAAGCTTGTGCAAAGAAGTGAGTTTTCAATCTAGATTTGAAAATTGATACTGTGTCCAGAACTGCACCAGGAAGGTTGTTCCAGAGCATGGGAGCAAATCTTTTGGCTCTTTTGGCTTTTCAAAATGATGTTACAGTTTCTGTAAAAAGGTAGATTTCATCATGGGGACCCAGCAAATATCCCCATCTCTCTCTCTCTCTCTCTTTCTCTCTCTCTCTCTCTCTCTCTCACACGCACGCACGCACACACACACACACACACACACACACACAGTTATTCCACCAAATCTGAAGTCAAACTACCAGTACAAGGCCACAAGGGCCGACTTCAAGTTTACAATTTTTAAAATGGCACATGAACAACAAATTATTGTGAAAGTTTGCAACCCATCTCAGTGCACTGTGGGAAATTTTGCAAGATACTGTGTGGTTATGGATCTAATATGGTATAAGGTTACTTGTCAGTAGCAAAATTTGGTATATAAATATCATGCATGCACATGGAAGCATGTTCTACAGGATTATCAGGTTGGAGCATTGAGAATGTATTAAATATGTATCGAGAACGGATGAATAACATGGTCTCTGAAGATGGGCCCCACCCACGTTCTTCTCCTCATCCCCCATTCCACTCACTCCCCTGATTACAGCCTTCCCGCGAGACACAAGTGCACCCCTTGGAGATCGGAGGGGTGTGGGGGGTGTCTAGTGCTTCAGTCACTTAGGATCAAGACTAGGGCAGGAAATCATCTCGGACATAAAAGCTAAATGTATAATTCCTCCCGTGCCGGTAATCACAATGTCTGGCGGATTTGAAATGACAGTTCGAAGCACTCAAACTCAAAAAGACGCTCCATTCAAAGAGGTTCTGCTCTCTGGAGGTTACAGGAATCGATTATGAACTATCTGAACTGCGAGGTTTTGCTATGGAGCAAGCATAGGTGTTTGCGCTTCAGGTTGCTGTAATAAACTATTTGTGGTCACCGTCTGTTCACTTGTACAGGTTGCTGTTGTGCCATAACAAGTCTATTTGAACCCCAGGCAGAACAGAGAGGATTGGAATTTAAATATATATTGCAAGTACAATAAAGGTCTTTGCTTCCCAGTGCAATTAGCTGATTTGTTTTGGTTTTCTCAGTGCTACTGATTTTGGACAAACCCACACAGGTAAGAGGATCTAATATTTTAATTATCCACCAAGTCAAGCCTGAATTCAATATGGCTCTCTACTCACTATCCTGGTGCACAGGGTAGGTATGAAAGCAAAGGAAAGCAAGGGTGCACACCATAGAGGTTGTAAGACTCAGTCATTTTGTTCAAAAACAGGAGCTGATTAAAGTACGTAATTCGTGAGTTAAGGTTCCAAAAAAGGATTGGGGTGGTCGGTACGGAAATGATCTCCCCTGTGCCTCCACGTCGCGCTACACCTGAAATGCGAGCCGCGATCGGAGCGTGCCGAAAAGGAAATCTGCGCTAATTTTCTTTTACAATTTGCATCGACAGTGAGGCTGCCCCTTTACGGCACAGGCGGGGAAAAAGGCTTTCAGACGCCGTCGAGCCGGAGCGCATTTCGCCGTTAAGCTGATTGTATCCTTGATGAGGCCTTCGGGTGGCCTTGCATACTTGAAAGATAGGCGAAGACGCCATGTGCGTTACCGAGCCAATTCAGAGAGGAGCTGAAGTGATTAAACGAGCTCTCGAGCCCCCCTCCCTCTCCCCGCATCCCGAACGTAATCAGCACCGAGATGGATAAGAATAATAGGCTGCTTCTTCGCTGGAGACCCCGCCGTTTGGACAAGTGCTCATACTCTTCACCAAAACTAGGATATTGGTGCACCACTGCCACGAGCTTCACAGGATGAATGATGCAGGCCGAGTTTAAATAATCTGCATATAAACGAGGCATAAAATGGAGACAGGGAGGAAAAGCCTGGAGCAGAGAGAACGTTCTGGAAAAGAAAAATGAAACGCTTTATAGGCAGACCTATTTATGACCCAGCAGCTGCATCCCAAATGGCCTACAACTCCATATAGATATGCACTACAAGATGTAAAGGGGCATTTAGAGTACAGTGAAGATGCACGTAAACATATGCACTGAAAGGGAATCTGCAAATATTCAAGCTCGTGCTGGACCTAGCTTTAAAATGACACCAATTGTTAGTATGTGAAACTAAGATGTGTTTGTAATGTCAAATGTAGCATCCATTTTTAAGGGCACATGTCATTTAAGTCAAACTTTACTGACAGGCAACTACCAGTAGTAGGCTTTTACCTTAGATCTGTTCATTTGCATGATACTGAGTTGAGCATGCATTACTTTTCAACCACTTACATTGAAATTAAATCACCTTTGTTCGTTTCTCTGCCCTGTAAGAAAACCCTGCTACTCCTAGCATGGTATCAGCTGTGATCATCATGACGTTTGCAAACCTAAAAGCCAAAACCGATCTGGGAATGATTGTATAACTGCAATAAATGTGACAGCTGAATACAAGGTAAAAGGCGATGGGTGCTGAACCTGATAAAATTGCCCCTTCCCCAGAATTCATACATGGTTATTTAGCAGATGTCCTTATCCAGACTGACCTGCAACTGATACAATATTTCATTCCAAGCAATTTTGGATTAAGGGCCTTGCTCAAAGACCAAACAGCACCTTGGCAGATGTGGGACTTGAACCCTGGACCTTCAGATCTACAGCCCAGTACCTTAACTGCTTCACCACCATAGTTCCAAAAGAATGGGAGGGAGTGTGTACGTTACTGTTAGGTGCATTAGGAAAAGATTGTCCCAAAGCAGGGCTAGAACTAGGTATTTCAGAAAAATGACATGCACTGAGTATACAAACTGGTTCCACAAAGTCCAATGGTGCACAGATTGTTTACACGCTCCTTTGTCTACAGTCCACATGAACTAGGGTTTCTAAAGCTCTTAGATAACCAGTCTAGTTCTTCATAGACCAGGTAGAACAGGTAGCCTTCTGGTAGCTGTTTTGAAGTAGTGTCTCCAAAGTGGAGGAATCTGATTCAAAGATCTCCAACAGTAAAGCAAATATTTAGTTTGTACAGTGTACTTTTCTTTTTACCTGCTGTGTCTGAACATAACATAAGTATTCTCAGGCTTCCAAAGGGTGATATGGTAAACCCCATGTTTACAGAATATATATATATATATATATATATATATATATATATACACACACACACACACACAAATGCAAAGGTATAGTTCAAGAATCATTTGGTGGATTCATTTGGTAATCTGGAGAGAGTTGGTACAGCAAAACCACAACCATTAAAGGACATCTCTGAATTTGGGACGCTGATCAGCTACATCAGCAGACCTCAGTACCACTGGATACCTGTGGAATATTTGGAGCAGCAGGAGAAACACCCACAAACTCTTGCTGAATTGCACTTACTGGAAAAGTGGCTAAAACTAACAACACATTAGTCCAAGCCTTCGTTATGAAGGTGAAGAGAGGCATGAACAAGTATTCATGAAACAACAGTAAAATAAAATCTGACTATTTATTGTCAATGTTGGGGAAGTTACTCAAAAAAGTAATCCATTACAAATGACTAAGTATCACTTTGAAGTAATTTCAAAGTAATGTGGATTACTAATTACTTCATGGAAAAAAATCACATTAATTATATTATACTTTTAAGTGACCTCCCTTAAACCCAAGCATAACAGCCAATAGTTCTTCAAATGCTTTATTTAAGAAATAAAAATGTAATTTAGCAGAACATGCATGTTCAAATTCAATTTGATTGTATAGAGCTTTTCAAGGCAGCCTCACAACTCTGGCCAGGAGATGTCGCTAAGGCGCGCAGTTGAGTGTTTTGAAACACTGAATCATTTTTACGAATCGAGTGATTAAAATGATTCAAAGCATCAGAAAGCCTCGTTTCTCCCATCACTTTGTGGCGGTAGAGAAGGTTTGTTATAAATGCTTTCCAAATAATATTTTTTTTTTGCTGAGAAATATAGGTAATTGAAGAAAATGAATCAGTAACTATTATGAATTAGAAGAACTGTAATGCAAAAGAAGCATTAGAACATAGTTCTAGGGTTTCTGGGACCCTCCTGAAAAGAAACTGCACAGTTCCTGGAGTACCTGTTTCTGCACTTCTACAGCACTGCAAGAACTCTAGCCACTAAATAAAGTAGCTGGTGTGACGAATGCAAATGTACAGCGACACAGGAAAGATGGAAGAGGTGGAGACTGAGACTGTATTGTTCTTCGACATTGATGTTCATTATTATCATGTGTGGCAATCAGGCTTAGAAGTCCATTTCCATTGGCACCATGCCTCTTCAGAACTCTAACTCCTGCAATAACTTAGACGTGCACAAAAGCATCGAGTGTTATGAGAGGTGACGTGGAACAACCAGCAAAGTGTAACATTTCTGCAACATTTCTGACTTGGTAATAGTGTAAATACAAAAGCATCATGGAAACATTCCACTTTAATAGTCATGCCGTGCCTTGTCTGATAAAAACATTTATTAAAGAGGGTTTTAAAAGTGGTCTGTAAGGGGTCAGGCTTTTGGCGAAGCTTGGTACGTTCCACCAAATATTTACAACAAGTCTAGTTTCTTTGCCAGCAGGAACTATGGCGGTTCTTGTAACTACAACTCAGGAACTATGGGGAATCTGAAAGTAGGTGCTAGTTTGCAACACATAGGCCGGCATCTTGTGACTCCACCGGCTTACTTTCCATCACAGAGTTTACAGAGCCAATTTATGCATGTATATTTTCAACGACACAGAAGGAAAAACATTTGCCGCCCCCCAGCTGCCACCTCGATCACCTCAGTCGTGACAGCTGTAAACAGAGAGAGACGCGCCATAATCCGCGTGATAAATGTAAAGCGAAGTGAAGCTATCAGCTGAAAGCAATTTTCAGGCCGGTGCGCGGAGCCAGCGACTCGAGATTTTCACCCCTCCATCGATCATGAGCCTGTGGTCCAAGCCAAGATACACAATGCCCCCAAATTGCTGACATATGGACCTGGCCCCAGTGAAAACCTGCCCCTTTCCTCTGTCTGTGTATTACCTCCTCTAAACGCGTATTTGTTCAGTCACTCCTCTTTTCCTCTCGTACTTTTAGATGCAAACCCCGTACTGCTTAGCAACAGTTATGCTTTAGAATATACTATATGCTGGCTACACTGTGAAATAAACAACTACATTGCCACTGCACGGAAAGTGTCCCAAATCTTGATATTAACACTTAAATACTGCATTCAAAATTTCCAGCTAGATGCTCATCAGCATAAAAATAAAAACGCTTTCTGCAAAGACGTCGCCTCCTGCAACAAATAATGCTTATAGCTAAGAACTGCCATGTCTCCAACAGGAATTTGAATCATCTTGCAAAATGTTTACTTTCCCAGAATGTCCCATCCATCCACATTGATTAGAATGAATGGACAGACGACTGATAATATTGACCAGTGTAATGTAATTCTTGTTTTAGCTGCTCTCCATATTTAACTACATACATAAAACGTGTTGACACAAGAATGACGCCACCGGTCAAGAAAAGGTAGAAGAATGCACACTTTTCAAGAGCTGGAGTTTCCCAAATATAGGCATTACAACATTTTTTAGACTCTGACTAAAAAAAACATTCTCATCTTCCTCAGTCCAGCTGTGATGCTTTGCTGTACTGGTTTGTTGTTAAAGATCCTGGAGAAGAAATCTGTCACAAATCTCTGCATAATTGCAGCATTTGACAGACGTCTTATGAAAGACATTTTCCACTGTAGTTGTCCAGAACGTTTCATGTATTGGGAAACAATTAACATGTGTAAAAAAACCTTTGGCACTATTTGTTCAAGAAGACTGATAACTGCAGCTGAGATCACCTATATTGGCTAACATTTCAAAGCGGGCCAATGTTTCCATGTGTGTTTCTCGTAGGAAGAAACATGGGATTAAAGACCTAACGATCTAATGGTCTCAGGAAGGTAGGAGGTAATGAGCGGAAGCAGAAAACTGTTTGGGTTGTTTTTTTTATATACACAACTACATAATAATCAGGTTTTGAATATCTCACTTGGTAGGGAGGTTTTAGAGTGATTGTCACTTTCAAGTATTATAAAGATATTACAAAACCAGCCAACTTGACTCAATGACCTCCCAAACTCAGAAGGTGGAAACCACTGGCGAGTCAGAATGTAGACATGGACGCCAGAATTCAATCCTTATCCCAGACACTGCTGATGGCGAGTCGGCCATCAGGCATCAAGACCGACACTGAGACACATTAGATCCCGGGAACTCCTGCATGGTGGAAAAGAGACATGAACGAGAACAGGCACACCTCACACCCTGCGGAATCAACATGCAATACACAACGACAACCCTCACCTCGCCAGAGGAGGCACACGGCATTAGGAACCAGTGCTCTACCACCTGGGATGCACTGCTATCTCTGGACTACATGTTGGCATATTATCAGTGTGCGCCGAGTAGAGCCATGGTGCACAATCTAGTGTGTTTCAGTTCAGTGTTACAGTTGTGTGTCACATTGTGCTGTGAAACAAGATGGACCAAAATGGATATTCACTGGACATTACCATAGTCACAAAACACAATATTAAAACACTGAGTACATTACAGTAATTCTTATATTTGAATCTTTGAAGAAAGTGTTTTAAACGCCTTTCAAGACTGTGATTCTCTTTTCTGTCAGCAGGTGTCGGAAGGTTTCCCAGTTTTCTGTCATTCAGACCTGAATAAGATGTACCGTATTTTTCGGACCATAAGGCGCACTTAAAATCCTTTAACTTTCTCAAAAATTGACAGTGTGCCTTAAAATGCGGTGCGTCTAATGTATGAATTAATTCTGGTTGTGCTCTCTGACCTAGAACCGATTGTAGATGGTACACGGCGCTCATAAATCTGTCAAAATGTTTTAGCACGGTCTTGGTAAGTTACGAAGCTTAGGGCAACCGTAGTGCGCAGCATCGCGGAGTAATACGGTATGTGCCTCAGCATTAGGGTATGTGCATTCATTCATTTATTTTCGAAGCGGATTTCAAACTCAACGCTATCAGTCAGGCAGTACAACATGGACATAGAGCAGCTGTGAGAGAATTCAACATTAACGAATCAATGATATGGAAGTGGAGGAAGCAAGAAGACGCCCTGTGCCAGGTAAAGACCAAACTGAGCTTCAGAGGGAACTTAAGAGTTTTGTTTCATTTAATGCGTCTTATAACCCGGTGCTGTCAATGTAATCTGCTTACTAATAGTCAAAAAGCAAAGCTGGAAGTGACTCAGACTTGACAAAATAAGGGGTTTTTAGACACCTGGCACAGCATATTCCAACTACAGTGTCATGTTAACTACTTAATAAGCACAAAACTAAGAGGAAATATTAGACTGAAGTAAATAACAATCTATTTTACCATTAAAAAGAATAAAAAGAAGTCTAACGATAAAGCAGCATATTAAGGGGCAGTGGTGAAGGTACTGGATTATTATCCAGAAGATCTAGGGTTCCAGTCCCAGCCCTTGAAGCCCGTGATCTTTAATTGCTTGGCTTGCACCTCGTAAGATTGAATCAGTTTTAAGTCGCTCCACATAAGAGCCTCTGCTAAATGTTGTACATTTACATTTACAGCATTTAGCAGACGCCCTAATCCAGAGCAACTTACAATTGACAAAGTCTTACAATCCAAGCTATTGTGGGTTAAGGGTCTTGCTCAAGGACCCAACAGTGGCAGCTTTGGCAGAGGTGGGATTTGAACCCTAGACCTTCTGGTTCATAGTCCTGCACCTTAACCACTAGGTCACCACAGTCCCAGTTGAGTCACGTGATACAAGTATCGTCTGCATTAAGTTCTGTGAAACAAGACACTTATGGAAATAGATGCTGACCGAACGTTACCATAGTCATATAATCTTTTTAGGCCACTATAATGTCAATTTAAAGAGTATTTTGACAAGAAAACTTAGTGAAAAGGATATGTAAATGTACCAGATACCTCTGGAAACACGGGTGGAACACTACCATACACACAGCGTCCCTAACGCCATGGTGTCCAAAGCCTAAACTATTATACACATGCTAAACCTTTTTTAATGTATGGAAATTCTCAATAATTATAGTAATGTACTGTTACGACCCTGTCTAAGTTGTAACACTTAAAAAGATGGTATGATGGCCCTGATGCTTTTGTCTGCCAGACGCAAAAATGCAGAACGCAGTGCATACCTGTAGTCAGAGCACAGGATATAACGGCAGGGCAAGACTGTGTTGGAACAAACAAATAATTGATTTTCACAAGCCTGTTTAAAACAGCTCAACATTTGTTATGTGGAAACCTAGGGGCTAGTGCAGACAGATTTTTAAATCATGACTGAAATCCAAATCATGGAACCGTTATATTGAATTATAGTATTGAATCAGAATTGAGCAAGTAGTGCTGCAGTGTGAACTTGCACTAGATCTGGCCCAGGGACCCAGCCTACAGCCTGGGAAAACTCACAGAAAGTATGGCGTGACTTTAAAGAATAAGACGCGAAAAACCCACATGCATGCTTGAACTGACCCCAAAAATGTGCACTCTTTATTCCATTTATCTGTAGATGGCGGATTCTCACAAACAGCGAGTCGTTTTTAGTCTGGCGGCTGTGAATGTGAAACAAATGTTGGCAACGCCTCGTATCGAGCCCATCCTCTGAGACTAGAACCATCCTGTAAAGCCTGAAGAGTTTACATTCAGCGCTGCACTTTCTTGCATAAACACTGGGCTTGTGGCATCGCTCTGATTAGGAGGGAGGACCCCAAATCACATTAAAACTTCATCTGTCCTCCCGGTTGTTTGTTTGAAGATGTGAGAACGGGGAATCTAACAGCCACTGGCGTGCCATGGCAACATTTGTTTATGCAGGAGAAAAAACATCCAAACAACGGCCAAGCGCCACCTTCAACAGTCCGGTTTCTTTGAGCATGATCGCTACATGTTTTCTTTTAGACAAACATCCTTTTTTCGTACGATGTTCAGCTTCCGGCTGGACTCACGACATCCTGAACCAGTGTCAGCCGAGAAGCTCCTTGGTTTTAGCGGCTAGCTGTTTGTCGATGTCTGCTGCGTAATTGTCAGTCATCTGTTGAACCTGGTAAAGACAAGGATAGGTTGTTTAAATGGATTTTTTTGTTACTTAGTACAATATTAGTACAAAAACTTCCACAATTTGGGATTTGGAGAATCGTTTTCCTGCCCTATGAACTGAATTTGGTGCCCAGGCTAAGAGCAAAGCAACGCACTCTGATGAAGGCCTCCATAAACGCAATACCCAACCTTCATGCTGCAAGCCCCACTCGGAATTCTCAGACCCTCAGTAACTTCCGTTTCCAGCAGCTGGCTCTTACCACCAAGCCACCAGGGGTGGGACATCTATCCGAAAATAATAATAATAATACAGTCCATTTAACGTCCATCCGATCTCCACTTTACCAACATTATACCGATGCGAAAACAATGATACATCTAATCTAATGGTGGCCTAAGACTTTTGCACAGTACTACACATACTTTTGTATCACTTTAGCTCGAGTTGAATCTAATCGAATCTAAACTCAGGTCATGTTACCTGCTTTTCTATCAAGCGGATGGTGTCTTCAGAGACTCCCTCCTTGGCCTTCTTGACTTGGGTCAAAGCGTTTGAACGCACCTTCCTCACCGACTCCTTGGCCTTGTTGCTGAACTGCTTGGCCAGCTTAGTCAGGTTCTCCCTGTGCTCCCGTGTCACTCTGTCAATCACACAGATATCACAGAGATGTCAGTACAGTAATTGTAGAGCCAATAACATGAAGCGCTTCCATATAGAGGACGGTTCCACAGCGGCGTGGACTTCCATTGTTCCTACAATTATCAGATACAGATACTATTTGGAGACACTTTTTAGGAGAACAATTACACAACGAGCCCTCAGTTGCTGTCTTAATTCTGCATATGGAAAGATGGTACAGTCAGTATCATATGCAAAGTGCATCCTGTGTCTGCAAATTTTATTTCGCAGCAACTATCTGCTAGGCCACCATCAGACTGACCCAGGGTTGAATCCTCTTGATGCTTTTCGGCTGGGTCATGCGCCAAGAAGGCGGGAGAGGCTGGACATCCTCTGCTGTAATAGTGAACCCTACCCAATGTGGGACCTTTTTGTCTAAACACTCTGAAAACTCCCTCCGCTTCTGCTTTCTTTAATTTCCCTACTCTTAATGTGTCGTGGAGATTTCGCCTTGCCTTTTCCACTTCGTCAACTTAAAAAAACAAAGACACGAACAAAGATTAGTGCAGGAAGCTCTAGTTTGTGTTTCTGTGGGCATGGACAGACTAGAATAGCTTCCATGCAGTCACTGTGAGGTTTGTCAGCATCATTCTCCAGCCTTTCAGTTATATTCCGTCAGATCTTTTCTTTAATATCCATGCTTTTATATTCAGCGTGTTGCTCGTCCTAGAAGCTCTCGTGCCCTGCTACTAGCAGGATGAGCTGCTCTGCCTGACAACCGAGCTCTGATTGGTCAGCCTGATTTTAACGCATCTGAACGTCTGTCAGTTTCGGACTTGGTGTGAAGGACGGAGTTAACATAAACGTGTTCTCTTTCAAAACTTCGGTGTGAAAACACCTTTATAATTCATCTGCATTTTTTATGTATTTTTTCAAAAGACATTGTTTTCTAAATATGAGGGGGAAAAAAACTATCCAAAAAGTGCTGTCCCAATTATTCAAGTCACTCCAAAACACAGGCGATGTGTTCCAAACTGTTCCCTATAAACTATATAGAGAACTTCTTTTGTGGCTCATTTTGCAGTCTGATAATCCAGTGCACTCTAAAAAACAACGTACCCTACTGTACGAGGAATACCCATAATGCACGGTGCCGACTGGTTTGAAGATTTACATGCAACAACAGTCGATTTGCTGCAAGGTCATGCAGGTAAGAAGCGAGATGGGGAAAGAAAAACCCATAATAGATTTCAGAACCATATTTCTTGATGCAAAGTATTTATATTACTAGCTACTTTTATTAGAAACAGCCACTGCAGGCTGTTACCACTGGACTGGTGACGTGGTATTCGGTGAATATGCAACGCTATGTTTATGTGATGGAATCTGCGGTTGCATAGAAGTGAACGAGGCAGCATAAGCTAGTGTTCAATACATTCTGTCCCCTATAATAGAGCAATATATTACATTCCAGATTTTTCAATGTAGGGAATAGTTCATTCAATCACTTTCTTATACACATGATCCTTGCGGGAATGTAGGGAATAGTTTCAAACACAGCAAAAGACTGTGGGTGCACAGTAGTTAAGATCTGTGGATCAGACAGTCCAGAGTTCAAATCGCACCTCGGCCAACCTGCCACTATCGGGTCACTTGGACTGGAAGACTGCATCAGTTGCAAGTCTGGATAAGAGCTTCTGCTAAATGACTCAGTGACAAAAGACTTATTATTATTAGTATTATTTTAGCCACACCCCTGCATTCTAGAGCAAGAAGTGAGAATGCACCTGTTCTCACAGTTTTGAAGTCCCAAAGTCTGAAAATCTGTCAAACACAGATTTGTTTAATTTTTCATTACTGTTCAAAACTGTTTCTCAGCCATGTACTGGCTAGCTTTGCTAAAACTGTCACTAC
The DNA here is from genome assembly GCA_025084515.1 of Ancistrus triradiatus. Taxonomy (NCBI): domain Eukaryota; kingdom Metazoa; phylum Chordata; class Actinopteri; order Siluriformes; family Loricariidae; genus Ancistrus; species Ancistrus triradiatus. The sequence goes on along the minus strand of JAJAGP010000003.1, from coordinate 1,961,832 downwards.
TGAAAGGTAAAATGTTGGAAAAGTCAAAACTTTTTCAAACTGTATGAACATAGAATAAGGAAGCCGACTGTACTTTTATTAGATATGTGCATCATAGACATGATACAATATCCAACAGGGGCCAAGAACCTGGGAGCACTAGTGAAAATGCTTGTTTGGATATTTGTGAAGGATTTCATACTGCAGCCGGATAATGACTCAAATCAACTCAAAGCTTTGTAACAACTACTTGTAGACCAATGTAGATCAATTGCTGACTGTCATGGACTTTCCTTCTCCTGAACTAAACCCTATCAAGCATTTATGGGGCACTTGAAGACAGAAAAAGCCAAGCATTCAGTAAGAACACAAGGTTATAATTCTATGATTTGTCATGAAAATCACTGCACTGGATTCATGGGGAAAATCTGGAACCCCACTGTACATACCAACAAAGATTTTGGAAAAAATGTAAAATGTTAAAAATGGTTTCAGCTCTGATTTCGGACCAGTTTAGTGGTCCATATAAAGGTCTTACAACCAGTAATAGGCTCTACAGTTCTAGCCAAACTTGGTCTCAAGTGCAGTGGTTTGAAAATAGTAATAGTGTGCAATATCACCAATTACTCTTCTGACATAGTATGTAGTATGGTAGTATGCTATTTAAGATGCAGCACGCTGCATATGACTGTTTTTTTATATATATCATTAGTTTTGTCACATAGACAAAAAAAAAACTGATTCTTAAGTGCCCAAAATAATAAATTGCTACTCTAACATTAGAATATCATGTACGTTAAGCTATTGTTAATGCAGACTGAACATTTAAGCAAACAAAAACAATTTTAAAGAAGCTAAGCCTTGCTTCAATCAGAGTGTAATATAAGCATACATACATCTATACACACAAAAAAGCATCTAAGCACATAAAAAAAAAGGCTAAAACTATTTTCCTCCTAATTTCTGGTAGGAGCAAGAGTATTCCTCGCACTCCTCCTTAATTAGTAGTTTGATACAAGAAATTTGCAAACAGTTCAAGTGTGGTGTCTGTTTACTACAAACAATGTGAGTAATTAGTGATTCAGAGCCAATCAAGCCACGCACTCTCTTTATAGATGCTAATGCGTGCGAGTGTACTGATTGCGGTTGCCTCGTCCAGCCCATTCGCAATCCACCGCCAGGCGAGCACCTGCCATCAGACCACAAGCCTGTGGCTTGCCCAAGATTTATGATGAATCAATTTTGTGGTTCAGAGCTGTGCGGCTATTTCGGAGAAGAACGGAGCGATCAGAGACTGTGCACCATGGGCAGATTTTTCCTCTCCCAAGAGGAGAAATGAAGAGGGGGATGAAACAGGACATGGAGCATGTTATACCTCAGCGTATTTGTTTCTGTCTCTTATGGAGTACCCACAAAGAAGATCCCAGTGAATGCAGCATATAAAGATAACTGTGTTCCTATTAAGAGTTCTAAGTGGAACTGTATTTTGTGGATAAAAATGTGTCAAAAAGTCTTTTATACTTGGAAAAACCTTCACGTTTACGTGTATAATATATCGTTTGTTAATTATATTAACAGATTTAAACAGCTTCATAAATGAACAGACTCTACTTAGGCCTAGAGGAGTGTATTGTAAGTATAATTTATACTCATGTATACAGTACTGTGCAAAAGTCATTCTATCATTAATCATTCTATATTTTTATATTCTGTTTATTCTTTATTTAAGTTTTACCGGTCACTGCAGGTTGCAGTTCTGCAATTACAGACTGTAGTCCTTCTGTTGCTCTACATACTTTGTTAGTCTTTACTCTTCTCTAATTCAGGACCCCCCGATCCAATCGTATCAGTTCAACATTCACGAACACACACCATCACCAACACATCAGTGTCCACCCATATAGTACCTGATCTGTGCTGGTCCTGTGGGGGTCCTGACCATTAGAGAACAGAGCCAAGGAGACTAACAAAGCATGTAGAGAAACAGATGGACTACAGTTTGTAATTGTAGAACTACAAAGTGCAGTGACCACTAAAACTTAAATAAAGGATAAGCAGAATATAAACTGAAAACTACAGAACGCACAGGACTTTGCACAGTACAGTATGTCAATTTATAAAATGAATAACTTCAGGCTCTTGGTGAAAGTACTGGCCTGCACAGATGAGGCAGACGCTTAGAACATTTCTCCAGGAACTAACGCTGACTTCAAGTACAAACATAAGTCAGGCAATGAGTGAGAGTAACCGAGATTAAAAAGGGAGAGATGTAGCGAGAGCATGAGAGCGAAAGAAAGAGAGAGAAAGGGGCAGTCAGGCTGTCGGAAGGTGAAAGTGCTTTGCTGCGACTCTGCCCTCGGGCTGCACACTCACTTGGGAATGGGCACTCTGATGATGGTGCCCTCCACCTCTGGGTTCAGCTTCATACTGCTCTCCTGTAGCGCACGGGTGGCTGCCGCTGTGGCCTGAGGACACACACAAACAAACATACACACATCAGGGTGCGCGTTAATGACAGCCAGCTGGAGCTGCCGTACCTGCTGCGACCCCTCACACACCCTCAGGGCTGGTTCATGCAATAAGCAGGCATAAGTATTCGATAAGGGTCTGCGAGTCACCGTGGACCAGAATAGGTATGGAGAAATGGCCGGGGGGGATCAGGTACAATTGCTTTTCACCAAATGTAATGAACACGAGTCCGAGTAATGCTTGAATGTTAATAGATATTCATTAAAAAATTTTAAGCTAGCAGGACAACTGCGCAGTAGGCTTATGGATCTATAAGCAACAGGTGCTATAGATGTAATATACAGAAATTAAACATGTATTACATTTTTCTGCAGTACCACTTTAAAATAATAATGAATTGTTGATGTAATCATGCATTATTGTCTAGTATACACACAATTGTTCATTGGGCTGCAATGCACTCCATTGTTGTTTATCTTTATTATCTTTAATAGTGGCTTTTATCTTTGTGAGCTATTTCCATTGAAATGTGTTCTTCTTGCTAAAGTATGCCCTTAATGTAACCTCAGTACCTAATAGGAATTTTGTTCCGTTTAGTTTTCTGAAGAAACTGAGGTTTTTTTCTATTGTAAATAAAAACACTTCCTTATAAAGACTAAGCAATGGCCAAATTGTCATGTATTGTTTTCAACATGAGGACGTTTTGTCCTTAAAACTCTAAAAACCTGCACACATGGTCTCTTTGATCTGAGGTGAACTGGGCAATGTCTCAAAATACTGAATCTCCAGTGGGATTGTGTGTGTGTGTGTGTGTGTGTGTGGGGAAGTGCCACAGGGCACTGTCAACACACGCTCCTCTGGGACAGGGCTTAGGGGCTGCTGACCTCAATGACCCTCACCAGTCTGAAGAGTCGTTCCAGCACACCCCAACAGGGACCATCATGCTATCCATGGCAGCTCTAACTAACTTAGTAACTTTCACTTCTTACTCTGAGCGGAGTTTTGTGCAGGCTGTCACCGTGGCAGATTTGCAACATTATACACTTTTTGGGCTTCTTGCTGATCCCGGTTATAGGGGCTCTGGCACTCATCTCCAGAGTACACAGGGTGCAGATATAAGCATGCTGAGAATGGGGCACCGGTTCATTGCACTGCTGGGTAGGGGTCACTGCTGCAGCCATGGGGTGATCCCCAACTGGCCCTTCCCTCCTCTAACATGGTGCTTGATTCAGTCGGGAGGCACCATCAGGACTCGAACGTGGGTCTCTATGTTAGTGGGCTAGCATATTAATGCCACCAGAGTGCTACTATAACACGTTCCCTAACTGGGCTCCCTAACATGTTCACAATTCGATTTTCCGCACGATTATCAATTTTACATTTGATAACAGTGTAAACAATTCAAAACAAAGCACATTTTCTTAAACAAGTTCTTAAACAAAAACTTTAGTCGCCTGCAATCAAAAGACATGACTGGAACAGAGGTTTAAAATTGTAAACAAAATGCTCTATGGGAGCTTCACCATATCTTAAATAAACAGTGAAAACAGTCCTTTTTCATTTCTGAAGAGTAAAAATTTAAAATAATGTTTCTTGTATAAAATGTAAACAAAGAATCTTTAGTCCCCTGCAATCAAAAGAATTTATGAATCTCACTGAGAACGGGATATGACTTGTGATTGCACCCTCTGGTGTTTAAAAAACGCAACTGCATCAGATGGTGTAATAAACAAGAACGCATAATCCAACTCGACGATGCACAGCGTTACACCCTAACCCATCATCCGAACCACTAGGTCGTGCCATAAAAAACAGCGAGCTGAAATTTCAATCAGAGAAATCAAATTGTTATTTAGTGGTTTCTTGTACAGTAATTATTGTTTATTTTAGAGTGCAGAATCCACTACTAGAATTAAAATGGCTATGCGACTAAGGGCAGTAATTTTACTCTTTTTACGCAGACACATGCAAAAAAACCTTTGCTAGGCAGTAACCTGGGGAGCTACCTACAGACTGATAGTAAAGAGAATAGATACATGAGAAGGGTGAACAAGGTAGAGAGGTCAAGCTTCACCCAGATAACAGGCAAGGAGGACAACCTGAATAAACCTGACCTGGTCCCATAATATTACGTCAAGATCATTGAAAGTAGGTTGGGTGATTAGAATGTGCTGGAATGAGGCCGATATTTTTTTGATAGTAAAAACCATATTTGAGAACGAACAAAAAAGCATGGGCCAAAATGGAGGAGTTGAAATCCTAGTGTAAATATGGTCTTCCAAATCATCCATCTTTTTACGATTCAGGAAGTGTTTAATATGTATACACGTTCGATGGCTAAACACCGTGAGCACCAGAGGTCACAGAACATCCCTGGGAAGTCAGAGCCCATTGTGAAGAACTTTGTCAAAATGTCTAACCATATCCTATTCACGTTTAATGTTTAATGTAAATGATTATATTTATATGAACTCTATAATCATGAATACACTGCTCGTTTCTCCACTGAAGACTCAAGAAAGCTTAAAGAAACAGCATTACACTTGTTCAGCTGACACTGGCCATCTGCCAAACAAGCCACTGCCAATTAGCCGTTCCTACATAAACAATACCTTAATTACAGTAATAAGCCCATGTAGTTTACATGCCACAGTTTATTGAATGTAAATTTCAACTGTATTTTACCATTCCGAGTAAAACTGGACATGAGGAAAGGCACTTGAAAGCTTTGCATTGTTATCTAGACCTAGCCCATTAAAACAAGCAAATTAATACTCACCAGTGATTTACACTATATTGGCAGGGCATGTCAGAGCCATGCTGTTACTGAAAAACAACAATTCACTAAACAATATTGAGAATTGAACAGTGCTGTGGTAAATGTGGCATTTGCATAATGAAAATTTAGACACCTACCAGCTTTGGTACTGGGTGGGGCTAGAGAACACCTACCTCCCAACATACAGAAAGCCAGTTAAGTTTAAACTTTTTAAAAGTATAATAATACAATAAACAAACAGTCTGCACTTTTACTAGAGACGTGAACCTCATTTCCTACAATATTCAGTGCGGACAAAAGTCTGAGAGCACTGGGGAAAGTATTTGTTTGGAGCTTTACAGAGCGATTAAATACTGCAGCAGGATACTGACTCAGAACGCACCTCAAAGCTTTGCAACAACTACTTGAAGACCACAGAAGAGCTGACTATCATGGACTCCCCACTACAATCACCTGACCTGAACCCTTCCCTTTATGTGAGCACACAAAGACAAAGCATTCATTTACATTTACAGCATTTAGCAGATGCCCTTATCCAGAGCGACTTACAGTTGATACACTCTTACAATGCAAGCAATTGTGAGTTTAGGGTCTTGCTCGAAGACACAGTGGTAGCTTGGCAGAGGTGGGATTTGAACCCTAGACCTTCTGATCCACAGTCCAGTACCTTAACCGCTAGGCTACCACAGTCCCACCTCCAGATTCATTCAGTAACATCACAATATGCTCTTTGGAATATTGCAAAATCACGCTGGATCATCGGCCTCTGTGCAAACTCGTGGAGAACATACTAAATGCTCATAATTTCTGAAATGTGTCTAAAAAATTTTTTTTCCCAAAGATTCAAATTTGGCTCAAATTCCTATTATATGTAATGAAAAGAATCGTATCAAGTTACTTCATGTTACTTTATTAGGAACACTATACTGATACTGGGTAGGGCCTTACTGTTGTAGCCTGTCCACCTCAAGGTTCAAACTGTTCAATGAAAAATACAGAAAAACAATTGTGAACAAAAAGTGGTTTGGGCATCATATCACCATTTCATTGACAGATCAAACTCTAGTAACCTCGTAGTCTTCTAAGCTTTGGGTGAGTGCTTTAAGAATTTGAATGGGGAATGTAGTTAGATCATTCTTTAAAATTAAGCACACATGATGATGAAGCTCCAGGCATTAAATCTAAGTAATATATGTGGCAAATACAACGTTACACATCCGATTTTCTGGCCATGCAGTGTGATTTTAAGCATTTGACATTTTCTTGTACTGTATTTACATTGTATTTTATTTTATGATTTTCTATCCTAAACCCACCCAAACGCGACCCGATTCCCTACAGTCTCTCCCTCTGAATGAGCGAACGGGCGTGCACGCATGTGTGATTGTTCTCGGAGTTTCATTCATCACTGTTTCCTCAGCTGCTCCCTCGCTTATGGTAAATAAGACTCAGGTCCTGTTATAAGCAGTGACATACCGCAGAGATTAAAAAGAGAGCAGAGTTCAAAGAAGGCCCGAGTAAAGTGGAGCTAAAGAAAACACGTCTCTAATGACTCTCTGTACCACACAGATGCAGGACGAGAGAATTCCTGCACATTTAAGGACTGCCATCTTCTGAACTCACGGCACACAACAGCCGCCAGGTTTTTAACAGCCCTTTAATGAATGACTGGAAAACAATGGCCTCTCCGGCACAGACGTGCGTAATGGATTAGCATAATTATGAAGCTGTTTACCTTCGGCCTCGGTCACTCACCTCACTGTTGGTTTTGTGTAGGCCTGGCAGGTAATGGCTGTTACTACGACACCCTACACGACACTAAAGGGCGTTACGGACATTAATGAAAATTTGCTCCAGTGTAATAACGTATTAATAATAACACGAAATGATACAGAGCTCAATAGTACCATTAAATCATTAACAATGTTTTTGTTTATTTCTTTCATTTCTGTTGGATCTCTGGAGCTGTGAGGTGACCGCGCTAGCCACTTGTACCACACCATTAATAATGTATTAGAATTACACAAACACGCACAAACACGCACACACATTTTACACCCATAAATAGGGTTAAGTAACGTTTGCATTTTATCAATTCTGATTCAGATCGTGCTTATCGATTGGAAAATAGTTAGGTATAAATATATATCTTTTTTTCCTTCACATTTCAACTTCAAAAGTAATCATTTTTATGTTAAGCTTTTTTCTTCCCATTTAATCCCATAATAAGCTAAAAATAACGTGGCTTAATGTAGGAACACCAAATGTCTCTCAATTACTACTAATAAGTAATGTCTATTGCAGAAATAATGGCCATGTGGTCCAAAGGGAAATGAATCATTATTACGTTACACGTTTTACTTATAATGGGTTTAAATGGGAAGAAAAAATGCTTAACGTAAAATGGTGACTTTTTCTTTGGATCACAGGGTTGTCATTTCGGAAGCAGCGATTACTTCTGACTGGTAAGTGAAATAAGTTTGGCTTTCTTAGGTCGTAGTGTTAGGACTTTAAAAAAGCTTTGTCCACAGAGACAAAGATGTTTTGCCATGTTGGAGGCCTTTGCAACAGACTTTCCTTTTCGTTTGCTCTCAAAGTGGAGCCAAACTTTTGATCGCTTTTGAGCGTCCATCTTCCACTAAAGCAGAAAAACTACATGATGATGTACGTGAGTACATGACACACCAGGCCTGGCAGATAGATGCCTCCATAATACAGACAAACTTTGCACTAATCGCGGCTGTGATGCATTAAATGCGTCAGTAGGAACCGATAAGTGGAATCGAAATTCTCCATTTTGAACAGGTACTAGATTTTGGAACCGTTTTGAATTGGAACCAGATTTCATTATCAGGCAAGTCACATGGATGCCTGAACCCAGGTTTCCAGTGCAAGTAAATGCTGCTCACTTCTATGGCTACAAGGTGAAGTTGCAACACTCATGTGTCCATTACTCAGCAGACTGTGATGCGTGCCACTTCGTATCAGACAGGATAGCGTTTGTTGCTCAAGCACATCTATGAGCCTTGCTCGCCAAACTAGTGAGCCACATTTTGTAGTTTGTATCTTATCAGTGCTGTCATGCATGCATTCTACAGGTTATAAGAGGCTATTTCCTAAATAAGCAGTAGGAATGTGACGTCAGTGTTTTTGGAGACTGCACAAACACGTGGAGGCACATATGAAACATGCATAACGCTAGACCTGCAAAAATATGTGTGTAGGTAACTAATGCCTATGGAAATCATACATCAGTTGCAGCAGTTCTGGTTAGATATTCAGATTTTAAAACCACTTTTTGCTCCAATGCTGCTTTGCCTGGTTAAGCCACAGACTGAAACTAGACCTCTGAATGGTAGGAAATTTTAAGCCAAAAGGAAAAAGCATCCATCACCGCTATAGACTTATCTGAGGACCAGACAGTAAGTGCGCTCATTTATAACAAGAGCGAAGGCATCACTGAGAAAAAGTGGGGGTGGCTTTAGAAAAAAGGGTCCGAAAAAACCCCGAACAGAGATATAGACGTGGGACAGAGTGTGAGAGAAACCTATGTATGTGTGTGTGTTTTGTAAAGAGCACACATTAACGCTGGTCTTTGCTGCGGAGGGCAGTGTGCGGTCATTTCCTGATCGCTGACAGACTTCTGGCCTCTGCTTCAATCACTCCCCGAGATCAAAGGCCTTCCCCCTCTACGATCGATCACTCTCCCATAGACCAGGCTGGACCGGGTCCACACAACTCAGGTTACAGAACATGAAGAGCGTGCTCTGTGTGTGCGTGTTCAGCTCCGATTGTTTGGTTTCTCCAGAAAAGTGAGGGTGTTGATACCTCCGGGTAGCTGCTCATGTTGATCATGATGAGCTGGGGTGATTTCATGGAGATCTGCCCAAGCTGGTTCAGAGGGAATTTACCATCCTTGGTGCTCACTGTGATGTGGTCCAGTGCACCTGTTGATAAAATCAGTACAACACGATCTGGATCAAGCGTTACGATTTTCTTCTTCACTTTTTTAACCCAAACAAGACACATGCAGGACGCTGACAACTTCGAAACGTCATATCACCAGTGCATACACTCACCGACCACTTTATTAAGCACGCCTGTTCCGCTGCTTGATAACACAGATATATAATCAGCCAATCACATGGCAGAAGCCCAATGCATTTAGGCAAGTAATCACGGTCAAGAAGACCTGCTGAAATTGAAACCGAACATCAGAATGGGGAAGAAAGGTGATTTAAGTGACATGGCATGGCTGTCGGTGCTAGTTTGATCTGAGTATTTCAGAAACTGCTGGTCTACTGGGATTTTCACACACAGCCATCTCTAGAATTTACAGAGAATGGTCCGGAAAAGAGAAAATACCCAGTGAGGGCAGTTCTCTGGGTGAAAATGCCCTGTTGACACCAGAGATCAGAGGAGAATGGCCAGAATGGTTCAAGCTGATAGAAAGATAACTCAAATAACCACGTTACAACCAAGGCATGTAGAAAAGCTTCTCTGAATACACAACACACTGAACCTTGAGGCAGATGGGCCACAACAGCAAAAGACTACCAAACGTCGACAACAGAAGATTGGAAAAAAATGGTGCCTGGTCTGAGTCTCAACTTCTGCTGCAATATTCAGAAGGTCGAGTCAGAATTTGGTGTAAAGAATATGAAAGCATGGATCCATCCTGCCCTGTATCAAAGGTTCATACTTGTGTAATGGTGTAGGAGATATTTTCTTGGCACACTTTGGGCACCTTAATACCAACTGAGCATCGTTTAAATGTACTACTGATCATGTGCATCCCTTTATGATCTGTTACCTTCTGGTTCTCCTCCGATATGCATATTTTTACGTTATCATATTTGAACTATCACTATAAGACTTATTTGATTAGATAAATTAGTTTCATTCTTACATTTAACATCTATATCGCCCATTGAGGTCGGTCCCTGTTTGAGTGCTTGGTCCTCCCAAGGTTTCTTCCTCATAACGCTTAGGGAGTTTTGCCTTGCCACTGTCAACCTAGGCTTGCTCAATTTGGGATTGGCCATGGATATTAGAAGATAATCTAAAATTGAAAAGTTGCTTTGAGACAATGCTCCATTATAAAAAGCGCTATAGAAATAAATTTGTTTGACTTGACGAGACTTCTGACCACAGTGTACCATTTTCTAACGGCTATTTAAAGCAGGATACCACATAATGTACATAATAAAGTGGCCATTGTTGGCTTTCATGCTCATGAACCTTCTCCTCCTGTGCCTCTCTCGTCTCTTTCCATCGTCCTCCTTCATCCGTGCCTGGTTTCTGACCATCCGCCAAGATGTACTGCAGCCTACAGTCATTCTTTCTGTACTTTGATGCTTTCAATACTCTTTCTGCTCGCCAAGGGCTGTCTATATTTACTCACTTCTCTTCCACGTCTCAATAGCAATTCCTGGAAAAATTACACCATTTATGAAACTACCATCAGGACCAGAGCCAGCCTAATCACACGGCAGCTTTAACGCAGCAGATGTGGCTTAGAAAGAAACTTCCATTTTGTCATTAGGCCCAGCGCATGCCCAAACAATGAGCTACAGGTCTGGCTGCCCGTTCTGGATAAGGATCTTTCATGGCCTAGCTGACCACGTTTCAGGTCACTATCTGTGTGGGTGTGTGAAGGAGTTACCTGGTCCCTCTCACATCTGCTAACATTTCCCTGACTCATACCGTTGCTTCCTCCATTACAAAACAACCAGGATCAACTAGGAGGCTATTAGCCAATTGAGCTCTTCCCGGTCATGCCACAGCCTCCTGCCCTCTCCAGCACAAGAGCCCAAAGGTCACCAAGCATGCAGATAAAGAACATTTTGACTAATAATGCACTCTAAACCAGGGTTTCTCCAAAATTCAGGTCTTCCTACTTCGTCTAATGACGACACTTTAAATGGGAATTTTGCAAAAGCCAGACAAGACAAGAAATGTTCAGAAACTCTTGTATTGTACTGTCTATAAACTTTTGTATAATGGCAACATATTTTGTCCTTTAGCACCATAAATATTCACAATTTCTTTTTTAAAGCTCAAGCTTTAAATAAGTTGCTTTAACAACCAAGGTCTTAACAATTACAATAGGAAATAAAAACTGGTCTTCTAACTCCGGACCTTGTGGCAGTAAACAACCAGACAACGTGGTTTCCTCCATTTGTACACAATCTGTCTGACTGTGGATTGGTGGAGTCCAAACTCTTTAGAGATGGTTTTGTAACCTTTTCCAGCCTGATGAGCATCAACAACTCTTTTTCGGAGGTCCTCAGAAGTCTCCTTTGTTTGTGCCATGATACACTTCCACAAACATGTGTTGTGAAGAGCAGACTTTGATAGATCCCTGTTCTTTAAATAAAACAGGGTGCCCACTCGTACCTGATTGGCATCCCATTGATTGAAAACACCTGACTCTAATTTCACCTTCAAATTAACTGCTAATCCTAGAGGTTCACATACTTTTGCCAATTTTGCACCAAATGACCAAGTATAATATTTTTGTCTCATTTGTTTAACTGGGTTCTCTTTATCTACTTTTAGGACTTGTGTAAAAATCTGATGATGTTTTAGGTCATACTTAATGCAGAAATATAGAAATTTCTAAAGGGTTCACAAACGTAAGCACCACTGTACCTAATTAATCAGGAAACTATTAATCTTTTTTCACTCTCTTGTTCAAACATGAAGTCTATCTGAGGCTGAGCTTGACTATTAGTTAATAAGTTCAAGCAGATAAAAATACTAAGCCATGTGTTGCACTACATTATAGCCGGTCATCACTGGCTTAGAACAAAACGCTGTGTGTGTCCAAATTCCCGTCACTGCAAGAACCTGAGGTTTAGTTTACAGTTCTTCTGCTCCACGATGCAGACAAAGCAAAAGCACAAAAGAGAAAGCACGGCATGCTGTGGCTGCCAGAATGTGAGCGCGGCCAGACGCTGGGTCATCGCATTAGTCTGACGCCCACTCACCTTCTTCCCACAGTTAAGGTGACTCTCCCCATCTCCCTAACTCTCTTCCACAACAAACAGAGTCTGTAATGAAGCCCAGATGACCATCCTTCCGTTTTTAAAAAATGATCTCACCCATGCCCAGTGTCTACTCGAGCTCAGAGGCCTGGCAGGTCAAAATCCTTCTGTCTGCACCAATAAAGCCGTTCTGAACGGGAGGGAGGAATGAAAAAGGAGGTCATACGGGCAACAAAGGACATCAGGCTTGTCTATAATGATATTGATCTGGCCATTAATTCCCAGGCTGCTCTGAGGTGAACAGGGCTGACCCTGGATGGACTTCAAGACGAAGAACCACTATAAGGGCAAGCATGAATCCGTGAGCACTTTTGAACAACTCTTGAGGAAAACCTCCCAAAACAATACCGCTTCACCCTTAGACGACCTTACAGTCACATTTATAGGATTTACCAGCCACCCTTATCCAGAACGACAACTGTCAAAGGTTAAGAGCCGGATTTGAACACACAACCTTCAGATGAGCAAATCAGGGTCTTTACACGGGGCAAAAATAAAACCCTGACCTGGTGAGGTCCTGATGCCCAGGTTGCGGCTGAAGTCGTCCTTCAGGGTGGTCAGCACAGCGGCCATTTCTTCCTTCACCTCCTCCAGGCTGATGATGTCCTCCACCAGGGCGGCATTGATGCTCACTTTTCCCATCTGCCCCTTTGCTTTAGCTACAGGGAGCGGGACGAGACAGAGGTCGAACAGCTTCAGAGAGAGCTGGAGAAATGAAAGGAGCCGCCAGCATGCTGGTAGGTTATCAATGCTATTACATATGAAAGCAAGACGAGAGGAATTCCTCGTGCTCTCATGTGGCCTGGAAAGCGCCACTCTACTGAACCAAAGCAAACACTAGACTGGAGAGGAGATACTTCTCAAAGAACAAAGGGACATCGCGATCGCACCCTTATAACAAGCCCTTTTGAAATGTCTGTGTGGCGTGTGTGTTGTGGCTCAGAGCGAGACGCCCGATACAGGTGCTATACTTACCTTTACTTTTCTTGGTGGCGTAATGGCGGACATAAGGCGGAGGGATGGCGACATGAGGGCAGCGATGTTGAGTGAGAGGGGGCACTCTCGCGCTGCTCACAAGAGGGCTTCTTATGTAGGACAGAAGCGGCCGCAAGAGGCCGAGACGACTAGACGCCATGTACACACTAAGAACACACAGTGGGACGGAAAGGAGACTTCAGTATCATATACTACATTCATTACAGTATAGAAAGGGCTGGGCGATATGGTAAAAATATTATATTACCATAAATTAAAGACATTTTCACAATACATGAGAATTATCATGATACATGTGCTCAGTAGAGACAGATTCATAAAGACTGCTGTTCAAATATTATCAAAATTTATTACAATACGAAAAAATATTGCCCACCCCTACAGTATACAGTGGTGTGGAAAAATGTTTGCCCCCTTCCTGATTTCCTATTTTTTTGCATGGTTGTCATACAAGTGTTTCAGAGCATCAAACCATTTAAATATTACTCAAAGACAACACAAGTAAACACAAAATGCAGTTTTTAAATGAAGGTGTTTATTATTATGGGAGAAAAAAAATTCAAACCTACATGGCCCTGTGTGAAAAAGTGATTGCAGCCCTTGTTAAAACATAACTACGGTTATCACACCTGAGTTCACTGTCTCTAGCCACACCCAGGTCTGATTATTGCCACACCTGTTCTCAATCAGGACATCACTTAAACAGGACCTGCCTGACAAAGTGAAGTACATCAAAAGATCCTTAAAAGCTACACATTATGCCGAGATCCAAAGAAATTCAGGAACAATTGCGAAAGAAAGTAATTGAGATCTATCAGTCAGGAAAGGGTTATAAAGCCATTTCTAAAGCTTTGGGACTCCAGCGAACCACAGTGAGAGCCATTTTCCACAAATGGTGAAGACATGGAACAGTGGTGAACCTTCCCAGGAGTGGCCGGCTGACCAAAATTACCCCAAGAGCGCAGCGACGACTCATCCAAGAGGTCACAAAAGACCCCACAACAACATCCAAAGAACTGCAGGCCTCACTTGGCTCAGGTAAGGTCAGTGTTCATGCCTCCACCATAAGAAAGAGACTGGGCAAAAATGGCCTGCATGGCAGAGTTCCAAGACAAAAACCACTGCTGAGCAAAAAGAACATTAAAGCTCGTCTCAATTTTTCCAGAACACATCTTGATGATCCCCAAGACTTTTGGGGAAAACATTCTGTGGACTGATGAGACAAAAGTTGAACTCTTTGGAAGGGTGTCCCATTACAATCTGGTGTAAAAGTAGCACAGCATTCATAAAAAGAACATTATAGCACCAGTAAAATATGGTGGTGGTAGTGTGATGGTCTGGGGCTGTTTTGCTGCTTCAGGACCTGGAAGACTTGCTGTGATAAATGGAACTATGAATTCTGCTGTCTACCAAAAAATCCTGAAGGAGAATGTCCGGCCATCTGTTGATCTCAAGCTGAAAAAAAGCTTGGGTCCTGCAGCAGGACAATGATCCAGAACACACCAGCAAGTCCAGCTCTGAATGGCTGAAGAAAAACAAAATGAAGACTTTGGAGTGGGCCTATTCAAAGTCCTGACCTGAATCCTACTGAGATGCTGTGGCATGAACCTTATAAAGGCCGTTCATGCTGGAAAACCCTCCAGTGTGGCTGAATTACAACAATTCTGCAAAGATGAGTGGCCAAAATTCTCCACAATGCTGTAAAAGACTCATTGCAGGTTATGGCAAACGCTTGGTTACAGTTGTTGCTGCTAAGGGTGGCCCAACCAGTTATTAGGTTTAGGGGGGGAATCACTTTTTCACACAGGGCCATGTAAAGTTGGATTTTTTTCTCCCTTAATGATAAACACCTTCATTTAAAAAACTGCATTTTGTGTTTACTTGTGTTTGTCTTTGACTAATATTTAAATTGGTTTGATGTTCCCCAAACTCTTTAAGTGTGACAAACATGCAAAAAAAAAGGAAATCAGGAAGGGACCAAACACTTTTTCACACCACTGTACCTTTGTAATAATAACAGTGCTGTATATTAAAGAGCCTTGATATGAAGCTAAAACAAATCCTTCTAAGCTGTTACTGAGGAAAACTACAACCAGTTTCCTGACATATTTACAACTACATTCATTTGTATTTTTTTTCTAACAGCAAACAGGATCATAACTTACAAGATCTGTACAAATGACTGCTGTTATTTACTCTTGCCACTAGGGGGTGTAAATTATGAGCGTCATAAATGTCCTTTATACTGTACTTGAGGTTTGAGTGTCCTTATAAACATGTGCCATTTGCCCTTTACAGTTATTTGATTCCTGGCTTGTTTTAACAGGATATATATATATATATAATATATATATATATATATATATATATATATATATATATATATATATATATATATATATAAACAACTATAAACATACACACACAGGCCATTTTATTAGATACACTGTTCAACTTCCATTAAATGCAAATATCTAATCAGACAATCACACGGCAGCAACTCAATGCATTTAGGCATGTAAAACATGGTCAAGGCGACCTGCTGAGTTCAAAACCGAGCATCAGAATGGAGAAGAAAGCTGATTAAAGTGACTTTGAACGAGTATTTCAGAAACTGCTGATCTACTGGGGTTTCCACGCACAGCCACCTCTAGGGTTTACAGAGAAGTGTCCGAAAGGGAGGGTCAGTTTTCTGGCTGAAAACACCTCGTTGATGCCTTTGGTCAGCGGAGCATGAACAGAGTTATTCTTCACTAGTTACTTGGAACTGGTTTGGAATTTACAGAACGAAAACACGACACAAACCACAGATGCTGCTAACAAAATATGCTAAGACAAGAATGGCACCACATCTGGTTGTCGTTAAACAACAAATCTGTTTAGCCAACTCAGATGAAAGCCCCCCAAAGGGTATCCTGAAAGCCCAGATAGCACAGGGGACTCATATGTCCAAGAAAAATATTGAAAATGACCTTTTTCAAACAACTTTATGTTATCAAATTTATGTTTTATATACATATGGGCTAAAAGTCTGAGACACCATGAAAAAAGCTTGATTCATCCTGCAGCAGCATAATGACCCAAAATAATGAATATAAAAAGAATGACCCTAAACCTCTAAATATTTTATGGGGGCATTTGAAGACAGAGAAAGCCAAGCATTCAGTAATGTGTCACAAGATGCTCTTTGGAATATTGTGGTACTGGAGGACATAGATTTTACACAGACATGTGGACAGGCAGCGCGAGTGCTCACAGTCAATACAGCAAAAGGGGGGGGAACATACCAAATACTGACCGATTTGGAAATTTATCTAAAGATTTGTAGCAAAAATACAAAAATTTTGCTCCCCTATATAAACACAGATGCATTTTGGGACTGTGGTGATATATATATATATATAATACACACACACACATATATATATTATATATATATATATATATATATATATATATATATATATATATATATAGAGTGTTTGGTGCATGCAGTAACCCTGTTTTATTACAAAGCTGCAGCCGGGTTTGGACAAACTGCTTCTGCAGGAAAAATGTCACTGTATTGCGTCACACCTTTGTACACAAATTACAAAAGCCTATAAGTAGGATAATGATGCAGATGTTTGGAAACTGTCTACAGGCCGCACTGACCTTGTCATTGTGTTTAGGTGTGAAGCAGCACTAGCCAAAACAAAGCCGTGCTCATTGTCCATAAAGTGACAGGAATGGAGACGGGTCAGGCCCTGTGTTTTTACAGTTACAATCTATAACTCTGTCAGTGATAAAGCGAGCCAGCGCAGGCTCCAGTTCCGAGCTCACCACAAACAAGAGCACGAGACGTGATTTTTATCAGGCCTCGGCGACGGCGCGTGGCAGCTTCACTGAAAGCTCACAGCTGGTGCTCTTAAAGGCAGCCCAAACCTGAAAAGAGCAACTCTGACAACTCCAGTCATCTACTGAGAGAGGAGGAGAGGACGGAGCGTTACAGGATGATGGCAGCTTTTAAGAAAACAAGCCAAGCAGAAAGTGTAGCACAGGTGCTCTGGAGCTGGACACACCTCTGACCTGTTTATTCAGCGGCTACAGAGGGCAGCTGGTGCCACGCTTACAGAAAGCTTAAGCTGATAAATCTAAAATATGAGATGTTGCCCATTAGCACAATGTAACTCTGAATAGGGATTCCGGCTGGGTATCATTTAAAAACTTTCGATACTGGTACTGATCTGATATGTATACACCAATAAGGCCATACCTGTTATGATACCTTTCATTGTGACAACAAACAAGGCATGATGGGAAGAATGTATGATATTAATTAATCAATTTTAACAACAGAAGCATCACATTATACTCACAGCTCGTGTTGCTACCAGAATAAGACCAAGAAACACAAACATATCAGCATTAATGCAAGGCTGTTTCTTAAGAAATACACTCGCCGGCCACTTTATTAGGTACACTTGTACTGCTTGTTAAATGCCAATATCTAACCAGCCAATCACATGTCAGCAATCAATGCATTTAGGGGATTTAGACATGGTCAAGAAGTTCAAACTGAGCATCAGAAAGGTGATTTAAGTGACCTGGTTGTTGGACAGGTTGGTCTGAGTATTTCCGAAACTGCGGATATACTAGGGTTTGAAGAGAATGGTCCCAAAAAGAGAAAACATCCAGTAAGGGCAAAAATGCAAGAGGTCAGAGAAAAATGGTCAGACTCGCAGAAGAGCACATCTCACTGAAGCAGATGGGCTACAGCAGCATAAGACCACACCGGGTGCCACTCCTGTCAGATGCCAATTATTAGGTACATCTCCTTGTTTCTACACACAATGCCCATTTTATCAGTTCCACTTCCCATATCAAAGCACTTATTAATGTAGTTCTACAATTACACACTGTAGTCCATCTGTTTCTCTGTTCTCTAATGGTCAGGACCGCCACAGGACCAGCACAGATCAGGTACTGTTTGGGTGGTGGATCATTCTCAGCTCTGCATTGACACTGATGTGGTGTTAGTGTGTTGTGCTGGTATGAGATCGACATGGCAGTGCTGCTGGAGTTTTTAAACACCTCAGTGTCACTCCTGGACTGAAAACAGTCCACCAACCAAAAATGTCCAGCCACCAACATCCTGTGAGCAAAGATCAAGGATTACTAACACAAACTGTGCAGCAACAGAGGAGCTACTGTCTCTGACTTCACATCTACAAGCTGAGGCAATATGGTGGTAATAGAGTGCACATGGAGTGATCACGGTGTTTACAAACTCCAGCAGCACTGCAGTAGCCAGATCCAATAGTACCAGCACAACACACACTAACACACCACCACCACGTTAGTGTCACTGCAGTGCTGAGAATGCTCCTCCACCCAAATAGTACCTGATCTGTGCTGGTCTTGACCATTAGAGAACAGAGTAAAGGGGACTACACTGAAAGTGAGACTGCACTGTAAATGTAGAACGAAAAAGTACTTCTATATGGTAAGTGGAACTGATCAAATGGACATAGAAACAAGGAGGTGTCGTGCGTTCCTGGCATGGAACTTGGCCTTGAAGTGAGGTCATGATGAGAAATAATCTCAAACAGAAACTAGTTGCAAGATCCCCTGTCCTTGCAAAATCCTAGTCTGTAAAACCCCCTGACTTGTCTTTAGATGTGAGAGGGTGTCGGACTTTAGGATTTAAAGATCTTTTCAAAGTCTTCTAGAGTATGGTCAGCATAGGTCGCTCTGGAGAAGGGCGTCCGGTAGTTAATAGACAGCGGTGGTCCTAAGGTGGTCCCAAGGTGGTCTCTTTCAAATAAAGCTTGTGGTTGAATAATGTTCATGGCAAGATCGGCTGCAGTCGGTAATTATAACCACAAAGTCACTAAGAAGCCAGTTTACATGAAGAGCACCATGCTTTCAGGGGCATACAGCCCATGAGACAAACAGAAAGTGCATCATGTGGATAAATCCTGTTTATGACAAGCTTAAATAGATAAACCCTAGAAATATGCACATCGCTGAACAAATGTAAAAAGTAGGCATTCCTACCTCGGACTTGGGTCACACTCACTGCTCTGTAGCGTACATCACACCGTGGTTCGTCCGGTGGTAAAGCGTGCGTAGAACGTCATCAGAAACAGCGCTCCGTTTCTAGCGTCATCGTATAACGTCACGCTTGTTGTCCTGTTAGCATTGTTAGCACAGAAGCTATCAGACAGCAGCTCACGACTATGGTTCAGATTTGAGAGGTAACAAAAACGCGGCTCTAAATTTTGTGCTTAGTCGCGAGTGTTAAGAGAAGTAAGACTGCAAAGGTGAGTACAAGTGGGGTTTTGTACGGAACAGCAAACGGTGACAAGTCGGGTTAGCATTAGCAGTTTAGCTACAAAGGGGAAACGCAGTGTTACTGGATCCATATGTGGAGAAGAGTTAGGGTTTTGTTGCCTGTCATTATGTCACTGGGTATTATTTCAAGATTTTAAGGAGTACAAGTTCATAAATAATGTTAAATCGTTTCTAGCTGAGCTAATTGGTTTGAATGAGGACTGTTTGCATTGTGTTAACATTCTATCCTTATATTACATACGTATCAGCAGTTACACACAACTTTGGAATATGCATAAATACAAATATACTGTAATAAACAGAAGCAGGCGATCTACTCCATTTACAGAGAAGACTGTCAGAAACGGTACGAGGCAAAACCCAATCTGATTCGCCCTTAAGGATTTCGTGTACAGGATGATCTCAAAGCCTTAAACATGATGGACACACTGACAAACTCTAGCTGTCCAGTTCCTCCGTGGGAATTGCAGACAACCATCGATCATACTGACCCTTGCCGGGAATCGAAACAAAAAGACAATGCCTACAGTCTACCAAGGTCAATTTCTAGAAATAAGAGAGTGTTACCCCAACCACAAAGCAATTTATACAGATGGATCAAAAACAGACTTGCAGCAGCAATCCTCTCCCGAAAAAACCACAATAACGTTAGTTTACCAACATGTATAACCAGCTCCATTTTCACAATGGAAGTGGATCCACTATTGTTAGAACTTGGAGTTATCCTAAATGAAGACCATAAGGACTTTATGATCTGCACAGACTCCAAATATTGTCTACAGGCTCTGGACTCTTTAGATATGTACAACCCCATAATAGCTACTATATTCATAAAGGATCAGCAGGTAAAAGAGAGACAAAACATAATCTACTGTTGGGTACCAGGACTCAGTGGGATTCAAGGAAATGAGTATGGACAGGATGGCTAGATTGACGGGACTGGCGGGAGGTCGACAAATTAGCATGCTCCCATTTCGTCTCATTTAAACACTGATAAACAACGAATGGCAAGAGGAGTGGGACAGGAATATAAATAACAAGCTGCATGAGATTAAGCCGAAAGTTCCGACTGGTCATGTCAGATGTCTGATCGGTTACTTAACGCACAATCATCAGTTTCCCAGGGGTGCAAAGTTACACTATTCATTTTGCCTATACTGATTGAATGCCCAGTACTTAGAATGCAGAAACACTAATATCACTCCACGAAGAATATGAAGGACTTGCTTCATGCTCGACCTGAGGATGAAGACATTAGATTCAATGCTGCAGTTGACAACAATGCCTTTCCTACTCATCTGCCAAACGTACTGTGATACTGTGGTGACTCTCTCTGATCCAGTCCTCATACTACTAGGGTAATAACTTCCAGGACAAAAGACCCACAGTGACGCTTCTTTTTGGACTAACTGTCCCAACTCACTCATTCCTTACTGTATATGTTATAGTCATTTTATTCTCCATTTTTGACTTTATTCATTTCAGCCCATGTACTATTCTGTTATGATTTTATGTAGTGTATTTTCTTCACACATATTCTTTAATTCTTACATTTAAAATCCAGACTGCCCAAGGAGGTTAGGTTCTTATTTGAGTCTTGGACCCCCAAAGGTTTTTTCCCGGTAAGGTTTGGGGAGTTTTTCCTTGCCACTGTCGCCTCAGGCTTGCTCAGTTATTGCTTTGAGGCAATGCTGTATTATAAAAAGTGCTGTATATAAATAAATTTGACTTGACTTTGCCTAACCATTCTCTGGGTAGAATTAGACATCTTCGATGTCATGTAAAAATGATTCAGTTACTATGAACAGAATGTTAGCTCTTGTACAATTATGGTATGAAAATGATAGTCGTTTTATGCTGAGGTGGCGATAAAGCATAATCCTATCCTACACACACGTACAATGCCCATTTTATCAGGTTTCCCCATAGGACCAAGAGTAGGACATGGTTTAAACACACACACGGGCTGCTCGTGATGTTGGGACATGCATTTTGTCTAATATTTGTTTTCAACTGGAGGACCCAACGATCACAAAAGCATTTAGGCTGCTTTGTAGGGATGTCATGGTTGTGTACTGGAAACGGGGATGATAATGGCCTGAAATTGCATCTAATGGATTTTCCAATTTGTGCCATTGATGTCTTTTTTATCACGAATGGATGTGATGTTAACAGAATCAACACACACCATGCCAGTGAACATAAATTACTGCTTAAAAACCAGTGACAGTTTGCAGAGTCTTGCAGAAGGTGTGATCAATGACTTTAATATGGGGTATTGACCGACACTCAGATAATTGTCTGCTTTGTATCAAACATGGGAATTTCATTGGCAGTTGAGAAATACAGATGCAGCACAAAGCTCAGTGTCACCCTGAATTTTTAGGAGTCCAATGCAGGCGGCTGTGGAGACGGTGGAGAACGCCTCCATCCTTTCGAGCGGCTCGTCTCAGGATCGCCACCGCTTATGGATCGGCAACATCGACCCCAAAATCACAGAGTGAGTACCTAATGCAGATAAGTGGGCACTTTTGCAGGGTCAGACCTGCTTTGGTGATTGATTAGCCGATTGGATGTGTACAGCACCGGAGAATGAACAGACGGATACAGGGCGTGTGACAAAATGACCGGTTCGACCATGGAGACTCGCCTTGCTCTGTCTCTGTCGCTGTTGCCTCCTCACCTGGCATGTTTACGCTGTAGCTGTTACTCAAGGTGGTGGAAAGGCTGAAGGGGGACAGTACGAGAGATGGAGAAAAATGGCACACGGTGAGCGAGGCCTGCTGGAAAATGTACAGCTTGCTCAGGGTGCTGTCTAGACAGGCGTTTCCTTCTCTCTCTCCATCTGCTGTTTTTCTTGAACTAACCTGCTCGATTGAAAACAGCCATAATGCCCAAAGGTTGGTGTTCAGGCAAGATTAATTAGTTCACATGCCGGGAGTGTTTGTTGTAGGTTCGCTGTGGTGAAAATCCTGCTCTGTGAGCTTAGCGCTCACCTAATGCTGCCTTTTTTTTTGCAATCCTCTTCGCTGAAGTTTCCAAAATAAGTGGATAATTGAGAGCACTATTGGAGTTGTGTGGTAAAAGTGAACTCTTAATTTCTCCGCTGTCGTTAGTGTGGTTTTTCCGTCAGAGTGATTGATGGAGCCTTACAGAAGATGAGGTACGAGGTGAGAGGTAGAGGAGATGATTGATCACTAGGTGATGTGGGGAGATTACTTTGGACCACAACAGCTCTCTGGCTTTCGTAAACTTAATTCTACATGCTGTGAAGCTGTTTAAAAGGCGTTTTTATAGTAGAGATACCACAGAGTAATTTCTCGTGTTACCTAAAATTGCGGTTCTACAATAAGCATGCCAGAAAGGTTTTTTATTATTATTATATGGAAATGACTATAATGAAATTGACCAAGCACAGGTACGCTATTTACACCGGGGGCAAGAAGTCCTTCATTGGGAACAGTGGAAGCAAAATGGACCATTCAGTTCATTACATATTTAGGCACACAAGCTCAAAACGATTGCTTATTTAAACAAGCTGATAAACCAATATTTGTCTAAAATATATGAGTAAATCAAGTATTTCATTATATAGTAAGGATTGGCCATTGCTTGTAAGCCAAGCTTGGAGCGTTTGTTCTTTGTTCTCGCCATGGGTTAGTGAATATAGAATTCAGTATCTGTGGCGGTATAAACATGCGTTCTCATTGTATGTAAGAAAATGAATTTAATCCTAAAACCCTGATTGTGTCGTGACCCGTGCATCGTATCGTGAAGTCCTTTTCAATACCCGCCTCTAGTGCAATCTGTGTGCTGTGGGGGTTGTTATGGGTCTATCACAGAAAAAATGTATTTGGCCCATTAGTGAATTTAAATGTAAATATCTTGTAATTGTCACCAATATGGCAAAAATATGTCAGTACTTTAAAACACTTTTACTACAGCCCTGTGGTGGAGCAGTGGTTTAGGTGGTAGGTTCCAGTCTGTCCCAGGCTGCCATGGCTTGGCCCTTGAGCAGTGCCCTTAACCCTGAATTGCTTGGATTGTACCTTGTAAGACTGTACGAGTTATAAATCGTGCTGGATAGGAGTGTCTGCTAAATGCTGTAAACGTATACTAAATATGCACCTATAAATGCATAATTCTCTGCAGTTGGAAGAAAATGTAAGAAAAACAGGAGGTCCACACTGCAAAACTGAGTCAGATGTTTTATTTCGGTGTATATACAAAGAAAGTATTTAACAAGGAACAGGAAGGAAAATCAAACAACCTGTAAAAACATACATTAAGCATCCAGTCTGCTACCTGTTACTGTGAGTGTGCTGGGCAGTGTTCTAGAGGCCCTGACCAGACCAACAATGCCAGCGTAGTGTGATTAATATATTGTGTTGATTTTAGACTAATATACATCACTAGTGACTACCCATAAATACTAGGGCTGCGACTCACTCTGATTGCAGTTTGTGGTGTTACTTGATATCACATGGCATAATTTAACCAAATGTAGTTACAAAATAAGAAAAACACACACACATGCTCTTCTTGAGCATCCAAGACTGGTCATGATGCTGATAGTACATGCTGAACAGGTGGTCATGAGCCTAAGGTAGACATCTGTGATATACACTATTGATCAAAAGTTTTAGAACACCCCCATTTTCACTTTTTGACACCATTACTACAGTGAGACACCTAACATGGTACACAGGTACACATGAAACTGAGAAATTTCAGAGTTCTTATTATCAACCCCTTAAACCGGCACTAACCAAATCCATAAAAGACAGATGGCAATCAGAATGGGACTCAACCAGCACCAGCAAGCTCTATGAAGCTGCTCCCACTATTGGAAAAAGGACGAAAACCTACCTCACAAATCGATGGGACCAGGTGGTGCACACCAGGTTAACCCACTCGTACGTAGTAAAGGGTGTAGCAGCCCCGATCTGTACTACTTATCAAGTTCCTTTCTCGATAAAGCGTATATTAGTGCACTGCCTACAAAAAAGAGAGGCAACAAATTTTCTATAACCCCTACCATATGGGATATTTTTAATACCACCAAAGCAGAGACTGCTCAGTTTCCTGCAGTAACAGACCTGAAAAAACACGTCATTGCACGCTCGACAGTTGGACCCTACCTACATGATGCTTTTTATACCCTGGTCCATCGCTAACAAACTGTTCTCCATAACCTGCCATGAAGATGGCCCAAGAGCAGTCGCGGCGTTAAACATCCAATGCCTGCCTACCTACCTATCAAACCCTTTGCCTGTATCAAAGTCTGGAACAGGCAGTTAGTGCACCCTCTAAGAAAGTATTTGGACACTACAGGATGTAATATTGTAATGGTGAGAAAAAGGCACCTTGAACCAAAAGAGCTTCCATAGCATTTTGCAGCACCATCACCTACAGCAAAACGGTGATATCCCAGGCTGTGCAAGAACTACCTTTTGAAGACCAGGAAAAAGACCATACGCTTGAATTTATGGAATGTCCTGCACTGAGAAAATGCCCTAATTTGAAGGAGGCGCGAAACACGAGTTCTAAGAACTGTGAAAAAGTAACCCCAGTGCAAAAGTGCATTGACTAGGCAGCTCCATGCTCAGCAGGGGGTGCTGCACTGTGTTGTCACACATTCCTCCCATAACCATGGCCCTTGTTATTAAAGGACAGCTGTTACATTGTGTCCCTTGTATGTTACTGCCACAGTTCTGGTACTATATTTGTGCAATATTTGGGTGTTTTTTCACTGGGACTGTGTATCGTTAACATGGAAGGTCAAAGCCAGGGCAGCGTGGCGGGCCACACCACAGAAACCACTCAGAATGTCATTCTCACACACTCTCCACACCACCTTTCGCTGTACTGCATCATATCACTGTCTGCCCAGTCAGAAAAATTCAGGACTTAACAGAAGACAACCTTGCTGCATCACAGAGACGTTCCACGAGTTTTTAACTTTTCTTTTTTGCACCTCAGCTTGAGCACACTGTCCATTTGGCGTAATTGATCCCAGGATGCCTCCGGCTACAGGAACGTGCATGGGCATTGTCTCTCTTCCAGGAATTTTGGGGTACCAGAGCATTTTGTGGGAAATCCATGGTTCTGGAACTGTTCTAAGCATGGATGAGTTCCTGCTCTGGCGTTTCATCACGTCATTCCTTGAATACTGCATTCTTTATATAGTTAGCAAAACAAGTCATCAGAAAGCGATATTGATCTCATGCCATGTGCTTGGGTTATTAAAACGGAGGAATATATGATCTGTATCATGTGGGTGCTGCAGTGCCTTCAGTCCTGGATTTTTATTGGGAAACATTGCTGTGCTTTTCAATTTTCTGTTTACATGTGTCCATATTTTGCAATCTGACACATGTCCATCGGATTTGTAGCCACAGAAACCACAATTGAAGTGTGAGATTGCAGGAGGGTGGGATTGCTGATCTCTTGTTCCATTGGCCCGCACGAATGTCTTGCTTGGCTCTGGATTGTGCTTTTACAAAACCCAGCCCTGAAGCAAAGATATCAGCCTTCCCCATGTCCAGACCCCCTGCTTTTCCTTCTGTCTACATGTTTTATGGTCCCCTGGAGGACTGGCTTGGAGGACCATATTGTGGTCTGGTGAAAGCCACAGGTTGTCCCTGAGCATCAGGCCTCTATCAAATCCTCAATCTCTGCTTAGCCAGGAAGACCTATTGGAGTGGGTGGAGTCTGGGAAAGTGCGAAACGCTGCTCGCAGAAAAAGCTCCTGGGAGCAGAGGGGAAGACATTAAGACAGCAGCCAGGACCCCAGAACTGCCCCAGGAATAAAAATAACCCCAAACTAGTGCAAAACAATAAAGCGGTTTCAACCAGCGCCTCAGTTCAGACCGAGCATGGCTGTTCCCAGACACGTTCCAAACAAGAAGCAACAAATGTAATGTTGTTTATGTTAATGCGGTGTTGTGGTTTCCCGTTCACTATTCAATATTCTTACTTAGAGGTAGGTCCTATATTTCCTACTTTATATAAGAAAAGATCTTTAGTAGTAGTGCGACAGTGATGTGGTTAAAGAAAACTCAGATTCCAAACAATGACCATGATCTTAAAACGACTGATCTGTGTTAAGGGAAGAATGAACGGGGCCATGTATCGTGAGATTTTAAGCCAAAGCCTCCTTCCATCAGTGAGAGCATTGAAGATGGAACGTGGCTGGGTCTTCCAGCAAGCGGCTGTTAAACCGTGTGCAGCTGATATTTTTTCTGTAAAGAAAAATCTGTTACTTTTGCTACCACACTTTGAGACGGTGCTGCAGTTCTCGTGCAAAGCACAGTCCCGGTAGAGTGTGGATGGATGAGCCCAAAATGTTTGGAGAATAGGTTATATCTGGAGAAGGAAAACACTGTCTTTGGCATAAGAATCTTTCCCATTTGTGGAACATGGTGGAAGTGTCATGGTTTGGGCCTGTTTTGTTGCATCTGGACCCGAGTGGATTGCCATCGTTGCTGGAATAATGAGTTATGAATTGTACCAGAAAATTCTAAAGAAAAAAGTCTGGTTTATGCAGCAAGACAGCCGTTCTACCACAGCATGATTAAAGAAGAATGAAGTTAATGTCTTGGGATGGCCTTGGAACTGACAAGTCCTGACCTTAATCCAATAGAAATGTTGTGGAAGTACCTGGAACATCCAGTTCTTGTGAGGAAACCCACCAACATCCCAGAGCTACAGCTTTTCCGTACTGAGGACTGGGCTAAAATTACTCTGATGTGCAGGACTGATCAGCAGTTACCGGCATCATTTAGTTACAGTTATTACTGTTAGTACAAAAGGTCACACCAGATACTGAAGGACAGGTCCACATACTTTTGCCACTCACACACTTGATAAATAAAGTATATTTTTTAATGGCATTTGATTAATTTGGTTGTTCTTTGGGGGTATCTACTCTTGGGTGAAGATCTCATGTGATATTTGTGTCATATTTACGTAGAAATGTAGAACATTGGAATTGGAATTGACCAAGGAAATTGTGATCGGTGCATCTCTAATCCCGGCATATCTATATCTATATCTATATCTATATAGCTATATCTAAGAGAGATTTTATAGCCTTATTACTTGACTGTGAGAGTGATAATTGTGTATCGTACAGGTCAGGGACAGGCCCACTCCTTTTTTTTTTTTTTTTTTTTTCTTTGTTGTGTGTGTGTCACACATCCTCAGGCTTGTGTACAGCTCACCACTTCGGCTTGTACAATCCTTTCCTGGCGTTAATGGATTTAAGGCTTGTGAAGTGACCATAATGCATTACCATTGTTTATGTTGAAATGGAAATGGGGCAGATAATGTAGATTTTCCCCCTCTCCTATTGGCCATGGATATGCCAATCACTGGTGGAGTTTTGGAACTGTGCGTAGTTGTAGATGTTTGTTTTGAACTGGGCTCTGCTGGGAATTGAGACTTCCTCATTTTTATATTTGTATTGTCCTCATGCTGTATCCTCTGTATTGTGTGAATGAAAGATTTATTGCAGCTAAAAAGGTGTAAAGTGACCTGTCATTCTAATCAAGCCCATCTGCTTGAGGGTTGTGATGTCACACCAAGGGTCCTTTCCTTGTGACTTCTGTGCTTGTTTTATTGCCCTGTTCTCCTGCAGATGCTCGTAAATCTGTTCGCAGAACAATTATGTTGTGCTAATGTATAATTCAGCAGGCGTATGAGCCATCTATGCATGACGAGTGGCACATTGTAGGCCTAGGTGCTTAATCCTGATTTATTTTGTATGTGCTCTTTGTGACAGTAGTTTGAGAGTTACTTTCCTGGACTGACCCACACACACAAAAGATCAACACTCCACCAGACTGCTGCCAGCACAAACTTGATATGAATATCGGGTTGTATTGAGTTTTGATTTGAAGCTACGTTCACGTTGCGGGTCTTCACCTGACCGTGTAAGCAGCAAAGATTACACGGAATTTCATTCTTTCATTGGTTTGGTCATATTTATACCCAAAGAATGCCATTCACTGCCATGGCAGGTTACCAGAAGCACGAGGCAGAAACCAACCCTAGAGATGCACTCACTCACACTGACACTTTAGGCAAAAAAAATGTTGCTTGTGGAATGTGGAAGGAAACCCAGAGGAAATGCACACAGAACCGGGGACCTCTGGAGCTATGACTGGGCCACCGTGCCACCCAGTAATGAAATGCTATTTTGAATTAATTAACTGATTGATGTCTGTAAATTGTAATTGCATATGAAAAAGATATTAAACATTATAGCCATTAATGGATTATTAACACCTAAATCTTGACAGCCTAATATTTATCCTTTGACCATATTTGAAGAAATATGGGTGGCATGGTGGCACAGTGGTAGGTATTGTTGGCTCACAGCTTCAGAGATCTGAGGGGTGCAAAGTGGTTTTTGATTCCAGTGCATTTTCTCACTTTGGTGCTAACTTTTGGAACAGCTGTTTTCTGGTTTGGGGGATCAAATACTTTTAATTCCTATGGAAGAGCTTCAATAAGTAGTTACTGTGGATACACCGAATGCCGATCAAAAAGCTGTATACAAGCTCTCGGTCATGCACAGTGCAAGGTTGGTTTGGCGTCCATCTCAAACGGCAGGACTACCTGTGTGCCAAAAATCAGAATCCTGTACAGTGGAACCTCGGAATTTGAGCATAATTGATTCCAGAAGGCTGTTTGAACTTGATTTGACTTGTTCAAAGTCGGAATCAAATATTAATTTTAATTTAATCTGTTCTTGATCCCCAATGATTGTTATACACATATATTTGTATTTAATTAATGATTAAAAGCATGAAATAAAGCAAAGGAATGTAATACAATAATACCAATCAATAATGCATGAAATAAGTGAAAAATAAAGTCAAACGTTCATGTCTTATCATTGGGACAGTGGCGTCAAGACTGGGGGGATTTCTGAAATCACACCATGAACTGATATAATAATATCATCTACATAATATGCCTATGATCGGAAAGTTCTTCTCCTTTTGGGTTTTATGGCGATTAGTGCATTATCACCACTGACTAGACTGGATTACGTGTATCGTCTTTGGACGATCGCATCATTGAGTGCTTGATTTAAGGTGTTGGTAGTTGGGGGCAAAACAAATTTCAAACTGACAGATGTCTGAATTGTTCCAAGGTTCCTCTGTATATAGTTTTATGCTTTGTGCAGCGTAATGGCTGGACATTTGCTGTTTATGCTGATAAACATGAAATGGGGTCATGGAGTCAATCACCCCAACCAATTATTCCAATAGCAAATGATTCCATTTAGTTCTTTTTATTTGTCGTTCAGCAGCACATGCACATTCTCTGTACACAGGAACAGTAGCGCCCAGTTACCTTCATGTTTCATTTATTCCTCTACAGGTATCACCTAGTGAAGCTCTTGGAGAAGTTTGGAAAAGTGAAGCAGTTTGATTTCCTGTTTCACAAGTCAGGACCACTGGAAGGCCAGCCACGAGGATACTGCTTCGTCAACTTCCAGACCAAAGAGGTTCTGCACAACATCCTCTTAAATGTCAATGAAAAATGGTCTGTTCCTGATGCCAGTTCTCTTACAGCCGTGGTGGGCTTTAAGTCAGAGTTTGTAAACGGAGCATGGTGAATGTGCGTGATCTGTGTTATGCTTGGAGCATTATTACTCGAGAGACTTTGTTATTGCAGTGATTACCGGTTAATGGAATTTGACCTAAAATTGTATATCTGCAAAATGGATATGTGTATTATGCTTAATGGGTTTTAATAGCTTTCATTTCTTATTATATTTGGATTAATGATAACACTATATGCTCCAGGACATCAGTGCTACTGAACTGCTGTAGCACTAAACAAAACCTAAAGCAGATTTAAATAGTTTGTTTTTAATGTAAGTAGTAGTATAATAACATGGTGGTCTGACACGATAGCCCCTCGGTACGAGTCTCAGTAGTGCCTTCACATTCAGACACAGGTCGGACATCATATACAGACACGATTAGGGAGGGGAGGCCGGTCAGAGGGTCAGAGCACAGCAGCAGTGACCACTTCTCTGACGTCCCACCCCGTCCCCCTGGGATAGAAATTAAACCAACAATTCAGTTCCAGTTCAGTAGTACCTGTATGTAGAGGAGTGCTCAAGATTGACACAGCAGTTATAAACAGTTCTGGAAGCTGTATTAGAACAGGGACACACCAGAATGAGCAGGGCATGGGCAGGATTAGGAAACGGCTCTGGACAGTGTTCATGTGATTTATTTAATGCTTCGTTTGGAGTTCTGAATACACACGGTTTGTTAGTCCGCTGCAGATAAATAAATATGCTGCCCGAAAACGTTTTACTCACATTAAGTCATGAGAAATGTCATTAATAAGTTCTGGCACCCGTGTTTTCCAATTTCAAACAGGTTTGCTTTTCACAAAACCAAGATTACAGCTTGGGATCTGAAATCACTGAGCCCATCAGTTCTTCTCAGCCATGTTTGGTCAGATTTGCAAATGCCACGTGAACCTACATGTCTGCTTTGTTTTGTTGTGTACAGTCGGTCCTCCATATCCAGGAGGATTGGTTCCAGGACTGTGTGGGTACCACAGTGCTTATGTCTCATATAAATGCTGTAGTATTTACATATAACCTAAACACATCCTCCCCTATATAACCCCAACTCAG
Source organism: Ancistrus triradiatus (assembly GCA_025084515.1). Lineage (NCBI taxonomy): Eukaryota > Metazoa > Chordata > Actinopteri > Siluriformes > Loricariidae > Ancistrus > Ancistrus triradiatus. Next base: position 1,930,550 of record JAJAGP010000003.1, on the reverse strand, counting down.
GAAATGTTGGGACAGTATGGAAAATCCAAATGTTTCCTGCATTTACTTTGTCATTTATTTGCGGACAGTTTGAACCATTTAAACATGTCAGTCGTTTACTTAAACATTTTGTTGACATACATGTTTGCTCCTCAAAGACTCAGAGACACTGCTTTTGTTCCAAATTGTGATTACAATCAGCAGATGACATCACCTGTTTGAAATCACATCATTGTTTAGGGTTTTTTTTGTTTTGGTTTTTTTCATTTATTACTAGCCCAAAATGGCGTCCGTCCTAACTTTAATGGGAATGTGTTGCAGGCCTGAAGTGCAAGAATGGATGTTTATTAACAAGTGAACATGAGGTTGAGCAGATAAAACATCAGGCAATTAATTACTGTATTTGTGTACCAGATCATGTACAGGTACTTCCTGTTTTAAAATGGCCCGACTTGTGTTATTTAGACTTATGATATGAATCCGATAACCATAAATACACATTCAGCAGAAACTGTACTCTTAATTTTGAATTCTGAATTTTATCGCAGCATACGCAATAGAAATGCATTAGATTGGGGGAGTCGGAAGTGCGTGATATAGGGAGTGGCGTGGTGGGAGTGATGAGCTTTGGGAAATGAAACGAGGAAAAGCCGTGATCGTGCAGTAATCGTTTTTATTTATCACTTTCAAATCATTTTTCAATAAAGGACATGATGTTCAGTACTTTATTATAAAATAAGCCTTACGTTAATGACTTTGCCCAACTGTAGTGTTCATACAAACTGCAATACTCTCCAGCACTCAGCAGTGCATGATGTAAGGACATTCTTTGATTTACGATCAATTCAACTCGTGATGGAATTTTCAGAATGTATCCCCATCGTAAATCAGGGAGTACCTGTAGATGCGGTACATGCAGTGGGGCAAAAATTATTTAGTCAGCCACTGATTGTGCAAGTTCTCCTACTTAGAAAGATGAGAGAGGTCTGTAATTTTCATCATAGGTACACTTCAACTATGAGAGACAAAATGAGAAAAAAAATCCAGGAAATCATATTGTAGGATTTTTAAAGAATTTAATTGTAAATCATGGTGGAAAATAAATATTTGGTCAACAGTTCAACTCAATACTTTGTAACATCCCCAAATCAAGGGAGATTGTCAATGGACTTGTATGTCTTCCATTTTCTTACAATTGCTCCCACAGCTGATTTATTCACACCAACCTGCTTGCCTATTGTAGATTCACTCTTCCCAGCCTGGTGCAGGTCTACAATTTTCTTCCTGGTGTCCTTCGACAGCTCTTTGGTCTTGGCCATGGTGGAGTTTGGAGTCTGACTGTTTGAGGCTATGGACAGGTGTCTTTTATACAGATAACAAGGTCAAACAGGTGCCATTAATACAGGTAACGAGTGGAGGACAGAAGAGCTTCTTAAAGAAGAAGTTACAGGTCTGTGAGAGCCAGAAATCTTGCTTGTTTGTGGGTGACCAAATACTTATTTTCCACCATGATTTGATTTAGAATTAAATTCTTTAAAAATCCTACAATGTGATTTCCTGGATTTTTTTTCTTCTTCTCATTTTGTCTCTCATAGCTGAAGTGTACCTATGATGAAAATTACAGACCTCTCATCTTTCTAAGCAGGAGAACTTGCACAATCAGTGGCTGACAATACTTTTTTCCCCCACTGTAGACACCCATATGTTTACGGGGTTGAAAATGCCCCACTCACCAGAGTCACCATTAAACACCTGCTGACAGAATGCACAGAATATAAGTCATGAAAGATGGCAACTACTTCCAGCGACAACAGTGACATAGATCTTTAATAGTACGAAAGCACAGACACTTCTGAAATACCTCTCAAAGACCAAGATGAGGTGGCAAATGTAATTGGACCACGATATGGTAATCTACACTCTTGGGAACACAAATTTGCACTAAACCTTCCAACGGATAAGGCTTGCCTCTTTGTGTAGTTCCAAACATGTTGTTAAAACTCCACCAAATAACCAACTTTCTCTGGTAAGTGCAAGTGAAGTTCTAGATGGAAAGAAGTGCCATCTAGAAGGCCATCATGTGGGTGAAAAAATTGCTTTGGACTGCATCTGTCATGAAAATTGCCGCTCTAACAATGTCAGCAGTACAGTTTAAACGCCATTCCAGGCAGCATCTGTCTGAGCAGGGTATGCCTAGAAATTCATGTGGGTTCAGTGTAATGCTAGGTGCACTGCAAATGAAACTTTTGCTTTTTGGGAGTTTTGGATTGTTTTCATTTATTTAATTTATTGTTTTCAATATTTGGATGTTCACAGAAGCAGAATTGGCAGATCTGGTGGGCCAACTGTATTTCTATGCTTATTTGTACTCATAACCATTTTTTTCCCCCAATCCCAGCTTCTAGAATAAATTAAAATACATATCTCGTTACATAATCTAAAGTCTATATGGTTTTCCTTGTCTTTTCTGACTGTGGCTTTTCTTCCACACTCAGGAGGCTGAACGTGCCATACAGTGCCTGAATGGAAAGCTGGCGTTGTCAAAGAAGCTGGTGGTGCGCTGGGCCCACGCACAGGTAATGGTAGGTATCTCCCAAGCTCGTGAAGCTAGAGACTGGTTGCACGTGAAGTTCCCAGCATGTTGAAGCAGAAACAAAACAGAAGCCAGTGTAGCAGTTGGCCTGACGCCACTCCTTTGGACAGAAGCAGTGTTGAGGACGGCACATGCAGAAGGTCTCCTCTGGAGAACCTGGCCTGTAACAATAGGCAGCTGCTTCTGAGAGAGAGGAAATCCTGTATGGTCGAGAATGACGCCCCTCCACTCCCCCTCCCTGTTAGAGGGGAACGGTACACCAGGCTAGGGTCAAGGTCAACAGAGCAGAGCTGTTGACAACAACAAGCAGGAGCTGCCTCCACCCTGAGCTGTAGTAAGCTGGTGAACTGCTTCAAATCACACATCCAGGTGTTATCGGTTCATCTTTCTGCTTTTCAACACGAGGCACTTCACCTGTGCCACATTTCAACTCATTTGCACTGACCTATAAATGTTCCCTCAGACACGTTCCATAAAGTGACCCGTTTCAGACAGAATGCAAAAAAAACATAAACGTGACGCCTCTGTGCTACATTTGTATGCCTTAAATCAACGCCCATTTTGATCTGCATGTTCTTAAGAGCAGCTGTAGTTGTGTAATGGTTCAGCAGCCGTCTCAGGCACTATTTTTAATGTCTCTTTCTCTGAGAGCCCTAATGAAAATGCTTGTATTTTTTTCCATTTTTCTCAAATTGAATAGTGTTTTTCAAAATGAATTGCATCTTCTGCATAATGGTTTGAGTGAAACATTGAATATTTGGAAAAATCTTTTGATAAATGTCAGTGTGCGTGGGCGGCTCAGTGGGTAGCACCATCACCTCACAGCAAGAAGGTCCTGGGTTCGATCCCCAGATGGAGCGGTCTGGTCCTTTCTGTGTGGAGTCTGCATGTCCTCCTCGCATCTGTGTGGGTTTACTCTGGGTACTCCGGTTTCCTTCCACAGTCCAAAGGTTAATTGAGTAGGTTAATTGATTACTCTAAAATTGGTCTGATATGAGTATATATATATGACTAGCTTTGAAGCCTGTCTGTCGTTAAAAGGACCATTGATGCTGATGGAGACATTAAATAAACCAAATAAACAAACAATCACAGTGTGCACTCGAGCTGGCATGGACTGATGATCCATTTTATCCTGACTGATTTCACAATATTCCAAAAGAGCATCTTGTGATGCTACTGAATGCTTGGCTTTCGGTCTTCAAGTTTGGGTCAGATGAATGTGGAGGAAAGTCCCTGACAGTTCAGCTTTCGTTGATCTTCTATTAGTTGCTGCAAAGGTTTGAGGTGTTCTTTGGGTCATTATCCTACTGCAGGATGAATCCTCCACAAAGATCCAAATAAGCATTTTCACTGGTGCTCTCAGACCTTTGGCTCCAACTACATATCCAGTTGTCACCGAAAATACATGACATGTCCTGTTCCTTCCACTAACTAATACCAAATATCTTTAAAAATCCTGCCGACTGCTCCGATTAGCTTTTGCCACAGATGATCACCCTGATATTAGATTTGGCACAAGTCTGTATGCCGGATGCCATTTCTGACGCAATTTATCAGGGGCTTGGAACTGAGTGCACCCCAGTGGCTGGGGTGGTTCTCATAAATGCACCACTCGGACGTTAGGTTGAAAGTCGCTCCCAGCTAACTCTACCCAGAGATCCACAAGGCTGTTAGTAACTGAAACGATATATCCCCTAATCAAGGGGAAATATAGTTGTGTGAAGTCTTTCCTTGCTCATGAATCCTGAACGTTTTAATGAGTTAATAGAAGGATCTTATTATTTACAAACTTTTTAAAATGATTATTCTTTCCTTCAGTCATTTTTGGTTCACCAAAGAACAGCTCGGACAAAGGACCAATTTTAACCCAAGCTCCTCTTGCATGTTAAACTTGGAAAAACAAACGCTGCGATTACTGCATGACGAAATAATGCAATCAGTTTCACTGACGTTCCTGTTACTGATTCGGCCGTCTCTCGTCTCTCAAGCCTGAAAAAGTACTTAAACAGTTCTGTTGGCTCTTGTTTTGGGCCGGTTCTTGTTTTGAGTGTGTAGTGGAAAAACACTCTTACTGATTAGCTGTATCTATCTTTCTGCCTTCATTAGGTCTCGGTGCACTGATTAATTGTGCTCTCATTCTTTCTTCACAGGTTCACATGATGTTTCTAGGGGATCTCCTTGGAGGGGCGGTTTTGAAAGGAATGGATTCAGACCATGGCTGTTGGGTTCCTCCTCTTGAATGAATGTTAGATATGTACGCCTAGCGGCATGTGATCGCTGTGGCCTGCTATGGTTCCTCTAGTCATTTCTACTCCCTATAGATGGTGCATAATGCTTGTAAGCCGTCCCCAGTGCATCTCATACTGATGTGTGTTTTTACTGCTGTGCTTCATCAGAGGTTTGAACCATACAGAGGTGACAAAAACCTGCCTGCCAGCCTGGAACCGTCGTGCAGCGAAGCAGAGGAGCAGCCAACTTCGCTGAGGTTTGTAAAGTCACCTTCACCTTGATGCCTTTAGATTTTCATCTCCTTTTCTCTCATTTCCACTTGCAAACATTCCAGCGGAAATAAATAGCCCCAGTGTGTTTGGGCACTAATGCTATTAGCACTGTATCACTGACAGTCGTTTCCTTCAGTGAAAGCACGACTGCTTGGCTAAGTGATTACTCTTTCCGTATCGAAGCCAAGTTTGTGTAGACTTGAAGTAAAGTATTTAAGGAAGAGTGCGAAAACAAATTTGTACAATTTTCCACTCACACCAAGAACAGATTGGTTTTTAGTGCAACTATTCACATCACTTCCAGCTTTCCAGGACTCTGAGAGGTTCACGCCTTGGGACTGATTGGCAGCATGTTTGTTTGTTTGCTTGTTTGTTTGGCTTCACATTCTATCCTTGATTTTCCTGGTCAGGATGGCTGGGAGGTTGGGTGACACCTTTGCTGTAATTTATTAGATGCAGATTGAAGTCCTGACCTGGACAAATTTTGCCTCCCCTCCCTTAGGCATGGTCAATCATGCCGGTTTTCAATAGCTGACCCAAAACCACCAGCACTCACCAGGGAAGTGGGCTAGCATATTACACCACTGTGCCACCCAAATGATCCTGTGGAGGATGGTAGTTCTGGTTGTCCAAGAAGGCTACTGTAAGGCAGTGGTTCTCATGCCTAATTCATTTGCCTTGCCACGCCCCCTGCAGGAGCTCCGCCCTGCCCCCCACTTTGAACACCGCCGCTATAAGGTGAAGCGTTCAGATTCACTTTCATAGATTACACCAAGTCTCCTAAACCACATCAGCAGGTTCGAGTGACATACTGAATGAATGAAGAGCTACCGCTGAACACACGAGTGGAACGCTACCATCTACACAGCATCCCTAATGCCATCACATTTTTAATTTATGGAAATTCCCAATAGTTATAAAAAATAAAGTAACATATTGTTGTGACCCTGTGCAGGGGAAAGCCGTAACACTTAAGAGGACGGTATGATGGCCCTGATACTTTGGTTTCATTGGTAGACAGCATTACAAACAGCATGGAAGATCAGCCAGATAAAACAGACACTCAACAAGTGAATGTGAACCAATTTATATAGTTATAGGTTATAGAGACAGGGTAGTAATACTACTGGAGTCATTCTGCTGAATGGGTGCCATTTGCTTGTTGTAACTCTTAAAAATTTAAACTTGATTTTTTTATAGTTTTTCAACACTGAATCTAACAATACATGTTTATTCATAATGAGTACTGGTCAATCTCGGGCAACTTTTTTTATTTTTATTTTCTCCCATTAGTGTTACTCTTATAAAGAGTAACAGGAGTTTTCAGCACAGAATAAGCAGATGCATAAAATGTAACCGCATAGCATCCATGCTAATAGCATCAGGGCACTGAGCTAGTTCTAATGATGTACCAAAAATGTGTATTTTTACAATAAACAAATAACAAACATAATTTCAATAAAAACAATATCATCAAATACACAGAACAAAAAGACAAGAGGGAACTTACTTTTGGTCTGTTCATGAGCTTTAGAAGATCCAGATAATCCAGCTTCTTATTGAACATGTGACTTGTGGTCTGTTCCCTAATTTTCACAAGCGGGAATATGTTAGTTGTAACGGGACTGGGTGAGACCCTGGGGACGTGGCTAAAATATGTATTTTTAAAGTCAATCATTATGGATTTCTTATGAAAAAATGTAAGGCATAAATGGGGTTATGGATTGACACAACAATGCAAAATGGAAAGATTTTTGAAGGATTTTAATTATTATATTCTAGGTAGAATTGTTAGCTTTGCAAGCATTACACTACAAGTACAAAAGTAAACATCAGGGGCGGGATTCACGAAAGCTTTCTTCAGAAAAAACTTGAAAAGACAAACACTAAGAACTTCATAATGTTGTTATATGCAATTCTCGGAAAAAACTTGTTCTCAAATATTATCTTAAGAAAATCATAATTAATTTCTTAAGACACTCCATTTTCTTACGTAGACTGCATTGCATTTTAGAGCTTACAATGTACTGCGCAAGACACATTTTGAATTCGTATTGACCGTTGTTAGATTAATCCTCTCTGAGGACGCCAAAATTGAGGAAATTCAAAGCAAGACTAGAAATAGAGAAGATGGTGGAAGAAATGGACAGTTTAGCCATAAACTTTCCTTATGTAGGCTTTTGTATTTTAAGCATTTACACTGAAATGTAAGCCTTATTTCCAGTAACTACATTTTTTTAAGTATTAAATTTCGATGCTTACCTTCATCTCTTACAGCCAAAGACAAGTGAGGCTATCGTAAGGTTAAGAAAACATTTAAGAACTGAATGTGTTCAAGAATACCACTCGTTCTTAAGAAGAGGGTTAAGGAAAAAGGTAATTCTTAAGAAGTTATTTGAAGAATAACAAACTTTCGTAACTTTTCTCCCAATAATGAAGTTAAGAGAAAAAAACTACATTTAAGAAGATTTTCTTTCTTAAGAAACTTTTGTGAATCCGGCCCCAGATCCTCAATGTTAAGCATCTTCTATGTTTCGGATAACTGGACCACTTGTGTAAATGCACCTTTACTGACCTGTTTCACACTCCCTCTGTTCACTAAAAGCGTGAGTGCGAAGATCAAAGCTATAGAAGCCAAGCTGCAGATGATGGAGGACAACGTGGATGAGGAGTACACCGGACCTTCACCATATCTCTACAATAAGCCTCCTGAAAAGAAGGAGAAGAGATCTCAGCCCTATCACAAGCCGTTCCGCAGGTTCAGGAGATGACCTTCCAGTCTGTTATCTCTACACTCAATGGACTGACTTGTGCAGCAAGCTAAGGACTTGTACAGAATGCATATTTTCTGACCACATACAGGACATTTTTGGTGAAGCTGGAGAATTACTGCTTAAAAGGCTTTGTGCTGAACCTGAAGTGAATCCTGTTTGTGTGAGCAGTTTATAACTTCCCTCTTCGGTAATTTTTAAATGAGTGTTTGTTGTTTTGAGTGTTTTGTACATTTTGTAACTTTCTGCAGTTTTTGTAAATAAGTCCACCTTCTCAAAAGTTAATCATCTCTGTCCATTGTTCCGTCATGCTCACTTAAGGTGTAACTTATAATCATGTGTTGCTTGCTGTTCGATTGATGACTAGTCATTATTTCTAATGGTTTGTTTATGAACTCTAAGAGCTTTTTGTATAGAGAGCATAACATTACAGTAGCTTCAGGACATTTTCTGTCGTCTCATTGCAAACCTGCCTCAGAGCATCTATTTAAAAGAGCTTCAGTCACCTGGTCTGCATGAAGCTGTTAGAAAGTCACCAAACTGATGACCGTCTTGGTCTTTAAATAATGTCTCTATGGAAATGTTTGGTTAGCTGTTGCATTTCATAGTCTCAGACTTTTAATAAAAAAGTATTGAAATGGAACTTGCTTTAACTGTGATGTCGTGGTGATTGTTTACTTATGACGAGTGTTGAGGACAAACTAAATCTGCAGAACTGTAAGGAAAAGTCAGTTAAGTTTTTAAGACCTGTTAACATCTTTAGTCCTGGCCATCTTATTTTTTGCAACATTTATCTGTACATCATAATGCTTAACTAAAAAGACCTCACATTTCATTTGTTTCCTGAAGAGTTTGTTTAGAAAATCAACAAAATGTCAGTTGACCAGACTTTTGCATAATACAGCCTGCATACTTTGTTACCAAACTGAAAAAATAAAAATAAAAAAATCCAAGTCTCATTTATGAAATGGAGTGAAATGGAATGTGATCATTTTTAGATTTTTTTTACTTGCAGGCATAGCCCTTGGCTACCCACAAGCCTGAGTTTGAGTCCCAGAAATGCCTTCCATCTTTGGATTTGGAGGGGGGGGGGGTCTTAAGCATGCTTTAATTAATGGAAATAAATATGTGGATTTACCAACTTGGATTGTTGCTGTGGATTTCAGGCAATTTACATTTGATGGATTTTTTAAATCGATTTGAATACTATTTTTATTCATTGATTATACTTAAAATGGGTTAATCTGAATATAAAGGCATGTCTAGTGGTCCATTGGGAGAACAGGAATTGTATTGTGAACAGTTACTGTGAAGAAGACATGCAAACGGATTTGTGACCAGAGAAGGTAACGTTAATATAATTAGAACTTCAGAGAAACACTTAAATGTGGTTATGGCATTACAAATAGTAAACCCTAAACGGTGTCAGCAGTTTGGCAGCGCTGGAATTTGATGCCTTGGCTCTGACAGTCCAGTATCTGCCCAACATTTCGTGTAGGCTACTACCTAATGGAGACTTGTGCAAGAGTTTGGGCAGCCCTGGTCACGTTTGGTTTGCTCAATGAAAATAAAAAGGTTCACCCAGTTTCTGTACATATTTTAATAAACCATTAGCAATTCAAACACTAGTGGATCGTCTGGAAAACTTGCCAAACTTTTGCACACCCAAATGTGTCACTTTTTTATGATGATGCCGTTATATGTCGTATTTGTGTTCATTTCTTTTCATTCAGAAAATCAGCTAAATATTTGCTTGTCACCAGTGTGCCCAAACATTTTATAAGGGGTGTATTATTAGCGAATATGCGAGTAAGCACCATGCTAACAAACCTAGCTATTTAGATAATGTAAGCACGACAAATAATCTAAATTTGGCTCTTGTTCATTTGATAACATGCCATTTTATAACTGTCTAATGTTTATACAACATGGTTTGTCCTACTTTATGGAACTAGCGAGTTAGCATAACCTGGAAAACTTACGAACTTTAACTAGCTAGTGTGTGTCACTGGTGAAGCTACAGATTAGATTATTTAGACAAAAAAGGAATTAGTAAACCAATTACTAACTGGTTTACTAATTGGTAAAGCACCAATTAGTAAAGTACACCAATATGTGAAGCAAAATGCTCTATGGGTTCAAACGAAGCTCCACATTATTAGTGAATTCAGTAGCCTATTTTTCATAGAAGCAAGTCATTTGGAAGGTTAATAACAAACTAAGTTGCTAAATTTAAAATAAAACCTATATATAAATCCATAAAGATCGTGGTCTTATTTTGTACTGAACACGTGATTTTTACAGTGTGATAAAATACAATTTCAATTTCTAAATGCAGTTCATTTAAAACGACAAAGTACCATGGTCTAATGGGTTATGTAGGAGTTTCCAGTGTAGCCTAACAATTTATAAAAAAAACAGAAATCTGGATTTCTTGATGAGTGTAAACATGTGGGCACATCTGTGCCTTTTCTGCTATTTTAATAGAACCACCAGGTCAATCATTTTTTCATCCAATAAAGTCAGAGTTGTTAAAACGTATTATTGAACACCAAACATTTAAATTTGGTTATCACTGTACAGATCAGGCGCACTCTAAAGCCTGCAGTCTGATGCTCATGTTCTAGATATTCAGCTTCCCTTACGGCTTAGAAGATCTTATTATAGCTCGCTTGTTAAAGACGAGTTACACGGTTAAATGAGACGCCCCCACTTTTACTCAGGCCTACATATGGCGTATAGCGACTCGTTTATTAATGCTTATGCTTTGGTAGAGTGTACATAGCAGAAAATAATAGTAGCTATGTCTAGTTTAAGCAATCATCTCTCTCTCTCTCTCTCTCTCTCTCTCTCTCTCTCTTTCTCTCTCTCATATAGTCTATAAAGGTCCCGAATGTATATTAAAAATATGCATTTATGTCAATTATGGACTCACAAAATTCAGTAACCTACATATCAATTTATATGAATTACAAATTACATTATATGAATGACTACATCGGAAAATATTATTATTATTATTATTATTATTATTATTATTATTATTATTATTGCATAATAAGATATTGAAATTTTAAAACCACTACATTTTGTTCGAGAAACTAAGTCATAAATCCACTTTATATATGCAGTTGTTAACTATAATCGGTTTTTAACCGTTTTATAAAATATTTATCTATAATAGGCTACGTGATATTCTTATATTCAGCCTGACAAATCATCCCTAAACAAACTCACGTGTGTAATAACAACGAAAAAACTTCAGTTTCAATTTAGACCGCATACTTTCCTGTTTAATACTGTACAATTAGCATATAGGTTTAATAAGTAACAGTTTGTTTATGCACTATTGCTCTGTTTTTAACTTTGCACTTAATTTAACGGACCTCTGACTTCTGTTCGTTGTTTCTTAATGTTTTGTGAAATCCGCCTTTTAAAAATAAGACCCATAAAAGAATGTCATTAGCTACAGATGATTGTGTTACGCCCCAAATAAAAAGCAGCATGTAGTCTTTGAAATGGAGTGCAGAAAAACGCGAACTGAAATGTGGATTAAAAAGCATGATTCCGTCCTAAATAATTCAATATAAAAACCATATTGTAAGAATTGCACGCACATAGTTAGTAAGAATATTCGGTGAAATCAAAATAAATCTCATCAAATAAATCGTAATACTACAGCACTATAAACTAAAGTCGGAATGCGTAAGGATAAACTCCTTTCGTACTAAACATCATGTTAGATCCTGCAGCATTAGTATGATATATTAGATAAGGCTTATATTAAAAGTGTAACTTTGTGTAAAAAGTGTGCAGATCTGAACAGATTAAATAAAAACAACAAATAAACCAAACAAAATAAATAGCATACAATGTGACCAGTCTGTATGTCATGCTGTATCATAAGCTGAATAGTAAATTATCCTATATCAAAATAAACCACCTTAAGGCTAAATAAATCGCATAAAACATGACTAATCTAAACATTAGGCTGCGTAAAAATAAAGCACGTCCTGTTCATACAGTACCGAGTTAGATACTAGATATTAGATACTAAAACAGGTTTCTTTATGTTAAAGTGTAACTATATTTACATATCAAGGCATTACATTGTTTATTAAAACAAACTAATCAAATACAAACGTGAGTGTGAGATTCAGTAGCCTAAACAGTAAAATAGGGCGCACTTTAGAACTTAATAGTATGCCAAATTAATCAGCAATACCATGCTAAAATGATGTAAAAACAAGTCGCATAGCCACGTGAAAAATACATCAATAAGTCTTACATTAAATATTATTATAACAAAACATTCTTGATTTACACCCACTAACTTAGAACGCAGCCCGTCGGAGCTACGCGCCCTATGAACGCGTACTATTGTAGTATACTATGTAGTAGGGTAGTATGCGGGTTCAGACGTCTAGTCTCTGAAGCTTATAGGCTGCTTTAAGAAGTCCGGGAGCGACCTAAACCTGCCAGCCCCTCAATTTCCATCCACTTCCTGTAGTCAGCAACTCCATCCATCCCCAAAAAAAGAGAAGGGGGAGTGGAATGAAGAATTTCTCTAACAGTCCCAAATAAAGCAGTCCAGCACGAGAACTGAACCGAAGTGCGCGCACGACTTATCGGTGCAAACCCGGGCCGAAACCGCACCATCTCCACGGGACTCTGCTTATTTTTACCGTGTTCAGCGGCTTTCGGTTGAAATCTGCGGTGGATCTTATGGGACAGAGCCCCAAAAAGCGCTTTCGCACCCCAGGACGTCTAAAAGTGCGCGTGCACCTCGCTTGATTTCATGTATTGGAAAAATGAGCTTTTGGCCCCTCTGTCAGAGGGAAATCAGTTTCTATCCGAAGGAATTAACTCGAAACAGGTAGGTTTTAGAGGCGCTGCATGTTTTTGCATCGATGTACGGCGCACTTCAAGGACAAGACGAGAATAAAATGTTTGGTTTCTTGTTGCTCCGAAATGTTTGCCAATGCTGACGTGTTGCTCGGTTAGATTTAGTTTTAATCACCGTGTAAAAGTGCTGTCATAAAGAAAATCAGCCTCGATATTGCGTCTCTAATTATGAACGCTGAAGAGTCTCACTCCGTCCTCGGGGAGAGACAGAAATTAGATTTTAATTACCACCATTAAAAATCAAATTTGCAATTCTTTGGGTGGCCCGAGCGGTTTTCTTTTTCTCCCCTGATTGACAGTTGAAATTGACACTCCGGGGCCCCTCTTATCCTTAGCATTTCCAGCCATTTGTAATTGCAGGTAGTTTGTTATTATTGTTATTTCTCTCTCACCCTCTCTCTCTCTTTCTCCTCTCCGTGAAATACGCGATTAACCAAAGAGGTAATGGGTTAAGTGTTGGTGTGGAGAAAAAAAATCAATCCAGATTTGAAATGGCTTCATTAAAGAGAGAGAGAGAGAGATCAGGCTTTTTGTTCGCGCGCACCGTTAAGTCGGTGTTTTGTATTGTTTTTGGGGGCATATATAGGAGCTTTGGCTGTGTGTGTATGAGTGATGGTGAGCGGGGTGTGTGTGATGCCGCAGGTTGACGTCTGCTCGCCGTTGAATTGTGTCTTTGTAGGTAATCGGTGCACAAACACACACACACGCCTCACCGGGAGCCGTGCGCCGAGTGGAAGCTCAGCACCGACACGAGGACATGGTAAGTTTTTACTTTATTAACCATTTGTGTTTTAAGACATTTTATACCAGCTGCGTGAAAATGTGCACAAAAATATCTCTCAAATGCACATCAGGGCTTATTTATGACACACATTGTATATGCTGTTTAAGACCGAATGCTATAATGGGAATATTATAAACGGGAGATAGTTTTACTCACGATACACACAGTGTGTTTTATCACAACGTTCTGGGAGCGTTGCTTGAGTTTCTTTTTCTTAAATAGTATGCCAAACTTTTTAAACAATTTGCTATTTCAGCTTTAATAAGATGGAGTTGCTTCATATGCAAGCTGACTGTCTGCTTATAAACGCATTTTATCCAAGATCAGTCACCTATAAATCGCATTTTGTTTTTATTTATATTACATTTTATAAGCATGAGTCAAATACCGAAGGTTTACAACTCGCACGTAGCTATATATTCCTGGTATCTTATTTAGACACTACAAAGTTCGAGTTGCCTTATTTGTAAGCAGATCAAGATGAACTGAACGGTCTCTCTTGCACAAATCAAAAAAATATGCTATTTAAACTTCACGAGAATGCTTTGTCTTTTTCTGGACTGCATTGGTGCAATATTCGGAGCAACGTTGTTGGGGTATCTATTTTTGCTATATCTCTAGTTCTGTTTATTTTAAATCAGTTTCGATATGATCAACACGTCACTTTTAAACACAACCGAGGTCAAATTGTACATTAAGACAAATGCACATAGCACATGATATGTAAAACAAACAAACAAAATAAACATATTTTAGGCATAAACATCGACTTACATTTTGGGAAAGTGACAGCCCCAAAGATCGGTTTTGCATGTCTTGGTCAACAGTTTTTAAAAAATGTTTTTCTGATCAATCGTTTATTGTTGATAGTTGTTGTTTTGTAGAGTTTGTATTTTAGTTGTATTTGAGTTTAGCTATGACCGCCCCACACACACAGCTCAAACTCGGTCGTCAGTAAAACCATTAACTTCTCCCTAACTAAAATTAATCTTGCATCATGTCCTCAATTGTACGGCTGGACGTTAAACAGTATATAATTTTAAATAATTCAATCACCTTATATTGTATTTTTTATTTTTATTTTGATGCATCGACTAGCCTATCCGAATTTGAAGTAGGCTATGCCTAAATAGTATGAGGTAGCCTAAATGTGTGAGTTTAAGCTGAAACTCCAAAACCATTAAGTCCTGTTACAGAACTTACTACTGAAGCACTGTATTATTGTTTTTGAATTAAATTATTTTATATTAAGTAGGCTAAATTAGCATTTCTGCTTTTGTGAACTCAACACTGCAGCAGGTCGATACCGACGCTAAAGGCTTCACTGACCACAATTGACACCGATGTTAAAATAAAACAGATTTTATCGTCGACTTTTGTAGTACTTATAGTAAAATACCGTATCCTCATTTTGGGAGAACAATTATTGATATTTTCTGTTATATTGACTTTCAGCACAATTAATAGAAAGATCTATAAGTATGCTAACACCATGGAATGTGCTGCTTCGTTTAAATTCAATACGGAAAGTCACGTACAAAACGGTTTGGCAATACAGGTCACCTTAATTAGCAACGTACGCTAAGCATGTTCTCCAAAACTCTCATTTTGAGAATCTAACTGTAACATGCGAGTTTATAAAAGTAAAACTCCTTAAAGCAAACCGATTTTTAATCTGTTTTTAACATTTCTGTTCATGTAAGACGCTGATGTTCGTCTGTTTGCTAGCAGCGGGCTAATTAACGATACTAATAAATGAGCTTGTATTAGCTTAGCTCTATTTAAATGTATGTTGTAAGTGAAAAAATAGCTTTTTTGCATTATTTATGGGTCATTATACAAAATAATATATTTTCAGGCCATGTAATATTAGTTCTATTAGGAGAAACGAAGTATAGGTATACTAAAATAATCAGCGAAGCTAATGTTAGCCAGACTCCTGTGTGGGTAATCAGTTTGTTTATTTGCTGTCTTGTTTTTTTATGTTTTCTTTAAAACATCAACACCAATATTTGGAATACTTTTATTCGAAAATGACAGGACGCTTTGTTCAGAATGACCTTATGCAGTTTTGTTGTTTTAAAGGATCTTCTAACATTTTTTTGAGACTAACCATCATTGGCGTCATTGGCCAGTGGAAATCAACAAACTGGATATGTTTTTTTGGATGTTGTTGTACTGGTTAGTCAGTAAGTCCATGCAAGTTTCACAGTCCATGCTGGACCAAGTTGATTTATACTAGTCTGGTGCTGGTTTAGCTGGTGAACTCGCTTGGTTTTACTGGTCTTGCTGTTAAAACTGGTTCGTCAGCACGCAAGCGTCCAAAACACAACATATGCTGGTCTTTGCTGAGTTCATTCACTTGTTTATTTATCGGCAGGGATTACTACTGAGTAATTTTATTCACTTATGTTCATAGGTTTATGATATTAGAAAAATGCAACAAATTCCCTTAAACACAATAAATGCAACTTCACATAAAATGAACAAGATGTCTTAAAAGCACAAAAACAAAAAGGAGAGATTAGCTATCTAGTAATAGTATTAATATGTATTTCATTTTAAGAAGCTTATACATTTTTCGCATACTGTAATGAATAACATTAATACTTGTCTGAACATTAATAATGTTCAGAGCCCCAGGCAGTCCAGTGATATTATTAGAGTATAAATATGAAAAAACTACTGTAATAAATGACAGCAATTTTTATATTTTATTTTCTCAAGGTTTGTCTTATCTGATCGGCCTTTAGAGGCTCAGAGCCTCAGGCAATGCCCTGGCGTGCTTGCTGTGTATCCCAATACAGCATTTGAAATGAAAAGTAATTAAAGCAACCTGTGCAAATTATTAGCGCAAGTTTTGATAACCCATTAACAATCCAGCTCACTTCTGAGACCTTTCAAAAAGCACTGGAAAGCTTCCCTAATTAGTGCACGCGCCAATTTTATGTTTTGAATTTATGCATTATAATTTGTCCATTTAAGTTTGATCCCTGCTCTGAAAATCAACAAAAAATAATTTGTCCAGGGAGGCCAATCTTATTGCACAAGAGCTTAAATTAAAACTTACTTGTTAATCAGCATTGGGGATTTGACTGTGGATTTTCACTCTTATACATGCTGATTTCTTTCTTTGTTTCTCCACAGTCCCACTCTGACAGCGAGTCTCAGAGGTCGGCCATGGAGAAAGAGGAGCCTCGCTGCTCACCCAGTCCTCCGTCCACACCATCCATTTGCTCTCCCACATCCAGTGCCTCCGCTTCATCTGTGCCCCCTTCTTCTGGCAAGAACATGTGTGCAAGCTGCGGTCTTGAGATCCTCGACAGGTACCTACTCAAGGTATGAGATTCATAGTCTGTAAGAATGAACCGTGCATGACATATTCGCTTATAATGTATAACATACAGCGATAGGTGTAGCTGCCCTGTTTCTTAGATCGACGATAAAGCAGTGAGCTTATATAGAATGTGTTTGCAAATTGTTGGACGGACGGTCAATAAATGCACTTGCTGCAGCCTCTGTCTGATGCTCTTTTTGGTACAGGCTTTGTTGTTGTTTAGAGGGCCTGGTAGCCTAATATGGAGTTAATCGTGCATGCTGTGTGTTATAAGATTGCAGCTTGATGGATGGACAGCAGTTCATTTAAGGCTGATTCTCTCTTTTATTATTAAACATTTAGTTTTTCATTTAAAGAGTGAATTCTAACACAGGGTGCGTATTAATTCCTGCATGATCTGATGATGCATGCAGCCAGAATGTAACTACAAAAGATGGGCTTTGTTTGAATTTAGAGAGCCTGTTTTAAACGTGAATGCTCTGTGCTATCATCATGCAGCAGCAATCTAAAGAACAGACACTGTGTGTAATGTATAGTGATGGAGCTTCTGCATTTGCTTAACAAACACCTTTATTATTAGGAATGATAACAGGAGCAGCCTGATAGGCTAAGCGAATTAAGCAAGCATGCTGTGTGTGATGGGCTTGCAATCGGATGCATTTGATATATGCAGATGCTTTTTTTTATAATAATGATGGATTTTTAGATTTTGTTCTGAAATCAGGCCATAGCTGAAGAAGGAAAACAGCATGTAGTAGGTCTGTGCGACATAATAACCTGCACTCAGGCAAAACTGAAGTAGTTTCTTTGCTATTTTTGGTTAATAAGCTTTTTATTTAGAGAGAATATATACGAGGGGAATTAAGTTTATATTTTGTGATATGATCATGAATGATCAAACTGTATTATTTGGATTTTATCATCACATTGAAAGATAAGACTGCTGCTCTTGCTTTCCTTGAGTTAATATTTCCTTGAGTTAATGCAGTACATAAACCAGCCTTGGGGGTTTCTTTTATGTTATTATCACACAGCTTATGTGAGTAGATATTATATAAGACATTCTCTCTCTCTCTCTCTCTCTCTCTCTCTCTCTCTCTCTCTCTCTCTCTCTCTTTTAATAAACATTTATGTAAACACCCAATTAGTGTTATATAGAAAGAAAGCTGTCCTGTGCTCTCATAAACAGACAGTGTGTACAGAATTGATGCGGCTTCTCTTTTTGGCTCATTACACCTTGAAAGCAAAAGTTGTATTGTCTGACAGTTCTGATGCAACTAGAGCAACGTTTTTGCGTAACAGAAGTGCATGCGATGTGATCTTTTGAATTCTTGACGCTGGTCGTGTGATTAACGCATGTTATGCACGTAATGCTCCTGGTTTGATCTCCGTACTCTATTTGCTTGATGTTTACATGTTATTTTTTCTGCCGTGTTCGCGCGCATGCAGAACCGGCCCTGGCTGCAGCTAAAGAAGCGGGCGTGTGCTACAGGAAATGAGGAGGATCATTAGTCTGCTCTCTGCCACGCTTCATTTCTTGTCTTTTCCGAAGCTAATAAAAGGGCGCAACAAACAAATATTTCAGTGATAATGTACTAGCTTAGTACCAGCCATACGGAGCGATGCGTCAGATCCCGGTACAGAGGAGCGCGGGAAAACACGCAGCTTGTAATGGAACCTATATGAGATGCGTTTATAAATATTTAAACATGTATATGGATCCAAACAGACGGTTTGCAAACTGGTAGAGCTAGATCTGTGTTCCAATATGGGTAATATTGCAGTGGTTGTTTAGCTATAGAATGATCATACGCACTGTTACCTGTAAGGTCATTATGTGACGATGGAAATTAATTATAAGAAAAGCCCTGTGCAGAGCTTTAATTGTAATTTTGGGATTAAAACGAAAGGAAATGCGGCACGTCGCTGTCCTTTAACTCTGAATATCATCAAAAAGTCACATAAATCGTGATATTACTATCATGTTTATTCGTTTCTAGTTATAATTAAGGCGCATTCGTTGCTGAAGTCATACCAGTACTACTAATATTTAAATAATGAAATTAAATAATGAATG
Organism: Ancistrus triradiatus; assembly: GCA_025084515.1. Lineage (NCBI taxonomy): Eukaryota > Metazoa > Chordata > Actinopteri > Siluriformes > Loricariidae > Ancistrus > Ancistrus triradiatus. The sequence goes on along the minus strand of JAJAGP010000003.1, from coordinate 1,911,600 downwards.
AAAACGTAAATAATTAGCCGTTTTGAATCATTGAACCATGGAACAATTATAAAACATTTTTATAATTGTTATTTCTATTTTTCCTTAATATTATTATTATTATTATTATTATTATTATTATTATGAATTGGATGGCTTTTCTGCTGTGATTGGCAGGTGAATAATCTGATGTGGCACGTCCGCTGTCTGGAGTGTTCAGTCTGCAGGACTTCACTGCGCCAGCACAGCAGCTGCTACATTAAAAACAAGGAGATCTTCTGCAAAATGGATTATTTCAGGTAGGGTAAGTTTTTTTCCACTTCATCCTTAAATTGTGCTTAAACACGCTCATTGTTCTTTGAAAGCTTCTGCATGGCTGCATGTTGCTCAAATGTATTTCATTTAATTGCACATTTTAGTTTTTAGATCATAGTGCGGGTGGACTTGTAAAGTATAGCAGGTAACCACTAGTAAGGAATTCAGATTTTTTAAAATGATATGCAAAGGGAAATCTTTTAAATCCTGCATGTTAGTGTATATAGGCAAATTAGATATGTACAATATTATAACAAGATGATTCTTGTGATAATATAGAAAAGCAAATATTCATCTGGTCGTCCATGAGGATTTTTTAGTGTCACCACCAAGTTCTCCCTCAGTTGTTGCACACCTGCAGAAGTGAGACTTAAAGAGAGTGGTCTGTCAGGTTGTGTTGCCATATCACTGGCCTTTGCGAGCCAACTGCCCCCTAGTGTTTTATTATGCTCTAATTTCAGAGGTGTCAAATGGGTTTCTGTGTATTTAGATGAATCCAGCATGCACCCAATCAAAAAAAGTAATAATTTCAGTCAAAATAGCGCAGTCCATAAGTATCTCACATCAAGGGTTCACCAGTGGGCTTTTAGCAGACTGTGAGCCATGTCTCAGTTGCAGCATTATCGTGACTTAATGGCAATAGGGTATTCTGAGCATATCGTGCAAACCTGGAGTGCAGAGTGAAAAGATACGAGAGGGCAAAGCTGTGAAATCGTCTTCAGGATGTGAGGGGCTGTGATATGCCGTGATTGCAGAGCGTGCAGGATGTTGGCCTGCCTTCCCCGCTCATTCGCAGGCAGTGTGAAGTGACTGGCCCCTTTAAAGCTGATACAGTGTTTTAGGAGAACATTTGTTTTCTGTGTTAGGGCCAATAATCTGAAGTGATGCTTCACATGATAGGCTCTGAATGCCCCTGGCTCTTCACACAGCCACACTGGCGATGTTGGGGCTGGGCACTGGCTCGTACACACACATCTGTGCAGCAGTTTTGTTATTTAGATAAAGACAGACGTGTTGGGGGTACAACAGTTTTCACGAGGGCATGTTTCTGCCAGATACGTGTCGCATGGGTCTTAATGCGCGTGGGTTTTCAACATGAGGGAGACTGTATGGGCAGCAGAACGCACACACACTCACTATCAGATTTGGTTCTCTAGAAATGGGTTCAATTAACCATTTCATGCATGAATTTTGATAACCTACTTTTTATTACTCTTTGGGCATGGAAAAAAAATGTTTTAAACATGCATTTTTCAAGCATTCATTGCTGATATGTCCATTAGGGTGGACAACATGCGCTTGAACCTCAACTAATGAAATGTGTTTTTAAGAAAACAGTCAATAAAATAAACTTTTGTGAGTATATAGCATATAGCAAGGCACAATAGCGTCCACTCTAGTGGCTGATGTGCAATTGTGACATGAAAACTCATGCATATGGAAGAAAACAGCTATTGAATTGCTGTCCACTGTAGTAACCACTATGCCTAAGGGTTAATACAATAAGCTTTGTGTAGAAAGGTCTTAAGAACAATGATAGATCCAAATAATCCAAATGAATTCCTGTTCTACAGGTAAAACAATGAAAATGTAGCTTAAATAGAGTTAAAAAATGATGTACCTTATATGTACCAGCTCATAAACATGCAGGTTCAAGCTGTGTAGTGCAATGTAGTACGTATTTTCCTGAATAAACAGTAACCAAGAAAAGATAGAAAGCGATTTGGCAGTTTAAATCGTATTAGCAAAACAAGTTTCCAGTGTTTCCTCTCAGTATGAGGTAATCTAACAGACAGATTCACTTTCTTCTGATATTAATGTGATGATTACAGTATTGTTTTTTGGATTGTGTATTTACACAAGGTTGACTATCGCATGTATTAGAAAATGCATATTTACTTTCCGACCTTCTGCCTTTTTACACAGAGAAATTGACCCCTCGAGGCATTTTGCGTTAAAAAACAAAAGTGAAAATAAAAACTAAACCAACCACGCCAGTTAGGTCATTACCAAATTCAGCTCATTAAAAAATGAGTTTTGCTGGCTAATTGCTGGTTCCCACAAATGTCAGCAGGACTGGTGAGCTATTCTCATTTTCAGCTGTATGTATGTACTTAGAGCATTTACTATTTGTATGGCGGCCCTATATCTCAGGATATCATGGGAACATTACCGGAGGCCCAGCAGTGATTGACTCTCTAAGATATTCATGCCGACAAGGCAAAAGGGGGCTGTAATAGTTTCAAGTTGTCATGCAGTCAGGCGCTTAGTCGGCTTCTAAAGCTCACTGTAAGGATGGAGCATCAGCTTTTTGTGTGGTTTGTAGGCTAGAGCGGCATTAAAACTCTCCGTACTCAAGAATGTCTCCCTTTAAAAGATAATGATCTTGTGATTAGGCAAGAAAGTGGCACTACCAGAACTACAACCCAAAAAGAGCTTTAATAAAGAGGCTCGCCTTTATTATATAACATGCTAAGATTAACAGCATTTAAAGCAGATATGGTTACGGACATAGAAACGCCTTCAGACGTCTCAGACCGAAATGCGTTATAGGGTGAGAAACATTTTATTTTGGGGTGAAAACACTTAAGAAGCATTCACAGTGCTGCTGCTGCCGCTGCCTATATTTACATAAAGCAACCTGATCTGGACCACCCGTGCCAGCCTTCGTCATTTCCCCGGTCTAAAAAGCTGTCGTGAACGTTTCTCAAAGCATTTGCAACGTTTTAAAAGCTGGACACTGCTTAAAAGCAAAGTACCATTTTCTGTTACGTGGTTAGATGAAAGTCGTAGAAGCACACAGAAAATCGTGGTAGGTACTAGCAGACCTGGTGCATGTTGGGAACATCCTCGCTGTGTTGAATGCATCTGTAGTGCATGTTGTGGGGACTGTCATGTTGAGGTCCACATCATCAGGTTTGCACACGCCATCCTTCAGATGTCTGTCATTAGGACTGACTGGGGAATGGAAGTGATTTATGTACACTGTGGTTCCACTGACTGTGTTCTCGTGACGTACTCACATTTGAGACAGAGGCTGCCGGGGCAGTGTCTACACTCATCTGCTGGTAATCTGAATCTAACATGACAATAGTCAGCAGCATGTGGCGGGCCACACAGGCCCGATAGTTTCCATAATAACGCGGCCGATTTGACGCTCCCCTTATTGATCCTGCGAGCTACAGATCTCCAGCGGTAAACTATCGGTTGGAGATGGGAGACTACGCAGCGTTCTGCATTGCAGGTTAAGAGAATTTCAAGCAGCGCTACCCTATAATCTGATCCGCTGTGTAGCAGAGCTATGTGTTTTACGTGTCTGAGCTGAATCTTGATGTCTGGCAGGGGGATGGACATCTAATTCGTGTCAGTCTCTCATCTGTGCCAGACTGACAGCTGCTCTAATCGGGCATAATTGCAGGAAATCAGAGTGGGTTTACTCTCAGCCGTAGGGAAGCTTAAGACACAGCAGAGGCTGTACCTACAACACGTCTGACTGAGCAGAAGAAAAACAACTAAACAAGCTCAGGAGCGTGAGCGGAGGGCCACACAGGAAGGTGGAGACGGGCGCTAATCAGAGGAAGGAGCACGGGGAGCGCCACAGGAGAGACGGGGGAATCGAAGTCACCGGGGCTGAGGCAGTGGAGTGGAGGCTTAGGTAGAGATGTCAGAGCTGCCATTCTGCTCGGTTCAGTCAGTAATTTGGAGGCATACAGAGGTTAACAGGCCCAGAGTCTAGCCGTGCCTGGGCAGAACAGCTTCTGTGAGCGTACATCTGTTTCTCACCGAGCTCTATATACGTAGAGAATGCCTTTCTTTTTAGAGAGTTGATGAAGTGATGAAATCCAAAATCCAGCTGATGAACGTTGAGAATTTTTTTATATACACAGAAAGCGATCCTAAAATGTATTAAACAAATTCAAAGCGGTTTGCTATGTAGTCGGTGAAAACTCAAAGCAAACAGCTTTCTGTCAGGAGCAGATTTGTTCTAGATTACAGAACTCTAAAAGCATATGATCATTAATCCTTTTGGCTTGTGCCGTTTTTGGTCTTCCATTATTTAAGTCGTGGGGCTTGGATTGTTTAGGAAATGCTTTAAGCCTCCAGAATGCAAATTGTGATCTGCAAGACACCAGTAAAGAACACAGACCCGGAAGCATAATCAGGATCACTGCCCAAAACATTCCTGTTAGCATGTCTTTTTAGAAATGACATTTGTGATTGGTGGGGAGATTTCAGCAGATTTGCAGATTCTTCTCCCCAACCCATTTGATATTCACTATTAGAAGCATCTTGTTTTGTTTCCCTGTATTGGCTTATTCAGTATATGGTTAGCAAAGTACACAGAATTCCAGCGAATGGCTCTGCCGAGCTCCAAATTGTCATCACGCTGTTGAAGTTCTATTGGTGGTTTTGTGGTACGGTTGAAATGGCTGATCAGCTTGCAGTTGGACTGGTGTAGTGAGATTAAGAAAACACACTTGTGACTTTTTTGCATGGAGTTCCAGGACATCTTTGTGTTCGGAATGCCACTGGTGGGACTGTAGGTTTGTTTTTTGAGGTACATGGGTTTCTAGATTCTAGAACTTGTTCATGAATAAAAATGCCCCTGGTGGGACTGTAGTTTTGGTTTTTTGTGCTACGTGGGTTTCTAGATTCTAGAACTTGTTTGTGTATAAAAATGCCCCTGGTGGGACTGTAGGTTTGGTGTTTTTGTGCTACATGGGTTTCTAGATTCTAGAACTTGACTGTGAATAAAAATGCCACTGGTGGGACTGTAGGTTTGGTTTTTTGTTCTACGTGGGTTTCCAGATTCTAGAACTTGTTTTGTATAAAAATGCCCCTGGTGGGACTGTAGGTTTGGTTTTTTGTGCTACGTGGGTTTCTAGATTCTAGAACTTGTTTGTGTATAAAAATGCCCCTGGTGGGACTGTAGGTTTGGTTTTTTGTTCTACGTGGGTTTCCAGATTCTAGAACTTGTTTCATGAATAAAAATGCCCCTGGTGGGACTGTAGGTTTGGTTTTTTGTGGTACGTGGGTTTCCAGATTCTAGAACTTGTTTTGTATAAAAAATGCCCCTGGTGGGACTGTAGTTTTTGGTTTTTTGTTCTACGTGGGTTTCTAGATTCTAGAACTTGTTCATGCATAAAAATGCCACTGGTGGGACTGTAGGTTTGGTTTTTTGTGGTACATGGGGTTTCTAGATTTCTAGAACTTGTTTGTGCATAAAATGCTACTGGTGGGACTGTAGGTTTGGTTTTTTTGTTCTACGTGGGTTTCTAGATTCTAGAACTTGTTTGTGTATAAAAATGCCCCTGGTGGGACTGTAGGTTTGGGTTTTTTTTGTGGTACATGGGGTTTCTAGATTCTAGAACTTGTTCATGAAAAAATGCTACTGGTGGGACTGTAGGTTTGGTTTTTTTGTGGTACATGGGTTTCTAGATTCTAGAACTTGTTCATGAATAAAAATTGCCACTGGTGGGACTGTAGTTTTGGTTTTTTGTGGTAACATGGGGTTTCTAGATTCTAGAACTTGTTCATGAATAAAAATGCCCCTGGTGGGACTGTAGGTTTTGTTTTTTTGTGGTACATGGGTTTCTTCGATTCTAGAACTTGTTTGTTGCATAAAAATGCCCCTGGGTGGGACTGTATGGTTTGCTTTTTTTGTTCTACGTGGGTTTTCTAGATTCTTAGAACTTGTTTGTGTATAAAATGCCCCTGGTGGGACTGTAGGTTTGGTTTTTTTGGTACATGGGTTTCTAGATTCTAGAACTTGTTCATGAATAAAAAATGCCCTGGTGGGACTGTAGGTTTGGTTTTTTGTGGTACATGGGTTTTCTAGATTCTAGAACTTGTTCATGAATAAAAATGCCACTGGTGGGACTGTAGGTTTGGTTTTTTGTGGTACATGGGTTTCTAGATTCTAGAACTTGTTCATGAATAAAAATGCTACTGGTGGGACTGTAGTTTTGTTTTTTTGTGGTACATGGGTTTCTAGATTCTAGAACTTGTTTGTGCATAAAAATGCTACTGGTGGGACTGTAGGTTTGCTTTTTTGTTCTACGTGGGTTTCCAGATTCTAGAACTTGTTTGTGTATAAAAATGTTCCTGGTGGGACTGTAGGTTTGGTTTTTTGTTCTACATGGGTTTCTAGATTCTAGAACTTGTTTGCGTATAAAAATGTCCCTGGTGGGACTGTAGTTTTGGTTTTTTGTGCTACATGGGTTTCTAGATTCTAGAACTTGTTCATGAATAAAAATGCCCCTGGTGGGACTGTAGTTTTGGTTTTTTGTTCTACATGGGTTTCTAGATTCTAGAACTTGTTTGTGCATAAAAATGTCCCTGGTGGGACTGTAGGTTTGGTTTTTTGTTCTACATGGGTTTCTAGATTCTAGAACTTGTTTGTGCATAAAAATGTCCCTGGTGGGACTGTAGTTTTGGTTTTTTGTTCTACGTGGGTTTCTAGATTCTAGAACTTGTTTGTGCATGAGATTGTCTCTGTGCGTGTGGTTTGAAAATGTCTTTGTTTGGGTTTTCAAGTCAAGTATATTTTTTGTCATTGTATAAAACAGCGACACAGCAACGCATCTCTTTGACCCGCATAGTACCCAATAGAAAGTGAATGTAACATGGAATAGCAAAGGATAAAGCACTAGCTAAGAACAACATAGATATTAACAAGATAACAAGCCTAAAATAGTTTTCAGGAATAAATATACACACACAAAGTAATGAGCATTAAAGCAGGTTCTGCATTTGGCTGTTAGATCTGGAGTGATCATGCGCTCAAACGCTCTTCACGCACCAGAATAAGAGCGCGAGGATAATCTCGGTTTTCAAGTGCTTAAAGCAGAACACTGTTGCTATGCAGCTGGTATATGGACACAGATGAGTTTGAGCCAGCTAATAAATAAGGCACAACAATTGTAACGTAAGGACATGGAGAGAAAACAATTGGGAATAGCAAGCCTCTGTGCAAAAGTGTTGGCAAAACTCATCGAATGGAATCCGTGCGGCTAAAGCGCAGTTACACTTGGTACCAACCGCAAACCAAACATTTTGATATTCGTCATTGAGAAATGTCAACATTATGTCACAGCTTCATCCTGTAGTATTGCGACAACCACAAGGCATTCAGATGGTAGTTCAAACGCAGTAAACACCACCCCATTCAGATGTAGCAAGTTTACTTGCTACATAATAAATAGTAAATTCACTCTCCTCATTCGGAATAGTCATGCCTGAGGAACGCCACAGTCCGGCATAATATACAAATCGAACTGTGAGAACCTGGTATGATGTCATTTTCAGTGGACGAGCCCCTCCTCCCCCACCTTGGGCCCCTCGGCTGGGGATAAAGCATGCAAGCCTAGTGTCATCATTCTTAAGACGAAGGGAAAGGGGAACCACAGCAAAATCAGTCATCTTGATATCCCACATTTCTCTGTGGTCGGAGGAGGTGGTGTACGACTCGTTGTTTACACTAGCGCTCCGTGTGCCAGAGGTGTGGTAGTGGTGGAAATAGGGGCGGGGGCGGGGTCTGGGCTTTGGAGCTCCCATGCAAGCCACGGCATCTGCACAGAATTAGTCTCAGCTCCTGCGCCAAGCCACACTGTCCCTCTCCCCAGCAGACACTGGGAACCCTCACTCGGTCACTGCCTTCTTACGTTTGGGACTTCAAATGGGTCCCACCGAACTAACACCTGTTACCACTGAGCAAATCCCAACCACTTCTGAGCTTTTGAGGGCCCTGACTGCACATTTGCTCGATTAAGATTCTGGTGAATATGTGAAAAAAGTCCATACTGCAGAACACATCAAACATGTCGAGGCTGGCACGGGTTCAAGTTCCTGTCAGCTGTTCTACATTTCTCTTATAGTTCTGATACAAACCTCTGTCATCAGCGTGCACTTACTCATAGACGCCGTCCAAGCTGTGCGCGGACGTAACGCTGAAAAGCGATTCTTAGTGCATTCAGAGCTAATAAATGGAGGGAGCACGTTGATGAATTCGCTGGTTAGGACGAATGAGGGCTGAGATCATGCACGCCGAGCACTGCGCTGTTTCTGCAGAGCTGCGGCTGCTAAATTGCCGGTGGTGTGTTTGTGCAGAAAGCTCCAAAGCCAAAATGTAATGTTTAGTGTCTGTCACTTTGACCTAGAACTTCTTTGGAGGAGACGTTCTAAAAAAAGGTTGGATCTAACTTTTCAGCATTCTTTCCAAACAGTCAATCACAGAGCTTTCATACTAAAACAGACACAAATTTTAGCGCATGAGCCGTCTTATTTGACTGCTCGTCAAACTAAAGAACTCAGGAAATATGCTTTTTTCAGTTTGTACTAGAGGACTATGTGACAGAAAGACCAAAGAAAACACTTAACTTTCCACCAAACTACCACACACACACACACACAGCTCTCTGATGTCCAGTCTGATGATAATAGATAATAGCACAAGACTTTAAAACGGTGTGACATTATTGGTGATTGTACTAATTGATCTAAATTAGTGGATCCCAAAGTGGGGAGCTATTGCAGAGGGGCACAGCATGGCAAATGGGTGATGCATGTTTGAGCCAAAAAAAAGTCTCAGACAGAGAAAATGAAGATACATAAGGCATGTCAGATTTGTCACTTTATGTGTCAGAGTAGTGGGGGCTCAAAACTAAACCTTCCCTACAAAAGGAGGAACCAGTGGTCTAAATCATTTAACATTAAAAAACTGCTATACAGAACTGATGATGCCCAGGATACTGTGAGAAAAGTGTATCATGGGCACAGTGCTTAGCACTGGCACCTCACAGCACCAGAGACATGGGTTCAAGTCCCTGCCTGGCTGCCATGCCACCTGTTTGGAGTTTGTATGTACTTCATTTGTCCGAAAGTGTTTCCTTTGGGGAAAGACACGTATTACAGTTCTGGTCAAAAGTCTTAGGTCACAATTGACGACTGGACCCAAAAACTTGGATTCGCCACTCCATAATAATATTTCCCCCTCATCTTAATTCCAATCTTTGTGAGCTTTGGCACATCTTAGCCTTTTCACCCTGTTCCCCATCCGAAAAAAGAAACGCTTTCTTGGCTGCCATCCTTCAAAAAGACCATTCCTGTCAAGCTTCTTCATACTGTAGAACTTGGCATCCTGATGAAGCTGCCAGATGCTACTATGATAAGCATAAGGGGAGGTCACACTGAATACCCACCACTGTAGCCTTTTTCATCGTGTTACTACTGCAAACTGATTTCCTGTGTTTGATGGTTGTGTTGTAATAATTATTTATATTTGCTCATTATACTGTTACTACAACAATGTATACCATTGTCTAATCGAATGGTGGCTAAAGACTTTTGCACAGTACTGTAGGTCAGTTGGCATCTATAAATTGGACTGGCAGCCTGTCCAGGTTCCCACCTAGCACCCTGTGCTGCCAGGGCCTCCGTGACCCAGCACTGGAGTAAGCAGGCATAGAAGATGAATGGTGTAACATAATGTCATCGGCCACCTCTGATTTGTAGCTGTCCGATTTGAGGTCGTGCAGGGTATTGATGCGCCGGGCCTTGTCTCTCTCACAGTAGGTTTGGTACTAAGTGCGCCCGCTGTGGTCGGCAGATCTACGCCAGCGACTGGGTCAGGCGCGCCCGCGGTAATGCTTATCATCTGGCCTGCTTCGCCTGCTTCTCCTGCAAACGTCAGCTCTCCACCGGAGAGGAGTTCGGACTGGTTGAGGAGAAGGTTCTGTGCAGGATCCATTACGACACCATGGTGGAGAACCTGAAACGAGCAGCGGAGAGCGGTGAGTGTGTGTACTAGAGAGATCTGCGTGTATAAATTCATGTCCTTATGTAATAGTCAAGTGGTCCAGTGGAGATACCCACGGACATCTATTTTTGGGCAAGCCCCAAAACAGACAGGATGTTCATTTTATATTCCTGGAATCTATTCTGTATCTTTTTGTACTTTTGTCTATTAAGCCAAATGACTTTTACACGATCACAGTAGTCGAGAAGGTGTATTAAAAACATTAATGTTGGCTGAAATCTAGAATCCAGGCTTCCCATTAAGGTCTGGCCAAAACATCCATTTTAATATTCCCTGTGCTCACGGAGTTCCTGTGCAGTGTTCCGATGGAGCTCCCTGTGTGCACAGTCATTTTGAGCTTTAGCCCGTACTGACTGCTGCTATTCACTGCTTTCTCTCCCTGCAGGAAGTGGCCTCACGCTGGAAGGGGCAGTGCCATCAGAGCAGGACAGCCAGCCCAAGCCAGCCAAACGTGCTCGCACCTCCTTCACTGCTGAACAGCTGCAGGTTAGAACTCCTATAGCATCATTCCACCAGTCCCGAAAGCTCACCTTCCATAGTGTGGAGAAATAACCGGGCGGCTTCACTAAGTAACAATGAATGCGCCTCGATCTGACACAGGTCATGCAGGCCCAGTTTGCGCAAGATAACAACCCAGACGCTCAGACGCTGCAGAAGCTAGCAGACATGACGGGGCTGAGTAGACGAGTCATTCAGGTGAGAGACACTACAGATTTACATGTACATTTACAGCATTTAGCAGACGCCCTTATCCAGAGCGACTTACAACTGATACAGTCTTACAATACAAGCAATTGTGGGTTAAGGGTCTTGCTCAAGGACCCAACAGTGGCAGCTTGGCAGAGATGGGATTTGAAACCTTTTGGTCCATAGTCCAGTACCTTAACCGCTAGGCTACCACAGTCCAGATGAACTGCATTAGTTTGCTCTATATGTACAGTACTGCCCATAAGTCTTAGGCCACCCTTAAGTTTATTATTTTAGCAAAGGAGTAAAGACCATATAGGCTGACCGACGACTGGACCCAAAAATATCAAACTTGGATTCGTCACTCCATGATTCTCTTTTCCACTGATCTTCATTGCAATCTTTGTGAGCTTTAGCATATCTTAGCCTTTTCACCTGATTCCGCTTCTGAAAAAGTGGTTTCTCAGCTGCTACACTTCCAAACCAAGCTTGTCCGAACCGTAGAAGGGTCAGCATGGGATCCTGATGAAGCTGAGATGCTGCCAGAGGGAGATCACACTAAATACTTGACACTATGGCCTTTAGAAGCTGTTTTTTTGCTGAGTGCTGCATACACATTCCCTGTGTTTTCTAGTTGTATTCTAAAGAATTATATCTGGTTATTTTACTTTTGCTAAGAACAATGATATGTCAAATCTAATGGTGGCCTAAGACTTTTGCACAGTACTGTATTTCTACCAACACTAAAGAAATGATCCGTGATACAATTTTTCATTTACCTCTTTCTCCAAATCCATGCCCACACACACACACACACACACACACACACACACACACACACACACACACACACACACGTCTCAGAGTCTGACATTAAGGACACCGTGCAGGCTGTTCCAAATGAAAATTCATGAGCACTGGAAGTGATGTAACAACAGCGAGGAACTATAAAGTAAATGTCTATTTTCTGAGACTGGAACCTAGATACAATGACAGTTTGTAAAGATTTTAATTAGGACCATGTTATTCAGTTATTGAATGTTCTCTCGGGCCAGAAATCTTGCTTTAGGAAATGTGTATCGATTTCCAAAACCACAAGTAGAGTGAAATGCTGTAGAATAAAATAGCAAGATGACTGGATACCCTGAACAGCTCCAGGATCTGCAGCACACATTTTATCTTGGGCCAGTCAATAATAGCCTGGGGGTTAGGATTGTAAAGGGTTCAGATCCCACCTCTGCTAAGCTGCCAATGTTGGGCAAGACCATTAACACACAATTGCTTGGACTGTAAGACTGTTTCAGCTGTCAGTGGTTCTGGATAATGGCGTCTGCTAAATGATATAAATGTAAATGTAATTAAACAACTGTACATTTGTTAAAGTGGTTATAAGCTATGTGTGCTCAGTAATCCAGGACCTTGTTATACGTACATCAACAGCGTTGGTATTATACACTTATAGTCAGCAAACCATGTCCAAATCATGCACTGCTAACAAGATCTTTTTTAAAGGATCAATTAATGACGAAAGAATGTTTCCTTTTTACATTTGTATATACCCTGTTTGTTCGCTTTTTAGGAGACTACAAGGTACTCCTTTTGTTTTTACAGGTTTAAGCTTGAACATGGCACCACTGGAAATGCTTTAGTCATAGACATAGCTTTCTTATTGTTTATCTCACTGAAACTATCCATAGCTGACATTGTACACACACAGAATCGTTAGCGAGGGTTCCTATTGTTGGGTGCATTATGCACACTTATGTAATGCGGTACAACATAAATACCTGGGCTACAACCTCTCCAAGTTTGAAGGAGGACTGGAAAGTTGGAAAATATGCAGATAATAACACAGTCCTGTGCAGCAGTTTGAGTACAGCCAATTAGGTCACATTTTGCTGATACTGCAAAAGAGAAAACTTACCAACATCTAGTATACTGGGAATGAACATAAACGTGACATATTTCTGCATTTTTTATGAATAAACAGCAGCGCACACGCTTAAGAAGAGAGTCGACTTGATAATGGTTCATTAATTCGTTTGAATTCAAATGTTCTTTTGTAAACACAACATCTATGTAGATGAGCACATATATAACGTGGGTGTATTTTACCTGATACATTTTGTTTTGGATCGTATTAAAAATAAGATGTTAAAAAATTATAAATAATCACAGAACTTTTTACTTTTACTTTTTTATTCTAAAATGATGTTGAATAAAGCTGTGTGAAGGCTGATTAAGTGGCTTTGTTTGCAGGTTTGGTTTCAGAATTGCCGAGCGAGGCACAAAAAGCACACACCGCAGCACGGCGGCCCTCCACAGGCTCATCCGCAGGCACGCATGCCCCCCTCGCTGCCCGACGAGCTCCATTACTCACCCTTCGGCAGCCCGGAGAGGGCACGCATGGTGGCTCTGCGTGGCTACATCGACAGTAATTATTATTTATTTATCATATTTACTATTTTAGTTATTACATACAATATTTTGCTTATTATATTCTCTTTTTACATTCTATTTTGTGTATTATATTATCTATTGTACTATTTTGCTATTTATTTGTATCTATATTACTTCTTTATATGTTATTTATTCTATTTTCTACTTTATTATATTCTCTATTTTATTTATTCTGTTTAGCTTCTGTATATTTATTGTTATAAATTTTATATTTATGTAATTTCATCGAATTCTTACATGTAACATTTTGGCTGGGTTCCTTTATGAGCCCTGGTCCTCCCAAGGCTTTTTTCCAATCACATATAGTGGGTTTCTCCTTGCCACTGTTGCTTTAGGCTTGGGACTAGATGCAAGTAAAGCTGCTCTAATGTAAAAAACACTACAGAAATCAATCTGACTTGACTTGCGGCACAAATTTGAGAATCGAGTATAAATACACGGCAAATAAAAACCAATATTGCAAATTTGGATGAAAAAAAATGGTAAAAATGTACAGTGAGCATGGTACCTCAATATTTGGCACCTTTTATCTTCATAGCTGTACCTATTATCTTATTTACACTGTGGTGCAGTTTAAAGACCTGAATTTTGATTTTGTGTAAGTTTTCAACTTCTCACAGCCATTTGGCCAAAACTACCAATGTAACAACATCTTGGAGAATTACCACAGTTCTTCTGTCTAACGTGTTTGCAGAATATTTATTTAATTATGCTTTCATTTGTACGTCTATGATATAATCATGTGTTTATCTGAATATGTTATGTATTATTAAATATTGAAATTTCTTAAACATGATTTTTTGATCAAATATTTCCTGTATGTGTAAATTAAGTCTTTCTCTACTGAAGGACTAATAGAGAAAACATAAACATCCGATATATAAATGTTATATATATATATATATATATATATATATATATATATATGTGTGTGTGTGTGTGTGTGTGTGTGTGTGTGCGTGTGTGCGTGTATATCTATATATATAAGCTATATATATATATATATATATATATATATATATATATATATATAGCACCATGCATACATTTATATATCATTTTTATCTCAGATGTTTGTTTTTTCTATAGGATATCGGATAGAGTATATGTATATAATTCACACATATATAGAGATAGAAGAGATATAGGTGTGGGATAGATAGACATCTAGATATAGATATAGAGATAGAGAGAGATATATCAGAGATAGTATATGTATATATATACACACATATATATATATAGATATATATATGTGTGTATATATAGACATATATATAAATACATATATATATATATATTATATATATATATATATATATATATATATATATATATTATATATTATATCCTGCATTATTTTAGAATTTTTTTTCCCTTTTGCTATTTATAGGCTACTGATGTTGAGTGACGCTGTGTTGAAAACCTTTGCTGCTTGTCATTAATCTTTTTTTTTTTTTTTTTCGCTCTGCGTTTTGCAGGTCATCCGTTCTCAGTGCTGACCACACAGAGTCTCCCTCACCAGGCCATGCCTCTGCCACAGCTGCCCCTCAGCCGCTAATGACCCCAACATGTCGACCCTGATCCCTCGACCCTGACCTCTTGCTCCGAACTTCCACCCGCTCTGCAGAGGTCACCTCTGGCTGAAGGACGGGGTCACAGTCCCCGCATGCTCTTGACCTCTGATCTCCCGCGGAGAGGGAACGTTTCCTCTCGCCTATCAGCGAACGGGATTTTCCTCACCTGCGGCTAAGCAAGCCTCACACCTGTGAGCTGTTAGCGCCGGCCTGAGCCGTCACCTGTCGAACTGGACTTTGGAGGCCCAGCCCATGATTTTGGATCTGTGACCGGTGGCTGAGAGACATTCTGAGCAGTCTGACTGCTGGTGTTCGGGTCGAGTCTCTCCGCTCGTTTGGAGAGCTCCGTCGCTGCAGGACTGCGCCGCAACAAGAAGCTGGTGTACGAGTCTCCTCTCTCGTTCCCCCTCGCTCCGATGTCAACGCCATCAGCGCTTCTGTGTTGAGTACTGATCTGTATGTCAGTCTGAGATGTTTACACGGACGGATGTATGGCTAGCTCTGCGCATGCCCGTCTCTCTGTCGGCGTGTTTCGGATAAATCGAGAAGATGGTGGATTTGGTTCTGAAGATTTGACAAGCTAGCATATGCACTCTCTCAGGCATTAAAACCCAGTGTTCTTCTGCATAGACATGGAGATTAAAAGCTTCACATAATGCAGTTTTAAAAACAGGCTAGACATTATTACTGTTATTACTTCTTATTTGGAATTTTTCCCAAACACACAAGTTGTGTCTAGACTAAAATGATAATGGTGTAAATGTGACATATAGACTGAAATGGTGTTGTGTTTTTAATTTGGGATGCCCACAGCTTAGGCAGTGGACACATGCCCAGGCCATCAATGTTTAGTTTAGATCATTAAACTCAAGCAAAAATACAAACGTACAGGTAGGCGCTGTTTGACTTCCATTCCATCCACGAGCGTTGGCTTTAATGGCCGAGGTCTTTATCAACAAATAACAAATACAAATCTGTTACAAAGATACGAATTACTGTATTATACAGTGCAGTACTAAGTGTTTTCATATTGTGATTTAAGTTATATTATTGCAGCGTATCTTAACTATATGTGACTATAGTAACATCTGGTCCACATCCATTTTGGTCAGCGCCCTGATTCACGGAATGCGGATGTTAAATGGAACATACCTGTATTTGTTGTGATTTTTTTTATTGTCCAACGATGAATTTATGTACCCAGACTGAGAGACAGAGACAGACAGAGAGAGAGAGAGAGAGAGAGAGACAGAGAGAGACAGAGAGAGCATCAGTAACAGATAAGTACATGTGAAATAATGTACATGGGATTTATTTAAGCAGTGTCCTGGCGTTACGTGGCAGCAGAATGAGTTTGTGTGTGTGTGTGTGTGTGTGTGTGTGTGTGTGTGTGTGTTTGTCTTCGCCAGTCTGTGTCTCCCCCATGGTGAAAGACTGAGCATGCTCAGCACCTGGACTCTGATGCTATTACAGGGGACTGTTTGGGGGCTGATTTGGGAGCAGGGGGAATCTGTCCCATGTTGTACTGCAGAATGCAGAGTACACACACATTCGGGCAGAGATGAGGGGCATGGCCTTGGCGTTCTTGTATTTATTGAAACCGATCCGATATTAGCCTGTAAAGCACTTTTCCCCCTGTCCCATTGTCTGTTTTGTAAAAATCAAATGAATAAATGAATAAAAAAACCTGACTATGGAGATTGTGGTCTTTTGTTGTACTTTGTATCATTTTTATTTCCTACTTTAAGTAAAGAATTGTGTACAGCTTGTAACTGACTCTTACAAAGCATCTCTTTTTCACCTGGCTGAGTGAGGTCTAATCTTTTCCGCACAAGTTTGGCCACACCTAGTCACTGACATGTCTTGTGTGTAATTATTCATTAAAAAATAGTTTGCACAACAACTGCAGGAGGCAAATGAACAAACCAGTAATAAGGCAAATAAGTACTGAGACCTTCCAAACACGAGTGAAGAGACTGGAGAGATGCCCAACTTTATCACACAGCACATCGCGTGTTATATTTTTCCAATATGTTTCAATGTATCCATTAACATTGATTAACTAAATATGCCAGCGGATAGAATATCTAAATTGTGGAAATTATTCCATGAAACACTGCATTTTAGAATTATGTGGCTGCTCTTCAGCCTGCATTTTATGTTTTTTCAATTGCTCCTAAACATTTTATTCTGGATGAATGATGAATTCATATTTACTAGCTAAATAAGTAAAAGTAGAGTTTGTAAACCTACAGTTTTTCAGTTCCTCTGGGAAACAGCAGTCCCAGAGAGTCTTTCAGTTTGAAGTTGGATGGTTTGCTGTGATGAACTTACGCAACGTTGGGATGGATAGGCGTCCTGTTCAGGGTGCGCCTCTGTCTGGGTGGAAGGTGGGAACCAATCCATCCCATGCACACGCACTCACACTAGCAGCTTTTAGAGACACCAGTTGACCTAATGCATGTCAGTGGAATGTGGGAGGAGTACCTGGAAGAAACCCAGGCTGACTTAAGGAGAACATGCCAACACAGGCCGGGCCGGGACTCGAATCGGGGATCTCTGGAGCTATGAGGCACCGTGCCACCCGCAGTACAGTCAGTGTACTGTCAAAAATCTTCATGTATTATTATATTTTTGCCATAACAATCTGTCCTGCTTGGGAATCATGTTGACATTTCCTACACAAATACGCCAGATTATTTTTGAGTGTATCGTGAATGTTGTGCGATAAAAACAACAAGCACAGATCTCCCAGCCCAACACACTTTCCCTACAGAACTATGGAAAGACAAAGAGGAACCACAACATCCAGAGCTCATCAGGCTCTCAGACAGTAATTTAACCTGAACTAAATTAAAACCAGGTTGTCTTGGTGGCTTGGAAACACAATGAGGCAGCCAGAGTGTGTGTGTCTGTGTGTGTGTGTGTGTGTGTGAGAGAGAGAGAGAGAGAGACAGAGTGTGTGTACCAAGCTTATATATCATTGCGAGGACCAAATATCCCTGCAAGAATAGAAAGATCTGACATGTTTTTGGTTGGTACCCACAAGGAAATTTGCTTTTTTTTAAAAACAAAACTTGAAACGTTCCTTTTAAAGACCAACAGGTCTAGGCGTAACATTAATTAGCAACAGTACTATCAGCAGAAAGTCCTCACAATGTGTGTTTGTGTTTATTTCCCATACATTAATGTACTGTTCGGAGGACCTATAGGAAAATCCCTGGCAGACACTATATCTTTGTGTATTATGTAGGCTTGTGTGTGTGGCCGTGTTTATAGTACGTTGTGGGGACCAAACATCCCTACAAGGATAGAAAGATCTGACATTTTCGGCATGGTGGGGACATGTTCCTGCTCCCCACGAGCACAAATGCTTTCTTTTGAAAACCCAAAAGAGCCAAATGATTTGCTTTAGGATACTGATTTTACCGTTAGGGTTAGGGTTAGGGGTAGCATTAATTAGCAGCGGTAATCATTATGTCTATGGAAAGTCCCAACCTGGATACAGGACGGGGTGTGTGTGTAGCTTATATACGGTATAGGACCAAATGTCCTGTAAGAATAGAGAGAGATGACATTTTGCGTGCCATATTGTTGTTGTTTTTTTTTTTTTTACAAATCTTGAAACATTCTTTTGAAAAACCAACAGAGCCAAAACATTTGCGAGGTTAATTTTAGGATTAGGTAGAGGTGTGGTAGTATTATGTCCCCACAAAAGCCAATATGTGTGCGGGGGCATGTTTATAGTGTGTCGTGGGGACCATATATCCCCACAAGGATAGAAAGATGAGACATTTTTGGCATGGTGGGGATATCTTGCTCAGGTCCGCTCAGGCACAAATGCTTTTTTGAAGAAAATGCAACTTTCTTTTGGAAAAACAACAGAGCCAAAAGATTTAGGTTACTGAGGTTAGGGTTATGGTTAGGGCTAGGGGTAGGTGTGGCATTAATTAGCTACAGTCATCATTATGTCTGTGGAAAGCCCCCACCTGGAGAGCGACAGACCTGTGTGTGTGTGTGTGTGTGTGTGTGTGTGTGTGTGTGTGTGTGCGCGTTTGTGTTTATTTCCCATATGTTAATGTACTGTTCTGATGGCTAATAGGAAAACGTCCCTGGCAGACAGTATATCTTTGTGTATTATGTAGGTTTGTCTGTGTGTGTGTGTGTGCGTGTGTGTGTGTGTGTGTGTGTGTGTGTACGGCGTAAAGCAGGAAGCAATCACAGGCCGATGGCTGAGCTGCCAGGCCCTTCATGGGTCAGTGTATGCAGTAATGACTCACTCACTGATTCCAGCACCATCACACACAGGAAGTCACTGTCAGGCTGCATCACAGGGCTGATCTCCTGTCCTGGGTACTGTTTCAAAGGATACACACACACACACACACACCCACACACACTTAAATCTAATGGAGAGTTTATGTCTATTTTCCTAAATAGATCAGAAGAATGATTGAATTGCATGGAAAATTGGGAGACGTAGCTAGCTGCACTCGGCTGGCATTTTCTTTCTTCAGCTGACTTTCATTCGCATATCAGTGTGGTGTGTGTGAATACTTATGTCACATTTCAACTGTGCTTTTCTTTCATTTAATAATCCTGCAAAAACTGTGCAACCTACTTTTTTTATATATGAGTCTACATATTATATTATTATAATTATTATTATTTTCATTATATGATATTGTTAAATATGTTCTCTGTGTTACTATTTATTTAGCTGATGTTTATATAGACTCTTATTAGGACATCGAATCCCGTATTAAATCTTGGTCCTCTCAAGGTTTTTTTCCTTATAATGTTTAGGAAGTTTTTCCTTGCCACTGTTGCCCTAGGTTTGCTCAATTTGGGATTGGGCTTAGATAGTAGAAGATAACAGAAAACTGCGTTGAGACAATGCTCCATTGTAACAGGCGCTATAGAAATAAATCTGACTTTGACTTTATGATTTAATGTAGTGTTTGTGCTTATAGATTTATCTTTCTATTTGCACTCAATGAGACTAAAGAGCCGTCTGAGCCACCAACAGGCCTGCACTGTTGGCCAATCCCTAAATGATGTAATGTACAGAAAAATATTGCTCTTATCTTGATGCATATGAATAAAGTGCATTTCAAGTGATCTACAAGTAGCTGAGCCATTATGACACATAAGCACGATTTTAATATTAAGTAACATAATTGTTATCATACGTGATGGACTGGCGTTCCGTACAGGGCATACTTACGCCTGTGTGCCAGTGTTCTCCGGGGATAGGTGCCAGATGAGTGCCACTAATGATAAATATAAATATTAATACATCATATAGACACACATATGAACCTTTTCCATGAAATCTGTTTCATTCAACAATTAAAAATATAAGGCATATTGAAGGCTTCTCTAGCATTGGATCAGTTTGGCTTTGTCACTGCATCAACATATCACAATAAAAGTCTTTGTTTTCAGTCGTGCCAGGAATTTTATATTGGATTGGATTATTTGTAATTCAGTTTTTTTCTTGCATTAAGATGTAACAAATTATAAACTTCCAAACTTAACCCTAATCCAAATATCTAAATCAGTATTCCTACCCCATCACCCAACCCTACCTACAGTACAGGTGCGCCCCAATCCCCTCACCCAAAACCCCCATGAATCAAATGCAGTTTGTGTTAGACGTCATATATAGAAACAGGAAAAACACAATACTACTAGACCCAAAAATATTCACTTCATAATCCTCTATTTCACTGATCTTCATTCGTCTTCCGAAAAAGTGGTTTCTTGGCTGCTACCCTTCCAAAAAGACCATTCCTGATCATGCATCTTCAGACTGTAGAAGACCTGACATCGACCTGGCATCCCGATCAAGTGTAAGGTGAGGAAACACTAAATACTTGCATCTGTAGCCTATAGAAGCTATTCGGAAGCTTTATTCCTGATTTTAAGTCCTGTATTTATATATATGGTTGCGTTCTAATAAAGAGACTGAGAAATAATTAAATATGGTCATTATACCATTGCTAAAACAATGGCCTAAGACACCAAATCCCATCCGTGCACAAGTCCTCAAAGGCCTGAATCTACAGGAGTCAGCAATTGTGTTTCAACAATTGTGTTCAGCACATTTTATTAGCAAAGAGAAGAAAACTATTTCCAGACGCACCTTTAAAGAAAGATCGGGCACAAAAATGCATGCAGTAATCCCTGTAAGTAATTTCAGAGTGAGTTTATACTTTAATTATTTTCACGTTTAGAATCGGTGAATAATTATTATGAGGCTCCGTATACATGGAACCAATAGAACCAGTGCAGGGCGCTTTGCTCAGCCGAGGCTGGTCTAATTACTCACAGATCAGTTGCTAGAACATGTTTTTCTTATAACACCCCAAAGATCAAGAAAAGTGCGTCAGAGCACATAATGAACGTTATGTCATTTTAATCCAGATATTAAAAATATACCCGCGTAGCCGTGTCTGTCTGTTTCAATTTTATTTCGAGTCTTACTATTATAGAATTACAATCAATCTATTAAAGGTGTTTAACAAGACTACAACATACCCCTCTGAGATTCTGACCTTAAAGCAAAAAAGGACTATCATTAATTAAAGGCTGTTGCTAATTATTTAATTTATTATGATTAAATTATGCTTGCACATGGCATATGAACTTTACGTGGTTTCTTTATTTTCTCCCTAAAGTACAGCACAGCCTGCAGCATATAAACACAGCCCACATCTGGACACACACACACACACAGAGGCATTCATCACACAGGGTTAGGCAATGAGAAATAAAAGATACAGAATAAAGCTCTGTCCTGACAGCCCCCGTCTTTGGGATGTCGCTTGTGAAAATCCAGCATTATCTGTTGCTTGATCAAATTTTCATTCCAACTGCGTGTTCAAGGTTCATCTTCCGCTGGCGTGCCATATGCCGAAACGCAGCCCACAAACTCATCCCAGCCCTTACGGCAAGTTCTCACAATCCACCCATGCTCTTTGTCATCTGGAAAACAGCAATTTGACGCAAGAGTCAAGACTCCATGGTAAAAGAAAGTGGGCCTAGTGAAAAATGCTTTCAATTCCTGCCTGGGTCTGTGTTTGACATTTCAACTCTTGATACTGCCTCAAACACCTTTAACCAAACAGCTGTATGATGTGTATAGTCTGTGAAGGATTGTTTGAAGTTCATCGTCATCTAGAAGACAAAACGTAGGTCTATAATGCAAACATCAGTCTGTAACGTTCGATTATTTCTGCGTATATAAACTAATCTTTCAAGTCTCTTTCAGTATTATAAACAAATATGATTTCAGTTTGCCTTCAGAATGTGCAGCATTTGAAGTCATCTACAAACTGTCAGCAATACTTTATTAAACGCTGCATCCATTACCTGATAAAAAGAGCTCTCTATACCTGTAATGTGGACAATACTTTATATTGAACAGTGGTTTCCATGAATAGTGTACACACTTTAGTTATTACAAAGCTTGTGCAATGTGAGTCAATATCAAAAGCGTCGGACTGTAACAGCATTTAACTGGTTTCTATTTATTAGTCTGCATTTTAATGAAGTTGTCCCTATGTAAGCTTTTGGGATACTGCAATTTTATAATGCAAGGAAATTCAGACTTTGTAAACAATACAATTGTCACACTGCAGCTTTACAAATGATCTAGAGCCCAAATAGAGCCCAAAGCAGCCAGCAGTGACGGCGGAAATGAAGAGGCGCTTAATGAAAAAATCTTAGGTGGAACCAGACCCAAATGTGGAACTCATCCTGTTTTGGGTGAGAACAGCCAACAAGCTTAAGTTCTAAAATCAAGCAACGCTGGACATAAAACATGTTCAGTGTAGTATCCTCTCTCGTCTCGCATTATGAAGCATTATGATTTCTTAATGCTGTATCTAAACACATTATTAACACAAAGGAAATGAGCACTGTTTGGGAAAATATGCGCCTAAAGAGTGGGATTGTGATTACAATCCAGAATCAAGATTTCGGGCTGATATTTCCAGGGTTCCAAAGTCATATATGAAGCATTGTGCAGCAGGTTTATCATGTTTACTGAATACCTTACTAGGCAATGCATCAGCAGCAGTGTCACACAGGCAGGGCTTTATAGGAAGGGACTGGTATTGTGTTTGCCTGCAGGTCCTGGTCAGAAATTAAGCCGCAAAAGGCATTGTGTCAGTCTCATCATTCACACGCAGTTAAGGCAATTTCCATTTTTTAAGTGAAGGATTAAGACCACCATTATGAAAATACGCTCTTCACGAGCCACTCGAGGCAACAATCAATCCCTGCTTTTCTGCCAGAGATGATTCCGCAGGAGAAAACGGCGGCTCGCGCGCTGCTGCTGCTGCTTTTTTTTCTCCTGCTTTAAATGGTGAAAGTGAAAGGAGTTGCTAATTGCGGCGCGAGAGGTGGCCGCCGTGCCGGAGCTTGAATCGCGCTCGCGCAGCTGCACGCACTTGAGCGCCACACCCCCGCGAGCGGAGCGCACCGGGCCCCATTGTGGAGAGCGCGGGGTCTCGAGCCCTCCTCTGATTGTCCGTAATTGCGCGCGATGGCCCCTAAATCTGCCTCTCCACCGCGCCCCGCGTGCCACTTCTACCTGGCTCGCTCGCGCCTGCTGCTGCAGCCCGGGCTACGTGAGGCCATTGAGGACTTCGAAGGTTCCGCGGGAGGCAGCTGCTGCTGGTAGTGCTGCTGCCGCCGCCGCCGCTGCGGATTCGCCCGGTTCGTAACACGCGGGTCATTTCGATACGATTTTAAAGCAATTAATAGTTAGGTGGCTGGCGCGCCGGGGGCCAGTCCGCAATTACGCGCCCGCTCGAGCGCTCACAGTCTTGCGTCACGGTAATGGCCCAGAATTTGCGCATTTTCATATTTGTGCTAAATTACCCTCTCGAGTCTGATCGTTTCCCAGCCGTTTACCGACGCGCTGTAATTCAGAGGCTAATCTGGCTCTGTTTCCGAGCACAGGTGGCCTCGCGCCTCTCACCGTTAAAGGCTAAAATGGCTCGGATGGACTTTTTATTGGCTGCATTTATCAGGCGCTCAAATAGCGCGCAAATAGTCACCTTCTGACATGCAATTTCAATATCAATAGCACTTTCTGAATGCGCCTGAGTTAACAAGCACGAGCCTCGTACAGCAGGTTAAGAAAGACGCACAAAGAATGCAAAGCAACACATTCCCTGCATGTTGCTATGTGCAATCAGTCTATAGTGCAACACAGTAATTACATATGGTGGCTTCAGACTTTTGCACAGTACTGTGTGTGTGCGTGTATATATATATATATATATATATATATATATATATATATATATATATATATATAAAACAGTACTGTGCAAAAGTCTGAAGCCACCATATGTAATTATTCCTCAAAAAATACAGGAAATTTGTTTGTCCACAAAATAAAAAACAAAACACATATTTTAGACTGAAGTGGTTTCTGTAGGCAAAAAAAAAAAAAATAAACATTCGTTTGACCTATATATACATATGCATACATAGAGAACCTCAATTAGGCCTGTACATAGTAGCCTACTACGCAGCCCTAAGAGTGAACATGACAAGCTTCAACAGAAAGCATACAAATACCTTGTTATATAATAAACACAAAACACACAATGCCAATTACCAGAACCATCCTTTTAAAGCAACATATTAATTTCATTAGTATACTTGTATTAGAAACATAATTTGCTCTCATCTTGTGTGCCAACATTGTTAAAAAATGTTTTTCTTTATGCTCTGTATCTATGCCAAGGAATCTGCTGTCACCCAGTAGTGAGCAATGGCTTATAAGAAAGCATCCAAAACATTTGCAATCCTGTCTGTATGTACATATAATATTGAAAAACAAACATTATACGTCAACAAATTTAGGCACTTTTACAGATATATTTGGATCTAATGCTGGATGTTGTACATATTGCGCTGACATTAACAAAACAAAACTTTGATCAGGGAAACCCAAACTTTTGCATAATACTTTGGTATATGGTCATATCACCCACCATCTTGAGCAAAAAGGATATACTGAATATATGTTTGATAGGCATCCAGTTTCATTCAGATGAAGCCAGAAATGTCATTGATATATTAAATATTTAGTCGTATAATTAAAATGATTTGACTCACAGAGATAGCAGTGATATGTGAGGTAATGTTTGCATGAATATGGGAAAAGTAACATTACGATTCTCATAGCCTTAAGAAAGAGTTGCTGAAGATAGAAACAGAAGGGTGAGGTGTCAGTCTCTGAAACACGGCAACGCCACGATTATTAAAAAACATCAACAAAAAAACACAATCATAATGAAGGAGTGTAATAAGTGGACTACAGTTATAAATATGAGCTAAAATTATTTATTTTTATCAAATGCCTTCTGTGCTTTGTGTCCTAACACCAAAGGGAATAATGTACAAAAATGTCAATGTTATGTTGAATTCCATGGTTATATTGTATATGTCACATTACACTGAAAGTGAAGCCAAATGCATTTTTTTACTCTCAGTTCGGTTGCATCTTAAAGTTTCTGTGACCGTGTATGAACGCCTTCCAAACTTGAGCAGATCTTGAACCTGACCCAAGATTTAAACCCTGAAAATAGGGCTGTATTGTTTTTCATGGGCTGGATGTCAATTTATCCCGGATTACAGTCGGGAATGATGCCTGGCTCAGTGCCTAATGCTGGCTTTCCTTACTCTGGGTAACACTGTTAATAATTTGTCACTCAGTCCCTGAGCTGAAGGCCGGCAGCCAGAAGTGAAACTCTAATGGCACCTTGTTAAAAGGTGTTTATCCCAATCCCTAAAATACACACAGAAGGCAAAGTGTTTCCTTCCAAACAGAGGCGCGCTTGCATTAATAGCTCACAGCAGATCACGGCAGAACAGTGATGGCTCCTGACCAGGCACGACGAGGCCTGAGTTGGACGTGGCAGCTATTTCAGCTTCCAAATACCAGCCTGATTAAAGCCGAAAGGTTGTTACTTCGGTGATATCATCTCTTTAAGCTGTGACCTGCCCTAGGCAGGATCTCATTCTTTTCCTCTTTGTATTGGAAGCGAGAGGAATCGGGAACCTGTTGCTTGTTTCGCAGGAACAATTACTTTACTAACAGGATATCTGGACAAACAGTGCAGCAGCAGGAGCAGCAGCAGAGCTTCTGGCTGGAGACTGGATTTACTGAATGAGCTGGCTATGAAAGTTGAGCCAAAGAATCTAAACAGGATTTGTAATATATAAATCAAACTCCTAATTACAACAAAGATCTCAGATGTATTATGCTGCTATGATAACAATAGCTCACACACAAATGGATGTTCTGATGTTCTGATGTTCTTTACACTTTCAGTTTCAGGTTAGATTTATTATTTTTATCTAAATACTGGGGTGTTTGTATTTAAAACCCATCAGTGTAAGCCATAGACCCTACAGCCGCATCTCGGATTAGATGGATCCGTTTATGGTATTTCGACTTTGTGATGGGAATCCAATAAAGGCACATTCAGCAGAAACTGTATTCTGAATTTCGAAATCCGATTTCTCCCTGGGCACACAATATGCAGTGTGATACCCTCAGTCCAACAGACTAACCATTTTGTTTTTGTTTTTCACTTTCAATACAGTATTCAATCAATTACACAAGACATTCGACACTTTAAAATAAAATATGCTTTGTCTTAATGATTGCCAAACTGCAAACTCTTAAAGTAGGTGTTTTAAACATGTAGGCTAGGCTATGATATGTACAGTCCAACTCCTCGGAATGTAACCCTATCACAAATCAGGAAGCATCTGTAGTGTCTGCTAATAAACACAGCACAATCAGAACAGTAATGCTCCAGGATCAACACAGAATTAGATGATGCTTAACAGAGTTATTCTCAATCAGTAAGTAGATTACATGAAGTCGTTCTGTGCCACTCTGGTTCGTAATCTGCCTCTGGTGAGGTGAAATGTGTCTGTTGGTTTTAAGCAATGGAATACGAATGGGATACGAACCAGAGTGGCTCAGTCGATAGGCCACTGTTTCCAATGCTGTCCCAGACTGGTTAGTATCTCCACTCTAGTGAGGTGATGTTTGACTGTTGGTTTCAAGCAGTGTATCAAGACTAGGGGTTAGGTGTCCAGTCATGTTGTCTGGAAGGCCAGAAGGTGTGGGCCCACATCTGTAGTAACCTCACATTTTAAATGATTTTGTCCCAGCTTTCTTTGACTCTTCATCGATTCCACCTTGCATTGAATCTCTGGCCAGGTGTGTGTGAAATTATGTAATTACTTAAAATACTTTCACCTTACTTTCACCTCACCCAGAGGGACTCACAATAAAGGTAAGAGCCCTTACTCAAGGGCCCAACAGTAGCTTGATAGAGCTCGGATTTTAACTCACAACCTTCTGATAAATAGTCCGGAACCTTAAGCACTGAGCCACAATTTCCCAAAATTGACTGGTCTCCATTTTGCAGGCAGAAGATGACCCTGATAGGATGTGCATCCACAATGCTTGCTCAACAGGCTATTGATTTATTGATTAAGCCACTGGGCCCTGTTAACTACATTGACCTCAGAGGTCCGGTGCACATGTGAATTAATTACTATTATTAAACCGTCACAGACCTTTCTTCATTATTGGCCATTCCATGTAGAAATGAAAACAGAAACATAATTCTAACATAAGCTTACTGAAGTCTGTTTAGAGTATTGAGATTTGGCAACATACATTAAGTAACGAGTCTCAGCGAAATCATGATGCTGCATATTGATATCACGCAAGCTCTCTACAGTGAAGATCTGTTTAGCCATGACTGCTAAGCCCTATAGAATCTAACATAAACAATTAGGGTTTGGCTTCAGGCTTTTGAACTCTGCTGCTGCTCAAGTTGTTTGCGCTGCATGGCATGGGACATCATCATGTCTTTTAAAACGAGAGCTCTTGGCTGGGCCGGGTTTATCGCACCCTCTTGACTGCCTCTTGGCAGTGACTCTCATCATCTTAAAGAAAGCCAGTCTACTCTGGGAGGGACTGCAGCAATTATCTGTCCTTCCTCTAACCGCCTGCCTGGCATGCAGGAAAGCACCTCTTGTTTCAGAGGAACATCCAAAACCCGGCAAGGAGTGTTGTGTGTGTGTGGAGAAACAAGACGCTGGTTGTTGATGGATCACTCGAACACTAAAAAGCTGTTATTCACAATCACATGGCTAGAACGTCTGAAGCATGGAAACATGGAAATGGCTTCCCAAGCCAAGAGTGTGCTCGATTTCGCATTGTAAAAGACTGAAATTCCATATTACATTAAGCACCAGAAGTGCTAAAGGTATACTCAGTTTTCATTCTACTTGACACATATTCTGCAGAATATGCCCAGTGACCAAGAATACTTTTTCCTGTATAGAGTGAAAAATGTAAAACGTCTATACTCAAATTCACTAAAGAAAGATAGCAGGACTTGTTGGCTTGTACCTGGTTCAATGCTCTCAGTAGCTTTTGGCCTGATGTTATTCTGGTTCTGAATTCACAAACATTTTATAGATTTAAGCTGAGCCCCAGCTCTCTGTGCAATCTAGCCCCACCCCTGGATAGGAACGTACTCTTCATTAGCATAGCAATTAACAGGAGCTGGCTAAAGTTAATTGGCCACTAACAAACCTACCATCCCTACTGAAACATGTCACATTACCATGATCATCTGACTTTGCTTCGCCAGAGTGGAAAATTTCACAAGGACAAATGTGGTGTGAGCACTGCTTTAAAATGTGGTTTATTTTACTTACTCCGTAAAGGGTCAAAGTATGGTGTAAGTTAAATCCTAAAGTCCTTTTAGAGAGCCTTTCTGAGGAAAGAATTCAATATCAAGGATGCCACAATATCAAGGATGTCGCTCACTGTATTTTATGTGACTTAACAGTGAGGCAGTATATAAACTAATCAGAGAGTTAAAGTGCCTAACAGAAGCACTGTTATCAGCATCAGAGCTTCAGTGCAAACATGGACACCAAACATGTCTTGGCTGTTCAGCTACATCTGCAGTTGGAGAACAATTGTGGGACAATTGTGGGACAATTGTGGGACTGTGGTAGCCTAGTGGTTAAGGTACTGGACTCTGGACCAGAAGGTCAAGGGTTCAAATCCCCCCTCTGCCAAGCTGCCACTGTTGGGTCCTTGAGCAAGACCCTTAACCCACAATTGCCTTTCTTACAATTGATACAATTGTAAGATTGTATCAATTGTAAGTCGCTCTGGATAAGGGCGTCTGCTAAATGCTGTAAATGTAAATGTTGTGTGAATGCGATTTTCCATTGAGCCATTCCTTTGATTCTCAATGTCTACAGGCCAGGACTGCACAGCTATGGTTCTGGAGAGAAATTAAGGCTTGGTGATTTTTCCCCACCCAAACACCCACTAATCAGTTCATACATTAATTATCAGGTTGATTCAGAAGGGAGAACAGTAGCACTATTAGAATGATTTCGGCTGTAAGCCATAGTGAATCTGTATCTAGGCACAGCTACCAGTAGCAGCACCAGGTATGCGAGTGACTCATCTTCCTTTCAAAACGACATACTTCTCCTCCCAGGACAGTTAACATCCATCCGACTTCGCTCTGTGCAGATTCCTCAGGGTTTCCTCCATCCCGCTCCAGCGTTTTGGCCCTGAGCCGAGGAATTTCCTCCAGCTTTCCTGCCACAACCTGGGCTGCTGCTCCTTGGACTGGCTTCCTCCTGTCATCCCTGAGATCGTCCCTGCTTTCCTCTTCTGCACTGAAGGTTTCCGCTTCGGGGCGGCTCGCTGCATGTGCCGACCCTCTACTGCTACTCATGCTGGAGGGAAGCCACCGGTAATAAATTCCATCTTCACACCCATTTGGACAAATAGCCCTTTAGCTCTGAGTAATAAAAATAAAAGCCCCCTGCACTGTGTCGTGCCATCTGTCATTTCTTACGAATCCCGGTGGACAGGTAGCTACAAAACTGCATGAAAGAGGAATTTGGAAGATAAAAAGAACAGAATCATTGTTGCTTTAATGTAAGCAGACTTTTCTCAGGTGGTGTTGGCACCACACAGCACCACTGGGTACCTTTTGCTTGAAGTTTGGCATGGTTTCACCATGTTTATCTGGATTTCCTACAGGCACTCTGGTTCCCTCCCACCATGTTGCCAGTAGGCAGACTGGCTACTTTAATTGCCCCTATGTGTGAAGGAGTGCTGCCCTGTGACGTACTCCCATTCTGTCTAAGCTGGCCCAGTGTTTCCACGATATTCAGAGTAATCCTCACCAGGATGGAGTGGTTACATTAGATGAAAGCTTGATCCTCTTTATGTGTCCCTGTGATTGGGATACTAAGTAAAATTAAAGGAATAGTCCTGCAAGAAAATCTAAGTTACACAATTCTCAACCAAAACTGCCAAGACAATGTATTGCTTTATATGCCATAAAATGATGTTATGTGGCTTTTAAGCAGTCTGAATGAAGACTTTTATGTGAGACAGACTTGCTAGTTACATTCATCTCAATCCCAAAGTGCAACACTTTGATGACTTGACTGATTACACTCTCACTCTCATTTTTTTCCATTAAAACACTTAATGGAAACACAAAATATTTGGGACGGTATGGGAAATAAAAAATTAAAAAAGCACAGTGTGTCTTACATTTAAATTTACAGCATTTAGCAGACGCCCTTATCCAGAGCGACTTACAATTTGATACAGTCTTACTGACCAAGCAATTGTGGGTTAAGGGTCTTGCTCAAGGACCCAACAGTGGCAGCTTGGCAGAGGTGGGATTTGAACACTGGACCTTCTGGTCCAGAGTCCAGTACCTTAACCGCTAGGCTAAGACAGTCCCATTTTTTACTGTATTTCATTGCAGACAGTATGAACCCAAGTAATCCAAGTAATGTTTTACTCTGATCATGTCATACTTCATTTCATTTGTGGGACTGTGGTAGCCTAGCGGTTAAGGTACTGGACTATGGACCAAAAGATCCAGGGTTCAAATCCCAACTCTGCCAAGCTGCCACTGTTGGGTCCTTGAGCAAGGCCCTTAATCCACAGTTGCTTGGATTGTAAGACTGGATCAATTGTAAGTCGCTCTGGATAAAGGTTAAGGGCTAAATGCTGTAAATGTAAGTAATTTGTTAATAAACGTCCATTCTTGCATTTCAGACCTGCAACACATTCTAAAAACAGTTGGGACCATGTCAATTTAGGGCTACTATTGAGGTAAAAAAAAAACTAAATAATTATGTTATTTCAAACAGGTGATTGTAATCATGATTTGGTACAACAGCAGTATCCAGAAAAGTGGAGTCTTTGAGCAGCAACGTTGGGCAGAGGATCTCCAGTTTGTCAACAAACGTGTGAGAAAAGTATTGAAATGTTTAAAGGCAATGTTCCTCTAAGAAAGATTGGAAGGGGTTTGCATATTTCTCCTTCTACAGTGCAGAATGTCATGAAACAATTCAAGGAATCTGGAAGAATTTCAGTGCATAAAGGCCAAGGGGACGAGCCTAAACTGAGGAGACACCTCCGATCCCTCAGACGGCACTGCATCAAGAACTATCAACAGCTGATAGAACCACATGAACAAGAAAAAAATGAACAAGCACTACAA
Organism: Ancistrus triradiatus; assembly: GCA_025084515.1. Lineage (NCBI taxonomy): Eukaryota > Metazoa > Chordata > Actinopteri > Siluriformes > Loricariidae > Ancistrus > Ancistrus triradiatus. The sequence goes on along the minus strand of JAJAGP010000003.1, from coordinate 1,880,140 downwards.
TACAGTTACATTCACAAATGCCACTTAATACATAACTATGCAAAAAAAGAAGCCTTATGTTAACCATGACCAGACGTGGCCTGAAATGCAATAGTGGATGTTCATTAACAAATGAAATTAAGCTGACCAGACAAAACATGAAATATATTGGGTGCATACTGTCTGTAATAAAAAAAAGTGAAAGTACATCTAATATACACCACAATTTTTATTTTATTTGCATTATTCCTATTCCGTCTCAACTTTTTCTGATTTGGGGTTGTAGCTGTGTGAGATAGTGAGTGGCTATCAGTGTGCCACTCCTAGGACGTTAGCAGCTAGCATCTCCAAAAACACTAACAGAAGGGCAGCAAGAACTAAACTGTAACTATACTAAATATACTAACATAGCGCAAACCTAAACATGTACTTAGACAGACTGCTGTTCAGAAGGAATTTCCTGAAGTAGAGCTGCTGAGAAAGTGATTTCCTAAGGATCTACCACAGATCGCCTCGGCTAGCTCAACAGCAGAGCTCCAGCATATGGCGAAATGAACTACAGATCGTTCTGCACATAGGTTCGCACACTTAGAATGAGTGCATCTCTCCGCTATACTGCAAGCCTGCAGCTTTTTGTCAGCTCTAAATGCTGTGAATCAGCCAGAGATAATCAGGTCATCTGCCTCATGTTGCATGTAGTTACTCCAGACATGGTTTACTAACTATGGGTCTCACATAGTGGAAAACACATGCAGCTGCCAAGCGGTTACAAATGGAAAGTCAGAGGCATCCAAGCTCACACACACACACACCTGAACGTGAGCTGATCAAAGCAATATCGGATGAGTAACGTTTGATTTTATTGGGGGTAGGCTACATCAGGTAAAGGAGACTGACGCGTCCTGTCAATGTAAATCTAAATTACAATATTACAAGATATGGTTTATCAAGAGCATATGTTGGTGGCCCGTACACAATAGGGTCTAACCGCAAGCACACACGCTCAGCTTACGAACGGTTAAACCCAGCCAGGGTCTGGTATCGTATTTAATTCCCAACGTTTCCTAACCCATGACATTGCCTGGTGGTGTGCCGATCTGAGTCTGGCACAGGGAGCGGAATTGCTATCTGCAAGGCTGACATCCCAAATTCCCTTCAAATCAAACATCCTACACTGGGCATCGCAAAATGTGTTTTACATTTGCCGTTCTGAAACACAGCTCGAATGACTGCAATGGAGAAGTACGTCAGGCTGAAAGAAAAGACCTACCCATGAGTTATCTTATAATCACAACCTCCTTGTCTGGTCTTTCATTCTAAACGCTTTCAAACCAAGACAGTAAGGCAGCGGCTGCTAAACTGTTTAAGGAACTGTTTAAGGGGAAAAAAACTCATTTACAAAATGTCCCCGAAATGCATTTGGTCTGTGGATAAGTTCTATTTGACGTTTCCTTCTTTAGTTTCTGTACTAAAACTCTGAGGTCAGTGTGAGTAATGGAAGTCTGTCTCGCCCAAAATCTTTTCCATTGATACATTCCCAAATCCTGTTTCAACGTCAGACCACGTCATTAACCCACATCTCATTTATTCAGCCATTCATGCTCAGTAAGCACTGTATACTGGAAACGGCACAAGCAAGGCAGGAACTAGTGTTGCAGTACTTGAGTATGGTCTTGGTCTCGACCTCATTTGGACTCGGGATTGTCTCGGTCTCGGGGTGGACTCGGAAATTGATTTGCAGACAGTCCAATGCGTCTGTCTGAGGTAACCTTAATTATAAACTGAACTTTTTTTCTATCGTTATTGAATATCAACAATCCATTCACACAGAATAAATCAGTCCTTTCTCTACATGCCTAAATAAAATCTGCACTCTGATTGGCTAACAGGGAAAAACAAGTTACTCTTGTCATTTAGTATCCAATCAGTCAACACTTGTATTATGACGTTATTTTGTCTTGTGATCAGATTGCAAGGGTGCATTATTTTCATGCTCGCTTTACATTAGCGTGTCCAAAAAAATCTGGAATTATACTCTTTGGTTAAGTGAAGCACAGTGAATTTCTCTGGAGGACTTCAATAAAGAAGAAAAATTCAACAAGAGAACTATTGCCTTAGTTTGACTGAGAATATAAAAAAATAGCTAATAATAATTGTGTATTATATATATATATATATATATAGTATAGAATATATATAGATAGATTAGAGATATATATGAGATATAGATATATAGTATATTTAGTATATATTATATATAGATTATATAGATATATATATATATATATATATATACACTATTTAGTGATATATTTTACAAAATATGTGATGATATATAATATTACATATATTCATGTATAATGTATCATGTATAATGAATGATAATGAATATAAAGTGAATTACTAATCTATTTCATTATTTCCCATTTTCTTCTGTTTATTTTTGTATGATAAAAAAACTCTTAATCTGGTCTTGGTTTTATCTCAGGCTTGATTTGACTGCTAAAAGTCTAGGTCTTGAATTGGACTCGATGTGTCCCAGTCTTGGTCTTGACTCGGACTCGGCTCTAGCGTTCTTGACTACAAAACTAGCAGGAACATCTACATTTACATTTAGTCATTTGGCAGATGCTATTATTTGGAGCTACTTAGAAAAATGTGCAAACAGTGGAAGGTGCCACAATGCAAGTACTGGAATAATCATTGAGTTTATTACTTAAAAATAGTGGTGGGCAATATGAGCTCAAATGAGTATCATAATATTTTCCCCTACCAATACGATAATGATTTAATATACCAAAAAGTAAATAAAATAGATGAAACTTTATTTGAAATTTGTATTATTAATTAAGTTAACTACATGCCTTTTAAAAGTAGATATACAAAGAGCAGTGTGAATACAACAAAAGAACAGAGAATAGGGACCAGAAGCATTATCCTAGGTGTTTAAAGAGGAGAGTCTTCACACTTCAGCAAAAGGAAGAAAAACATGGTGCCCTTCAGACTGATCCGGGTGGCTTATTCCACCAATGAGGAGCCAGGACACTGTGATCTGGCTTGTGGGCACAGTACGATCTCATAATAGGCTATACCAGGTGCCCTGAGACTGAAAACCATAACTGGCATGTAGGTGTGTAGTCCTGAATCAAGGAACACAAATACAACGTAGACCTTTTTGAGGCTTGGAAAGCAAGGACAAGAGTTTTAAATTTGATCCTGTCTGCAACAGGAAGCCAGAGGAGTCTCAGTAAAGGAGTGCATGAGGATACGCCCTGGACACGGCGCCATCCAATCACAGGGAATCACAAACGTGCTCGTTCAAATCCTAGTTTTAGGGCTGTGGGAGGAAACTGGAGTACCCAGAGAAAGCAAACTATACACAGAAAGTAACTGGAGGAGGGGGGTAAACAATGGTCGCCAGTACTGTCAAGCTGAGTAGCACTTCCTGACATAATTTACACATAAATATGTCATTTCTATAGGATTGTCTGTTCATGCGTACTGTATATAGAATGAAAGAATCTTGAATGAACACAAATAGTATGGTTTGAATACATGTTTCTTGCCTTGGGCATGACATCACTGTGAAAATGTGGTGCTTTGGATATGAGATTTATTGTTACGGATGTGACGCGCCTTAACCTCTGTAAAACCTCTTTTAATTCTAAATTTTAAAAGTCATATTTATGTGTTAAGATTTGCATTGTTCAGTCTCACAATCTATCAAATATTCACAGCATCCGTTCTCTTACCAGCATTTCGTAGAAAATTGCCTGTGTAGTCACTGACCACTCTGGTGTTTGGGTCATAGAATCCATCTCCACAATCATAGCAGGCATCAGGAATAACCGGAGGAGGATTTGTGTTTGTCAGATGAGACTCCCCTACCACAGAACAAAGGCGTTTTGAATACCAAGGATGTGAAGAGCAGACATGCATTCCTGGACAAAGGTTCCTGCCAAGCTGCCTTGTAATGATATACTTGTGATGGCACAACACAGAAGGAAACTAAGGTTTGGGTCATAGTGTGCACTTTTTAGCAATTACATGTCAGTCACAGTACAAACAGTCTCTTACCTGCATTCTAAGCCCTGATTTGTTCAGCTTCACCCAATCGAATACAACATAAAGGCAAATATCTGCAGATGATCTTCCTCTTGTGAATATGGTTATCAGATCAGAAATCATACATCATCACGTCAGGCAATACAAACAAAGGTCAAAACGGCGGTGTCATACATTTCTCTTTCCCCTCTCCGGGCTGGAGCCGAAACGTAAATAGGACTGTACACTGAGAAAACACCTAGAACACTTGCTTAGATGAAACTGAATAAGCAACAAGTTTAAATTATTTTTATTAACTCATCTTACCCAAAAACTTTATATACACTGTCGGGCCAAAAAAATGTCACCACCTGGATTTAACTAAGCAAATAGTTAAATATTTAATAAAGAGCCTCCCATTGGATAATTACTGCATTAGTGATTATGTTTCAGCTTCAACAAGTTCTTTAACCCTAACTGATGCAGTAAGCAGCTTCTCATTTGTTAAACAACCATGTCAAAGACACATCCTGTGGTCATGGAAAAGATGTTCATCTGTTTTCATAGGCTCAGATTGTGAAAGAGTGGTTCAGGGAGCATGAGCCATCATTATCACACATGGATTGTCCACCACAGAGTCCAGAGCTGAACCCCATTGAGAATCTTTGGGATGTGCTGGAGAAGACTTTGCGCAGCGGAACAAATCTCCCATCATCAATACAAGATCATGGGGAAAAATTTATGCAACTCTGGAAAGAACTGCTTCTGCAATGTCACAACATTTATTTCTGTCCAGAGTTGCATTCATTTTTCCCCAAGATCTTGTATTAATGATGGGAGGTTTGTTCCACTGCACAAAGTCTCCTCCAGCACATCCCAAAGATTCTCAATGGGGTTCAGCTCTGGACTCTGTGGTGGACAATCCATGTGTGATAATGATGGCTCATGCTCCCTGAACCACTCTTTCACAATCTGAGCCTCCTAAAACAGATGAACATCTTTTCCATGACCACAGGATGTGTCTTTGACATGGTTGTTTAACAAATGAGAAGCTGCTTACTGCATCAGTTAGGGTTAAAGAACTTGTTGAAGCTGAAACATAATCACTAATGCAGTAATTATCCAATGGGAGGCTCTTTATTAAATATTTAACTATTTGCTTAGTTAGATCCAGGTGGTGACCTTTTTTTTGGCTGGGCAGTGTATAAGCACAATATTAAAACAGCTGACTATTTTTTTCTGTCCTGTGATGTCCATAGGCATGTCTAGCCCCTTTTTAGGTTTGTCTCTGATAAGCTAAAAATGTTAAAACATTCATGTTTTAATCATAATATTTTAACATTGAAAACACAGTAGTCCCCCCCCCTTGCCAGACAAATGGTACGCTCCAAATGACGGCTCTGTGGGCTCACAGGCTCTACATTAATGGAAGTTTGTCTGATGTTCATCCTCCACAAGTGTGGGAATGATCTTGCAAAAAAATCTGGTCTCATTGGCTAAAGCTCTGTATCGCCCTGGTGAGGTCCAGGACGATGCTGTGAAACATGAATTATTACTATTACTATTAATATATTTGCTATTTTTTATTTATTATTATTTAACATTGTCAATGAAACCTGTCTGGTGGGAACTGGCATACATGACATCCCATGAACACTGAAGGATCATTGTAGTTTCAACTCAAATACAATCACATATCTTTATCCAAATGCACTGGGTCTAATATAAGGGTACAAAGGACAGAGGATCTCCACAAACATGTGAAGCTTTCATCCCTTTTTCCTTCGGACACAGATGCCATACCTGCAGGCTTCAGCCCATAACAGGACTCGGTGTAGAAGCATCGATTGTAGCCATCACAGTAGTCCCAGTCTGCCTCCTGATACTCCAGCCCATCAGAGAAGGTGAAGTGACCCTGAGTGACAGAGGCTTACATTAGAAACCGCCACACAGTTACACTAATAGTATCACTGAATCACTGGCACTGCCTCATTCGAGGCTTATTCTGAAATAGGGCTGTCACAATTATTACATAATCGTCGATTATTTAAGATAATCACAATTAATTGAAATGATCGTAATTATGTAGGGCTGCAGTCATTTTCCACAGCAGAATGTCAACTGAGGCAGCTGAGTTTGAATAAAAGAAAGCAGCAAATGCATTCATTGAGACGCAATGGGGTTGACGAAAACAAAACGTCTAACTTGGTGCTGTAACGTTTAGAGGGCAGCGCTCAGTGATGTTGGTGTACCTGTGTAGTTAATTCTACATACATAAGTCTACAAACTTGTGGCCATACAGATTATCATTCACATATAAAACCAGAAAGACAAAGGAGAGAGATTCTAAAAAAGAGTATTACTAAACAACACTAAGTACTATTGATTGTTTGTTTGTTTAACGTCACATCAGCCCCGATGGCTATTCACAACAGGAGCAAGGTTACATCAATTAATCAGTTAACCTCATGCATGTCTTTGGAATGTCTTTTCCCCCTAAAACATATATGTATTCAGAATAAGAACAGATGCTCTTTAATGTACTTATTCATATGTCACAGGCATTTATTGATTTCATTTTTATGCCTTTAATCATCAATCGACCAACAATATACCAATTTGATCCTTTCTAAAACATTAAATGAATCTAAAATTGTGGTAGCTCCTGTGGCTCAGAGGTAACAGGTAGCTGCTGGGAAAAGCCGTTCCCGAAGATCTGGGTTCACAACCAAGACAGAGCTTGCATCATGAAGGTGACGCAGATACAGAACCTTGTGATCGACTGGCACAGTGCCCAGGGTGTACCTCTGCCTGTGCCCAGTAAATTCTGAGATTTTTTCCACATTATAACCCAGTTTAATCTGGACGAGGATGAACCCTGAATACAGATTTTTGTCTATTTCTATTTCCCTATTTCTATGTATTAAGGAGAAAGATCTATGAAAATATTGATACGTAAATGAAGCAAAAACAAGAAGCACCATCAAGACTACTGAGGTACTCAAGAGCAGCCACTGAGCAGAAATCACCTGTATTAAAAAATTAACCAGATTTATGATTTAAATAACGACCACATCTATAGTCACAGGAATGAACAGACAATTATTTATATCTACTTTTGCACCAATGGTACAATTCTTCTGTTAAACAAATTATTATTGTAGACATGAAATATTACACAAACTATTGTTGAAACAGATCATTTTTACGTAAAACTACTGATTTTATTCCAACACTAAAACTGAGATGACGTGGAATGAACATTTTGCCATATTGTTTATTGTTATTTCCAAAAACTGGGGTAATTCAATTCATTTAATGCAGCAGTTGGGCAGTTAAAGGCACTGGTTAAACTTAGCTCAAGAGTCAGTCATTTAAAAGCAATAACTGTTTACTTTCTTATTTATATAAGAATAAAGAGGGAATATGTTTTGCACCTGTTGGCATATTCCCTGTTCCCACGTTCCCTCGTATTTGCTTCCACTGGGAAAGTACAAAACTCCTTTTCCGTGGAACATGCCGTCCTTCATCTCCCCTTCATATCTGGTGTGGGTGGGCAACCTGTACTCGCCTCTGCCCTCCATCCTAAAAGGGTCACGAAACTCAGGAAAGTCAGGCGTTACTTCGAACTGACTATAGGAGGCTCAGAATAATGGCTCGAAGCCTGCAATAACAAAACACAGTTACAGCAATGACGTACGTGACCTGTCACGAACAAAAACAAACCCAAGGCTTTTTGAGTGTAGGAGCTTTTTAACCCACATCAGTGTAACACTGTGAGTCTAGATCCTGAATTCTATATTAAGCGATTTAATCAAGTCAAGTCAAGTCAGATCTATTTATATAGCGCTTTTTACAATGGAGCATTGTCTCAAAGCAACTTTACAAGTTTAGATTATCTCCTAATAACTACGTCCATTCCCAAATTGAGCAAGCCTAGGGCGACAATGGCAAGGAAAAACTCCCTGAGTGTTTAATCCCAGGAGATTTAATCCCAGGGATGAGCGTACAAGTTATAATCCCTAGACATCAGTGTAGCATACAGTACAGTAATTATATGCCTAATTACAGTGACTGTGCCACTCAATGAGAAAAGCGCATAAGGAAGTGTCAGAAATTGTTTACTATCCTCAACAACTCTGCTGCAGGCGGCATAGTGCCTCGATGTTGCTTCACAGTGAGCAGGTCCTGGGTTCGATCCCAGGTGGAGCCGTCTGGGTTCTTTCTGTGCAGAGTCTGGATGTCCTCCCCGTGTCTGCATGAGTTTATTCTGGGTACTCTGGTGTCCTCCCACAGTCCAAAGACATGCTTTAGGCTAACTGATTACGCTTCAGTGGCCCTAGTGTGTGAGTGTGTGTGCCCTACAATGGATGTCCTGTCTAGGGGTTCCTGCCTTGCGCCCTGTGCCACCAGCTAGGCATTTTTGCGACCCTGTCCAGGATTACGTGGATGAGAATGTGAATGAATGAACAGCTCTGCTCTATATCTAATGTAGAATGTAAAGAATAGTGAATTATGGATTGTTTTTGGACAAAGCCTTGGACAAAATCGTTTTAGGGCCACTGAAAAAAGATTTTTGGGAATAAACTCATACTATTTCAAAAATAAAATCTTTCGTTTTCACAGTTAGAGTGCAGTGTAACAGTTACAGCGTTTCAAAATACTATGACTTCTACTATATATACTATAAATAAATACTATATATACTTCAGCGATGATATCAACCAATATGTGAAATGTTTCTATATTATAACGTGTTTTCCGTTACCTGCTGCGTTTTAAATCGCCGGTGTAACTGCTGCCCGTGAACTCCATTGCCTTAAGCCTAACAACGTTTCCATGGAAACACGGTAACCAACCAACACTAGGTAGGGATATTTATATTGTAAGCGTGTTTATGTATAACCAGTACATTTCCATAAAATGGCATCTTCACTAATTTGGTAGCTAATTTAGGAGAGATTTCTGATTAAACTGAATAAAAACAACTACAACTGGAGTACATTTGCTTAGCGTCAGAGCTCGTCATGAACCAGCGCCTGACAAATGCGCATGCGCGGCTTACTGACCTTCCATTCAGAGGCCTCGTCCTCCTACAGGACGGACTTTTACCGCACCTGTATTGAGACAGCTCCCACCCCCAGAAATATGATTGGATAGTACGACCCATGTTTTGTGCTTCTATTGGATAGTTGCTGTAATCCGTCAGATGATTGGTGAAATATGAAATACTAGCCAATCCCAGTGTGGAAGGCGGGTTTTTTTTTAGGAGGAAAACCGGTAGGAAATAAATAACGCTAGCTCCACAGGATCACTGAATCGTGTAGAAGTAAGGAGGCTGTTAGCCTGTTTTTGGTAGTTTTGGTTGATAAATTGCAACCATGCCCGGGCAGGTTGATGTACCGACGTTTTCGGAGTTGAACGTCGAGGAGGTACGTGTGTTTATGTCTGAAGTTAATCTTGAAATTAGCTTTGAGCTGAGCAATATCAACTGCAGCTGTATTGCTATAGTGAAATAAGGCTGTGTTCCAAACCGCATACTAACCAACGCTGGGTAATAGCTATGTGAAAATGATAAACACTATTTTTACATACTTCTTAGTAAAGTATGTCTAGTTAATAATGGCTGTATTTGTTAATCCTTGTAGCATTTGTGAGCCGGATGGATAATGTCTTTTTTAAATGTTTAAAACTGGTTCAGTTCAACATTGGCAGTATGACGATTATTAGGTACAGTTCATGTACACAGGGGTGTATGGACCATTGTAGGACCACCAGTGACCCTGTGATAAACCAGCCCTCACTACAGTAGTGACACTGACATTGTACTAATATGGTAGTAAGTGTGACTCCGGTAAGAGTAGCAGGTGCTGAAGTGGTTTTTAAGCATCTCTGTGTCGGCTTACAAGAGCTGATGTCCACTGCTGGATGTAAAATAAAAATAGCATGTTGCATTAACAAACACCAAAGTAAATAAATAAACCTCAACAGTAACATGCATTCACGCGGTATTAGGTACAGCTCCTTGTTTCTACACTCATTGTGTATTATATCCGTTCCACTTCCCATATAGAAGCACTCTGTAGTTCTATAAGTACAGACTGTAGTCCATCTGTTTCTCTACATCTGTAAATTCTTTGTACTTTAAAGGTCAGGACCCCCACAGATTTGGGCGGTGGATTGTTCTCAGCACTGCAGTAACAATAATGTGGTGTGTGTGGATCAGACAGAGCAGTGCTGCTGGAGTTTTCAAACACCTCAGGGTCACTGATGGACTGAAAATAGTCCACCAACCAAAAATTTCCAGCCACCAGCATCGTGTGAGCTGAAGAAGAATTAAAGGATGACTAACTCGACAACAGATGAGCTACCGTCTCTGACTTTATATGATCTACAAGGTGGAGCAGCATTCGAGTTTTATTGTCGTGCACAAAGTAAAACAGGCGTTATAGTGTACAATGAAATTCCTACTTTACTAATCCTCCTTTCATAGGTTTACATGTAAACAAGATTACAATTTACAGGTACACAGCACTGCTGTGTCTGATCCCAGAAAGTTTTATTAAACACAAAACAGAAAAAGAACGGTTGCGTCTTTGCAACACAGCGCACCAGAGTTAAATGCGCTCACTCCCCGTGACTCTGCATTGCATTAAGTGGGTTTGGAAAGTGATTGAATGAATGAGCTTGTTCATACAGCAAATGGGTTCATGTAACATTTTATTTGGCTGTGAAAGTTCTTACGTTGACTTGATGTAGGTCATAACTACAGCTGGGGTGGCTTGGTGGGTAGCACTGTCGCTTCTCAGCAAGAAGGTCCTGGGTTTGATCCCTGGGTGCAGCGGCCTGGCTCATTCTGTGTGGGTCTGTGTGGGTTTACTCCGGGTGCTCCGGTTTCCTCCCACTGTCCAAAGACATGCATTAGGTTAATTGATTAGGCTAAATTGGTTCGTCCTGGATGTATATACAGTGGTGCTTGAAAGTTTGTGAACCCTTTAGAATTTTCTATATTTCTGCATAAATATGACCTAAAACATCAGATTTTCACACAAGTCCTAAAAGTAGATAAAGAGAACCCAGTTAAACAAATGAGACAAAATGTTATACTTGGTCATTTATTTATTGATGATTGAAAATTATTATTACATATTAGTGAGTGGCAAAAGTATGTGAACCTCTAGGATTAGCAGTTAATTTGAAGGTGAAATTAGAGTCAGGTGTTTTCAGTCAATGGGGTGACAATCAGGTGTGAGGGGGCACCGTGTTTTATTTAAAGAACAGGGATCTATCAAAGTCTGCTCTTCACAGCACACGTTTGTGGAAGTGTATCAGCACGAACAAGGGAGATTTCTGAGGACCTCAGAAGAAGAGTTGTTGATGCTCATCAGGCTGGAAAAGGTTACAAAACCATCTCTAAAGAGTTTGGACTCCACCAATTTACAGTCAGACAGATTGCGTACAAATGGAGGAAATTCAAGACCATTGTTACCCTCCCCAGGAGTGGTCGACCAACAGAGAACACTCCAAGAGCAAGGCGTGTAATAGTTGGCGAGGTCACAAAGGACCCCAGGGTAACTTCTAAGCTACTGAAGGCCTCTCTCACATTGGCTAATGTTAATGTTCATGAGTCCACCATCAGAAGAACACTGAACAACAATGGTGTGCATGAGAGGGTTGCAAGAAGAAAGCCACTGCTCTCCAAAAAGAACATTGCTGCTGGTCTGCAGTTTGCTAAAGATCACGTGGACAAACCAGAAGACAATTGGAAGAAGAAAAGCGTTATGTTTGGAGAAAGGAAAACACAGCATTCCAGCATAAGAACCTTATCCCATCTGTGAAACATGGTGGTGGTAGTATCATGGTTTGGGCCTGTTTTGCTGCATCTGGGCCAGGACGGCTTGCCATCATTGATGGAACAATGAATTCTGAATTATATCAGAGAATTCTAAAGGAAAATGTCAGGACATCTGTCCATGAACTGAATCTCAAGAGAAGGTGGGTCATTGCAGCAAGACAAACGACCCTAAGCACACAAAGCCGTTCTACCAAAGAATGGTTACAGAAGAATAAAGTTCATGTTTTGAATGGCCAAGTCAAAGTCCTGACCCTTAATCCAATGGAAATGTTGTGGAAGGACCTGAAGCCAGCAGTTAATGTGAGGACACCCATCAACAACATCCCAGAGCTGAAGCTGTTCTGTACGGAGGAATGGGCTAAAATTCTTCCAAACCGGAGTGCAGGACTGATCAACAGTTACAGGAAATGTTTAGTTGCAGTTATTGGTAGGGTAAATGACCAAGTATAATATTTTTGTCTCATTTGTTTAACTGGGTTCTCTTTATCTACTTTTAGGACTTGTGTGAAAATCTGATGATGCTTTACGTCATATTTATGCAGAAATATAGAAAATTCTAAAGGGTTCACAAACTTTCAAGCACCACTGTATACAGTATGACTGGTCTCTGTGTAACCTTGTGTCTGTTGCTAAAATTGCTGTTGATGATGATCGCGACGTTAAAATAAAACACCTAGAGCTCATTGGTGGTTCTTCTCCAGTGTCAGCACTAACACCTGTTTGTTACTCCATGGAAAGGTAAACGTATCATCAGCAGTCCTGAAGGCAGCTGCGCATCACTATGGCTCGCAGTGTGACAAGGCCAACAAGGAGTTCATGCTGTGTAGGTGGGAGGAGAAGGACCCTAGGAAGTGTCTGAATGAAGGGAGAAAAGTCAACGAGTGTGCACTTAACTTCTTCAGGTAACTTTGCCTCACAACACCTTATAGCAGTTTTCTTAGTACAGTTCGTCCCGACTAACGATGGGGATGTGTTCCAACAAATCCATTTTAAGTTGAATTTTGTAAATCGAGGAGTTTAATACATAATGTATACCATAGTGTGGCCTGTATTAAACATGCTCAAAACATGGCTTTTCCGCAGTACATTTCCCAGCAGTCAACACTCAGAGTTTCTGCTGCATGTTTATTGATGTGTGTTATTGGATTCCCATCATAAAGTCAAAATATTGTAAGCAGAGCAAACAGGGAATCTTGTACTTGATCTGAAAATGCTGGCATGACATCCCAGGGTTTTTTAACAACCACACTCAATTCCGTTTGCTAGTCCCCCTCGCATTTCCCTCAACAGACACAAATAAGGCAGTAATAACCTGCAGCGAATGGACGTCGTCACAAATCCCGTATTACAGCGATTAAGTTCATGAAAGTCAAATCCAGCTGTTCAGTGTTTTTGCAGGTTGTGAAGAACAGTATTGTAAAATAGATTTATTTGAACTGTAACAGTTTAGAGACCCTGCAGAAGTATCTGGAAAGTCTTTAGGTGTTGAGATGAAGTGATTCACTGTGCCAGGTGGGGCAGGTGGCTCCAGATGAAGCAGGACGGTGGAATCAGAAGTCGTAGTCTACCGTGGGATTCAGAGCAAGCATATATCTGTGCTGTGTGCCATATTAAGTGATCTGGGGAAATGGCCAGCTGGGCTTAGGTCAGTGTTTCTGGACTGAATCCTTCACTGCGTCATTGTGTTGCTCCAACACCCTGCAGAACTCCAGAGCTGCTGAATACAGAATGAAATGAGTCAGAAACATGAACCTGGAACTTGTTATTCTGTGCACAGTGTATAAACTGAAAAGAAGTGTTCTACTATGTTTTGTGCAGCCCAAGAGGCTTTATGAGCATGAGGGTTTGAGGGTGTGGCTGGATCTTTCTCTCGTGTATGTATACGATATAGGCAAAAGTTTGTGGACACCCCTTCTAATTGCTGAGCTGTGCCATTTCAGCAGCACTCACTTGTAACACGTTTGTAATGGAAAGCACACATTTCTGGATTCTCCATTGACAGATGGTAGTGGTAGAATGGGATGTACTGATACCCCGGTGACTCAATATGACACAGTTATAGGTAGTCACTTCATCGACTTTCTGCCCTGCTCTCCTTAAACCGTGTCCATAGAGAATGAGTTTGCCAACTTTGACTGAGATCTTGGCTGGCCTGCACAGAACCTTGACTGTTAGACCTTAACTCAATTAGACACCTTGAAAATGCACAGGTATGCCAAACGTGAGCCAGGACATATTGTCTAACATCAGAAGCCGGTCTCACTGTCATGCTCAAATCTAGTGGAAAGCCCTTTTAGAAGAGCAAAGACTGTTTTAGCAGCAAATGTGTGGCACACACTCCATACTTATATATACTTATATATGTATGTACAGTATTGTGCAAAAGTCTTAGGCCACCCTAGGATTAGATGTACCATTATTTTAGCAATGGTATAATGACCGTATATAATTATTGCTCTGTCTCTTTATTAAAATGCAACCAGAAAACACAGGAACTGTGTATGCAGTATTAAAAACTGAGGGAAAAACAGCTTCCATAGGCTACAGTGGAGAGTATTTAATGTGACCTCCCCTTACACTTGAGCAAGAGCAACATCTATGAGCTTCCTTGGGGTGCCAAGTGGACCCTTCTATAGTCCAAGCTGCCTGATCAGGAATGATCTTTTTGGAAGGGTAGCAACTGAGGAAACCACGTTTTTGGAAACCGGGTGAAATAGCTACGATATGCTTAAGCTAACAACGATTGGAATAAAGATCTGTGGGAAAGAGGATTATGGAGTGACGAATCCAAGTTTGAATTTTTAATGTTACGTATGGTCATTATACAATTGCTAAAACAACAAATCTAATGGTGGCCTAAGACTTTTGCACAGTACTGCATATGTGTCTGTCATTACAAATATCTATGTACCCCATAATGGGATGGAATTTGTACATTTACAGAAAGTATCAGGCCTCCTTATCCTCTGCTACTTAGAGCTGAACAGAACAACTGAAGGTTAGGGGTCTTTGAACTTGCAACCGATCAGTAGTCCAGAGCCTTAGCGACTGAGCCCTCACTGTCCCTGTTTAGAGGTATTCCTCAGTAGTCCTCTCCAGCGTGACCCGACAGAGAACTCTTTGATAGGAAACAGAATTAAGGGATTGCCTTTGCTGAGAAGGACACGTGCACTTTCAGATCTGCTGGACCGAAGGACGTTGCAGACATATCTCAGGAGCACAAATGACTTCCCAAAATACTAAATGGAATGCGTAGGTAGAGCCAATATTTTCCACGATGACCATGTTGTGGGACTTAAATTTCAGCGTTGCATAGGCAACTATGAGAATCAGAAATAGCTCAGGAACAAACAGATACTTTGAAAGAAAAATGGGTCAAGATGACTCCACAGGTACTCTGAAATTCCTCACTTGTACACAGAATACAGACAGCAAGCAGTTCTAAGAGTGCACATGCAAAAAATGTTATGCGTTTAATATTGGGGAGAAAATGATCCAACCTGATCTATGCAGTTCCAGTTTCTGGCGTTTCGTCTGTTTTATACCAAGTGCATAAAATATGCATGTAGCTCACGTGGTTTTCAGCCATGACCGTGTGACATTATCATGATGCATGACTAAATCCCATAATTACGTGTCGACCCTCCAGTGTCTGGTTGCTCTGCTTACATCCTGAGTCGACCAGAGAGATTTGCCCCCTGGTCGATTATGTGTAGGAAGTGGTCTGGTTCGTTTCAGTCTGGGTAATGGCAGGCGCTCGGCTCTAATAACACAGCGACGCCTCTGCACCGTGACTGGTGTCTGTCATTAAAACAGAAAACAGCTTTCGGGCAGCTGGTTTGGACGTCTACAGATCTCCTAACCGCTAGCTGTGGAGGGTGGAATAAACTATTTTGTGCGCAGTGTAAACACACAGGAGTAGTGAGCTGGAAAGTGGAAGCAGAGCATGAAGGAACATCCGTGACTTTGAAGAATTAGTCGCGTGATGCGAACAAAAAGCCACGTCACGATACCTGGATTCTGATTGTTCGGTCTTGACGTGTATAGCGATTTTTCGGCGTCGTTTCTCGTGTATATCTTAGTTAGCGATATAGTCCTGCTTGGGTCATTTCATATCCCGATAATGATACAGCACATTTTCTGTTTCTTCAATTTTTTGACCCATTTCTTCTTACATGTTAAATGATATGCACTCAAATTTTATTGCATTTCTCCTTTTATTTAGAAACTCTTGATAGAAATGTGCCAACTCCAATTCAGTGGAATGTTTTTGGCTTGGCGTTTTGTTAGCACCAACTCACAAAACCGCTGTTTCTCAACTAAACTGGGGCCATGTCTTTGCAGATGTAATTTGCAGTGGTAGCTTCCATTTTCGTGATTCTCTGTTGCATGGTGTGCCATGAGAAAAAAGTATCATCTGAACCTGGGGAGTTTTGTGGCTCTCCTTTGTCGGCTCTCTTCATACTCTTTAGCCTGATTTTGTGAAGGTTAATATAATACTATTTCTATTCTATTATACTATAAATTCTGCCATTATTGAATATCAACAATCCATTCAAACAGGATAAATCGGTCTTTTCTCAATGTGATCAAATAAAATCTGCACTCAGATTGGCTAACAGGCAAACAATCTGTATCCAACAGTGTCCAATCAATGAACAGGTTTTACTTGGAATAGCCTGATGTTAAAATTGCAAGTGTGCATTTTCGCTCACTGGCTTTACTTTGCCATGGCTGCAAAATCTGATCACATTTAATAATAAAAATGGATAGAATGGATATTCAGTTGATGTTAAGATATGATTAAGTTTGAGAGAAGAAGGTAAACGGAATCATCTGTTTACCTTCAAAGGTTACATTGCCTTAGTTGGTCTAAGACTATAATGTAATTCCTCATAATTTTAGGCTGTATAATATTTATTAATGTCATGTATACTGAATTATAAGGAATGTAAAGTTAATTACAAACTTTTTTTCTTCATTTTATTCTTGTATGGTGAAAAATATCTTAATCCGGTCTCGGTCTCGGTGTGTGCCAGTCTTGGTCTTGACTACATTATTTATATAATTTCTGTTTATGGATGATTATGGTGCCTTTGATACTGTTAGTAAGAAAGCTTTCCACCAAACTGTTGACTTGCCTGCTGCTGACAAGCTATCGTGAGCAACATTTATCTCCGGCAGCGGTGACAGAATCATGCTGTTCATCAAGCAGCTAAAAACTCTGCAGCTCTCTTGATGGAGAATAATTCCATGTTTCATCAGATGTTTCGTAAGATGCATGTTGTCAGATTTGGCGACGACTGCTTTGGCAAGTGAAGCCATACTTTAGATCTCTGAGACGTAGTCATGCTCGGTCTCTGTGCAGCAATGAGGCAGTGAGATACAGCTGTGGGGTTCTAATGACCCTTCTGGTTCTCGTCTCATGTTATTGAAAGTCCTACATAAATGTAATGTTGTTTTTCATTAGAATTGAAAGTCAGCACAGTGTTTTGAGACTTTATTTATTGCTGTATTTAGTAGCTGCTGAGACACCAGAGCACCTACAGTAGACTCATGTTCTTGTTTGTTTGCTTTTGGATACAAGAGAACTACATGTGATGAGGGGACGCGAGTGTGTCGAGAGCAAGTGCTTATAGAGACTAGAAATCATTACTAGTTGCCTTTTTTTACCCCCCATGTATTGTTGAGCGTATTTTTAAATCGGCTTTGCGCTCTGCAGGCAGATTAAGGGGAACTGTGCTGAGTCCTTCACCGAGTACTGGACCTGCCTGGATTATTCGAGCCTGGCTGAGCTGCGTCATTGCCGGAAGCAGCAGAAGGAGTTTGATAACTGTGTGCTGGAGAAGCTGGGCTGGGAGAGACCTGATCTGGGAGATCTGTCCAAGGTTACTTACACACTCACACTCACACACACACACTCTCAGACTCACTGTTCTTTCTGCTTATGCAGAATTTAGCAGCGTTCATTACCAGTGCCCATCTTTACATTTATGGCTTTTAGCACATTTGGACGCCCTTGTCCAGAGGTACATTCCATGCAATTATCGATTAAGGGTCTTGTTCAAGGACCTTGTTAGAGGTGGGATTGTTAAATATGGGATTATTATAAGTGGGATTTGAACCCTGGACCTTATGGTCCATAGTCCAGTAGCTTCACCACTAGGCCACCTTTACCTTAAACTTAGAATCGTTAAGAACCGGAATCGAGAATCAGAATTGGAATCGATAAAATGTAAACAATGCCCAACCGTAAACGCACATCTGCAGTTCTTAGTAATAGTGTTTCAGACGGAGTTATAATCTGTGTGTGGTGTCAAAATCTTTTTGGATCATACTTACAGTGGTGCTTTACAGTTTGTGAACCCTTTAGAATGTTCTATATTTCTGCATAAATATGAGCTAAAACATCATCAGATGTCCTAAAAGTAGATAAAGAGAACCCGGTTACACAAATGAGACAAAAATATTATACTTGTTCATTTATTTATTGAGGAAAATGATATATTAGTAAATCACTAATAAATATTAGTGAGTGGCAAAACTTTGTGAACCTCTAGGATTAGCAGTTAGTTTGAAGGTGAAATTAGTCAGGTGTTTTCAGTCAATGGGATGACGATCAGGTGTGAGGGGGCACCCTGTTTTATTTAAAGAACAGGGATCTATCAAAGTCTGCTCTTCACAACACACATTTGTGGAAGTGTATCATGGCACGAACAAAGGAGATTTCTGAGGACCTCAGAAAAAGAGTTGTTGATGCTCATCAGGCTGGAAAAGGTTACAAAACCATCTCTAAAGAGTTTGGACTCCACCAATCCACAGTCAGACAGATTGTGTACAAATGGAGGAAATTCAAGACCGTTGTACCCTCCCCAGGAGTGGTCGACCAACAAAGATCACTCCAAGAGCAAGGTGTTTTTTTGTAATATAGTTGGTGAGGTCACAAAGGACCCCAGGGTAACTTCTAAGCAACTGAAGGCCTCTTCTCACATTGGCTAATGTTAATGCTGATGAGTCCACCATCAGAAGAACACTGAACAACAATGGTTGTGCATGGCAGGGTTGCAAGGAGAAAGCCACTGCTCTCCTTGTAAAAGTGTTATGTTTGGAGAAAGGAAAACACTGTATTCTAGCATAAGAACCTTATCCCATCTGTGAAACATTGGTGGTGGTAGTGTATCTTGGTTTGGGCCTGTATTGCTGCATCTGGGGCAGGACGGCTTGCCATCATTGATGGAACAATGAATTCTGAATTATTTCAGAGAATTCTAAAGGAAAATGTCAGGACATCTGTCCATGAAACTGAATCTCAAGAGAAGGAATCTCAAGAGAAGGTGGATCATGCAGCAAGACACCGACCCTAAGCACACAAGCCGTTCTACCAAAGAATGGTTACAGAAGAATAAAGTTCATGTTTTGGAATGGCCAAGTCAAAATCCTGACCTTAATCCAATGGAAATGCTGTGGAAGGACCTGAAGCGAACAGTTAATGTGAGGAAACCCACCAACATCCCAGAGCTGAAGCTGTTCTGTACGGAGGTCTGTTAGGTAAGGCTCTTAGCCCTGAACTGCTCCGCGTAAATGTGAGAGAAAACAAAAAGGCTAAATGAAATACAAAGCACCTGCATGAAACTGAGCTTCAATGTTGGATTCGATCCACTGCGGTCTTCTAGCCCAAATGCTGCATTAATCAGCTCCACAGACAGCGATGGCTCCTTACTAGCATAAAAAGGCTAAAATTCATGAATCTCACAGTTGAAAGATTGTAAAAAAAAAAGATATTTTTAATACCTAATCATTTGCCATGTTTTTATAACCATTTTGGAATCGTACCTTGGAATCGTTAAGAATCGGAATCGATAAAATGCGAACAATACCCAACCCTAGCAGAATATGAAGATTATGACAAACTTCAGGGGTCAGCTGTCCATGACGGGCCTAAACCAGTCAAGGCACCGGCACAAAGCACACTCAGCAAACCATAGTGGAACAGTACTGCAGAAAAGTGCCTGACGACAAGAAAAACAACAGATGGCAAGACACAAATGCTGTTAGCAATTACAACGTGAGAGCACAGTGCCAGTTCAAGTGATTGAGAGAGATGGGTTCAAACAAGTTAAAACAATTATCGTTATCAACAAACTCCCAGAGAATATCGGGATAACATTTTTTTGTCAGTATTGCTCATCCCTACTAGAGACTTGACTAGGACTTGCACTTCATAGACCCCAGATGTGACTCGCACACAAAGAACGAGAGACTCTACATCGGCCATTAATGGTGTATATCTTTTGCTATTGTGAAGCATTTGTGTTTTGTTTCTGGCTTGAGGTCAAACCACACTTGCTGTCTTTTATTCAGTTCACTTTCATAATCAGGCGTTTAATCTCTCCTCTGTCAGGTGACCAAGGTGGCCACCGCTCGGCCTCTGCCTGAGAACCCGTACCACTCCAGAGAGAGACCCGAGCCCAATCCTGTGATCGAAGCCCCGCTTGAGCCCGCCAAGTATGGCAGCCGCACTTTTTTCTGGAACTGGTAAAGAGGGACGTCTGGTTGTCCCCATTAAGCCCAGCATCCTGCCGCTGTCGAACCTCTCAGACATTTCCAGAACCCAACGGACAGTAACTCAACAGGTGCTTCACCTGCAGTACCGGTCTGCTATCCCTTCATGCAGAAGTGTATCAAATAAACAAAACAATTGCTGTGCTGTTGAATAAATGGATTTAATTTAAATGTTGCTTCAGGTTTTGCTTTCCAGTCACCATCCTGCTCATGCAGGTCTGCTCAGTTCTACCGTCTTCACCTGTGGTTATGAGGAAAGAACCAAAACCAGTCAAACCTGGTTTTAAAAGATGAACATGATAGTTACTTGGACTCTTCTGATCAAATCTTATAATGGGTCAGATCGCCTGTCAGACATATAAAGCTGTGGTCTTTTATTGGGCTTGGACCTTCCTCAGGTGCTGTGCTATGGCTTACTGAAAGTGTGTGACAATGATCACAGTTGAAACCCCACTTTATTTCTAGGCTTGTACACCCCTCCCCCTTTGGTTTCCATTTGAGGAAGTAGAGACCACCACCAGGCCTCTCGTGTTCCTCCTGGACTCCAACACCCATGTCTTTTCAGTGAGGGGTCTGGTTTTCTGGCGTTAACACAAAGCCGAGCAGAATTCCAGCACATGTTCACCGAGTTTCTGCCTTTCTTCCAGTTCTGCAATTGATCTTCCACTGTTGGTTGTGGTCGTGGCACTCTGGTTTGTCTCTGCCACAGTGATGCTGAAATGGTGCTGGTCCAAAAAATGCCATGCATTCTTTCTGCCTTGTTATATTAAGACCAGGATTTTTTTTTAAAGCCTATGCTCTGTTGTGCACCAATTTCGAAATCTGGGCTTAACTGGATCTGCTAAATAATTTTGACTCTGACCCTACCTACCATAGTCATAGAGAGGTGAAATGAGTACATTTTACTATTACTGTGGAACTGTTTTGGCACAGTTAGGCTACTGGAATATTTGAAGAACCTCCAGAAATAGAACTGCCACTCTTCGGCCCTTGGGAAAGACCCTGTAAACAACAATTGCCTGAATTGTATTACTGGTCCTTCTCAAAAAATTAGCATATTGTGTTAAAGTTAATTCTTTTCCGTAATGTAATGATAAAAATTAAACTTTCATATATTTTAGATTCATTGCACACCAACTGAAATATTTCAAGACTTTTATTGTTTTAATACTGATGATTTTGGCATACAGCTCATGAAAACCCAAAATCTCACAAAATAGCATATCATGAAAAACAGGTTTCTCTAAACGAGCTATTAACCTAATCATCTGAATCAACTAATTACTCTAAAACATCTGCAAAAGATTCCTGAGGCTTTGGAAAACTCCCAGCCTGGTTCATTACTCAAAACCGCAATCATGGGTAAGACTGCCCCACCTGACTGCTGTCCAGAAGGCCATCATTGACACCCTCAAGCAAGAGGGTAAGGACACAGAAAAGAAATTCTGAACGAATAGGCTGTTCCCCAGAGTGCTGTATCAAGGCACCTCAGTGGGAAGGAAGTCTGTGGGAAGGAAAAAGTGTGGCAGAAAAAACACTGCACAACGAGAAAGAGGTGGACCGGACCCTGAGGAGGATTGTGGAGAGAAGGGCCGATTCCAGATCCACCGTGCACAGGAATTAGGGGCAGGAAGGAAATGGGCTACAGGTGCCGCATTCCCCAGGTCAAGCCACTTTTGAACCAGAAACGGCGGCAGAAGAGCGCCTGACCTGGGATACAGAGAAGCAGCACTGGACTGTTGCTCAGTGGTCCAAAGTACTTTTTTCGGATGAAAGCAAATTTTTGCATGTCATTCGGAAATCAAGGTGCCAGAGTCTGGAGGAAGACTGGGGGAGAAGGAAAATGCCAAAATGTCTGAAGGTTCAGTGTCAAGTACCCACAGTCAGTGATGGGTCTGGGTGCCATGTCAGAGCTGATGGTGTTGGTCCACACTGTGTTTTATTCAAGGGCAGGGTCAATGCATTCTAGCTATCAGGAGATTTTGGAGCACTTCATGCTTCCATATGCTGAAGAGCTTTATGGAGATGAAGAGTTTCATTTTCAGCACGACTGGCACTGCTCACAGTGTCAAAACCACTGGTAAATGGTTTACTGACCATAGTATTACTGTGCTCAATTGGCCTGCCAACTCTCCTGAAACCTGAACCCGATAGAGAATCTGTGGGATATTGTGAATGGGCCTCCATACAAACACCTCAGCAGTGCCACAGGCTGATTGCCTCCATGCCACGCCCGCATTGAAGCAGTCATTTCTGCCAAAAGGATTACCCGACCAGTATTGAGTGCATAAATGAACATAATAATCTGAAGGTTGACTTTTTTGTATTAAAAACATTTTTTTTTTTATTGGTTGGATGAAATATGCTAATTTTGTGAGGATTTTGGGTTTTCATGAGCTGTATGCCAAAATAATCAGTATTAAAACAATAAAAGACTTGAAATATTTCAGTTGGTGTGCAATGAATCTAAAATATATGAAGGTTTAATTTTTATCATTACATTACGGAAAAGAATTAACTTTATCACAATATGCTAATTTTTTTAGAAGAACCAGTAGTAAGGTTGTAAGCTGTAAATGGCCTGTTATGATCGATGTATTGTGAGAATCCTAAGCATGCCACCACCATCTGTAGTCTGAGCGAGCTTAGACTGGCAGGGTTGCTGTTAATCTGAGCGGCACTAGCCACCCTTCAGTGTCTGTTAAAGCAGCTTTTGACTCATGTTTAATCTTTGTCGGTTTTGCAAATACCTTTCTATCCACTCAGATCGGGTCCCTTATTGCGTCTTAAACCTCTTGAGGTTTGATGTTTAGAGTGGTTTTCTTTGCCACTTTCCTCTTGAGTTGCTCATTACAATAAGCTGCTTTGACACATTGTCTTGTATACAGAATGGAGATGTTTCCCCTCGATCCCTCACAGCTGCACTTCATGTTTGGCCGCAGTATGCCATTGAATGTGCAGTGGTTACAAAAGGTATAACAGTGGCTAAGTTTACAAGCAGCCTAATACACAAGCATATCAGCGTATTATGCTCACCCCTTGTTTCTACACTCACTCCATTATAGCCACTCTGTTTCCTGTATAGATGGACTTTGTAGTTCTATAATTCTAGACTGTAGTCCCATATGTTTCTCTGCATACTTTGAGCTTCCTTTCACCATGTTCTTCAATGCTCAGGACCCCCACTGGAAAGGTTAAGCCAGTGACACTGACATGGTGGTGGTGTGTTTGTGTGGATCGGACACATCAGGGCTGGGCTGAGAATAGTCCACCAACCAGAAATATCCAGCCAACGGCATCCTGTAAGCAGCGTCCTTTGACCGCTGATGAAGGATTGGAGGATGATTAACACGAACTGTGCAACAACAGACAAGCTTCTGTCTCTGACTTGCATCTCCAAGGTGGAACAGCTAGGTAGGAGTGTCAAACCAGCAGTAAACGGCACCAGTCTGTCGCAGTGCACATGCACACGCACTTGGATGCTTAAGAGACTGAATGTATTTAGAACGTGGGAGGATACCCATGCAGACACAGGGAAAAGATGCTAATTACACACAGGCAGTGGCCGGACTGGGACTCGAATCCGATAACCGCTGTGACGCCCAACACAGACACGGACTAATATATTATGGAGGGTGTTTCCAGATTTATTCAAAGCACAACGAGCCCAGGTTTGATCCATGTACATCAATTCAACATGAGCCCCTTGGGTGACGCAATAACCAACAAATGGGCCTTACTCCCTGTATAACAGGGGCCCAAGAGTGACAGCTTGGTTGGATTTGAACTCACCACCTTCTGATCAGTAGTCCAGAACCTTAGCCTCTTGAGTCACTCCTTGAGTCACTATGAAAATAAACTGTAGGAGAAAGACCTGACTGAACATGATATCATTGCTAGAAGTTCAGTGTTTCTCCAATGAATCGTTGCTATGTGACTGGCAGGAGTCTGTTTGGGGTGAAACGGGTCACCAGGCCCCGTTCCTGCAGGTAAAAACAACCTGAGGGCTGGAACACACCAGCATGTTCACCTCTGTATAAAAGGCTTCATTCACCTACAAATCAAGAACTGTAGAACCAGCCCTTCCTTCACCTCTCCATTCTGCGAGCTCTGTAGGTCCGGTCCTAGGTGTTTGTGTGTGTAAAACCAGACCGAGGCTGTGTAGTGTCAAGGACCTCAGGGTTGGAGGTTCGGTCCCTTTGGGCCAAGGCCAATTTCCTCCAGCCCTCGGCTCTCACTTCCTGTTTCGAGCAGGAGTGTCTGTGCAACACAACTCCAGTTCAAAGAGCGAGAGCAGGAGAACAGAGCTGCACTGCCCTTCTGTTCAACTGCACCGCTCCAGACCACCTCAGGTCAACCGGCCCCAGAGGCAACGCACAGCACGGCCCAATATAAATACAACTAATGGGCAAAGCTCTGTTTTTCACCACTCTTGATTAATATACAGAAAACGAGCGAAGACCTTTCGGGCTGTTTTTCCAGCGCAGGTTGCTGGATTGAATTTCAGTGTTAATAGGGATTCTCCAACCGGTCTGTTACTCCAGACTAGCAAAGCACGATCTTATCAGGCAGGCTTGTGCTTCTGGACATAGACTTTAAAGCTTGTCTGGGAGATTAGAATCTGAAAGTGATTCCTTTTTTATTTCTTTGTGTTAGCTCATAGCTCGTCATCCGTTAAGAGAAGTTCAGTTTTATGTGTATGGCTTTAAAAAGCTACTAATTATCCAGACGTCACATAAAATTGGTTTTAGTTGATTTTTTTTGTGTGCCAATTTATTTTGATAGCGCTTTTTAGAATGGGGCGTTGCCTCAAAGCAGGTTTACAACGGTCTAGGCCCCCAGCCTTATCTGAGCAAGCCTAGGGGAACAGTGACAAGGAAAAACTCCCTAGTTAAAAGGAATAAACCCAAAAATGGGACCCAACTTCCTTGGACAGCCTAGATGTTATATGTAAGAATTAAACCAGGTAGCCTAATTAATGAGCTTACGGCAATAGTTTAAATACACAGAAACCAAATATAAAAATTACAAGAGAGAACATTGAAAGAAAAAAAAAATGTAGACTCTAATAAATAAGTGTTAGTACTCTCACATCAGCCTGCCTGTTTGGAGTTTGTATGTTCTCCTGTTCTCTGTGCACGAGTTTCCTTCAGGTACTCCAGTTTCCAAAGACATACTGTTGATCTCCTAATTTCCCAGTGTGAGGGAGTGGGTGTGTGCATACATACATGTGCCCTGTCCAAGATTGCCTTGTGCCCTGTGCTGCCTGGATCGGAGGTGCATCCGGAACAATGAGTTATATGCAAAGTGAGTGAGTGCTTGAACCCTGCTTATCCTGGTCCAAAGTCTGTCCCCGAACTGGCGCAGGCAGGGGTGCGCCCTGGCCCAGAAGGGGTCGCAGTTAGAGCACCAGGGGACGAAATGTAATCCACACACAATCTGGTCTGTGTGCCTGATCCACAAGTGCGTACGCCAATTTTATTTCGAGAAAATTGCAAGGTGATGAGAGATTGCACAGCTGTACACGGACGTACATGGACTGTTTACTGGAATTACTCAGAACTTCACATAGCATTCAAAAACAAGTGCTAACAAACTTTTAGTCAAGCTTTAACAGTCCTTCCAAGTATTGAATGAAATGGCAACCCCAGATCAGAAAGTTTGGGACAGTTTGGGATTTTTTTAAACAGTACGAACCCAAGGCATTCATGTTTTGTCTGGTCATATTCATTCTATTTGTTAATAAACATCCGTTCCTGCATTTCAGGCCTGCAACACATTCCAAAAACAGTTGGATTCTGAGCAATTAGTGTTTCAGGTGTTACTTTGTCCCATTCCTCCTGCAAACACGTCTTACGGTATGAAAAGTACTGGGTTGATGTTGGTGTATTTTTCAAAAATTCTCCACATATCCTCTTTTGGGGACAGGTCAGGATGTGTACCCTCTTCATGCCTTTGTAATGTGTGCAGCATGTGGTTTTGCATTGTCTTGTTGAAAAATGCATGGACGTCTCTGGAAAAGATGTCGTCTTGAAGGCAGCTTATGTTGCTCTAAAGTCTACTTTTCTGCGTTAATACTGCATCACAGAAGTGTAAATGACCTTTGCCAGGAGCGCTGACCCAACCCCATACCATGACAGACCCTGGCTTTTGGACTTGCTGATAACAGTATGGATGGTCCAGAGTACACGGAATCCTTTTGAAAATTTGAGAGCATAAACAATTATGCACATATATTGCAATTTGTCACCTTGATTTTCAATCTGGTTGCCATGTTATACCTAATTCAGGGGAAAAAAAGATTATTTTCCTGACCTCTGCAAGGCTCCATACTTCTGTTTATATAAGAGGCTTCACATGAAAACTCCTACAGTTGTTATTGACCCTGACCTGCTTATTTAAAACCCCCCTCTCCCCCAGATTTCCCAAGGTGTGGTGCAGTCCTGCAGCTCGTGAAGGGGAAGCTGATGACAGCGCTGGCTCTGATCCCAACCTCGCCATCACAGCGCGGGACAGGGACGTGTGTGGACCTCTGTACGCTGTGGGCAGGGCCCGAGGGCTCGTGGCAGCCCCCGGCTCAGACCCTAACACAGGAAAGTGGGGTCAGCATGAACTGACACTGCCCTGGCGCAGGAAGCCCAGTCTGGCAGCGGAAAGAAATACAATACAGGAGTTTCAGAAAAGCTGCAACATGCCCCGGGACTGAAACGCTCAAACAAACCAGCTCGTTCGCTGCGCTGTGCCGTCAATATTCCCTATTGTTCAACCAAGATTTTGAGATCTTTAGATAAATATTTGGATAACCATTGGCACAAACAACTCGTGGACGGTAGCAACGGTCACAAGGTCAGGAATGCCCAGGGACCTGCTTCTGCAGGGATCTTGAACAATCGGTTCCTCAAATGTAGGTGCGGATTGGTTCTTTCACACCCACGTTTTCGGAAAACGTAGACCTAGGTGGTTCAGTTCCCCCAGGTTAGCTTGTTGATGCTGAAAGAGAAGCACAGGAGTGTTTACTTTAGCTTTTCCTCTCTCCTCTGATCCTCTGCGTCAAGAGGTGCTTTCATGTTTCCTTTTAAGACGTCCACTCACTTTGAACTTGCATGCAGGTTGAGCTTGAATGGGCCGCGTGCCGCAGACCCGCGCACGTATCCAGCCAGATGGTTCCCCTCGGAACAATGCATGCACGCTCTGGGACACTGCAGCGTCTGATCTGTGCCATGTGTATAATGAAGCTTGCATATTTAATGAGATTAGTGTCGGGTGTTTGACAGGAGAGATTGACTTAGTCCATACGCACACAGAAAACCGCCAAGCCGCAGATCTCCAGGCAATCGGAAGTAGTCTGAAATGGAGTGTGAATTACTTAATCCTGCTGCACATCCAAATGACCTCGACAGTTCTCTGAGACGCTTCATTCCAAATCTCTCAAGGAACTATGGGAGATATTAAAGGATAGGTTGACAACAGGAACCACCTACATTTTAATTCATCATAAAGCTCTGTGGCACATTAGAACATGAATGCGTTGCCAAAAACTATGCAGATGCTCAAGAAAACAGACAATCACATTCATTCATTCTCTTATCAGCTTAAAAAGTACTATGAGACTGTGGTAGCCTAGTGGTTAAGGTACTGGACTATGGACCAGAAGATCCAGGGTTCAAATCCCACCTCTGCGAAGTTGCCACCGTTGGGTCCTTGAGCGCCTTCTTTGTACAACCCCTGGCAAAAAGTATGGAATCACCAGTCTTGGATGAGCACTCATTCAGACATTTCATTCTGTAAAACAAACTCAGATCAAAAACATGATACAATAATAAGGTCATTCCAAAGTGCAACTTGTTGGCTTTCAGGAACACTCAAAGAAATGAAGAGAAAACATTGTGGAAGTCAGTGAATGTTACTTTTATTGACCAAGCACAGGGAAAAAAATATGGAATCACTCAATTCTGAGGAAAAAAAGTATGGAATCACTCAAATCGGAGGTAGAAAATAAGGACACACCCAGTCAATTTCCTTTCCCTAAATGGACACCTGCCTCAGAGTAGATCTGCTCGTTAGTCTGCAGTTAAAAACACCTGCAGTCATGACACCTTGGAGGGCTGTTGACGAAGTGGAGTGGCAAGAACCATGGCTCCAATAAGAGAAATGTCTCTTGAAACAAAAGAGAGGATTGTGAAACTTCTTGAAGAACGTAACTCTTCACGCATGGTTGCTAAAGATGTGGGCTGTTCACAGTCAGCTGTATCCAAGATATGGACCAAATACAAACAGCATGGAATGGTTGTTAAAGCCAAGCGTACTGGTAGACCAAGAAAGACATCAAAGCGTCAAGACAAACAACTTAAGGCCATTTGTCTTGAAAACCGAAAAAGTACAACTACACAGATAAAGCATAAATGGGAGGAAGCTAGAGCCAATATATGTGACCGAATCGTTAGAAATCGTCTAAAGGAAATGGGATTTCAATACAGGAAAGCTAAAAGAAAACCATCATTGACACCTAAACATAAAAGAACAAGACTGCAATGGGCTAAGGAGAGGCAATCATGGACTGTGGATGACTGGATGAAAGTTATCTTCAGTGATGAGTCAAGAATCTGCATTGGACAAGGTGATTATGCTAGAACTTTTGTTTGGTGCCGTTCCAGTGAGATTTATGAAGAGGCCTGCCTGAAGAAAACAACCAAATTGTCACAGTCCTTGATGATATGGGGCTGCATGTCAGGCAAAGGCACTGGGGAGATGACTGTGGTTAATTCTCCTATCGATGCACAAGTTTACACTGAGATTTTGTACAGTTTTCTCATCCCTTCAGTTGAACAGATGTTTGGAGGTGATGATATAATTTTCCAAGATGACAATGCATCTTGCCATAGGGCAAAAACAGTGACACATTCAGTCGATGTCATGGCCTGCAAATAGTCCAGATCTCAACCCAATTGAAAACCTGTGGTGGAAATTGAAAAAAATGGTCCACAAGAAGGCTCCGACCTGCAAAGCTGATCTGGCAACTGCTATCAAAGAGAGTTGGCACCAAATTGATGCAGAATACTGTTTGTCACTCAAGTCGATGCCTCAGAGACTGAAGGCCGTTATAAAAGCCAAAGGTGGTGCAACTAAATACTAGTGATGTATTTTGAATGGGTCTTTTGTTTATCTGTTTTTCATGATTCCATACTTTTTTCCTCAGAATTGAGTGATTCCATATTTTTTTCCCTGTGCTTGGTCAATAAAAGTAACATTCACTGACTTCCACAATGTTTTCTCTTCATTTCTTTGAGTGTTCCTGAAAGCCAACAAGTTGCACTTTGGAATGACCTTATTATTGTATCATGTTTTTGATCTAAGTTTGTTTTACAGAATGAAATGTCTGAATGAGTGCTCATCCAAGACTGGTGATTCCATACTTTTTGCCAGGGGTTGTAATTGCTAAGACAGTATCTGAATAAGGGTGTCTGCTAAATGCCTAGATGGAAGATCTAGGTACTAGACAGGCCGCCAATCCATCATAGGGCTCACTCACATGCTAAGGGCACTTTAGAAAGTACAATTAACCTATCTTCATGCCTTTGGACTGTAGGAGGACACCAGAGCACCATATTCTGTAAGAAATGTAAGTAGTTAGTAATATTTTTAACCATGGTTTTTCCTGGTCAGGGGTGGTGGGGGGCTCTGGTGACTATCCCTGGAGAACACCGGGTGCAAACATAAGCGTGTCTTGGGCAGGACTCCAGTCCATCACAGGACTGGGTGGGTGTTGCTGCTGTAGCACTGGGGGATGATCCCCATCGGCCTCTCTTCACTTAGAACTAGCCAATTGTGTCTGCATGTGACCCCACTAAGCCACTTGAACTCACCATATTTATTAATATATCTCTTTTAACAACACGCATATCGCAAAATAGCTTTACAGGGGGACAAATAAAGGAGTACTATGACAGGCACGGACACTTTTAACGTCATGTACAGCTTGTTACAAATATGTAGTGGAAAATCATACACAAAAAGTCAAGTCAGATTTATTTATATAATGGTTTTTACAATGGAGCATTGTCTCAAAGCAGTTTAACAATTTTTGATTTATATTCTAACATCTGGGGCCATCCCAAATGGAGCAAGCCTAAGGTGACAGTGGAAAGGAAAAACTCCCTAAACGTGATAAGGAAGAAACCTTGGGAGGACCAAGACTCAAAAAGTGACCCAACCTCCTTGGGTGGCTTAGATGATAAATGTAAGAATTGATCTAAGTAGGTATGCAGTAATAGTTCAAAAAACAGAAACTAGGTAAATAAAACTATGCATATTGGCGTTATGTACTCCGATACACGTAGTCACTTTAGGAAAAACACGAATAACTTATACAAAAAAGTCTCTTAACACATCACCCAGGTTAGAACAGCTTCTAGTTCAAGTGTGAGTTAATGAGCAAACAGGCATTTGAATTGTAATATAAATACACACACACGAATGACGGACTTCTGCTCTTTAACTCCCGCCTCTGCTCGTGGATCCTCAGCGTTGATTGGCTGTTGAGGTGGCCAGCTGTTTACAGCCGCAGCATCCAAAGTTAAAAGACAGATTTTTATTTCCTTTTGTAATTAATTATACTTTTTAGACCTGTTAAAGTGAATGGACGGTGCTCAGATTGTCATTAAACAGCACATAGCTATATTGTAAAAATAGGTTAGTGCTAATTATTTTGCCAACTGTAGGTTAAGGGAAATGTTTCAAGCATGTTCAAGGCAGACCAGGCTATGATACATACAGTTTAAATAAAACTCCTCAGTTTATGATACAATCACTTTATATTGGATTTATCGTAAAATTACCGCCCGAGCGTTGACTTGTGCCTGTCGTTGTATGGCCATTGATACAGAAGAGCAACATTAAATACAGTAAACTAAACAAACAAACATCGGAAACATAACCCCATCATAAAGTGCGCATATGTAGGCAAGTCTAGACCCCAAATAACCAGCCATGGAAAAACTCAAGAGAAGAAATAAACCTTGAGAAAAACCAGGCTCAAATAGGAACCCATCCTCCTCCAAATGGGACTGGACAGCAGAATTAAGTTCTTAAGAGACCTTGTTTAGCTGAATATAAAAGAAATCCTAGCTGTATTGTGTATGAAAGGTTCAGTGTAGCATGTCATGAAGGAGAGTCTTGAGAGACCAAAACAGGCTTAGCTGAACTGGAACGGTTTATAGTTTCTGCAGCAGATCTTGGAGATGATTCACTGCAGCCACACTAGCTTAGTCAACAAATAAAATGATATTCATTTCAAAGGAATTCAATAGCTCCCAGCCACATTTCTTCTAGAATGGGCTTTTGCGTCCTAATAAATGCACTAAGGCAGGGTGGCTAATTTTAGACGTCACACTGAAAAGACCGATTTGGGCCGCCGAGTATTTCTGAAGTACCTCCATATCCACCTCAGACCTCCAGCTGAGATTTTCTTTAGAAGACCTGTATTATATGGCGGGGTTCTTTCTGAGAGCTCCCGTATTACCCTGTTTTACGCTGTACTGCGCCTCACTGAAGAGGGAATGTGGAGTATTTGCAGCTGATGGCTACTCCGTATCCAGCTGTTTGCATTCCACGCACCACGTGCCGTGTAAAGGCCTTTTGTGCTTGAGAAGGTGTGTTAAAGGTTCGCTGCGTGGCAGTTGTGTTTCAGAGTGAGGCGTTAAACTGAAACCCAAGTGACTGAGTGTTGTGTTGTTAACACGCTATGCTGCATGTATGTGCAATGTGTTCGAGCTTGCCATGTGCTTGTGTGTTTTAGCCACCGCTTCAGAAAAGGCTTTGTCTTACCCTTCAAATATCATTTGAAAAACTACAAATTGGAAGGTAAGGACCTGCACGGTCTGTCCAAAAAAATCAGTGTGAGGCCGTGTGTTATGACGTGAGCTGTCTAAACAGAACGTACCTGCCTGTGGGGGTCCTTGTGCCACTGAGAACGTGGTGATGGATGCTCTGAGATGTTTAGGATAAGAAACAAATCAGTGTATGTAATGGAATGCTCTACACTGACACTCCAACTGTCCACAGGCAGATGTTGGAGCAGGTACTAAACAGCCATGCAAAATGTTTAATTCCATTTATTTGTAAAGTACAAATTTCAGTTCAAGCCAGTGGTTTTGAATATCAGCGTCCGAGAAGTCCAGCTCATCCCTTCAATTCTCTCCAAGCAGCGACATACTCATGCATTGAAACATCACATGCATTGAGCCCAACACTAGGGGGATCCAGGATCAAGTCCCAGTGGTGCCTTCCACTCAGTTTGGGTATCACAGATCAACATCTAGTCTGGGTTCTTTTGTTTTAAGTCTTGGTCCTCAAAGGGTTTCTTCATCATCACATTTAGGTGATATAGTTTTTCCTTGCCACTTTTACACAGGGCTTATTTGGGGGGTGTGGGTCTAGATGCTTGAAAAGCTGCTTTGAGACAATGCTGTATTGTAGAAAGAGCTATAGAAATAAATTAGATTTAACTTGATATGAAAGCTTGATATGCAAGCGTGTCTCAGGTAGGGGAAGCTCTTCAGGGGACCATCCACCAGAGTTCAGTCGTTGCCCCATACAGGGAATGCTTTCATCTGCACCCTGTGTTCTCCATGTTTAAGCCCCAATCGTTCCATTTTGGCTGGGATTGAGTATCAGATCCAGGTACAATTGACTTTATCTGACAGAGGTGAGACTGTTCAGGGGGTTTGCCTGCATGAAGGCTCTACCAGAACTCAAACCCGTGTTCCTTTGTTAGTGAATTACCATGCTAAGCCACTGCTCCACATGAACGCTGGAGGTTTTTCCTGCTTGTCAGTCATGTCTGATTGCATATATGGGTGTTTTTTAAGAGAACTGAAGGGAGCAGCAGATATGCTTGTTTGCTGAGATTCAGAACTGTTGCTTCAACTAAAAAAACCTTCATAAAATTCCTGATGTTCCCTTCAATTTACACATTGGACTCAACTAGTCACATGCAGGCATGATTGGATAGGAGACCAGCTGTTGGGTCATTGTACTTCAACACCAATCCCTGCCTGCCCTGCAATGGACTGGATCCTTGTACAGGGCAAGCATACTCCTGCGCCCTGATGGGGCCAGCTGTTATGTTAGAGAGGCTAATTACTTTCTACCTAAATGTGCATTGCGAGAATTAAGAGAATTAATTATTGACCTCACTCCTCATTTAGGTGGGCATGCGTGGCCAAGCTTGTTGTCACAGGGGCTCTGCTCTAGAAGCGCCAATTTCCGAAGGTGCCCTGTGGTATCTCACTCCAAGACATTAGCAGCAGGTCCTTTGAGCCCTCCATGGATTGGACTTGTTTGTTCAGCATATCCCACAGATGCTCCATAGGATTAAGATCTGGGGAATTTGGAGGCCAAGTCTGAAATCAATGTATTCAAATCATTCCTGAACGATTTTTGCTGTGTGCCAGGGTGCGTTATCCTGCTGAATGAGTGAATTAGTGAATACAGGTAGTCCTCGATTTACGATGGGGATGCGTGACAAATCCATAATAAGAATGTTTCGTAAACTGAGGAGTTTAATTTATACTGTTTATATATCATAGCATAGTCTACCTTAAACATGCTTAAAACACTTATATTAAACTAAACTTGGGAAAGTCATGAATGCAAAGCTTCTTTTGTAATTAAGTATTTGAATATCTCATGTAATTTATTGAATAATGTATTGAAAGTGAAAAACAAAAACGATTACTGTCACGATCGTGGCTTTTCCACACTACATTTCCCAGTGCTCATCACTCCCACCATGTGACTCCCTCTATCACGCCCTGCCGGAGTTCCTCATTTAGCACAGGAGAGATAGGGACTACATCTGCTGTTGCCACGAAGGGGTGTATATGCTCAGCAGCAATGTTTAGGTAGGTGGTAAGTGTCACAGTAACATCCACATGGATGTCAGTAGTCAAGGTTTCCTAGAATGTGAGAATAAAGTGTTGTAATTATAAACCATTAGCATTCCCTTTAAGCCTACCTTCCCTTTAACAGTTGGATCTACTTTTTCAGAAAGAAAGTTTGTTTGTAATCCAACCAGGGCTGCCTGAATTAGAACGTACGCCTGCTTAAGGAAATAATAAACTTGGCAATGCTTTCTTCTTCATCTTCACCTCATCCATTATTTCCTTAAAACCGGACAGTACGTTGGGCGTCGTCTCTTACGTAAGCTACACATGAGCTACATACAAATTAGGCTGAAATGCTGGAGTAGTCCTTTAACAGACTTGGCTTGGCATAAATCTCCCCTGTTTATATTTCCACCGTGTTTATTTTGCAGAGCTGAAAATGTTAGTGAACACTTGGCAACATGTTTTATTATCTCACACAAAGCTCTGGCTGGAAAGTCGGTTCATGCCGTACTGTAGATAGAGACGTAAACAAATGCTGCTTGTGATTGATTACTGGTTCGAAGAGGTTGCAGTGAGTGACAGGCCCAGCTGCTGACAGCTGGAGGGGGTGCAGATGAACAGGGGTGTGGGTCTGAAAAGGAGGAAAGAGGGCCGTGAGGAGTGCACGGCCTGCTGTGTTTGTGTTGGCCCGCTCCCAGGCCTTCATTACTCCTCCTGAGATACAGAGCAAAGGACTATTTACAGAGAGCGAGGCTGCGGCGTTCGTGCGAGTTGCAAATCCTTTTCTCTCCTCGCTGCCCTCTTTCGCTCACTGTCTGAGAGCGGTGTCACATACACGCCGGTGTTTGTTTGAAACTTCAGGTCTGATGGATCACTTTCGCTCAGAGGAGGAAAAGAAGGCCGGTCATGGTGCTCTACACATACTGCCCTACCTTTCCATCTGTCTTCACCTCCCTTCCTCTTGCTTCTTTCCTCTCCTCCGCGGCGTTTTTCCCGTACAGACGTCATGCACGGTGCAGTCCAAGAAATCCTCTCCGCTAGCAGAGTTCTGTCTGTGCGCTCACGTTGTTACTGTGTCTTTGTTTCCGTGCCATACGGCTCCTGTTTTGATTTATCCAAAAGACTTGGCATCAGCTGAGCGCTCGGATTTGAATGGTTCAGGCAAAACCTCTGCACAGTGTGAGCTCGTCTGTCATTTTATTGGCTGGTAATCGAAGTGCTCCATGCTCCTGCACCGAGGCCACTTAATGGAATACTCCCGGGTTTTTCAAACTCTTCAGTCTCTTAAACACCTGCAACAGTGATTACCACAGACAAGACTTTCAGCAAGGTTTGTTTAGATGGTTTTGTTTATTTAACGTCAGATCAGCATCAGAGGCTATTCACGACGGGCAAGGTTACATCGATACTATTCAGACACACTCACAATGGGCCAGTTTAGAGCAACCAATTAACCTAAAGCATGTCTTTGAAATTTGGGAGGAAACCGGAGTACCCTGAGTAAACCCACATGGACAAGGGGAGGCTGTGCAAACTCCACACAGGCAGAGTCCAAGGTTGGGATTGAAGCAGGGATCTCTGGATATGTGATACAAGTGCGATAACTGCTTGAGGAACCATGCCACCCACGAGTTTTACGTAATACAGTTCTGTGCAGAAGTCTTAGGCCACCATTAGATTTGTTGTTTTAGCAATGGTGTAATGACCATATATAACATACTGATGACTGGTCACACTAAATACTTGCCACTGTAGCTTATTTTCTGGTTATAAAAACAGAATAATCATATATGCTCATTATACAATTGTTGAAAACAATGGTATATCTAATCTAATGGTCAGTCGGGGTCTCTAAAGTTTGTGTGTGTGAACTCCAAAGTGCTTCTATATGGTAAGTGGAACTGATAAAATGGTCAATGTGTGGAAAACCCAGAGATGTACCTAATAAAGTGATCTGTGATTGTACATAATTATATATTATATAATATATTATATATTATTATACCTATAATTTATAATATATTATAAATGAGACGATGCAAATTCAAAATAGTTACATTACAGTAATCATGCTGTGTAATTATATCCAGCTTTTCAATATGGAAAGTACAGTATTATGCAAATTTTTGGCACATCTGCTTGAATGACATGTTTTGTTTATTTTCTAAATGAAAATAAGTTACAACATCTGCCGGAAACGTATGAGCTCGGTCTTGTACAGTCAAACCCGGCTATCCCATTTCCTGCTATAACATATGTGGTATTTTCATACCCTAACCCTCTATCTGAACTACTAGATCCCACTATAATGACAGATTAACCAAAAATTCAGCCTACGAGATCTAATTTCATGCAGAGTGAGCTTGTTTCAGTCTGAATCGCTCGTTGCCCAAATCTACATCTGCATCCTCCACTTCCCTCCAAACGTAACCTAAACTTCTATTTTATAGTGCTTAATAATAAAGAGATTTAATGCTGAGTATGAAATGCTGGGCTGAAAATCAGCCTCCAAGTTTAAGACCATGGTACATGCAAAGAGTGGGGTGCTGAGTGGTGGAGTTCATGGTTCTCAGGATGTTCTTCACTAGTGATGAAAAAGAGGGGCTGAGATTTACAATCAGGTTAGCAGCAGCAGCGGTGGTGGTGATGCAGGAGCTTAGTACTCAGACAAAGCTCTCAGTTTACCCATCAAGGTATGCCAATCCTCGACTATGGTCACAAGTGACCGAAAGAATAAGGTACAAGCTGCCAAAATGAGGTTCCTGTGCAGGGTTGTTGGGCTTAATTTCCATGTCTGGGTGAGGAGATGGAAGATCCAGGGGAGCCTTGGTGTGACGTTCTCAGCATTCCCGCCAAGAGAAGCTGATGGAAACTGAACCTTAAACTGGTTCATTCCAAAGTAAAGCAGCAGAAACACTCATTGTGAGACAGCAGAGAACTTTCTTTTTATTTAGTTAAGGTACTGAATTATTGAGCAGAAGGTTGACTGTTCAAGTTCCAGAACTGCCAAGCTGCAACTGTTGGACCCTAAAGCGCTTAACCCACCATTGCTTGAACTGTTGAAGGATCTCAGTTCGTTTCTCAGAACGAATACATGTGCTGAAATTGTTGTCTGTGGTAATCTCACATACACTGCAGACAAAGATTGGGTTGAAAATGCCGAAGTATTCCTCGATTTCCCAGGCCGTACTTCTGTGTAGCACTCTGATACAGCAGTGTGTGTGGGTCTGGAAATGGAGGCACAGTTGAGCCAGAGGAGGGAAAGGAGTTGTATGAAGAAGACATTCTTCCCCAGTGTGCTCATCTAAACAGCCTGAGTTAAAAGTTATACCAGCCGCTTCTTTGGTGGCGAGCGGATCTCACCGGGCTCAGCGCCGTACTCCGGTTTCCTGCCCTTGTCAAGGTGTGTTAGGCTTTCCCTGCTGCTCAGGTTTCCAAGCCTGTGGTGGGCTATCAGTCACAGTGAGCCAAAATCCCACCCTCACCCTCACTGCACCCCACACATACTGCAGAGGTACAGGAGCGCCGCCCCCCTACTGCTCTCAGTCCACAGACGAGAGCCTCGACTTGTACATTTACAGAGTTTAGCTACAATTGAGCGTAGAGGTTGAGGGATAAGCGTCATGCTCAAGAGCCCAGCAGTGGCAGTTGGGCAGAGGTGGGATTTAAACTCACAACCTTATGATTAGTAGTGGTTCCCAACCTCTTTCCTTGGAGCCCCCCGTGAGTATCTAACAGACAGAGACCAAAAGTGTAAAGTGATTCATTGCAAATTTTATTGGCAAAAATAAATGATAAATTATAGCTTTTTTCCTTTTCTCTTGGGCTCCATTTAGAGTTTTCCCCCTTTTTTCAGGTTGGCTCTTTTTCTCTTTTCAAAAAAATGTAGCTAAAAATCAAACAATATATTTGAAGGAATTTGATATACAGTTTTTTTCCAGTAAGTGTATTATTTTCATTTTATTTAACATGTTTGACAAACTCAGAGAACCTCCGAACAGACAAACCCTCACAATACCCCCTGTGATGTTTGGCGCCCCCCTGAGGCGGGCCTGGACCCCAGGTTGGAAACCATGGGTCTAAAGCTTTAACCACTGAACCTGAGGTCTGAGGTTCTCTGAAATCCATCTGCCATCAACACATTAGCTTGTGGTCATTTCACTGTATCTGCATAGCATTTATTTGGAATATAAAGAAAGCTATATTTATATTTTCATTTGAATCTGTACATTATGCTCGCTGGAGTTTGTAGTGTGTAGTGAGGAAGGTAGATCTGATTGCTATTACTACTTTGCTAGGCAACATATTTTTATCCATTTTTATAGATCACAGTCTGTCACAGACTGGCATACACATCTATATAGGTTCAATTTGTTTTGATGCAAATGTGTAACGAAATAGCTTTAGCACAAAACCAAAGCAGTGCATCAAACAACATGTCACGGCTTACTGATTGAATTGGAGGTATTTTGAGGTGTATAAATGTATTTGTTGCTCATGGTACTTAAAACAGTGTGCACTCTTGCGCTAACTCTTGTGCTAGCATGCTATAGTGTATGTTCAGGTCACTGAAGTATAGTGGGGGTTGTTTGCTACCAACCTGGAGCAGCTGCAGGGTGGAAACAGCAGCTAAAATGACACAATAGGGGAAGTAAAAAAGCAGTTATTCACAGTTCGGACACCTTGCTTTTCTCCAGGTTCGTGGATCATCCTGGAAATTCCCAGAAGAACGTGAGGATTTGGACATTTTGAGCAGTTCAGTGAGTTAAAAGTGGCTGTTGTTTTAACAAAGAGGAAAAGTTGGGATTGTTAACACTGCAGGGTTGTATTTCTATACAGAGATTCTTTAAAAATTTGAATGACTTACCCTTGAATGTAGTCGATCAGCCAAGACATATTTATAGTCTGAACTTTGCTTCTTCAGTTTTTTACTTGAGCTATGAGGCTAATGCTGCTAGCTTAAGGCTATTGTTGCTAGCTTAAGCAAAGCTTCAAGATTGAAGACTCCTTTATTGTCCCTGTGTGAAATTCAGTGCACTGCCTAAAAACATCTCCATGACCCTGAACTGGATTAAGCAAACAGAACAGAAATGAATACATTTTTATTTCCACATTTAACCCTGCTTAATCCTAGTCAGGATTGTGGGGCCTCTGGTACGTATCCTCCCTGGATGGGACGCCAGTCCATTGCAGGGCTGGGTAGGAGTTGCTGTTGCAAGATCCCCTAACTATCCTCCTCTATTTGAGACACAACCAATCGTGTCTGCATGTGAGACCTGACCCAGTCAGAAGGTACTGCCGGGACTTGGACCTGGTGGAACTTAGGTTGATCAGTTTTGGTTTTGAGGATTCTGACATTGAGAGCTAGCAAACCACAAGGTGGCTACAAACCTTTGCCATGTAGCTCAGGCACTTAAAGAGACGGATAGCTGGGTTTCATGACCAGCTTTTGAAGCTGAGCCGTATGGACAGTAGCTGAGCTTGTCAGTAGGTCCCCAGAACCCTCCTGAGATATGGAGTGGTGTGTGGCTCACTGAGAGAAGAAACCCAGTCCAGCTGCCCAGCTCTCAGAGCGCAAATAAACACCTCACTTCCACGTTTGCCTTGCCTGTTAGTGTGAGGCGCTGCACAACCCAGTCGCCACCCCGCTGCCCATTTTGTGCATTTAAGTGTCAATGTGGCAAATATTGCGAATCGAATTTCAGCTAACTTTTTTGGGGGCATAGAAAAATAAACCGGGGAGGATTTTTTCTGTGAGGAAGCCTTCAGTTTACGATATAACATGTTTCTTAATAGCGCTAAAGTGTTCTGCGCTCTTTAAATAAACAATGGAGAGTTTTGCATAGAAGGGCATGAAAGAATGCAGAATTTCGCCGGCACTCGCACACATGTCAGCAATTTGGCCGCCTTGTGTATTTTGGATGTTTGAAAAAAAAAAAAAAAAGACGCATTTCAAAGTAAACGAAAGAGTGAGAGTCTTATCCGCCAGGCAGCTGTGCTCTGTACCCAAATTGCTTTCAGCTGATGCTGCACTGCTCCAGCTTGCTTGGGTAATGTCAAGCGATGCATTGCAATACTGAGAAAACAACATAGCGAAAAATAAATAAGGGTGAGGAAAAATGGTAGAAAGATCCTCTGGTTGTGCTCTGCCTTCACCTCCCAGGCCCCTCTGTCCCATGCCCCAGGTAACCCCCAACTCCAAAACACACCTATGATGATAGACAATGACGATATAATGGATATGTACTCTAATGATGTAACTTTAAACACTGTAATATATGCAGAGTGGCAGGGTAAGGCACATCCACTTGTTACCCTAATAACTTGCAGTTCTTGGACTTACCGCCACATTCCCTCCCTCTATAGCACTCCTGCTGGTCCTCTGTCTGCACCGAATAAAACCTCAAAAAATGCAA
Organism: Ancistrus triradiatus; assembly: GCA_025084515.1. Lineage (NCBI taxonomy): Eukaryota > Metazoa > Chordata > Actinopteri > Siluriformes > Loricariidae > Ancistrus > Ancistrus triradiatus. The sequence continues at coordinate 1,839,398 of JAJAGP010000003.1, read as the reverse complement.
TACAACAACAATTCTCCACAAGGGTACACAATTGTAGATGCTCGGTGGTGCAGCAACAATTCGCTAGCCCATGGGGTTTTTGGCTGGGTCATGCAACTCACAACTGATACAATCATACAATATAAGCATTTGTGGGTTAAGGGTCTTGCTCAAGAACCCAACACTGGCAGTTGGCAGAGGTGGGATTTGAACTCTGCACCTTTAGGGCCACAGGCAAGGACCTTAACCCATGCTCCACCACAGTCCCACAAAAAGACACCTAATTGGCCAAGTCTGGAGGAAAGAAGGCCGGATGGGGGAGCATCGCAACAGTGACCTTTTACTGAGTCCTGAGTGTATATTGGTGCCCAGTCCAGGTACGTATTTGCCCTGTCAATTCCAGGATAGGCTCCAGACACCATCTAGCTAACTGATGCCGATACAGATAAAGTGGTGGTAAAACAAGAACATTCAGGTTTAAAATGGCACAACTGTGGAAAGAAGTTTTAGATTTGCATAAATGTTCACTTCTTAGGTAAATTACATATGTCTGTACAGGTAGTCCCCAACATATGATGGGGATACGTTCCTACAAATCCATTCTGAAAAATTCTAAACTCAAAATTCAGAGTACAATTTCTGTTGAAGGTGTATTTATGTGTATTATTGGATTCCCATCTTAAAATCTTGTAAAACAGGGGCTACTTCTAAGAGAATTGCTTTTTTTTACAATGTGAAATATGTATATAAGAAAATGTGGTGGTGTGCTGGCATATTCGACTGGCGCACTACAGCAGGAACCTGGGTTCTAGCTCTGGCAATATCTTCCAGTCGAGATGGACGTCACATGCAGACCCGATTGGCTGTGTCTGAGGGAGTAGAAGCCAGTCAGGGATCATCCCACTCACTACCTATGTCCTCTTGGGATTATGTGTCAGAGCCCACACGACCCTGAACATTTCAAGTGTGACTAAAAACATGAGAAAAATAATAGAGATTTGAATTGGTCTTAAAAAGAAAAATCATAAAAGTACATAAAAGCCAGCCATACCAGACATTTGTAAGTACTGACCACTCTTTTTTAACAAAGAAATAACCATAAAACGACTACTTCCCTCTCTGTGGTAGTCAAAATGGTATTATATTCTCTCTGTAACAGTTAAGATGATATCACTCTTGGCAAGTAGCTTAAACACACATGCAGGGCAACGTCAATGTCTCTACAATGTCCTTCACTGAGATGAAAATCAGTCTGAGGATCAGTTTCATTGGGTAAGTACCATTCACTAACCGCAAGCAAGTCACATTTCCAGAGCCTAGCCGCATTAAGAAGAAGAAACCAGGTGAGACCGTACAACCTACAGGTCATGTATGGACTGAAAGTACAGATTAAATGTACATAGATGGAACTGAGGTGCTACAGTGGTTAAGCTACTGGACAATGGACGAGGAGGGCCAGTGTTCAGGCCTTAGCACTGTCAAGCTGCCACTTTTGGGCCAAGACCCTAACCCACATTGCATCAGTTGTGAGTTACTCTGGATAAGAACATCTGCTAAATGTATAGACTGGACACTGGGCTTTGATATTCAAATAATTTTGAAATTTGTATTTATATGTAATTGTAATACATACATTAACCTCTGCACAACACAGGGTTTAGAGACGAGTCATAACAGGAGGTAATGTCTGCTGAGGGCAAATCACAGGGCTCATTAGCAGATAGCACCTAAATATCTCATCTCTGTGCCTATTTAACCGGCTGTATTTCCCCTGCCCCTTTTCTCATTTGTGCATAACAATGAGCAGAGCAGTAACATGGGCGAAAGCCAAAAAGTTGGAGCTGGAGGGCTGTCTGTTTGGTTTTGTTCGTATTGTTTAGTGATCAAGTTGGAGTTGTCAACCCTCCTGTGGGTGCAGCTGAAAAACAAAGACAAATAAATAGAGCTCTGCTGGGGTTACTGTCTTGTTTAAGCCAAGTGTTTGTCCATTTGTCACAGAGATTAAGTTCTTACGGGTGGTAGAAAAGCTACATACAGTCTTGTGCACCCCTGGTTAAATTAAGGACAAGTTAGCACAAATTCAGTTTTATATTTTAATTAATTATTGACTACACAGTTAAGTGTCCAATTGGAGACTTTACAACTCTTTAGTCTTTACAGCTTTACAAATCTGAAAGCATTTACCCAATATTCCTCCTAAAGTAGGATGATTAAGAAATTATACCAAACTTGCTATTATCCTACAGTATATAAATAAAGAATGTGAAAGTTGTAGGGGTTTGAACCCATGTCATCAAGAACTGCTGTTTTATGTATTTTGCTAAATTTCTGTCAGTGTTGATTTTCTAAATGAAAAGACATCTCTCGTATTTTAAATTTAAGGAACAAGTATCTTGTCAGTCAAGTTTTAAGACCTTGCAAAACACTATTGGGTCACCTGGAAAGGTGCAACATGTAAAAATTTCTGAATTCAAAGAAATACTGTAGAACTGTAGATACTGTAGATCTACAGTACTGTGCAAAAGGCCACCATTACATCTGTTGTTTTAGCAATGATATAATGACCATATATCATAATGTAGACGATTGGACCACCATTAGATTAGATGTACCATTGTTTTAGCAATGCTCTAATGACCACATATTATTATTCCTCAGTCTCTTAATTAGATTACAGCCAGAAAACACAGGAAATGCAGGAAATTTGTATGCAGAATTAAAAAATTGGGATGCCAAGTTTGACTAGGCTTGATCAGGAATGGTCTTTCTAGAAGGGTATCAGACAGGAAACCACTTTTTTGGAAGAGGAGCAGGGTAGACCAGATAAGATACAGTACGCTAAAGCTCATACAGAGTGGAATAAAGTTCAATGGGAAAGATTATTGTGGAGTAATCAACCCAAGTTTGAAATATCTGGGTCCAATTGTTGACAATATGTTATATATGGTCAGTATAACATATATGAGTCTAAGACTTTTGCACCATATATAATGTATGTCATGTATGTCATGCTTCCACAGGTTATGCAAAGATATTTTCATTTAGAGGTTTATTTTTTTATTGGGAGTGCCCAAAATATTGGATATTGCAAAACTGAATAATATGTTTTGAACGACATCAGCTTGGGAGTCCAAGTGAGAGTGTGTTAAAACATGCCACTGATACGTCACATTTTGATGAATATACTTATTTATATATTTATTTCAGCCAAAATGCCATTTCTTAAATGCCGGACGACATTAGAGCAAGCAGTCTGCACTACGCAGGCAGCCCGTGTGCTGCATTCTGACAGGCTCCCATCCATCACCACTCAAGACCTGTTACACATAACACAACAACCACATCCTTTGTTAGACATGGAGTGATTTCATCCATCCATCCTTTCACTCATTCATTTCGCTCATTTGTGTTAGGCAAGCTCATAATCTGAAGTGTGTGCATGTTGTGTTTGTTTTATAATTACACTCCAAATTACTGCTCAGAGACATGAATAATGCCTCGTGAGCCCATGTTTGTCGACTTTGGCCTGTGGCTGCTCTGTTTGCATACTTCAGGGAATTGTCATATCCATGACACAAAAAGCTACACAACAGTTTGGGCACCCCTGGTCAAACGACTTGTGTTATTGATTCTCTAAAAAGGGGATTAAACAATATGTGTAACAATAAATACGACACATGCGTAGGTTACAGCCCTATGTAAATACCAGACTAAGCCATGTCTTCGTTTATTCCCGGAGCAAAGGGGAAGTAACGTTGCTTTAGCCAACAATCACTGATGACATTGCTAATTGACGAAGGTTTTGCAATCCTGTCAGCAATAATGGCTGATACTTAATTATTAATTAAATAATTTGCATTTCAACCAATCAGCGACTGAAATAATATTTGTATGGATGTTATGAACGTGGTAAAAAATCTGCACCCCATATGATCGGAAAATGAATGGAAGCTATTTCCGTCTGTGTCAAGCCATACAACAGAGTAAACAGTATTCTTGGTGCGAAACACAGCAGATGTTTTGGAGTCGTGTCCACTGTGACGGGCTGCTGAGTGACACTGCGAGTCTTTCGCGTATTGCTGATTTTTAGTTCAAACACAGAAACCATTGTCTTTGTTTACTAATCGTATGTTTAATCATATGAAAACTGTTTACAGTGGCATTTTCTTGCTAAATGTTTGAAACTGTTTAGTTGCAGTTTGACAAACATTTTCTTTGAAGGAATCTAGCTCCTCATTGACCATTCAGTCCGAGTAGGAACTGACTGAGATGCAGACTTACAAAAACGTTTGGGCACCCATTACATTGCATTCACGCCAATTACCAGACGCCCTTATCCAGAGCGACCTACAACTGATCGAACCTTAAAAGATATAATACGAGCCATGCACTGGTTTTGCTCAACGACCCAACGGTGACAGCTCTGAAGTGCTTGGACTTGACCCTCAACCTTCTGGCCAATAGCACCATTGTGATATATTTTGCTGATTTTCCAAATGACAGGAACCTCTGCAGGAACCACAATTAAATATATTAGACTTCACGTATTAATTCATCGTTACTGTTTATTAGCTGGATTTATCACATTAGGGAAATGCATAAGTCCTAATAAGATTATAAATCATAAGACATGACTAAATATGAACTAAAATGAAAGTCTTTTGGGTCAAAATATTAAAAGGACAACCTACAATTAAAACTTTATGAAAGCGAGCCCCAGTATGAAGGCTGGGAGGGGAGGATCTGTAATGTCTTGGCTTGAACCACAGTAATGTATCTTAATACCATTTCAACCATTTCTCATGTGCTCCAGGCCGGCCACGGTGGAACGCTCTGATTCAAGTTGGCTTACTTTCCAAACCAGAACACATCTGTGCTGGCTGGCGTGCTCAGAAAATGGACTGTGCTCACTCAAACCTTTCTTCTCTGCGCAGCCAAGGCCATGTTCTGGCCTTAGGTATCGCCCCTAAGTTCCTTGTAAATTTGGCATATGACTGTTGTTGACTTCAGAGCTTCTCTTCTGTTTTCCTGCTCCGTTCCTGGATGAAGCCAGGTGCAGGTGAGCCGACCGGTTGCTTCTATCACCGAACAGGTTCATCGGCACGTAAAATCCGTTTCCCACCACGGTCTTGTTTACACGGCCGGCACTCAGGAGTCTGGAAGTGTTTGGCAGCGTTGCTCGCTGGGAAACATCATTTCTTTTTCGACTGTTGATATGGGCTCAGAGGAGAGCTGTGTCTGTGAAACAATCTCCTCTGGGTTTCAGAGTCTGGCTGCAGTGCAAGAAGAATAAACACAAGGACAGGATCAACCCACAGCGGCCTGAGAACCTGCACGTCACACACTGAGCAATTATACTTGTAATACTATATACATGGGAGCTTTCCATTGGACTATGTGTAGTAGTCAGGGGCAGGATTGGGCTGGTCAGGTGTACCTGGATAGTCCTTGTGGGCAAACAGCAAACATTAAAAATCGATTCTGGTGCCAAAAAACCTTTTCCCTTCACAAACCTTGCATTAAAAACTTAGCAGCATTTTCAAGTGAAACAAAAGCTTTTCCAAGACTTCGTTCAGGCTGTGTTTGTTTTATTCCAATTATTTTTCTTCCAGTAATTGTTTCTTTGTGAGGCACTTAAGAAATAAAATCAATTTGTTTTTTCTTAGTCACATGATGCCAACCACGAGCCAATCAGCACGGTCCATTCAGAAGTGGACTGGACATTAAAGAAGCTCAGTAGCAACCATTTGTAAGGTCGTTCTTGAACTGTTTTTACTTTGATAGATAAAAATAATCCAGTTCCATTGTTAAGATCACCCAACTGGTCGATTCTATCAGCTTCCCTTACCGTGTCGGTGACTTTGTATACAGTTACTGACTGTTGCTTTCTACATTTGTTATTCCTCCACCCTCTCCATCAATATTCCTGGAGTACTATGGGACCATCACTGATCAACTGGGTGATGAACTATTCTCAGTTCATCAATGAGACAGACGAGTTACTGACATGCTATTGTGTGTTTCTTGTATGAGCTTATGTAACCAATATTTGGATGCATGTTTTGGATCTCTGCGTTTCTAGAAGGTCCAGCCATGTCCCAGTTGTAACATCTTGGCAGAATCGGCAGATTTTTATTTAAATATGATTATATTCTTGGTGCTGTTGTGGTACAAACCAGCACCAGAGAGACTACAGAGGAAATCTCAGCAGTGGCTCTGGCCTAGCCCGAGGCACAGTCGGCTATGTCTGAGGGAGGTGATGGTTTGTCTGTTGGTGATGATGGATATGGTGGAAGTGAACGTTATCTGTGTTGGTGATTAGAAGCCCCATTTCCTAGGTGTAGGGGTAGGCACATGACAGCAGGGGTGAGAGTAGTTTTAAATTCTTGCTGGTACTGCTACCATAACCTTCATCACTTCATGTAGTTCACCACCCATCGGCTTCATGTCTAACAAAATAATAAAGTCTTCATAAACTACAACCCCAAAAATATATAAAAATAACAAAATATTTGCAGTGTTACTTACATTTCTTTTCAAGTCAAGTCAAGTCAGATTTTATTTATATAGCGCTTTTTACAATGGAGCATTGTCTCAAAGCAACTTTACAAGTTTAGATTATCTCCTAATAACTACGTCCAATCCCAGATTGAGCAAGCCTAGGGTGACAGTGGCAAGGAAAAACTCCCTAGTTCTAGGAAGAAACCTTGGGAGGACCAAGACTCAAAAAGGGACCCAACCTCCTTGGGCGGCGTAGATGATAAATCTAAGAGCGAAACTAAAGTCATGGAGTCAAAGTTCGAATAAAATGTGAATGGTGCCATTTCTTTTGACTTGTATTTCATTGCAGACAGTATGAACGTAAGATATTTCAGTTTTTTTCTGCTCAACTTCATTATACAGTATTTGTTCATAAACATCCATTCCTGCATTTCAGTCCTGCAACATATTCCATAGAAAGTTGGGACAGGGGCCACTGGGTAATAATGATGACGTGATTTCAAACAGGTGATGTCAACAGGTTATTATCATCATGATTTAATACAAAAGCAGCATCCACGAAAGAGTCTTTGAGGAGTAAAGATGGGCAGAGGGTCTCCAGTGTATAAGAAAATTACTGAAATGTTTAAAAACAATGTACCTCAAAGAATGACTGGATGGGATTCCAGTCCTAATGTTTTCTGATTTGGCTTGTTTTGCATTGTCTTGTTGAAAAATGTATGGATGTCCCTGGAAAAGTTGTCGTCTTGAAGGCAGCTTATGTTGCTCTAAGATCTCAGTGTGCTTTTCTGCATTAATGCTGCATCACAGAAGTGTAAATGACCTTTGGGAAGGGCACTGACTCAACCCCATATCATGATTTACAGTGGGGCAGAAAAGTATTTCGACTATGAGAGCCAAAATGAGAAACAAAATCCAGGAAATCACATTGTAGGATTTTTAAAGAATTTAATTGTAAATCATGGTGGAAAATAAGTATTTGGTCAATAACAAAAATTCAAGTCAATACTTTGTAACATAACCTTTGTTGGCAAACAATCCCTGTAAGTCTTCACCAGGTTGGCACACACTGTAGCTGGTATTTTGGCCCATTCCTCCATGCAGATCTCCTCTAGAGCAGTGATGTTTTGGGGCAACACGGACTTTCAACTCCCTCCACAAATGTTCTTTGGGGCTGAGGTCTGGAGACTCCAGGACCTTGAAATGCTTTTTACGGAGCCACTCCTTCATTGCCCGAGCGGTGTGTTTGTAATCATTGTCATGCTGGAAGACCCAGCCATGTTCCATCATCAGTGCTCTCACTGATGGAAGGAGGTTTTGGCTTAAAATCTCACAATACATGGCCCCGTTCATTCTTCCCTTAACACGGATCAGTCGTCCTGTCCCCTCTGCAGAAAAACAGCCCCAAAGCATGATGTTTCCACCCCCATGCTTCACAGTAGGTATGGTGCTTTTGGGATCCAACTCAGCATTCTTCTTCCTCCAAACATGATGAGTTGAGTTTTTACCAAAAGTTCTATTTTTGTTTCATCTGACCACATGATATTCTCCCAATCCTCTTCTGGATATCCATATGCTCTCTGGCAAACTTCAGACGAGTCTGGACATGTACCGGCTTAAGCAGGGGGGCATGCCTGGCACTGCAGGATCTGAGTCCCTCTCGGCGTAGTGTGTTACTGATGGTAGCCTTTGTTACTTTGGGTCCCAGCTCTCTGCAGGTCATTCAATCAGGTCCCTCCGTGTAGTTGTGTGGATTTTTGCTCACCGTTCTCATGATCATTTTGACCCCACGGGATGAGATCTTGCATGGAGCCCCAGATCGAGGGAGATTATACATGGGTCTTTGTATGTCCTTCCATTTTCTTACAATTGCTCTCACAGTTGATTTATTCACACCAACCTGCTTGCCTATTGTAGATTTCACTCTTCCCAGCCTGGTGCAGGTCTTACATTTTTTCTTCCTGGTGTCCTTCGACAGCTCTTTGTTCTTTTGGCCATGGTTGAGTTTGGAGTCTGACTGTTTGAGGCTGTGGACAGGTGTCTTTGATACAGATAACGAGGTCAAACAGGTGCCATTAATACAGGTAAAATTGGAGAACAGAAGAGCTTCTTAAAGAAAGACGTTACAGGTCTGTGAGAGCCAGAAATCTTGCTTGTTTGTGGGTGACCAAATACTTATTTTCCACCATGATATACAATTAAATTCTTTAAAAATCCTACAATGTGATTTCCTGGATTTTGTTTCTCATTTTGTCTCTCCTAGTGTACCTATGATGAAAAAACTGTTCCTTTAACACCTCATAAAGCTTTCGTATGAGTTTCGGTCTCTGACATTAAATGTAAGATCACTTTTCAACATTCTTATTGAAAAGGTGATCATCCGCCGTAGTGAAAGTGTGGATTTTGCTCTTTGACTTCTTCGCCGCTCCTCTAGGAGCACTACCTTGTAAACGGGTCAGGGGTTACTGGATCATTGGGAATGGGGCAATTAGGGCTGCTTAAACTTTCACTCCGCCACACGATCGGAGGTACAACAGACTCGAAATGACAATCACCTCCACTCCAGGCTCGTTCCCTGTGACCTATTACTTAAATGTGTTTGCTCTGGGAGCCACCATTACCCTGGCTATGATCCCACCGTGCAGCTAATGGCTGAAATTCCCTGCGCATGAAAATAATTGATTGCATGTGAGCCCAGCTAGTGTGCGTTTCCTCCATTTTGGGAGGTGATATCATGCGGTCAAGAGTGTTCCTCTGATATGGTGATTGTTTCCGCCAGCCTCGGCCAGGGGATGAAGGAGGGCAGCGTTACCGCACAGTGCCGGACAACTGCAATCTCATAAAAAAAAATAGTGCCATAATGCACAACAAGAACCATACTGGATGCTGGATGGGCGACTTGTGTTCTGTTATTAGACCTGAGAGGTTTCAGGACAAATATAGAAGTTCTGTGAGTGTTTCAGTTCAAATTGGAGCACACTGAATGAACCTTGTGTGCTGGGGTGTAAATGTACTACCAGTTTCTTGATTATGCTTAAATAAACCTGATATTATAAACTGTAGGAAGTTGAAATGTGGTTGAAATGTATCCGGTTTAATATTAATGAACTCGTACGCTAGAGAACACGCACGAACGCTAACCCTGCGCCGAGCTGTACCCTTTAATAACATTTCATACAAACTGGGGTGTACGAGTTGTTACAAATTTGCAAATGTGAGACCTTGTTGGCTAAAACGGCGCCCACAAAACAGGCATTCGGACAAGGCATGTACACTTCCTGAGTCGGTCCTGTATTTAGTTTCTCTAGTGCCTGAAGAGTTACTGGAACGAGAACAACCCCCTCTCACCACCGTCATATAGTTTCCTTAGGGCCGTCCACATGAACTTAACTGCTTTATTTTTTGACAAATTTGCGTTTCCAGGAAGCAGCTGAGGTCAGCCCAGCATCTGTTGCTACTTACGTCCAAGATGCGAGCGCTGCTTTGTGTGTGTTGCCATGGCAAACGAGACGTTGCAATCAGATCTGAAGGCAGCATCTTCAAAGGCCTCGCAAAATACAAGTGTGTGTAATTCCTTGGACTTTGGGGTTAAGCCATTTACCTATGCAAGGCTGGAATGGCTTTCCGTGCGCCAGAAATCGCGTATGAAGTATGAATATCAATTACAATCAACACACAGTATCGGACCAAATAAGGAGATAGCATATGTCTGCTTTGTAAAAATACTCTCAATACTCCCAAGCCCAAAGATGCAGGTTCCACTGGGAAAGACAACAGGAATGAGACCATCACCAAACCTTCCCTATCCAAGTCATGAGCTCCTTCCCTTTACATTAAACCAAGTGCATCTGCCAGCAGCAGTTTCTTCATTTTCACTGCCTATAGATTGTAACTGTTTGAAAGAAGCATTAAACCAGAGGGTCAGTGCAATGACAGACTCTGAGGTCTGCAGAACTTGTGAAGACCAGTACTGACAAAGCTAGTGTTGGGTAAAAAACAGTTGAAAGAAAGATGTCAGAGGTGCAATTGAGTATTATAACATTTGGTATGACTAAACGACATCTGTCAATGTGAAGACAGATTTGAATTTTTTGGACAGTTACAACAGTGCTTCTAGCTATAGATTTCAAAGAGTTTAGCCAAATTTTTAAGTTAAAGATCCACAGTTGAAGTCAGTTGTAGTATTAGTCTGGTTTAAATAATGCTGATATGTATATTCTCTACCTTATTAAATTCAGTATTTCATTTATATAGTGTCTTATATGCTATAGTTTTATATTCACTATTTATTGTACTTGTCATAATGTTATAATATATAAATATAAATGTTTTACATTTATATTTACAGCATTTAGCAGACGCCCTTATCCAGAGCGACTTACAATTGGTACAGTCTTACAATCCAAGCAATTGTGGGTAAAGGGCCTTGCTCAAGGACCCAACAGTGGCAGCTTGGCAGAGGTGGGATTTGAACCCTGGACCTTTTGGTCCATAGTCCAGTACCTTAACCGCTAGGCTACCACAATCTAACTTTTCATAGTCTGTATCTTATTACAAATAATCCCCATTTTACAATGGGCTGATATTTCACAATTTTCTGACTATATGTTGGGAATCTGATCATAAACATAACTACACATTCAGCAGAAACCGTGCTCTTGAATTCTGAATATCAAATTTTCCCTGACAAGGGAATTTTCCTGGTATTTTCCCTGATACTCTGATGAGGAAGTCGGCAGTGCGTGACATCAGAAGTGATGAGTGCTGGGAAATGTAGTGTGGAAAAGCTGTGGTTGCCCAATAATCATTTTTGTGTTTTTCACTCTCAATACATTATTCAATAAATTACATTGATAAATTCTATGATGTATAGAGTATATATTAAACGCCTCGATTTACATTAAATTCAACTTACAATGGATTTGTCAGAACGTACAGTATCTCCATTGTAAATCAGGGGAATATCTGTTTTTATATTTTATTTTAATTATTAGTGTTTTCTCTTTGTTCAGTTTTATTTAGCTAATGTTTATTTAAACAATTACTAAACATATTAATTAGATTGCTTAGTTTAATTCTTACGTAGAACACCTAAACAGCCCATGGGGGTCGGGTCTCTTTTTGAGTCTTGGTCCTCCTATGGTTTCGTCCTTATAACATTTAAGGAGTTTTTCCTTGCCACTGTCGCCCCATGCTTGCTCAATTAGGGCTTTGGGTGTAGGTCATATTCAATTGTAAAGCTGCTTTGAGACGATGCTCCACAGTAAAAAGCACTATAGAAATAAATCTGACTTGACTTCACTTGATGTGATTCGAACCAATCATTGTGCATTGTAAGAAATGAATCGTCACGGTTCAGTTAGCACCATTCTTGCGTACGAGCTGAGATTTTGTTAGATGATGTTATATAATTTTTTGGAAAGGTCCTCGGTTTTGCAAGAGCATTGTGAAACTCATTCATAAGTAAATCTGTCTGTGACAGTCTGAAATAAGACATCTGAAGCTCCTTTCTTCCAAAGGGAGTCTGAACATGATACGAGCCAGCTTTCAGGCTAGCTGATAGGAAGTCTCCGTATGATGTGTGCCATTCTGTTGCCGAATCGAGGCCCCTAATTTCGCTCGGTGTTTTAACTCCGGCGACGGCGCTCCCTCCCTGCTCTTTTATCTCGCCTCTTGAACATGAGTACACATTTATGCACTTCCACTGAGGAAAGCCTTCTGGCCTCTGCCAACTCTGTCACCGAGGGAGCTTCCCGGCCCGAGAGATCGGTTTTGGCAGGCGATCTGGTCTCGAGGACGCACATCTGCGCTCCCCTCTTGGCCCGCGCTCCTTACTGTATCCTGTTGACGCCTAATGGACCAATTAATCAATTTGACAGGCACGCCGTCGGCTCAGATGCTTCCATTGAACGAGCTCTTGCCGATCAATTATTGAATTGTGACCAACATCTATCGGTTAGGAAGTCCACCAAAGAAATGCTGAGGATGCTTTTGGGGGCCAGACAATTCTGGGGGGCGTTGCTTTAAAAGGACATGCTGCTGGCAGTGAGAGGACCACCCCTGCACCAGTTCTCCTCCAAAACTCAACCAGATGTGTAATGAGCTTGTCCATGCCGGTAGTAGTAATTATTTTCACCTGCCCCGTGACAGACTACATATAGATGCTAATGCGTGCAGCCCCGCCACGGACCCCGGCTGTTCTACACGGACCTTTGACTCGCCTCTCATTTCCATATGCTTATTGGCCCTGATCTACACCTCTATTACGGGCCGGCCAAGTCGATCTGTCACTTTTTTTTCCTGTTCCTTTTCTTTTCTTTCATACTTCTGTTAGCATGAGGAGTTAATTTAACTCCCACCTTTCCCCCCAAAACACGCATGCAGAGACAGACACGCACTCACTCCTGCATCTCTGCCATTGTTTTGGATTAGTGGAATACCTGCTGTCATGGGAAATCATCGCTTTCTACCCCGCCTCCCGCCTTGACTCTGGAAAACACAGTGTGGCAGTGTGAAGCGTCAGACTGCCTGTTACAGTGACCAGTCCCGAGGAACCTCTATAAGTGGTCAACTGACATGTTGATGCTGTTTTCAGGCAGAGGAACGCTCTCATTTGGTCCATATCCATCGACGCTCTTGTCTCCTCTTGCACTTTACCTTCTTCGAAGCGAGGTGGAAAGACAGCAGACTTTCTGACAGCTGCCGGCGACGTCAATTCATGCTGTTAATGCATTTAAAAACTCATGTCAAGTCCATACGTGTACAAATTAATTAGCAGTGAGCAGAACAAAAAGTAAAGACAATACGTGCTGGCTCAAGGAGTGCTCAAATCAAAGGAAGTAGTTATTAAGCATTTAAACAGATTTAAAGATTTCGAAAACATTTTCATACACGTTTGTTAGTGAACCAGTCCAGACTACAGCCGAGTGCCAAGTGAGTGTTATTACTGAACTATTGCACATGTGCATAAACTCTAAACATCACACACTATAGCCGCACTCGGACTGTAAAATAAACACCAGGCTATAAAAATCAAAGCTCTTTAATCCAGTAGCTTTAATCAACAATAATCACAATAAGACAAATGACAAATTTCCCTACTCCATTAAATCTGCCACAGACTGAACAGCCATCAACGGTCTTAAGCTGGATGTGTGTCCACCCTAAGCAGGGGTTGTTTGATCATTTTGGGGTAATTATTTTCCATGTTGCTACCGTAGACCTCCCTTGGTTGATATCTGATGTGTTTATTGCTGAATCCTGGTGGCCACAGAACAACAAAGCAGGAGGAGACGATTGGAGAGCAGACAGAGGCTTTCAGATGACCGCTGATGGCTTCCAGAAGAGCTTGAAGTGTGACAGCTATGAAACTAATGTACAGACATTGACCAAAAAAACACACCCTGATAGAAATGTCAGATTGCTGCAATACTCTTCTTACGTGCTTCTCCTGCTGCCCTATAAAAAGGCACTCGGAGGCTACTTTTGTGAAGTGTACCTCTTGGTGAAATATCGTTGACTCTGTCTACAATGAACTTGAAAACATTTTGCCCAGTTGACAGACTTTGAGAGGGGGCATATCATTGGACTCAGTGAAGAAGGATGGTCATTTTGACTAATTACCCGCCTTCTAGGCTGTTCAGCCCTAGCTATTAGGAGAAGTTGGCAAGTATACATGGCAAACAGGGTCCAGACGGCCCAGGCAGACCACCAGCAGAGAAGATCATTTGATCTGCTGACAAGCATGAGCAGCTCCAACAGTTTCGTTGTCCACCATCCAGACACAGGTGGTCAATACACATCCTTGTCTCTGCCATTTCCAGTTGCTTAGAAGAAGGACATTTGTTTTCACGGCACCCGTTACGTGTCCTGCCATTGATAGCATGCCACTGTAGCCTTCGGTTGCAGTGGTGTTGTGAACGAGAAACCTGGACTGCTGTGGACTGGGACTCTATTGTCTTTAGACGAATCCAGGTTCTGTTTGGGATCTGACTATGGTCTGGTTCGAGTATGGAGGCCTCATGGTGAGCGCTTCAATCCTACCTTTGCTGTGGAGCGACACACTGGCCCAACTGCTGGAGTGATGGATGAGGATCTACTGGCCCAGCTGTAACATCTGTGGGCAAACATGCCACAGCACACCATACAGAATCTGAATGCCTCCAATGTTCAACCATATCTCATCTTGTATCCAAACTAGAGGCGGCCTAACAGGGTAACTTATCCTGTCACGCTAATATTGTCATAATTTGCATATATCTTCATTCCATTCACACGTTATTCTTGTTCTTGAATTATTTTTTTTGGCAATGACTATATATACAAGTAAAAGTACAAACTGCATGCCAAAGTTGTGATGACACCAAACTGACCATTTGGAAATAGGTGATCTAATATTTCCAGTACAAAACTATGACAAGAACCATTGCACATCAAAAATGCCTTGGTTGAGCATTTGATAGAGGGAAGTAACTTCATTTGTCTAAACTATACTGTCTCAAACAAAGGTTTTGCCATCACTGGTCAATTATGTTTGGCTGATTTTCTGCATGTAAAGACTCACATAAAAATGTTTACAAAAATGCAGTATCGTGATAGAAAGTATGACCAGTGCAGAATAAAGCAATAATAATGTGATAAAGTCCTGAAGTGATGAGTGACTACAGAACTACATATAGTATCTAATGCAAATTATAATACAGATGATGACACATGGGAGAACAGATGGATTAGGCTCCAGGATTGTACTGTCTGATGGCTGCAGGGGGAAAGGGCCTTCTGGAACAAAACTAGTATTTGGTGTGTTACTCTTTTCTGTATTGACAGCATATACTCGAGCTGCATGACTCCACACATTTTGTACGATATCTGATGAGCCATGTTTCCCAGCATGACTTAACAATATATCAACGAGCATCTTGTGATGTTACTAAATGCTTGGCTTTCTCTGCCTTCAAGTGCCCCCATAAATTTAAGGTTTAGGTCAGGTGAGTGTGGAGGAGTGGCCATGACAGTCAGCAATTGATATTCTTTTGTCTTCAAGTAGTTTGATCCTGCCGCAGTATGAATTATTCTCCTCAAAGATCCAAACATGCATTTTCATCACTGCTCTCAGACTTCTGGCCTCCACTGTACACCAGGACCATATTGTAGCTCCAGGGTGAGCCATGCCAAACATAATAAACAAAATCAATCACTAACTGGAAAATAATTGCTTCCCCTTGCTACCTGTCTATCCAAAACAGGAGGAGACATGTTTAAAGAAAAAGGCGCGTACTCTTAAATGCAGCATTGTAGCTTTTACAGTAAAATATAACAATCATAATCATAATAATTAAAAATATTATTAAATAATATATAGATTTATATTATTATTATATTATCATTTTAGTCTTTTCGTCACATGCCTGTACGCAAAATCACAACAAAACAAGCACAAAATGTCCCAAGCACAAAAGTTGCTGCTTGGAAGAGACACAACGTGGTACTCAGCCACCATTCCTTGCCAGCAGCTTCCTTATAACCTGATCCTAGGTGATGACGTCACCTCAGTTGAGCTAATTGCTGCCCCAGCAGTGGGATGAACCTGTTAAAGCATAATAAGAAAGAAAGAAAGGAAACAACTTCCAAACACAATATGTGCAGGGACGTAAGAGCTCGAATTCTTTTTCACCTACTTCAGCGTGGCGCATTGTGTTCTTGGTATGATCTTTGCTCTCCTAGAGTGAGTAGCACAAGTGATGAACGCCCAGTTCATGAGAAGTGCTATTGTAACCCAATTCCTCGGCTAAAGCCCTCTGAAACGTGCACGGTTCACATAATAGAAAATCTTCTGGAGCGTAGAGACGCATGAAAACATTGTGATCAGTAACAGTGCATGCTCATATCCTCAGAGCACTTGAACTTGAGGAAGCATGGCTGCTGTTTACCTAAGCGAGCATACCTTTCTTCTCTGGTCCACTCTCTCCTGCTGCCCTCCTGCCCTCTCCGAGAGGCAAAGACACACACAGTTCTCCTCCTTACAGAGGTTTCCTGTGAGAGACAATGGAGGGGCAGCACGGGGACCATCCTGCCCCCCTCAGGGCAGATTTATTGCTGAGGAAACCGCTGCCGATGTCAGAGCGAACAATGGAGGATCCAGAGAGTGACACACTCCAGATCGACACACTCTCTGCGACAAACCCCCTTCTTCCTAGCGCTGGGAAGTCCCTTCCTGAAGAAGGTGACATGATAAGTGAGAAAGAAAGAAGTGTGTATGGATTGTATTCTTGCAAACATTCGTGCACCACCTCGTCAACCATATATGGTTGGTTTTCTAATTTAAGCTTTGCAAGCAAGAAACTTCAATAGAACAGATTTCTGCATGGTTTCCCCTCGCTTAGAGACAGCCAATCTTGGCTGCATGTGATGTTCAGCCTGGCCAGAAGGTACCTCCAGAACAGAGCACTGTGTTAAAGCTAACAATACCACCCATGCCCATGTCCTTGTCCAAGGAGACCCTACATGGCAGACAACCAACCTTCCTTGTCGGCAGCTAGTTTTTTACAGTACTTTTTATTTTTTTAAGTTACAAACTTATATGGATTTTCATGGTTTAGCCCCTTTTTCTTGGTCCTAGAGCACACAGTGCTGGAGTTTGCAGATGGGCAAGGGTTGCTGTTGCAATACTGGTGGATGATACCCCAACCAGCTTTTTCTCCCTCAGACAGTGAGTCATGTCTACATGTATGCCTGGCCTGAAGGCACGGCTGGAAATCGAACCTGGGTCCCTACGGTGGTGGACTGACATTCATTCAGTTCTTTATCACAGAAAGAGTTCCCAAACAGTTTTGAAAAACTATATATAACTGATCAGAAGCTGTATATTATTTGGGGAAGGCTCACTGTATGTGAGGGGATTTTCCAACCCAACCATGCTGTGTATTGCTGTAGTTTGAACTCGGGACCAGTGACATCAGCGACGTCTATTTATGTATGTTGATGATTTGCTGGATGATTGACAGCTGTACTTGGGAAGCAAACATAAACAATGAGGAACACTCCAGGCACCTAAAGGATGACAGCTTTATAGAACAGATGTGAAGGCTAATGGACTTTGGTCTACAGCCATGTGTTACACCCAAATGAAGAATGACTTCGACTGCCCTGCAACAACTGCCCCTAGTGGCAGAGAGAAGAAATGCAGATTATAGAGGTGAACGTAAGCTTATTTGTGTAAGCATTGGCATTTTACACAGTATTTAGAAGCGAATAGACTAGGTATGAAAATGGCTTGAAATGAACAGCATTCAACAGCTGCTAAATGAAGATAAACAAACAACACCAAATCAGAAAAAGTTGGGACAATATGGTTTAGTGTTTTAGGTGATTTATTGTCCCATTCTTCCTGCACACAGGTCTTAAGATATACCACAGTACAAGGCTGTCATTACTGTCTTTTTTGTTCTGCAATTCTCATCACATTCTCTATTGGGGACAGGTCAGTCCAGGCAGGCCAGTCTAGTACTTGTACCCTCTTCTTCTGCATCCATGCCTTTGGACTTGTTGCTGATAACATTCTGGAGGGTCCTTTTCGTCTTTCTTCTGGAGCACATGGTGTCCATTTCTTCCAAAAGATCTGGATTACTGATTGGTCCGACCACAATATACTTTTCCACTGTGTGATGGTCCATCCCAGATGCCTTTGAGTAGAGAGCAGTAGATGCAGCTTCTGGGCATGGTTAAAGTAATTCTTCTATTTGCACAGTAATGTTTTAAGTGGCATTTGTGAATGTAACTCTGTATTGTAGAGCTTTATAAAGGTTTGATAAAGTAATCCCTCGCCCATGTGGTTCTAACAGCTATTGAATAATGACGATTCTTGATGCAGTGCCATCTGATCGGAGATCACAGGAGCTCAGTTTAGGCTTGCACTCTTGCCCTTTACATATGCACTGTAGAGGGAGAAATATGTAAATCCCGTCCAGTCTTTCTTTTAAACATTTCAATCATTTTCTCACACATTTGTTGAAAAACTGAAGATCCTCTGCCCATCTTTGCTCCTCAAAGACTCAGCCTATTGTAGATACTGCTTTTGTATCAAAACGTGACCATAATCACTTATCATCTGTTTGAAATCACATAATTATTTAGTGTTTTCTACCTCATTACTAGCCCAAATTTGCCCCGTCCCAACTTTTTTGGAATGTGTTGCAGACTTGAAATGCAATAATGGATGTTTATTAACAGATGAAATGAAGTTGAACAACAACAAAAAAAAAACCATGAAATATCCCGGGTTCATACTTTTTATTTATTTATTAATTTTTTCCATATTGTCCCGACTTTTCTGATTTGTGGTTGCAGGCACTTTAAATAAAATATTAATTAACCACCCACTTTGGTTATTTTAAAGTGATTCACATTCAAAAACAGTTTGAGTTGGATGTTGGCGAAGCTGCTGCACAACTTGGTTCTGGACTAGGGTTCAGTTCTTGCTCCTGATTACTGTCTCTTTGAGTGTGAGATTTTCTCATTAGTTATTATTCCCTTAGGTATCTGATTTCTGGGATGGACTCCAGATTCACTTTGACCATAATCAGGATCTGTTCATAATTATTCATTGTGATCTGGGATTATACATACAAATCAAAACAAAAACAACTACATTTTGCGTAAATCTGTCCATTAATCACTGGTATTTTGTTAACATTCAGTTTAGCTCGTCGGTAAATGCGGCACAGAAGATTTCTCCTCTGGTTAATGTCTGTAGGGAATTTTGTATGTTCTCCCAACCTCTCAAAAACATGCCCGTAGGTGGGCTTGGTTACTCTGAGTGGACACTGTGTGCATGTGTGATGCCCTGAGATGGACTGTCACATCATTAAGGATGTATTCCTGCCTTGTGCAAAGTTTTTTCTTAGATGGACTTCAGCCACACAGCAACTTGTGGAAGATGAATGGCGAAATGTTCCTTTAAAACAAAACCTTTTTTTTAAAAAGGGGGGCTTTACTGACTTCTTATCCTCGTGTGCCACCCCAGAGTGTGCAAAGCTTTAGTAAGACCTTGTGTGCGCTCGATCAATAGGGCATTTCTTTTTCCATTATCCTCTTTGTGCTGTGAGGTAATTGTTGCTCTCAGCTACACAGGCAGGAATCTAACAAGCGTATGCTCACACCATATCGAAACCGCCAACCCCAACCGGGCAAAAGGTGACTGGAATACGTGAGACGATGCATTCCCTTAAGTTTTGCCTCCCCTCACCTTTGCTCTTTGTTAACTGGCCATTCATGGTTTCAAAAGCACGGTAAATACAGAGCTTAGGGTCGTTAGCACCAAACCACACACCCCTAGCTCGTGCTGCTAATTGAAACTTTTTTTCCACATTGCTTTTTGCTACTAGCTGTATGTGTGTATCTATGAGTGTGTGTGTGTAAGTGTGTGTTGGGGGGGTGATTGGCAGACTCGAGTGGCCCCATGATGAAATGGCTCCGGTGTTAATGAATAGAGCGCTGATTGCAGGATCCCCGAGCCGCCGAAATTACCAAGCGCCGCCGCTCTGACGTGCAATTACCGGCGCCCGCCATGCATATTCATCACGCTCATTTGCATATCGATCAGCAACTCCAGCTCGTGCAGAGGAGACTTTAAAAAGTCTTTGTCGGAAGTCGAAGGTGTTTCTGTTGCGCTGTGAAAAATTTCTGAATCAACGTCGGGTGTCCTTAGATTCCCTCCAAAGATGAAGGATCTGTATTTACCTATAAATCTGTCTGTACTTATTTTCAAACTGTCCAATATCAGCTTATCCAGATATACAATAGCCCCCCTCCTGGCATTCGATTAAATGGAAAAATTCCAGAAATAAACAATTCACAAGCTTTAAAATGCACACTCTTCTGAGTAGCGTGATGAAATCATCTCGTGTCATCTCTCTGGGGATGTGAATCATCTCTTCGTCCAGCTGTACACACTACCATCAGTTTGTCACGTAGTAGCCATCTTGGTGTTCAGATCAAATATTACACATTACATATTAGCTTTGGTATTATCTGAGGTTTCAAGGATTCCCAGGAAATGTTGGAGCTTATCCCCCGAATAGGGGGAACTACTGTAATCATTGTACATCTGTATTTTCCATGTTATTTGACCTGAAAAAGCAACCTGTAAATATATTCTAATGCTAAAACACAACATATGATGGCAAAGTCAAACTAATGTGTTGGAGATAGGCCGGGGGGTTTGTCTTTTGACATAAAAAATGTCCAACCATCTATTTTCAATTACAATTCAGTTTTGACGGACATCATAGTTACTGCACATCCTTTGTAGAGCAGTGTAATACCTTTTTGATTTTCTAAATGAAAGAAGTGGGCGCTTGCATAGTGCAGCCGTCTAACACGCTAGCCCTATACCATGGTTCTGATGGTGCCCTCCAGTCAGGTCAGGCGTCACATACAGGTATAAGTGTCTGAGGGAGGAGAAGTTAGTTGAGGGATCGTCCTCCAGCGCAGAAACAGTGACGCCTGCTGCTCCTGTGGTGGACTGGCAGTAAAAAGTTTTAAATATACTGTAGCCTAATTTTTGTTTCTTTTGGGTGCATGCACAGTGAAAATGATACAGATAATAAGATATACGTTTTAACCAGCTAGTTTTGAGTACAATGTGTTTTTTTCTCAGCTATACAGTACATGTAATTATAATGTTTATTGAATAGTGTCAAAATAATATTGAGAAAGCAACAATTAAACATGAATATCATTGGAAATATGTTGAATTCATTTTAAATGACTAACCAAATAGTAATATTAATTCACAATAATCATTTAAATTTAAATCATGCTAAATGTGTTTAAATACACATCTGTGTTTTTACTTTTCAGTAATTAATTTTAATAATTTGTGTAATGATTAATGATTATTATTATTATTATTATTATTATTATTATTGTTGTTGTTATTATTAACCAATCAGGTGGCAATCTAATACACTAGCCCAGAATTTCCCATACTATTTTCTGCAGTGCCCCCTTTTGTAGATTAGTATATTTTCAAGCCCTTCCACTCTTATCACACGTACATATTTTTGCTCCAAACTCCACTGGAATTTATTTTAAATGTTGTAATTCATACAAAACTGCAACTTCTTATTGAACAAAACAAAATAAAGTGACAAATCACCTTTACAGTGGAATTATTAAGTATCTTAAATATCTACGGTGTAACCGCGTTTATTGCTTTCAACATATTTTTTCCAAATTTCCTCTCTGCACAAAAATGGCTTTAAACCGTAACCACCTTCCTGAGAGAAAAACATCTCATTCATTTGCCTCGCTGCACCACCCTCCAACCCCACAATAGCTCCATGAAACACTGCGCTAGCCCACAACTGCAGGGACCTGGGTTTGGGTCCCAGTGGTGTCTATCGGCTGGGTTGAATGTCACATGCAGACAGTATTGGCTGTGTCTGAGGGAGTGGAGCTCAGCCAGGGGATCATCAGCATCAGCTACCCAGCCCTTTGATGGACTGGTCATTATGTACTGACTGATTTGGTAAAATGCAGATAGTGTGTTATGGAGGTATCCGTACAAATTTTGAGCCTGCTGAATGAATGCACTGGGATTTGTTTTTATCTGAATAATTTTAAACCTGTGCACTGTTATGATGACCTTGTGTGTTATGATATGTACATATATGGAAAGTTCATTGATGATGTGTGTGATAATATGTAGAAGTTGAATCATTCTCGATGTTTGTTCACAAGTGGGTTTGTGTTTTTTTTATCTACAAAATACATGCATTTTAGAAGGAGCCCATTTGTAAGCACATTATGAGTAGTATTTATTTGAAATAACATTTTCCTGGATTGATTTTTAAATATTATATTTCATAAATAAACTCAAGACATATTTCCTGCCTGGACAAAGCCTTTGTGTTGTACACATCTGCTCAGACAGTTATCATATGATTTATTTTAGACAAAAATACATCACATTGCAGCTTGATTTTTATAAATATAATGAAATGCTTTTGAACTGTTGATTACATTAAAATTGTTTTACTATAATACCCTTTCTGGTAAAAAGCACTTTCTTGAATGGAGTGAGATAGTGACTGAGTGACAACAGAAGCACAAAACCTAATCTAATGATAAGTATGGGATATAATAGTAATTATAATCATATTCTTTTAGTGCCGGCGCTGAACCCACTGTTACAAGTCCACTTATACGGCTCGCCTTGATTGCACAAACACCAGCTATTGGCAGTGGTGCTATTTTTCTGCTTTTGTTGGTGAATTTGCATTGTTACTGATGTTCCTACACATGGATTGGTGTTAGTGAGAGTACGCTGCCGAGTGTGACTGGGGGAAAAGCTCGGCTGCAGAAAGGAAGCAGAATAATGTAATCAGGCATGAATGGCTGTGCTTAATTGCTTGATTTGATTCGTCTGAGCTGAGCTTTTTAAGGTGATGACTAAATGAATGGCGCACGCAAATGAGAAAGAAAGTGAGTATGTGACGGGAAAAAACAAGAAGTATGGAAAAAATCACTTGTTTGTGGAGATGATGTGAAGTGTGTGGGGGGGTCGTCAAGTTTATATATCATTGCGAGAGCCAAATGTTTCCCAAGGATGGAAAGAACTGACATTTTTTACCTAGCAGGGACATTTTGTTGGTGCGGAAGGAGGAATATTTCCTGAATATTTCCTGTTTACAAAAACTGCGATTTTCTTTTGAAAAACAAAAAAAACAAAAATAGACAAAATATTTGCTTTAGGCTACTGGAGTTAAGGCTAGGTGGTGGTCTATGTGTAGAATTAATTAGCTACTTGAAGGTTATGTCAATGGAAAGTCCCCACTAGATAGAAATACAAACTTGAGTGTGTGTGTATGTGTGAGAGAGAGAGAGAGAGAGAGTGTGTATTAGAGAGTTGGAGAGCTCCATTCTTGTTTTGAAAACCATCTACACAGCGGCATTTTGGGAGTTTGGGACAAGTAAGGAGATTTGCCTCTGAGCTGAGCAGATCGGGGTTAAGAATCTTGGTCAAAGGCTACAGCCAGGATTTGAATTCACAAGTACAGAGCTTTTAAATCACTACTGTCATTTCACTTTGCACAGAGTGGTTGCCTCACAGCTCCAGCATCCCTGGGTTCGATCCCGACTTTGGATTCCACCTGTATGGAGTTGCAAGTAATCCCCGTGTCTGTGTGGGTTTACTCTGAGTACTCCAGTTTCCTCCCACAGTCCAAAGACATGCATTAGGTTAACTGAGTATACTATATTGGTCCCATCTGAGGATGCATGACTAGTGTACTTATGTAGGACTGTGGTAGCCTAGCGGTTAAGGTATTGGACTATGGACCAAAAGGTCTAGGGTTCAAATCTCACTTCTGCCAAGCTGCCACTGTTGGGTCCTTGAGCAAGGCCCTTAACCCACAATTGCTTGGATTGTAAGACTGTATCAATTGTAAGTCGCTCTGGATAAGGACGTCTGCTAAATGCTGTAAATGTAAATGTAAAGTTATGCGTCTGTCGTTAAATATCCCTTGATGCTGGAAGCAACATTAAATTAAACCAAATACCAAAAAAACAAACACTTATACCAATGAACTGACAGAATGCAATTGATGTGCTGGATAACTTGGTTAATTCCTACATATAACATCTATGCCACCAAAGGACTAGGGTCCCAAAGGAATCTTGGTCCTCCCAAGGTTTCTTCCTTTTAATCTTTAGGGAGTTTTTCCCTGCCACTGTCGCCCTAGGCTTGCTTAATTTGGGATTGGCCTCATCATTTAGAAAGTAATCTAAAATTGTAAAGCTGCTGGTATTCTGGAAGTTATTCAAAAGCAAATTCAAAACTTTTTCTGTAAAGAGCCGAATCAGTTTCAATAAGAAAGCCTTTTCAAATGTCTAGACTTCAGGATTGAACCATTACATCTTACGCTCTTTCACCTTTGGCTGTAATTCAACCCTAGTAACAAAGATTATAATTATTTTACTGAATTTTAACTTAATTTTTTATTCAATTAAAAAAACTAGGCTTTTTACAGTAATCAAATCAACAAACACAAACTAACCTTACCCACCAATCATATATGTTTTTGGTAATGCTTTACTATAAGGATACCTGAAATAATTCATTCATGCAGTATTTGATGAGCGAGTAATCATTAACACGTAATACATCATTAGTCCTCATGAATATGCATGAAGTGAGAATGTGTCATGGATGCCTTCACTCAGGAGCAAAGTAAAGTGTTATCATCTTATTTTTACATTTTTTAAAAGAAATCAGCTAAATCACCAATTTTACTGCAAATATATAATTGCAACATAAGTCTAAAATAATACATGTATTAATTTTCACATTTGTATACATTTATAAAAAATGAAATTAGCAAAATATATACTCAAAATCAACTAGAAACTTTATTAGATCCATAACATCTTTGGAATGTCCAAGGTGGGGCAAAAGTCTGAGACCACAGGTGAAAAATGTCTTGCATTTTTCTTACATGTAATAATGAATGATATAATCAGCAACAATATAAGTGAAAAGTTGAATCTTTGAAACATATTTTTTGATCAATTTCAGAATTCATTATTATTTGGTATGTTCCCCCTTTTTGCTGTGATGTTTGAGTGCACTGGATCTGCATGGACTCCACAAGTTTGTGTAAAATCTAATTAGAGTAAAAATTAAGTAGAATACAATTCACATTTTGTTCATGTGATTTCACTATAGTCCAAAGAGCATCTTTAATCTTGAAAGAATTATTTTCTTTCACTGTCTTCAAGTGCCCCCATAAATGCTCAATGAGGTTTTGGTCAGGTGGACATAACAAATACCAATACATTCTGAAATTTGTGGGTTTTTATTTAAGAATGGACATTTCACTGAAATTGCTATGCTGTTTCGTTATATGTATTTATATGATTTTAATTAAAAACATTTGAGACAAATGCAAAGTACACATGTTTTCATGAGTGGTCTCAGACTTTTGGTCCCCACTGTATCTATATCATGATCTGTGATCCTGATCCTTTCCATGAGATAGGCAGTACAAAAATACAGAGAAACAAAACCCAGTCCCACAGTCGGTGAGGCTTTGACACACGCAGGCTAATTAGCTTGGGGTGTCATTCTGAAGGCTGTTGTTTGGTCAGTTTATGTATAATGACTGTTTTAAAGTGCTATATATACACTTACTCAATCAAAGGCCTTCTTTTCTTTTAATTTTCAGTCCTGCTGTCTTTTGGCTTCCCCTCTAAGTTTTTCTCTCTCTGTATGTTTAAGGCAGGAACGTTTTTGCCTGTGTTTAATGTAAGACTATAATACACCCAAGATGTCAAAGGTTTTTGAAAGACTGCCTGCAAAACAAAGCTGACAACACAGACAGCTAAATTGAGACGTGGAGGAAGAATGTAGGTTTTTTTGTGCGTGTAAAAAAAACATTTGTTATAAAAGTCTGTATTCTGAAGAAAGCATTACGCCTGAAATGTCTGGGAGAAGAGCTGCCGCTAGTTTATCACTTTAAATGAGGACCAGCAGCAGCTATTTTTATGGTGCACAGATTAGCAGCTAGCCAACTGTGCAAGCTGGTAACTAGCGAGGAATGGCTTCAGAGAATATGCTCATGGAAATACTAACACAAATAGATCTGTTAGCTAGCAATAAAAATTCTTTTGAGGGGAAAGAGTTAATCTGCCATTTTAACCTAAAACTTTTATAAAACCTTGGTCCAGTTTAAAGACGTTTGGAAAGATACATGCAGGACACTTTTAGAGATTTCAGCCTCCAAGATTTCTCTCTAAACTCTTCCTAAACCTATTTTATGGTCTTTTATTTGACAACATGTTACACAGAATATATTTCGAGGATTTTCCACTACAGGTACTCCGCAGTTCACGGTGGTCCGATGTATGATTTCGAATTTACAATGAGAATCTGATAATAAAAATAAATACACATTCAGCAGAAAGCGTACTCTGAATTTTGAGTTTTTCCCAGGGCAAGTGTTATGCTGTACGATACTCTCCTGCACTCTCCTGTACTAAATAAGGAACTGGGCAGTGCATTCCATAGTGTCACGCCCCACAACCAACTTCCGGTTTCCCCTTCATTCATCTCTGCTGTCAGCAAACTGCACTACATCACCCACAATCCTCCAGTGGGCCACATGACTCCTGCTGACCAATCCGGGAGCCCTCTCCAGACCGCAGGCTCTCGATTGTTTATCAGATACACCTGCGTTGCACTGCTTATAAGCTCAGCAGTTTGAGACTCTTATTGCGAAGTATTGTCTCGGTTTCGTCCGAGCGTACCGAGCGTTCTTCTCCTTGTGATTCCCTCGAATATCTGCTTTGTTTTGTCCCCTGTCTGCCATGTTTTTTCCGCGTTACTTCCGAGTGTTCCCAACGCTCACCCTTTCTCGCATTCCCCCAGGCTTTTATGTTTACGTTCGGGGTTGTTCTGTTTTTTTTACCTCGTTTGCCATTTTGGATTTTTGTTAATAAACCTCACTTGCACTGGAATCTGCCTGCGTCTTTCTCCTTCATTCGCTCATTACACATAGGGGGTCATGCTGCGGGAGTGATGAGCACTGGGAAATGTAGTGACGACTATAATTATTCTTGGTTTTCATTTTCAATAAATTAATCAATACATTACATGAGATATTCAATACATTACTGTACAATTCCGAATGTAGTCCCAGATCTCAGTCGGAAATCTGGGACTACTTATAAATTCAGCTAGACATAGACAGTTGGGTTTCCTATTTGTGCCTGGTTCTTCTCAAGGTTACGTCCTAGGGCATCTCAGGGGTTTTTCCTTGCCGCTCTCACATCTGGCTACATTTGGTGTCTCAACTCTGCTTTTTGTGAGGCTACTTTGCTGGAACGATGACTGTTACAAGCCATAAATAAAAATTAACTGAAATATGCAATGCAACAGTAAAGGTTTGGTCAAAAAAGTTCTAGCATGTTCACTGAAAAGGTCCTTTATTTTGTCCCTTTTAGGGCACTCTTAATGGTTAAGCATAATTCATTAGAAAGCTACTTTAAGGGATCAGCAAATAATCTTTATGTTTTTCAGGAGTTTCTCTAGGTCAGAATAGTAGCACCTAGGACTGGTAACCATCTAAAACAACCCTTAAGGAATGTATTTTGTGAGGAACACCTATTCACTAGATTTTTCTGCCAACCAAAGGTCACTTTTACTGACTTAAAATGTTCCAGCAAGCCCCCATAAAGGTTGTACATAGATCCCTACAGAAATGAACAGAAATGGCTCCAAGTACAAAACATTTAGAAAGCCATTTAAAAGCAGCAGCAGCAGCAAGCCATAATATCTGTCAAATGTTCTTCACGTCAAAGTGATTCTATTTAACTTAACAGGAACTTTGCAGGTATCTAAGAGTACTTTTTTCCAGAAAAGGTGGTTTTTACAAACTTAAAAAACAGCATTATATTTGGGGTATGATCCAGCAAACACTCTGCTTAGGTTTATAACGTCAGGAGGGTTCTAAGTAGTATCTCCAAATCTAAATATATATATATATATATATATATATATATATATATATATATATATATATATACTGTGCAAAAGTCTTAGGCCACCATTGCATTCGATATAAAATTGTTTTAGCAATAGGATAATGACCATATAGAATTATTTCTCAGTCTCTTTGTTAGAATACAATCAGGAAATACAGAACATGTGTATGCAGTACTCAAAAAACTGTACAAATAGAAAAAACAGATTCTATAGGCTACAGTGGCAAGTATTTAATAATTTAGTATTACCCTCCCTAGCGGGATGTCAAATTCACCCTGCTACAGTCTGAAGAAGCTTGATCAGGAATGGTGAAGGGTGGAAACGGGATGAAAAGGCTAAGATATGCTAAAGCTCCCAAAGATTGGATATTCTGGAATTCACTGGACACCCTGGATGGGACGCCAGTCCATCTCAGTGATCCTTAACCGTACCACCAGACCTTCATACTACAAGCCCTGCACAGGGTCCGAACCAAGGACCTCAGGGACTTCTGTCAGAGATACAAAATCTGCTGATTTGACTAGTATCACTATGTCACTATCATTTACATTTACATTTACATTTACAGCATTTAGCAGACCTTATCCAGAGCGACTTACAATTGGTACAGTCTTACAATCCAAGCAATTGTGGGTTAAGGGTCTTGCTCAAGGACCCAACAATGGCAGCTTGGCAGAGGTGGGATTTGAACTCTGGACCTCTGGTCCATAGTCCAGTACCTTAACCGCTAGGCCACCACAGTCCCACTATCACTAATCTTATCAGAAAGGTCATTCTTACACCCTTACAAAAGGGTTTTACCCATCACTCAAGATATTTATAAATTGGAGTGAACCTCATCTGTAGAACCCAGTGCCAACATAAGGTTCAAAGAAGAACCAGCTTAGAAAGCAGTTGTGAGGGAGCAGCAACAGAGGGCTCTTCAAATAAAACAGTTCTCCCTGGGGCTGTTAGTCATCCTAAGAACTTTTCTGCACAGGATCAGCTGATTTTACTAATGAGTTTCATTTGGCAAGTATCTCCCTAGAGGTTTTTATTCATTCCTCTGGGATAATCCGCAGATGTTTCATGCTGAACCTTAAGGTTGCATGTGGAAGCCATTTTGAATGACATTCTGAGGGATCAGCAATAACTGTGTATCTTTTCGAGGGTGCTTCTAGATGAAATGGTTCTAGAAAAAGCTGTTTATGAGTATCCATCATGTAGGCATGAAATCACCTCATTTCTAATTAGATTTACTAATGAGCTTGATAACATCTATAAGGTTCCTCTAGAGTAGTATTTAATGATGGAGATGGCATAATGTTATTGGTGGGCTTATGAATGAATTTTCCCACACTGCGGCCATTTTTATATAAAGACAAGCTTCAAATAGAAGTTATTTCCAAATTGATGTATTACTGCCATGTTAAAAGGCTCATTAGCCTCACATT
Source organism: Ancistrus triradiatus (assembly GCA_025084515.1). Taxonomy (NCBI): domain Eukaryota; kingdom Metazoa; phylum Chordata; class Actinopteri; order Siluriformes; family Loricariidae; genus Ancistrus; species Ancistrus triradiatus. The sequence continues at coordinate 1,809,941 of JAJAGP010000003.1, read as the reverse complement.
CTTGTGTTCTTCAGCTGATTGTGAATTGCAGAACCATTTTCTCGGTATGACTCTATGCTTTTCAGTGCCTTTTAGCTTCTTATAATCGCAACTCACGTCATTTGTTCTGAAGATGGAAAATTACGTTAAGCAAAGACGTATACACACACACACACACACACACTGCTCCACATGTGGTTCCAGAACCAGCGATACAGATCTCTTACTTACCATTCAAACAAATCCTTTCAGTGCTTAAGCGTTGAACCTTTTGATGCAACCTGTGCTGTGAGGACATGAAGCATGAACCTCGTTTAAAAAAAATACAGAGGAGTTGGGGGGGCAAATGCAGGTGCTGACCTTCAGAGTAATTCACATCTGTCTGTATTTGCATTAGCACTAGTGATAGTTATCATGGAGCCAATCGTGATGGATCTGCAGGCCTGAGCTGCTTCGGCCAGGGCTGGCTGCAATTCAAAACCAGGCAAGCGCCCACAACTCGGATCCTTCCTCTCTGATAGACACAGGCTTTCAGCTACCTAATTCCACTAAGTGGTCACTTGGTGCACTTTTGGAACACAAACAGTAAACAGCCTGGCAGCATCTGTACAAGGGGAGAGGTGCGGGCACAGTGCCCAGCACAGCTGCTCAAACAGGAAAGAATGACTTTAGATAAAGGAGAAGGAGATAAGGATAAAATGCATGTAACTACTTAAGATTGGAAGTGAACTGGAAAGAGAGAGAGGCAGAGGCAGGAAGACTGAGGCATGAGTAATAGGGCGAGGGTTTATGTTTTTGTCTTTCGTCCCACCATAATTCAAAGCATGAAGTTATAGGTTTGTGATACCAGCTGTGGGTTGTGGAGCCAAATACCTTGCTTAGGTAAAACGAATGAGGGAAAGTAAATTTGGTTAGCCAGATTACTACTTGTAGACTGCGATGCCTTGTGTGTAAGGTTGTGGATTACTAAACACAAGGTTGTAAGTTCAAATCCTGGTTTGCTTAAGCCCTTAAGCAAAGCCCTCAATATTTTTACTGCACAGCAAAGAGTTTAATCTAATCTCATCTGCCACCTGCTTCTCCTGATGAGGGTCCTGGTGATGTAACGTATGCTCAGGATTTTCATACAGCATGTTTGTACAAAGGTTATGAACGTCAATCATAACCTTTTGTATCAGTTTTCGTCCTAATAACCTATACACCTAACAACTGTCTCTAATTTTGTTCTCAATCAATTGACATTTAATTCTTGTCCTATTTTCTGCACAGCACAGAGCGGCAATGAGGAGCAACAGGTGACTAGTACATGTTCTGAATACTTACTATGGTGTCTGAATTGATGTGACAGTTTTATCTGTACTATTTACAAACACAAAAACATTATATTTGGTCATTTATTTATTGAGGAAAATGATCCAATATTACATATTAATGAGTGGCAAAAATATGTGAACCTTTGCTTTCAGTATCTGCTGTGACCCCCCTGTGCAGCAATAACTAGCTAAACGTTTCCCGTAACTGTTGATCAGTCCTGCACACCGGCTTGGAGGAATTTTAGCCCATTCCTCCGTACAGAACAGCTTCAGCTCTGGGATGTTGGTGGGTTTCCTCACATTAGCTGCTCGCTTCAGGTCCTTCAACAACATTTCGAATGGATTAAGGTCAGGACTTTGACTTGGCCATTCCAAAACATTAACTTTATTCTTCTTTTAACCATTCTTTGGTAGAACGACTTGTGTGCTGAGGGTCGTTGTCTTGCTGCATGACCCACCTTCTCTTAGATTCAGTTCATGGACAGATGTCCTGACATTTTCCTTTAGAATTCTCTGATATCATTCAGAATTCATTGTTCCATCAATGATGGCAAGCCGGACTCATGAACATTAGCCAATGTGAGAGAGGCCTTCAGTAGCTTAGAAGTTATCCTGGGGTCCTTTGTGACCTCACCAACTATTACACACGCCTTGCTCTTGGAGTGATCTTTGTTAGTCGACCACTCCTTGGGAGGGTAACAATGGTCTTGAATTTCCTCCATTTGTACACAATCTGTCTGACTGTGGATTGGTGGAGTCCAGACTCTTTAGAGATGGTTTTGTAACCTTTTCCAGCCTGATCAACAACTCTTTTTCCGAGGTCTTCAGAAATCTCCTTTGTTCGTGCCATGATACACTTCCACAAACGTGTGTTATGAAGAGCAGACTTTGATAGATCCCTGTTCTTTAAATAAAACAGGGTGCCCCCTCACACCTGATTGTCATCCCATTGATTGTAAACACCTGACTAATTTCACCTTCAAATTAACTGCTAATCCTAGATGTTCACATACTTTTGTCACTCACTAATATGTAATATTGGATCATTTTCCTCAATAAATAAATGACCAAGTATAATATTTTTGTCTCATTTGTTTAACTGAATTCTCCTTATTTAGGATGTGTGTGAAAATCTGGTGTTTTAGGTCATATTTATGCAGAAATATAGAAAATTCTAAAGGGTTCACAAACTTTTAAGCACCACTGTATATTACAGGTATACACCATTTAATGTGAAACAAGCCAATGACCAAAATGAATGTTGACTAGACATTACTAGAGTCACATAGCCTTTTTGTGCTACTTTAATGACATTACAAAGAGTATTTTAACAAGAAAACTGATTGAAAATGATTCATAAGTGCTTCATGTTAAACCTTTAAATTTATGGAAATTTACAGTTATTATGGAAAACACAGTGATGTACTGTTATGGCCCTGTGTAGAGGACAGTCATGACACTTAAGAGGATGGTATGATGGACCTGACACTTTTAGATTGACAGTATTACAAACAACACGGAAGATCAATGTCAAAGTCAAAATCAGATTTATTTCTATAGCGCTTTTTACAGTGGAGCATCATCACAAAGCAGCTTTAGAGTTTTGTATCATCTTCTACTATCTAAGATGAATCCCAAATTGAGCAAACCTAGGGCAACAGTGGAAAGGAAAAACTCCCTAAACGTAATAAGGAAGAAACCTTGTGAGGACCAAGACTCAAAAAGGGACCCAACCTCTTCAGATGATATATGTAAGAATTAAACTAAGTTGTCTAGTTACTAGGTTTATAGTAACAGTTGAAATAAACAAAAGCTACATAAATATTAACATAGAGAACATATTTAAATATAACAATTAAAATAAAATATAACATATAAAGAAAATGTAACATTAAGACTAATATAATAAAATGGAGAATGTAAAGCCGTAGCATCTAAGACAATAGTAAAAAATAAATCAACACAGAATCACTGTAGGATCTTGTGTCCTGAGCGGGACAGTTTTGATTGCGTGGCATGCTCAGGTCAAGCAGAGGACAGAGAGTGTTACTGCCCTCTGATATGGTCTGAGTAATGGTCTGACGGCTGGAACCGATGATGGAACCAGCTTGGGTGATGAGCCAGATGAGACTCAGTGAGTGAATGTGAACCAGTTTATATAGTTATAGGTTGGAGAGAATATACAGCTAGTGGGGAACAAACTGCTTACAAAAGGACAGGTACAGACACTTATGAACGCCATTTACAGCTTGGTACAAATAAGCAGTGGACAGTCATACACACAATCTGTGTGTAGGACTTTCCTGTGGGTATGGTTTACCTGTACATGCCCTCCATACACAGTGTCCGTAGAAAAGTGTTTTCTTGTTTTAGTACAATGGCAATTTGCTAGCTCACCACCACCTGCCTTCCCATACCCAGCCTGTGAAGTCTATGATGAGTGGCTACTCATTCTGGGTGCATCCTCTTCTGCACCCTATTAATTCGAGGATAGGTTCTGGACGGTCCCATGACCCAGACCAAAAACAATCAGACCCTGAATGACTTCTAGTGCTTTTTGGGGTTTGAAGAAATCAGAATCAAATGTCAGAGACATTCAGACCTGCTTTATTTTGCATTGTTTCCATTTGAAAGAAAACACCTTCCTGATTAAACCTCGCCAATCCTGGTAAGGGATGCAGGAGGTTCCGAAGCCTATACTGTAGAGCCCTGTAACTGCACCATCCGATCATAGCTGAGGGTAGAAAGTCGTGTACTCGTGAACTGTTGTTTCCAGCAAGACTCGCAAGCTGCATGTCCATTTTAAGTGTTCAGTATAATATATGGCTAAATTGTTAATTGTAAATTTGAATAGTTTAACAGCATATATGGCCTTTATATCCCAGGTATTGCCAGCACTTATCCTGGACAGGGGGAAGGGTCCAAAGCTCATGCCAAAATTCACAGGGTCCAGGCAAATACCCTGAATGGAGCACACGTCTATCACATCCCAATTCCAAGCTTTCCTTCCGAAGCCCAACCTGGTTGTAAGCCACCACTGGGACATGAGTCCCAAGGGTGCCGCATAGTGAACTGCCACTGCACCACATGGGGGCAATATTATCCTTATGGGTGCAAAGTCACTTAAATTTGATTTGAATGCACTTAGTAAATGCAACAGCGTAAATATAGTACGTTACTACCCATTTCTAGACGTGCTGAGCAGTTCTTTAGATCGCACTGCCTTAATCCAAAGCAGCAGTTCATTCAAAGTTAAGAATTCACAAAAGGCCGCATCTGCATCAGAATTGAATATGACATGTTATGTAAATAATCAAACGAACACACAAAGTACTGATAGAGATCTCCGAACCCTGAGGAGGAGGATTTCAGAGGAGGAAGGGAGGGACGGTGTGTGTATAGGTGACTGCAGGGGTGTGTTAAAGCTAATCTGACATGACAGAGGTCGCCCAAGGTCAAGTGGGGTCACAGGCTGCATCCGTGCATTGCACTCGCTGAATGGACTCACTATCAGTGTAGTTAATTTCACTGAGCTTAAAAAAGGGAATGGTACAAAAAAAGGATGGCGCGTATTCCAAACGTAGTCGATCGGTCAGGCCATGATTGGTGCCTGATGTTTGCATATTTACGTGTTTATTCACCGGAGACTGGGTTACATGGATGAAATTACCACAGCTAAATTATTAAATGCGGTTTGACTTTAGGCGCAATACATCCCATGTCTCTTTTGCAATATAGGCAGTGCAGCCCAGCGTCATATTGAGCGAAATATGGCACGGACAGTGTAGGCTGTGCTCGACATGCAATAGTCCTCATGCGCAACAGAACCTGTAGAGGAAGGGCAATGCAATGTAGGTTTAGTTGCAATATGCTGTAAGTAATACTGCACTATATGTCCATGCACAGTATACGCAGTGCTATATGTTCAAATACCTTGTATGGAATACCTCATGTGTGCTACAGACTGTGGCTTTAAAGGCAATATGTCTAATACAGAGCATGCAATGTGCCCCGTCCAATACAGGCAGTGAACGTGGTTTAACATGGTTTAAAGTGCAATATACAGTCCTGGGCAAAAAATGGGGCAAACCTAAAATTAAGCTTACTAAATATTAAGCTTATCATTGGTGAGTAATTAGCAAGAACTAAGAAACTGCACTCCTGAGACCGGTGTCACGTTTGCTTGTTACTGCTCGTACCTGCGAGGAATGCTTACATAGACTTCTTGTATAAAACGATTGTGTTTTGTGATTATGACTTGTGATGATGACAAAATATCATGCAGAGGTTGCTGTCAGAAACTACATAGGTCTTCGTCAGCCCAACTGCAGCTATTCAGAAATTTACAAGACCCTAAAGGCACAGCAAATCCCTGATTCACTTTCAGCTATTAAGAGAATAGCTCATCCTTTTGACTCATTTCCATTTACCCTTATCCAGAGCGACTTACAATTGATACAATCTTATAATCCAAGCAATAGTGGGTTAAGGGTCTTTCTCAAGAACCCAGCAGTGGCAGCTTGGCAGAGGTGGGATTTGAACGCTGGACGTTCTAGTCCAGAGTCCAGTACTTTAACCACTAGGCTACCACAGACACAAGATTTGATGAATTTGCTGTTGAGACCAATGAAAACTACTTGGGATTTGGCCCATTTTTATTGCCCAGCAGTGTATTGTTCGTAATGCTGAAGACCTAATATCCTCATTGTGTTATATATGCCCTGGACATGCATAGTGGCTTTATGTGCAATATATGTCATTCTGAACATACAATATCGTTCGTGCACAATATAGGTGGCGCTAGCCATGAAACGTTTGTGTAACACATAATACCAAACCTACAGCATGCCTTATAAGCAATATAGGACCAGCAATGTGGCTTTAAGTGCAATATACACAGTAGTGAACCTAAAAATGCCTTATATGCAATACCAAGCATGCAGTATGGAGTATATGCATTATATGCAGCTTTATGTGACTTATCAGCAGTGTGTATGTAATATGGCTTCATTGTCGCTACCAGTTTATTAAAAATGCAAACGTGTGACTGAATGTGAATATTTGGAGATATCTGAATTTTGGGGGTTGTCATCATTATTTATTGATTGCTTTAAAATTATGTGTAATTTTAATTTACAAGTTTATCCTGTTACTGTACAGCTAAAAGATACATTTGTCCATTTTATGTTTTGCGTCATTTTTCCACAGTCCGTAGTAAAATGAAACAAGGACAAAGACGAATCTGACGCTAGATAATTGTTTTTGTTTGGTTGTTTTTAAAATATAAAATCCTTTTAAGAGTACAATGGTGTGCAGTTCACTTTCCCGTATCAAATCTGCAAAAAAAGTGTCTGCTACCATGGTATATTCGCGCGCGCGCGCGTGTGTGTGTGTGTGTGTGTGTGTGTAGGTTGTTTTTCTCCCTCTGACAATCAGCTTCGGTGTTACCCCATGCAACCCTGCACTATAATTTATATTTAAACGCAATGGCACGGCACAGATGGATAGTATGAAGGCCAGCATTTTTCACCTGCACAGCAAAGCTCGCTACTGCCCCCTTCAGTCATCTTCATGACCGTTAAGCACTGTATTAAATAACCGATTTAAAAATGTCTTAGCATGTTAAATATCAATCAGGAAGTACGCACAGGGCTGTGTTGGTGCTACACAGCTTGAGGAACCATGGTTTGTTTGTCACCCCGGCTAATAGTCTAGGTTGGGTTTACTTGTTCCGAGAGAGTACCAACGTCCCACAACGTCAGTACTGTATGCGGATAGCTAGGTGTGAATATTAGTGAGTGTGTGTGATGCCCTCTGGTGGACTGGCGCCTTGTGCAGCTCAGCGAAACAGTCAAATGTTATTTTAAAAAATGCCAGCAGAAAAGATAGAGGGACATGTTATATTGAGAAGCTACAATTCTAAACATTTAAATCCACATGTTGTTAGTGGAGGTCTACTTCTTTAGTGTTGCGCTTCAGCAATCAGAGTTGTAAAATGGCACTAATGAATGCGCGTCACCCAAAACATTGCCAACATTTTGGATAGGTGGAACACTAGATGATGTGTAAACCCTGTACGTGTCTGTCAAAAAACTACCTTTTTGGGGTTTTTGGATAACGTTGCTCACCCCTGAGATAAGATAACATTCTGCGTCAACCACTGGGTGGCGATGCTACACTTAGAATCTGTGGTGTGACCGCCTGCTGATTGGGTCCTTCCTGTATCAGCGGTTTTCACAAGAAGTAGTTTAGGTAATATTTACCTGTAGTACGTGTTTTAGGACTATTGACCAGAAGGTTGAGACTCCAAATCCAAGCACCATTAGGCTACTGCTGTTGGACCCTGCTGTTGGATCATGGCTCTGAACCCTCCATTGCTTGGATTGTACTTTGTAAGACTTTATCAGTTGTAAGTCCACTGGAGATGTTTTTCACATTCGGTGATCTTCTTTATATTATACAGAAGCATACGTTATAATACCAGAGCTTTGAAAACCTCAGCTATGTAACCATGCCTGTTTCACACAGTGAAGGAAGTTGACTTCAGCCAACGCACTATGGTGTAAACTCAGATGTTTAGACCATGCGCTAATGGCTAAAATGGACAGCTTATGCCTGAGAGGACATTCTGGCAACTGAGTTATCCAGAGCTTAATTGTATAATCACAGAAGAAACACTGAAAGACTCCCAAAACCAGCTAGAGAAGAGAATTTAGACAAGTACATGATCTAATAAGATTCTTTCTAGCTATCATTAGCAGGAACTTTGAAGGACAGTTTCTAAATAAGATTTTAGCTAATGAGCTGGCAATTGTTCCAAGGTTTTTCTGCTAATAATGCAGCAAAGACCAGCATATGTTGTGTTTTGGATGCAGGTATGTTGGTCAACCAGCTTTACCAGATCTTGTGTTTCTGTTGACTTCAGCTGGTAAATATTGAGGGGATTGCGTTCTGTATTTGGTGTCCAAAAGTACAAACTTTAAATCCTTGTTGTAATCGTCTGGTTTAAAGTACTCTGTGAACATTGTTCAATGTGTAACTCTATCCAACATTGTGTTTAGCTCATGAACACTAGTGCATAAACACTTTTTACCTCTTGTGAAGTCTGTCAGTGGTATACAACGCGCAGTGGCATTGCTTCATTTATAAACTTGGGCAGATCAACTTGGCATATTGAAATGACGTACTAAATGGCTTCTCACAACGTTGAACTAGCGACTCGAGTGACATCATTCCATATGGTTGTAATTAATTAAAGAAAAGGGAGAGTTGTGTTGGTCAATTACAAAGAAAAAACAATCAGCCACCACAAACCAGCTATTGTCCTGCTTGTGCCACCAAGGCATGGACTCACAGGACATCTGAAGGTGTCTGGCAACCAGGCATTAGCAGCAAATCCTTTAAGTCCTGTAAGTTGTGAGGTGGGGCCTCAGTTGATCTGACTTGTTTGTCCAGCACATCCCATGGATCAGTCAATTCCATCGATTCCATCAATTCCATCGATTGAGATCTGTGGAATTTGGAGGCCAAGTCAGCATCATGAACCCTTTGTCTTGTTCCTCAAACCATTCCTGTACAATGTTTACAGTGTGGAAGGGTGCATTTTGCTGCTGAAAGCATTTAGCAGAGGCCCTTATCCAGAGGATAAGGGTACAGTCCAATTGGTACAGTCTTACAGTCCAAGCAATTGTGGGTTAAGGGTCTTGCTCAAGGACCCAACAGTGGCAGCTTGGCAGAGGTGGGATTTGAACCCTGGACCTTCTGGTCCATAGTCCAGTACCTTACCCGCTAGGCTACCACAGTCCATGCAGGGGTGCACTTGGTCTGCAACAGTGTTTAGGAAGGTTTACCAGCAGAACATTACCCAGAGCATCGCACTGTCAAACTTGTTCACTTCACTTTTCAGTGATTTTAAAGTGATGACTGACCAGTGTATATCTGTACACAAACAATGTGCAGAATCTCCTAAAATGAATATTATTTTCTGAATATGTGTATAACGAGGTGCACATATCACTCTCGAATTACACTTTGCTACATGAGCTGTTGTCCAGTGGATTGAGCAAACATCAGCAGAGTTTACCCTTAAGGCCAGTGTATTAAAAAATCACACCCAGTTGCACATTCCTCCCTTTGTACCACGAGTAGCCACTTGCGTGACGTAATGTTGATGCGAACGTGTTAATATGCCATGAAATTCAGGACAGGAATTGTGTTACCACATAAATGCGAACTAAGAGGAATTTGTTGTTGCAATCAGCACCATGTACAATACGACGTATGCACCAAGCTTACCAGCCTCTAACTACGAAGAAATGACAATTACCCATTCTGTTCAGCTCATATCAAGTCTAGTGTGTTTAGTGTGAAGACCCATGGCAGTTGATAGGTCAGAATAAACAAATGTCACATGCTGAGTGTGTTTATAGTTATGACATGTTATCCCACAATGCCTGCTTTGTCAAATAGGATGGAAGGTAAGAAGTAAATTTCCCACTGAGAATGCAGAATTGCTAAGGAACTAAGAAGGAATCAGGAAGTCTCTAGAACTAGAGGAAGTAGAATTATACAGTACAGTGGTACCTCAGGTCTCATCATTAATTTGTTCCAGAAGGCTTGTCGAGAACCGAAAACGATAAATACTAAGCAAATGTTTCCCTTAAGGAATAATGTAAATTGAATGAATCCGTTCCAGACCCCCAAAAGATCCACACAATAAGGCAGTATATGCATTAATGGAGTTGTATTGTACAGATGCTTCCTGATTTATGATGGGGATATGTTCAGACCAATCCATCATGAGATAAATGTATCATGAACTGATGAGTTTAATGAGTGTTGAGTAGAGCGGTCTGTACTGTATCATAGTGTAGCCTATGATAAGTAATGGTAAGTAAGTTGATGTTTAAAACACTTACAAAACTGTTAAACTTCAACTGCTCATCTCAATTGTAAGTCATTCCAGAAAAGGGCAGCTTCTAAATGCTGGAACTGTTAATAACAAGTCTTTAGTGCACAGCAACACAGTTAATGTGGAGAAATTGACATTGTGTTATTCTTTGTAGTGAGAAAGCACTCTTAAAATAAAGGTGCCAGAATGTTCTAGGGTGGAATGAACTGACCTTTGATCATTTTGGTGCCACTATGAAGAAAGCCTGAGAATGATTGAGCTACTGAGCTATCTGCGCGCCTCTTCCGTGTGGTTGGAAACGATTCGGTTATATTCCGTTTTATGTTCTGAATGTTTCTTCAAGAATCCAAAATACCTTCTATGGAATTGCTCTATGTAACCATTTATGGTACCTTTATTTGTTAAAATGTGCTCCAGTTCTATTGTCCAGTTTTCATGCTTTCAGTCTATTAGCTTTCCCGTTTATTTTCGCATCAAGTTTTCGACAAATAGTCCATCTTCTGCACAAACAGAATCGACATGCCTAACGTCATTACAGCCTAAGAACTAAATTGGTACTGGCTCCTTTTATAAAGAAATTATAAAGTTTTTTTTAAAGCTTAATCCAATGGACAGGTCTAAAATACACAAATATTTTAAAGTGATTGATCTACTAAAGCAGCTTTCTTCAGAATGTGTGTGACTGTTTTGTGTTGTTATTTATGATGTAGGTGTGTGTTAGAACATCATTAAGACGTCACAATTAATCACCTGTTTCTGTTCACTGCATGCAAAGCTATAAAGAATGGAATGAAAACAGGCTGTTTGTATAACTGTAGAATAGATGTTGTGTGAACAGGTTGGAGAGCAGCTCGTATGACAAAAAAACATAAGACATTTTAGTATCTTTATATCTTTTTTTGATGGCCTATAACTTCTAAAACTTAACATCTGTTGTGCCCTAAGTATCTCTGTTAAATTGACTTTAATTGATCTGCCATGGACTCCACAATCTTATGTAAAATCTGGTGATCAATGTTATTTGTCATGATTTCACAATATTCCAGAGAGTAGATTCCATCTTGTGATGAAACTGAATGCTTCACTTTCTCTGTCTTCAAGTGCTCACATAAACACTTGATGGTTCCTGATTTCTGGTTTCTGGTGTCTGGTTCCTCTCAAAGTTTCTTCCTGTCATCTGAGATAGTTTTTTCTTGCCACTGTTGCCACTGGTTTGCTCAAAAGAGTCTTGGACTTAGATCTCTGTAAAGCTGCTTTGTGACACCTATTGTGAAAAGTACTATACAAATACATTTTGATTGATTGAATGATTGATCCATTCACCCTGCACCATGGGCCATGGGCAAGGCACCAACTTTCCCTAGAGCCTGATCAGGATTAAGGGGTTAAGAAAATAAATGAATGATTGATTGATGGATTGACTGATTGATGGGGTTTAGGTCAGGTGGATGCCAAAGACCATGACAGTCCACTCTTCTTCGCCTTATTTGGACTTCAAGTAGTTGCAAAGTTTTGAGGGACTGTGGTAGCCTAGAGACTTGAAGGTCCAGGGTTCAAATCCCACCTCTGCCATGCTGCCACTGTTGGGTCCCTGAGCAGGACCCCTAACCCACATTTGCTTGGATTGTAATAGTTTATCAGATGCAAGTCTCTCTGGATAAGGGCATCTGGTAAATGACTAAATCTAAATCTCTTTTGGGTCAGTATCCTGCTGCAGTATGAATGCTTCTCCAAAGATCCAAACAAGCATTTTCACCAGTGCTCTCAGGGTCCCACTGTATATTACTAGTAAACTATCTAAATGATAATAGTTCTGTATATAATATAGATATTCTGTAATCGGTTGTTCATCTGCACGTTGCCTTAGCATCTGGCTCCAACTTTTGTTGTGTTTCATATGAGCAACTTCAGGATCCTCTCAGTTGTGATCCCAAGCAATGCCAGGTAATACACGCTTCCTTCTTCAGATCAGATCAAGGACAAAACTGGACATTTTTCGTTGCCTTGTTTTATCTACATGTTTTCATTTTGGCAGCTTGGATTTTGAGAGTAAAGTAACATCTTCCTGTTTTCCTAATATAATTATTTCTACTGAAATTTCGGAATCTAAGGAATAAAAAGGCGTTTTAGAGTTCCTGTTTGCCATACAGTTCCTGTTTGCCACTTCTCTGCACTGACTGTGAAAATTATGTAAAATCGCAGCAGTCACCATGATGGCTAACAATATTCCTGTTTACATATAAGTCATGGCAATGCAAACATTTCTGTGCTGAAATATGATAATAGCAGATATGTCTTGACTGGTCATAAGTGTCAATAATAAATAGGTTTGATCAGGAATTCAATGGAATACCTTTCATGTTCCTGTGTGGAGACGTATAAATGAGCTCAAGACAACAAGATCTTTGTCCATATGTAAATAAGATTTGGAGCCTTTTGCATATCATGCCACGTGTTTTTGAGTTAATGGATTTCTAAAGTAATAACTATGTGCACACACAGGGTCCTGTTTCAAGGTCTTTTCCTCATATCATCACAGCCTGGCTACAGTGTCTTTCCTGATTGTGAGCTTCTTGGTAAAACAGTGGGACTATCTATACTCCTTTCACAGAACCAGCTTTGTGTTAACAGTTTCATGAGTGCTATTACATGTGCATTGTCTTGGATTATTTAGTTTCTAGATTTGTGCCTCCCAGTAGCAGTTGTAATCAGACTGGACATTTCACATAGTTTGAACAGAATGTTTTACGTGTGCTTAATGGAAGTTCTGACTGAAACATGGTGTGCACGATTGGTATCAGTACTAAAATATTGATGCATCTGATCCTGATATCATGTGTTAATTTTTATTTCTGTTGGAAAAGAAAAAGTGGGATAAAAACTTTTGCTGTAAGTAATGGTGCAAGATAGGAACTACACCTCTGCCTTTCTCCCTCACACACAAGCACACTGAAAATTCATCTCAGTCACAAAGACTGAAGTACAAGAAGATGGTGTGATACAATTATGCTCTCTAAGTAGAACTCAAAAGAATTATGGTTTGGAGTGTTAAACAAGAAGAAAGTAAAATGTGACCAAAATGAGATCAAAATATTGTGCCAAGACCTCAACATTGTGGAAGTCAGGCACACAACATGATTTTCCTTGGGAGTTATTCTTCCCAGAACAATTGACCCAAGTAATTTTTAATAGCCTCATTTTATTCAACACAAAAAAAATTAAAAATTTTGTCATTTCCACAAGACATTATTATTCTTCATTAAATATAAAACAGTGTTTTGTAGGGAAGAGGCAGTTTTATTTAATTTGCTCATAAGACCTCTACTTGTTAAACCCTCAGAATGAATTTTGCCTTTTTAGGGACATATTTAAAAGTATCACTGTGAGTATTGTGATACTAGCCTTGGTATTACTTGGTATAATATAGAAAAAATGTGTGACATTACATAGTGACATTTAATCTGCTGCAGAACCCGGGTGAGTGTGATCTACAAGCCAGTGGATTTGCATTACGCACAGCCTTTTCACTGCAGTGTGAAATGTGTGTAGAATATGGCATGCAAATATAACAAGTTCACACGTAAGGAAAACATACCAAAGAGGCTTTTGTACAGTAGCAGAGGAGAAATGTAAAACCCTGTCAAAATCCTTGGGCTTTAACTATCCCCTTGGACTACAGATCAGAGCATTATTAAGAATTGGAACATGTATGGCATCACCAACACCTGGAATAAATTGGACCAAGTCAGGATGATATTGATCCTATTTAAAGCTGCCACGAGGCAACTTTTAAGGACTTACGAGTTTTTCTTTCTAAGATTGGGTCTGTGCATATGACAGCAATCTCGCAAGCTTTACACAATGCTGGAATGTATGGAAGCATGACAAGAAAGAATGCTTCTAAAAAGTGCCACAGCAGTAAGTCTTGTTTATGCTCCTGAAAAAGGTTTTATGGTCACATGAGTCCAAGACTGAACTTTTTGCACTGAAATTCTACCACGATGCTTGTGAAAATGACGCCCAAAATACACCAGACCTACCGTGAAACATGATGGTGGCAACATTATGTAGTGGAGGTGCATGTTTTCAGGAGGGACTGAGCAATTGTTCAGGATCAAAGGGAAAATGGATGCTGCGAAGTACACCAAAAATCTTAAGAGCAAACCTGCGGCTCACTACAAAGCACCAAAAAACATCGGAAGGTCAATGTCCTTGAGTGGCCAAGTCAGAGCCCTGACATAAATCTGATTTGGGGAAGGACTTAGAGAGCTGTCCATTGCCACTCACCACATAATCTGACATAACTTGAATAAAGATGGACTTGAGAAGTATGGAGAAAGGAGAAACATTTCCCCCTGTAGGTGGGCAAAGCTGGTTGAGACGTATCCAAACAGACTGATGGCTGTAATTAAAGCAAAATCTGGCTCTATGTAGTAATAAATGAAGATCACCTTGAAAACCCTGTTATGCTTTTAGAACGGTTGGTTGGTTGGTTGGTTGGTTGGATGGATGGATGGATGGATGGATGGATGGATGGAAAGAAACAGCAACAGAGTGTAGCTACACTGTATGTTAATAGGTAGATAGGTACACTGAGGGAGTGAGACAGACAGGGACAGAGACAACATCACACGTATACAGTCTAATGCAAAAGTCTGGACAATCCCAATCAAATGACATGCTTTGTAAAAACCTAAACTTTGCAGCGACAAACTTAAGTACAGAACCGAAAGCTTGACTGAAAACAGATACAAAAACTTCAGGACTGTGTCAGCTCATACCCTACAAAGGCTGTGTTAACTTCTTTTCATTTAAATGTCATGTCAGACACACAAACAGCACTCACACAGGAGGCTGTAACATACGGTAGACATTAGGTTTCCTATAAGCTCACCCTACACTTTCAGTGCAGGCTCAGCAGAGCGTGGAGGCAATTAGGCTGAGAGGGGTAATCCAGTCTGGCAGCACGCAGCAGATCCACTCAAAGAACAGCCGCATTGTGCACCACGGGATTTAACCATAGAAACTGATACAACTGATACAGCCACGTTTCACACGACCCCCTCGTTCTTTGGAGTCAAGTCGTATCACGCAAGTTGCACTGGTGTGTCTTACAAAACACTACACATTATAAATGAATGCTTTTCTATGTAGTTATGTAGTTCACCAATCTAACATAATCGGAGGAGGACACATTAAAGCTTGTCAGTGTGCATCACCATATCTCTTTAATCAAACGAAACTGAAGGTCAGTATATCTCCTGTCCACCTAATTTGTTATTAAGAACTGCATGGGGAAAAATATGTTGAGAAGAGTATTTCGAAGATGTTCTATGGGAACAATTGTGAGATGTGTTCAAAAAACAAAACTGTCTCATCTTCTTACGGTCTTGTCGTTCGGGCTCATCAAGCCAGCTATTGTTGGTTCATCCTGCTCATTCTGCCCATGCTGATCTGATGAATATTTAACCACTGTGGTGTTCAGGCTCTCAGGTTGCTGTCAGCCTTGTGGAATGAATGACTCCAGTATGAGGATATGAGAGAGAGACTCGGAAAGAAAGAACTAGACCGACAGAGAGACAAAGAGAGACTGTGAGACAGGGAGAGAGATAGACAGGGACAGAGACACCGAGACGGACTTCATTTTAACTCCATTTATTGAAATGATTGACAATACGCAGCTACACCAAAACTGAAATATTAAATATTAATATTTATACAATTAGTTCTAACTTTACACTCTGATTGGTTGAAAAGCCTTCTCACCATGCTGATGCACGTGCAAGCTTTATGCACACAAACATATCTATATACATATACAGTATGTATATATACTGAAGAATATAATAATAATAGGGAGAAAAAAATCCAAAGCTACATGGCCCTGTGTGAAAAAGTGATTGCCCCCTAAACCTAATAACTGGTTGTTTCACCCTTAGCAACAACTACAACCAAGTCTTTTACAGCGTTGTGGAGGAAGTTTGGCCACTCATCTTTGCAGAATTGTTGTAATTCAGCCACACAGGAAGGGTTTTCCAGCATGAACGGCCTTTTTAAGGTCATGCCACAGCATCTCAGTAGGATTCAGGTCAGGACTTTGACTAGGCCACTCCAAAGTCTTCATTTTGTTTTTCTTCAGCCATTCAGAGCTGGACTTGCTGGTGTGTTTTGGATCATTGTCCTGCTGCAGAACCCAAGTTTGTTTCAGCTTGAGGTCACGAACAGATGGTCAGACATTCTCCTTCAGTATTGTTTGGTAGACAGCAGAATTCATAGTTTCATTTATCACAGCAAGTCTTCCAGGTCCTGAAGCAGCAAAATACCCCAGACCATCACACTACCACCACCATATTTTACTGTTGGTATAATGTTCTTTTTCTGAAATGCTGTGTTACTTTTACACCAGTGGTAATGGGACACACACCTTCCAAAGAGTTCAGCTTTTGTCTAGTCAGTCCACAGAATGTTTTCACAGAAAGTCTTGGGGATCATCATGTTCTGGAAAAATTGAGATTAACTTTAATGTTCTTTTTGCTCAGCAGTGGTTTTCATCTTGGAACTCTACCATGCAGGCCATTTTAGCCCAGTCTCTTTCTTATGGTGGAGGCATGAACACTGACCTTAACTGAGGCAAGTGAGGCCTCCAGTTCTTTGGCTGTTGATGTGGGGTCTTTTGTGACCTCTTGGATGAGTTGTCACTGCACTCTTGGGGTACCAGTAATTTTGGTCGACCGGCCACTCCTGGGAAGGTTCACCCCTGTTCCATGTCTTCGCCATTTGTGGATAATGGCTTTCACTGTGGTTTGCTGGAGTCCCAAAGCTTTAGAAATGGCTTTGTAACCCTTTCCAGACTGATAGATCTCAGTTACTTTCTTTCTCAATTGTTCCTGAATTTCTTTGGATCTCGGCATGATGTGTAGCTTTTAAGGCTCTTTTGGTGTACTTCACTTTGTCAGGCAGGTCCTATTTAAGTGATGTCCTGACTGAGAACAGGTGTGGCAATAATCAGACCTGGGTGTGGCTAGAGACAGTGAACTCAGGTGTGATAAACCATAGTTATGTTTTAACAAGGTTTGGTAGGTTTGGATTTTTTTTTTTCTTAATAATAAACACCTTTATTTAAAAACTGCATTTTTTGTTTACTTGTGTTGTCTTTGACTAATATTTAAATTGGTTTGATGACAGCATGCACTGCAACTGCACGGACTCCACAAGTTTGTGAAAAGTCTGATGATCTCTGTTAGCCTAGCGGGTAAGGTACTGGACTCTGGACCAGAAGGTTCAGGGTTCAAATCCCACCTCTGCCAAGCTGCCACTGTTGGGTCCTTGAGCAAGACCCTTAACCCACAATTGCTTGGATTGTAAGATTGTACCAATTGTAAGTCGCTCTGGATAAGGTGTCTGCTAAATAATGTAAATGTTACCCAGCATACCAAAGAGCATCTTGAGATATTACTGAATGCTCAGCCTTTGTTCAATCATTCAATGGAATTTAGGTCAGGTGACTGTGGAGGAAAGTCCATGATAGCCAGCATTCCTTGATCTTCAAAATTTTGAGTTGTGTCATTATCCTGCTTCAGTATAGATCCTTCTCCACACGATAAATATACTGTCAATCTAAATAAACTGTAGATATAACACAGACAGAGATACAAACAGTTTATAAATTAACAGTTAAGACCACATTTAACATCGAATTTGGATTATTGTTATCAAATTATTGAAAGAAAGGTGAGTGTATGATGTATAAAGTTAATGTTATACAGAGTGTATATGGACTCTGCTGTAAGTAGGGGAAGAGGAAACCACAGTGAGTAGTCAGGTTCCACAACAATACATTGCAGAGTCATACAAGGTACATAAGGTAATAATCACAATAGTAAGTTTTATTTATATAGCCCCTTGCACAGACCCAGTCTGTATAATACAAAAACAGGATATTGAGAGAGGAACCATACTGGTATAATTTATGGGAGAGGAAATGGTGAATAAACATGGACTTGAGTCGAGATAATAGGTGTTGCTGTATTGCATTCCAAATTCTCGGGGCTGGGGCTCTGAAGGATCTGGCTCCAACTGAAGAGAGATTTGTGACATGGATGGTAAAAAGGCGGGTATCAGAAGATCTGACCGGGTCAGTTTGTAAGGGAGAAGGATGAACTGAACTGAATATGGGCTGAGACATGGAGCCAGTGTAGCTGTTGAAGGACAGGGGAGGTGTGCGGAGGTTTTGTGTGTGTGTGTGTGTGTGTGTGTGTGTGTGAGAGAGAGAGAGAGAGATGTGAGAGCTGCACAGTTTGGGAAATACTGGAGTTTTTTGGGTCTTTAGAAGAAAAGGATAGGAGAAGTGAGTTAATCAAGACATGATGTGAAGAATGAATGGATTCATCACATCACATCTGATCTGTATTTCTGCATCATGTCAACTGAGTGAGGAATGGCAATACACAATAGTGCGAATGTGGAAAACACCAGAGCCTATAATACATGCTGACCAGGCATCCAGTCCATCAGACACTCACACATTGACTTACACTTAGTCACACCCATGGACAAGCCAGAAGAGCTTATCTACATACCGGTGAGTTTCCACTAGGTTTTCAGTAGAAAACTGGAGAACCTGAAGGAAGCCCAAGTGGACACTAGTAGAACATGGCAAACACCAAAACACATCAAACCCTGAACCTAATACCTGCTGCCCCACCCTGCCTCCATTATCGTCATTATTATTATTAAAAGATAAAGAATGTGTGTGTGTGTGTGTGTGTGTGTGTGTGTGTGTGTGTGTGTGTGTGTGTGTGTGTGTGTGTGTGTGTGTTAGAGAGTGAGTGAGAGAGGTGGGATGAAACTTCTCCTCCCACAGGTATCCAGGTACACTGCTCGGTCCCTCCTCCCTCCCACAGGCTATATAAAGGCCTTGTTTCTCTCCTGTGGAGCTGCTGTTCTACTGCACTCACTCCTCCAGTCATCCTTCCATCAACACAGCATAAAGGTAAGACCTGCATCCAAACTACACAATCAGCAACCCAAATTTAACACATCTGTCTGAACTGCTTGATCCAATGCACCTTTGTAGTCTGTCATAACATCTTTAAACCTTGATACCCAAACAGATTCTGAAACAGTGATGGAATTCATATCTGAGCTGGGCCCAATTGTAAGGGTTCCCTGTCTAATCGCCAGGCTAATCGTGTTTTCTCGTCTCCAGTAACTCAAACTGGCTTAAGAAACAAGGGCCTTTTTGTGTTCTGAGCAACTAATCCTTAGAGGAGCGAGACTCGGACGATTGTTTGATATGCCAACACGAGACAATACCTGCTGTCTCCTTCCACACCAGTAGCTTATCACGTCATCTAACTCGGTCTCAAAGCAGAAAGACTTCAGTAGAGTTCAGGTTTCGTTTAGTGTAAGCTTAAATTAATAGGTTATGGAAAGCAGGGATGCATTTGCACACGTTTTCCATACAGCTTCTACATAATCTATTTTAATCTGTTTACAAAATAACCTTAAGGAAGCATATTTTAAATGTAGACAAATTGATGTTATATTTAGTATTAGGTTGAATGAGTCAAATCTTGTTAATCTTATAATGAAAAATATGGTTCCATCTGTGGTGGCTTAGCGCTTAAGGTAGTGGAGTGTGGGTTCAAATCTGAACTCTACCGAGCTGCCAGTGTTTAGTCCTCGAGCAAGTCCATTAACCCAAATTCACTTGGATTGTAATCTGCTAATTGACTAAATATACCTATTGTGAAGTATTAAGAATTGCTCTAACACTGTGTCTCTGTACGAAGCTAGATGTCATGGAAACGTACAGTGCATATTTAATTGTCTGCGTCTGCACCTTAAGTAATATAATATAAATATAATAACATAAATATGACAAGAGGAGATTCATATTAGATGTTTTATATTAAAATAAGTGTAAAAGAAGTATAAATTCACAGTAAAATGTCACAGTTGATTGATTGGGGGAAAAAAATCAATATTGGGGTATTGGGGATGCAGCTAGGCAAATATATGTTGTTACACAGTGAAAATTTAAGATACGCAATGATTTTCACTTATAATAATTCCACTGTACTTCATCAATTTATGCAGTTTTGTTCAGTAAGAAATTTTGTATGAATTACAATGTTTAGTATAAATTCCAGTTTAGTTTGGAGCAAAAGACGTGTACATGTTGGGGGGGGCACTGTCTTAATAAAAATGGACCACTGTCTTAATAAAATGCCACCAGATGAGATCCAGTGACTCAGCCTAACCTTAACCCTTCATAACCCTTCATACCAGTTGTTACATAATAGCAATCATAAGGATCAGCATATAATCCAGTCATGACTCCTGGTTTTTGGCCACCTTCTAGAGGAATGCAGTAGCAGGCAGACATGCCTTACAGTAAAAGATGAATGGATTTTATAAAGGTGTGAAGGGACTGGTGTTTTTCAACTCCGCAGTGAAAGTGGTTTTTCTCTGACTGCATGCAGTGACTTCTACCTGTTAAATACATCACCGGAAAGCCATTTCTCGGTTCATGTAGACTTTACAGTCCCAAGACAGCTGCACATCAAAAGAAACGTGGTACAGAACGCATAGGATCTGGCGTACAAAACCTTATCCAAACAAAACGTGCCCTTTTTTAAGGTAAAAGAATTAGGTCTTTACCAGTCCAACGCTGTGCAGGTGTATCAGTTACTGAATAACTGTGAGAATGTCAGCATTAGAATCGAGCATTATTCCGAGATCAGCACCATATCTTTGCCTTTGTGGGTTGTTGTTTTTTTCATTAACCACACAGGAAGGTAGTTGTACAACCCATAGATTTAAAAGCACAGAACATGAAACGATCAATGGGACATTCAAAACGACCAGTTCTGGAAACCTTCCAATACGCAAGTACAGCTGGAAAGCTATTGCACCATGATACACAGCAATGCATAAACTACAGGATCTCAAGTTCTGGTGGCGTGACCTGATCTTACCTGACCAGTTTGATTTTAACCGTTACAAATCATGCTTTTAAAAGTGATGTTTTTTCACCGAACATTTTCAGATAGGATGTGCAAGTTGACATAAAGTATAGTCATTTTCAATATATGTTTTATTAGAAAGTATTACTATTAATGATAACACATTATGTCACTTTACCGTGTGAGCCCACGCAGTTCTACGCTTAATGTGTGAATTTCAGTTTTATGCGTGCTGCGACTTGCTGCAACTGGAAGATGGAAAAATCTGTTTTTTTAAATGACACGGGTCATTAAAAATTGCTCCCAGATGGCATTCCTGATAAACCCTAGTTATTGGCAGACTGAAATTATCATCAGAGTACATCGGGTATCATTTATAAGCAATATACACTCTAGTCGCTGGCAAGAACAACATCGGTTGAGTTCAAAACATGTAAGTAGACGTTTCCAAAGAAGAAAACTTCTCGACTCATTCTACTCACTCAGTCACTTTACAGACCCACCTGCGTAATCCAGTTCAGGGTCCAGGGCCTATCCGGTAACACATGGGGTGTAGGGTGTAATTTGGACAGAGTACAAGCACACGTACTCCATCACTCACATTGGAACTTTTTAGAGACACCAGCTTTCCTAATACATGTGTTTGGAAAAACATGCAGACATGGGGAGAACATGCAAAATCCACACAGGTAACAGCTGTGCTGGGACTAGAACCCAGGTCTCTGGAGATGTGGGGTAACAGCGCTAACCAAGGGAAACTGGTTTACTAAAATGGGCTATGGTCAAGGCAAAGCATGCCATCACAGGCCCGGCAGGGGTCAATGTTGCAGCGTCTGAGGATTATCCCTGACTGCTGTCTCCTCCCTCAGATACAGCCCATCATGCTTCCTTCCTCTTTCTGACTTATATTTTTTCTTATTTCCTCTATTAATGATCTTTTCCCAAACATCTTCTGAAGCGATGACGTTCTACTGCCTCCATTATATTCACAGAATCATGGCATCCAGCCTCTCCATGCGGAGCTACTCCATCGGCAGGCAGCCCTCGTTCTCCAACCTGTCGCTGAGGGACACCGGACGTGGTCGGACCAAGGCCGCCGTCTCTTTCACCGCTGCCAAACCCCTCTCTCGTTCCACCTCCATGAGCATGGCAGACCTGAATAGCATGGCTAACCCATCGCTCAATGGCCTGGGCACCGTTACCAACGAGAAGGAGGCCATGCAGAGTCTCAACAGCCGTCTGGCCAACTACCTGGAGAAAGTCCGCTCACTGGAGAAGTCCAACGCTGACCTCGAGCTCCGCATTAAACAGCTCATGCTGGAGCGTGTGCCCAAAGGTCATGACATCGATGCCATGATGGCACAGGCTCATTCTCTGGAGCATGAGGTATAAACATGGGTAGTAACCATAAGCGCTTGCAGTTGTTGCAGATACTTACAGGAGCCAGTAATGGCATCTGGCAGCTTTTTCAAAGATTGATATATTTACAGGTATCATGGCTTAGTGTCTGAATGCATTCCGATAGCAAGTTGATGCATTTTCATGTTTATTCATGCACTCGTGATTGATGAGCCCTGGAGCTTTCAAGCTGACTGATTGTGGTCATTGTCCCGTTGCTGAACTATCAGGTAGATCAGGATGCACTGGGTTGTGCCAAGGTTTGCTTCATGATGGCCAAATAATAATCAGATCTCAGGTTGCCTTTGCTCAAGTGAAATGAAAGACTCAAATATCAGGATGCCAAATGGACAGCCAGATTTTAGGATCTACACTAGAAATGGCAAAGCCAATGTGCCTGTGGGGCCACATGATTGTTGGCCAAGTCATCAGACTATGAATGAACAATAAACTTAGGAAAAATGTTAAACTTTGTCATTCCATTTGTAGTCAATTCAAGTAAATATGTTCAGCTTAAAAATGCAATTATGCTGTAATCTAAACTGCTTAGTATTAATTGCAATGAAATTAAATACACATTCATACATAAGGGCCAGCATTTAACTCATCGCCATATAGCCATTCTTCTCATAGCATTGCTGCCACACAACTCAATTCCTCGACTCAAAGTCCTTTAGCTTGAATAAAATGTTACTGTTTTAATAATTACACTAATTATATTGTCCATATTTTAGTGATATGCAACACATCTGGTGTGAAAATGGTGTGAAAGATAAACAAATTCCAAAACATGTGCTCTCCACTTTTTTTATTCCATTTTCTTCTGGCCACTGATGGCTTCAGATTTTATTACTCAGGCCATTTTAGACTGTTTCAGGTTCTACAATGTGTGTCCAAGAGAAAACCCAAGAACAAAATAAGAAATGTGCGTAATTGAATAAAGTCACCCCTAACTGCAGTGGAACCGAATGTATAGAGTCACTGTATCATCAACAGGAGCTGTAAAGGGAGAAGGGTGCTAATCCGAGTGCCTTATGTAGGCAGAGATGCCATGATCAAAACTGTTGTTTTTCCGGATGTTGCTCAACGTTAGCAAAGGTTTCTGAGGTTATCTCAGTTTAGACTACCACCTTAACTTTTCAGTATATATTAACTTCAACGCACCTTTGGCAGCTCATTCACTGTGAATATCCTTGTTTGGATAAGTTAGTTCTAAACTGATCTTCGTGTCTACTCAGAAATAACCAGCTATTTTTTAACTTCTAAAGAATATGATCTCTACTTATATTGAGCAGAACCAAATGTTTACATGCATTACATTTATCTATTTATTCATCTTTTTTTCATTAATGTTACCCAGGTCAGGAAGAGGACTTTGGAGAATGCTCGCATCATGTTGGAGATTGATAACGCAAAGTTGGCTGCAGATGATTTCAGAGTCAAGTGAGTAAGGAAAACGGACCAGGAATGTACAAAATCTGACACTCCAGCAAAGCATGGTCGGCATTTGAATTAGATGCATTTCGAACTGGTCCAAGACTCACAAGCATGTAGGTTAAGGATCTGGACTGGTAATCATAATGTTGTGAGTTAAGGTCCTTGTTCTATCAGGCTGCTATTGTTGCACTCTTGAGCAAGACACCAAACACTCATCTCAGGTGTAAGTCTTTCTGGATAAGGGTGTATACTAAATGAAGTAATTGTAAATGAACTCACCGTGGTGTTGTGGTCCAGATGTCACCTTCGTTCTAAGCCACAAGTAATTACAAGTCTTCAAATCCAGCTCATGTCCAAAGTCCCTGAGTAGATGCACACCAATCCAAAAACGACTCCTAACGAGTCCCCAAGCACTTTATTTCATGGACTTCGATAACCTTCAGGAATTGCAACTGAATGTAGTAGCATACGTTGGTGTAAAGCCACTTAATGTTGCAGAAACATTTATTTATGTACTCTACTTACATACAGTGGTGCTTGAAAGTGTGTGAACTCTTTAGCATTTTCTATTTTTCCACATAAATATGATCTAAAACATCATCAGATTTTCACACAAGTCCTAAAAGTAGATAAAGAGAACCCAGTTAAACAAATGAGGCAAAAATATTATACTTGATCATTTATTTATTGAGGAAAATGATCCAATATTACATATTAGTGAGTGGCAAAAGTTTTTGAACCTCTAGGATTACCAGTTAATTTGAAGGTGAAATTAGAGTCAGGTGTTTTCAATTAATGGGATGCCAATCAGGTGTGAGTGTTCACCCTGTTTTATTTAAAGAACAGGGATCTATCAAAGTCTGCTCTTCACAACATGTTTGTAGAAGTGTATCATGGTACGAACAAAGAAGATTTCCTCAGAAAAAGAGATGTTGATGCATGTTGGAAAAGGTTACAAAACCATCTCCAAATGGTTTGGACTCCACCAATCCACAGTCAAACAGATTGTGTACAAATGGAGGAAAGACCATTGCTACCCTCCCCAGGAGTGGTCGACCAACAAAGATCACTCCAAAAACAGTTTACAAAGGACCCCAGGGTAACTTCTAAGCAACTGAAGGCCTCTCTCATATTGGCTAATGTTAATGTTCATGAGTCCACCATCAGAAGACACTGAACAACAATGGTGTGCATGGCAGGGTTGCAAGGAGAAAGCCATTGTCACACCAAATACTGAAAGTAAAGGTTCACATACTTTTGCCTCTCACTAATCTGTAATATTGGATCATTTTCCTCAATAAATAAATGACCAAGTATAATATTTTTGTCTCATTTGTTTACCTGGATTCTCTTTATGTACTTTTAGGACTTGTGTGAAAATCTGATGATGTTTTAGCCCATATTTATGCAGAAATATAGAAAATTCTAAAGGGTTCACAAACTTTCAAGCACCACTGTATATCTCAGAATAGTGCTAAGAAGTATGTAGAGAAACAGATGGACCAAAGTCTCTATTTGTAGAACTACAATGTGTCTATATGGTAAGTAGAACTGGATAATGAGTTTAGAAAGAAGTTGTGTTTAATAAAGTGATGGGTGAGTGTTTAAATAGGTTATTCTTCTACATCACGGTGTAGCCACTCCTTAGATCATAGAGTTTTTTTGTATGTTTGTTTTTCAGATGGGAAACAGAAAGTGCTATGTGCCAGTCAGTGGAGAGGGATTGTGTGGCTCTGAAAAAGGCCAAGTCAGACCATGATCAGATCATCACCACCCTACGTGGAGACCTGGACAGCCTGAAAGAGGAGCTCTACTTCCTAAGAAAGAATCATGAGGAGGTATTGACAAGCAAATATAGTCTGTGTGTTTTTCTGCAGAAATGCTCATTCCAATCTCATACGTCTCATCTGTGGACAGGTATCCAAGAGAGCATAACTGGCCTTGTTCCTTGGGTAGGAGTTGTGGTCTTCCCTGTAGATCAAATGGGCATATATTCTTATACGCTTAATCCTGGTCAGGACAGTATTTAATCTTAGGACGTTTTGGAGCTAAGGTATAGAGAAAAGAAAATATGTGATGGCTGGTTTCGTGAGTCTTTAAGAGAGAACAAATAAGCTCCAACCCTGGCTTCTTGGTAGTTGTTGTTTAGACTTAACTATTGTGTAGGAATGGGTGCGGGACGAGACGTATGTGTTGTGTGAGCATCTTTGTGTGTAAAGACAACAGTAGGTAATGTAAGCCGTCCATCAAATATTTAGTGACGAATTTTATAATAAAGGGACTTCCGCCTGCTCTAAACCGCGCTGTGGTGTCACGTTCTTTACTTACACACTTGTATGCCCAGGCACCACACCCTGCTGAACTAACACTAGTTTTACACACACTTAACATAATCTAATACCATGAGAAAGTTGGCAAAAGACATAAAACATTTCCACTTAATATTGTTTTCCTACCTTCTTCCTTTCCCTCAGGAGAAGGACAATCTGAGGGCCCGGATAGCCCAGGAGGAGATTAACGTGGAGGTGGATGCCACTCGTGGTCCTGATCTGGGCACGATCATGGCTGAGCTCCGGTCTCAATATGAGGGCATCGTTCAGAAGAACAAAGAGGAGGCAGAGGACTGGTACCGCAAAAAGGTCAGTGGCGGCTTGAGAGCGGGGTGAAGAAGCAGTCATCCATGCAGACTAATGACTGAAATCTTTGTTTCTGAAACAAGCACTGACCTGAGGTGATCCACTCCAACTAATCCAGCTGTGAAGCTTCCATTAGCTTCTACGTAACAATGTATTTTTGTGTGCATATAAAGCAATACTGGGCTTACTGATCTATGCCAATGCCTGTAATTAGGGTTGATGGGAGAGATGTTTGTTTTTGTGTGATATGGGTCAAGATATGCATCGAGAAAGAGGTAATAAAGGGGACAATAATAATTCTGTTTTCCTTATATAATAAAAATTCTGGAATGGCACAGGCCTAATGCACCACTACAGGGACCTGGGATCAAATC
Source organism: Ancistrus triradiatus (assembly GCA_025084515.1). Lineage (NCBI taxonomy): Eukaryota > Metazoa > Chordata > Actinopteri > Siluriformes > Loricariidae > Ancistrus > Ancistrus triradiatus. The sequence goes on along the minus strand of JAJAGP010000003.1, from coordinate 1,782,923 downwards.
CCAGTGGTCAGGATTCAGTCCATTTGGGGTCAAACACAGACACAAATGGATGTTTCTAAGGGACAGCAGGCTGGTTGGGGAAGTCTGTGTAGGTTCTCAGTCATCTAGGGCATGGTAGACGTTTCACCCTTCAACCGAAAGGTTTCTTCAGCATCTTCAAGAACCAACCATCAGCTCAAACACTCAAGGCTGGTTGGGGATCAACCCCATCTCTGCAACAAAGCCCCTACCCATCCTTATGTTGTCCGGTGTCAGCAACCATACCCAGGGAAAATCAAAGTAAAATTGTGGCTGCAGCTGCCAAAAAAATCTACAGATTGTGCATACAGAGAAAGCTGATCATGTCAACCCAACATAAATCCAATGACATGTCAGCTCACAAAAGCTCTGTCTCCTGTACGGACCTGTTTGTTGTTTTTGTTTGGATTTTCAATTTTTTTTCTAACAGTACCAGTTCCTGTAGCAGCATGTCCATTGTTGGATGGCTCTCTAATTGAAATACAAAAGACTCAATTAGAATTGAAATGGATAAACACATAAGATATTACCACAGAAATTAACTTAAATATAATTAAAAACAGATTTTATTTTCCATGCAGCTCCAATATCGATGTTGTATAGTTGCAGCTGACATTACGAGTATAAGTGTGATGGGTATATTTTGAACTTAATGTCCATATTTCAAAACATTTCACCTAAAAAAAGTTTAAATCATAAATCTACAGATGTACAGTAGTTAATGACTGGATTGTCAACTACACAACTGGTTAACAAAGATTTTGTCCCATCTATAAAATACCTGTTTATGTATTTTTGCACAGAATCCAAATATATTTTCAGAATTTCTCTGTTACCCAATGTGACATACAGTATTTCGTTCCAGTATACTCACATATAATTACATACAGTAATCAGTAAGCATCAGTGCTCTACAGCAGTTAAAAAAAATAACAAACACTGCTATTTTCATTGTTTGTGAAGTGCATTAGTGTCTTTTTGAAAGCCAAAGCCTAGATAAATGACTCACCAGGGGCCTGCAGAAACATGACTGGACATGTTGGGACAGTACCCACTCTTGATTAGCAGTTCCCTGTCAGTTAATGACAAGAAACTGTTTAAATAGTCCAAATTCTTTCTGCTAGATCTGCGGTGAGTCGACATTCAAATCCCAAAAACATTCTTTCACAGCCCTCCTAAAAAACAATGCTGTGAGAATTTCTGGGTGATGAGGATAAAAGTTTGGCCCCTTCATGCTTTTTGCCATCCCTATGGTTTGGAGAGATCCCAAAGAACACACTTGTATTGATGTTGATTATACATCAAAATCCAAACATACTGTTAAATGTCCTAATCTTATCCTAATCTGCAATGAGGCCAGTATCTCAGAGTCACGAATGATCTGTACCAGAGTCTTCAAACATGACACTGAGTAATGATAGGTCTGGTAGTACAAGGCAGTAGACCAAGTAGAGGATAATATGGGTATGCTTGTACATTTTAAAAGCAAGTTTGTACATATTTTCAGGCTAACAATGGCTTTATTTATGAAAAGGAAATATACACACAGATAAAACTTTTTGCCCAGTGGAATTACTGTTTTTACTATTTACCATTTTTAAAACCAGTACATATGCACTTGGCACCTGTTTTTTGTTTCGGCAAGAAGTGTGAACTATTCATACTCATACCAGTTCAACCCATAGTGTTACATTCCTCATAGCTTTGTGATCCGTCTTGTACCCCTGTGTCTTTAGTAACACTGTAGCTCTTTGGCTGACGCCTGCCTTTCTCTACTGGTTTTCTTGTAGCTGGAGGTGGTGCAGACGGAGGTGCGTGAGAGTAACGAGGCACTGCGGGGGGCTCAGAGCGAGCTCACAGAGAGGCAGCGCTTCTTGCAGACTCTTGAGGTGGAACTGGAGGGCCTCCACAAACAGGTCAGTGGCATCACGCAGGAGGAACCTCTTAAGCAGGGCTCCTGTTTCCAGGCTTAAGTTCTAGAGCACTGCTCTGTGCCTATAGAGTTACCATTTAGCTAGGGAATTTAAAACATTGCCCTTTACATGGTGGTACCAAACAAGTCCTCCTTGATGTGTCCTACATTCGCTGGTCTGAAGTGGCATCTGGGGAAAACATGAGCCGTCAGTCAACTTCAGGTCAAATTCAGGCTTGTGATGCTGATATGGCTTTCTTAAGTAGCTATTTGTGCTCACAGAGCATTCAGTACCTCCTCAGTATCAGTCTTTGTATCAGAACCAGCCTTTCTTGTGTGAGCTTGGGTTTCTCTTAAGAGCCTATCTGGTTCTAGGTCAGGAGCTGCCTGGTAAGTGCTGCATATTTTGAGTAGGTGAAGGTTTTAGAGTAAACAGATTACCTAGAAGTCTGTTTTGTAACAGCTTCTCCACTGGTAGAGCCATGTCCAGGCATGCAAAATACACGCCCAGTCACACATCCATCGTATTTCTTGTTAGCTACGTTAGCCTCGTAGAGGCAGTAAAAAAATGCCGTGGCTGATGAACTACTGGAAATCTACAATGGAAAATGCATTTCATTTAAGCACATTTAGAAATACGCTAACTATTCAGCAATCATTAGTGGACCTGCACAGACATACGACTCTTCTGGTCCCATGCTGGACCGTCAACCACTGCATGCCAAAGGTTGTGGTGGCTTTAGCAAAGTGAAGAAACAACAGGAGCTTAATGTCAATTAAGAGCAAAGCGTGTGGAAACTGGATTGATTTAGAAATCAGGACTCAATGGCTGCTAATGATCTCCAAACGTGGCCATTCATGTGGCAATGGTCTTTGAGAATGCGGGATTAAGTAGAGAGAAGATGCAGCTGATCTTTCCTTGGACACATTGTGTCATTGTGTACAAGTGGGAATAATGCAAAGGCAGCTTGACTGTATACTGTCTTTAACCCCAAAGTGTTCCTCAGGTTTGTTTCTCTGGGATAAAGTTATATGTAGAACCCTTTAACAGAGTAACAAAGGTTTCAGGTATAACTCCTTTAATCATTTATTGATAGTGAACAAGACTTTAAAGGTGATTTTTGACATGTTGGTGCTCAGCATCAATAAGGTCCAGGGATCAAACTCCTCCCTGGTTACATGTTGTGTGGTGTTTGGTATGTTCTCCCCATGTTTGCATGGCCCTATTCTGGAAAACAACATGGTGTTTGATTGCTTTAGGTTGCTCTTAGGTGTGAGTGTGAATAAATGAGTGAATTATCTCTAAAAGCAACCAGTGCTCTGTTATGGGTGTTTCCCCTAATTGTGTCCAGTCTGTTCAGGGACAAGCTCTGGGACCTATTACATTTAGAAGACTCCCTCATTCAGAGTGACTTACAACTGCTACATTCTTGCTAGGAACAGATCAAGCAATTATAGGTTTAGGGACTTGCTCAGTGGCCCATAAGTTGTAGCTTTGCAGTTCTGCTCCATGAAACCTGGACCTTCTGGTTAACAGTCCAGTACCTTAAAGACTGCACTACCCCAGGACCCGATGTGACCCTGATCAGGCTATGATGGAATAATTAACGATTGATTCAAGGAAGCTTTGTATAATCTGTAGAGTACTTCAAGGCACATGGATCTATCAGTCACTCAAATAACCCCAAGGAACCTTTAAAAATAAACATGTAAAACACTCTGTCAGCTGGCACACATCAGGTTCGTGTCAGCAGGTCACTAGCAATAATGCAGACAAGTGTTTTATTGACTAATGGAACGTCATTAATCTTTCTGTAGTACATCAAACACCCTACCTGTCATGGTCTACTAGGTGTTCTTGGAGCGTATTTGCGCAGCGTGTTTGCAGAAACATAATTTATTATTTAATTTCACCGGTGCCTTACAGGAGCTCCGTTTGATCTTGTGATGGAATAAACAATGTGAATAAACAACCAGTTTGAATATGCTGCTTAAAGTCAATACTTCCTTTATTTGTCCTCACTTGTGTATTAATAGGTTGCACACAACTCTGTTAGCAGTTGTGTATCTTCTTTTGCGCACTGTCCGAAAATGCAGCTGATTTTCATTTCAAATGACCTGCACCTGCTGCCTCTCATGTCAAACGATAGACGACCAGCATTGATGAATTCCAGTTGCCAATCTTGTCAGTCATGAACCAAGTAGTTCTGCTTTAGCTTTTGATAAATCCAACTGCCGGACCAGTTCATTGAATTCTGGCTGTGTTGTCAGATGGTTAACACACAGGTGTCATGTTTCCACATCTAGTTAATGTGTTGGGTATCTTCATCTGCCTCATTTAGACTCCATGTCACTGGTGGCTTTGGTACTAGCAAACCATCATCGTGTGGTGCTGGCCTCATGGCTGAAGGCAGATTGGGGTATTTCTTTTTTTTATTAGAGAACCTGGATACATTGGTCAGACCGAAGTAACAGTCTGCCAAATAACCCTTCTGTTCTCGTCATATCATTGGGGCTGCAAATGACATTGAGTTCCGAGTACCTCTGAGCCAACAAATGTGAGGAGCCCAGGGTTTGTCCTTGTCCACCAGTTTTACATCTGAAGTAGCCTTAAGTGTATACTTGCCACAGATGTAGCAGAATGTATCGCAATTGTTGCAAGACTGAGAAGACATTTGTCCTGTATTAAATATTTAAATCTGTAAATGTGAGCTGCTTTTATAGCCTGTCTACCAGCTAACCTGAATAACCCAGTCCAGTTCAACTTTTGAATTGCACCTACACTGAGTGCAGTGCCCAGTGATGCTTGGACCAACCAAATCAGCTTGCTTTGTGGGCAATATATTAGTAGACCTATATGATGGGAAATAAAAAAAACATTTAAAAAAGGATATATCTGCAAATTGGTAAGAGGTGGGAAAATTTTAAGGTGACTCTCATGATCAGCAAGCCAACACTCATACAATACACCTAAAACTATTCCAAACTTTTTCTAACAGTATTCCTAAATTTTAAACCTAAATTTTCATTGTTGAGTGTAATAGTACCATACAGACCATTGTTCATCCATTAAGGGGTACGTTTACATTATTTGTACCTATAGAACTTTTCTGATGTTAGTGGTACAACATTATTTTCCCCATAGACATTTATCTTTTTAAATCACAGTATGGATTCTGGAAAAACAAAACAGTTATAGGAAAGCATTTGCATAAATACTTACTGAAACATTCTAGCCCCGTTCTTGGCACATAGGTGTTAATATTGCACAACACAGGATCATGTTTCTTAACTTGCATCTGCAGTAGGATCATTACGACCCACGCGTAGGGCCAACACAGAGGTGCCAGTCTGAAACCATTCCAAGTATTCCTATTGCAAACACACTTGTTATTGGCTGACAAATTCACTCAGTCCATTCAGACCCCATAAACCTGCTGGTCTAAAAACAAGAAACCATTGAACCGGGGTGGGAAATGCCAAGAAAACAGTTTTTTTTGTTTTTTACATTTATTAAAATTCCAGGATCTATAAGCATATAAGAATATGCAGATTGGAAGCACCAAATGGCTCACATCTCTTGCAGATAGATAGGAGCAAAATACATTATTATCTGTGGTGGTTGACAGACTCTCTCATCCAGAGCTATACATACTTAAACTACAACATACATATTTTTATTTTATTTTACTTTTCCCTTTTCGTTCCCCATCTGGATATGTCCCCTTGTTGGCATTCCTAACTGTGTGATGATCTCTCTGGAAAGGTGAAGTATCGTATGCCATGTATGTTCTTCCAAACATCTGGCGGCCTTCTGACTGACTGCTTCTTTTCACCAGAAAGTGGCGGGACATTCCATTTGCATTGTATCCATTGGTATCCATTTGGCTGTTTGGTCTATTTAGCAGACATACTTATACAGTGCAATACAGTCTTGCAATCCAAGCAATTGTGGGTTAAGGATCTTGTTGACGGACCAAACAGTGAGAGCTTGGCAGATGTGCGGTTTGAATCCTGGACCTTCTGGCCATAGTTCAGTACCTTAACCGCTATACCACCACAGTCTGATCCCCATTCTTTGCTGGCGCCATGATCTTCCCAACCTCGAACGTGTACTGAAATGTGTAGTCAATATACCTTACTTCTACAAGTTCCATTCCCATAACATCTGTTCCCATATTTTAGGTGGCTGCTCTGGAGGGGAACCTGGCTGAAACAGGTCAGAAGTATGCCATGGAGATGGAGCGTTTGCAGGCCATGCTGAACCAGCTGGAGGAGGATCTCTCCCAGCTTCGGCTCGACATGCAGCGCAACAAGACCGACTACGAGCAGCTGCTGCGCATCAAACAGAACCTGGAACTGGAGATTGCTACCTATAGGCGTCTGCTGGAGGGAGAGGAAGTGTATGTACCTCCATCGATTTCTGTAATAATCTCCAGTAGATAATGGTTCTGTTTACTTCATTTACTTCTCCATGCAGGCTCTTTCAGAGGTAGGTTTTTTGCTAAACCATTTTCTAATTGTTACTCATGTTTATTTCTGTCCTACAGTGTTAAAGAAGTCCCTCCACCTCCCAAGAGTAAGTATGCTGTGCATTTATCAAAGGATTAACAAAGGTGAAAGTTGAAAAATAAATTCACACCCTGTGACATAAGTTCGTTTCAGCTTGATAAGTGGTATGAACTTAATGCCAAGCTCTCAAGCTCCAGACCCACCCAAAGTCCTGAGAAACCAGTGAGTCATACTGGTGACAAATTGAACTGAACAAGTGGTGTAAAGCAAGAATTTAGCCTGAAATGATCCTAAAGAAAAACTGACGTCATTTATTATGCGTATAAAGGTTTGTATTGTATACAGAGGAGAGGCCTGTGAAGTCTTGTTTCTCTGCAGCGAGTTTGTTTGGTCATCCAGGCTCTGAACAGGGCTGTAGACTAATGGTAGTTTCAGTGCTGCTAACAGAGCAACCTCTCAAAACAGAGCAGCAGAACCCTGGCGACGCAAACCTTACACTTCCATGTGTACCAGTGTGTACCTAAAAAAAAACCCTCATGCTTTATTGACCTTCTGTGTTTCTGTTTATCTCTCTCGTTTCTACAGAGGAGCCTGATGTTCGTACCAGGAAGATCGTGAAGGTGGTCACCCAGACCATGGTCAACGGGAAAGTGGTGGATGAATCCAGCGAGGTCGAGCAAATCGAGGAGGCGAAGAAGTGAACAGCAGAGCCTTTTAGCCCAAAATAAAGCTCACTTTGTTCGTTAGTCACTTCATTAATCCCGGGTCCCCCGGAGGCCCCCTGACCAACTCCGATTTCAGTTTGTCCCATCAAAGCCTTTCAGACAGATCATCTTTCCTTCTCCTTTCTCAAGCCACACAAAGAGGCCACATTACCAGAGAGGCATCCGCTTCCACACTGCACAAGTCCTCCCTTTGCCCAGCTTTTGCATTTGTAACAAAAGTAGTGTCAGGTCTTCTTTTCATACTTGCAATTTTAGTGAAATTAATCATCTGTACATTTGTTTTTTGAAGTAGTGGTGGTACAATAGGTCATGCCAGTGACACTATATAACAAATAAAGTAATTTACTTACAACTAAAATGTGTGGATACATATTTTTTGTTGTTTGTGGTTTTTCACATGCAATACAATTATTTGGAAATAGAGAATTAACCAGAAAAAAATATTTTGGAATTGTATTTAAATCATGTGCAAGCATTTAGAGTGTCTAGTAGTGTAGATTTGTCATAGATGTTGACAATTTAAAAGTTGAAAGTTAAACTTCTACTGCCTATAGATATAGTGTAGATAAAAAAGATAGAGGTTAGCAGTAAAGATTGGAAAAGTAATGGTTAGTTTTGAGGATTAAAAAGAATTAAACTGGACATCTAGATCTAAATATCTATCTATCTATCTATATATATATAAATATATATATATATATATAAATATATATATATATATATATATATATATATATATATATATATATATATATATATATATATATATATATATATATATATCTCTATCTCTATCTATATATATATATATATATATATGAAATACAAGCCCTTACTTTTGATTTTTGACCCATGCTGATGGTATGGGTTTAGGAAACAGAAGAGAGAAAACTACAACGAAAGATTGTGTGCCTAGGATCGAGTTAGTCCAGTTGAACACTGAAAGTGCTTTCTTCATGTTTCTTCTTGAACTTGCTTCTGAGGTTATAGCTTCAAACAGCAACCTTTCATGTAAAATAAACCATTTTACTGTATGCAAAGTACTACATGTTGAGAACATTCAGAAAATTGCGGTGGTGGTTAACATATAGAGTTTGCAGAAATGGGCTAGTAGCATTTTATTATAAATAATTACTACTTTTAGACCTAATGATCATGCCACAGCTAAAAATCCTAGTCTTTTCTTATTTGTACTAGTCTCAAAAGCATTTGCATGTGAGTTTGCATTTTGGGTGGATGTAGAGAGAAAGCTCACAGCACAGGCAGGAATTTGTGAAATGCTGGCCTTCAATACAAATTCTGGGCAAAAGGCTGTACACAGCTCATATACTATAAGCATCTCCCTTTGAAATAAGTGTGAGGCCAGCCATTTGTAACCTCTTCGTTCTTCATATTTCAAGTTGCTCATTACCTATAATTAGTGGCACGTGCTACCTGTAATTAGGGCTGCTAATGATATACCTAAAATAAGCCATGCTGATTGCTGCATTACAGTGAAATGACTGCTTGTCATTGTCTTTTTTCTTCATTCGATGCACTGGCTGAACACGGACCTTGTTCTTAGGCTTGTGATGCTTGTATCTGTAGATCCTTCTCAGTCCTTGAATCTGGTGACTGGCATGCATTGTTTTCATCCTCTTTGAATTCGTGCTAGCAATGTTACGGCATGTGGTTACAGTCGTATGAAAAAAGTTTGGGCACCCCTGATAATTTTCATGATTTTAGTTTATAAATCATTGGTTGTTCAGATCAGCAACTTGAGTTAAATATATCATATAGCAGATGAACACAGTGATATTTGAGAAGTGAAATGAAGTTTATAGGATTTACAGAAAGTGTGCAGTAATTATTCAAACAAAATTAGGCAGATGCATAAATTAGGGCACCCCAACAGAAAAATGACATCAATATTTAGAAGATCCTCCTTTTGTAGAAATAACAGCCGCTAAACGCTTCCTACAGCTTCCAGTCTGGATTCTGGTTGAAGGTGCTTTCGACCATTCTTCTTTAGAAACATCTCCAGTTCAGTCAGGTTTGATGGTTTCCGAGAATGGACAGCCCACATTTTCAGTAATATTCATGTCTGGGGACTGAGATGGCCATTCCAGAACGTTGTACTGGTTCCTCTGCATGAATGCTTTAGTAGATTTTGAGCAGGGTTTGGGGTCGTTGGCCTCGGTGCAACTTTGTCACTGATTCTTGAACATTGTTCTCAAGAATCTGGAGATATTAACTGGAATCCATGCGACCCTCAACTTTAACAAGATTCCTAGTACCTGCACTGGCCACACAGTCCCACAGCATGATGGAACCGCCACCAAATTTTACTGTGGGTACAAGTGTTTGTCTTGGATGCTGTGTTCTTTTTCCGCTCCTTGTTATGTCCAAATAACTCAATTTTAGTTTTCATCAGTATCACAGCACTTTATTCCAAAATGAAGCTGGATTGTCCAAATGTGCTGTAGCACACCTCAAGTGACTCTGTTTGTGGCGTGTCTGCAGAAAAGGCTTCTTCTGCATTACTCTCCCATACAGCCTCTCCTTGTGCAAAGTGCGCTGTATAGTTGAATGATGAACAGTGACACCATCTGCAGCAAGATGAGGTTGTAGGTCTTTGGAGGTGGCCTGTGGCTTGACTATGACTGTTCTCACCATCCTTCGCCTCTGCCTATCTGAGATTTTTCTTGGTCTGCCACTTCGGGAGTTTCATTGCCTCACTATGTTCCTCACAGTGGAAACTGACAGCTGAGATCTCTGAGAGAGCTTTTCCCTTTCCCTGAACCATGATGTTGAACAACCTTTGTTTTCAGGCCATTTGAGAGTTGTTTTTGAGGCTCCCATGTTGCCACTCTTCAGAGAAGATGCAAAGAGGAGAAAAACTTCCAATTGGCCACCTTAACACTTTCTCATAGTTGGATTCACTTGTGTATGTAGATCAAGGGTCAATGAGATTACAAAACAAATTTTTGTGTTCCAATAATTAGTGCTAAAGGTATTTCAAATGACAAGGGTGCCCAAATTTATGCACCTGCCTAATTTTGTTTGAAATTAATTACTGCACACTTTCTGTAAAACCTATAAACTTAATTTCACTTCTCAAATATCACGGTGTTCATCTGCTATATGATATATTTACCTGAAATTGCTGAGCTGGACAACCAATGATTTATAAAGAAAAATCATGAAAATTATCAGGGGTGCCCAAACTTTTTCATACGACTGTACTAAATGTGGCACTTTGATTTCTGGATATAGGTCTATAAATTATTTATTTATTATAATTTATTTGGTAACTGTTGTACTCAAACCTAGCTCATGTCAGTAGCTGTCTAAATGGTGACCAATAACCAAATCAAACTGTTTATATGAAGACAATACAGAGTGTTTCTTCTGGAAGGGAGATGGCTTTTCATAGCTATTGAGTGTAAATGTGACTAAAACAGCTATGCTAACTTTACTGTCAATTTCCATGACAATATCCCTTTCAAAAAGCACAAAACATCTGGCACTAAGACAGCAGAAGATCAGAGGAACAAAGCTCGCTTCATCTGAGGTAATATCAGATTACATTCATATTGTATTTGTGCCATATCAGACTCCATAGGAACTCAAGAAGAAAATGAAACCATTTACTGAGTGATGGATGATGCAACTAGTCTGATCTTTACATGCTTCACTCCTTTTCCTGAGAAAAGGACGTTTTTCCCCAATGCTTGTGCCCACTTGTCGTAGCCAAGAACGTGGCAGGGACTGGACCCTATCCTGGAATTTGCAGGTCGCAGGTAAGCATGTACCCTGAACATGGCACCACCTCTAAAATGAAATTTTAATGATCTATCTTTATCATCCTCAAGCTTGAAATTTTTAAAGTCGTAAAAATAAGTTCATGCAAGAGCAGTGAACACCATTTTAAATCAATGTTATTTCCTGCATTCACAAAATTGGGTGTTTTGGTCTTCTCAAGCATTCAAACGTGCAGTGTTGCTGTGATTTTTATGATTATTATTATCAGTATTCTCACCATCAGTGAAAACGTAAGGCAGAAAAAGCTAGAGCTGTGCAGTTGCTCCCCCTCACTGAACCATTTGCCCCTCCATAGGACCAGACAAACATTTCTCTCCACTAGCCAAATCCTTTCCACAATGAACCAGGCATTTTTTTGTATGGTCTGGAAATACAATTTATTGTCAATACATGTCAGGACTGTGGTGGCCTAGCGGTTAAAGGTCCAGGGTTCAAATCCCACCTCTGCCAAGCTGCCACTGTTGGGTCCTTGAGCAAGACCCTTAACCCACAACTGCTTGGATTGTAAGACTGTACCAATTGTAAGTCGCTCTGGATAAGGGCATCTGCTAAATGCTGTAAATGTAAATGTAAATGTACATGCTGATACCATACTATTGTACACTATCCAACTATCCAAATGTTCTACGGACAATTTACAGTGCATGACTTCATTGTCAAACATACTGCTAATTTTGTGTTTTCATGCGTATCGAGTGCGTTTTGTATAGGTCCTGTGCAGACTGGAGATAGTTATATGTAGGTTTACTTCTCTTTTTGTATTTTATGCACACTGTTGGTATAGGAGGAATGGCATCTATTGTTGAATGCACAAAATTATAAGATGAAATGACAAACGAATTTAATTCACAGATATTACTATATGAATTAACGTAACACTCCTGCATAAACACATGCATGGGACATGCTCACTTTATGTATTATGTGTATGAGTGAATGATTACTCACTCATGAAATACTGCATGAATTAATGCTATTTCACGTACCCTTATAGTAAACGCAAGTTCATTCTCACATTGGTCTTCTCAGGACTTCCAAATGATGTTCCTCTGTTCCTGCTATGTTTCTTACAGTCCATAGGAAGTAAGAGTGGACTAAAATGTTGGAACATGATTATGCAATCATTCCCGATACAGATTACATATAATTTGAACTTTGAATGGGAATTTTCTTTATTTGAATGTACCCTCGCTCAAATTTCATTTTCATTTTGACAGCCCTAAATCAGAACTAGCACTGTCTGCAAAGCAAAGCATCCTGTTTTTCCTAGCACCCCACTTATCCTGGACAGGGTCATGGGTGAGTGTCAGGTAGAGATAAACCCTGAACAGGACTCTACCACGCTGCAAGCCCTACCCAGAGTTTGAAACCGGGTCCTGAGGAACGGCCCACCTGTTTTTGCAATAAAATGCTTTTTTAATAAAATGACAATTATTAGACCCAATACTATTCGATAATAAGTGTTTACAAAAAATAGGAATAACAAAACCGTCCATCTATGGTCATTTTATTTCATTTTATTTTGCTGTTTTTAAAATCATTAACACATCAAAGATATAAAAGCTGCTACAGTTAGAACGGGAATGAATGGAGGTAAATCCTACCGGCACACCAATAATACAGCCCTTTATGCTATATGCTATAAGTATTATTTGAAAATGTCTTCATACAAAAGTAAGCATTGATCCCCGGAGGAACTAGGGCGTGAAGTGATCAGGGGTTCAAGTCTTAATGTAATCCTAAACAAATGCCTCCAGGTACTACAAGTTCATACAGCAGCTAAGCAAACAGACGTTACTCATGTTTTATCCAACAGTATTACCACGACTTTAGTCCAAAAGAAAAATAAATGAAGGAACTTCTTGAGGCATTGCAGTGAGATCAGAAACCTGGAATGAACCTGTGCCAGTGTCCTGAGAGCTGGGTTAACAGTGACAGCTAACCGAAAAGCAGCTCCGTCACTGAGACACCTCATCTCACCAGAGGCTGGGTGCGAATCAGGGTAGCTCTGCACCTGTGGTCTGGCGAGGTGTGGTCTGTTGCTTATAGAGTTGTGTTTCTGAGGGTGTATTCTCCAGATTACTCCAGGGGTGGGTTCTCGAGTCTCGGTGCTCCTAAGTTGGGGGCACTCAAATTGATGATGATTATGTGATTTACGTATGTCTCATTTGCGTTTTATAAACTCTTTGATGATATTGATGCCGTTCTGTACATTTGTGCATGAATATATCTGTGTTACTAAACTGGTCTATACATTCTCAAAGATATTCTTTATTTATAACAGTATATAGCTAAAATGCAAGAGCCCTTTAGGGTCTTGGTGAAAATACTATTTAGGGATTCTGTGTTTGAGCTATAATTGTTAAGTGAGATGCTTGGAGGGCTGTTTTTAAATGGGATTTGGACTGCTTTTGTTATGCAGCAAACCCTGGACATGGTGGTGACTGTACAGGCTTTAAAAATATCGGCTTATTGAATTTATTCAGGTTAGAATGAAAAATTGCGTTGATTTTTCTCTACAACATTCCTTTACTTGCTAATCAATTCTTGCCTCACCGCTACTGGATACTTCTTTGGTGGTAAACCAGTCAGACAGGAGTTATAGCATTTTGCTCTCTCTCATTCCGAAACAAGATCATCCTTTAATTCAACAAGATTGCGAAAATAAGTTTGTAGGCAGTCATTAGTAGATTAGGATGCTCTTAGGGAGAAACAAATACTTAACACATACAAAGACACTGAAAGCGCCACACCTAAGAGCAGTATAAAACACTCAGGTACGCTTGCACACACATGCATACTGTAATAGTACCATAGTCTGTTTGTTGCTCTGTTGCTCCAGACACTGCAGTAATGATGGCAACGACTTCCCACCCAGACGTGCTCGTCCACACAGATTTCCGTCCCACCTGTAGTCTGGATGATTGTGTGTGGGTGCAGGTGTTCAGGACAGGTATATTTGAGGGCTGAGAGTATAATTAATGACTGGGCTACGACAAAGGCCGCTGAACGTTGAGGACTGTACAGTCTGGCTTACTGTTTATGGGGGAAAGACCTCATACCATTACTTAAACACTAATAAACTAGTACCGTATTTTTCGGACCATAAGGCGCACTTAAAATCCTTTAACTTTCTCAAAAATCGACAGTGCGCCTTGAAATGCGGTGCGTCTAATGTATGAATTAATTCTGGTTGTGCTTTCTGACCTAGAACCGATTGTAGATGGTACACGGCGCTCATAAATCTGTCAAAATGTTTTAGCACGGCCTTGGTAAGTTACGACGCTTACGGCAACCGTAGTGCGCAGCATCACGGAGTAATACGGTATGTGCTTCAGCATTAGGGTACGTGCATTCATTCATTTATTTTCGAAGCGGATTTCAAACTCAACGCTATCAGTCACGCAGTACAACATGGTCATAGAGCAGCTGTGACAGAATTCAACATTAACGAATCAATGGTACGGAAGTGGAGGAAGCAAGAAGACGCCCTGCGCCAGGTAAAGACCAAACTGAGCTTCCGACGGAACTTAAGAGTTTTGTTTCATTATATGCGCCTTATAACCCGGTGCGCTTTACAGCCCGGAAAATACGGTACACGTCTGTGAGGTTTAGCAAATATATCAATTACATTTGCCAGTATAATAATTCTTACGCTTATCTATAGCAGACGAGCTTTTAATATGATCTGAAACATTTCTACAGCATTACTGGATGCTGCAGTTTTGTTTTGTTTGCTTGTCCAGCTTAGATTATGGCAGGAGCATTTTTAGATAACTTGTGTTACTGAGGCACACATATACCAGAGGTGTGACTAAATTCTTGGGGCTTTTATGGGTATCCTACCAGGGGCTGCACCCCATGTTCTGCAGGATAGGTGACTCTCCCAGCAACCCTTACCAGAAAAAGAAATTCAGGGGATAAAATGAATACTCCATGTAAGTCTATCAGGCCAATATTAGCCAGTATTGTCTGACCTATGTTCTATGTAGGTGCTGAATTAGAGGGAGGAAGGAAATGGCTTGCTGAAGATTAAACTAACACCAAATGGCACAACCCAGCCTAAAAGGATAGGAAGGGAAGCCAGCTTGGAACTACACTCTGCTGAATAATTACATATTGCATCAAGCTGTGTTAAGGTGTGAAGTAACTGTTGAGTAATCCCAAACTTGCTCATCTCACAGTCACCCACTTACAGAAGCACATTCCAAGCTCAAAACAGCAGCAGCCATCAAGAATCACTTTGCTCAGCACAGTGTGGTGTCACTTAATGCAGGCTTTAGATTCCAGAGTTATGGAACAGGTATGGAGTTTAAAGGTGGAACTGGTAACATTGTTCCAGTTTGATTTGTTTATTTATTATGTACAGATCTTTTTTAATTGTGTACAGAATATTGAAAGTGTATTATTTGTCCACAGCCAGTTTAGATGGGCTTGTGATGGATTTTCACAATGATAAACTTGGCGCTTTTTGTACTTTTTAACACCGCTTTCAAGTTTCAGTTACTATCCGCGTTTCACGTTGGTGTTGTGGTATGTTAGCTTCATAGCTACAAGTGTGAGGACTAAACACACTGGCAAATTAGGCTTACTTTAATGAGAAAATAGTCATTTTTAGATATACTTTTCATTTTTCCTATTTGTTTACTTCTATTTAACTATAAAGAATAGCTTACTGCTTAGTCCTCCTAAAGTTTTACCCCTTCCACTGTTGCCTCAGGTTCAATTAGGCCTTTGAGCCTATATGTTTTTAAACTGCTTTGAGGCAATGCTCTGTTGTAAAAATATTGCTATATAAATACATTTGACTTGACTTTGGCTTACTACAAATATACCTAGATATACAGGGATGCACTGTTTAACATTACGTTCTGTGAAACAGGATCTTGACCAGACATTACCATAGTCACGTAGTGTTTTTAAGCCACTGTAATGTAAAGTTAAAGGGGTTTTTCACAAGAAAACTGCATGCAAACGATACAGAAATGTGACGAGTGATTGAAGCGACTGATAGTTTTGTTTGATGGAAGCCAAAAATGCATTGATAGAAAGTATTACGAATAACATGGAAGATCAGCCAGATGAAGCAGAGCCTCAATGAGTGAATGTAGACCGGTTCATATAGTTATAGGTTATAGAGAGAATATACAGGTAGTGAGGGGACAAATACAGTAGTACTACTTACAATAGGACAGGCACATAGACTTATGAACAGCATTTACAGCTTGGTACAAATAAGTATTGAAAAGTCATACACAAAAACAGAAGTAACTTGCACAAAAACGTTGAATAGATCAACCGAGTTAGAACATTCTCTAGTCCAAATGTGTGCTTAACTTCTGCTGCTCTTAAACTCCCACTTCTGCTCGTGGATGTGCAGCATTGCATGGCTTGTTTGACCAGCTTGTCAACAGAAGCAAAATGCACTGCACATGCTGCCAGGACATAAATAAGAAATTAACACCAGAATCTGTTATGATTCTTAAGTAAAAAATGGTAATAGGAGTGCTGTATGCTGTCATATGTCATATGTAAAGAGTCTTTACCATTTTGAATCTGTTCAGGACATTTTTATTTGCCAGTTATTATTTATTATTCATTTTAAAATCCCAGCCATTAAAGCGAACAGACGTTGATCGTATGAATGTTAAACACTGCATATCTGTAAAAGTGAAAGTTTCCATTCACCCTGCTTATCATGTTCACGAGGGCTCTGGAACCTATCCTAGAATTCAGGGAACAGGCGAAAGTGCTCCCTGAAGAGATGCCAGTCCTTCGCAGGGCTAAGTCAGATCTAACCGAGGTTCCCAGGTGCTGTTTCCAGTTGGCTCTTACCTCCAAACCACAAGTGCTGACAAATACAACACGGTGCCATTATAAAAGCCTGAGGTAATTACTGAAACAAGCTCAAAAAACAAACTTACTGTGTGTATATAACACACAGGAGCAACTGTGCTGTTTGCTAAGTCTCTTTATTGGTGTTCTTCCAAAAACCATTAGCGTGATCCATGGCTGGAGTTTAATCACAGGTAGACATCATATAAATACAGGAGGTACATGTTTGCAATCCAAACAGGACTAGCTCAGGGAAACAGAGACTGAGGGAATCTGGACAGGTGAGTAGAGTAGAACACAGTTACATATGAATTAGTATAGATTTGAATCAAACCAGTGCATGGATTGTCCTGTTAAGTATTTTATTGAGAAATAAAATACACAACAGGCATTTTTTACATTCTAAAGACCAGTATTGTAATGTGGTGGGCCTAACTATGCTTACAGATGAAGCTGTTATAAGCTGAAGTGTTATAAAGAGTAAGCTGATTAATTTGGCATTACGCTTGAATTGCAGGACAGCAAAAAGACCTGAGTTGGAGTCTGACACATGCCATAGACCCAGCCCTCATGATGTGAGGAACTCTGAAAGTCGTAAGAATTCAGGTAAGGAGGAAACTCAGAGAAATTGGAAAGGCACCAAGACTCAGTTCAACACTGAACACAGCTCATACTTCACCTCACCTCACACATTCCTTAGAAAATAAGTAGTTTTTTAATCATTTATCAGAGTTTTTTGTGATTCATTACACCTTTCATTTTAATGAAATACGTCTAAGAACATCTCCATATAACCTCACTAGTAGGCATGTTGGTTCTGAACCTCCACCCCTTCTGTTCCTGCCATGCACACCATTGTTGGTCAGTGTTCTTCTGATGGTGGGCTCATGAACATTAACATTAGCCAATGTGAGAGAGGCCTTCAGTTGCTTAGAAGTTACCCTGGGGGTCCTTTGTGACCTCGCCAACTATTACACACCTTGCTCTTGGAGTGATCTTTGTTGGTCGACCACTCCTGGGGAGGGTAACGATGGTCTTGAATTTCCTCCATTTGTACACAATCTGTCTGACTGTGGATTGGTGGAGTCCAAACTCTTTAGAGATGGTTTTGTAACCTTTTCCAGCCTGATGAGCATCAACAACTCTTTTTCTGAGCTCCTCAGAAATCTCCTTTGTTTGTACCATGAT
This sequence comes from Ancistrus triradiatus, assembly GCA_025084515.1. Classification (NCBI taxonomy): domain Eukaryota; kingdom Metazoa; phylum Chordata; class Actinopteri; order Siluriformes; family Loricariidae; genus Ancistrus; species Ancistrus triradiatus. The sequence continues at coordinate 1,764,929 of JAJAGP010000003.1, read as the reverse complement.
ACACTTCCACAAACATGTGATGTGAGGAGCAGACTTTGATAGATCCCTGTTCTTTAAATAAAACAGGGAGCCCACTCACACCTGATTGTCATCCCATTGACTGAAAACACCTGCCTCTAATTTTACCTTCAAATCAACTGCTAATCTAGAGGTTTACATACTTTTGCCACTCACTAATATGTAATCTTGGATCATTTCCCTCAATAAATAAATTATCAAGTATAATATTTGTGTCTCATATGTGTAACTGGGTTCTCTTTATCTACTTTTAGGACTTGTGTGGAAATCTGATGATGTTTTAGATCATGTTTATGCAGAAATATAGACATTTCTAAAGGGTTCACAAACTTTCAAGCACCACTGTATGTAAAGTGATTCCAGAGCAAACAGACTATTTGTACATACAGCCAACACCTCGTAGTCTAAACGCTCCTCCTGTCTAGACAATGCTAAAGCGCACTGTTTAATTACACTCATCAGAGACTCCTAATCCCTTCCAAACTGGAGCGGTGTTAAGAGCTGTAATGTTTTTCTCCGAGCCAGAAATATTCAACATGACACTAGCTGCCCTCTTGCAAAAGCACAGTCCAACCATGGGGAGGATGAGCATGGACTTGTTTCAGACCTTTACGTGTAACATAAACAAACTTTGTATGGGGTTGTGTTTTCTGCTGCTATATGTGATTTTCTCATGCCTAGCTCAAACGTGCTGGGATTTTTAGGATTAGAGTCTGTACTAAACTTGTGATTTATAAACCACACCAAGAATCTGCAAAGTGATGAAAATTAATTGATCACTACAGATCTAATCCATAATGGATTATACAACATAAGGCACTAGATTCCATTCAGTCTGAATGTCAGATCGCCCGGACAAAAAAAAAGAGTGACATGTTTCATTTTTTCTCCTAATACTTGGCAACGCCTTCCTTTGCTTTGATAGCAGCATCATTCCTGTGAGGCTGTGGGTGTTACTTTGGAGTATTATTAACTGAAACAGTCACATAACTTTGCTAAGCCCTTTGAGTATCAAATTTGCTGTTGGTAATCCCTTGTAAACCACTGTGTTGTGTAAGGCGTGTGAACTCTAATGTTTGTTCATTTGAATTAGGGTTAGGAAAACTTCAGCCGATTGCAGGAGACTTAAGATAATGAGATGGATGAGGTATACAAAAGATATACAGTAACATGGCCATTATTGTTAGTGCAGAGCTGTTATAGGTATGTTATGCAACACAATGAATTGGTCTTTCTCACTTTTTTCATTTATATGTATTATATATTTGTATTATATATCATATATATTTGTATTGTATGTGTTAAAAAATATTTTAAAAAGAAAAACAGCTTCTTTAGGCTACAGTTGCAATTATTTAGTGTGATCTCCCCTTACACTTGAGCAATAAATAGCAGCATTCATCAGATTGCCAAGCTGCCTCTTCTACAGTCCAAAGATGCTTGGTCAGGAATGTTTTTGAAAGGATGTATTATTGTGTATATATACATCATATACAGTGGTGTGAAAAAGTGTTTGCCCCCTTCCTGATTTCCTATTTTTTTTGCATGTTTGTCACACTTAAGTGTTTCGGAACATCAAACTAATTTAAATATTACTCAAAGACAACACAAGTAAACACAAAATGCAGTTTGTAAATGAAGGTGTTTTTTATTATTAAGGGAGAAAAAAATCCAAACCTACATGACCCCGTGTGAAAAAGTGATTGCACCCACTTGTTAAAACATAACTTGACTATGGTTGATCACACCTGAGTTCACTGTCTCTAGCCACGCCCAGGCCTGATTATTGCCTCACTTGTTTTCAATCAGGACATCACTTAAATAGGACCTGCCTGACAAAATGAAGTACACCAAAAGATCCTTAAAAGCTACACATCATGCTGAGATCCAAGAAAATTCAGGAACACTTGAGAAAGAAAGTAATTGAGATCTATCAGTCTGGAAAGGGTTATGAAGTCATTTCTAAAGCTTTGGTACTCCAGCGATCCACAGTGAGATCCATTATCCACAAATGGCGAAGACATGGAACAGTGGTGAACCTTCCCAGGAGTGGTCGGCCGACCAAAATTACCCCAAGAGCACAGCGACGACACATCCAAGAGGTCACAAAAGACCCCACAACAACATCCAAAGAACTGCAGGCCTCACTTGCCTCAGTTATCGTCAGTGTTCATGCCTCCACCATAAGAAAGAGACTGGGCAAAAATGACCTGCATGGCAGAGTTCCAAGATGAAAACCACTGCTGAGCAAAAACAACATTAAAGCTTGTCTCAATTTTTCCAGAACACATCTTGATGATCCCCAAGACTTTTAGGAAAACATTCTGTGGACTGACAAGACAAAAGTTGAACTCTTTGGAAGGTGTGTGTCCCATTACATCTGGCGTAAAAGTAACACAGCATTTCAGAAAAAGAACATTATAGCAACAGTAAAATATGGTGGTGGTAGTGTGATGGTCTGGGGCTGTTTTGCTGCTTCAGGACCTGGAAGACTTGCTGTGATAAATGGAACTATGAATTCTGCTGTCTACCAAAAAATCCTGAAGGAGAGTGTACGGCCATCTGTTTGTGACCTCAAGCTGAAACAAACTTGGGTTCTGCAGCAGGACAATGATCCAAAACACACCAGCAAGTCCAGCTCTGAATGACTGAAGAAAAACAAAATGAAGGCTTTGGAGTGGCCTAGTCAAAGTCCTGACCTGAATCCTATTGAGATGCTGTGGCATGACCTTAAAAAGGCCGTTCATTCTGGAAAACCCTCCAGTGTGGCTGAATTAAAACAATTCTGCAAAGATGAGTGGCCAAAATATGGGGTGCAAAGCTGGTATAGACATATCCAAACAGACTAGGCTGTAATGAAAGCAAAAGTCCGCTCTACAAAGTACTGCATGAGGGGGCTGATCACTTTTCCAACCCTGTTATTCTAGTTTTTCAGTTTTAACTGTTACTTGACAGTTTTCTGGTTTCTTGAATATTGACATAAAATGAGAAAGTAGAGCTGGAAAAATAGGTGACTTTTTTGGAAGGAGCCTAAACGTTCGGACGCCATGCATGGCCAAGTAGCAAAAAGGTTATTAACACATGATATATCAGAGCAGGAAATAATAAAATGTAAAATCAGCTTATGGGAAACTGAAGTCAAAGAGACATGGCTGCTGAATTTCACAGAAAGGACTTATGGGACACCATGTAGAGACATGTCACCAGAGGCATTATCTATGATTTGCCTCCTTAAAGACCCAAACAGAAATATTTACCAACAAAGCCATTTGAGAGCGATCCATTAGAGGCTAAGGATAAACATGCTTGCTAACAAACGAGGAATGCCGAGCATGTCACACTGGGCTTCTCCAGGGTTTGTGTGTCAGTTTGAAGTCATTTGAGTAAAAACATTTTCTGATGAATATATGTTGACACGTGCATTACAAAGATCTATACTCATTGTAAAGCTGATCCCTGCCTGTACAGCAAGGTCCATCCTCTTCATCGTATCACATGGATGAATGATGACACCTATTTTGTTTCTCCAAAGCATCATGACTTTTGCAAGACTATTCACTGGAAATCTTGAGACACCACTTAAGTCCCCTCATTTATTGTGTGTCCATATATATTGGAAGGAGATTCTTTGTTTGTGTATATCCACTACTACTCTTTTACTTCTTTTAATCCCTGATTTTATTTTCTCATTTATTGTCTTTTATCTTTTATCTAGTCCTTTGTCCTTTAAGCCTTATTATTTAATCTTCCGTATTCACGTGAATTACCACCATCTATGAAAGGTGCTATACAAATAAACTTGCCTTGCCTTACCACTGTAATTATCCCTCAGTGCTCTTAGAAGACACAATCACTTGTGTCTCGGTAATGTCACTTAATCCTGAAGCATTTGTGCTAAGGATTTTAGAGGGATTGAACTGAATGTGCTAACAGAGGTAAGGCAGGCCACAAAATCAGCAGGACCATCTGATTTTGAAAGGGCTTACAATTTTGTATTAACCTGCTGCTTTGAATACTTCATCCAAAATATCACACTACAGAAGCTTTTTAATGTTTAATAATTAGTGCTGTCAAACGATTAAAATATTTAATCACATGAATCACACTTTCTGATTGCTCATATTTGTACCTAAAGGAATTGTTTTTCCATTTAAGAAGTATTACATAGCCATATGAGTTGACAACCTACACTTACTCACTCCTATACCTGCTTAATCCAATTCAGGGCAGCACAGGGTGCAAGGAAGGAACCACCCCTGGACAGTGTGCCAGTCCATGACCTAACACGTCTTTGGAATGTACCTGGAGAAAACCCATGCAAACACTGGGAGAACATACAAACTCCACACAGGCGGTGGTCGGGCTGTAACTTGAATCTGGAGCTGCAACTTGATGGCATTAACCACTGCACCACCGTGATGACCCTCAACAGGCTGCACGTATCACTTTGTATCACAGTTACATTATTTTCATTGTGTTTTGTCTTGTCTGCTGCAACATTTCATGGAGACTTGTCTGAGGTGGAACTCAAAGAATAGCATTCAGAACTACAAACAATTTCAATAGCAATGCTTTTTAATGCAAAATATTCACTTTCTTTGGTACTTTTATAAGAAATATCCTGTGCAAGTTGTTACGTTTTGTACTAAGTAATGTCCGTTGATGGGATCTCCTGTCACACAGGAATGATCAAAACTGTATAAGGAAGTGTCCGGTCCTGTTCTCGATAGGCTAATAGGGCTAGAATGTAGTGAAGTGATTAGGGGACCATTTCAGACACAGAATATAACCATGGGTGCCTCACACTGTCAAGTGATGAAAACGCAAATTGTTCAGAACTATTTTTGCGATTAAAATTTTATCACGACACGTTATTAACGCGTTCATTTTGTTACTGGGCCTTCACTGCAGTTGTAGCCAGTTAGACAGCTAAATGCTAACAGAGTTACATATTATTCAATTGTTTTATTTAATCTCATGATTAAAGTTTTACTGCCTTTTTATGTATCCCCTCAGAACGAAACCCTTCAGATGTCACACTGAGGAGGGTGCAGATTTAGGCTTTAGGAAATATGCGTGTAAGAATGGATAGAAGGATTAATGGCGCCCCCTGCCGGATTAATCGCCTCCTCACATAGTAAAACTGAAAACAGAAACTAATTCTACATTTTCTGAACGGGTTGGGTTAATTTTTTAAATAGGGAATTAATCTAATCATATGATTACTGTAAACACAATATAAATTGTAGAAAGGGCTGTCCAAAAATATCTTACATGGATATATATTTAAAAAATGCATGACTTGTAAACCTAAAATAATTTTTAGGTAGATGTGTTTATACAAGGCAACACGTGGCCACAGGATGTCCTGCACATCTTGCTGACTTGTTAGTGTCCCTCGTATTACTATTAGCGATGACCGAATGTTGTATGCTATGGCTCCCCAGATCATCATTCCAGCAGTTGGGGAGTGTGTCGCTCCACAGCAAAGGAAGGATTGAAGAGCCCACCACGAGGCTTCCATACCCGAACCTGTCCATCATTGGATCCCAAACAGAACCTGGATTCGTTGCTAAAGATGATATGGTTCCAGTCCATAGCAGTCCAGGTTTCTTGTTCATGACACCACTGCAAACGATGACGATGGTGGTTCCCTGTCAACGGCAGGACACTTAATGGGCGCCATGACAGTTAAATGGTGGCCCAAAAGGTTCCTAGAGCTTGTTGTTCTATGAGTGTGAGTTTCACTTTAGTGTGAGAGGTACCAGGTTCAAATAATGGACAAACCCAAAATGTAGATGACTACTTGTAAATTCAAATCCCACCTCTGCTAAGTTGCCACTATTGGACCACTTATCATGGTTCCTAACCCTCAACTAAATAATGCGTTGCTATGCTGAAGGTTATGACTACATTACATTTGTCTAAATTGAGGGTTTGTTGCATTAATATGCAGGAACCCGAATTCTTTTATGGTTTTATATATGATTTAAAATGAAAAACCTCCCAAATTAAGTTCAATATGTAGTTAACAATTTAAAATAACTTTCAAAGGAGTCTTGCACTTAAATGGGCAGAGGTCCAGCAGAAGAGTCTTTTCCAAAAGAGCCGATTCTCAATTACCAGTCATTGGCTGTTGAGAGTCGACTCCCAATGCTTTGGAACTCGACTCTACACAGGGAAATTGATTTTGTCTCAGTTTTTGAACGTCAGATGATTTTCTTCCCGTCACAGTACAAATTTTAATCAATTAGTATAATGTTATGTTTACATAATCCGCTAATACACAACAGGACAGGTCAATAAGATTTTTTTGTTGTTGTTTTCTCCTGGTGTCGCTGAGACAATAACGACAATCAAACTAGTATTATTTTGAATTAAATTAGCTAGAATTTTGATAAATGCGTTAAGCCTTGGCGATTATGCAACCTTCTAATTATTTATGGTGTACTTAATAATTATTTGTTTAATTTACAAGCCTTTCTTTCGCGTAATCAAGATTCAATTTTGTCAAGTCGACTCAGGGAATCGATTCTATTGGTTTCCTGCTGGAATCGGAATCAATTCCTACTTTATTGAACTTGAACAGCTCTACCTGCAGGAGGACTTAGCGCGAGCTGTTTTCTGGTGTCATCTAAAAAACATACTACACAGCTGAATAGTACACCAAAATAAAGACTGCACACAATTTTGAAATACTACTGAGTGCAGCCGTGTGTGACTCGGCACGTAGACTGTGTTTCATAAAAAAGAAGCAGCCTACGCCTCGAAAAGCGGCTCGTTCCGGCTTTGCCCCTTCACGTCTGATATCCTTGCGACGAAAAGTAGTACCGCACAGACTCGTGCAGATTCTTTTCAAAAGTGCTTAGACATCCGTTCTAATTCAGCGAACTTATAAGTATTACAATAACATATTTAAAACATCTTAGAGGGCTTTCTGGAAATGTTTAGGAGCATCAGCTAGCAGAGCGGCGGAGTGATACGTGAGATGGGGAGGCTGGGACGGTAAAGCCCCCGGGAGCGCGCATGCTTGAGGAGAGCGTGACAGGGCGCGCGCAGTTGTTACCAGGAATTACAAGAATGATTTGCGATTTCTTTAAGAAAACGACAGACTTTTAATTTTTGGGGAAATTGTTACTCTTTGGGAAAAAAAATAATTGTTTGACGCTCCTAGTAAACTGGATGTTTCTATGATGATTTTCACTGTAGGTAAGTGAATTTGCACACATCTGACATTGCACACATAAACGTTTATGCAACATTTCTAATATAATGCATGCGTTTGCAGAGGATCTAAAGTCTGTTTTGCATCTGTATTTCCATGCTGCACATTGCACTTGCTTCTAGATTCGTCGGCTGTCATGTGTCAGTGGTTTAGCATTAATAAGTTATGGCTTCTAAATGAATACATGCTGGAAGTTTGTCATCTTGTTGCGTCTTCGCAATTCGTTCAGACGTTTCTATTGTTTAGGCTCATTGTAACACAGTAAAATGTCAAAGTAATGTGACAGAATGTCTTAGTTACAAACTGACCCAGTTTGAGGTTTGTAATTCTGATATCCTCAGTACCAGTGCAGTGATGCTCAGCGTTTATAAAACCTGTTGTAAAGTCAAATTAACTGCTTGTATCAAAGAAAATACTCTTTATTTGTGAAATATGTGTACTTTCCGATATTATACGGTCGCGTGTGTGTGTGTGTGTGTGTGTGTGTGTGTGTGTGTGTGTGTGTGTGTGTGTGTGTGTGTAACCCACATAAAACGAACGTGGGTGGAGGAGGAAGTGTCACTTTCAGCAAACCTTCATCACCTGAGCGCACAAGGAATCGTTTGGTTTGAACGACTCTATTGACTGAGTCGATTGGCTGAATCGATTTGCAACAGCGAGTGTAAAAGACTGTGATGTTTTACAAAGTGTGTGGTTTTAGTGATTAAATGATCGTCCTTTCAAGTGATGCTTCAAACAAACGGCCAAAAAGTTAGGGCACTCCTGTCAAATCGCATTCATTTTTTCATTCATTTACTTTCATATCTTGTGAATCCAGTTCATGGGAATATAATGACAGATGGCAGCAGAGGTACCTCTGCCTGCACTGAGTAAATTCCAGGATGACGAATGAAGATTCCTACCACCACCACCCCACCCCCCAACCCTGACCTCCAGATATGCATATCTGTTATCTAATTAATATGTATATCTACATACATATCTATTCAAATATGTATGAAACTTGCAGGACACTGCAAACAGACAGTAGTAAAAGCATAAGAGCTATGGAGTGGGTTATTGTTGGGCTTTAAAATCACTTTTAAATCTCCCATTCCTATTTACCTTCATTTGACCAGTTTCTCATAAGTTTATTACAACTTGTATCATCTACACTTGTTACTCAGAAGAGTAGGGAGACAGAAGTGCCTAGGTGCTATAACTGAAACTTCCTAGAACCAAACATAATGAAAGTGAAAGGTTTAAGACATTCTCCTGTAATACAGGAAGCACTGGGGTAAAAAGAACATTGTGTTCATTTTCAGTTTGCAAACAGTGCTGAGAGTTTAGATTCACTGAATCAGTTCTTTCAAACAAAACTGTTAAAGTGATGCAATGATGCAAATTTCACATCATCACTAGGAGATGCTTTCTAAAATATAGTATACATTAAACACAGAGCCCAACAATAATCCACTCCATAGCTTTTATGCTTTTATTACTGTCTGTTTGCAGTGTTATGCAAGTTTCATACATATTTGAATGGATGATCATCCCCTGGTGCTGCTACAGCTACCTCTGCTTATAATAAGATCATGTATTTTATCCAAACACTTTATATTTGGCTTGGAGTTCCAACTTGAGTTATGTTTCCAAGGCCCATTTCTTGGTCAGAGGTTAACCGTTCAGATATCTGAGTGCTACTACAACATATGAGGGAATTTATTCACTTGTTATAACAAATGCCGATCAGGAAAAAGTGGTGAATAGTGAATCGCCGCTTTTGCATCAAACAGTTTTAGGAACTAATTTGGGAGGAACTACCTCCTGTGGAGCTCCCCCTGAGAACTGCATTTATTCCAAGGCCTTTTTTGGTTTGCATTCACACTGCCAGTAGGAACGTTGTGTACGAACACTGAGAAAAGACCCTGGCTTGAAGTAGGAGCTAAAAAAGTAATGTGCTATTTCCATTTCGCTATCGGGATTTAAAAAAACACTCTCTGAATGTTCACTATACAGATTATTTTATTTTGCTTAATGAGGTACAGTGGTGCTTGAAAGTTTGTGAACCCTTTCTATATTTCTGCATATGACTTAAAACACCATCAGATTTTCACACAAGTCCTAAAAGTAGATAAAGAGAACCCAGTTAAACAAATGAGACAACTATATTATACTTGATCATTTATTTATTGAGGAAAATGATCCAATATTACATATTAGTGAGTGGTAAAAGTATGTGACCCTCTGCTTTCAGTATCTGCTGTGACCCCCACTGTGCAGCAATAACTGCAGCTAAACGTTTCCTGTAGCTGTTGATCAGTCCTGCACACCGGCTTGGAGGAATTTTAGCCCATTCCTCCGTACAGAACAGCTTCAGCTCTGGGATGTTGGTGGGTTTCCTCACATTAGCTGCTCGCTTCAGGTCCTTCCACAACATTTTGATTGGAAGTAAGGTCAGGACTTTGACTTGGTCATTCCAAAACATGAACTTTATTCTTCTGTAACCATTCTTTGGTAGAACGACTTGTGTGCTTAGGGTCGTTGTCTTGCTGCATGACCCACCTTCACTTGAGATTCAGTTCATGGACAGATGTCCTGATATTTTTTCCTTTAGAATTCTCTGATATAATTCAGAATTCATTGTTCCATCAATGATGGCAAGTCGTCCTGGCCCAGATGCAGCAAAACAGGCCCAAACCATGATACTACCACCACCATGTTTCACAGATGGGATAAGGTTCTTATGCTGGAATGCAGTGATTTCTTTTCTCCAAACATAATGCTTTTCTTTTAAACCAAAAAGTTCTATTTTGGTCTCATCTGTCCACAAAACATTCTTCCAATAGTCTTCTGGCTCGTCCCACGTGATCTGTAGCAAACTGCAGGGCGAGCAGCAATGTTGTTTTTGGAGAGCAGTGGCTTTCTCTTTGCAACCCTGCCATGCACACCATGTTGTTCAGTGTTCTTCTGATGGTGGACTCATGAACATTAACATTAGCCAATGTGGGAGAGGCCTTCAGTTGCTTAGAAGTTACCCTGCTCTTGGAGTGATCTTTTGTTGGTCGACCACTCCTGGGGAGGGTAACAATGGTCTTGAATTTCCTTCATTTGTACACATCTGTCTGACTGTGGATTGGTGGAGTCCAAACTCTTTAGAGATGGTTTTGTAACCTTTCCCAGCCTGATGAGCATCAACAACTCTTTTTCTGAGCTCCTCAGAAATCTCCTTTGTTTCGTGCCATGATACACTTCCCACATACATGTGTTGTGAAGAGCAGACTTTGTTAGATCCCCTGGTCTTTAAATAAAACAGGGTGCCCCCTCACACCTGATTGTCATCCCATTGGTTGAAAACACCTGACTCTAATTTCACCTTCAAATTAACTGCTAATCCTAGAGGTTCACATACTTTTGCCACTCACTAATATGTAATATTGGATCATTTTCCTCAATAAATAAATGACTAAGTATAATATTTTTGTCTCATTTGTTTAACTGGGTTCTCTTTATCTACTTTTAGGACTTGTATATAAAATCTGATGATGTTTTAGGTCATATTTATGCAGAAATATAGAAAATTCTAAAATGTTCACAAACTTTCAAGCACCACTGTATTTGTGTGCTTTCACCTTGCTGGACGCTCTTTGAGTCTTACCAGTCCTCTGGGTGGGGGCTGGTTTTTCATGCAGCATGGCACTGACCAGGGCGCCCCTAGGTAACACTGGTAATGTTTGTACATAGAGCTTGCAGAATGAAAGCAGGAGGTGTGTATGTGGTAAATCACGGGTCAGAACCCAGGAGTCTTTACCCTTATCTGATATTGTCTTTAATCCATTGTTCGATTCTTTTTGTATGCTGCTTACATGATCACTTGGATATTGTGTTATTAGGGTGAATGTTCACACACACAGAGCTCTTTAGCAGAAGTTTTCCGATAACTGTGTGTGTGTGTGTGTGTGAGTGTGTGTGTAGGGGACAGGATGTTCTAAAACAGGGGTCATGGTCCTGTTGCAGTGCATGTAATGAGGCAGGAAAAGTGATCTGGAAGAACTCCTCCCAAACGTCTTGGCATTCCAAAGGTTCAGGTTCTATGTGAGTCAAATCAGAGTGGGGTGAAGGAGAGTCTCCCATAAAACCACAAGCAACTGTCAGTCATACTTACTGCTCACATCATACTTCATGTATACATAGTATATGCACTTCATACTCGTCATAGTGAGAGGTAATGATGAGATTATACTCGTTGTTTTTATGCATTCAATTAAAATAAACCCCGAGTTCTGGGGTCCGAAGGAGCTAAAAGGTTCAAACTAACACATGCAGGGAATTTATTACTCAGTCCAAACACAGACTGAAATCTGACCCCCATTTGTGGCCTTTTACAGCATAGCAATATTAAAAACAAACACTGCAAGAATAAAGTAAAAGCTACAAATTATACATCATGTATGCAATAACCTAAAAAAAAATAGAAATATAATTCTACACAATATTACAAAATATAAACACAGTTCATATAGGTACACATAATCTACACAACAAACCCACAAACAGGCTTGCAGAAATTGAAAACCGTGCAGCAATAAAACAGTTAGCAAAACAAACACTTAGACAAGGAAATAAAAAGTAATAAATGTTAAAAAGATTAATAAAAATCTGCAAATCTGCAAATGAAAAAGTCACAAAAAAACATACATTTATTTATTTATTATTTTATAATTTATATATAATACATTTTATTAACTAAACAACATACTAAATGCCTAACAAACTAAAAGCGTACAAAACTACAAGCACAAAAAACTATAAAACAAACATACAGTACAGCAAAAAAGAAACAAAAACTGTAGTTACTAAAAAACTGAATTTAAAAAAAGCTAAATAAAACAACCAAATTATACAAAAATCATTGGAGAGCAAAAACCAACAACAAAAATACCACAATAAACATTCACATTTTAAAACTTGAAAACATAATAAGTATATCAAAATAAGCATAACAGCCTACAAAGCAAAAACGTAATAAAAATAACTTAATTTTAAGTATAACTTAAAGTACCACATACACAAATTAAACTAAAAAACAAACAAATGACTACAAAAATCATATCAAACATAAAGCTTACAAAACTTAATTGTATTAGCTTTATTATTATTATTATTAGTAGTAGTAGTAGTAGTATTTATTATTATTTTTATTACTTTATTTTAATTTTGCCTCTCCTGGCAGGAGATTCGGACGGTTTGCTCGGGACCTCAGTAAATCAACCGAAGAAGAACAACTTTAACTGAATCCCAATCTGCTCAGTGTTGGATTTATAGGGCACTACTTACCGAGTACAGTTCATGAGATTGCAGACTCTGAAGTGCACCTATATAGGGTGTATGGAGTCATTTGGTAGTGGCCCTGTGAGTTGGGTCAGCTTTAGCCTGATCGTCAGGCTGTTGAGTCCTGTGTTACGGGAGATTCAGCGGTGAGCGGTGGAAAGATGTCGGAGAGAAACATGTGGAGCTCGTGCGGTACCGGTTCCTTCATCGCACCGAGGAGGTCACTGAACCGCCGGGTGTCACGCGAGCTCATTTTGCGGGAGCGTGGTGTAAATTTTATGGTAAATAAGCCTAGAGTGGTAAACATGGCTGCTTACGTGGCATGCGGTGTTTTTTTCATTACAGTGTGTTTTTCAAAGGCTTTATATTATGAGTAGCTCGGTTAGAGGTTGTCCTGTTACCGGAGATTAGAGTCTGATAAAGTGTGAGACACTGAATGAAACCATGCGTACGCGGTTTGTGGCCTGTGCACGTGGCTCAGCGTTCACCCACGTGCTCCGAGATCAGAGTGCAGGTCTGCTACAACTAGTACAAAATATTCACATTTAGTATTGTACATGCACTGAGTGAATCGCAATCAGTTTATACGTTTATTACGATCATCATCATTTGCATATATGAGTGTACGGAAAGTTTTATAAAGCATTAAAATCAGTAATAAAACGCTATCTCTGTAATGTGTTTGTGTGTATTGGACGCTGTTTATTAAACTGTTTACTCTTTGAGGCACATTTAAAAAAAAATAAAAAATAGAATTTCAATTACACTAATAAATTGGATAAACTAATCCAATCCGAATATGGCTTATGAAGTTGAAACATACTGAGATGTGAGGGACATTATATTGTTCAGCTGCTGCTTTGTCTTCATGGAAGTCTGTCTTTCCCCAGGCCTGTGTGAGCAGTCGGACCCTGTTGTCATGTGACCAGTCTGCACAGAGGTGCCAGGATGCCTGTGCAGGCGGCGCAGTGGACGGATTTCCTGTCCTGCCCCATCTGCCTCAACGAGTTCAATGGCAGCAGGCACAAACCCATCAGCCTGGGCTGCTCACACACCGTGTGTAAGACCTGTTTGCACAAACTGCACCGGAAAGCCTGTCCGATCGACCAGGCAGCAATCAGCATCGACCTCGAGCAGCTGCCTGTCAACCGCGCCCTCCTGCTGCTGGTGGGAGCACAGGTCAGCAAGGGATTGTGGGAAAGTGTTTACAGGCGTTCTGGAGTAATGGGTGGGCTTTGTGGGCAGGGCTGTCAGTTCAGCTCAGAAATAACATTTAAATGTTGTCTCTTCATTACCTGTGAATTTTAATTTGGAGGTGTGTGAGCAGTGAACACGTTTCCTAAATCCACAGAAGAGAGGTGGTGGATCATTCTGAGGATTGCAGGGCACCGAGTGTGTTTACATGCACTTAATCTGATCATAGTCTTTGCTGTTTTCTGATTATTCAAGTGGTCGTGTGTACAGCATTCTCCAGTCTGAAATCAGATTTAAGAAATGCGAATGTAATGCGTATGTGTGTGTGAGACGGAGATGCCAGGTCCGCTTGTTCTTAGAGACTATGCTACCTTTGAGATTAGTTTCCAAGAAGAACAATGTCCTGGTTTCAATTCCAGTGTGGAGGACTGCTGTCTGTTCCTCTCATAACTTCACCACATCAGTGTCAGTGCAGTGCTGAGTATGATCCACCACCCAAACAGTACCTGATCTGTGCTGGTCCTGTGGGGGTCCTGACCATTAGAGAACAGAATAAAGGCACAAAGAATGTAGGCAAACAGATGGACTACAGCCTGTAATTGTAGAACTACAACGTGCTTCTACATGGTTAGTGGAACTGCTAAAGTGGATAGTGATTGTAGTACCAAGAAGGGCTACCTAATAAAGTGACTGGTGAGTGTAGAAGCAGTTGCTATAGACAAGTATTGTATAAGGTTTTTGTCAGCCAGAACACTTCACACAAGACCGATGTATTACAGGAAGTTCTTATGTAACTCGTGTATGTATTAAATATGTGGGGTGATGAGGGTAGTGTGTTCCATTTGCCACCCAGCTTCTATTAATAGTGCTTACAGGGACCTAGTGGGAGGGTCACGAGTGAAGAATGGGGTATGGGGAAATTTGGGCGAGAGAATGAGGGGCTTTCTGGGCTAGTGGGTGGGGATTTTGAGGTAGTAGGAGGTTAAGAGTGGGCATGGATTGTAGGAGGCTGGGGTTGGGTGTTTTGGGGGAAATTTTCTATGCACAATTGCCTGGTCAGACCTGAAATGTCTGGTCTGAAAGTGAGAGCAAATGCATCCATGAAATAGTCGGCTGTCAAAAGGAATCGTGCACGAATAGGACCTGAATTTGTACTTGTAACAGATGGTGTTTGCGCTACTTGTGACATAGCAGTTACTCCCAACTTCAGTCTGTGATTAGTGTTGTCGCATCGGCGTTTGAGATCTGGGGCCGAGTCCCTGGTTACCTGTGTGGAGTTTGCATGTTCTCCCTGTGTTTTCTTCCACTATTCACATTCCAAAGACGTGTTGGGTCACTAGGCATCTGTAAACATGTCCAAGTGTGAGATGCACAGGTGTGCTGTCTAGGGTTGGAGCCCTTTACTGCTCTTTAGAGCCGGGAGTGTACACGCAATATAAATCTGATTTTCTGGATTTGTTTTCCGTCCTGTTGAAACCATACCTTCAGACCTCCAGTGCCCATCTCCAGAAAACTCAGGTGTAAGTGTGACCTGCACATCCCAGTCACGCGTTCATTGGTCGCTCTGAATCGGCCCGGTGTGAAAGTGACCGACTAGTACTGACACAACCTTGTTCCTGTCACGGATAGCCATGGATGCTGACTTTCTTCTATACAAATGTGTGTGTGCAGGTAACTGAAAGCCAGTGTGTGCGTGTGGGCAGCGCCGAAGACACCCAGCATTATGAAGTGTGCCGCAAGTGTGTTGAGGATCTCGCGCTCTACCTCAAACCCATCAGCACGCCAAGAGGTAGGCATCTCGGCGGTTTGTCTGCCAAAGTGCGAAAGTTTATTTTAAGCGTCTTGAACGAGAGCTGGAAGCAGATCATTGTCCTCTGGTGAGAATGACATCCTAAGTGTTGTTTTGCTGCGTAGGTTACGTGGTCTTGTACAGAACGGCGTTTCCTGTTTTCCGCCGTGCGGTTCATGCTTGTGCGTCACACACCGAGCATTTCAGCCAGCCACAGAACGCGTGGTCATGACCCAAGTGTTCCACTATATATCATCTTTAAAGGCGGCTTTGATCAGTAACAGTCATGCTTTTTGTGCCGAGTAATGCTGGTTTGAAGTCTTTGGGTGTCTGAGAGGCTCGGCTCTGTTTCCTGTTCAACCGCACACGGAGAGCCTTTTAACAAATTAAGAACACCTCTCGTGTTTTTTGGGTCCTGCATCTGCACCGAGCTTCAGCTGACCTCAAAACATTTGCATACACTGCTGAGACTCAAAGTGCAAATTCCCTTGTCCTACAAAAGGCTTATGATCCAGAGTTGGGAAATTCAAAAAAGTCCCTGTATTGAGTTAAATCTTGTATAAGTATACAAGTTAATAATATATTATATGCTTTATAATACAGTGGTGTGAAAAAGTGTTTGCCCCCTTCCTGATTTCCTATTTTTCTGCACGATTGTCACTCTTGAGTGTTTGGGAACATCAGACCAATTTAAATATTAGTCAAAGACAACACAAGTAAACACAACATGCAATTTTTAAATGAAGGTCTTTATTATTAAGGGAGAAAAAAATCCAAACCTACATGGCCCTGTGTGAAAAAGTGATTGCCCCCTAAACCTAATAAATGGTTGGGCCGCCCTTAGCAGCAACAGCTGCAACCAAGCTTTTGCCATAAGCTGCAATGAGTCTTTTACAGCGTTGTGGAGGAATTTTGGCCACTCATCTTTGCAGAATTGTTGTAATTCAGCCACATTGGAGGGTTTCCAGCATGAACGGCATTTTTAAGGTCATGCCACAGCATCTCAGTAGGATTCAGCTCAGGACTTTGACTAGGCCACTCCAAAGTCTTCATTTTGTTTTTCTTCAGCCATTCAGAGCTGGACTTGCTGGTGTGTTTTGGATCATTGTCCTGCTGCAGAACCCAAGTTCTTGTACTTCACTTTGTCAGGCAGGTCCTCTTTAAGTGATGGTACTTGAGAACAGGTGTGGCAATAATCAGGGCTGGGTGTGGCTAGAGACAGTGAACTCAGGTGTGATAAACCATAGTTGTTTTAACAAGTTGGGGGGGCAATCACTTTTTCACACAGGGCCATGTAGGTTTGGATTTTTTCTCCCTTAATAATAAACACCATTTAAAACTGCATTTTTTGTTTCCTTGTGTTGTCTTTGACTAATATTTAAATTGGTTTGATGTTCCCAAACACTTAAGTGTGACAAACATGCAAAAAAACAGGACATCAGGAAGGGTGCAAACACTTTTTCACACCACTGTATATTATAAAAACTGGAGGTAAAACTCCACCTCACCCTCTCTTTGTGTGTCTCTGAAAAGGTGTGGTTGCTCAGAGTGCCTGCGTGCTCAGTCGACCCATGCAGCGGAAGCTGGTCATGTTGGTGAACTGCCAGCTAGTAGAGGAGGAAGGGCGAACGAGGGCACTGCGAGCTGCTCGCTCCCTGGGCGAACGTGCCATCACCGAGCTCATCCTGCAGCACCAGAATGCACAGCAGCTCTCTGCCAACCTGTGGGCTGCTGTCAGGGCAAGAGGATGCCAGTTTCTCGGGCCAGGTGAGCCCTGTGTCTTCCAGTCTGAAAGCCTTTTTGTTTGTAGCCCTTGGTCCCAAACGCTAGTCTGTTTAGTGGGTTCCACTCTGGCTGGTGTCGGTGATGATTACTCATAGGGCAGATTCTGACTGAGAGGACCACCTCTCGTGATCTGATCATGAGTTTTTAGTCTGAGAGCATCACGTGTAGTAGCTCATTCCACGTATCTGATGGAGGTACATGTGTTCATGCTGGACTGTGTGTTTCAGCCATGCAGGAGGACGCCCTGAAGCTCGTGCTGCTGGCTCTCGAGGACGGATCCGCTCTGTCACGGAAGGTTCTGGTGCTCTTCGTGGTACAGAAGTTAGAAGCCCGTTTCCCTCAGGCCTCCAAGACGAGCATCGGACACGTGGTGCAGCTGCTGTACCGAGCGTCCTGCTTTAAGGTGATCTGCATTTCCTGTCTAGGGCAGTGGGTCTTAGTAGAGGTGTAACGATACACTTTGCTTGTGGTTTGATTTTCTCCTGATTATCGAGACATTGAAGTGTAAACAGTGCACGTTTTAGTGTTAAACAAAACCTTTAGTCTCCTGCAATTAAAAGAAAGAGGTTTAAGATAAACAAAATGCTCTATTGTAGCGTCACCATATCTTAAATAACTGCATCAAAACAATCCTTTTTATATTTCTGAAGAATTCAAAATAATGTGTACTTTAAAAAAAAAACTAGTACCTGCAATTTAAATACATTAGAGGTCTCAGTAAGAACTGGATATACATTTGATGACATTACGCCCTCTGCTGTTCAAAAAATACAATTGCATTAACTGGCATAATGCACATTTGTACCATTTATGCATAGTGCCATCCATAGTTCTTAATCTTCGTGATGGACCCCTTTTTGTAAGCCACACATTCTCTTTAAGCTAGAGATGTCGCAACTTTATCAGTATCAGTTTTTTCCCCTGACTCTCCACACTCTTTATTGTAAAGCAACATTGGGTATTAGAAAGGCACCATTTAAATACAACTCTTAGATATAAATGTCTTGCTCAAATGGAGAACAAGCAATACTTCCCCAGTATTTGGACGACAAGAACAGTGGCCTATGAAAGACTCCCACCCCTTATTCAGGCACTACCATGAAAAGTGACCTACAGACCTATTTGGCTTGTCAGCCATAAAGCCCAATAAAAGTTGCTTCGGTGTAAATAACAGTAGCCTATTTGCTTCCGTTTCTTTCTTAATATTAAGGAGTTCGGTTCTCATGCTATTGTGGAACACTGCTGCCTTAAGTCTGCCCCTTTGGCTTAATTTAGTCTCTCAGCCCTTGGAAATGACATGCATGCAGTCTGAATGCCTTCACCACATGCTAAGCTTGAGAACCTTATGAGATGCATGTGTCCTGCTAATTTGATGTTAATGTGGATCTAAATGGAAGTGTAAACAGAAGCCGGGAAATGTAGTTGACCATCTTAATATTGCAGCATGACCACTAACATTGATTGATGTGTTGGTGAATTAAGTAACTAATGGTATCCGGTCTGACCATTATGCTGAAGGTGCTTGAGTGAGTGTGTGTTAAGTGTGGTAGGTTGGGAGAGGACTGCTGCATGCTTGGTAGTTCAGGAATGTCCCCCCTCTCAGAATGCAACACTGGGTTATATTTGCCTGGCTGGGTTGCACGAGAAGCAGATCAGGAGCTGTGTTAATAAAGATTCTTAGTTCTAAAAGTAGCTCCTAGTCACAGCTCAACCATGCCGCAACACCCGAAATGAAAGCTCCGTGGGAACCAACCCCACCACTTATAGATGTTACACAGCAGTCATACCTGAAAAGAGCGGAGCTGCATTTTCTCCAGTTTATTGGCTACCCAGTAGATTAAGTAGGCAACAAAAATGATCAGCATTGTAAATACACTGTCAAAAAAGTGCGATTAGTGTAAAAATAGGCAAAAATAGCCCATGTCTGTGACTTCAAGGGCTGCTAATGGGCTATACAGTATTTCCCTAATAAAAAAAAAAAACCAATAAGTACACAAGTAACGTGGACCTTCAGGACCATAGCCAAATACCATTGCCACCACAGTCCCAGTGGGTAGTGGGCTAGCTATCGGACTTGGCTATCGGTGCAGACGAAGTTGTACCCTGATGCATTCCAAGACCTTCAGGGTGTCACTTTTGTGTCAATTGTTTTATGGATCTTACACCGACTAAGAATGCTCAAGGCTATGTGGGAAACCCTTAAAGCAAGAACACACACAAAGTACTAGAGTACCTCAATACACAGAACTATGACCCCATGTATAAAGACAGACCTTAACCTTTAACCAAGAAGAAATGAATACATTACATTTGTGTCATTTAGCAGACATGTTATCCAGTGACTTACTATTGTTAGTCTTTCAATGCAAGCCATTATGGGTTAAGGTTCTTACTCAAGGTCCCAACAGGGGCATCTTGGCAGGGAGGGGATTTGAATCCTGGATTTTATATCCATAGTCCAGTACCTTAACTGGTAGGCCACCACAGTCCCCATACCTTTCGGCCTTGAAGATTACTTCTGCGTAACCATGCCAAAAACAAACAGTATTTGGGGGGGAAACCGTGTTGGGACTCGAGCCGTCAGCTTTCAGATCAAGAATCCAGTACGTTTACCACTGAGCCACCATCGCCCACACTTTCACCCTGTATCTGCATAAGAGCGAAACCTGTTTTATTGTTCGAGTTGGAGCTGTCCTAGTTGCACCAGTTGTCACCTATAGTTTATGTCCTCATGCCAAGTATTTACAGTCCAGTCCTGAGTGTGTGCACGTGTGCTGCTTGGTGTCGGTGATGATTACTCATAGGGCAGATTCTGAGTGGGAGAACCCGATTCTCTCATCTGATCTCATAAATGAGTTTTAATAGTCTGAGAGCACCAAGTGCCCTGCACATATGACTGTAGTGTCTTTGACCCCCCTGGTTTTCTACAACCGCAATTGTATTTTATATATATAAACCCATTTATGACTTTAGTATGTGTTGCATGGCTCACCAGAAGCTGAACTAAATAAAAGTAGCACTTGGTGAGCTTTGATGTAATCCACCATTTGGTTAGTTTCGACAGCGATACAAACTGCTCAGTCTAGAATGGAAATGAGGAACCAGAGGTGATTGTGGCAAGGTACCCAAGGTACATAAGAAGGAAACTAGGCTCAAATGTGGAAGCATTCCTCCTCTGGGTGTGACTAGACAAAACAAAAGCAGGGTGTTTATAGTATGCCCCGTGTCAGTGGTTGAGGGTAAGTGTCCAATATAAGATTTAGGTGGGTGACGCAGTAGTGCGACTGGTTTGCCTTGGACCTCCAGAGATCCCAGGTTCAATCCTGACCCTGGACTCCACTTTTGTGGGGTTTGCATGTTCTCCGTGTGTATCCGCATGGGGTTTTCACATACTTGGGTTTCCTGCCTCTTTCCAAAGATGTGCATTAGGTTAATTGGGGTCTCTAAAGTGTCCCAGTGTGAGCAAGTCTGACAAGTGCTCCAGTCATGGATATCGACACGGCGCTAATCAATAAGCAGAACTATTAATTACTTCTGATGCAAAGAAAAAAGGTAACCAGTAGTGTAATTGAATGGATGCAAGTGGTTTTCTCATTTAAAAAATTAACTTGTTTTTAAATGAGAAAATGGAAATTTATTTATTTATTTATTTTTTTGCTCGATCTCTTGCTGCTGCTCAAACCGAATGTTGCCCTGACTGGCACCGGAGTGAGAAGGAAATGAAGGAACAACATTAATCCCTTTCCAAATTTGATTTTCGCTTGAATTTTTGTAGTTGTGTATATATTCCACCTGTATAGCTGTCACACCTGCCATCTCCTATTCTGTCCCAGACACTCTTGCACACCCCAGTCCTTGCCCTGTGCTACTGCTGATCCCAAACCCAGGCGTATTGATTCCTCTCATCTCGAGCATTTCTTTACTCACATCCTCTGCCATATAAATCATGTAGGACGCATGTGAAGCCACGCCCTTTCAGAGTTTGCTTGTGTGTGGAGTTCAATCCTTTGTTCCCTAAGCCCCGTTTGTTCACTATCTGCTTTCGTCTCCTCTCTCTGGCTCATAACATTTTTTTTCAGCCAATTTTTCGCCCTAAAACCGAATATGCATCTGATTTGGTCCTAAATTTTGATCCCACACATGAAGCAGGGTCATGAATTGGGTGGGAAATTGCACCAGTAATCTAAAGCCAGTTCTGTGTCCTTGTGTTCATGCGTTGTTACTGTAATAGGTTGTGGTGAGAAGCTGCTGATGTGTGGCGCACTTGACGTGCATACAACCTGATATAATGCTGCGTGCGCACACAAAGATGCACGGAAACAGATATGCAAACAAATACAAAGCTTAAAATAAGGTGAAGTAGAGCAGCAGTTAGAGGAACTAGTACTGTAGAATGAATAATGAGAACTGAGCCGTGCATGTGAAGCAGGAAGTTTTGTGTTCAGAGGCAGGTGTTAAGAGGTAGACACTCCCTTAATGTCTTGTGATAGCTATGGTGATTTGAATGACTTGCACATTGAATAAAATGCTTTTAAGAGTTACTAGGTACTGAAAAAACTATATAGTGCAATCTGTGTATTACATGCACTATGGCCAGAAGTATTTAGACACCCTGTACAATTAGTACTGCTATTTCGGAGGATATGTCACAATATCTCGTATCACAATTGCACTATCGTGATGTCATAGTTATCATGAGCAAAGTACCATGATGTTGCCTCTAATATAGACACAGCTGCAAAACAGATCTAGAAGAAACGGCTATAAGACCCGAGAGCTGTAGAAGCAGGGTTATTTTTTTTTAATGGCATGTGCAGGTATTTATGTCTCTCCCTTTACCTAAGGTGATGAAGCGTGATGAAGACTCCTCACTGATGCAGCTGAAGGAGGAGTTTCGGACCTACGAGGCTCTGAGGCGTGAACACGATGCTCAGATCGTCCACATCGCCATGGAAGCAGGACTCCGGATCTCTCCTGAGCAGTGGTCCTCTCTGCTGTACGGCGATCTCACCCACAAGTCCCACATGCAGTCAATCATAGACAAGGTACCGCCCACCTCCGCTACCCCTTAGAATCCATGTTCACTGAACAGATGCTTAGAAATGGAGATTGGTCAGCTTCTTACCCTAACTTCTCAAAGGTTTAGGTAGTATTTATTTTATATAAGAAGCTGACCAATATATAAATATAGGTCACCACCTGGATTTAACTAAGCCAATAGTTTTTAAAAAGAAACTCCCATTGAAGCTGGCAACAAGTTCTTAACCCTAACTGATGCAGTGAGTAGCTTCTCATTTGTTAAACAACCACGTCGAAAGACACATCCTGTGGTCCTGGAAAAGATGTTCATCTGTTTCAGAAGGGTCAGATTGTGAAAGAGTGGTTCAGGAAGCATGAGCCATCGTTTTCACACATGGATTGGCCACCACAGAGTCCAGAGCTGAACCCCATTGAGAATCTTTGGGATGTGCTGGAGGAGACTTTGTGCAGTGGAACAAATCTCCCATCATCGATACAAGATCTTGGGGCATTGTGACATTGCAAAAGCTTGTGGAAACAATGCCACAGTGAATGTGTGCGGTAATCAAATATTATATTTGTATTAGAGGGTGTGACTTTTTTTTTTTTTATCAGGCTCTTATATTCACACAGTGGGGCAAAAAAGTATTTGGTCAGCTACTGATTGTGCAAGTTCTTCTACTTGCACAATCAAGGTGCCAAAAACAGGTGCCGTTAATACAGGTAACAAGTGGAGGACAGAAGAGCTTCCTAAAGAAGTTACAGGTCTGTGAGAGACAAAAATCTTGCCTGTTTGTGGGTGACCAAATACTTATTTTCCATGATTTACAATTAAATTCTTTGAAAATCCTACAATGTTGTTCTCATTTTGTCTCTCATAGTTGGTGTACCTATGATAAATTACAGACCTCTCATCTTTCTAAGTAGGAGAACTTGCACAATCAGTGGCTGACTAAATACTTTTTTTGTTCTACTGCATGTATATCTTCTACTTTTATACGCATGTTCATGTGGATCCGACTTTTGTGTGTGTGCTGTTTGGTGCCAGTGATGATTACTCATAGGGCAGATTCTGAGTGGGAGAACCCGATTCTCTCACCTGATCTCATAAATGAGTTTTAATAGTCTGAGAGCACCACACACTTGTAGACATTACTAGAGCTATTCCATGTATGCAATGTTTAATGCTTCTGCTAACTGCACATACACATCCTGTAATCTAATTAGTCTTTCCTCCACTGCTCCACATCAGCTCCAGTCTCCAGAATCATTTACAAAGAGCGTGCAGGAGCTGACTATCGTCCTACAGAGAATGGGCGACCCGGCCAATCTCAGCAGCCTCCGAGCTCCCTTCGAGCTGCTGGCTGCGATTGACCAGAACCTTGGTGAGTGCTCATACAGCTGTAGGTAACAGTGATGTTTTTCTATGTGGTCAGGATGCCTGTCTTCAGAATCAGCAGCTTCCTCCATAAATGTGTCTTGGGGTTTTTTGACCTTAAAGTGATGTATGATTGGAGTTCTGCAAGACGTGAGCTTTTCACCAGCAGTGGAGAAAAATAAGTAGAACAAAATAAGCAGATATAAACAACTTGCTTACGTTTTTGAATCAAGTGTACCTCAAACCAGGCCTGTCACAGTCATGAAACTTTGGCTGACTTTAGTTGGCATATAAATAATTGCAATTAGAAATTTAATTGTGAGTGCAGGGAGGGATGGTGCAGTTTTAATGTCTGAAATGTAAGCTTTTTACCACATTTAATGTAGCCTTTGTTTTCTTTCCTTATTATTACAATTTTTAGGGCTGTCAGGTAGTGATAGCTATTTTAGGGCTTGACCTTGGGTTATATAGTGCTACTCTATTGGAAAAATGAATAGACTTTGTTTAGGGTCAAAAAGAAGCACGTGAATATGTGATTAGTTTCTGTCAACTCTAAAGAATTTACTTAAATATTAAAATGAATGTCCCTACAATGGATTGGTGCCCTGTATAGGGTTATGCTGCCAGAGAGGCACCAGCTCTACAAAGACCCTGTCCAGAATTAGAATAAGAAAGTAGGGCTGCAACTAACGATTATTTTAATAATTGATTAATCGGTCGATTATTTTTTCGATTAATCGATGAATCGGGTTAAAAAAAAAAAAAAAAAAAAACTTTCCATGTCTTTATTCAGAAATATAACATTAAATAACAGAGCAAATAAGTGCTTACAATAAATGAATAATAATAAATTAAATTCATTAATAAATTAAAATAACAAATTAAATAATAAAGAAAAACAAGTGCATCTCTGATGCAAACACCACATACAAACCCATTCACTCCCTTTCTTTAGGAACTTTGCATTGCAATCCAAAAATGTTATCATGTCAACATGCTCCTGGCTAAAGCTGGCTCTCTTTTTAGAGACTATGGCCCTGTCCACAGGAACACGGGTATTTTTAAAAACGTAGCTTTTTCTATGGGTTTTGACCGTTCGTCCACACGAAAACGGGACTTTTTTTTTTTTTTGCAAAACTCCTTCCAGGGTAAAGATTTTCAGAAACTCCGTTTTCAGCGTTGCCGTGTGGACTGGGGAAACGGAGTTTCTTGCTTGTAACGTCATTTGTGTGCCGTTATCTCCTTTTGTTTACATGAGGCGATTTTGTGCAATAGCGGACGTAGCCAAAATAGTGCCAGCTGTAACACTGCTGACCGAACTTGTTACTAATCTACAAACAAATGTACAATTATTACTTTTTCATTACACTGAAGAACAGAGGCGTCAGAATGCGCTACAGAGGTCACTACTATATCCATCTCACCACGAAGCAGTTCCCGCCCCCAGCGTCACCGGTTTGGGACGAGACCCGGTCGGACCTCTCGTTGGTGGGACAGCTTTCAAAATGAAGTGGTTGTTGAAGAAGAATGGCGATAAAATGTTCGTATGCATAGGACGTTGCTGTTGTTGCTGAGTGAGCTGCTTCGCCGGCATATAGGACTGCTGGTTTGGCTCTGCTCTTGGCAGCGACTGTGTGCGTTTTTGCGTTTTCATGTGGACGAGGTTTTTTGTTAAAACAGTGCTTGTGTGGACGCGATGTTTTTTATAAACAAATTTGAAAACCCCCGTTTTAAAAAATACCCGTGTACGTGTGGACATAGCCTTAATGCTAACTTATTTTGAAGCTTTCACGTCCGCGCTGGCTCCGCCTCGCTCCGTTCAATCGCTCGTGTTTTTTTTCCAGCGCTGACAAAGTGCCACAAGTAACGTAAGCGGATATGATAAGGCGGGGGACACATAAATCATGCAACACAACGAATCGATAATGAAATTCGTTGTCAACGCTTTTAATAATCGATTATTATTGATTTTTATTGATTCGTTGTTGCAGCCCTGTAAGAAAGTGAATGAATGAAATGGTTGTATTTTAGGATTACAATTCATGCCATCAGTTAGTAGGGTCTTTAAACAGTACTGTAAAATGGTGGTGCTGTATTTTTCGCATTATTTACTTTCAAAGTCTGATTTTTCAAATCTGGTTTCATGCAGTGGTGGGTCAACACTTAAGTTTGTTGCACTGTAGTCAGACTTGTTCTTCAGTTGCCTTATTTTACTGTCAAAAGTGATTTTGATAATGCAGTGGTGCATTGGTAGAGCGCACATGAGATCCCTGGATTGCATACTGAGCTGGGTCACCATCTTCTTTGGGACTGTCCCAAAATGGTTAGTGGTGAAGGTACTGGACTGTGGACCAGAAGGTCCAGAGTTGAAATACTTTCTCAGCCAAGCTACCACTGTTGAGTCCCTGAGCAAAGCCCTTAACTCACATTTGCTTGGATTGTAAGATCAGTCGGAAGTCACTCTGGATAAGGACATCTTCTAAATGACTACATTTAAATGTGGATAAAGTGCTCTGCTGCTTGGTGCCAGTGATGATTACTCATAGGGCAGATTCTGAGTGGGATTCTCTCACCTGATCTCATAAATGAGTTTTAATAGTCTGAGCGCACCATGCAGCACTCATTGAATATCCTTAGTAGACAGTGTTATTGTTGATCTCTGATTCGGCCAAACCTGGTGCACAAAGCTGACGCGAGTGTGACGTCCCGGATGAAAGTGTCTGCATGTTTTTAGATGCTGCTGCCCCCTCGTGGGAGGAGCTGGAGGGTGTGATGTTGGCGTTGAAGGTGGTGGTTCACGGGCTGGTGGAGTTCATCAAGAGCTTCAGTAAAAAGAGCCATGAAGCTTTTCAGGTACAACACAACTCCTGCACTTGAGTATACCTTCTTGGTGGTATCATTTAACTGTCCCGTGCAGTATGACTTTTTCATGTACTGCCTTACCATACCATAGCAGAGCAGAAACAACAGCTGGAATGCTTCAATAGGCAGCAAATGGTTCTTGTTTGCCTTTAGATGCGTAGAAGCGGACACCGATCAGGGTACTGGGTACAGCTCACTAGTTAGCCACAGTCTAGCCTAGCATAGCATAACAGTCTAACAGCTGGGATAGGCTCTGTCAGATGAAAGAACAGAAAACAGAGATGGAGGATAAAGTGAGACGCGTAGAAGGACTTGTGCCCAAGTAAGGAGCTGTCTGCACTTTGGAAGCGTTTTGGTTATTTAAAAAAAAAATCTGACGCAGACCGAAAGGCTATATATTGCTACGTTTGTATGAGATTTCAGTCGCCAGTGAAACAGTGAAGCCAAAGGCTCAGATGTTGGACGTTTTCTCGAGGCACTGCGTATAAATACTTTGTTCAGACACAAGATCATACACTGATGTGTGAAAAGGACGAGACACACACCAAGTAATGTTAATGGCCTCATAGAAAGGAAATTGCAGAGTGCCTCAGTAGCACTTGTGCTTCTGCATCATTATTTTGTAGTTATTTACTGCTTCCAGAAATGTATGTGCATGCATGTTGTGTTTCGAGGACTATGCCTTTACCCGAGTGAGGTAGAGATGTCTTCATTATTTATGCCATTTTGTAAAAATCAGTGCACGGTTCTCATGAATACACTAATACAGATCTCTGTGCATGTGCTTTCCAGGCTCAGCCGAACAGCAAGTACAAGACCAGCATGTGCCGAGACCTGCGGCAACAAGGGACGTGCCCACGAGGTGTCAACTGCACCTTCGCCCACACGCAGGACGAACTGGAGAAGTGAGCGCACTAGCAACCACACACACACACAAGCAGAGGAAGCGAGTTGATACTCGTGCATTGCAGCATATGCATAGAAACCCATAAACATACGCACTGATGCACATGAAGAACCTGTGCAGCCAAATGAGCTTCAGAGCCGTGTGCCCATACAGTTGCTCAGTGCTCATACACACTCCCACATTCAGTGTACTGTGTATGTACTGTGTATGGTCTGATTCACAACATGGACTGGAGAAAGAGAAGCTTTTGTTCTTCTTTTCTTCTCCTCCTCACTCACCCACACATTCACTGCTATTTCTGTCTCTTGTCTTTCTGACATTTCTTGGTCTACTCTTGGATTCCCCTTTCTCTCGAAGGTACAGAATGAGGAATAAGAAGAGTGCAGTCGGGACGAGGCCTCCTCTACTGCCCAAATCAGAATGCATTAAATCCTCGCTCCCGGATATGGACGCAGCGTTTGATCAGGAGGGTGTGGCATCGGAGAGTTCCTCCCCCACTCGCCTCGTTCCCAGAGGAGGAGAGCAGGAACAGGAGGAGACGATGAAGGTGCTGAATGGACTTGCAGCCAGCCAAGATCTGTGAGTTTCTCATAAGCAGTTCCACAGCACAGTCAAGAACCAGAATGTAGGTTCTGGTTTATTTCACAGTGCAAGGCCGGTAGTGCAGTCACTGCTCCATTAAGCACCGGTTCGATCCCTATCTTGGGCTCCCCCTGTGTGGAGTTGGCATGTTCTTCCCGTGTCTGCATGGCTATACTGCTGGTACTCCGTTTTCTTCCCACTTTCCATAGACCTGCGTTTATCGGTTGCTCTAAATTGCCCAGTATGAAAGTGTGTGATGCACAACATCATGGAAATACAATTTTACGTCCTTTCCATAAATATATTTTGGTATGGCATGTGGAATTAAAATTCCCTATATCGTCTAGCGAGAGTTTGGTTGGTGGGGTTCTGATGTGTTTTTCTTTTCCTCAGGAAAATGGCTTCTCCTCCGAAGTCTCCTGTCCATGCAGGTTGGACTCCGGCGTCACTTCCTCACTCTATAGCTCCTGTAGACGGAGGGACAGGGCCGTCCAGACACCTGTCTCTTCCCCCTGTAGGCCACCATGAAGCCCCCTACTTTCCTGAGCAGCACTCGTCCAGATGTGATATGCAATCCTGTTCTTCCAGTGAGTGTCTGCCCCTTTCCAAAGATGGCACACAGTCCAAAAATTGATTACGCCTTTAAAAAAACCTTTCTTTTCCATGTGTAGGCGGTTACTACCGTGCCATGACGAATCCCTACAAACCCTGCATGTCCCGCTACTCTCGCTCCAGCCCTTCCTCTGACTCCTCAGCCCCTCCTCCCCTGGCTCCACCCTACCCTGAGCCATCCCGATTAGGTCTTACTCCTTATTCCCACAGCCAGTCTTACCCACCCCACGGGCACGGGCTGTATGCACCCGTCTACGACAGCAGGCGGATGTGGAGACCTCAGCTGTACCACAGGCAGGATGGCCGGAGTAACTCCCTTCCTCTGGAGGTGCTACACTCGTCCATCTACCATCCCCCTCTCCGAGAGCGCTACAACTCGCTAGACGGTGCTTACTGCAGCACCGGCGACAGGAGAGCTGGATTGCACAGGGTACAGTCAAAAAGGGTTCATGCATTTTTAATTGCGACACTGCCTGTAAATGGGTGCAGGTTTTGATGGTAGGGAAGATCAGAATGTTCTAGATTTCCT
This sequence comes from Ancistrus triradiatus, assembly GCA_025084515.1. NCBI lineage: Eukaryota > Metazoa > Chordata > Actinopteri > Siluriformes > Loricariidae > Ancistrus > Ancistrus triradiatus. The sequence continues at coordinate 1,735,719 of JAJAGP010000003.1, read as the reverse complement.
GTTGGCTGGAATTTATCCGTCCTCACAGGCCAGAGATGGTCATGTAATGGTACTGGGAGTAATGGGGTCCATATAAATAACCTTGTGTTTATTAGGGATGTACTGATCGATCGGCTGGTGACCAGAATCGGCCGGTTTTAGTGACCAGTGATCACTAAAGCTAGCTCTGCTGACAGTGCAGAGCCAGACGCAAGCCAGCAGCTGCTGCTATCTTTCTTTTTAATGGAAGAAGTTTCCATTAAAAGAAAAGTTGAACAAATTCTGTATGCTAGTTGCTGACGGAGTAGCACCTCTACAATCAATCTTAGATAAACGTGGTAAAGGGACTGTGGTAGCCTAGCGGTGAAGGTACTGGACTATGGACCAAAAGGTCCAGGGTTCAAATCCCACCTCTGCCACTGTTGGGTCCTTGAGCAAGGCCCTTAACCCACAATTGCTTGGATTGTAAGACTTTATCAATTGTAAGTCGCTATAGATAAGGGCGTCTGCTAAATGCTGTAAATGTAAACGTCACTAAATGACCAAGCTGCAGTAAGGGATGGATTAGAGCTACTAGAAACTGAGGGAAAAGCTACAGTAGCCGTACTCTATGTACATTCTGCAGCAAATGCTGGAGAAGCACACCTACTGTACAGAGAAGTAAATATTAGTTAGGTAATGGGTAAGAATGATTATCCACTGATGCCCTTGATAAGATGCTTACAAGCAAAACACATCTCTAAAAGTCCTGACTGTTTGTAGTTTGTGTGCATGATGTGGGTGTAACGCTTGCCCCCTTGTGCCGTAGGAGGCGTATGGGCGTGCTGCTCTGGGCTGCGAGGAGTTCTTCCCGCTCCGGCAGGAACAGTGGCCTCCTCAGCACCACGCTTCCGGCAGAGGAGCGCCGCACTCTCCCGTCTTTACTGTGAACCTCTGTTCTGAGGTGTGTATGAGAGTCGTGCGTCATGAGAGCGCTTTATTAAAACTATTTGCTTGGCGAGTTTGACACCGAAGCTCCAGCCGCCTCCCACATTGTGGTGGTAAAGTGGAGCTGTTGCTCGGCAACTGAGCAACCTAAGCAAGAAGTAATTCGGCTTGAAAGCATGTGCAGAAGCTCAGAGAGGACAATTTGGCAGCAGTCTTCCAACTGTGCTATTCTTTTACTGCCAACCTGTTGCATTTCAGTGGGTGTTCGGGAGGGAAGGAAAGGATGAAGTCATGCTCCTGCCTGGTTTTCTACCCCCGTTCGTTTTGTGTTTTAAATGATGGTACGTACGGCATGGCCACTTGTTTTAAAAGTGGTTTCTATCGCAAATTGGTGGTACCATGTCATATCACTGAGATCCACGGTCGGAGCCCGACCTCGGACTCTGCCTGTGTGGAGTTTGCATATCCTCCTCGTTTCCACTTGGGTTTAATTCTGGGTACTTCCACATTTTGTTCCTTCCACCTGGCTCCATGCAGCTACATCTGCTAATTATCGAATTGAAAGTGCGATCAGAACAGAAAGCGTATCCCAACCTTTTTGAGCCATGGCACAAAAAATGAGAAGATTAGAAAAATCACAAGGCACACCACCAAACAAAAATGTCACAAAAAGTATATGTATTGAAATATAATAAATCTAGTCTCAATTTACTTACTCGGTGTGAAACGTGGGCCTGTTTAGTTGAACACAGCTGATATTCTACTGCCCTCTGGTGGAAGAGAGTGTAATTGTTTTGCCTGTACCAATCATTTTAAACTGGATAATCTTCCGCGGCACAGTGGTTGGCAAACACTGATGTGAACACACAAACGTATACACCTCGTCAGTAGTTCGCCTGAAGCGAGACTGCATATTTTCACTTGGCATCATAGTATGGTGTAATATTTCGGCGCCCCCTCTGCGTTCTCACGCTCTCCCCTCTTTCTCTCTGTAGCATATGGAGAGTGGCATGTGCCTGAGCTGTAAGTGTGGGGGTGGAGAGACCCCTCTTGGCCGGTACTCGCCCTGGTCATGTGGTGCAGTCGGTCCGTTTGACTCGGAGCCTCTGTACTCCAGCTCCTGTCCCCAGCATGCAGTAAGTACAGTCACTCCAGGTCATCACCTTCTGCCGTTTGGTGTTGTGTAGTTTTTATTCTGCTGATCGAAGTATTCAATAATAGTGTAATATCACTGATTAAAATAATCTCCGTATTTACATGGTGGTTGTAGTGAGCCAGCGAAATAAAATTTCTTGGCTGAAACCGATACCGGTGTGAACGCTGAGATGAAAATCGAAACTGAAAAGTTGTTTGGTTTCGTATGCCGTGTAATATTATTGATACACATTAGGACCAGCGATTACAGTCTTACCTGGAGATCGTGATGTGCTTCGACATTGAATCTGCTGAAGCTGAAGCTTAGGATAGTGAAGGAAACTAGCGTTTTAGTTACTTTCTTGCTTTTATTGTTAAAAAGTGCAAAAATCAGACTTTTTAATGCCCTCCAAGTACCAGTATCATGTATTGGTGCTTCTCACATGTCTGGTTCCTTAATCACATCCTCTGGAAGGCCATTGTTTGAAGCAACCAGGATGAAGCCTCGTGTAACGTTTCATAACGTCTCCAATAGAGAGGGAAGACTGACAAAATGCTAACACAGGAGGCGTACTTTCATTTCTTTCCCCTCAAAATCCTGCAAAACCTGTGTAACATCTAAAGTCATTTAAATCGCTGCTAAAAACCAGCAGTTTCTCCAAGTCCCATTCTGTTTAATTCTAATGTGGCTTAGTTTTTCCCTCCTAAACCTTGCAGTGGTTGGTTTTCCATATGTCTGTTCTACAACCATAAAGTGTTCCTCAAGCTTGGGTATTGTGCTATATAATTAAACCGTAGTGAGAATTGCTTTCTTGTGTAATGTTTAGAATCTCAATGATTTCAGTAAGTGGTAATGTCTGTGAAATGGTTCTGCCTAATCTTGTGTTTGGCATAAAGCAAGTTAAATGGGGAAAATGTATTGTATGGCAGCATGGCAGTTATTAGACCTTAAACAGTTTAAGAGCTGCTGAGGATACAGTTAAAGAGAAACGAGAGACAGCAGAACAGACTTGAGTCTTAAAAGTATGAATATTTCTCCAGGTAGGCATTTCTAAACTTTTTTTCTTCCCCCCTAAACACTCGTTATTGAGAGCTCCTACAATATGAGAACATTCTTCAAATATATTGCTTGCTTTTCCTTTTTAAGAAGCCAAAATATTAAAATGCCTTAAATAGATCATATTAAAAGCACTTATGAAATAAGGTAGTAAATGAGTGCTGTAGTTAGGTTGTAGATGGGATTGAGTCCAAGCACTAATTCTCATCCTCATCTCTCAGAAGGATTCGGAGTGTAAACGCTGGCTCCACGTTTCTGACTCGTACAGACGTGTGAAGGACGAGGATCCCATAATCCCCTTTGGAGAGGGACCCATCATCTCGAAGTGGGGCGCCATTTCCCGCTCCTCTCGCGTCGACCACCACACCACCGAACCTGTTCAGGCCACGGCGGCACACAGAAGATCCACCACCACGCTCATCAACTTCAGAGGTGTGTCAGAGTGAAGGCAGGTGTTCATCCTGCGCTAACACCCGGGATAGGAAAAAGGCCGAGAGCTAGTAGCTAACGTCTTAAGAAATAAGTGCGGCACTAAATTATACAAGGACTTAATGAGTCTAGTTGCAAGCAAGCGTCATGTAGCTTGTGTACAGTGGGGCAAAAAAGTATTTAGTCAGCTGATGATTGTGCAAGTTCTCCTACTTAGAAAGATGAGAGAGGTCTGTAATTGTCATCATAGCTACACTTCAACTATGAGAGACACAATGTGATTTCCTGGATTTTTTTCCTCATTTTAAGATTTTTAACGAAATTAAATTGTAAAACATGGTGGAAAATAAGTATTTGGTCACCCACAAACAAGCAAGATTTCTGGCTCTTCCAGACATGTAACTTCTTCTTTAAGAAGCTCTTCTGTCCTCCACTCGTTACCTGTATTAATGGAACCTGTTTGACCTCGTTATCTGTATAAAAGACACCTGTCCACAACCTCAAACAGTCAGACTCCAAACTCAACCATTGCCAAGACCAAAGAGCTGTTGAAGGACACCAGGAAGAAAATTGTAGACCTGCACCAGGCTGGGAAGAGTGAATCTACAATAGGCAAGCAGGTTGGTGTGAATAAATCAACTGTGGGAGCAATTGTAAGAAAATGGAAGACATACAAGACCATTGATCATCTCCCTCAATCTGGCGCTCCATGCAAGATCTCATCCGGTGGGGTCAAAATGATCATGAGAACGGTGAGCAAAAATCCCAGAACTACACAGAGGGACCTGAATAATGACCTGCAGAGAGCTGGGACCAAAGTAACAAAGGCTACCATCAGTAACACGCTACGCTGAGAGGGACTCAGATCCTGCAGTGCCAGGCGTGTCCCCATGCTTAAGCCAGTACATGTCCAGACTCGTCTGAAGTTTGCCAGAGAGCAATATGGATGATCCAGAAGAGGATTGGGAGAATATCATTGTGTTCAGAAGAAACCAAAATTGAAATTTTTGGTAAAAACTCAACTGGAGGAAAAGGATGCGGAGTCGCATCCAAGAACACCATACCTAGTGTGAAGCATGGGGGGGGGTGGAAACATCATGCTTTGCGGCTGTTTTTCTGCAGAGGGGACAGGACGACTGATCCGTGTTAAGGGTAGAATGAACGAGGCCATGTATGGTGAGATTTTAAGCCAAAACCTCTTTCCATCAGTGAGAGCATTGAAGATGGAACGTGGCTGGGTCTTCAAGCATGACAATGATCCCAAACACACCGCTCGGGCAATGAAGGAGTGGCTCCGTAAAAAGCATTTCAAGGTCCTGGAGTGGCCTAGCCAGTCTCCAGACCTCAACCCCATAGAAAATGTGTGGAGGGAGTTGAAAGCCCATATTGCCCCAAAACATCACTGCTCTAGAGGAGATCTGCATGGAGGAATGGGCCAAAATACCAGCTACAGTGTGTGCCAACCTGGTGAAGACTTACAGGAAACGTTTGACCTTTGTCATTGTCAACAAAGGTTATGTTACAAAGTATTGAGTTGAACCAAATTTATTGACCAAATACTTATTTTCCACCATAATTTACAATTTAATTATTTAAAAATCCTACAATGTGATTTCTTGGATTTATTTTTTTTCCTCATTTTGTCTCTCATAGTTGAAGTGTAGCTATGATGAAAATTACAGACCTCTCTCATCTTTCTAAGTAGGAGAACTTACACAATCAGTGGCTGACTAAATACTTTTTTGCCCCACTGTACATGTCCCAGATGTAACACCTAAACATCAGACAACAGTTGTTTTTAACCTCTACTGTTTCTTCACAGACTACGGCTCTCATGCTGGACAAGGTGAATGCAGGTGGAGTCCGTGCGGCTTCGACTCCAGTTGTTCCGGTTACTTAGAGAGGTAACGCTCTGAAGTCTATATTAAGAACGTCAGAATAAATCTGATCTGAGCAGGTCGTGGGGTCTGGGCAGCTAAAAACCACATGGAGTTTTGTTTTTAATCTTGTATTGAGATTAAGGACTCGTCACAACCTTTGTTGTCCATCCTCACCTGGTTTAGGATGGCTCCACAATTTCTGTTATTAGAAACCAAATGGAATCAGTCTGTCATTTGATGCATTGGTGTGAATGATGATTACTCATAGGGCAGATTCTGAGTGGGAGGACTCGATTCTCTCACCTGATCTTATCAATGAGTTTTAATAGTCTGAGCGCACCAGATGAGAGACAGTATATGCAGTGAGTGCTTATGTTGGCACTACGTTTACATTGGGATGTGTTTCAGCGAGAAGAGGCGCAGCTCGTTCGGCGGTGGGGGCAAACGGGCAGGGAGTAAACCGGACCGAGACATCGAGCTGGAGCTGTGTGCTCTGAACATGGAGGAGTCAGAAGCACAGGAGATCCAGTCTGAGGTACGAGTTGTGGTGGCAGCAGGATTTTCAGTTTTTCGCTCGAGTCTCCATTTCATCAGGCTGGTCTTCTGTTTTGTTCATATTGCTGCCTATCGATGCATTTTTGGCTTTTGCAGCAGCAAGCTGTTGGTGCTCTAGCCGACCTGCTCGAGAGATCTCTTCTGCAGTCCTGAACTTGCTGTACTTTTGTGGAGTTTGCATGTTCTCTTCACGTCTGTGTGTCCCAGTTCTTCGGGTACTCCATTCACCTCCGATATTCCAAAGACGTGCGTTTCTCCAAATTGCCCCATTTGCGAATGTTGCCCCTGTCACAAATGGCCATTGATGCTGGTATGATGTTAAAGAGATAAACAGCCATGACAATTTGCTTTACGTTAATATAAATGGAGGCTTTAGAACATTATTCCGCCTGTACTATTGGCTTTATCTCCTGATGGTCTTCTAGAGGAAGGTATGGGGAAGTGACGTGACCCTTTGTACGTTTGTTGGACCCTTCGACATTTCCAGCATTTTTTTTCCCACCCCAGTTTAGACATGCTCAGTTCCTCACCATTTATTCAACCACCACCACCGATTGCTTCATTTCTCCAGCAGATGGCCGACTTTTCCGACATATCCAAGAGTGCCCGGCCAGGGCACTAGTGATTAACTGGAATGGATGGATATCATGCAGCTCTGTTTTGTACCTTTTTATGGATGTGTTCGTTGATCATATTGTTTTATTTAAAGGCTTCTTTGGACTCTCAGTCGGTGAATCATCTCTCCGGCGTGTTCAGTGATCCAACAAGGAGCTTGCAGACTGACCAGCCTTTACCTGAGCACATGGACAGCCATTTACTGAAGAAGATGGCGTTTAGGTTGGCTGAGTAATATTACTTCACTCTGTTTTACTTTTATCTAAACTGCATTTGAGCAGCTTTCAAACTCAGTCTTGAAGCATCTGTAATATTAGGGCTTCAGGCAAATGGGACTCGCTGTGTCTCATTAATGTGAATAGAGTGCAGTCAGGTCTTTGTGATGTGTTGATGGGTATGGGTTCTCCAAGAAGTGAGTGGGGCAAACGGTTAGAAAAGTTCAACTATATGAAATGTGCATGGATATGCTATTTAATGGATTATATAAATTACACGAGTGCCTTCTATTTGAGCTATGAACAGATGGTCACAGGTTTCTCCACACACTAACATCTCTGGTCTTCGTGTTACAGGAAGTCCTCTGCTGGAGGTCTGTGTGCTGGAGGTCTCAGAATGGACAGTCTGGTCATGAAGACTGGCTCATTCAGACCGGATGATACAGAGGGTCGGAGTCCAGGTCCTGAGATTATTTTGAACGGGAGCTAAGAGGAGTCACAGTCATGAAGCCATTAGATGACTTGGATCGTGAGCTGAAGGGAGCTGAGTTCTGTTTATGAAAACATTTCCCATGTAAACTTTCTCCAACAGGTCATTGGACGTGCTGTTAGTGTTTGAAAGAACCAATGTTGATTATGAAAGCTGTTACTGCCAGTGTTGGGCTTGGGCCGATAATCTATATTGTCAAATACTGCAGTAGTTCAAAGGAAGCACAGATTTGCTTATATATTGCAAGTTTATCAATAATCATTTGTCTAAATGAATTATCGGTCCAAGTGTGGGTTAGACAGAACTGGGTTGGAGTTCCTAATGCATTGTAATGTACATTGCCAGTCAGGTTTTTGAACCCCTGGATGTTCTGTGGTTAGGTTTGTACCAGTTTCTGGTCCACCAAAGATGACGTTTAGACTGTATAAAAATCACAGGGGTTCTGAGGAATAACTTAAGGCCGGCCTCTCTCTTTTTGTTTTTTGTTTTTGTTTTTTTTTCCCCTATGAGTTGATATAAAGTCATGCAGCTAAGTTTGTACTTTAAGGCTTGTTTGTTGTAATGAATTGACTGGCAGTGCATATTCTGATCGCCTGTGCCTACGTGTTTACATTTCGAACCTCAGCCCAGACCAACCAGAATCTGTTAGCCTCTAAATATTTTTCCAGTTTTTCTTTTTTTGCTCAGTCATAGTGTGTAGGCAGAGGCTCATAATGAGATGCTGTCGTTGCAGCTGCTGCGTCGAGACTCATGGCAGTGTGTGTGTGTGTGTGTGTGTGTGTGTGTGTGTGATGTTTACAGTGTGCATGAGGAATAAGCCAGGTAAATACTGTGCATTATGTATGTACAGTCGTAAGCACTGAATTAACATGCATGATCGCTGTAGTCGTCGTTTGGGGTTTTGTAATGAACCTGATTATTGCGTAATGTGCCTATGAAGTGGTACAGTATACTTCCTGCTCTCTCTAAGAGGCTTATGACCGGCTGTTTTTATAGCTTCTAAATGCATCTGTGACGGATATTGTCGTGTAGAAGCATTAATGTGTGTGCAGTGACCATCCAACACGATCATCATCTAGCTAGAGTTTTCCTCCATCTTAGCTGCCACATTCTGCAAGCTCAGGTTATGCAGAGCATTTCGTTGGGGTGTCAGCACTACTGCTGTCCCGTGCTATTCTTTTTATCCGGCATCTAAAACGCTGTCAAGCCGACCTTTCCTCATCGATCACCATCTCCCTGTTACAGTGAACCCCCCCCCCCCCTCTCTCTGATGTGTCCTATCAGTTTCTTTGTGTTTCAGTGGAACACTGCTAACTTCTGTGAAGTTGTTTGTCAGAGTATTTTGTATCAGGAACCCTTTTCCTTTGACTTTGTCTAATGTGAAGAACGCTTAATTGGCATATTACTGCAGGATTTGGCCTACTCCTGTAGTCCTGGGTGCAGTGATGACCAGGACTCGCGCGATGTGTGTTCTACTACAGTCTTGTGCACTGAACATTATAGGCGCTTTCACCTATACCAGACAGTTCTAGGGGTTCATTGGGAGGAACTACCCCTGCGAACGCTTATTTTATTTTGTTTTGGGATTTTTTGTTTTTTTTGGCGCATTTGCACCGCCAGTAGGAACGCTGCGTGATGCCAAAGTGACACAAGTCCTGCCCATTTCACTTAGGGCGAACTCACATTGAGCCCGGTTACCTTGAGTTGTCCTCACGGTTGTCACCTGGTTGTTATCGGCATACATGCTTGCAGTACAGCGGACCTCTGATTGTATGTACTTTGTGGATTTTGGGTTCATTTTGGGCGTGCCAACACACAGCCTTCTCGTAAGCCTTATAATAAATGTACTGATTATGCAACCAACTGATTTTCGGCTTCTAACGCTACACGTATAAGACGGGCTCGCACAGCGGACTTCATGGTTGTACATTTGCGACTTTTTTGGTTTCATTTTGGGTGCACTGACACACTCATAAGCTTTATGATGTATTGATTATGCAACGCACTGATTTTCGGCTTCTCGTGCTGCATGTATAAGAAGATTTTTATGGAGGCAGCTGACTCTGTGTTGCGCGGTTCCGTGCCCCAGCACTGTTCGGAGCGATCAAACTAGTCAAAAGAACCCTGCTTTGTGCTTGATTGCACTGTACAGATTGCCTAGTGTGAGTACGCTCTCAGACGGCTCAAAACCCTCCGTCGCATAAGGCTCAGTAAAGCCTGGATTTCACTGTCACCAACGCCATTTTAAGCACGGAGATGGTTATATGGCTGACAGTGTACATGAATTAATAATGGGGGTTGAGCTCGACACGGGTGATTGTCTGGACTAGTTATACACTTGCATCACTTATGAGAACTACTGTTCTAAGAACTACAGTCGTGCCCAGTTCCTGCGGTGTGAGCATGCGACAAAGGGGGCACAGATCTAAGAGCGATGAAAAAGCTCCTCCGGTGTGAAAGCGCCTTATTTCTGTGAGTTTTTTATTAAAGGGTAGGGGCATCACTTAATAATTCTCAAGTTTATAGTAGGGTAGCCTATATTTAAGATGTAATGTGCAGGCAGTGCCCAGGCTTTTGTGTAGAGCTCAGTTTTTCAAGCTCAGTGTTGTGGTCATGTTCAGTGTTGTGGTCAGTGCCCACTGGTGGCACTGAGGCACAAAGACTGCCTGTTGGGAGTCCAAGGCCGGGATCTACAGAGCTGTGAGGAGAGCATGCAAAACTCTTCCATCACTATTCCACCCTTAAAAATATTTTTTAGTGGAAAATGTTGACAGTTGACCTTTTGCAGTCCAAAGGTTGTCTTAAAAAAATTAGAAGTGTCTCTAGTGTAATACCCTTTCCACTGCTTTGGAGGCCCAAAATTGAGTGTTGGCAGAGCCCCCCTCGTGCCTGGATGCTGCACAGACTCAACTGGGCGTGTCTGAGGGAGGAAAGGCCAGACTAGGGATCCTTGTGAATGTGGCGCTTTGAGACTAGGGAGCTGGACAGGATCAAATTGGGTGTTTTTATTTATTGAAATATCTTCTGAAGGGGGTGTTACACACACACAGTTGGTTCTGTGGGGACTGTGGTAGCCTACTGGTATTGAGCCAGAAGGTCCTGGGTTCAAATCTCACCTCTGTTGGGTATTTGAGCAAGGTCCCACAATTGCTTGGATTAGAAGACTATCAAGTGTCTGCTAATTGTCATGAATTAAGGGTTCTGAGAGGTGACCAATCGGAACACAAAAGGGGTTTGTGGTTATAACTCTGAATGTGGCATATTAACTTTGCAATCAAAGCAGCGACTTTTACGGCTGCTCTTGCCTCTTTTTATTTCGCGGTTTTGTCATGCGTTTGAGGTAATCCTACTTATTATAACCAAAATGTTCTGATTGGTCGCCTCAGAACCAGTTGTGTAATACTGTGCTCAGAAGATATTTTAATAAATAAAGCTCCAGCTTGCGTTATGAAGATCTGTCTCAAATGAACATCAGGAGGGTTTGGCTCGGTGAGACCAGAGTTCACCTCGCTGCCACATTTTCACCATTTTACTGCACAAGCCTACATTGTGTTGGTGCATATCTCTTGCCTGTTAAAACACAACTGTCTTTCTGTGGAAGAAGCAAACTTTCACCCCCGCATCTCCCACAAAGCTTTGCGAAATCATGCCTCGGATTGTCGTGACGCTTCTTTCCAGCCTCCATCTGTCAGTCAGCCTGCTGCTGATAGTCATGTGGAGGAAAGTCAGACTGAAGCGAACGTGGTCTAAACCGAGATGCTTCGCGGCTGCTGAAGCTCCTCACCCTGTTACTCGTTAAGCTTCCAGTCGAAGCACTCTTGTTGCTTCTGTTACAGAACGCACTCGGTTAGTGGCTGCAGCGCTCGCCTGTCTTTCACACGTTTACATTTTGGGAGCTTATTTGGCTCAGATTGTGGAAGCATTTTATCGCTATATCCTGTTGTAATTCCCAAAGCTTGGTATTTGTGTGATCAGTTTAGCTGCGAGTAATGCAGGCATGTGCGATTGAGTAGTGATGAGCCTGCTGCCCTCTGCTGTCCGTCTTCCTCACTGAGCTTTTTATCAGCCTGCAGCATAGCAAACAGTCTGGAAATCTCACAAACCCAGAGAGGCCATGCGTTAAGGTTGTTATTCAGCCATGGATGAGTGTGGGGGAAAATCTGAGACTATTAAACTTCCCTGCTATGAATCTTGTGTATTCGCTACATTCTGGCATTGTTTAAAAGCTGTCACGTTGTTTTTGGTCAACCTGAACCCATGTTTATTCGATTTATAGGGATTATTGGTGATGCACAGCCTCTCTGGACTCTAGTTTCTTGTTTTTGAATTCGTATGGCTTGTCAAATTCGCTGCAGTAACTGCAGCATTGATGATCGTTCTGATCTGCATGCTTGCCGGACGTGTGACCGTGAAAGCAGCTGATGTTGGATATTTTTATTAGACGTCTGTATTAGACATTTCCTTTGCAAATCTATTGTTCGATTTAATTGTAAATGAAATACGCGATGGTACGCATCCGTCGGTTTATACAGCCACAGCCATCGTTAGATGGACTTTCTGCACAGTTTTCTGATGATCAGCTATATTTATCTAGGAAGAAATATATTTATCATGAGATTCTAAAAGTCAGATGTCTTTTTGATGAATAGAAACTATTTTAATTGACGGGTTTTCTTTAAAAGAACATAAGCGTTGTCCTTTGCTTGTGGCCACGCAGAGCAGGCTGGAGGTGTGATGTATGTACTGACATGTACAGAGTGGATCCTTCACACTCGCGTGCTCGCGCTCTCGCGCTTGCTTGTTGTACTTTGGTTCTGCTCTGCTGTATGAGCAGGCTGATGACAGGAGAGCAAATGTACAGCCATGCTTTGTAATTGCATGCCAAGCTAATAAAAACCGATTTATCACCAAATGTGTTGCAGTGGGTTTTTTTCAGTGTCTGAATGGCATTTTGGTTTTACCTGCACCTTCCATGTCCTTTTTGTCAGTAAGAAGCTATGCTTTGGGGTGGGTCGCATCGTCGCCTCACAGCAAGAAGGTCCTGGGTCTGATCCCCAGGTTGAGCAGTCTGGGTCCTTCCTGTGGGGAGTTTGCATGTTCTCCCTGTGTCTCTGTGGGTGTATGCCAGTTTCCTCCCCCTGTCCTAAGACCAATCTGAGTGCCTGGCAAAAAAAAGGTCACCACCTGGATTTAACTAAGCAAATAGTTAAAGAAGAGCCTCCCATCGGATAATTACTGCATTGGTGATTGTTTCAGCTGCCAACAAGTTCTTTAACCCTAACTAATGCAGTGAGTAGCTTCTCATTTGTTAAACAACCATGAGAAACAACAACAGACACATCCTGTGGTCGTGGAGAAGATGTTCATCTGCTTCAGAAGGCTCAAATTGTGAAAGAGTGGTTCAGGAAGCATGAACCACCATTTTCACACATGGATTGGCCACCACAGAGCCCAGAGCTGAACCCCATTGAGAATCTTTGGGATGTGCTGGAGGAGACTTTGGGCAGTGGAACAAACCTCCCATCATCAATACAAGATCTTGGGGAGAATGAATGCAACTCTGGACAGAAATAAATGTGACATTGCAGAAGCTTGTGGAAGTAATCTTGTGTATGGCTATAACCTTGTCTGTCATTAAAATGACCATTGATGCTGATAGCAATGTTAAATAAACAAATGAACAGAAGCTATGCTTTGAGGTGTCCTTCTTCCTTTCTTTTACTGGACAGGGGTACGAGAGTGGAATCCACTGTATAACTCTGTATAACCAGTCCATCGCAGTGCTTGGTGCATGCCAGATTTGGCCAGAAAGCATCAACGTTACTTGAAATTGGGTCGCCACGGTGGTGAGATAAGAAATTAGACTGGTGCAGTGATTGAGCTGATGCACTAGCAAGTACCGGTAAGAATGTTACTAAGGAGTAAGAGAGAGAAATCTAACAAAACACAGTGAAATGTGCAGAAAATACTCCAAACACAATGTTTCTGTAGGCTTGATAAACATGCGGGTGGGATAGAGATTGCAAACAAGTCTCCACTGCCACGTTGTCCTGTTTCAGCACTGAAGGTAGGAAGGGTCTTGAAGATGCCAGAACTAGGCAGAGATTTCCTGATGAGAATAATGGATATAGAGCTCCTGTTATTCGAATGTTAATTAACCGAGCCATATCCAGGAGCAGAGTACAGTTGGGAATTAAGTGTATATACAGCAATCAGTTCTAACATTACAGCTACTTACAGGTGGAGTGAGTAAGACAGACAGTGTGATGCTCTTGGTAATGTTCTGCTGGGATGATTTGGGTCCTGGCATTCATATGGATGTTCCTTTGATCCAAAGCACCTACACACTGCATCGGTTGCTCAGGAATGGTTTGACATTGAGTCAAGCTGTTGATTTGGCTTCAGTTCCCAAATTTCAATCCAGTCAAGCATGTGTGGGATGTGCTCAGTGTTAGACGAAGTACAAAAACCATGTGCTTGAGGTAGATACCCAAGGTAAAATATTACTCCGGTAAAAGTAGAAGTCCTCCCTTTAGACCACTTCAGTAAAAGTACAAAAGTATTTGCATTCAAATGTACTTAAGTTTCAAAAGTCAAAGTACCATGGTTTATTACAAAAACTCTTGCTTAATCAGCTATTTTTAGGTGAGAAGACTCCTGTCATTCTTTACACCATTTTTTTAAACATTAATTAGCGCAAGGTCAAAACAAAGCGTTTGTTTGTGCTTGCTTCTTTCTTCTGTTGTTTTTATGTTACGTTTCGTGCATCCAAGCCAAAGGAATGACAGTTTTCACAAAGTAGTGGAGTATAAAGTAAGATATTGGACTTTGAAATGTAGTGGAGTTAAAGTAAAAAGTATCCCAAAATTGAAATTTTGGTAACTTTAAAAGGCAAAACCAGCTTCTGTCCTAATGTTCTGAAGTCTGAAGCTTGTGTACATTTAGCTTTTAGCTGAATTGTTTTTTGTAGAAATCGTTAGCTGACTGGGTAAACAGTGCCACCTACTGTACTGGTGGCATTTAATACATGTGCCAACCAGCCTTGTAAGTGTCCTAGTATGTATATAGTCACCTATAATGCCCTGTACCCAAGGGCTAAATCTGCTCACCTTGCCTAAAGGTATACTAGTTTTATTTCCAGCATCTTAAAACAATAGGGTGGCAAAAATTCAAAACTCTAAAGTGCCCAGCTCTAGCTGTGCCTACGATGGATAACTGCTGTTGCCTGCGAATCAGACCCAGGACCTTCTTGCTGTGAGACGACGGTGCTTCTGGCTCTTTCCATCAAACCAGAGCTATGGTATTATAAACTCACCGAATAAAAACATTAGTCATCTGTGAGTGAAACATATGTAATAGCTGTAATGCCTCCAAGAGCATGAATAACAGCTGCCATTCGATTTGGCATAGGCTAGACAAATCTTTCTGGATGTAATTCACATCAATGTTCAGGAACTCTTGCGTCAAAGAATTGTGCAGTTCATTTTCAAGCAGGATTCACATCTGGGAATTTTTCAGGCCAGTCTAGATGTGAGTCTGCTCCTGAATGTTTGTTCTGCCAACCAGCCTGTAAATGTGAGAATTGTCATCTTGGAATCGATGATCGGAATGTTATGTTCCTCTGTAAGATAATGATCAAAATGCAAAACCTGGTTGACCGGCATCTCATTGTAGGCATTGTGGTTAAATTTAGTCACCTCAACCACAGGACCCATTTCCATGCAATTAAAGCATCACAGAACTTCCTCTAGCTTGAAGCACACCTTTCACCCAGTCCTTGTTGAAGGACTTCGACTGAGGACTTTGATGAACACGACGCCTAGCATCATTCAAATACAGGCAGAAACGAGACGCATCTGACCAGAGAACACGTTTCCTGTCATAAACAACCCAATTTATGTGTCTTTTCGCCCATTGTAACCAGGCAACTTTGTGAGCAGAAGTGAGCAAAGGCCTTTTGCTTGATACTCCATATGTTCATGGTATGCAGTTCTCTGTGACGTGTCTTTCAGAAATCGGTCAATTTTCTTGGACTGCCGAGCAGAACTACAGTGGAGCAAAAAAGTATTTAGTCAGCCACTGATTGTGCAAGTTCTCCTACTTAGAAAGATGAGAGATGAGAGGAATCTTCATGGAGGAGATCTGCATGTAGGAATGAGCCAAAATACCAGCTATAGTGTGTGCAAACCTGGTGGAGACTTACAGGAAACGTTTGACCTCTGTCTTTGCCAACAAAGGTTATGTTACTTGTAACTTTTGTTATTGACCAAATACTTATTTTCCACCATGATTTACACATTACCTACAATGTGATTTCAGGGATTTTTTTCTAATTTTGTAATTGAAGTGTACCTATGATGAAAATTACAGACCTCTCTCATCTTTCTAAGTAGGAGACCTTGCACAATCAGTGGCTGACTAAATACTTTTTTGCCCTACTGTACATGCACTATGTTTCCTAAAATGCCCCAGCATCTTTACAAAAGTCTAAGCGGCTAGCACTTTCACTCAGCGCAAGTTTCTTTCATTTTTTTGCATGGAGCAATGGACATCTGCAAATATTTAAAAGAAAGTCAGCCACCCTGTTGACAAGGTGAAAGCTCATAGCTATATGTGTTTGTTAGCACTGACAAAATTAATGCAACTCATTCAAAATTCTAGCGTTCAATTGTTCTTTATTTCTCATCCAGTAACGCCCACGTTAGTTAAATCACTTATTCTATTTAGAATTTAACAGGCTTATTTTTTCTACACAGCTGCCCCCTCTAAATTATGTTTATGCCCAAGTACGACCAGAAACGCGCCTGCTCTAGGGACTCCATACTTCATTAGGACTTTTTTCCTTGTAACTACTTATACGACATTAATCGTGAAGTGAAGTAGGTCCCAATTAGTCTTTGTATTCAGTTTCATCGTAGTAACTCGTTTACGAAAACTCATCTGAACGAACGCTCACATTACACATGCGCTATCAACATCGAGTTCTGCGCATGCGCGGTGCCAGCGGGGTTCGGTTTGTGTTTACGGCGTTTGTTGTGCCATGTTCTGTCAAAGCTCTCCGGAATAAAGCAAAGTCTTTCGGTGAAACAGGTAGGACACGTGTCAGCGTCGCGCATGTCTTCCTCCGTAAACACAGTGCACGACTGTCGTGTAATTATTCATATGGAGCTTTTAAGTGAATGCATGTAAAGCTGTAATGCAGTACGGTATTTATGCTAGCTTGCTCGAGACGCCTATTGAGAGCGCGATCACTTTCCTACCTGTATTCAGGCACGTTTCGCGTTCGGCTGTCGGATTCGCGGTTACTGGGTACGGACAATTAATCAACCAATCAGGACTGGAGGCGGGATCACTTTAGCCAATAAGAACGTAGGAGGCGGGCTTTTATTTGAAGAATACGGGTGCGAATAACTATAACGCAGTTAGCAATTCTCCGTTTATCCGTATTCAGTTTCGGCCCGGATGATTGTGGCTTTTTATTGTAAGACAGCATATAAATATTTAACACACTGGTTCTGCGTTAGTAACGCAATGGAGTTTTGTATAAAGTACGCAGGTGTTGTGCATTTAGAATACGTTTTGTATAGTTTGGTTAGATATGCAACGCTGCAGACCGACTAACGAGTAGAGAGCAGTAGCAATGCGTTAGTCGGTGTTCTGTTTTTATTCGTTCTTTAGTTTCTAAATGGAGAATGTCAGCAGCAGTGGTAAATGATTGCAGATGCATGTTAGTGGTCAGTGTGTCTGATAATGTAGAAGGTGCCCAACCCAGTCCTGACTACTTAACACTGATAAAGTGGTGGTACAGTTAAACAGTGATGAAAATATCATACATATACATTCAAGTATGGCAAAATCGGGGTTTGCCTTCAGTGATGGCACAGGATTTGCACGTGCCATGCATTGTGTGTTGCAGTGCATTTCCAGCACATGACCCCACCTCATACCAACGTTAATGCTATTTGTTAAATTGCACGATCTTACTTTACACGCACTGTTCGATGTAGTCCAGACTTTTGCATTTACAATAGTAGTAGAAGGCTACAGTAATGACCATTAGCCTAAATGGTAAGGGTATTCCTCTTGACTGATGTATACTGATATCTCAGAAAGCAGCAATATGCAAATGAATCAACAGATCTCTGTTTACACTATTCTGCTGTCTCCGAAAGCTGCAGTATGTGAACAAACCCACAAACTAATTAGTTGCAGACTAGCAGCCTGGAAACAGTGGCATAGACGTTGCTTCCTGGCATGCAAAGGATCTATGATGTTACCATGGTGTTAAACACTGACCAGTCAATCCCTCACTAATTGCTGGGGGTGTCGGGCAACTAAACAATTTAATGACATTATTCGCACCAACTGTAATGCGTTAATGTGAGTAATCACCTGCCCATATCTGACACAAAAAGCAATAGTTTTCTTTAAAATGTGCTACAAAGCCATTAGGGGTGTGTGATATATATTGCCTATGGTAATATCTTAATTGTTGTTTTAATGATGTGTGAGCTGACATGATTAAGTATGTAATTCACTTTGCGAAAAAACAGTCACGACACATCTTGAGTTCCCGTATTCACTGTGTTGTGTAGCCGGGCAGGACGGACTACTGAGTGCATGCACAAAGCAAGCTAGCATTCCACCTTCTACATCGTTAGATTTAATGGCTCAAGGCCTTTTCCGATTTCTACGGACGAAAAATGCACAAGTTTGGAAAACGAATTTCTGCGTTGTTCGGATGCGTTAAAATCAGGCCGACCAATCAGAGCTCGGTTGCCGGGCAGAACAGCACAAGAGCTTATAGGACAGGCAACACGCCGACTATAGAAACGTGGATATTAAAGAAAAGATCTGACGGAATATAACTGAAAGGCTGGAGAATGATGGTGATAAAGCTCACAGGGACCTGGATGGAAGCGTTTTCTTGTTTATCTAAGTGCATTCCTATCACGGCGAGAGACATTAAGAGAAGGGAAATTAAAGAAAGCAGAAGCAGACAGGGAGTTTTCAGAGTGTTTAGACAAAAACGCATCAGACTCGGTGGGAAGGTCCCACTGCATTAAAAACGTATGTGTTTTTATTGTGTGAACATCGGACTCTCACTCACATGGAGGTGATTTGGCTTTGAAAAGACGGATGTTGCTCAAAAGATGGCAGTCTGCAAACTTTTGGAAACCGGTTGCCATCAAAGACAGCTCGACAACTAACTCGTTTCACCATCTGCTAACACACCACCATGCAGAATATGAAGATTGTGACAAATGCAGGTATTCGGTACAGGATGTTCTGCTTGACCATAAATCTGTCGTGGCAAAAAGTGAAACCATCTGCAGCTTATTCGCTACAGTTTTCACTTGAATGCATCAGTTGTACGTAAATAAGACCTGTCTTCCTTACAGTTAAATTTCCTTCAGTGTTATTTCCATTGTCATTAGTAAGCAACAATTCATATCCTATTAACAAGAGCAAGCTAGCTGAAGGTAAAAAGTTGCAAAGTATCATTATCAAATCCCAGAAAATACCAGTATCTTTTTAATCAATATCTCACATTCCTATTTGCCATATATGATATAGACAAAAGTTTGTGGACATCCAAAACATGGCTATTATTATGGAGTTTGCCCCCATATTTGCTGCAACAACAGCCTTTTTCTGCCAAACAGGCTTTGCACTCGATTTTGGACTGTGAGGTTGTCTTCTGATGTTAGACAATAAGCCCTGGCTCACTTTTGGCATTCCGGTACATTTTCAAGGTGTCTGATGGAGTTGAGGTCAATGTTCTGTGCAAGCCAGCCAAGTTCTTGATCAAAGTTGCTGAACCAATTCCCTGTGGACTGTTTTAAGGACAGCAGGGCAGAAAGTCCTATTAACTCACTACATCACTTGCGCTGGAAGCGCTGATATGGCAGCCTAATGTTTAACATTTAGACACTGCACTATGCGCTGGTCCAGCTCACATCTACCCTGACAGACACACGATTAAACCAGTAGTAGCTTCGTGTCCTTAGGACACCTACTGTTCAGCAAAGACCAAACTGGCACATGTGGTGGAAACGCAACAAACCTGTTCAGCAACCTTAAAGTGAATTACCCAGAAGAGTACGCTGAAATCCAGATAGCACTGCATCTTGTCTTATTGCTTATTTAATAGAGAGATTAGTGTTATTGTTGTGTTCAGTTTGTTTATTAGTCTTAAAGACGCGCATGCAATGTGTGTTGTCTGCTGATGCAGAGTAATGAGAAACTAAGCATTCCAAAAAGTTTACAACCCTAATCAGCTGTGTTCTTGTCAGGCTAAAATGCTCTTTTGCCAGTTTTGCCAAAATGCCAATTCTGAGTATTTTGAAACATATGATCGGCCAGTTTTGATTTTGGCTTGCTCAGATTTTCTTTGTCTAAGTATTATAAATGGCAGCATACAGCTCTGCACTGTCTCTAGCTTTCGCTTTAAACTCTTTGCCTTTGTTAGCTTTGCCAGTTTCCACAAATTCTTATTATATTTGTTGTTCTGAACGTTTTCGGAGTTGTTCCATCACGGCTTATTTTCTCCATGTACATTGGGGCAAAAAAGTATTTAGTCAGCCACTGATTGTCCAAGTTCTCCCACTTAGAAAGATGAGAGAGGTCTGTAATTTTCATCATAGCTACACTTCAACTATGAGAGACAAAATGAGAAAAAAAAACCAGGAAATCTTCTTTTCTAAGTAGGAGAACTTGCACAATCAGTGGCTGACTAAATACTTTTTTTGCCTCACTGTGTGTAATCCAAGCGCCACGCTCTGAAGAACTTTCACACCTGGAGACTGTGTCCGAAATACTACTCTGCTCCCTCATTAGTATTACACTATATAGAGAGAGACTATTTAGTTGACTAGGTAGCACCCAAAACACAACTGAAATCGAACGCTTCCTCATCATTAACATATGCCAGCAGCCGTCCCATAAACAAACCTGCTCCGTACACACATGAACTGAATTAAAGTCAGTTAAAGCACTGTGCTGTTTGTGTATCTGATGCCAGATGATGCAAGTGTAAATGTGACCGGCACAGAATCGGATATAAGCAACTGATCACCCGATCGCACTTAAAACGAACAAAACATCTGTGCATCTATAGTCTATATAGTCCATAGAATGTAGGACTTGTGACTAGGGGACCATTTGGGACACAGCCCATTCCTACAGGTGGCCTGATAATACAGTGAAAATGACTTACCAAAATATTACCAGTTTAACTTTGATAGCCCTACTAATTGCAATATATTTGCGTATACTGACGTATCATAAAGCTGCATGACTGAATTTAAATATCCACAAACTAGACTCTGTTTGCTATGTACTGATGTATGTTAGTGTCTCATAAGGCTGAGATATGTGAGCGAAAAGACGAACTAATCTGTAATTGTTTGTGTTGCCTTCTGTTGTCGCAGTTCTTTATGCTCAATGAGAAAATATTCCTCCAGGCGTCTTTGTAAGCATGTCCTGATCTGTTGCTGTGTGTTCTTGACTATTGTGGGCTGATACTGACCTGAAATACTGGCTCGGAATGAACTCAAATTTTTAATTTTTAGACCATGGTTGTGTCTCATGTAAAGTGACACAGTACACAAATTATCCTGAAGAATCCCTCTACATGGTAACAGAAGCTTGCAGAGAGTCGGCTTGGTTGCTGTGAGGATATCAAATCAGTATTGGGTATCGGCTAATATCTGAGGATCTGAGTATGAATATCACAGTCCAATCATGCCGTCTGACTTCCTGGATGTTGTATGGGCTATTTTGTCCTTTAACCAGCTGTCTGATTCCCTAGCTTCCAATAAAATCAATAATGATCTGAAAAGTGTAGGAAATTGATGTAAGAAATGAATTTCTGTGCCGGTTGAGTGTGTATCAGCATAACGGATGTAGATGATGTTCTGAATGGCATTTTACCGCCACTGCCAGTGAGTAACCTGCACTACGTAAGTCTATAAGGATCTGTAGGCTTGAAAGACGCTAATTTTGGATTCAGTCATCTCTCTGCTGTTGTTTATGTGGGAGTAATTGCGTCAGAATATATCTGTCACTGGATAAGTCATAAGGAGGATGGACTATTTGTACAAGTCACTTAAAGCACACCTTTTGATTGTTGGTATCATATCAGTCTCTGATTAAGATGTAAAGGCACCAGTGATGTCTCTCCAAAGATCTTGTTTTCTCATATAGGCTACATTATTTTTGAATGTCATTGTTATTGCTATTTTGCAAGTAATTCTTGTTTGCTCCATTTACATGGTGTGACATCAAAAACAAGTTCAGTATAACTGATCGAGTTCGATGGAACTGATTTATACTCGGTATTTATTTTGAGGACCCACGTCTCTGAGCTCTTTTTTGCCTCATTCTTGTGTCTATCAAGGAAACGTGAGCTGGAATAGCAAATAGCACATCGTGGTTAAAACACCTTGGGTTGCCATTTAAGCATTTTCAACACAAGTGATAAAATGTTCAGTGTGAAGGTTGTCAGGATCTCTCTGTTAAGGCAAGGATTGTGGTGATGTATTAATCGTTCGTTATCTAGAAATCATCAAATCCCTCACTTGTTGTTGTCGACTCAGTTGGGTGATTTGTCCTGCACAATTAATCGTGTCTTGATGATCAGGATTTTGGCTCCATTATTATTGTAACTGAAAACAGGTAACTGTGATATCGTTGAGCTCAGTCGAAGGCTGGTTCATATTTATGTTCACTATTGTGTCAGATATATTTTGAGTCTAATGGAAAACTATTAAGCATTTGCATGACACTTATTATGGCCTGCTTTTGTAGATTCTTGGATTTATACGTGTGAAGGTGTACAGGCTTATAATTTATGTCGTAGAACTGCAGGGAATGTTAGTGCTGCACAGCTCCAGCGAGCCAGGTTCAGTCCTTACCTCCTGTCTGTGAGAAGTGTTTATGTACTCCATGGGTCTGTCTGGGTTACCTCCAGATACTCCAGCTCCCTCTCACATTTTAAAACATTTCAGTAGGTGGATTGTTTACTCTAAATTTCCATTAGTTGTGAGTAAGAGAATAAATGTGTGTGTGTGTGTGATGTCCTGTGATGGACTTGTTCTAGACCTTTCAAGGAGTGGGCATATTTTTGCCTATTTTTAGAGCTTGAGTGCTCATCAGAGAAAACAAATGAGTACTAGAGTTTGTGTTTGTCATGTGGAGGGATGTAGTCTTCAAATGAAGGACAGTGGCACTACGCATTGGTTCAATGCTTCTAGAAACCATGAGAAACTGATTGAATAGTAGAAGAGTTTGGAGGGTACATCACTCTGATATTTACGCCATGGTCAGGTGTCATATATAGACAAAATACGGGGTGTTATTGAGGTGAAGCTGGTCAGTGTCCTGATGTGTACAGTGGGGCAAAAAAGTATTTAGTCAGCCGCTGATTGTGCAAGGTCTCCTACTTAGAAAGATGAGAGAGGTCTGTAATTTTCATCATAGGTACACTTCAGCTATGAGAGACAAAATGAGATAAAAAATCCAAGAAATCACATTGTAGGATTTTTACATTTACATTTACTTTTATGTCATTTAGCAGACGCCCTTATCCAGAGCGACTTACAATTGGTACAGTCTTACAATCCAAGCAATTGTGGGTTAAGGGTCTTGCTCAAGGACCCAACAGTGGCAGCTTGGCAGAGGTGGGATTTGAACCCTGGTCCTTCTGGTCCAGAGTCCAGTACCTTAACCACTAGGCTACCACATTTTTAAAGAATTTAATTGTAAATCATGGTGGAAAATAAGTATTTGGTCACCCACAAACAAGCAAGATTTCTGGCTCTCACAGACCTGTAACAACTTCTATAAGAAGCTCTTCTGTCCTCCACTAGTTACCTGTATTAATGGCACCTGTTTGACCTCGTTATCTGTATAATAGAAACCTGTCCAGAGCCTCAAACAGTCAGACTCCAAACGCACACCATGGCCAAGACCAAGAGCTGTGCAAAGAACCCAGGAAGAAAATTGTAGACCTGCACCATGCTGCGAAGAGTGAATCTGCAATATACAGAGCAGGTTTGTGTGGATAAATTCAACGTGGGAAGCATTGTAAGAAATGGAAGACATACAGACCATTGAATAATCTCCCTCGTCTGGTGCTCCACGGCAAGATCTCATCCCATGGGGTCAAAATGATCATGAGATGATGAGCAAAATCTCCAGAACTAACAACGGATGGCCCTGATGAATGACCTGCATAGATCCTGTACAAAGTAACAAAGGCTACCATCAGTAACACACTACGCTGAGAGGGACTCAGATCCTGCAGTGCCAGGCGTGCCCCCCTGCTTAAGCCAGTACATGTCCAGGTCCGTCTGAAGTTTGCCAGAGAGCATATGGATGATCCAGAAGAGGATTGGGAGAATATCATGTGGTCACATGAAACCAAAATAGAACTTTTTGGTAAAAACTCAACTCACCGTGTTTGGAGGAAGAGGAAATCTGAGTTGCATCCCAAGAACACCATACCTACTGTGAAGCATGGGGGTGGAAACATCATGCTTTGGGGCTGTTTTTCTGCAGAGGGGACAGGACGACTGATCCGTGTTAAGGGAAGAATGAACGGGGCCATGTATGGTGAGATTTTAGGTCAAAACCTCCTTCCATCAGTGAGAGCATTGCAGATGGAACGTGGCTGGGTCTTCCAGCATGACAATGATCCCAAACACACCGCTCGGGCAACGAAGGAGGGGCTCCGTAAAAAGCATTTCAAGGTCCTGGAGTGGCCTAGCCAGTCTCCAGATCTCAGCCCCTTAGAAAATTCTGTGGATAAAATACAAATTGACAAATACCCAACCCTACAGTCCAAGCAATTGTGGGTTAAGATCCTTGCTCAAGGACCCAATTGTGGCTGCTTGGCAGAGGTGGGATTTGAACCCTGGACCTTCTTGTCCATAGTCCAGTTCCTTAACTGCTGGGCTTAACATTCCTTAACATTAATTAAAAAATTATGTTCACTTCTCATTTGCCACTGCTCATATGTTTATAACTTAAAAAATATATTTATTCATTTTTTTGCACATAAAATAGACACAACATTCACATTTAACTTTCAAGCCAAATCATATTTGGTTCCTTTAAAACCTTCATGCAACTTGTGATTGAATTATAGGATTGTTTCCTCAGATATTAGGTACTTGGAAGACAATTGTCTTCATGTTTTTTAATAGGAGAGACAAATAAGTGTTGGTCATCTGTGCTGCCTATTTAGGCTTGATAGTCTCAAGAAGAATGTGGAGGAGTGAATGAGATCTTCTGGGACTGAGCTGCATGGTTATATTGTATCAAGCAAGAACTGGAACATCTGAAATGTCTGCCATCCTTGTCTGCTCTGGATGAGCTGGATAAAGTTAAAAGTAAAGGCAAAGAATCTTCGCGGTTCTGGGTACCTGGGGTACGACATGGAGACGTGTGCATGTAGAACATGTAGAACTCTTGTGGTCTTGCGTTCTAAAATATACAGTGTATGTGCATGTCACTATAAATGCCACTAATTGACTCGCAACTAAAGAATGTGAGAACGAGCAATGACTCAGTATTACAGCAGCACTAAGGCTCTCTGCGAGCGAGCTAGTGAAGAGGAGAGTGTCTGTTAACTAAAGAGGGGAATATATCCATTTTTTAAGACTCCTAAAGACAGACCTTCTGATCCAAGTTGTCCTAAAGTCCTATTCAGATTGGATTAGTTTATCAGGCGGGAACCTCTAACTAAATCTGAACTCTGTAACTGAATTTTAACTCCTCAGAGATAAAACTCTTGCATCCGGATGGTAGTAAAGTTCCTGCAGGACGAGCAAGTTTCTAATGGATTGTATCTTCAAAAAAAACCCACGTTTGCGTTACTCATCACTGACTGGTAGAACTCCTATTTATACCTGTAGATCCCATTCAAATCTCCTTTTTTTAGATTTATATTTGTCCACCCAAGGTTTTAGCTCTGCAGACTTTACAGAATCTGTCCAGTTTGAATGAGGTGTGAGCCGCCTGTCCTCTCAGAATAATAGGATTGGAACTGGTTTCACAAAAGATGTATACAGTGGAGAAAAAAATATTTGGTCAGCCACTGATTGTGCAAGTTCTCCTACTTAGAAAGATGAGAGAGGTCTGTAATTTCCATCATAGCTACACTTCAACTATGAGAGACAAAATGAGAAAAAAATCCAGGAAATCACATTGTAGGATTTTTTAAGAATTTAATTGTAAATCATGGTGGAAAATAAGTATTTGGTCAATAACAAAAGTTCAACTCAATACTTTGTAACATAACCTTTGTTGGCAATGACAGAGGTCAAACGTTTCCTGTAAGTCTTCACCAGGTTGGCACACACTGTAGCTGGTATTTTGGCCCATTGACGTTTATATTTTAAGGACGACCTTCGCTCGAAAGGCTTTTAAGAATTTAAATTGAAATGTTATTTCCAGTAACTAAATTGTTTATAGTTTTCGATGCTTACCTTCAACTCTTACAGCCTAAGACAAGTGTGAGGCTATCATAAGGTTATTTAAGATGTAACATGTTCAAGAATACCACTCAGAATTATTCTTAAGGAGAGAGTTAAGGAAAACCAAGAGAATTCTCAAGAAGATATTTGAAGAGTAACAAACTTTCATAACTTTTTACCCCAGAGTGGTGTTAAGAAAAAACACATTTAAGAAGATTTTCTTTCTTGAGAAACTTTTGTGAATCCGGCCCCAGAACGGCAACTGGAGACACCCTCACTGAACCTATCAGTTACACAAGTGATGATGGGGCTCATGCACATTTTGTTAGCGATCTGTGGAGGGGTTCTCACATGTTCCTAAAAATTTCAGTGGTCGGATAACCTTGCAGTTGCTTTGTTTCTTTGTCTATCTGTAGAAGTTCCACATCAGACACATTTGTATCTGTGTATCTCCTGCTTTCCTCGTTGTGTGTGTGTTGTATGCCTGTGTGTGTAATGATGTGTAACGTGCCTGATCAGTACTTTTCTGGCGGGACTCAGCTGACTAAACCTCTCTCTCAGCAGGCTTGAGATCACAGCGTGAACCCTGCCGACGGGAAAACAAATATAGAACTGTGTGTGTGGTCTAGTGAAGTTCACTTTACTATTTGCAGTACTGAGACAAGCAGGTTTTTTTTCCTTTGTAGTTTTCTAAAAGATATGATTTCGTTTTTGTTGATAGCATGAGGTGAACCTGCTTCTAATAAGGTTAAGGTTGATCTTCTGAGCTACCATTGAAAGGACAAAACGTGAACCATTTTTGACTTTTAAAGTTTGCACATTTACTTTGTCTGAATTCCTCTCCTGACTTAATCTTGTGTAAAGCCTGTGGCACTCTACATAACACACCAACTGTTGTAGCACTCCCAGTTTCCTTACAATCAGTGTTCATGCTCGGCACACAGCCTGGCGTTCTCACATTTGTATTACTGATTGGCTTGTACGCTATAGCTTTTATATTCTCTATTTTGTTATATTCTGCACAATATTTCATTTTTTATGTTGAACTATTACTGTGAACTTAATATGGATGGGTCCCTTTTTGAGTCCTGGTCCTCCCAAGGTTTTTCCTTATCATGTCACCTTAGGGTTCCTCAAATTGAGGTTGGCCTCATCATTTAGAAGATAATTTAACATTGTTAAGCTGCTTTAAGTCAATTCTGTATTGTAAAAAGTGCTATAGAAATAAAGCTGGTCTGATCACGTACTATTATTGTCCCTCTTGAGTAATCCCTCTCACCCTAAATGTCATAGATCTCTAGATTTATCATTTATAGTTTGTGCCAGAAGGGTCATATTGTTCATGTTGCTGTTGCTGCCAAGTAAGTGAAGCTTAGGACCTACAGCCTGACTTTATGTATGAAGCAACACACACCTAAAATGACATCATTTACATTTACAGCATTTGGCAGACGCCCTTATCCAGAGCGACTTACAGTCTTACAATCCAAGCAATTGTGGGTTAAGGGTCTTGCTCAAGGACAGTGGTAACTTGGCAGAGGGGGGATTTGAACCCTGGACCTTCTGGTCCATAGTCCAGTACCTTACCCACTAGGCTACCCCAGTCCCACCAAGGTCAGTCATTTAAGTAGTATTTGTTCATAAACTGTTTTTTAAAACATACATGCCAGTGATGAATTAAACATTTATTTCAAGATATATATGAAGACAATAGCAGTAAAAAGAGAAGAGAACATTTTTTTGGTGAAAACAAAGGTTAGTCTCAGAGATCAGAGGCATCTGGAGGAACATGTGGCTTTAACATTGGCAGCAGATTAGCAGCGATCATGTTATCATTTCATAACCAGAGACAGATCTGTGACCACTGTTCACTGAGGTATTAATATTCTTTTTTTATTATGTTGTTAAAAAACACAACACCGAACAAATCCAGACAAACCAAACCTTTCTGTTTTGGTTTTCGTCACTGTGTTCCTTGTTAAAAATTGATTCACTACTAAAAATCACTTTTAATGAGAATTTTGTTTTCATATGAGTGTGGCGATGAAGCTCCTGGTGTACAGTTATTGTGCTGATGTTAATGCCAGAGGAGGTTTGGAACTCTTTTTGACTTTTATACATTGTGTGCCTCAGCACTTGGTGACCTCGCTCTGTAACTTCATGTGGTCTGACACTATGCTGAGTTTCCTAAAGGCTTCCACTTTTCAACAATACCACTGACCATGGAATACCTAGGAGGGAAAAGATTTCATGGTGCCATCCTATTATAGTACCATGACTGAATGCAGGGAGCTCTTTAGAACGACCCATTCTTTCATAAAAGGGAAACTGCATGGCTAGGTGCTTGATTTTTACACACCTGTGTTTAGGGCTGCAACAACGAATCGATAAATCGATAAAAATCGATTATTAAAAGCGTCGACAACGAATTTCATTATCGATTCGTTGTGTTGCATGATTTATGTCCCCCGCCTTATCATATCCGCTTACGTTACTTGCGGCACTTTGTCAGCGCTGGAAAAAAAAAACGAGCGATTGAACGTAGCGAGGCGGAGCCGGCGCGGACGTGGAATCTTCAAAATAAGTTAGCGTTAAGGCTATGTCCACACGTACATGGGTATTTTTTAAAACGGGGGTTTTCAAATTCGTTTATAAAAAACATCCCGTC
Source organism: Ancistrus triradiatus (assembly GCA_025084515.1). Classification (NCBI taxonomy): domain Eukaryota; kingdom Metazoa; phylum Chordata; class Actinopteri; order Siluriformes; family Loricariidae; genus Ancistrus; species Ancistrus triradiatus. The sequence continues at coordinate 1,707,288 of JAJAGP010000003.1, read as the reverse complement.
CACACAAGCACTGTTTAAACAAAAAACTTCGTCCACATGAAAACGCAAAAACGCACACAGTCGCTGCCAAGAGCAGTGCCAAACCAGCAGTCCTATATGCCGGCGAAGCAGCTCACTCAGCGACAACAGCAACGTCCTATGCATACGAACATTTTCTTGCCATTCTTCTTCAACAACCACTTCGTTTTGAAAGCTGTCCCACCAACGAGAGGTCCGACCGTGTCTCGTCCCAAACCGGCGACGCTGGGGGCGGGAACTGCTTCGTGAGTGTGATGGATTATAGTAGTGACCTCTGTAGCGCATTCTGACGCCTCTGTTCTTCAGTGTAATGAAAAAGTAATAATTGTAAATGTATTTGTAGATTTGTAACAAGTTTTTCGGTTCAGCAGTGTTACAGCTGGCACTATTTGGCTACGTCCCGCTATTGCACAAAAATCGCCTCCTGTAAACAAAGGAGATAACGGCGCACAACTAGACGTTACAAGCAAGGCAAACTCCGTTTTCCCCCCCCAGTCCAACGACAACGCTGAAAACGGAAGAGTTTCTGAAAATCTTCTTTCACCCTGGAAGGAGTTTTGGCAAAAAAAAAGTCCGTTTTCGTGTGGACGAAACGGTCAAAACCCATAGAAAAAGCTACGTTTTTAAAAAATACCCGTGTTCCTGTGGACAGGGCCATAGTCTTAAAAAAGAGAGCCAGCTTTAGCCTGGAGCACATGTTGACATCATAACATTTTTGGAATTGCAATGCAAAGTTCCTAACAGAAAGGGAGGTGAATGAGTTTGTATTGTAGTGTTTTGCATCAGAGATGCACTTATTTTTTTTTATTATTTAATTAATTTGTTATTTTAATTTATTAATGAATTTAATATTTATTATTATTCATTATTGTAAGCACTTATTTGCTCGGTTATTTAATGTTATATTTCTGAATAAAGACATGGAAAGTTTTTAAAAAAAAATCCGATTAATTGATTAATCGGAAAAATAATCGACCGATTAATCGATTATTAAAATAATCGTTAGTTGCAGCCCTACACCTGTGGCAATGGGACTGAATGAAACGCCTGAATTCAATGACTGAGGTGTGTTTTGATACTTTTGTTCATATAGGCAGGAAAGAACGTGTAGCTCTATTGCGCATTTTAGTGTACAGTGGTGCTTGAAAGTTTGTGAACCCATTAGAATTTTCTATATTCTGCATAAATATGACTTAAAACATCATCAGATTTTCACACAAGTCCTAAAAGTGACCCTTAGCCTGTAGATACGCAGTACTCACGCGGAGACGGCAGTGCACGGCGTAGGGAGTCACGTGGCGGGAGTGATGAGAGCTGGGAAATGTAGTGAGGAAAAGCTGTGGTCGTGCAAATAGTCAGACGTCTAAGCTACTAAGACAAACATTGTGTATGCTGCACTATTCTTGTTTTACCTCTGCGGTTCACCTGGTTGGATGAACAGAGTCAGTGATAGAGTGCTTCTCTCGGTGCTTCTCTCTTCCCTCCATCCCTCCTTTCTTTTTGCTTTTTCATGCCTCAGCTTGGGTTTCATTTGGTCTGATCCTCTGCATTTGGCTGTAATGTCCCCCGGGTAAAGAGGAGTGAAACAGAGAGACAGAGAGTCTAACAAGGCAGCCATTATAAAAGCTGTTGAACAGGCGGTCAGTATGAGCAAGCATGAAACAGCAGTCCGGACCATGTGTTTTACCCTGGTGCATTGTTAAGCACTGCACAATGTCCCTTATTCGTACCCGCTTGTCTGAAGGAAATGGCACTGACCCAGCGCTCGTGTGAAACACTTGGAGCTTTGTGTTTGTGTCTGTAACGCTCTGGAGACTAAACGTAACTCGGTCTGTTAGAACTCAGTACGATGCACAGGCTTAGGGAAACGGCACTCCTACAAAGGCCAATCGGAAGAACACAGGCAGACATTAATGTTCTCCTCCAGCGCTGTCTTACTGCTTGACCTCACAGACCTTTTCAGCCTAGTGCACACTACTTCTGATTATAAACACTCATCGGTTACACACTGGGTTTGTTCAAACAGGGTGCAATATTGTGGCACAGCACTACATCTGAAAATCTAATTTTGCCTTCTCAGCCAAAACGAATACTGAAATATTTTTGTCTCTTTTTTGTATTTGCAGTTTGGCTTTTTACTACATTTGTATATTTAGTGTATTTTTCATGTATTCTATTTTATTGTATAGTGCTTTTTACTTCATTGTTTTAAAGTGTGTGTCAGCTGTATTTATGCTGTTACTTCCCTCTTGTCACTGTAAAAAGACAAATTTCCCCTTGTGGCGTAATAAAAGGCTATCTTATCTTATCTTAGTTTGAGCTTTTGAGTCACGTGTCATAAGAAGTGTTTTATTATTGATAGCTCGCATGAACAGTGATTACAGTTCGCTTGTCTAATGTCTCTGTCTGTGTTGACAGTGTTCTTAATTACAATCGCACCTCGGCACCCGACCATCTCGGACCTTGTCAAATTTTTTTCCAATCTTTTGTCCAGTTTTGGTGAGCCTGTGCAGATGGTAGCCTCAGTTGCCTGTTCTTGGCTGACAGAAGTGGCACCTGGTGTGGTTTACATTTACAGCATTTAGCAGACGCCCTTATCCAGAGCGACTTACAATTGATACAGTCTTACAATCCAAGCAATTGTGGGTTAAGGGTCTTGCTCAAGGACCCAACAGTGGCAGAGGTGGGATTTGAACCCTGGACCTTCTGGTCCATAGTCCAGTACCTTACCCACTAGGCTCCCACAGTCCCGCATTTAGCAGTAAGAGCGACTTACAATTTGGACAATCTTACAATCCAAGAAATTGTGAGTTAAAGGCCTGGCTCAAGGACCAAACAGTGGCAGCTTGGAAGAGGTGGGATTTAAACCCTGGATCTTCTAGTCCAGAATCTGGTACCTTAGCCACTAGGCTTTTCTCTATTTTGACCCATTCTCTGTAAACCCTAGAGGTGGCTGTGTGTGAAAATTCCAGTAGGTCAGTAGTGTCCGAAATACTCAGACCAGCCCATCAAATACCAAATGTCATGACATTCAAAGTCACCTAAATCACCTTTCTTCCCCATTCTGATGCTCAGTTTGAACTTGTGGACCAACGACGTGGCCGGTGAGTCTATTAAAGTGATCTTTGCTGAGCCGAAGTCAAGCGTCCTGTTTTAATTGCACACCTTAGCTGCATGGGGTTCAGATGAGAACAGGTTGATGCTTGTTTCCAGAAGGGAAGAGGGATCACTGGAGTTCTTCGGACTATCCACAGACATTATTTTGTGAAAAATAAGATGCATTTTACACTCTGTCCACGTAACTCCTGTTTATTTTGTAACGTCGAAATATATACGGCATCCAGCCAAAACAATGATCAAAAATGCACAGATGTGTCTGAAAACAGCAAAGGGAAATAAATCGATTTCATCCTCTACTGTCCCTTATGCAATCAAAAACCGCAAGCCTATGGTGATGTGATAGTGATTTTTAGTAGTGAGCAGAGCTATATCCTCATAAACATATTTCCTCTGACTGGGCCGTGTATGTCCTTGTGCTCTGCTTTGCCTTTAGTCGTCTTCTCGTGCGAGCCTGTTGTTGCTTTCACTTGTTTCCCATTGTTTATAGGGAAAGCCTGCCAAATACAGTGTGTGCTTTTGGATACTCCCACTGGCAACATTCAGTCTCACACTGGCATGTTCCTGCTCCACTGGTTTCTTTTACTTTCTTTATGCGCTTCCTTGTGTGTTGTAACAATGCACCGATACGGAACTCCGATTAAAGGGATGTGTAAAAGCTTCTTTCTCTTTCGTGATCGAATATATGCTGACAAATAAAAATAACAGCATTATATTTAAGATGTTACAGGTGTAGGTGAGGCGCCAGGAGCCCGTCAGAACATTTCCATATTGCCATGGAGATGGAGTTTTTTTTCTCCATGTTGTTTGTCACTGGTTGTCGTAGACCTGAGCTCCTCCCATTCCCAGCTGGAAAGCCAGAGTTCATCCACCGATTTTGCTTCCTTATTTGTTTTAGTAATCCCACTCAGTCTGTGTTTGCAGAATAGCTGCTGTGTGTAGTGTCTAAGTATCTAATTTATTTTTCAGCACGATCTCACCACTCTCAACACACTGACCAAAAACAAGAATGTGGTTAAGATTGGTAATACAAACCCAAACAATCAGGTAAAATGTAGTGATGAACTTTTTTTTATGTGAATGACCTGGGTTCTGATCAGGAGCAAAACTAAAGGTAAAATAATGAAGACATGGACAGAAAAGCCATTTCCACAACATAAATTACATATTTCATATGTATATTCCACACGTATTATCCAAGAAAAATAATCCAAATCCATGCTCGACAAACGTGAGTTTCTAGAATTTCTTAGGACCGTGAATTGTTTGCCACAACGTTACATAAAACTTGCTTAACGCTGATCCACACTCCTATCGAGCATTGAAGTAAGTGGAGTAACTCTTTTTTTGTACTCTACGTAGAGAAAAACCTTGGAATATAAAAACGACCCAATAAAATCGGTTGAGAAATGTAGATTATTGTACTTTTTAACCAGAAAAATGCTCTCTTGTTTACTTGTATTTGTTTACAAGCCACTTTTGCCTGGACCAATATGGCGGACATGCTTGGGCCATTGCTGTGATACGTCACAGTGTCCGCCATATTGGTCCAGGCAAAAGTGGCTCACAGAACATTTTGTTATCCTGAAATCTCAGCTGAAGCAAAATCTCAGCTGCCACTTCAGGATAACAAAATGTTCTGTGAGTTACGGAAGCCTGAGTGGGTCAAACGATACGAATCGATACTGTGGGAAATGAGCATTGTACCAGTACAGATTGTTCAGTATCGATATTTTTGACAACACTACTTCACACAGCCCTGACCAAGCTCCGTACCACCAGCGATGCCACTCACTCGTGACTCGAGCTGATTTTTGATGCTTTGGCTCAGAGATAAGAGGACGCCTTAACTCGTATGATCGGTGACTCTTAACCGAGTCTGTAGTAGACGAGGAAATGCTGCTGGAGCGGCTTCTGTGTCCCTGCACACTAATTACAATAGTGGATTGTGTTACTTTTGGGTCCTGCTCTGTACCAAAAGTCGTATATTTGCACCTAGAGTGCTTTTTCTTTAAAGGCTTTCTGTAATGGGTGGTGCCAAATGCAGCTGTGTGTATGCCATGTCAGTAGTGGCCAAGTTACAACATAACTCTTAGATGCAGGAAATGTTTACCCAAGACCTGTATCAAGATTAGTGATTGAGACACAGCGACGGATTCCTCATGTTAATTCATTTCCTGACAATAACCTTATGTTTGCTAATGCGCTTTGCGTGAATGACTGTTATCATTTTATTACAGAGACCTATCGTAGCTCCAGAATTATTGGTTCACCTGTAAAGACAGGGTGAAAAGTCTTCGTTGCTCATCAGTTGTACTCACAGACGCATACAGTCGTACTTGAATGTTTGTGAACCCTTTAGAATTTTCTGTATTTCTGCATAAATATGACCTAAAACCTCATCAGATTTTCACACAAGTCCTAAAATTAGACAAAGAGAACCCAGTTAAACAAATGAGACAAAAATATTATACTTGGTCATTTATTTATTGAGGAAAATGATCCAATATTACATATTAGTGAGTGGCAAAAGTATGTGAACCTCTAGGATTAGAAGTTGATTTGAAGGTGAAATTAGAGTCAGGTGTTTTCAATCAATGCGATGACAGTCAGGTGTGAGGGGGCACCGTTTTTTATTTAAAGAACAGGGATCTATCAAAGTCTGCTCTTCAATACACGTGTTTGTATAAGTGTATCATGGCACAAACAAAGAAGATTTATGAGGACCTCAGAAAAAGAGTTGTTGATGGTCATCAGGCTGGAAAAGGTTACAAAACCATCTCTAAAGAGTTTGGACTCCACCAATCCACAGTCAGACAGATTGTGTACAAATGGAGGAAATTCAAGACCATTGTTACCCTCCCCAGGAGTGGTCGACCAACAAAGATCACTCCAAGAGCAAGGTGTGTAATAGTTGGCGAGGTCACAAAGGACCCCAGGGTAACTTCTAAGCAACTGAAGGCCTCTCTCACATTGGCTAATGTTAATGTTCATGAGTCCACCATCAGAACACTGAACAACAATGGTGGGCATGGCAGGGTTACAAGGAGAAAGCCACTGCTCTCCAAAAGAACATTGGCGGCTCGTCTGCAGTTTTGCTAAAAGATCATCACATGGACAAGCCAGAAGGCTACTGGAAGAATGTTTTTGTGGGATGGATGAGACCAAAATGAACTTTTTTGATTTAAAAGAAAAGTGTTCTGTTTTGAGAAAGGGAAAACACTGCATTCCAGCATAAGAACCTTATCCCATCTGTGAAAAACATGGTGGTGGTAGTATCACGGTTTGGGCCTGTTTTGCTGCGTCTGGGCCAGGACGGCTTGCCATCATTGATGGAACAATGAAATTCTGAATGATATCAGAGAATTTCTAAAGGAAATGTCAGGACATCTGTCCCACGAACTGAATCTCAAGAGAAGGTGGGTCATGCAGCAAGACAACGACCCTAAGCACACAATTTGTTCCACCAAAGAATGGTTACAGAAGAATAAAGTTCATGTTTTGGAATGGCCAAGCCAAAGTCCTGACCTTAATCCAATGGAAATGTTGTGGAAGGACCTGAAGCGAGCAGCTAATGTGAGGAAACCCACCAACATCCCAGAGCTGAAGCTGTTCTGTACGGAGGAATGGGCTAAAATTCCTCCAAGTCGGTGTGCAGGACTGATCAACAGTTACAGGAAACGTTTAGCTGCAGTTATTGCTGCACAGGGGGGGTCACAGCAGGTACTGAAAGCAAAGGTTCACATACTTTTGCCATTTACTAATATGTAATATTGGATCATTTTCCTCAATAAATAAATGACCAAGTGTAATATTTTTGTCTCATTTGTTTAACTGGGTTCTCTTTGTCTAATTTTAGGACTTGTGTGAAAATCTGATGAGGTTTTAGGTCATATGTATGCAGAAATATAGAAAATTCTCAAGGGCTCACAAACCTCCAGTTTCTATTAATTTCAGAGGACTGAAGACTGTTTTTGTTAATTTTTTACAAGGAAAGTACACATTACTTTGAGTTGTTATTATTTAGAAATAAAAAGAGGAATGTTTTCACTCAGTTATGTAAGATATGGCGTTGCTACAGTAGATCATTTTGTTTACAATTTTAAACCTTTTTTCTACTCATTTGTTTTAATTGCGTAGTACTAAAGGTTGTTTTGTTTAAAAACTTATACGAGACAATGTGCTTTGTTTTGCATTGCTTACACTTCAGAAATAATAATGTTTTTTATCAAATGTAAAATCAAAGATCGTGAGATAATCGGTTCGTGGACTCGGTATCATGAATCGAATTGAATCGAATCGTGCGTAGGGCGTATCGTTCACACACCTAATATACAGGCATATTCTTTTCAATAGGGAATTTACAAAAAGAAAAGTTAGAAAAAGAAAGCAGGTGTTTTTATTTGCTCACAGAGCCCTGAGTGAGTTTGATGGTGTGGATTAAGCACTTGTTAAGAAAAAAAGAGTGGTGTGGAAGCACTCTAGCCATTTTCGTTATCGGGTGCTTATACTGTATTTACATATTAATGCTGTAGTTTTTTTAAATTATTTGTTGCTACTTTGAAGTCTCTGTTCTCACTTTGCTTCTTACAGTCAAAGCCGTTAAGACATAGGAGTGGAGAAATCCTCTAATAAGGGAAATTGAATACATTTTTCTTGTTCTTCAAAGACAAATGATAAACGTTGAAATTTAGATTTTGGAAATTGCCAGCCCTATTAATACCATAATTGTGGTGTAGAGGCTGAAGGTGTGGTGAGACAGGACAGTGTAGATTGTTCCGGACATTACACAGTCCGTCCTTTGTACAGAGCCCAGCATCAGATAGCTTATTTAAAACCGCTCAAAGCCTGTGTTGTTTCTTCTGCAGGTGATTCAGCTCATTAAGCCTCATTCATGCCTGGGTTCAGCTCCGTTTAGCAGTCATGGATGACATGGCCTCTGTGGGGAAAATCAGTGCGTCCTCTGATTCGGTGTCCACCCTCAACAGTGAGGACTTTGTCCTGGTGTCCCACCTTGGGGACGAGACCCCTTCTACCAATAATGGCAGCGACGATGAGAAGACAGGCCTGAAGGTAAGATGGCCGGCCAAGCAGCAGGTGACACCTCCAAGCACTTCTGGTACCCCTGCAGTGGTTTGGGACTCGGGCACAGATTCAGGGTTAAGAAAACCACATTCGCTTTGGCTGTTTGTTTGTTTCAAAGCCAAGTGCATCTGATTCAGTGAACAAGCACTGAGGTGTTACATCTGATCTGTAAGGAGATACACACACACACACACACACACACACACACACACACACACACACACACACACACACACACACATACACACACACACACACACACACACACACACACACACACTGGGGTCAGATACAACACAGCTACACAACACGGTGCAATAAATACACAGGGCAATACAACACAACACTGTAAATACACACCACGATGCAACACTGTACAATACATACACAGGACAATAAATACACAACACTACAATGAATACACAACACTGTACAATAAATACACAGGACAATAAATACACAACACTACAATGAATACACAACACTGTACAATAAATACACAGGACAATAAATACACAACACTGTAAATACACAGGAAAGTACAACACAACACTGTACAATAAATACACAATACTGTAAATACACAGGAAAGTTCAACAACACTGCAATAAATACACAACACTGTAAATACACACTACGATGCAACACTGTACAATAAATACACAACACTGTAAATACACAGGAAAGTACAACACAACACTGTACAATAAATACACAACACTGTAAATACACAGAAAAGTACAACACAACACTGTAAATACAGGACAATAAATACACAACACTGTACAATAAATACACAGGGCAATACAACATAACACTTTAAATACACACCACAATGCAACACTGTACAATAAATACACAACACTGTACAATAAATACACAGGACAATAAATACACAACACTGTAAATGCACACTACGATACAACGCTACAATAAATACACAACACTGTAAATACACAGGACAATAAATACACAACACTACAATAAATACACAGGACAGTACTACACAACACTGTACAATAAATACACAGGACAATAAATACACACTGTAAATACACAAGATGTACAACATATTACATATTAAAGTTTTAAGTTTCTCTGTGTGATCTACATTTCACAATGACACCTCCCTCCCCCCAAACCATGTTCTCTCTCTCACACACACACACACACACACACACACACACACACACACTGTCTTGCCTTTGTCTTTTCATTGCTTGTGCACTCTGATTATTTGGGATGTGATTGCTGCTCCTCCTGGTTGTGCTGTGTGGGTTTGATTTGCTCCATCTCTCATTGTTCAGGATGAATCAGTCATGAGATCAAACTGTGATTTCCATTCCATGCACGCACATCTGTACACACATGAAGTGTGTTTCACTTTGGGGCATTTCCCATTCTTTTGTTGTAATGTCCTAGAAGGGAGACTTTGGGCCTCTGTTTCCATTTTTTCTTTCTGTAATATGTTCTGAAATCCATCTGTCTTGTCCTTCCTTGTCATTATTGTGCACCTGGTCTTGTGATCTTCGGTGGTTTCGAAGGCTTTGCTCATCTTTCCCTTGAATCAAGAGTGGTCTGGGGGGGACATGCCGTTCTCCGGTTTGCTCCTCATCATTGTAATCCATCTGTGAAGCCCTACCACACGTCGTTGCTTTTCGCTCTTTCACATTTTGGACAAAGCTGGTGGTGTATTTCTAAATTCTAAACTAAAATGGGATTTTAAAATCACTTCGCTAGAAGCTTTAATAACTGAACATATTTACAATGCAAACACAAAAGGGACGTTAATTGTAATTGAGGTAAAATGTTCAATTAGTGGTGGTATTGAGTTGAGGTCGTATCGCCCGGAGCTGGTCCAAGCCATTGGGAAATAGCAGTGATTGAAGCCTTTGTAATTAATTCCCATTCGCAGCAGGTTTTCCCATTGGATTTTCAAATTGATTTCCAAATAACTTGCCATCACTACACGTAACAAACTTAAATCAAACATTTTTGCGTATTTTAATGTATAATTCAGAACCATAGCTGTAAATGTTTGGGTACTTTTCCAGATGATCGAATATGGCATATGTAATTACCTTGTTATTATTGATATTCATAATATATAAGTTTAATTTGCCCATGAAATTCTCATTTAGAAAAAAAAAATGTCCTTTTATCAGGGCTGCCCAAACACTGTGTGCAGAGCACTTGGACAAAAGATGATTCATTTAACACTTTTCAACAAAAGGACTGGTGCACATCTTAACGCTCAGTTGGTGCCTGGGCAGTTTGCTAGCCCCCACCTCAGTAATCTTCCCGCATCCCTCACCACTGGAAGTGCGACCCCTGCTGGCCCCATGAGGTGAGTATGGTATCCACACCGAAGACGTTTGTAGAGCGGGGCAACACTAGAGGTAGGAACACATTTGTTCAGTACACTCCACCATGTCTTTCTGCCTCAAACACATCTTAATATTTGGAAATGTCTTTTGGTTTAAAGTATACCACCAGCTTGGGTGTGTGTATCAGTTTCTTAGCCTCCCTGACTCTCACTCAGCAAATGTGAGCAGTAAGGAATGCTCAAGAAACATGCAGGCATCATCGGTTCTCCTTTTCATCGGTTGCCTTTGGTTTGACTCAATAGTTTAGTGTGATTTAAATGCTGTGGAGTTTTATCTGGCTCACAGCACCGATGTTTCCCTGTTTTTCTTGATTTCCATGAACCTTTCCATGTGTTTCCCCTGTGTACCTCCTGAGAGGGGCTCTCTAAACCTCTTGTTTGTTATGCAGGTGATTTCTGAGGAAGGGGTCAGCTTTAAGGTCAGTCTTTACTACGTCTTTGTCTCTTATCTCCTCTGCTACTTCCATACCCGTCGCTTCCTCCTTTCTCACTCTACTTCTCTGTGAATTGTGACTCTTCATTTGTGATTGGCTGTTGATGTTCACCAGTCTGACTGGCAGCTTACCAGTGGAGATTCATGCAGGTCTTAAGCTTCATACCTCATGTGTGTGCCCGTGTATCGTTGCTTCCGGTGGATATCGAGCAAGTCCCCTATCTAAATGAAAGTTAATGCCTTTATCCTTTGTGTACGCTGTAGTTATGTACCTGTCCTGTCCCCTTTACCTGCTGTATATAAGCTACATGCTGGGGTACTGTGTGTATACTGTAGCTTCTCCCAGTTTTTGTTAGCTTGACGTCACAGCCAGTGTTTTGCATACATGTTGCTCTCAGATGTGCTTTTCTTTCTGGACGGAAGGGGCATGACTTAAAATGTTGCAATGCAATGATGATAAAATCAAATCCTTGGCTTAAAGTACAATATAGTCCACACACACATACAGTGGGGCAAAAAAGTATTTAGTCAGAAACTGATTGTGCAAGTTCTCCTACTTAGAAAGATGAGAGAGGTCTGTAATTTTCATCATAGCTACACTTCAGCTATGAGAGACAAAATGAGAGAAAAAATCCAGGAAATCACAAAAACAAAAAACAAAAAAAAACAACAAAACCACACAAACCAAACACCACCACAAAACTCAAAAAAAAAAAAAAACAAAGTCAAACAAATGCGTTCACAACCAAAACAAAAAACCCAAAAAAACTCAAAAAAAAATAAAAAACAGAACACAACCACAACAAAAAACAAAAAAAAAAAAAAAGAAACTAAAAACAAATCACAAAAAAAAAAAAATCAAAATAACATCCAAAAAAAATCAAAAAAAAAAAACAAAAACCAAAGAGTCAACAAACCAAAAAGCAAAACAGAAAACAAAAAAAAACAACACAAAAAAAAAAATCCGACGAAACAGCACCCAAAAAAAAACAACAAACACAAACACAAAAAAAAAAAACAAAAACCAAAACAAAACAAAAACAAAAAAAACAAAACCAAACCTCTACAAAACCAATAAAAAAAAAAACTCCAAAAAATAAAAAATAAAAAAAAAAAGAAAAAAAAAAACCTAAAAACAAAACAAAAACAACTACAAAAAAAAACAATTCAAAAAACAACCCCTCAAAATCAACAACAAAAAAAAAGAAAAGAAAACAAACAAAACTTTCCAAAACAAATCAAAAAAAAAAAAAAAAAAAACAAAAAACATAAAACAAAATTATTTTTAAAATAATCAAAAAAAAAAAAAAAAAAACAACCAAACAAAAACAAAAAAGGATAAACACTACAACACAACAATCCAAAGACACCCGAACAAAAAAATCAAAACAATCACTCGACTACACAGCCCCAGCCAACGCAACCCCCCCACCCACCCACAAAAGAAAAAATCAAAAAAAAAAACAAAAAAGCTCAAAAAAACAAAAAAAAAACAAACCAAGCAAAAAAAGGATGATAAAATCAATCCTTGGCTTCTTAAATTACAATATAGTCCACACACACATACAGTGGGGCAAAAAAGTATTTAGTCAGAAAACTGATTGTGCCAAGTTCTCCTCCTACTTAGAAAGATGAGAGAGGTCTGTAATTTTCATCATAGCTACACTTCAGCTATGAGAGACAAAATGAGAGAAAAAATCCAGGAAAATCACATTGTAGGATTTTTAAAATAATTTAAAGTGTAAATAATGGTGGAAAATAAGTATTTGGTCACCCACAAACAAGCAAGATTTCTGGCTCTCACAGCACTGTAACAACTTCTTTAAGAAGCTCTTCTGTCCTCCACTCGTTACCTGTACCTGTTTAATGGCACACCCTGTGTGACCTCATTATCTGTATAAAAGACACCTGTCCACAGCCTCAAAAAACAGTCAGACTCCAAACTCAACCATGGGCCAAGACCAAAGAGCTGTTGAAGGACACCAGGAAGAAAATTGTAGACCTGCAGCAGGCTGGGAAGAGTGAATCTGCAATAGGCAAGCAGGTTGGTGTGAATAAATCAACTGTGGGAGCAACTGTAAGAAAATGGAAAAGACATACAAGACCATTGGATAATCTCCCTCAATCTGGGGCTCCAAGCAAGATCTCATCCAGTGGGGTCAAAATGATCATGAGAACGGTGAGCAAAAATCCCCCAGAACTACACAGAGGGACCTGATGAATGACCTGCAGAGAGCTGGGACCAAAGTAAACAAAGGCTACCATCAGTAACACACACTACGTCGAGATGGACTCAGATCCTGCAGTGCCAGGCGTGCCCCCCTGCTTAAGCCAGTACATGTCCAGGCCCGTCTGAAAGTTTGCCAGAGAGCATATGGATGATCCAGAAGAGGATTGGGAGAATATCATGTGGTCAGATGAAAACCAAAATAGAACTTTTTGGTAAAAACTGAACTGGAGGAAGAAGTCGCATCCCAAGAACACCATACCTACTGTGAAGCATGGGGGTGGAAACATCATGCATGCTTTGGGGCTGTATTTCTGCAGAGGGACCAGGACGACTGATCCTTGTTAAGAGAAGAATGAACGGGGCCCATGTATAGTGAGATTTTAGAGGCCAAAACCTCTTTCCATCAGTGAGAGCATTGAAGATGGAACATGGCTGGGTCTTCCAGCATGACAATGATCTCAAACACACCGCTCAGGCAACGAAGGAGTGGCTCCGTAAAAAGCATTTCAAGGTCCTGGAGTGGCCTAGCCAGTCTCCAGACCTCAGCCCCATAGAAAATGTGTGGAGGGAGTTGAAAGCCCATGTTGCCCCAAAACATCACTGCTCTAGAGGAGATCTGCATGGAGGAATGGGCCAAAGTACCAGCTACAGTGTGTGCCAACCTGGTGAGGACTTACAGGAAACGTTTGACCTCTGTCATTGCCAACAAAGGTTATGTTACAAAGTATTGAGTTGAACTTTTGTTATTGACCAAATACTTATTTTCCACCATGATTTACAATTAAATTCTTTAAAAATCCTACAATGTGATTTCTTGAATTTTTTTCTCAGTTTGTCTCTCATACATGGTGTAGCTATGATGAAAATTACAGACCTCTCTCATCTTTCTAAGTAGGAGAACTTGCACAATCAGTGGCTGACTCAATACTTTTTTGCCCCACTGTACATGGAGAAAATAAGCCGTGATGGAACAACTCCGAAAACGTTCAGAACAACAAATGTAATAAGAATTTGTGGAATTTGGCAAAGCTAACAAAGGCAAAGAGTTTAAAGCTAAAGCTAGAGACAGTGCAGAACCAGGCACAAATCAGCAGTTCCTACTATCTTTCTTTAGCAATGAAGCAGTTTCCATTCAAATAAAAGTTGAACAAAAATGTTTCTGTATGCTGCCATTTATAATTCTTGGACAAAGAAAATTTGAGCAGGCTGGTTTTGGTCAAAATGAGACGAAGGTAAATCATTTCAGAACTTTTACCACCTTTAATGTGACCAATAACCTGTACATCTCAATTGAAAAACAAACTGAAATCTTTAGGGGGAAGAAGTAAGAAATTAAAAAAAAATAAAATAATGTGGTTGCCTAAGTGCACACATCTTAAACTAATACTTTGTTGAAGCACCTTTTGATGTTGACAGCACTCAGTCTTTTTGGGTAGGAGCCTATCAGCACGGCACATCTTGATTTAGCAATATTTGCCCACTCTTCTTTGCCAAAACGCTCCAAATCTGTCAGATTGCGGGGGCATCTCCTGTGTACAGCCCTCTTCAGGTCACCTCGCAGATTTTCAATCAGATTCAGATCTGGGCTCTGGCTGGGCCATTCCACAACTTTAATCTTCTTCTGGTGAAGCCATTCTTTGGTTGATTTGGATGTATGCTTTGGGTCATTGTCATGCTGAAAGATGAAGTTCTTCTTCATCTTCAGCTTTCTAGCAGGAACCTAAAGGATTTGTGCCAACATCGACTGGTATTTGGAAATGTTCATAATTCCCTCCACCTTAACTAAGGCCCCAGTACCAGCTGAAGAAAAACAGCCTCACAGCGGGATAATGCCACCACCGTGCTTCACTGTGGGTATGGTGTTCTTTTGGTGGTGTGCAGTGTTGTTTTTGTGCCAAACATATCTTTTGGAATTATGGCCGAAAAGTTCAACCTTGGTTTCATCAGACCATAACACATTTTCCCACATGTTTTAGGATAGTTCAAATGCTTTTTAGCAATATTTAGCCAGACGGGATATTGTCACATGTAGTACACAGCCAGTACATGCCAGAAATTCCTGCAACTTCTTTGATGTTGCTGTAGGCCTCTTGGTAGCCTCCCTGACCAGTTTTCTTCTTGTCTTTTCATCAGTTTTGGAGGGACATCCTGTTCTTGGCAAGGTCACCGTTGTACTATATTATCTCCACTTGATGATGACTGTCTTCACTGTGTTCCATGGTATATCTAATGCCTTGGAAATTCTTTTGTACCCTTCTCCAGACTGGTGGCTTTTGACAATGAGATCCCTCTGATGCTTTGGGAGCTCTCTGCGGACCAGGGTTTGTGTTGCAAGACTAAGAAAATGTCAGGAAAATCCTACTAGAACAACTGAACTTGGGGTTAATCAGAGGCACTTTGAATGATGGCAGGTGTCTACTGATTCCTATTTAGTTGGTTCATTTTGAACACAGCCACACACCCAATTATAAGAGGGTGTGCAAACTTATGCAAACACATTTATTTTAGTTTTTTATTTGTTACTTTTTCCACCCAAAGATTTCAGTTTGTTTTTCAATTGAACTGTACAGGTTATAGGTCACATTACAGGTGGAAAAAAGTTCTGAAGTTATTTACTTTGGTCACTAAACCTGCCATTTTAACAGGAGTGTGTACACGTTTTACATCCTGTGTGTGTGTGTGTGTGTGTGTGTGTGTGTGTGTGTGTGTGTGTGTGCGCCCAGATTTCAATTGACAACTTTTTTATCATGCGATTGGCCAATTCTGAGTTTTCCCGTTCTTCTTTCCGTCTAAGAATTATAAATGACAGCATACAGAAACATTTCTGTTCAACTTTTCTTGTAATGGAAAGTTATTATTTCCAAACTGTCCTGAAATGTTTTCCTCCCCAAAAACTAAACTAAACTACCCAAATGTTTCAGTTGTAATTTTAGTTTATTTTGAGCATAAATCAATATAGCCAGCAAGCACATGGCTAGCAAACATGGCTTTGAACAGTTGAATATTCATAAAATGATTCAAATATTCATTAAAAAACATAAGTCTGCAATAGATTGGCACCCTGTCTAGGGTTGTTCCTGCCTTGTGCCCTGTGGTGCCGGCTAGGCACCAGCTCTCCCATGACTCCATAACTCAGCAGGTTGGACAAAGAGAAGCGAGTCCATTACATTGTACAAACGGGAAACTTGCGTCTCAACAGATTAATCTGTGAAACACCAAGATAGTTTTTAAAAATCAAAATCAGTGTTGGAAATGATTTCTGATCTCATTCGATCACGTCAAAAATGTGCTCAAAATAACACTAATCATCTCGGGATATGAGGACCAGAAATAAATGGCAGATTGTATTTATTCGTTTAATTTGAATTTAATATGTGGTGTGATTTATCCGTTGTTAATTGTGTGATTTGTCTGTGGGTGTTTGTTTGTGTGTACATGCGTGTACAGTATGTGTGCAAGCTCTGTGTAATATGTGAGTTCACTGGTCTGTTGTATGAACTAACACATGTTGTGTGTGTGTGTGTGTGTTTGTGTGTGCATGCAGATTGTGGGTAACGGCAGTGAGCAGCAGTTGCAGAGGGAGCTGGAGGATGTGCTGATGGACCCTTCAGTGACTGAGGAGACTTCCAGACCAGACCATGTTAATGGAGGGACAAAGGGTTACCCGACCACTGCGGCCCCACCACAGGTCTGCCCTGTACCCCCCAAACTGGAGATACTCCTACCTGTTCAGGGGACTCCGGAGGGTAAGATGGACCTGCAGATTGTTGTACGAGTCAGTTCCACATTTTTTATATGCTTTTCTGTATTCCTTTCTTTTTTCCTTTGTTCCTTTATTTATTGTTTATTATTACAGCACTTATTTATTCTTTCCTTCTTTTTTTAAGTATTTTTTCTTATCATCCTTCATTTCTTCTTTCTTAAAATAAGCCCTGTGTTCCTTTCTTGAAGTTGTTTTTTAATTGTGAATTTCTTTAATTTCTTCCTTCAGTCTTGCCTTCTATTCTTACATTGACACTTATGTCGTTTAGCAGACTCCCTTATCCAGAGCGTCTTACAGTCTTAGGATCCAAGCAATTGTGGCTTAAGGGTTTTGCTCAAGGACCCAACAGTGGCAGCCTGGCAGGGGTGGGATTTGAACCCTGGACCTTCTGGTCCATAGTCCAGTACACAGTCCAGGATTGTGGACTT
Source organism: Ancistrus triradiatus (assembly GCA_025084515.1). NCBI lineage: Eukaryota > Metazoa > Chordata > Actinopteri > Siluriformes > Loricariidae > Ancistrus > Ancistrus triradiatus. The sequence continues at coordinate 1,689,828 of JAJAGP010000003.1, read as the reverse complement.
CTTACTTTGTTTGCTCAATTCATTCCTTTTTTGAGCTCTATTTCCATTATTATACATTTCATCATTCCTTTGTTCTTTTATTTTATATTTCATCATTCTTTCCTTCAAACCATCATTCGATAGTTCTGTCCTTATTTTTAATTTTCATTTCTTTGCTCTTCCAGTCATAGTTTTTTTTCCTTTTATCCTCAATTCTCTCGTTTTTCTTTAGTCCTTTTCCTTCTTTCTTGTCTTCATTACATCAATCTTTACTTTCTTCCATCAAGGGATCCTGCACAGAAAATTGTCTTCCACACCAACTACTAATTAAATGAAGGTGGAATTTAAAACACTACATTCAAATATCACTATTCAAGAGTGTAACCATGGTACGGTAATTATAAAGAACGTACCGTCCATATCCAAAGCTCCCCAACAAACTGTACAGGTGTGAACACTTTTCACAAACATGGAAAAGCTTATATTTTTTAAACTAAATTTGCTTAATGAAGCTGAAGGATGCTCCGGTCTCATTTGAGGGACGCAGCTTGCAGTTCTCCCGTCTGGTCACACTGTGGTGCTGTTTCTCATCTTGGGTTTACTCTACAGCTTCATTGTACCTGCGGACACCAGTCTGTAGGGAAACAGTAAGACCTGCTTTCTGGTCCTGTGAAGAATCAGGGAACCTTCTGTAGATCCTGTTCCCATTTGTTGCCCTTACTTATTCCCACAAAATGGGTACTACTGTAAAGTAGCCTGTTGTATCAGACTGGTTGGATTGAATAAAGATACTGAGAAATAATTATCTATCGTCATTATACCAGTACTAAAACAACAAATCTAATGGTGGTCTAAGATTTTTGCACAGTACTGTATCTTTTCATATGAGTGCTGCTGACTGCTTGTTGTCCTTGGCCCACACAGTGGACAAAAACACATTATAATCTCAGGGATATCTCCATCAGGTCGTAATACAGCATAGGTCACAGGCCATACGTACAACCTGTCATCTAACCCGGCATGGAATTGAAAAGTTTGAATACTGATACTACTGATATTAATTGCAGCCATTTTAATCTCTTCCTTTCAGACGAGGGGTCGGTGGCGAGTCCCGGGACGCCAGTGCTGGACGAGGACAGCGTGGTGTTCAGTAAGCTGACTTATCTGGGCTGCGCGTCAGTCAACGCCCCCCGCAGCGAGGTGGAAGCACTGCGCATGATGAGCATCCTCCGCAGCCAGTGCCAGCTGCCCCTCGATGTGACCCTGTCTGTTCCCGGTGTCTCTGAGGGCACGGTCAGGTAACGCAGAATTACATCTGTCTGGTCTAGAGTGTTTTACAGAGGTGTTGCAAAGACGGATAGATTGTTTGTGTAAGATGTTACAGCAGGGTCAAAGAAAAATACTGTTAAACCTGTCATGCCAAGAGCTACAGAAGGAGGGAGTTGATATTTTTTTTTAATATCTGGACAGCTGTGACTGCTGCAAATAGAGGTTTCTGACTTGAATTGAATTTGGGGAATGTTATCAGTAACTATTTGGCTAAGTAATTCAGTCAGCATTGAATGCAGTGGAGTGCCGTATGGATTTGCGTATGGCTTTTAAAACGACTTGGATGCCATGTCTGTGGTAGCCTAGTGGGTAAGGTACTGGACTCTGGCCCAGAAGGTCCAGGGTTCAAATCCCACCTCTGCCAAGCTGCCACTGTTGGGTCCTTGAGCAAGACCCTTAACCCACAACTGCTTGGATTGTAAGACTGTACCAACTGTAAGTCGCTCTGGATAAGGGCGTCTGCTAAATGCTGTAAATGTAAATGTCTGCATTTATAGCACGAGTCAGTCACATTTGTTACAAAGTCAGCATTTTTTACATTGAAGCATCGTCTTAAAGCAGCTTTACCTATATCAAGGCCCAAAACCCTCATCGAGCAAGCCTGGGGCAACAGTGGCAAGGAAAAACTCATAAATGTTATAAGGAAGAAAGATTGGTAGGACCAAGACTCAAAAATGGAACCATCCTGCTTGGGCAGCCTAGATGTTATATGTAAAAATTAAACTAAGTTACCTAATAAATATGTTTATATTAATGGTTTAAACACCCAAACACTAAATATAAAAATTAAAAGAGAGTACATATTTAAAGAAAATGTAATGTATATAAATTCTTATAAATTAAGGACAATACATTATTCTGAAGAGTATAATATAATAAAGAATATAAAACAATAGAATATGAGTCAATAGAATAGCATAGAGAGCTTTTAGTCTGATGGTCTCTGATAAGGCAGGATGTAAAGACGTTTGTTTTCATCATTTAGCAGACGCCCTTGTCCAACTGATACGATCTTACTTACCGTATTTTTCGGACCATAAGGCGCACTTAAAATCCTTTAACTTTCTCAAAAATCGACAGTGCGCCTTAAAATGCGGTGCGTCTAATGTATGAATTAATTCTGGTTGAGCCTTCTGACCTAGAACCGACTGTAGATGGTACACGGCGCTCATAAATCTGTCAAAATGTTTTAGCACGGCCTTGGTAGGTTACGAAGCTTACGGCCACCGTAGTGCGCAGCTTGTTTTTTGATTGTTTTCCTGTGTCCTTATTTTCTATGTCAAGTTGGCCTTTCAGACGGCCAGCACGTGTCCCTCTGCCGGCCTGCGCCGACGAGAGAATGTCCTTTAACTTTCTCAAAAATCGACAGTGCGCCTTAAAATGCGGTGCGTCTAATGTATGAATTAATTCTGGTTGAGCCTTCTGACCTAGAACCGACTGTAGATGGTACACGGCGCTCATAAATCTGTCAAAATGTTTTAGCACGGCCTTGGTAGGTTACGAAGCTTACGGCCACCGTAGTGCGCAGCATCGCGGAGTAATTCGGTATGTGCTTCAGCATTAGGGTACGTGCATTCAGTCATTCATTTTCGAAGCGGATTTCAAACTCAACGCTATCAGTCACGCAGTACAACATGGACATAGAGCAGCTGTGAGAGAATTCAACATTAACGAATCAATGGTACGGAAGTGGAGGAAGCAAGAAGACGCCCTGCGCCAGATAAAGACCAAACTGAGCTTCAGAGGGAACTTAAGAGTTTTGTTTCATTTCATGCGTCTTATAACCCGGTGCGCTTTATGTATGAAAAATACGGTAATTGTGGGTTGTGAGTGCCAGTTTGGCAGGGGTGGGTTTTGAACCTTGGACCTTCCAGTCCGGAGTATAGCACCATAACCGCTGTGCCACCACAGTCCCATAAACATTTTAATCGTTCATGATTGTGCTAATCGTTAGGACTGTGGCAGACTAGCGGTTAAGGTACTGGACTATGGACCAGAAGGTCCAGGGTTTAAATCCCGCCTCTGCCAAGCTGCTGCTGCTGGGTCCTTGAATTTAACCCAAAATTGCTTGGACTGTAATAATGTATCAACTGTAAGTCTCTCTGGATAAGGGCGTCTGCTGAATGACAGAAATGTAAATGTTATTTCTAAGCTGGCATGATTTATGAAGCGGGTGTAATGTACATCTCGTAAGAAGTAATACCTGTTATTGCCTCAGAGTCTCTCATGTCTTACCATTCCTGGGGCTTTCAGTCAGTCTGAACAGTCTGCTTTTGACTTGAGTTAATGGAATAACGTTTGAGAATTGTAATTGGATGTTTTTTTATCTTGCTTTATATCTCGTACAGGCTCTTGGACCCTCAGAGCGGCACTGAGATAGCAAACTATCCAATCTACAAGATCCTGTTCTGTGTGAGGGGCCATGATGGAACACCAGAGAGCGACTGTTTCGCCTTCACCGAGAGTCACTACAACACTGAGATCTTCCGCATCCACGTCTTCCGCTGCGAGATCCAAGAAGCGGTGAGACACACACACACACACATTTGTCTCACTGTCCTGGTGGGGACTTTCCATAGACAATGAATTTCATTCAAAAAAGGAAAAATGTCAGAAAATCAATGAGAACTTGAGGGATTCATCCCTTGATTTCGTACTTTGTGGTGCTATTTGCTTTAAAGACTGATGGTGTGTTTGGATATGTCTATACCAGCCTTACATATCTAGAATATTTGCCCGTTCTTCCGAGCAGAACTGTTCAGGTTCATTCAGATTTCTTCAAATGCATCCCCAGAGCTCTGGGACAGAAAGCCACTCACCACTCCAGGACTATTCTACAGCTACTGTGTGGTTTTCTGGCTGTGTGTTTAGGGCGTGTTCAATAACATGCTCAATATTAACAGCCTACCCACCTGGGTAACTGATGATTTGTAGATCGTCAGTAATTGTACGGACCGGGAGGTTCGGAGGTAAGGTAGGACTTAGCTCGATTAATGAATTCTGACCCTACACTAATCGAACTAAGCCCTACCTTACCTCCGAACCTCCTGGTCCGTACAATTACTGGCGATCTACCAATCGTCAGTTACCCACTTTCCCTAGCAACACCACGGGGCTGAGGCAAGGAATGCAGCAGCAACCTGCTAGACTTCAGGAGTGTCTTATATACCTGAGCGAGCAGGTGCTGCCACTCTAATGAAACCATAATTAGACGGGAACGCGCGTGATCAGAAATGCATGTCTCGAACTGAAAACAGGAGCAACGCTGACCCCTATTGTCCAAAGGACGGAAGCCAGTGTGGCCTGTGACAAATCTTTTTGCCTTTAAAATCCCTAATGCGTTTTGGAGGAATATATGTACTGTTATATTATAGTATTATAATAGCAAGTGTGCAAAATGTCATACTTAATAAATATGTATTTACTGACTCAGTGACTCTGTGTATCGGACTACATAATGCCGATATGCATATTTTGCATTATTTTATTTAAAATTTGACTATAATGCTTATTTGTTTAGCTAAATTGGTTTGATTTATCACCTACGCCACTCGAGGAGGTCGGGTCCCTTTTTGAGTCTTGGTCCTACCAAGGTTTCTTCCTCATAACGCTTAGGGAGTTTTTCCTTTCCGCTGTCGCCCTAGGCTTGCTCAGTTTGGGACTGGCTGTAGATATTAGGAGATAATCTAAAATTTTAAAGTTGTTTTGAGACAATGCTCTACTGTAAAAAGCACTATAGAAATAAATCTGACTTGACTATGTAGTCAGTCAGTGAAAGAACACTTCCTCACAGGGACTGTGGTAGCCTAGCGGTTAAGGTGCAGGACTATGAATCAGAAGGTCCAGGGTTCAAATCCCACCTCTGCCAAGCTGCCACTGTTGGGCCCTTGACCCTTAACCCACAATTGCTTGGATTGTAAGACTGTACCAATTGTAAGTCGCTCTGGATAAGGGCGTCTGCTAAATGCTGTACATGTAATGTAAATATAAATGATGCACCAGATTCTCTAATAAGTTCTTCTAAAACGTTTATGTTGGATTATCATAGATCAAGTACATGCTCTTTCGTGCATATTTTTTAGCCCTCTGGAAATTCCAGATAGACACAGCAAATGAGGGACGACTACGATTATGCTGGTAGTGGTTGATGCCATAATTTCTCCCAGACCTTCATCTGGTTTCCTTATGCTGACGCCTAACTGGAATGGGACTTTTTAAATCATCATAGCTCGAATGGATTTCATTTCCTAATCATTCTGCTGATTTGTATTAATGTTTGTAATTATGCATGTACTATTGGGAATGTTCCCAATAGTACATGCATTATACTTCTAACTTTTATGTGTGAGCGGGACTGTGGTAGCCTGGCGGTTAAGGTACTGGACTATGGACCAGAAGGTCCAGGGTTCAAATCCCAGCTCTGCCAAGCTGCCACTGGTGAGCAAGACCCTTAACCCACAATAGCTTGGATTGCAACAGATGTAATTGTTAAGACTGATAAGGGCGTCTGCTAAATGCCTAGCTGTAGATGCAGATGTGAATGATTTAGATCTCTTTAATCTTAATCCTCTGTAGTAGCTGTAGTTGTTCTGTTTGTCCAGGAGAGGGTGCAGTAGATATTTCTGTCCCTGTTCAGCCTTCAACCTTCTGCAGTCTTGCAGTGCAGTTCAGCAGGTGCACGCAGCAATTTGGGCTGAAACTTCATGGCACAGCTAATACTGTCACTGGAAGTGACACTGTGAAAGTCAGACAAGTGTGAGATTTGGGAGCACATTGTTGGTTATTATGGGGTGAACTCTGCCCCTGCAGTAGTTTGATTAACTCTATAAAACAGCATAATGAGTGCAAATACATGAGTTCTAGTAACGTTATCATTGTCAGATAGATAATACATTAATCGACAACTAAGCAAACAATTAAGCTCCCGTACTGTGACCAAACCAAAGTGTTTAATCAATTGCTACGGTATCCAGCATTAACCAGTTAGCAAGTGGTTGACCAAATACTTATTTTCCACCATAATTTACAATTAAATTCTTTAAAAATCCTACCATGTGATTTCCTGGATTTTATTTTCTCATTTTGTCTCTCATAGTTGAAGTGTACCTATGATGAAAATTACAGACCTCTCTCATCTTTCTAAGTAGGAGAACTTGCACAATCAGTGGCTGACTAAATACTTTTTTGCACATCAGCTTAATTAACAAATTGTGGTTACTTGTGTTGTTGAGCTGTAATAAATCGGTTCAGCTTGTGTGCTCGGGTTCCCACTGTAGTGAACACGAGCAGGAAAAGCTTAGCCATGCAGTGGGAATGAAGACTCCAGGGCCAGGAGACTCTTTCACTGCACCACCTTCGGCACTAACGAGGGTGTTGATGGCTCAAAACCAGACGGGATGAATCATCCTCATGTCTGTGTGTGTGTGTGTGTGTGTGTGTGTGTGTGTGTGTGTGTGTGTGTGTGTGTGTGTGTGTGTGTGTGTGTGTACAGGTCAGCAGAATACTCTACAGCTTTGCCACAGCTTTCAGACGGTCGGCCAATAAGGCCCCTCTGTCTGCACATGCTCCACCCCTCACTCCGGACAGCGACGTTTTCAGCTTCACCGTCAGCCTGGAGATCAAAGAGGATGATGGGAAGGGAACTTTCAGGTGAATCTTATTTCCTCTCTAATAAATGGGAACAGGAATATCAAACATTATTATTATTGTTAATATAGTAGCAGGATTTTAGTTTGTCTCGAGGCTTTGCTCGTGCTAGTTCTGTCATTCAGCCGTGAATTAGATGTATAAAAGACAGTGCACTGCAAAAGCGCCTACTGGCTGGTACTGATTTGCTACTTTACCCAGCTGAGATCACACCCCACCCTTCCATGTTATGGGGCCACCATACGACCACTGGCTGGATGCTATGTGGGTAGGGTGGTCCATTCTTACCACATCAGTGCCACTGACAGGGTTGTGGTATGGTAGTGTGGGTTGTGCTGGGGTGAGTGCATCAGTTTCCGCAGCGGTCCTGGGTTTTTAACCACTGCATACTTACTAGACTCATTCCTAGGAAAGCCGGTACAGTCCCTCTGTGATGCCACCAAGATTGAGGTTTCTTGTCAATCAAAAACCGGGGGACTAATTGCCCATCATAAATGGTGAATGGATTAGCAGAACAGAGTAAAGCCCAGTTAGTTCAGTGCATAGTCCTTCAGTGTTTGAGCTTTTGAGAAATGGGAACAGTCACCCTCTCTTCCTGTACATTGTTGACCTCAGAAGTGGCCCCATACAGCGAAATTAACTTAGCCTTTTTATGTAATATATTTATAGCTCTGAGCTTTAGGAAGTCATGTGCCCAGTTTTGTTGAATTGATAAAATTAGAAAAGACTTTCTATTTCTCTTTGTGTGTTTTTGACTTCTTATGGCCTCTCGTAGTCTTGTCTCATAAAGTGTAGACAAGTGCTTCCTCTAATTTATCTCCATTACGTCCTGTTCTGACTTCTTCCCACACTGCCCTTTTTCACACAGTAGACCAACACCTCTGCAGGAATCCGGCAGTGGATGTATGTGTGAATCTGTATGTTTACAAAGAACTTGTTTACGTGCTAGATCATTTTATTCTTTAACAGCTGCTATGCTTTTTTGATGCTCCTGAACAGTAGGGGTCAAAAACAACAACAAAAAGTCAACTATATTAAAAGCAAATTCAAAACAGCTTGTAGTTAGCAAAGATTTTGGGATGGTTGTGTTTAAATGGGCTTGTAAAGTCTGTTATCAAGTACACAGCTCATAATAAGAGCTATATCTGCATTTCCTGAAGGAACTGCAACAGTACGTGAAATGTAGCAATGCGGGTTGTGTCCCAATTCTTTTGTCTACATGTGGGTTTGCGTCCAGATACCTTTGACCACATTTGTGTTTGTGTCCCAGTAATTTTGGCCACATGTGAGTTTGTGTCCCAGTACTTTTGGCCACATGTGGGCTTGTGTCCCAATCATTTTGGCCACGTGTGTGGGCTTGTGTCCCAATACCTTTGGCCACGTGTGTGTGGGCTTGTGTCCCAATACTTTTGGCCACGTGTGTGTGTGGGCTTGTGTCCCAATACTTTTGGCCACGTGTGTGTGGGCTTGTGTCCCAATACTTTTGGCCACGTGTGTGTGTGTGTGTGTGGGCTTGTGTCCCAGTACTTTTGGCCACCGGGGCTATGGTGGCCTAGCGGGTAAGGTACTGGACTATGGACCAGAAGGTCCAGGGTTCAAATCCCACCTCTGCCAAGCTGCCGCTGTTGGGTCCTTGAGCAAGGCCCTTAACCCACAATTGCTTGGATTGTAAGACTGTATCAATTGTAAGTCGCTCTGGATAAGGGCATCTGCATCTGGGCACATGTGTGTTTGTGTCCCAGTACTTTTGGCCACGTGGGTTTGTTTGTGTCCCAATAATTTTGGCCACATGTGGGTTTGTGTCCCAGTACTTTTGGCCACACGTGGGTTTGTGTCCCAGTACTTTTGGCCACGTGGGTTTGTTTGTGTCCCAATAATTTTGGCCACACGTCGGTTTGTGTCCCAATAATTTTGGCCACATGTGGGTTTGTGTCCCAGTACTTTTGGCCACATGTGGGTCTGTGCGATCGGCTGGTGACCAGAATCAGACGGTTTTCATTGTACCTGTCAGTTCCCCTGCAGGAGGCGTGGCCTCTGTACCCGCCAGTCAGACAGTGACTCTCTAGTAGTACTTGGAATTGAACTCAGAACCATCTTCTTCATAATGCATTAGCACTAAGCTGTCACTGCCTTTCATTGCACTGTCACATACCAATATGTAGCAGTGAGGCCACATCACTTTAAATCTACTAGATCTATGTGACTGGATTACATTAAACGTAGTTGTGTAATGGGGCAGTTTGTTTTCTGAACAAATTACTGTCATTACATTTATTGGCATCAGATATTAATTCAGTGATGAAATTATCAGGTAATCAGATCTGCATTATGGTTGTTGAGTTATAGGATAATTGGTGTATGTTTTATTTTATTTTATTTTTGTAAATTATCTTCTCCTATATGCTGTTGAAGGGCATTTGGATCTGTAGCAGCAGTGAAAGTGTCTGTTCAGCTTTTTGTTTTGACTTAGAAAGATGAAGGCAGATTTTCCTACAGAATCAGCAACGTCATCAGAGTTCAGAGAAGAAGCAAGGCCTATTTTTAGGCTCAACCTCAGCCTCGTGCTGTGCTCCTCACACCACGTGGAGGGAGTGTATGTGAGAAATTGTTTGTGTTTGACAGATGCAGACTGAGAGTTAGTGTGTGTGTTGGAAAAAGAACAGAAGAACCTCTCAAAACTTGCAGGCTTTGTCATCTGCTACATGCCACAAATGAACATCTTGCCTACATATGATTGTTCTGCATGGAAACATCTGTATGGCACCACCTATTATCAGGGTCATTATTTGGATGGTGCCCTCTTAACACCCCCTGATCCCAGGGGTGAAGGCTTACACACTCGTCCTCTGAAGAACAGCTTCTGCTAGGGCTGTCACAGCTGTTACGTAATGGTCTATTAATCGCCTATTAATTAAGATAATGGCAGTTAATTGACATTATTGTAATTATGTAGGACTGCAGTCTTTTTCCACAGTGGTAGATTTGTGCAGCAGTCAGAATGTGAATTGGGGCAACTAAGTTTGAATAAAAGAAAGCAGTACACTTGGTGCACTTGCTTAAACTTGTATGAGTCGGGTGACTCGTTTCAGCGAAACTCGATTCATGATTCACCATTCAGTACACAGTGATTCAGATTCACAATAGCTGTTGCTCAGTGAAGATTTCCGCTATTTTGTATCATGTTTTTCATTATTTTCACATCTACAGTACTCTACTCTTAGTGCAAATAAGTCTCCATGGGTCCTAAAGAGGTTAGTTTATAAGGAACAGAAGCCAAATCCTCAAGTGCACAGGCTGCAGTTAGCGTAGCTGCTATAGATCAATGTTTTGATTTACTCTTCACTTTCAATCCATTACTCACTAAATGACATGAGATTTTTCAACACTTTATTTTCAAATAAGCTTTGTGTTAATGATTTTGGCCAGCTCTAGGTTAATGTAAGTCTTATAAACATTAATTTACTCATCATTACTTATCATACGGTACAGGCCGCGCTAACAAACACATCTTAAACCCTTCAGTTCATGATCCATTTAACTTATGGTGGATTTGTCGGAACGTGTCTCCATCATAAATCAGGGAGCTCCTGTACAATACAGCTCCATTAATGCATATAATGTGGTGTGGATATAGTGTGGATTTTCTGGGGGTCTGGAACGGATTCATTCAATTTACATTATTGCTTATTGGAAAAATTTGTCTGCAGATGTGGAAGCATTGGGTTGGAGCTTGTTACATTAAGTGCTGCCCGCTTGGCCAAACACAAACAGGTGTTCACAGTGTCTGCTATTTCTCAAAACTGCTGTCCAAGTCCAAAGACCAGGGTCTGTCATGGTATGGGGTTGTGTCAGTGCTTTTACCGACTTTAATTCAGAATTCAGTACATGTGTGTAGATGGCTTGAAACATGGCTCAGCTGCTCACAGTTTGTTTATGAGATGATAATGATGAAGCATTAGATTTCAGCTGTTTTGAGAGTGCTATTTAGTTAAAGAAATAGTCTCCCTAAATAGTGCAGGACTAATGAGGGAGTAGGGATCCTAATGAGGGAACAGGGATCTATTTTGGACACAGCCATGTCTTCAGCGTGGAAGCTCAGAGCGGGCTGTTTGCAATACATGGAGCTCAGGGGGATGACTGGCCTCTTCTTTCACAGACAAGACCAGTTGTGTCTGGATGTGATGCCCAACCCAGCCAGAAGGCACCATCTGGGCTCAGGCTTGGTTCTTGCACTGGTGGACTAGCGTATTAGATTGTATAAGAGCCTATACATCATTTGAACTTTTAAACCCCCTGACTAACACCATGTTAATATTAAATTGAACAGTCCTGAGGTATATCTCCCCTTCCCCCTGATAATGATGGATTAAGATTGGATGAGCCCATGATTGATCATGCTATACACATCATCTGTAGAGTGATTGAGACTAAGTTCTCATAACAAGAATGTCACTTTTAATAAAGGTCCAGAGATCACAAACTGAAAATCGAATCTAAATCTGAACTGTATCTGACAGCGCTGTGTCAAAGGACAAGGACAGACAGAGCTTCAAGCTCCGGCCTGGGATGGACAAGAAGATCGTTATCTATGTCCAGCAGACGTCCAACAAGGAGCTGGCGATTGAGAGGTGGGTCTGCTACAGATGTTCTCATGTCCTTCAACACTAGCTGTGTAGCAACGCTAAACATGCAGCTTTTAATGAGTGATGGTTGTGGGAATGATTTAAAAAAGCAGCAGATGGCTTTTGTCTTAGTGGTAGAGTCCATGTTGGACTGGAGTCATGTTTTCATGTCTGTTATAACTGCGCTGAGAGGGTTCTGGCCGTTCTTTCTTTCTTTCATAACAAAATCACTGGATTGTTTGTTTATTCCTCTACGCCGAAGTGCCCTGGGATGTCCTCGTTGAGTTTGTTTTGCGCCCAGTCCTGCTCTGAACACTAATACTGAGAGCCATTATTGATACGAATCCTGTATTTTCTAGTTAGTACATACAATGGCACAGTTCAGTGTTCAAACAAAAATTAATTAATTAGTTTTTCATTTACAGCATTTGGCAGATGCTTTATTCAAACCAACTTCCAATTGAGCTGAGCAGTAAAATATTAAGGAAAGTACAGTGGAAGTGGAAGTGCGATTTTTCTCGTCAAAATGTGTCAAGAACTGAATTGGATGAGTTGCGAAGTGGTCGAGTGCTGAGGTGTGACTACTCACAAGCCCAGTGCTGGCAGCTTGACGGTTGAAGTCACAAATTCAAGTCAGATTTATTTCTATAGCGCTTTTTACAATGGAGCATTGTCTCAAAGCAATTTTACAAGTTTAGATTATCTCCTAATATCTACGTCCAATCCCAAATTGAGCAAGCTTAGGGCGACTGGCAAGGAAAAACTCCCTGAGTGTTATGAGGAAGAAACCTTGGGAGTACCAAGACTCAGAAAGGGACCGACCTCCTTGGGCGGCGTAGATGATAAATCTAAGAATGAAACTAATTTATCTAAACTAATAAGTCTTATAGTGATAGTTCAAAATATAATAATGTAAAATATGCACATGGGCATTAAGTAGTCCGATACACACAGTCACTCCAGGATCTTGAGTCTTCATCTCCAACCAACCAGAGGAGGGAGAGAGTTACTGCCCTCTGGTGTGGCCCGGGTATGGTGGGGCTGGAGCTGATGACGGAAGCAGCTTGAGTGAAGCTGCAGCGGATGAACATCATGTGTGGGGCAGGAACTGATACCGGAACACAGCTCGGAGAGAAAACAGAAAATGTAATTAGTTATTGATTAAGAGCACAGTGTCTATTAACAATCACAGATGCCATGTGTAGCATGAGACCCCGGCAGCATTAGCTATAGCAGCATAGCTAGAAAGAGGAGAACCGGAAGGAAACACAGCCAAGAGGGATCACATGAGACATCGGCAACTCCGTGGGAGGCAGAAGACAGCAACCCAACGTCTCTGATCACCATAAGACTCTTGGACTACGAAAAGGTATTAGTTGTCCAGAGCCTTAACCACTGAGCCAGCCCTGATCTGAGCCTAAAATTTGGTTCTTACAGATACAGAACTGAATAAAGGATAAAACACTTTGAAGAACTAAAACCAGAATCTCACTAAAAACTTTATTTAGCTTCAATGCAGGCAGCATGATCGTGCAGCAGTTAGCACAGTCGCCTCCAGTGTCCCTGGTTCTGTCCTGACCTCTGACTCTGACTGTGTGGAGTTTGCATGTTCTCACGAGTTTACTCTGGGTGCCCCGGTTTCCTCCCACATTCCAAAGACGTGCCTTAGGTTAACTGCTTACGCTAAATTGGCCCGATTGCCTATTTGTGTCCTAATGTTATCTATAGCATAAGAGCCAATAAATAATGTGTATTGTGATACAGCGGTATTTGACTGATGATGCTACAGTGGTGCTTGAAAGTTTGTGAACCCTTTATGAATTTTCTATATTATATAAATATAATCGAAAACATCATCAGATCTTTTTTAGAAGTCCTAAAAGTGGATAAAGAGAACCCGGTTAAACAAGAGAGACAAAAATATTATACTTGGTCATTTATTTATTGAGGAAAATCATCCAATATCACATATTAGTGAGTGGCAAAAGTATGTGAACCTTTGCTTTCAATATTTGCTGTGACCCCCCTGTGCAGCAATAACTGCAGCTAAACGTTTCCTGTAGCTGCTGATCAGTCCTGCACACCGGCTTGGAGGAATTATAGCCCATTCCTCCGTACAGAACAGCTTCAGCTCTGGCATGTTGGTGGGTTTCCTCACATTAGCTGCTCGCTTCAGGTCCTTCCACAACATTTCCATTGGATTAAGGTCAGGACTTTGACTTGGCCATTCCAAAACATGAACTTTAATCTTCTTTAACCATTCTTTGGTAGAACGGCTTGTGTGCTTAGGGTCGTTGTCTTGCTGGGCATGACCCACCTTTCTCTTGAGATTCAGTTCATGGGACAGATGTCCTGATATTTTCCTTTAGAATTCTCTGATATAAATTCAGAATTCATTGTTCCATCAATGATGGCAAGCCGTCCTGGCCCAGATGCAGCAAAACAGGCCCAAACCATGATACTTCCACCACCATGTTTCACAGATGGGATAAGGGTTCTTATGCTGGAATGCAGTGTTTTCCTTTCTCCAAACAGAAACGCTTTTCTTTTAAACCTAAAAAGTTCTATTTTGGTCTCATCCGTCCACAAAAACATTCTTCCAATAAGCCTTCTGGCTCGTCCACGTGATCTTTAGCAAACTGCAGACGAGCAGCAATGTTCTTTTTGGAGAGCAGTGGCTTTCTCCTTGCAACCCTGCCATGCACACCATTGTTGTTCAGTGTTCTTCTGATGGTGGACTCATGAACATTAACATTAGCCAATGTGAGAGAGGCCTTCAGTTGCTTAGAAGTTACCCTGCGGTCCTTTGTGACCTCACCAACTATTACACGCCCTGCTCTTGGAGTGATCTTTGTTGGTTGACCACTCCTGGGGAGGGTAACAATGGTCTTGAATTTCCTCCATTTGTACACAATCTGTCTGACTGTGGATTGGTGGAGTCCAAACTCTTTAGAGATGGTTTTGTAACCTTTTCCAGCCTGATGAGAATCAACAACTCTTTTTCTGATTTTCTCAGAAATCTCCTTTGTTCGTGCCATGATACACTTCCACAAACATGTGTTGTGAAGAGCAGACTTTGATAGATCCCTGTTCTTTAAATAAAACAGGGTGCCCACTCACACCTGATTGGCATCCCATTGACTGAAAACACCTGACTATAATTTCACTTTAAAACCAACTGCTAATCCTAGAGGTTCACATACTTTTGCCACTCACTAATATGTAATATTGGATCATTTTCTTCAATAAATAAATGACCAAGTGTCAGATTTTTGTCTCATTTGTTTAACTGGGTTCTCTGTATCTACTTTTAGGACTTGTGTGGAAAATCTGATGATGTTTTAGGTCATATTTATGCAGAAATATAGAAAATTCTAAAGGGTTCACAAACTTTCAAGCACCACTGTAAATAGAAGCCTTCTCTCTGGGCTCACGTTGGTATGCTCTCCATTTGTAACGGTGCAGTATGTGTAAGGTAGCGTTAGCAGGGAAGAGGGATGGCAGAAGGGCACAGAGGTGCTTAGTATTTAAATATTCATACTTCTTCATAAACGCTGCTATTTTCATGAGGGTAAAGGAGCTTCTCAGCCATCTGTAATTCTTTATTGGGCAATAAAAGCACTAATTTCACATCCAGCATTGTTTAATAGTGAGAAATGCACATTATTTAAACTGCTAGCATTCCCTACATGTTTGCTTGTGTGTGTGTGTGTGTGTGTGTGTGTGTGTGTGTGTGGAGGTTGAAGATGTGATCAATATATATTAAAGCTAATGTGTGTGCATGCATGCTTTGCAGATGTTTCGGCCTGCTCTTAAGCCCAGGGAAGAATGTGAGGAACAGTGACATGCACCTGCTAGACCTGGTAGGTGGTTCAGTCCTGCCTGTCACGTTCAGTTCTAGTTAACCAGGGACTGCTGTCATTTTGTCATTTATAATCACCTACTCTCGCTCACACACACACACACACCCCTTTCCTGTATTTCCTCTGTTTTCTTTCTCCTCCCCTCATTCCTGCTTTGTCCTCATTAATCCTCCTCATTCTCCTCCCTGCTCCCCTTCTTCCTCCTCTGTAGGAGTCTATGGGGAAGAGTTCAGATGGGAAATCTTATATCATCACGGGGAGCTGGAATCCCAACACTCCACAGTTTCAGGCAGTCAATGAGGAGACACCCAAAGGTACACAAACACTCACAGGCAAAGGAGGAGTGAGGTCACATGGAGTCGGTTGAGATGAAATGTCAGTGCTGTTTTATCTTGGACTGTTTTCTGGATTGCAAGGTCAAGTCATGATTACATCATAACATTTCATATTACCTCCAGTCCTGTGCTTTTTTTTTAAATAGAAGTAAGGTTTATTGAGTATGTTCTGTTGGATTGTAGAGATGATCAGACTGGAGTGACATTGGGATGCATCATGACATGAATAAAGACATTTTAAAAATTCGATAGATTGTGGAAGTCCACCACCGAATGGACCCAAGTTTTTGGACTGGCATCCCACCCTGGTCATTATTCCAGTGACCTGTGTTCTCCCAGGATAGTCACCGGAGCCCTCGTGACCTTGACCAGGAAAAGCGGGATTAAAACATGGAGCGGAAAAATCTGGATTTCGATAAAGACCTAACGTCAACACTAGCGATGCACCGATCGATTGGCCGGTGATCGGAATCGGCCGGTTTTCACTGTGATCAGTCTCAGATAATCGATTCTGTTTGTTTATGAGCCAAATCAGCGCCGACACATGCTGTGTTAGATTTCAGTTTTGCTCAAGTGCTGCTACTTAGTACACTATGTCATACATTCCAGTCATGTACAAAAGTCTTAGACCACCATTAGATTTGTTGTTTTAGCAATGGTGTAACGACCATTATATAACATATTGTCAACGATTGGACCCAAAACCTTCATTTCAACAGTATTTCATTCTGTAATCCTCTTTTTCACTGATCTTCGTTCCAGTCTTTGTGAGCTTTAGCATATCTTAACCTTTTCACACTGTTCCCCTTCCAAAAACTGGTTTCTTGGCTGCGACCCGTCCAAAAAGACCATCCTGATCAAGCTTCTTTGGGCTGTAGAAGGGTCAACTTGGCGTCTCGGTGAAGCTGCCAGATGCTGCAAGTGTACGAGGAGGCCACGCTAAATACTTGTGTCTGTAGCCTAGTGTTTTTTTCTGATTTTTTAAATAGTGCATACAAAATTCCGCTGTCTTCTGGTTGTATCCCAATAAAGAGACTGAGAAATAATTATATATGGTCATCATACATTGCTAAAACAATGGTGTGTCTAATCTAATGGTGGCCTGAGACTTTTGCACAGTATTGTAAAATCTTAACTATGTTTTAAGGATTTGCTGTGACTATCCACTGTCTTAGCTGTATTATTGGCATGGATTAAAAGCTAAATGCGGGGTGTGTGTGTGTGTGTGTGTGTAGATAAGTTCATGTACATGACGACGGCGGTGGACCTGGTGATTACAGAGGTGGAGGAGCCGGTGCGCTTCCTGTTGGAGACTCGTGTGAGAGTGTGTCCTCCTAATGACAGACTCTTCTGGCCTTTCAGCAAGCGCAGCTACACTGAGACCTTCTACTTAAAACTACGACAGGTGAACACACACACACCCCGATGCACACTGCTTGCTTCAACACACAACCATGCGTGAAGAAAACTTTTCTTCAAAATTTTCTAATGTTTGACCAACATTTATCCAGGTGTGTAGTTATTTATGTGCTATTATGAAGGGCTGTGGTAGCCTAGTGGGTAAGGTAAGGTACTGGACCATGGACCACAAGGTAAAATTAAGAGATCTCTCCAGATTTTCTTAAAATCAACATATCTGCACAGCAGCTGTCCAATCCAGTATCAGATGAATTCCAGCAGTGTGTTTACGTGCACTTGATAATCTGATCATAGTCTGATTTCTGCAGTTATCTGATTATTCAAGTGGTCATGTAAACAGCGTACTCTGATATTTTGGATCGGATTAAGGCCTAGAAATCAGATTGAGAAATCCAGTAAAGAGAGCTGCATTTTAGCTCAGTATTCAGATTCATGCGCATGTATGTCCTTACTCTGATTTCAATCGCTCTTCTCAGTCTGTGCATGCACGCAAACGTGACCGGAGTACGTGTAGAGCTGTCACGGAAGCCGCTAGCAAAACACGGTTGCCAGGTCCTCTTATTCTATAAGACGTTGTCGCTTGGCGGCTTGATTCTATTGATCTTGTGACTTGTTTGTGTTGTGGGATCTGGCAACCTTGGAATTAAAGGCATTTGTGGAAACCAGCCAGTAATCTCACAGAAGGGTGTGTTGTAAACTTCACATTTTAATAATTATATTTTAAGTTTATATCCCATTCTTCTCTGAGATTTTTGTCTGGTTGCAAAGTAGAAAATCCGATTATTGGCTGAGTCTTGTAAACCCAGAGCTTTCCCATTATCTGATTACCCAAGTGCGTGATTGGACTACTGAGACAATCTGATTTTCTGCAGTTATCTGATTATTAAGTGCTTAAGTGCTTATAGACACTCGCGCTGCTTAATGAGGTACTGATTAGGGGGATCATCTGAACCAGATCTTATTTGAGGAAAAGTACTAGACAAATGAAAGCTGATTGAAATATTGTTTTTTGAACTTTGCTAAGATATAACATTAGTACCGTTTTGTTAAAAAGTGAATATGAATTAGTTTTCTTTGTGGTATTATTTGTATTATTAATTGTATATATTTTGAGACCCATTATCATTTACAGTGAATAAATGCTCTTGTCATTGCTGCAAATAAATATCTTTATTTGGAATTTGGCAGTAATTTATAGAATAAACAACAATGTTCCATTCCACTCAGACTCAGGCAGTACCTACAGTGGTGTGAAAAAGTGTTTGCCCCCTTCCTGATATGCTATGGTTTATCACACCTGAGTTCACTGTCTCTAGCCACACCCAGGCCTGATTATTGCCACACCTGTTCTCAATCAGGACATCACTTAAACAGGACCTGCCTGACAAAGTGAAGTACACCGAAAGATCCTTAAAAGCTGCACATCATGCTAAGATCCAAATAAATTCAGGAACAATTGGGAAAGAAAGTAACTGAGATCTATCAGTCTGGAAAGGGTTATAAAGCCATTTCTAAAGGTTTGGGACTCCAGCGAACCACAGTGAGAGCCATTATCCACAAATGGCGAAGACATGGAACAGTGGTGAACCTTCCCAGGAGTGACCGGTCGACCAAAATTACCCCAAGAGCGCAGCGACGACTCATCCGAGAGCTCCCAAAAGACCCCACAACAACATCCAAAGAACTGCAGGCCTCACTTGGCTCAGTTAAGGTCAGTGTTCATTCCTTTACCATAAGAAAGAGACTGGGTAAAAATGGCCTGCATGGCAGAGTTCCAAGACCCAAACCACTGCTGAGCAAAATGAACATTAAAGGTCGTCACATCTTGATGATCTTGATGAC
This sequence comes from Ancistrus triradiatus, assembly GCA_025084515.1. Lineage (NCBI taxonomy): Eukaryota > Metazoa > Chordata > Actinopteri > Siluriformes > Loricariidae > Ancistrus > Ancistrus triradiatus. Next base: position 1,670,793 of record JAJAGP010000003.1, on the reverse strand, counting down.
TTTTGGGAAAACATTCTATGGACTGATCAGACAAAAGTTGAACACTTTGGAAGGTGTCCCCCCCATTACATCTGGTATAAAAGTAACACAGCATTTCAGAAAAAGAACATTATAGCAACAGTAAAATATGGTGGTGGTAGTGTGATGGTCTGGGGTTGTTTTGCTGCTTCAGGACCTGGAAGACTTGCTGTGATAAATGGAACTATGAATTCTGCTGTCTACCAAAAAATCCTGAAGGAGAATGTCCGGTCATCTGTTCGTGACCTCAAGCTGAAACAAACTTGGGTTCTGCAGCAGGACAATGATCCAAAACACACCAGCAAGTCCAGCTCTGAATGGCTGAAGAAAAACAAAATGAGACTTTGGAGTGGCCTAGTCAAAGTCCTGACCTGAATCCTATTGAGATGCTGTGGCATGACCTTAAAAAGGCCGTTCATGCTGGAAAACCCTCCAATGTGGCTGAATTACAACAATTCTGCAAAGATGAGTGGCCAAAATTCATCCACAACGCTGTAAAAGACTCATTGCAGCTTATGGCAAACGCTTGGTTGCAGTTGTTGCTGCTAAGGGTGGCCCAACCGGTTATTAGGTGTAGGGGGCAATCACTTTTCAACCCAGGCCATGTAGGTTTGGATTTTTTTCTCCCTTAATAATAAACACCTTCATTTAAAAACTGCATTTTGTGTTTACTTGTGTTGTCTTTGAGTAATATTTAAATTGGTTTGATGTTCCGAAACACTTAAGTGTGACAGACGAATGGTAAAACCAGAGAAACTGATGAGTTTGCAGTGCTCTCCTAATTGTTTTTCCAGAGCTGTACATGAAGTGTGTTATGGACACACTGTGTGAATCCCATGAGTAAATGTTTAAGCTCTTAACCGCTCGGCCCGTCTCGTGCTGTAGCTGGAGAGGAAGAGTAACACGGACACGCTGTACGAGGTGGTGAGTCTGGAGAGTGAGACGGAGAGAGAGAGGAAGAAGACGACTGCGAGCCCCGGCATCCTGCCGTCAACTTCACAAGGCTCCATGGTGCCCTCACCTCCTGAGGATGATGAGGAGGAAGGTGAGAATGCACGCTGCATACGCATACACTTATTATCACAGCGCTCTCTGTGTAAACACACCCCGGTACACACAGCCTCTGTTTTATCCATGCTAAATAAGCCAACAGTGTAACTGTTTTTAACTTAGACTGTTTTTAAACTTTTAAACACAGCACATGCAGAATGCTATTGAAATGGAGGCTCTGAAATGCAATGTATACTCAAGAAAGTGAAGAATTTGATTATTTAATATTAAAAATTGAAGTTTACATGACATTTCTGTGAGATTATTGTCTGGTTGCAAAGCAGAAATCCGATTATTGCCTGCGTCGTGTAAACTCGGGGGTTTCCCATTACCTGATCACTCAAGTGGTGTATACTCCTTGATCAGATTACTGACCAGATCTGATTTTCTGCAGTTATCGGATTATTAAGTGCATATAAACGCACTCATCGCTTTACACCCAAGCTCACACCGGTATTAAATCTTGGCTACTGAAGGAAACAGAAACTGTGTATCTAATAAATCACAAGCTGCCAGTTTTAATCTATAGCATGTACATTATTACTTGTGGTGTTATTGCTGAACTCTATTAGGGATCATTTATTATTAACATGGTTTGCAATGCATGGCTAATGAGCCTTGTTAATACATTACTAACGAAGTCTCCATTCATTTATAATGTACGTATTTTCTCATGGCGGTTATGGATGTAGCTCCATAAGGTTCCTTAAAAAAATGTGTGGCACCCAAGAGATCCTCTGTCTTGGTTAACTCTGTGGAACAATTGAACTGTGGCTTTGCATTTCAGCCTTAGCATGATTCCCATAAGAATTAGGAATCACCAGAGAGAGAGAGAGTGCTGTTAGTGCTTCTGTTTGGAGGAACAGAGCCAAGTTGTAGAGCTGCTCAATATGTTCAATGTCAAAGTACAGACCTCTGGAGATACAACATGTAATATATCCTGTTAATGGGCACAGCGTTTGTTACTGTGTTTATTAAAAGTATAACCAATCTCGGAGCATGGTTGAGAAACCATGGTATTATAAATAATAGAATATTGTTTAGATTAATGTGGGAACTAAGAGGCCATCATTGCATTAAATCCCACATAAGCTAGTTCAGTTGTACAGATGTGGGGAATGTTTTCAGATGTCCCGATATTTTTGATTTGGATATGTATCTAAAGAATATCTCGGGTGCAATTCTGTAATTTTCTCTCTCCGTCTCTCAGATAATGATGAGCCGTTGCTGAGTGGTTCTGGTGACGTGTCTAAAGAATGTGCAGAGAAAATTCTTGAGACATGGGGAGACCTGTTGTCCAAATGGTGAGTGCTTGCCCATCTTCCTGCACCCCTTACACTCAAATTCAGAGCTCCAGGTTAAACGTCACCACACCTTTTCTATAAGTCATTCACTTGTAGGGATATGCTGATCATGATACAGTGTCACTAACAGAGTATTGTCTGACATGCACAGTCTGGCCAAAAAAAAAGGTCTCACACACTAATACTTTGTCGGACCGCCTTTAGCTTTGATTAGCACGCATTCGCTGTGGCTTCTGCTATGTCACAACATTTATTTCTGTCCAGAGTTGCATTGAATTTTCCCCAAGATCTTGTATTGATGATGGGAGATTTGTTCGACTGCACAAAGTCTCCTCCAGCACATCCCAAAGATTCTCAATGGGGTTCAGCTCTGGACTCTGTGGTGGCCAATCCATGTGTGAAAATGATGGCTCATGCTCCCTGAACCACTCTTTCACAATCTGACCCTTCTGAAACAGAAGAACAGCTTTCCCTCAACCACAGGATTTGTCTTTTGACATGGCTGCATCAGTTAGGGTTAAAGAACTTGTTGCCAGCTGAAACATAATCACCAATGCAGTACTTATCCAATGGGAGGCTCTTTTTAAAAACTATTGAACTATTGGCTTAGTTAAATCCAGGTGGTGACCTTTTTTTTGGCCAGGCAGTGAATTAATTAATGATAATAACTGGTGAATTAATAAGAGCCAAGATGCAAGTTGAAACAGTTTCACACAGAGGTCTCATTTATACTATTTCAACACGGTTGCCAGGTCTGCTTATATTTGGGCTCCTTTTTCATTGAATGTAGGGTATTGTTTCTCGCTGAATCTGGCAACCTCTGGATTTAACATACCACAAAACTCAACGCAGTGAAGCGGTTATCAAACACCTTGTGGAAACAGTGTATATTCGAGAAAATGAAGAATTTGATTATTTAATGTTAAAGTTTGAAGTTTACGTCACATATTTCTGTGAGATTATTGACTGGTTGCAAAGTAGAAATCCAATTACTGCCTACAGTCACGTAAACCCGGAACGTTCCTATTTATCTGATTACTTACTCAAGTGCACATAAACTCGTTGATCGGATTGCTGACAAAATCTGATTTTGTGCAGTTATCAGATTATTAAGTGCGTGTGAACGCACACAGTGTCTGGCGTGACTTGTGTAGCATTAAACCTTCATATAGAGTGACTTGTTGTCATTCTTTTGCAAGTGAACACATTAGCGCTAATTATTTTATGTTTTTATTATCTAAATGTAGGCCATTGCGTTTAAGAAAAGTCTAAGGTAAAAGTAGCCCAAAAAGACAAAAAAGTCAAAAAGACCTTTTCATATGTGGTGCTGAAGTCTAGACTATATCTGATATGTAGTATTGTACCCTTAGCTTGAGTCCAATCACAATTCAAGCCATGTAGTTCATTCTGGAGCTCATCTTTCTAAAGTAACTTGCAGTCAGAAATGAGAAGATAACTCATGGACAGTCGAACACGATGAAGACTTTAAGACGATGCCATATAGGTTATGCATTGTGCAGGTTTTTATAAAAGTCACTTGTAATGCTCATATCCTTGGCCACGTAAAATATCATGACATGCACAATGTCTTTGTTGTTGTTTAGCTGGAACTGTAATGCGTTACATTACTGTTACAGGAAAAAATAATTCAATTACATGTTACCCAAAACTGTATATGAGCCACGTACGATACTGGTTTCCTGCTGTGGTAAAATAATTGTGTAAAGAATTGTTTCTTGGGTTTACAGCAGCACTCCACAGGAATGAATAAAACATTTGGAGTATGAGTAATCCATCAATAGTTGTTCAGTGAATGGTATTAGCAGGGGCACGGAGTTGTAAATTATTCATTTGCAGCATTGTGGTATTATTTGCAGAAGAAGTGGTCTTTAAGGAAAGGAGTCTTGGCACAGTATATGACCAAAAGTTTGTGGACATCCAAAACATTCTGCACAACTAAGAGAGCTTTCCTCTTGATTTTGGAACATGACTGTGAGGTCGGCTTCTGATGTTAGACAATAAGCCCTGGCTCACTATTGACACTCCTGTGCATTTTCAGGATGTCTGTTGGAGTTGAGGTCAAGGATCTGTGAAAGCCAGCCAATGTCTCAATCAAAGTTGGCAAACCAGTTCTCTATGGGCTTTGTTTAATTAAGGACAGCAGGGCAGAAAGTTTGAGGCGGAAACCTATAAATGTGCCATATTGAGAGTCCAGAGCTGAACCTCATTGAGAATCTTTGGGATGTGCTGGAGGAGACTTTGTGCAGTGGAACAAATCTCCCATCATCAATACAAGATCTTGGGGACAAATTAATGCAACTCTGGACAGAAATAAATGTTGTGACATTGCAGAAGCTCGTGGAAAGCATGCCACAGTGAGTGTGTGCCATAATCAAAGCTAAAGGCGGCCCGACAAAATATTAGTGTGTGACCTTTTTGTTTTTTGACCAGGCAGTGTATTATGACTGTGTTTAGGGCTGCAACAACGAATGGATAAAATCGATAATAATCGATTATTAAAAGCGTCGACAACGAATTTCATTATCGATTCGTTGTCGCATGATTTATGTGTCCCCCGCCTTATCATATCCGCTTACGTTACTTACGTTACTTGCGGTCAGCGCTGGAAAAAAAACACGAGCGATTGAACGGAGCGAGGCGGAGCCAGCGTTGACGCGGAATCTTCAAAATAAGTTAGCGTTAAGGCTATGTCCACACGTACACGGGTATTTTCTAAAACGGGGGTTTTCAAATTTTTTTTATATAAAAAAACATCCTGTTCCACACAAGCACTGTTTAAACAAAAAAAACTTCGTCCACATGAAAACGCAAAAACGCACACAGTCGCTGCCAAGAGCAGAGCCAAACCAGCAGTCCTATGTGCCGGCGAAGCAGCTCACTCAGCGACAACAGCAACGTCCTATGCATACGAACATTTCTCGCCATTCTTCTTCAAACAACCACTTCGTTTTGAAAGCTGTCCCACCAACGAGAGGTCCGACCGGGTCTCGTCCCAAACTGGGGACGCTGGGGGCAGGAGTGTGGGTGTGGGTGTGATCGATATATAGAAGTGACCTCCGGAGCGCATTCTGACGCCTCTGTTCTTCAGTGTAATGAAAAAGTAATAATTGTAAATTTGTTTGTAGATCTGTAACAAGTTCGGTCAGAAGTGTTACAGCTGGCACTATTTTGGCTACGTCCGCTATTGCACAAAATCGCCTCATGTAAACAAAGGAGATAACGGCGCACAAATGACGTTACAAGCAAGAAACTCCGTTTCCCCCAGTCCACACGGCAATGCTGAAAACAGAGTTTCTGAAAATATTCATCCTGGAAGGAGTTTTGCAAAAAAAAGTCCGTTTTCGTGTGGACGAACGGTCAAAACGCATAGAAAAAGCTACATTTTTAAAAATACCCGTGTTCCTGTAGTCTCTAAAAAGAGAGCCAGCTTTAGCCTGGAGCATGTTGACATGATAACATTTTTGGATTGCAATGCAAAGTTCCTAAAGAAAGGGAGTGAATGAGTTTGTATGTAGTGTTTGCATCAGAGATGCACTTATTTTTCTTTATTATTTAATTTATTTTAATAATTAAATAATAAAGAAAAATAAGTGCATCTCTGATGCAAACACTACAATAATTAAATTTATTATTATTCATTTATTGTTAGCACTTATTTGCTCTGTTATTTAATGTTATTTTTCTGAATAAAGACATGGAAAGTTGTTTTCTTTTTTTTTTCTTTTTTTCTTTTTTTCTTTTTTTTTAGTCTGATTCATCGATTAATCGGTCGATTATTTTTTCGATTAATCGATGAATCATATAAAAAACAAAAACAAAAAAAAACCCTTTCCATTATTAAAATAATCGTTAGTTGCAGTCCTAACTGTGTTACAAGTGAGTGTTGCTGAAATAGCAGAGCTCAATAACTATAAGGGGTGTCCACAAACGTTTGTTCCAATGATGTATTTTATGCTAAAAATATGTTAGATGCTGTTTGTATTTTTGCTAATATAAATATTTTTGGTCGACCAATGTGCTTTAAGGTCAGCATTCTAGGGATTTCAGTCGGAGCTTGTTACTGAAGCCTGGATTTCATCTATGAAAAAGAGATTACCTGCCATCTGTTAAATCTCAGACTGTTAATCTGTAAATGATGTAGACCGAGCATATTTTGGCTGCTGCCAATTTTATTAGGACATTAAAGCAAGCAGTGTGTTGATGAGACAATCCAGGAGCGGCACCGGTTATTTATCTGTACAGACCAGAACAGAACAATCTTACTTTACTGAGTGTGAGACGAGGCTAAATATCGGCCTGGTGTTGATGATGTGCCGAGCTTCGGCGTGAGTAACGAGAGCTTTGCTGATTGGCTTTGCTGGGTTTATTGTGTAGGTGCAGCCCGGTACTGCATTGTCCTTGGGCAGCCTGTCCTGTTGTGGCACAGCTGTACTTGCGAAAGGCTTTGCTTAACCTCCTCGTGTCCAGGCCTCCTAAAGCCTGCATTAGCCAGACATCGGTCCGTACGCCGCCCTTAAGCTGTTTGAACATTTACTTCCTGGATTGTCGGAATAGATCTAGCTACATTCCGCTTTAATCTCCGACAGGATCCCGGATGAGGCGCGCACACAGACTCTATTCTAATTTAAGAACCCGTTCCTGGGAGGGGTAGAGGATGAATGGGTGAACAGAGGAAGAGGGGAGGAAGGAGAGTAATGAGGGGGCCAGGGCAGGGGGGGGGGATGCAGATTAAGGGTCTTATTAATATTATTTCTCGCTACCATTACTTTCATTGTTCTTAATCTAAACCTCGAGATGAATTTAATTAAAAAGCTCCGGAATTTAATTACAGTCTGCTGCTGTCTCAGCTTCTAATTGTGTGTGTGTTTGTGTGTGTGTGTCTATGTGTGTGTTCCTTGTCTTGCTATACTTGTGAGGACCAAATGTCCCTTCGATTCCCTCACTTCTTTAAGTGCCTTTTTTGACAAAAATGGCAACTTTTATATGAAGAGCCAAAAAGACTTGCTTTAGGTTACATAGGGTTAAAGGTAAGGTCAAAGTATTAGCTACAATAATCAGCGGAATGAATGGTAGTTAGTTAATCAAGAGTTTTCATGATTAAAACGAGACGTGTGTGTGTGTGTGTGTGTGTGTGTGTGTGTGTGTGTGTGTGCGCGTGTGTGTGTGTGTGTGTGTCTGGGTCACATCTGCATGTCTGTCCTCAGCATTGTTTTTGTCCTCAAAGCCCCTGGCCTTCCTTGTTTTGGAAACTGCAGGAATTTTTAGGTTTTGTCCCTAATTGCCATTGAATTTAGCATCTGCGTGTTTTGAGGAAGCTGCACGCAGAACTCCAGCTGTGTGTTTCATCTGCAGAGAGAAAACCTCCGTCATGTTAAATCACATGTAGCACTTAGATTTCTTTATCACATTGATATTCGTCAGTAAATACAAATAAACATTCAGTGCAGAACAAGAAAGGGCAGGAAAGGACTTCATGATACGATTATATCACGATACATTGCGATACGATGCATATTGCCATATATTGCGATAGTCCACATAGTTCACGGAATATATGAACAGCTGAAATACAGGTCAGGGTGTACAATCTGAGTCAATCACATCATGTTGATGGTTCAGCGGATAAATTTAGTCAAAACACTGTACTGCGACATCTACAGGAGCGGAGATTGTAGTGCACACCCCACTACACTAAATTGTCTTCCTTCAAAAAAAAGATACTTTAAGCTGAAGATCGATATAGTATTTTTATGTCACAGCCCTAGTGTTTTAAATACATACTGAAATGGCTAAACGTTAAATACACAACAGTGTATGGCAAACATAACAAACTTAAATGGTAGCATTAGATTTAATTAGAACTAAAACAATATAAAGATGCAATTTTGATTACAGTCAGCACTCAGGTCACAGTGTCCACAAGGTCTGTGTCCGTGGATTTAAAAAGCTGCAGATCAAAGATATTTGGGGAAAAAACAAATCCAGAATATTCCTAAAATGAAAACTGGAATTTGCCGTGTGCCAAGCACCATGCTGCATTCACATCCAGTGATGTGTAGACATGCCCTGTAGCAGCCTCCTAAATTCACATCTAGCACCATGAACCAGCACTCTGGCAAGATGAGGTTTGAGTTTTTTGTGTTGGCAAGGAGTTTCACCATTACCCTGGTAAGGAGACCAGGGAGGGTGTGGTGCCATGTGGTTTCCTGGCATTGTAAGTCCAGGTGTGTGCCTCGCACTGTAATTTCAGTTGTTTGTGTTTGTGTTTCCACCTCGCCAGATGCTCCCGAGTCTGAGGGCTTCTCGTGTCACAGGGCTGGGTTACAGTATGGCCCAAACTTAAAGAATAGGATGTCTGTTTGGGCTTTGTTACGGAAATCTGAAAAGAAAAACATGAAAAGTAATTGAAATAAAGCGTAGGAGTATCTGTAAAAAAGAGGGAAAGCAAAATACTTCTAATCATCTAAACAATAACCCATATGATTATTGGTAATGCTAATAAAGAAAGCGGCTTTTTAAAGCTCGTAACATAAACAGCTGAAGCTTATGAATAGATATAGAGAACAGTAGAGAAACAAGGGGAGAAAGGGAACGCAGCACACCAGAGTTTGTGCACATTTTTCAGTTCTTTGGTTCTGAATTACAGATTTTATCAGTAATCCGATCAACGCATTTACATGCACTTGAGTAATCAGATAATAGGAAAGCCCCGGGTGTTCATGACTCGGACAGTTATCGGATTTCTACTTTGCCAGTAATGTTATAGAAATATGTGACATAGACTTCAAACTTTAATATTAAATAATCAGATTATTCACGGTCTATCCGAGCCTATACTGCATTTCAGTGTTTTTTCAAGGTGTTCGAAAGCAGCCATTTTGCTGCCTTTAATTCCATGGTGCGTTTAATTCTGGGGTTGCCAGATCCAGTGAGGAAAGGCCGCTGAAGCCAATGGAAAAAGAGGCCAAATAAGATTCGAGATTCAAGAGTTTTATTGTCATGTGCACAAAGTAAAACGGGCATTACAGTGAACAATGAAATTCGTGCTTTGCTAATCCTCCTTTCACAGATTATTTACATTTAAACAAGATTACACTTTACAGTTAAAACTACAATATTTGTGCAAATCTGTATATCTGTATCTGATTACTGTTCAAGCTAACTGTACAATGAGAAGAGGTAGTGAAATGTTCAGATTTTTGTCCAAATAGCAAGCGCAGCAAACACAGTTAACAGTCTGTTATAAAGTGCATTATTGAAAATGATAGTAAAATTATAAATAGGGAGTATAAACAGTGTGTGCTGATCAGAGTTCAGACAGTTAGGGTAGGAGGGAGTGTGTGAAGGTCCTTCACAAGCCTGATGGCCTGTGGATAGAGACTGTTTGTCAGTGACTTCACACTCCTGTAGCGTCTGCCTTATGGTAGTGTGAAGAGACTGTGTTGAGGGTGTGTGTTGTCCTTATGTTAATTGCTCTATATAAATAAAGCCATATTGTTGGAAATATGCGGACCTGGCAACCGTGAGGGAATGCTCATGCACATGCGCAGACTAAAACCACCAATCTTAATGAAGTAATTTGTATACATGCATTCCGTAATCCAATTTTTGGGGAAAATCCAGCTGATTTCTTAATCTGATTTCTAGATCAGAGTGTGCTGTATACATGCCCACTTGAATTATCAGATAACCGCAGAAATCCGACAAAGTGCATCTAATCGGACTGTGGTAGCCTAGCAGTTAAGGTACTGGACTATGGAACAAAAGGTCCAGGGTTCAAATCCCACCTCTGCCAAGCTGCCACTGTTGGGTCCTTGAGCAAGGCCCTTAACCCACAACTGCTTGGATTGTAAGATTGTACCCATTGTAAGTCGCTCTGGATAAGGGCGTCTGCTAAATGCTGTGAATGTAAATGTAAATCGCACTCGGTGTGTGCTGGCTGAGTGCAGCTTTACAGTGACATAAGATTTTACCCATCTTAAATAGTGGGGGAAAAAGAAACTCTGTATATGTTGATATTAAATATATCAATATATGGGAAACACTGCAATATATTGGCTATTTACTCAATAGCAGTACACTAGAGTATCCCATATAGCATTATGTACGCTACATGATGACTACGTCCAGATCGTTCCACAGAACATGGCGTGGACTTACCTGTTTATACATACCCTGTACATGTGCATGATAAGTGTAGGCAGTAATATCAACTCTGTGTATAGGTCGCGTTGAAACATGCATACAGTCAAAGGAAAAGACTCCAGCATTTGGTCTTTATACATAATTAGTAAGCAGAACAGTTTCTGTTCCCAGTTTCCTCATAAACCCAAAAATGAGCCAGCACTCTGATCGCCCTGATTGAGGTATTATACAGGAATATCTGAATAGGGCTAAGAGGGGAAGGAAGTAATATGGTCTCAGTGGTACACCCTCGCCTTTTGAAATAATACGTTTCTGAAATCAGTAGTGGAAATGTGAAATCAGTGGATGGAGAGTGTGTGTGTGGCTGAAACATTCTGCAGGGAAATACAAACTATTTCCTCTTGCATCACCCTCATAGCATGCCTTATGGCGTTTTTACTCAACTAATAAATAAAACTCTGGCGAGTGAGTGTAGCGTAGATTTGGCATGCTTTATACTTTTGGTGTTTTTCAATTGTCCTCTCATTTTCATTGACAGTATTTTTCCTTTGTGACTGTGGTCATTCAGGAAGTTCTCCACATCATACAGTATGCCGTGAAAGGCTGTTTCCGATAATACCAAATAAAATGTTTCGTATTTGCATTTGTGAAAGCACAAGCGATACAAATGTCAGTAGTCATAAAATAATGTACATTCCAGGTTTCACATGCTTGGAATGGACATTTGGAGAGGATTTTTGTCAGTCCAGTGTCAGTGACAATAGGTGACTGATTAACGTGTAGATAATATGGAACTTGGTGGCACCCCTGGTCATGACAGGAGCAATCAAGGTGCATTGAGACTCTGGGGAGGCCTTAGCACATTTGGAAACATGTCAGGAAACTGAATAGGCCACAAATGGTCTGAAGCCAGTAACCCACCTGGACCTATGGTGTATGTCAAGCGAAGTGTCAAATATCTGATTCAGAGTTCCACCTTTTTATGCTAATTGACATTTTCATTTGTTATTACGGACTATCATATCACAGACATTAAAAGAGGGGAAACAAAAGATATCACAGACTGTCAATTAATTAAAATAGTGCTATATTTCAGTGTCTTTAGCACAAAATTCCAAATTAAAATAGTCCAAAATTGGCTGCCAAACTTTATAAAACCTTTGGCTGGATCCACTGATTGAGTATCTCAACTTCTCAGGCTTTAAAAACAGTCACATCTCGCACCCACTGCCTGTGCTTAAGAGGGGTAATTGATTTCCAATTAAACAAAATAAGGCATCGAGCCAATAGAGATGCAAAGGCTGGGGTGTCTGACTGGGCACACCAAAAATAGCTGTTGCAGGGCCGTGGCTGATCTCCTTGTTGGAAGAATAGGAAAATTTCTCGAAAAATAACGAGCCAAAATTATACCCATCATGCTCATGGCCAGAACATATGGTAAAGGTGGGTAGGGCCTGATGGCATCAGGAGCATGTTGGATCCACATCCAGGTAAATCCTGGCTGGCTTGCTCTTAGGAAGATGTAACCTATGGAGCACTTTAAATTGAAGCAAACCATGTCTGATAGAGATCTTAATTGCCAGTGAAGAGGAATTATTCAAGATTTCGTAGCCAAAGTCCTAATTCCATACTGACATGTTTAAATAGCCAGTTTGGATAGAGGAAGAGTGCTGATATATACTTTTTTGAATTGTCTTTAATGCGTTTAATCTGCCACGTTGTGAATTTCTCATCAGTTTATATTGAGCACCAGTGAACCATGAGTCTCCTGTCAAGTGTCTCTCTTGCAGATGATGTTGCTCAGCAAGTTGTTTACATAAACATGTCAATAATCAGATATCTGCCATAATCCAATAATGTTCATTAGCATGCATGTAAACACTCACTCACTCACTGTTGGCATCTATGCACAGAGCTCTTGCTCAGGAAAAAGCCTGGCAAAGTCTGAAGTGTTTTAGAAAGAGCATGGTCATTCTGTTTTAAAGCATGTATTTTTAAACTGATTCAGAATCTGTTGTCCTTGTGCACAGACCTTGTGATTATATCACATTTTTCTCTCAACAAACACCCCTTGCTCTAACAGAATGCATTGATTCCTTTGTAAAAATTCCAAACACAGCAATACCCAATGGCGGTAGTCATGCAAAGTGTTCATTTAATTAGGTGCTTTCATAATGAGCAGTATGTCCAAAATGTTTTCAATGTTCCAGGCTCGGTTACACTGGATTCTGTGTGTTCGTAGTGGAATTTGCTGTCAAACATGAATGAACAAAGTGCAAAAATAGGTTACAGTTCTGTTCTTTATGGGCCATAATACTAGTGATGTATATGGTATGTAGAATGGTGATTAGGGAACCATTCTGGACAGAGCCCATAGGTTTGGGTGCCTCACTTGGTCAGGTAAGGAAAATTCAGTTGACAGTTTTATAAAAATGTCACCTTTAGCGTCTTAATAACACGTTAGTTTTGACAGCCCGATAAAAAACTTGATTGCTGTGTCACACTTTTATTATAATAACATAATATAAAAGACTGACGAACTGCAACGCTGTGTCATTTTTAATCGGAGCCTGTTTTCATTTCTGCGTTGGTCCGATGTGTTAAAATTAGGTTGACCAATCAGAGCTTGGTTTTTACTTTTGTCATTTCAAAAACTACATAGCTGGTCTTCGCCAAGCCAATCACAGCTATTCTGAAATAAGATCCTAAAGGCGCAGCATTTACATTTATGTCATTTAGAAGACACCCTTATCCAGAGCGACTTACAATTGATACAATCTTACAAGCAACTGTGGGTTTGCTCAAGGACCCAACAGTGTCAGACTAGCAGAGGTGGGATTTGAACCCTTGACCTTCTGGTCCATAGTCCAGTACCTTGACCGGCATAGTCCCTGCTGGTCGATTGTTGGTCAGTTGAGGCAGAACAGTTCATCCTGTGCGTAGCAATGCTCAGGAGCTTATAGCACAACGCGTTAACTTGAAAAAAAATGGGTATTAAGTAAAAGATCTGGTGGAAGATAACTGAATGGCTTGAGAATGATGGTGATGAACCTCACTGTGACCTCATGGAAGCATTTTCTTGTTTATTTTAGTGCATTCTTATCTGTTCATGTCCACAAAAACACAAACTAGAGCTTCCTGCGCTAATCTTTGCTTTGTTTTTCTGAAGTTGACGATGTGAAAAAGACACGGTGAGAGACATTAAGAGAAGGGAAATTAAAGAAAGCAAGAGTGGACATGGAGTTTTCAGGGTGTTGGTGTGAAGGTCCTGCTATGTTAAAAAATGAAAAGTCCCTTAGTCTGTGTGACCAGAGACTGTTGATTTGCGTTGATTTGTACAATTCTCTCTCAGGCACATGAACCTCGCTGTCCGGCCCAAGCAGCTACCGGCTTTGGTACGCAGCGGCGTCCCAGAAGCCCTTAGAGGGGAGGTGTGGCAGCTCTTGGCCGGTTGTCATAACAACGACCATCAGGTGGAGGAGTACCGCACACTCATCACAAAGGTAAGCCCCGATCTATCGTTTGCTGATGTTGCCGAGGCCTTGAGTAAACAGCTTGTTAGCAGGTCAGCACTGATTGCTGTTTGTGTTGAACAGCTTTTTAGTAGAACGCTGCATTTTTGGAAATGTTTGAACTTGTGCATCTATGGGGAATGGTGCTATGGAGTGTTAATTGCAGCCTGGCTGAACTTTCAGATGATTTGTTTGTTCGCTACCTGCTGCTAAACTGTAATAGTCCTGCGTTATGGAGTGCTAATGCAGTGCTAAAGAGCAGTCATAGCCCACAGTGTGCTTACAGTGTGTGTTTGTGTGTCTCAGGTGTTAAATGTGTGTGTAATTATGGAAATGTAGGTTTAATCACTTATGTCCACTTACTTGTTAAATGTGCTCAACCACAGATCTCATACATTACACTTCCCTCGTGTTAGTCCTCGTATTAGCTTCTGTCTACATTTTATCTGTTCCACTTATCACATCTTGTCAAAAATGTGCTTGTGTTATGATGTTCCTCCAAAAAGAACCCTTAAGGAAGGATTCAAATTGCAGTAAAACGCAAAGACTAGAATCCAGGCCTGTAAAACTTTGCTAGTGTTCATGCTGATGGTTAGTGCATGAACACTGACCGTGGGCAGAGGGCGTGAACAATCAGTGGCACAACTCAGTAGACTATCCCATTAACCAGTCTTAGGGTTCCACTGTCGGCTCCACAAGGGCACCCATCAGGTATTGAGCCAGACCTGATAAATACTTGGTAAATGCACCGGTACTGTCAGGTCAAAAACTTGTCTTGCTCAAGTGCTCCTAAATAAATATTTAGGCACCGTGATTTTAAGGCCTCCATTTGTAGATTTGGGAATGTATCTGATCGACTTGGATTGCTAGAAGACGTACACTCACTAACCACTTTATTAGGTACACCTGTTTGTTCAGCTGTACGTTAAGACAAACATATAATCGGCCAATTACATGGCAGCAACTCTGTGCATTTCGGCCCGTAGACATGGTCACTGCTGAAACTCAAACCGAGCATCAGAATGGTTAGGAAAGGTGATTGGAGTGCCTGAGTTTGGCATGGTTGGTGCAAGATGGGCTGGTCTGAGTATTTCAGAATCTGCTGATCTACTGGGGTTTTAACACAGAGCACCATCTGTAGGGTTTACAGTTAAAATCGAAAAAAGTTTCAGGCAAAACAATTAGTTTTCTTTGTGTGTTAAGAATGTTGTACACTGCCAGGCCAAAAAAAGTCCACACCATTATTTCGTTGGGCCGCCTTTAGCTTTGATTAGCACACATTCGCTGTGGCATGGTTTCCACGAGCTTCTGCAATGTCACAACATTTATTTCTGTCCAGAGTTGCATTGATTTGTCCCCAAGTTCTTGTACTGATGATGGGAGATTTGTTCCACTGCACAAAGTCTCCTCCAGCACATCCCAAAGATTCTCAATGGGGTTCAGCTCTGGACTCTGTGGTGGCCAATCCATGTGTGATAATGATGACTCATGCTCCCTGAACCACTCTTTCACAATATGACCCTTCTGAAACAGATGAACATCTTTTCCACGACCACAGGATGTCTTTGGACATGGTTGTTTAACAAATGAGAAGCTGCTCACCGCATCAGTTAGGGTTAAGAACGTGTTGCCAGATGAAGGATCATCACCAATGCAGTAATTATCCGATGGGAGGCTCTTTTTTAACTATAGAACTATTTGCTTAGTTAAATCCAGGTGGTGACCTTTGTTTGACCAGGCAGTGCATAACTAGAGCAAAGCTAGGTTAAAATTAAAGTGTTTTTGATTTGTTTTGGCAAAACCCACCGACAAGCGTTTTCATCAGGCATTTAATTGGCGAGCTTCCCTCCTAAAACACACTTTTGCTCCACCCAACAATGAAAATAGTGAGTCGAAAGTCTCTAGTGTCCTCTGCTTTACTCGGATCCAGCTCATTATCAGGATATTAAAGAAACTGACTGATGCCATGTGAACTGCTCTTTTCTTCAGCAGCATTCATCTCTGTCTATTTATTGAGGTCTAATGATTATTTAAACCCTTTAATCCATTTCCTCTTGTTTTTCCAGTCTATCTCACTCTCCATCTTGATCTCTGTGCTTATTTTTCTCGTTCTTCGTTTTGTTCTTTTTTTTTTTTTAACACCAAAACATACACACAAGTCCTTCTTCATAAGTGTCACATCTCAGGCTATATGGGAAATCAGCTCCAGCCTGCCACATCCGCTGGTAGGAAGTGACTGGGCGGTTATGGAAGCCTTACTCATATT
Source organism: Ancistrus triradiatus (assembly GCA_025084515.1). Taxonomy (NCBI): domain Eukaryota; kingdom Metazoa; phylum Chordata; class Actinopteri; order Siluriformes; family Loricariidae; genus Ancistrus; species Ancistrus triradiatus. The sequence continues at coordinate 1,654,477 of JAJAGP010000003.1, read as the reverse complement.
GCTAATGGATACATACAAAAGGTGTTTCAAACTCTCATGTGTGTGTGTGTGTGTGTGTGTGAGAGCGAGACAGGTGCTGCTCGGGATGTGAACATTGTACAAGCCAAGCTCAACATGTCTGCTGAACTTTTAATAACTTTCCGCAGTGTTTCCCACGCCCATGCGGTCAGATGAACTATCCATGACTGATTCCTGTCCTTCCATCCCAGAATTTGTAAGGCCTGTGAATTTGGGAACACACCCTGTTTCGTAGATCATGTTCTTGTAGAGATTTGCACTGGGCAGGATGTAACCTTATTCTTACAGATCCATATTGCTCAGTGTCTCCACTCATCTGATCATTCACACTAGGTACTTTTGATCACGTCTGATGGCTGAAGCTAGAAAATGAGCTTGTGTTCATGAGACACTCTGCGGTTTTATGGAAAGTCGTATCTAAGTTAATATATTTAAACTTTAAAGCGATTAAAACTGCAGTTTTATTTCTATTTTATTCTAATTTATTATTATAGCTGTATATCAGAATTATATATCGGCCATCCATGACCCTGCTCACTAAATATCAGCATCAGCCATTGAAAACCCATATCGATCAACCACTAGCAAATGATATAGTGAGTACTTTGTATTTACTTTTCAGCCAGCGTTGCTTTGTGTGTATCCACTCATTTTGTAGCGCTGTATTCCGGTTTTATAGCACATATTATCTCTTTACCCTTCACAGTCCAGGTAAAAATAGCTGAGCCAGATCTTAGTGTGTTCTGAGTGCAGATTTTAACCACCGGCGACTCGCTTCTCCACTCAGCACTTATCACCTGTAGTTGTGGGCTATGTGATGGACAGTAAACTTACATTACATCTAAAAATAACATATAACAAGCAAAACTAACCAAATACCCATAGTGTACCCATAGTGTACCTCTCCTGCCATGTAGATAACCAACATAAAACTACAGATTTAGCTAACTAACCTCGGCCTGTTCTCTTCCCAGCATTTGTGGATTGGTGTCTAACCGTACAGTCTGAAAGTTTTAGTGACGAAAATTACTGGACAAGCTGTCCATCCCAGATGCCCTAACCCAGCCCACCGTCGGACGCAGTCCCCAGGGAAGTGTTGGCTTGCATCAGAGCTGCACGATGAGTAAAAGCTCCCACAGGGCAAATGCCATCAGAGGCCATCTGACTGGCACTAAAAGACGACACAGCACCACAGAAAATCTGCTCAGAGGCACTTTTATTGGTGCACCTGCTTCTGGTAGGGATTGTTTTTTAAAATTTATTCTGGAAATGAGCTAGGAAAAATAATAGGCCTGCCTCAGGCGTAGCTCTGTGTGTTAACCAAATCTGAGAGGCTCAGCGTTGCAGTTCCAGGATGTTGGTGGTGAACTTAGCGTTCCTACTGTATCAGTCGTCTGTGTCCTTGGGTGGAGCTATAATACCAGGTAGATCAGAATGCCATCATATGAGGAGCCATTGCCAAACATCATGCAGCTGTTCTTGGGGATTATTCCACCAAGTGAGCTTCTTGAAGCTGCACTTATTTGAAATTGACAGACGGCTCACCAGGCTCATGTGGTTCCACAAACACAGGTGTGATCTATACCCACTTAGACAGGCTTTTGTAATCGAGGCTTACGCATTTGCATGTGGTATGTAAACAGTCCCAAACTATCGCTTTCAGTTGTTGCCAAAAATGTCTAAATATTCCGTGAAGGAGCAGGATTTGTTCTCTCTGAGCCCGGAGGACTAATCCCTTACCCATATGGTTCTATCAGCTATTGCTGAATGACGGTTCTTGATGCAGTGCCGTCTGAGGGTTCGGAGATCACCGGTCTTCAGTTAAGGCGTGTGCATTGCCCTTTATGCACTGAAATCCCTCCAGATTCCTTGAATCGTTCAGTGATATTATGCACTGTAGAGGGAGGAGTATTAACATCAGTGCAATCTTGCTCTGACGAACATTACTTTTAAACATTTCAATGATTTTCTCACACATTTGGTGACAATATGGAGATTCTCTGCTTCTCAAAGGCTCTCAAAGGACCTGCTTTTGTGCCAAATCATGATTACAATCACCTGTTGACATCATCTGCTTAAAATCACATAATTTGCTACTTTTAGCCTCATTACTAGTCCTACATTGGCCCACCTTTTGTTAATGTGTCGCAGACCTGAAATGTAGGACTGGATGTTTATTGAAAAATAAAATGAAGTTGACAAGGAAAACCCTGATGTATCATGGGTTCATATTGTGTTCAGTGATTAAGAATAAGTCAAAGTGAATGTTTTTCTTTTTTTTTTTTCTTTTTTTTTTGCATTTTCTATATCGTCCAAACTTTTTTCCTGATTTAGGGTTGTATAGCGCCTGTCTCTGTCTGTATGTACAGTGGTGATTGAAAGTTTGTGAACCCTTTAGAATTTTCTATATTTCTGCATAACTATGACCTAAAAGTAGATAAAGAGAACCCAGTTAAACAAATGACACAAAAATATTATACTTGGTCATTTATTTATTAAGGAAAATGATCCAATATTACATATTAGTGAGTGGCAAAAGTATGTGAACCTCTAGGATTAGTAGTTAATTTGAAGGTGAAATTAGAGTCAGGTGTTTTCAGTCAGTGGGATGACAATCAGGTGTGAGGGGGCACCCTGTTTTATTTAAAGAACAGGGATCTATCAAAGTCTGCTCTTCACAACATGTTTGTGGAAGTGTATCATGGCACGAACAAAGGAGATTTCTGAGGACCTCGGAAAGAGAGTTGTTGATGCTCATCAGGCTAGAAAAGGTTACAAGTTGTTGGCGAGGTCACAAAGGACCCCAGGGTAACTTCTAAGCAAGTGAAGGCCTCTCTCACATTGGCTAATGTTGATGTTCATGAGCCCATCAGTAGAACACTGAACAACAATGGTGTGCATGGCAGGGTTGCAAGGAGAAAGCCACTGCTCTCCAGAAAGAACATTGCTGCTCGTCTGCAGTTTGCTAAAGATCACGTGGACGAGCCAGAAGGCTATTGGAAGAATGTTTTGTGGATGGAGGAGAGCAAAATGGAACTTTTTGGTTTAAAAGAAAGGCGTTATGTTTGGAGAAAGGAAAACACTGCATTCCAGCATAAGAACCTTATCCCATCTGTCAAACATGGTGGTGGTAGTATCATGATTTGGGCCTGTTTTGCTTCATCTGGGCCAGGATGGCTTGCCATCAGTGATGGAACAATTGATTCTGAATTCTATCAGAGAGTTCTAAAGGAAAATGTCAGGACATCTGTCCATGACCTGAATCTCAAGAGAAGGTGGGTCATGCAGCAAGACAACGACCCTAAGCACACAAGCCGTTCTACCAAAGAATGGTTACAGATGAATAAAGTTCATGTTTTGGAATGGCCAAGTCAAAGTCCTGACCTTAATCCAATGGAAATGTTGTGGAAGGACCTGAAGTGAGCAGCTAATGTGAGGAAACCCACCAACCTCCCAGAGCTGAAGCTGTTCTGTTTTAGGTCATATTTATGCAGAAATATAGAAAATTCTAAAGTGTTCACAAACTTTCAAGCACCACTGTATGTATGTCTATTTACCTATTTTTAACACTTGTGACAAAAGCTTGTTTAGCTCTTGTCTGACCGACATGGTCATTGACCGGTCATTACTGAAGTCACAGTCTCTTTATGCTAATGTAAGTATAATTATAAAGGAAGAAACCTGTGAGCAAACGATTCATAAATACCACAGAAAACACGAGTGGAACGCTGCCATCTGCACAGCATCCCCAATCCCACTGCGCTTTTAATTTAGGGAAATTCACAGTAGTTATAGATAATACAGTAATGCACTGTTACAACCCTGTATAGGGGAAATCCGTAACACTTAAGAGCATGGTATGATGGACCTGGTGCTTTTATTTGATGCACAGTATTATAAACAACACAGAAGATCAGCCAGATGAACCAGAGACGAGTGAATGTGATCCAGTTTATATAGTTGTAGGTTAAAGAGAATATACAGGTAGTGGGGGGCAAACAAAGGAGTACTTGAGGATCCAGAGTGTTGATTGGATTTTGAGGTGACCAGCTGTTCATCGCTGCAATGACCAGAGTTAAAAGACAGATTTTTATTTCCTTTTATAATTTTTTTAAATAATTTTTAAGACCTCAGTCGTTAAAGCGAAAGAACATTGATTAGATGGTCATTAAACAGCGGTTGGAGAGAGATGGAAAGGCGGTGATAAACTTTATCTCCAAAGGGAAATTTCTGATAATTTGACTGTGGAGAAACGTCCATGACCGTTAGCCCTCTGAGCTTTTTTGGTCTTCAGATAGTTTTTGCAAGGCGTTAAGGTGTGTCTGTGGGTCGTTATCCTGCTGCAGTATTAATCCTGTTCCACAAAGATCCAAACAAGCATTTTCACTAGTGCTCCCAGGGTTTTGACCCCACTCTATCTCTGGGCATACTGCTCTGTCTGACTGACATACGACATCCAGTGTCATCCAGAGGTGTGCCCCATGGACACTGAGTCATAGGGTGCTTCTGTTTGTGGCTGAGATTAGTTTTTACCCAGGGAGTGTAAGAATAGCTCCATCTTTTTTACTTTAACTATATTTACATGGTTTATATTCATTATTGAATTTTGAGTAGTTGGATGTCGGGCTTGGCAATTAATTGAAATTTAATCTAAACCGACATTCAGAACGATTAACTGACGTAATGTTGTTGATTATTTGGATTTTGTCTTTTTTTATTGTCAAGTCAGATTTATTTCTGTAGCACTTTTTACAATGGAGCATTGCCTCAAGCAACTTTACACGAGCTCGGAGAGAAAACAGAAAATGTAGTTAGTTACTGATTAAGAGCACAGTGTCTATTAACATTCACAATTGTTAAAAAATTTTTTTTAATTCTCTTAATTTGTTCTCCACTGTGTTAACAAATGCTACACAATAACTGTGCATTTCCTTCAGTTATGAAGTTATTCCCCCAGTTTTAATAGATAGTTGAGCATATTTACAGTACAAACCTTGTCAGTGAATTATAAGGGCAAAAAAACCAACAACAAAATAAAAACCTCAAAACAAAAGAATCGTTCATTAATTGTAATCTAGGTAAAATTAATCGTAATATTGATTTGAGGTCTTTATACTGTATGTATGTATGCTAGATTAATTGATGTCTCTTGCCTAGTCACATCACCACTTCCACTACTCTTCCATCTCCTGTTACATGGCAGGGGAATGGTTCGGGTAACACTCTTTCCAGACTGCACTCTGAGGCAGCACTGCAACATGAAGAGCTTCCTGATTTCAGCTGGATCCTAATAAATGAAGTCATTTGCAGCAGTTTTGCTGTGTCATGCTGAGCTTCAGTGCAGAGCCGCTACTATTATGGTGCATCTGTGCTGGAGCTTATGGTGAGGTGGGTTTATCTGCACCGCTCTTATTAAACATGCCAGCCGTACCACACTCTGGTTATACATCTCATTAGAAACTAGGTCTTTGCAATGGGAACCATTAATTACGTGATAAATATTTAAGCTAAATGTCTCTTATGTTTATGGGATTGTCATTAGAAAAGATATTATCCATTGAGGCTGAATCGGTCCTGCTGAGAGCTGCAGATACATTTAATGTTGAATTAAATGTATTAAATAATTATGCAGAGCTATTACACAGCAGCATGGTGTTCAGTTTAACTGCTTTCAGGTCACTTCTAAAAACACTGCAGGCTCACAGTGGGACTTTTCCGTGAACTGAAGGTGTAGAAAGTATTACCGTCTGTCAGCGGTTGTTGGGGCTTGGCTTAACCAGCCACAATGGATTCTGCCCTAGGTTGATTGGCTCAGACCTACAGAGACTCTAGTGGTATTCTGTTATAATGGGTTAATGCACACTTGCCAGTCAAACAAAAAAATAAGTATTTTTTGCCATGGTATAGATTTGTTTATGGTCATTTCATTGTATATTTCGAGTTGGAATGATGTAAAAGTCACGTGGAATGCAGTGTTTTCCTTTCTCCAAACTTTTCTTTTAAACCAAAAAAGTTCTATTTTGGTCTCATCCATCCACAAAACATTCTTCCAATAGCCTTCTGGCTGGTCCACGTGATCTTTAGCAAACTGCAGACAAGCAGCAATGTTCTTTTTGGAGAGCAGTGGCTTTCTCCTTGCAACCCTGCCATGCACACCATTGTTGTTCATTGTTCTTCTGATGGTGGACTCATGAACATTAGCCAATGTGAGAGAGGCCTTCAGTTGCTTAGAAGTTACCCTGGGGTCCTTTGTGACCTCACCAACTATTACAGCCCTTGCTCTTGGAGTGATCTTTGTTGGTCGACCACTCCTGGGGAGGGTAACAATGGTCTTGAATTTCCTCCATTTGTACACAATCTGTCTGACTGTGGATTGGTGGAGTCCAAACTCTTTAGAGATGGTTTTGTAACCTTTTCCAGCCTGATGAGCATCAACAACTCTTTTTCTGAGCTTCTCAGAAATCTCTTTTGTGCGTGCCATGATACACTTCCAGAAACATGTTGTGAAGAGCAGACTTTGAGAGATCCCTGTTCTTTAAATAAAACAGGGTGCCCCCTCACACCTGATTGTCATCCCATTGATTGTAAACACCTGACTCTAATTTCACCTTCAAATTAACAGCTAATCCTAGAGGGTCACATATTTTTGCCTCTCACTAATATGTAATATCGGATCATTTTCCTCAATAAATAAATGAGCAAGTATAATATTTTTATCTCATTTGTTTAACTGGGTTCTCTTTATCTACTTTTAGGACTTGTGTGCAAATCTGATGATGTTTTAGGTCATATTTAGCAGAAATACAGAAAATCCTAAAGGGTTCACAAACTTTCGAGCACCACTGTATGCGAGTCCAAGTTCATTTTCTTTGTTAGTTGGTTTTATTTGCTTCTCTTTGTCAATAATATGGATTTTTCCACTCTCAAATCCTTATGACCGTTTTGCTCCAGTGCAGCACTTGCTTTCTAAATCAGAATGGATTAAAATATGAGTTTTTTTTTTTTTCCTGGCTTAGTCGTACTGGAAAGGTTGGACACTCCAGGACAAATTCTGTTTCTTCTGTAAATGACAAAACTATTTTTAGATCATTATTAAAGACCTCAGGTTCTGAGAATGGTAGACGATCATCTAGAAAGGTGTCCAGATTTCTGTACATGTCAAATATGCTTTATTTTATCCAGTACATTTTAAAACTGTTGTAAACTGTATAACCTAAAATGTGCAGAAATGTCATTTTCGTTTAATCCCTGCAAGTTTGTCTTGTTTTGTTTTAGAAAATCAGCGAAAATGTATGCCCAAAGGTCAGATTTGGTTTGAGGGATTTGTGTTGGAAAAAGTAAGTACGTTATTGAGTGTAACGCCTGTCATGATTGGCTTTGGCTAAAAACCTGGTTACATTTTGCCAGATGTTCTGATTTAGAACCAAAGCATCTGTTATACAGAAATAATACCATAAACTAGTATTTTCTGTGGGATGTTCTTTTTGTTTGTTTTTGTTTTTGCTTGATTTTGGAGTTGCGCTTCCTATGTTTGCTGGGACTGTTGTGGTGCTGCAGTGGTTAAGGTACTGGGATACTGACCTGAATGTCCAGGATTCAAGTCCCGTCACTGGCAAGCTACCACAGTCCGCCCTTAAGGCTCTAAACACTCAATTGCTTTAATTGTACCTTGTAATATTGCATCACTTGGAAGTCGCTCTGGATAAGAGCGTCTGCTAACTGCTGTAAACATGCAGTTGTGTATTTGGAAACCCTAGACGTCATGACCGGTGCTCTTGTAGACAGAGTAGTGGAATGCAGTTTGTATTTGCTTTCCTATGAGCATGCTAGTGTTTTTACTAGGCACAACCATGTCAGTCACAATGATGTATAATCAGCTTCTCACAGCACTGCGGTCCCAGGTGGCCACAAGATGTTCTTTTCGGCTTCCCCATGTGCCCATGCCAGAGCCCAAATAAACCCCTCCGTGTCTGGGAGCAGTCCATGTGTCTGTATCTGATGCATGTGTGGTTACTTCTTTACCAGAAGGTCTGTTTTAAACAGACCATAACGTTTGAGGTCCATCCAGCACACAACCAATCCCGGCCCTTGCATGGTGTGAGGTCAGTTTGTGACCCAAATTCAGTTCAGAAGATGCCATGTCACGATGCTGTCTTGCTGCCGCAGTAAAAGGCGATTCAGCAAAGGCTCGCTTTAACTGTAATGGCAGAAAGTCCCATCAGTATGCGATGAGCATAATCTTCAGCCTCTAAATGGCTTTTATGGAACCGAACACTGACAAATTTCAGACGTATGCCCTTATTATCCTGCCAGAGTGCAGTCCCATGTTAAACATGCTGTCATGTGCGTATTCATGGGTTGTTCTGTGCGACTGCAGCTTGTATGGATCGAATCAGACTGTCGCTCACGTATTTCGGCTTTGAGGCGCTGTGTTGCATTTATATGTGCGTGAAACATAAGCCCATAAAGGGGGCCGAGCATTAGCATTTACATTTACAGGTCGAGTGAGAGTATCGATCTTGATGAGAGCAGACTGCTGCGAGAGCTGACTGAAGCACTTTATTTAAAAACGCTAAAAGCCAGGCTCACCTTCATTTAATTCTGGCTTTAAAGTAAGACTGACTGAGGAAAAACTAAATAGAATTACACAACACGAGCCTGGTTTTTCCAACCCTTCACCAGCCTTACATTCTCACCTTATCTTTGACCTGTAGAACCATTCTTTATAGCATATGAGCCACAGCAGTACAGCTACCTGGACCACAATAATGTGTAGGTGGTGGTGGTGTGTGTCAAATTGATGTCCACAGGAATATCAGAGCCAGGGTTTCCCAGCAAACCCTTGCCTACAGCATCACACTCTGTGTCTTGTGACACATTCTTTCTGAAAAAAGGTCTGCTGGTTCTTTCCAGACAGGATAGTCTTTGTTGCTGTTATATATTGATGAGCCTTGGGTGCCCAGCACCCTGTAGTCAGTTTGTGGTTTGTTCCCTCCTTGTTCCACCTTCAGTAGGTGCTCAGCACTGCATTCCCAAAGCGACCTTCTCACATTTGCCCTCAGTAATTCAGTCCACTTCTGTGAACATGGTACAGAACCTCCTGTCTTTATGATTGCATCACTTTCCATTCACCTGGGAATGATTTTAAAGGATTCAGTTCTGTACAGAACATCTTGAGCTCTTTGTTCCGTGGAGTCCACAGGCACTTATTGTAGCAGAGCAGCTGACCGGGTGATATAACAACGTCACTGAGATACTTGGACAGTTTCACAATGCATAATGTGTAACATGATTCACTGCATAGCTAGTGGACATCCAAAATTCCATCATGGGTAAAACTTTTCCCCGTTTGCTGCTTCAGTGGGTTTCACTCTTTTGTGTAAGCTTTCCACTAGATTCTGGAGCAGTGACTCTGAGGTCAGGCACTCCTATTGGACAGTAAGCCCTGGCTAACTTTTGGCAGTCCAGTACATATCAAAGGTGTCTGATAGTGCAAGCAGGTCAACCTCTTCATCAAATATGGCAGACCATTTCTATTTGGACTTTTGTTTTAGGAGGGAAATGTGACAAACTGCCTTGGTGGGAGATTCACTGAGGTGTTCCGTACGTGCCCGCGTACGCTTATTGAGATTAAATGGAGTGCCTACATATTTATGGCCATATTGTACACTCCTGATCAAAATCTTAAGACCAGTAATTGCAAGAATTCGCATTTTGCAATATTGGATCTTAAGGAGGTTCTAAGTAGAGCTTCACAATGCTAAAAGAAGAAATTGGCGCAAAAGACAAAAAGTTTTGAGCAGGGAATTTTTTGAAAACTGCATTTACACTCAAACATGATTTTTTCAGCTGATCAAAAGTTTAAGACCATAGCCTTTAAAAGCCAAAAGCTGCACAAAAATTTAGATTCCATGTCATTTTCTGTCAAGTATTTACACTGTCAAGACTTCCTGATGGCAAAAGCAAAAAAGCTCACTGACTTTGAACGTGGTAGGATTGTTGAGCTGCAGAAGCAAGGTCTCTCGCAACGTGCCATCACTGCTGAGGTTGGATGCAGTAAGACAGTCATTTTGCATTTTTTAAATGACCCTGAGGGTTATGGAACAAAAAAGTCAAGTGGTAGACCCAAAAAAATTTCACCAGCGCTGAGCCGCAGGATCCGATTGGCTGTCGATCCTCTACCCAAATTAAGGCCATTACTGGTGCTGCCTGCAGCCCAATAACCATCAGACGGCATCTACGAGGGAAGGGCTTCAGAAACCACGTCTTCTTCAATGCCACAAAATTGCCCGTTTGGACTTTGCAAGGGTGCACCAAACATGGGGCATTGAAAGGTGAAAGAAAGTTGTCTTCTCTGATGAGAAAAAATTTAACCTTGATGGGCCTAATGGCTTCCAACGTTACTGGCATGACAAGGAGATCCCACCTGAGATGTTTTCTACACGGCACAGTGGGGGGGAGGGCTCCATCATGATTTGGGGTGCGTTTTCCAACAATGGAGCTTCAGATTGTGCAGGGGCGTCAAACAGCAGCTGGCTATGTGAAGATGTTGCAGCGGGCATCCCTCATGACTGAGGGCCCTCGTCTGTGTGGTAATGACTGGGTTTTTCAACAGGACAATGCTGCAGTTCACAATTCCCGCCTGACAAAGGACTTCTTCCAGGAGAGTAACATCACTCTTTTGGACCATCCTGCGTGTTCCCCTGATCTAAATCCAATTGAGAACATTTGGGGATGGATGGCAAGGGAAGTTTACAAAAATGGACATCAGTTTCAGACAGTGGATGCCCTTCATGAAGCCATGTTCAACACTTGGAGCAACGTCCCCACTAGCCTCCTGAAAACACTGGCATCGAGCATGCCTAAACAATTGTTAGAAGTGATCAACAAGAATGGTGGAGCTACTCATTAATGAGTTCTTTTTTTGACACTTTGATTTCTGTTTTGAGGGGGTTTTCGGGGTTTTTTGAGCTATGGTCTTAAACTTTTGATCAGCTGAAAAAATTATGTTTTGAGTGTAAATGCAGTTTTCAAAAAATTCCCTGCTCAAAAGTTTTTGTCTCTTGCGACGATTTCTTCTTTTAGCATTGTGAAGCTCTACTTAGAACCTTCTTAAGATCCAATAGTGCAAAATGCGAATTTTTGCAATTTTTTAACTGGTCTTAAGATTTTGATCAGGAGCGTATATTTAGTTTGGGTGAAAAATAATGTTTTTGGCCACTCTACCCATCTAATAGTACACACCGATCAGCCATAACATTAAAACCACCTGCCTAATATTGTGTAGTGCTCTGAATCGTATACGCATGAACTCCAAAAAGCATTTGAAGGTGTCCTGTAGTATCTGTCATAGCAGGAGGTCCTTTAAGTCGTGTATGTTGTGAGCTGGAGCATCCATGGATCGGACATGTTCATGTAGCACATCCTACAGATGCTTGATTGGATTGAGATCTGGGGAATTTTGGAGGCTTGAACACTTCATGTTCCTCATACCATTCCAGAACAATCTTTGCAGTATGGCATGGTGCATTAGCCTGCTGAAAGAGGCCATTGGGAATACCATTGCCATTAGGGGGTGTACATGATCCCAATAATGAGTGCATTTACATGCAGTTAATAATCCGATAAATGCAGAAAATTAGATTTTGGCAGTAATTCGATCGGAGTTAACATTAGGGCTGTGCTAAAAATCGATACAGCAATATATTGCGATATTTATTTTCGTGATATACAACATCGGTTTTCAGATCAAAATGATGTTTCAGATGTTGTTGTTTTTTTTTTTAGAAAATATTAACGTTTTAAATAGGGTGTAAACTACAATCTCATTTCCTGTAGATGCCACAGTACAGTATTTTGACTCATTTTGTCCCCTGAATTTATTAAGACTTCCTTTCCTCAAGCATATACTGCGTTTCAGAGTGTGTTTGGTAGCCATTTTTCTGGTGCTGCATTTACTTCCAAGGTTGCCAGATCCCACAAGTGAAACAAGCAGCCAGGTCTATGGAAACAAGCCCAAAGTAGCCTAGTTTCTTAGAATAGGCAGACCTGGCAACCAGGTTTGCCACTTTTGGGACAGCTCTGCACTGTCTGGTTACGTTTGTGTGCATGCACAGACTGAGAAAACTGATAAATTGCTGTAAGGATATACATGCTCCGAGAAATCTGACTGCTGTGCTAAAATCTAGCTTTCTTTGTCAGATTTCTTAATCGGATCTTAATTTTTTAGACCTTAATTCGAATAATCAGTTAAATCAGATTATGATCAAATAATTTATGTAAACACATTCATTGTTTAACTGGTATGTGTCAGGGTATCACCAGTGGCTTTAATGTTGTATCTGATCGGGGCATTAGTCGATTACCAGCTTAATGGTATCAGGTAGGCGTGTGAGATATTGACAAAAGAATGATAACTCGATATTTTCTGTGATTTTGCCGAGAACGATAATTAGACCGTCCTAAATCCTTCAAAAATGGGTTTGTAAAAGTCTTACATTGTAAAACATGGAACCTTTTGTAGTTTATGGACTACAATTTGGCGACATGAGTCCTACAGTTTAGGCAGAGGTGTCTGACTGAAATATTTTCAGCCAGGCAGTGAATATCTTGGGTCTAAATTATTCAAAAGTTGTTTGAATTCATCTCTTTCAACCGCCTGAAATGATGCGGTGTCTTTACAATGTAACTGGTGACAACATTTATGTTTTGCCATCTGTTGCTTTTCTTGTTGTCGGAGGCGTTTTGTTTGTAGAATGATTGTGCTTATATAACGTTATGTAATGTTAAGAGTTATATCCGGCGGCTATACTCAACATTCAGAGCTTGAGCCCCGGTAACGTGACCTCGCGGCGCACCGTGTATTAGCTAAAGGGCTAGGTTGATACTCGATAAGGTCACGTTATGATATTATCGTAGACGATACATATCGCATATCGCACACAAGATCAATTCCGATATTCTTAGCCTGATGTGTAATCTTGACCATCGCAGTTTTGCATTCTTGATGCTGAATAGTAGTGATAGACTGGTGGCATAATAAATCAGCCGTTGGCCACCCTGCTCTGTAAATATCGACATCAGCTATTGAAAACCCATATCGGTTAACCACTACTGAATAGTGGTTAACCCAAATGTTCAGCATGTCCCATGCATACGCCCAAACCCATAGTTCCTGAGCAGTGCTCATTCCAGATTTAAATGACTGCTTAACCATCCCAGAAGCCATTTCTAGCACACGCTCAGCGTGTTCATTTTAAGTCACGTCACGCTGAAGCTGGTCGTGTTTAACAGCTTTCTGAGTGCAGCTGAGAGCCTGCTGACAGAGGATATCTGTGTAAGCCAGAACTGATGGGTCAACCAATAAACTGGCGTACAGACTGAGCTCTAGATGATCCTGCTGTTTCTCACTCGGCGTGCTATCAGAGACGTGGCCTCTTTACCGGCTGACCTCTCAATGCTCCGCACAGCCAGAGATCCAGATCCAGCACCTTACAGAAAGATGATACCTCAGTAATGCCTCTAAGTTAGGGCTCTGTGCCAGCACTCGAGCATCCATTAGACAAATTTGCTCCTGCAGCTCCGTAGAATGCATTTACTCCTCTAATAGAATGGAACCTGTTGCTTTAATAGATTGTGTTGTGCTCATAAATGGCTTGAGGAAATGATGGCTTCAGTCAGGTGCTTGGACGCATGTAAATGATGTGCACTGTGTTAATGCGCCAGCACTATGTTTTAACTCAGTTTAAAGGTTCATTTTTCAAATGAATTACACCAACTTAAGGTCACTTTGACATTGGGTGGATCTATCATGAACGTTATGGTGAGAACAATAATGGCTCTGACCACAAGATGAATCTAAACTCAAACAGCTTAAATCATTCTCATTGTGCCAGAAATGGATTTGATAAGGAAAGTCATACATTTGTGAGTGAAGTGTGTGAAAAAACCTAAAAAAAAACCAAGTGGTACGAATATAAAGTACACACACAAGCCAGATCATTATGAACTCCTGAGGAACTCGCTGGTGGATCTCCACGTGCTGCTAAAACAGCTCAGCACAGACCCTGAGCCCTCTGAAGCTGCTTTGTGCCTCTGGCACCAAGATGTTAGCAGCAGATTCATTGTCCTGTATACTGCAAGGTGAAGGCATCATAGATCAGACTTGTTTGTCCAGGACAACTCCCAGATACTAGGTTGAATTGAGATCTGTGGGAATTTGGAGGCCAGGGCATCACATTGAACCCTTGCTCTATTAATCACACCATTCCCGAGCAAGACATGCAGCTTGGCAGAGTGCATTAACCTGCTAAAAGGGCCCATCAGGGAATGCCACAAATGGTACCTGGTCCATACCGATGTTTGGGTACATGGCACATATCAGATTGGCAACTACATGAATACCCAAACCCAGATTTCTACAGCAGAACATTGCCCAGAGTTTCCACAGTCATACCTCGGCATTTCATCACCTCAGATCTCTCCAAAAGTTGTCTCAGCACTCGTCGTTTGTTCTGCAATGGGAACACTTTCTTAAACTTGTACACGGTGACACGCAAGACTCGATTCAGTCTCACAATAACTATTTAGTCACCATGGGTTCTAAGCAGGTTAGCGATAACAGCAAACCAAAAGGATTTGTTTTTTTCACTTTTAATACATTATTCAATAAATTACAGGAGGTGTTTTACACTTCATTATAAAATAGGCTTTGTGTGAATGATTTTGCCCAATTGTAAGTTAATGTAAGTGTTTTATGCTTGTTTAAGGAAGTCTACACTATGGTAAATGCAGTGTATATTAACCTCCTCGGTTTCTGTTACATTTAACTTGTGATGGATTGTTGGAATGTAGCCCCATCATAAATCGGAGAGCATCTGTACAAAACAGCTCCATTAGTGCAGATAATGACTTATACAAAGCTTTCCGGGGGTCTGGAACGGATGATTTCAGTTTCAATGGATGGAAAGAATTTGCTGAACTCTCGTTGTTTTCGGCACTTCATAATCTTTCTGGAACGAATTAAGTACCGAGGTTCCACTGTACTCACCAGATCCCTTCAGAGATGCTCTGAATGCTGAGATGAAGCTGTTAGTCATCACAGAATAGTGCATGTCTTATATAAATCTTATTAATAACTGAATTTACTCATATGATCCTGTTCAAAAGCTTACGCTTGGTTCTTAACATCATGTGTTGCCCCCCTGCAGCATCCGTGACAGCTTGCAGCCTTCTGTGTAGTTGAGAGTCCGTTGATGTTTTCAGGCACTAAAGCTACCGAAAAGTTACTTCCTTGGTTGTCCTACACAAACTGCAGGTTCTCCTCAAAGTGGCTCAGTGTTGTTCAGGTCCAGAACCTTCACTTATTCTACTGCAGCCACTGAAGGGTCAGCTTGGCCTTGTGCTTTGGATTATTTTCATGTTGGACACTGTGAACCATGAGTAGCTTCCAGCCTGATGACCAGCTGAAATTTATAGCTCACCAGGACGGCACAGTGGTACAGTGGTTGGCGCGGTCACCTCATGGCTCCAGCGTCCACGGTTTGATCCCAGCCTCGGTTGCAGCCAAGGAACCACTTTTTCATAAGGGGAACGGGTTGAAAAGACTAAGATAGGCTAAAACTCCCAAAGATTGGAATGAAGATCAGTGGGAAAGAGGTTTATGGAGCTACTAAGCACTCTATTGTGTGTTGCTACTAAACATATGTTTTCTGTACTCATATTGTAAAGAAATGAGTGGTGAGAACTAGTGATAGACCGACTAATCAGGCTGATTAATGCCATTTTAGAATCAGCAACGGCTGATATCTGCACTCATGTCGGCTGATATTCAAAAATAGTGGGGAAAATGCAGAGAAACTTTGGAGCTCATATGAGATTTATAAGAGATGGTGGGCTTCAGTGAGGGTGGAGCCATTTATGAGAAGATGAAAACTTTTTCCAGTATTACTGCTTTTAACTGGTACTGGGATTAAAACTAAATTTGTGATTTGTGATATTGGCATATATCAGTAGTCGGTCACCCTGCTCTCTAAATACCAGCGTTGGCCATTAAAAACCAACCATCAGTCAACCATTAATGGTAATCTCTCATAGAATCATCCAGGAGCGTATGTGCACAACCTGAAACTATAATATTAGCAGGAGACAAGTGAGAAGCTTTAACTAGACATGGCTAAGAACACTGATGTGTTTCAGTTACACTCTAGCTCAGCAAATGTACATTACGTTTGAAAAAAGAAAAGAAAAGGAGGGCTTAGTAGTGATCTCATCAAGTCTGTGATGTGGATGTACTACATCATGTAGTATTAAGCTTCTACTGGGAATCGTGGTAATGACTGTAGTTGTCAGAATGTGCTCCAGCGGCTTTGTTTTGCAAGGGATGAATTGCGGCGTGACTGTGATCACTGTTATGCGAGTGTAAATTCATTTGATTAATGAACTCCCTGGTGAAGAGATGATTTCTTTCCAGCAAAGTTACACAAACCTTTAGTGAAAGCGTAGGATTTATTTAAAAGCCATTGGGATTACGCTTTGTATCAGAGTCAGAAAACTGCTTTTTGTAAGTGACATCCTCTCATATTGCTGTACCACCCAGTAGGCATAGTCTTATGCAAAAGCTGATTGTTTGTTTTACATGAAACAAAGGTAACTCGAGTTTTGCAGGAATCAGATTGCATGAACAAATGGCAGCAAATGAAAGATCGAACAGTGTGAGCACCTGTCTGAATGATCCGGCGGCGGTTTTCTAAGCACTTCATTGACTTGTTAATGGTTCATTAAAATTGATTAGGTAATTGCTTAATTGTTACTGTGCAGTGTTGATACTCCAGACCTAGAAATTCACGTCCAAGGTTCAGGTGCTCGGGGGCACGGTGGCAGATCACTAGTCTACCAGAGTTATGGTTCTGATGGAGTGATTGCTTTACAGCCAGGTCGGGCAACATGCAAATGCAAAATTGCAATGCAAAAGTAATGCTCGTGCCCCATCCAAAGAGCATGGACCCCATGAATTTTGCTGTTCTCTGGACCCTGGCTGGGATACATACAATAAAATTTACTGTATTAACAGACTTAGCATACAAAGGGTGTGCAAACTTTTGAACAGAGTCATTTGAGCAATTTCACTTTCAAGGTTCAAGAATTCAAGATGTACAGTATTGTAAAATACTGAAGAGTAATGAAGACTTGCTGTGGACTGTGGTAGCCTAGTGGTTAAGGTACTGGACTCTGGAGGTGAAGGTCCAGGGTTCAAATCCAACCTCTACTAAGCTGCCATTGTTGGGTCCTTGAGCAAGATCCTTAACCCACCAATGCTTGGATTGTAAGAAATTAGTAATTAGTAATAAAAAGTATGGAAGTTATCCAATTAATTACAAGGCTTAAGGCATAGAGTTATGCCAAGGTGCAGAAATAGGTTCTGTTTAACTTTTACCTCAGTAGATGTTGTGAGTAATGGTGGCTCCATCATGGTCATGGCCTTTAGCAGGTGACTTAAACCACGGCTGCTCAGTTGCGTTGGAGTTGATCGGAATAAGAACATCTGCTTAGTCTTGCAAATGTTAACTTATTTGCATGTAGAAATCAAAACATCACTTGATTTAACAAGGGTGTGTCCAAACATTTAAGGCTCAATGCAGCGTTCCACAGTGAATGCTTGTGCTTAGCAACATAGTACATTACAATAGCATAGTTTGGTCCATTGTTCATCAGCAAACTTGCTTTATATTGTGCGTGAGTGCTTGTGTTTACTTTTGAAGCCTTGTTGACATGGAGATTCACTTCTGGACGCGACACACTGAGCAGCTGCTCTCTCAGCATGCCATTGTCTTTCATTCAATTGAACTATTGAGTTGCCCCTAGTACTGTTTTAGTTTTTTTGTTCCACAGAGCCAGCAGGTCGTTCTGTTCATTCACCTCTCAGTGTGGCAGTGATGCAATAGCTTGTTCACATTTACAAGAAACGTTTCACTCGGACGTATAGAATGTTTGCGTTTTCTAGCAACATCTCAGATGTCTGCTTAATGGCAGAGTTAAGACCCAGTGTTGATTTTAATCAGCGCTTGGGATGTAAATACAGGATGTATCTCGACACCCAGGGCTCCAGGTGATGAGAGGTTTGATTTAGATCTACAGAACAGCTTCACATTTTCCACAGATTCTTCCTGTCTTGTTTGCACGTGTCTCAGTAGGAGCAGGACATGGACTGGAAATATGGTTATACTTCTAGTAGTCTATAACATGTCAAGAAGTCAGGAAGATTTTTATCTTTGGACAGGAAAGACGGTGGACACGGCGCACTCCACGCCAACTGCAATATAACTTGACTGGCATGTCATGCGTTTAGAGAGGTCGTAGGACTGTAAGGAATGAATCATTCCATTAGCCATACAATAGAGTGAATACAGATTTCAGTACTGTAGGGCTGGCTGTATAGCTCAGAAATTAAAGTTAAAGTCTTATCTGCTTTACCCACCAAATTTGGACAAGTTCGAATTGTCTTTTTACAAATATGTAGATATCAGAATCGCAATTGGGAGAGAATTCATCACACAACACGTTTCACATGCCTTGGCCTCACCTGGACTGTTTTTCTTGCTGTCCAAGTTGTTAGGAAGTAAGAGCGGAAGGAGCATTGGTATGTGGTTACATAATCATTCTTGCTACAGATTATAAATGATTAGAAATTGTATTGGGATTTCCTGTATTGGAATGTATGATTTTGAATTTAGAGAACGTTCAAATTTGATTTTATTTTAACAGAACTACAGCTCAGATCATGAGATGGCTCGCGCTCGAGGGTTGGATATCATTTGCATTTTATCGATTCTGATTCTGCTCATCAATTCCAGTTCTAATCGATTCTAAGTTTTGGTTCCAAAATGGTGGAAAAATGTGCCCAATGTGTTTAGATATGAATAATATTTTTGTTTTTGTTTTTTTAGATTTCAATTGTGTGAATTTGGGAATTTTAGCCATTTCGGGCCAACAAGAAAAGAGTATTACAGCCTGGCTCAAGCCTAAAACACTTAACGTGAGCAAAGCTTAGTGATTTAATGTACCAAAACAATGACATAGGAACACTAAACTTCTCTTAATTACTACCTGGGATGTGTACTGTCTGCTGCTGAAATGATGAACCTGTGGTCTAAAGGGACAGTAATCATTGTTACGTTCAGCCTTTTACTTATAATAGGTTTAAATGGGAAGAAAAAGACTTAACACTAAAATGATTATTTTCCTTTTGACAGCCAAAGTGGAGCCAAAGTTTTCACAGCTTTTGAGCGTCCATATTCTCTAGTGGACTGTAAAAGGGTCGCACCAAAAGTGAAAGGAAAGATTTATAAGAGAGTAGTGAGACCAGCCTTGTTGTATGGCTTAGAGGCCGTGGCACTGACAAAGAGACAGGAAGCAGAGCTGGAGGTGGCAGAACTTAAGATGTTGAGGTTCTCTTTAGGAGTGTCTAGGGTGGACAGGATTAGGAATGAGATCATCAGAGGGACAGCACAGAGGTTGGAAAATTGGGAGACAAAATTCGAGAGGGAAGACTGAGATGGTTTGGACATGTGCAGAGGAGGGATAGTGGATATATTGGTAGGAGGATGTTGGAGATGGAGCTGCCAGGCAAGAGACGGAGAGGAAGACCTAAGAGGAGTTATTTGGTTGTGGTAAATGAAGATATGCAGGGAGTTGGGGTGAGAGTAGAGGACGTGGAGGACAGGGTGAGGTGGAAACGTTTAACTCGCTGTGGTGACCCCTGATAAAGGGAGAAGCCGAAAGAAGAAGAAGACTGTATCAAAATAAAACTACGTGACATGGTTACATGACTCACCAGTGATGATAGATAGGTGCCTGCTTACATACGTATTTTTCAACAGTCGCAGACCCACCCCTCACGAGCCCGAATATGACAATATAGGGTTAAAACCAATAAACAAAAGATGAGTTTTTATTTGATATTTGCTCAAATGCATGTAAATGGGAATTTCTTTACACTCAGGTACAACATAAAACACTGTTAGTTGCCAGTGTGTTACAACAATATCCAGTATTATTCAAGAGAATTGTGGGCTTCTGTTTGGGGAAGGCTGTTAGAAAATGGTTTGAGTGTAGCATGAAAGAAATTGCTAGCCCAGCACGAAGTGCTGAACTAAACCACATCAGACACCTTGGATCCTGTCCTTATCCGTCTCTGACATCTTAATGCTGAATGGAAGCAAATTCCCACATTCATGTTTCAATTGTCACATCAGCAAATTATTAGAGTCAATTAAAGTTCATGGTTTTGGACACGATCTTGAGGTACCTGTTGGCTTTTTGGAGGTATCAGTTGCAGCCTTTTTCTCTAGAGTGTATGTACGTGTATATCGCTCATAAGGCTTTCAGTCTTGTAGTCATG
Source organism: Ancistrus triradiatus (assembly GCA_025084515.1). Taxonomy (NCBI): domain Eukaryota; kingdom Metazoa; phylum Chordata; class Actinopteri; order Siluriformes; family Loricariidae; genus Ancistrus; species Ancistrus triradiatus. The sequence continues at coordinate 1,634,061 of JAJAGP010000003.1, read as the reverse complement.
ATGCAGTAATACAGGATATGTGCATAAAACATTCTAAGCATCAGAAGAGCTATACGTGTCTGAGCAGTGAAGGCATGGCCACCATGTTGGGTTGTTTATCCATTAACAGGGAATATATGGGTCTGTGAGAATTCTCCCATTCGTCAGCTCTAATTCTGCAGAATGGCATTTGCCTTTTATTGACAAAGCAGGAAAAATAAGATGTACATCTGAAGAAAAATTCCAGCTTTTGTCTTCAAAGCCAGCAAGTGTTCAGCGTCGGAATAAGTGCACCATCATTGGAAAAAATGAAAAAGGCAAAATAAAAGCTTCACACACAGTTAAGGCTGCAGAACATGTTTCAGTGTTTGATTTTTCTTATCATCAGTTCTATCGAAAGTCCACTGCATGACTTAGTTTTGTTAACACAAATCATGCAACAAGATCGCTGACACAACAGTGCTGATGTCTCAGTCTGGTTGCTGTCTGTTAAATTCATGACTTCGAGTTCCTATAAGTAGCATTATTTCAGTTCATTCCTTCTTGCTTATATACAGTACTGTGCAAAAGTCTTAGGCCATTATACGATTTGTTGCTTTATCAGTGGTATATTGACCATTTATAACAATGACGACTGGAACGAGAAATTTCAAACTTGGATTCGTCAGTCCATAATACTCTCTTTCCACTGATCTTCAGTCCAACCTTGGTGAGCTTTAGCATATCTTAGCCTTTTCACCCTGTTCCCCTTCCGAAAAAAGTGGTGCCTTTTCCGCTACCCTTCCAGTAATTTGTAATCTGTATGTAGTTTGCTGTCTCTTGCGTATTGTGCCATCTAGAGATGTAGCACGGCTGGTATGGACCCCAGTGTTGGGGTATTTACTCAAAAAATACTAAATTACAAATTACTCATTAGACTCAGTAATCCCATTATTTTTTCCATTACGTTTTACCAACCAGAAAGTATAGCAGCCAATGATCCTTCAAAAGCTCCATTTTAAGAAAAGAAGTCATTCAGATTCAAATTCAGATCAGTTTGTACCGTAGTTGCAGTTTCTCTGGTTTTACCGAGGCAGCTGCACCAATATGGCCAGCAGATTTCTCTAGAGTTTTGACTGTTGTGAAACACAATTTTTTGATGCGACTGGTTCAGATGATTCAAAGCCTAAGGAAGTCTGGTTTCTCCCGTCACCTAGGTGTGGGCACATGTGCAAATTGTGTAAATAGCTGACATTATAGCAGTTTGTGTTCAATACCTTCGGAATAGTTAATATTTTCTTTCAGAAGCATGAGTAATGGTAGTCACTTTTCTTTTGATTAATGAGTAACTGTAATGTGTGACATCACTATTACAGGAAAAGGTATTTGGATTACCGTAAGTGTTACTTTGTACCTCATTACCCCAACACTGGTCGAGACACATCATCATCACACACTGCCCCATACAGTGAAGAACAACAAACATCTCACACAGAGCTTGTCCTGTAAGCCTCCTGCACACACACACACACACACACACACACACACACACACACACACACGGGTTCACACTTGCACTGCAGCAGGAACGAGGGAGGATCCAACTGACATAATGTAACACTGAGTGCACTTAATAATCCGATTACAGTCGGATTTCTGCAGTTATCTTATTATTCAAGTGGTCATGTACACCACGATCTGGAAATCCGACAAAGAGAGCTGGATTTTAATCCAGTAATCAGATTTCTCATAGCATGTACAGTGGTGCTTAAAAGTTTGTGATTTTTCCCTATTTCTGTATAAATATGACCTAAAACCTCATCAGATATTCACAAGTCCTAAAAGTAGATAAAGAGAACCCTGCTCTTCACAACACATGATTGTTTATGTGTATCATGGCAAGAAGGAGATTTCTGAGGACCTCAGAAAAAGAGTTGTTGATGCTCATCAGGCTGGAAAAGGTTACAAAACCATCTCTACAGAGTTTGGACTCCACCAATCCACAGTCAGACAGATTGTGTACAAATGGGGGTACTTCAAGACCATTGTTACCCTCCCCAGGAGTGGTCGACCCACAAAGATCACTCCAAGAGCAAGGCGTGTAATAGTTGGTGAGGTCACAAAGGACCCCAGTGTAACTTCTAAGCAACTGAAGGCCTCTCTCTCATTGACTAATGATAATGTTCATGAGTCCACCATCAGAAGAACACTGAACAACAATAGTGTGCATGGCAGGGTTGCAAGGAGAAAGCCACTGCTCTCCAAAAAGAACATTGCTGCTCATCTGCAGTTTGCTAAAGATCACGTGGACAAGCCAGAAGGTTATTGGAAGAATGTTTTGTGGATGGATGAGACCAAAACAGAACTTTTTGGTTTAAAAGAAAAAGGTTATGTTTTGGAGAAAGGAAAACACTGCATAAGAACCTTATCCATCTGTGAAACATGGTACGGTGGTAGGGTAGAATCATGGTTTGTGCCTGTTTTTGCTGCATTCTGGGCAGGACGGCTTGCCATCATTGATGGAACAATGAATTCAGAATGATATCAGAGAACTTCTAAAGGAAGATATCAGGACATCTGTCCATGAACTGAATCTCAGGAGAAGGTGGGTCATGCAGCAAGACAACGACCCTAAGCACACAAGCCGTTCTACCAAAGAATGGTTAAAGAAGAATAAAGTTCATGTTTTGGAATGGCCAAGTCAAAGTCCTGACCATAATCCAATGGAAATGTTGTGGAAGAACCTGAAGTGAGCAGCTAATGTGAGGAAACCCACCAACATCCCAGAGCTGAAGCTGTTCTGTATAAAGGAATGGGCTAAAATTCCTCCAAGTCGGTGTGCAGGACTGATCAACAGCTACAGGAAACGTTTAGCTGCAGTTATTGCTGCACAGGAGAGGGTCACACCAGATACTGAAAGCAAAGGTTCACATACTTTTGCCGCTCACTAATATGTCATATTGGATTATTTTCCTCAATTAATAAATGACCCAGTGTAATATTTTTGTCTAATTTGTTTAACTGGGTTCTCTTTATCTACTTTTAGGACTTATGTGAAAATCTGATGATGTTTTAGCTCGTATTTATGTAGAAATATAGAAAATTCTAAAGGGTTCACAAACTTTCAAGCACCACTGTGTACCAGTTAGCAAATTTCATTTGGGTTTGGTTTTTTTCATGGTTGCCAGGCCTACTTTTTCTAAAGATTTGGATTTATTTGAGTTCTTTTTCATTGATTGTGCTGGTTTGTTTCTCACAAGATGTGGCAACCCTGGAATTAAATGCAACGAAACGACTATCTAATCACACCCTTTGTGGAGACTCTGAAATGCAGTGTATACTGAGGAAAATTAAGAATTTCATTATTTAATATGGAAGTTTACATCACATTTCTGAGAGATTATTGCAAAGTACAAATCCGATTATTCATTTAAACTGTCCCATGATCTGATTACTCAACCGCATTGTATACTTGTTGATAGGATTACTGACAAAATCTGATCTTCTGCGGTTATCGGATTAGTAAGTGCATGTAAACGCACTCCTTGCTAGAGTATCACTCGTCTTGAGTGAGAGGAACAGTTGTTCTTCAACAACGAACATACTTCAATAATTGTTGTAACGTGGACCTATGTAATTTACGTGAACTCCTTTTGTAACCAATGATGTCCTTTTCTCCTCTAAAGGATTTGTTTCAGAGCCAATACAGGCTACATATTTTGATATGTTGTGAAATATATTGATATATAGTTAGTGTAATAGAATCCTTTTGTGATGCTAGGAGATTGTTGACCACAGTAGATTAATGGAAGTTACAGAGTATTTAGTGGCATCTGGGAGAAGGGTTGGGTGAGCTGGCAAAAATACCATGTACAGATTCACAGTCCACAATATCATGATTATTTTTCATTTTGGTTTTTGCCACTGATTAGTTTGGAACAGAACACAGCAACCAAATGAAATTCTCTACCAAGGCAAATACAGCTCCAGAAAAGAATGCTTTTGTAACATCACCATCTTCAACATTAATAAAATGAAAATGTAAGCAGTTTCATAAAGTAAATCTCATGTTGTAGCTGTCCACCACTAATTCCAGGTTTATATCAGACATTAGATAAGGTTCTGAAGTCCAGCTAGACCATAGTTCAGTAGCAGTGGTAAGATGGTGGATATTCTTCATTTTGAATGCATGCATTTTGTGTACCTCAAAATGGAAGAATTGCGGTGTGTGTGTATACAAGCTTAATTCTATTGTCCTCTACTTGTTCTACTCTCTCATCACCAGACTCCTCATCACTCATTGTCATGTTTTTGGAGGCTCTGTCACTCATTGGTTGGTAAATTAGGATATTTGACTCTATGTTTTGGATTTTTGATGGTTTACCATTTATATTTGTCCTTCAGAAGTAGCAATCCTAAGTGTGATCTTTGGGCTCCCTCTAAACCACGTAAACGGCAAGAGGCATATGACATGAACCTTTTGTCCATGCTGAGGGAAGTCTGAGACGTCACACAACAAGTATGGCCGACTTTTTTTGCTCACCCACTTTACAACCAAAGAAATTCCCACAGCATGTTTTAATGAGGGGTGTGAAAGGATGTTTTGGGATTTGCATGTTGACTCACCGCAGAGAATTCTCACAGATTACTCAGCGTCTTGACATTGAAATAGTGGACGGCGTGTCAGCACAGCGTTTCAGCAGAGTGGAGATGACACTGCACCAGAGATGGTTACACACAGTTCTAGTTGACAGGGAGCTGCTACTCACGAGTGGGAACTGTTTGTATGTCCAAACATGTCCAGTTGTGTTTCTGTGGGCTGGTGGTGACTCATTCATCTAAGCTTCTGTTTTAAAAAAGAAGCTATTACACTTCCCAAGTTTATTCAGCTTTTTCTTTCAAAAGCTGTAGAACACTTGTACATATATACCCTAAATGTCATGATATACAAGTATACCTGAAGAACAAAAAAACTATGGCTGATGGAGATATTCTATTTGATTAAGCATCCAAAAATAAACATTTTTTTGTTTGACACAGTATCTTTGTTAACCAAAGTTGTTCATATAATTGCATGTCTGTCAGTGGGAATGTGAGATGGATTAGTGATTAGTGAGTAGAGTGTCGGGCTGCTTTCTTATTTATTCATCTTGGGTTGCCATGTCAGTGATTTCGGCGCCAATAATAAAATGTGTATATTGTGATGGTTCCCATGTGTTCTCTGTTCAGGCAGATTGTGGAAGCGTTTCATTGGTCAGGATCTAATCAGCATGGCACAGTGCCTCTCAACTCCAGCGTCCCCGGTTCGATCCTGACCTGTGTGGAGTTTGTATGTTCTCCCTGTGTCTGCATGGGTTTACTCCGGGTACTTTGATGTCCTCCTACTTTCCAAAAACATGCATTAGGTTAATTGGTGTTTCCAAAGTGCCCTTAGAGTGTGTGTGTGTGTGTGTGTGTGTGTGTTTGCCCTACAATGGATTGGCACCCTGTCTAGGATTGTTCCTGCCTGGCACCCTGTGCCGCCGGCTAGGCACCGGCTTTCCCGCGAACCTGACTAGGATCGAGCAGATAAGACACTGAAAGAATGAATGAGGTTCTAAAATCATAACTTCCCAGCAATCTTGTCTCAAAAATATTGAGACTTGTGTTCAAATCAAGCCACATTTTGTATGCTTATGCATAGAACAGGAAAGACATGTTTCTAGTTAGTATAAACCATGACACAGTTTATTATAAAATACACAAATAGCCTGTTCAAAAGTCTGTGGACACCAAACATTTTACATTAACATCCAAAACCATGGGCATTAATAATAACTGTTATAAGTATATTATAATAATTCTCATTTATTATTATCCTTTGCACCTGTAACTAGTGCTGGGCATCAGTTACAATTACTGCTACAGATCTGGTACCTTGAGTTCCATACTGATAGCAGAGTGATACTTTTTTTTAATTTAACATTTTGCTCTCTAGCTGAAACAGACAGCTATGCTTTTCCGCTGGCCTCCGTGTGTCCCAGCTGTGCTGTCTGTGTTGACTAGGCACTTATTGGGGTCAAGTCAGAAGATAAACCTGCATACCAGCATGGCTTGGGAGGAAAGGATCTCCCACTTGTCTCTGTTTTTCTATGCATCTTTTATTTTGCTGTGTTTCTGCCTCTAGGTTTCTTCCATGTCTATTTCTGTCTGTCTTTCTTTGTCCTCATTTTAATGGATGAGCTGAACGTGGTTCCCTCTCCACCTTTCACTCAGGTCTATTTTTAGCCCCTCGTGTGCCAAGCTGAGGCGATGCGTGAAGGCAGGGGAGTGTGTCTGGAGCAATGCGATACATGTATGTACACGAGTGTAGTCTAAAGCACAGGCAGCTTTCCTCTGTCTCTGTTGCAATTTGACGAGCCCTAATATAGACAAGGAAGCATGAGTTTGAGAGGACATCACTTGGGCGATGATGCAGTCAGTTGCTGCTTTGGTATTATTAGATATTAGCACAAGTGTTATTGCCCCTGATAATTCTCTTTCAGCGTGAATTATTAATACTCGGTCGCTGTAAAACTTGGCATCCACAGATTAGCAGCTCCATGGCCTCTTCTGTGCAGCCGATTTGCATAGTAACTGGTACATTTGAGAATATTTATTAGACAGACTCTTGTCTTTTTTCCCTAAAGTGCCAATTTAGGTCAGTAATATGGGAAAGGGTGTAGGGATGCACTCAGTAAAGTGTTAGCGCTTTGACATTCTTCCTAATGAAAACATAATTTAGCGAACTGACAGATGGTTATGATGTGAAGGTACACCTTGAACTGTGTGAGGGATTTGATGTGTGTAATGAGCACAGTATATTTTGTAATGAGTTTAATTTTGTGTATGTAGTGTGTGTTCAAGAGTAGGGATGTGTGATATTGGCAAAAATATATATATCAATATTTTCTGGGATTATTTCAATGGCAATAATTAAACAATACTGTGTAGCAGTGTATGTCTTCGGTCTAAAGTATTCAAAAGTAGTTTGAACCGATCTTCTCAACCCCCTAAATTCTTTTGCAATGTCCGTAGTGACAGGATTTTTGTCTTGTTGTTTGTTTCTTTTCTTGCTGCAAGGCATTTTTTGTAGAACGATTTCACTAAAGTCTGTGCTGATCCTCTACCTGGTTTAAGCCTGTCATGGACAGCTGAAGTTTGTCGTAGTCATATTCTGCACAGTGGTTAGTTCGCAGGGGGTGTCTTTTATACAGATAATGAGATCAAGCAGGTGCCATTAATACAGGTAACCAGTGGAGGACAGAAGAGCTTCTTAAAGAAGAGGTTACAGGTCTGTGAGAGCCAGAAATCTTGCTTGTTTGTGGGTGACCAAATACTTATTTTCCACCATGATTTACAATTAAATTCTTTAAAAATCCTACAATGTGATTTCCTGGAGTTTTTCTCTCATTTTGTCTCTCATAGTTGAAGTGTAGCTATGAGGAAAATTACAGACCTCTCTCATCTTTCTAAGTAGGAGAACTGGCACAATCAGTGGCTGACTAAATTGTGAGTGTAGATGTTCAGCTAACTACACCCATCTGAGCTTTCCACTAGTTGTACACCATGATGGCACTGATCTTGGGTGATGAGCTCTGCCCATTTTAATTAATACCAAAGCTGTTCTATGTTCTTGAGGTCAGACTCTGTACAGGCCAGTCAAGTTCTTCATCAGTCAGACTCCGCAGTATCATTTCTTGATGACTCTTTGTTTGCATTGAGGCATTGTGATGCTAAAACAGGAAGGCATTTCCTTAAAACTGTTGCCACAAAGTCGGGAGACAGAGTACTTTTGTATGTCATTGTAAGCTGGAGAATTAAGGTTTCCTTTTGTTGAAAATGAGAGGCCCGACAGAAACCTCAAAAGTCTGTAGAGTTCTTACCATAGCTGTCAGAGGAAGCTGTACACCACTCCTGTCATGGCATTGTGAGTGGTGGTCTTAGTAGTGTGTTGTTTCTGAGCCGTGGAAACCTAGTCCATACAGTTCTGAACAGATGTGAACAAAAGTGTGAGCTTGTGTGGCATACCACATTGTGATCGACCTGCTGTAGCTACTAAATGCTTCCAATTTGCAATAATTTGCCTAGTTGCCTAAGGACATGTTTACTTGGGCTTATATTTGACATTGAAAAGGTGACATCCTGTGAGTGTCCTATGTGATAGTGACAAAATATGGTATGGCGATATTTTCTGGGATTTTGTCAACGATAATTAGACGATACTTCGCGTCCTTCAGAAATGTGTTGGTAAAAGTATTACATTGCACTAGCTTGCTCTTGTTAATAGGATATTAATTGTTGCTTACTAATGATATCATGTAGGGTTGGGTATCCAAACCCAGTTCCAGTTTGGAGAAAATGATAAGGCTAAATGCAGTATGTGTTGAAAGTTGATCTGTTGTATGGGACTGTGGTAGCCTAGCGGTTAAGGAACTGGACTATGGACCAGAAGGTCCAGAGTTCAAATCCCACCACTGCTAAGCTGCCACTGTTGGGTCCTTGAGCAAGGCCCTTAACCCACAACTGCTTGGATTGTAAGACTGTATCAATTGTAAGTCGCTCTGGATAAGGGCGTCTGCTAAATGCCATAAATGTAAATGTAAAGGAGGTTGCAGCTCCAACATGGCCAACATCTAAGACGCCAGTATGATACTGAGCTTCAGGACTGTACCAGGTTTGACCGATTGTAGTATCCTGTCTTACTACTGGTTATAAGTACTGTCTACTGCTGAAATGAAGAACCTGAGATCCAAATGGAAGGTCATCATTGTTATGTTGAGCATTTTTCCCAATTGAACGTAATAATGATGACTTTCCATTTGGATCACATGTTCATCATTTCAGCAGTAGAGCTTACTTATGATCTGTAGTAATCGAGAGAGGTTTGGTGTCCCTAGGTCACTGGTTTAGTCCATTAAGCCACATTAAGCTGACTTATAATAGGTTTTAATGGGAAGAAAAAATGTCAAATGTGAAAATGATTAGTTTATATGAATTATATTATTTAAATCCACACATTTTTTCACTATTTTGGAACCAAAACCTGAAATCGATCAGCAGAATCCTAATCGGAATCGACAAAATGCAAGCGATACCCAACCCATAAATCTAGCTGCTTCTTTGTGGAAGGCTTCTAAACAGCATTTCTGTTTATTTTAATCAGATAGTCCCTAAACATCCTGGCTTGAGTGTTTACTCTGTCAGCCCTACAGTTTATGACTGCAGCGTTATAGTTCCCATCAGCATCAGGCAGCAAACTGCTGTGTAATGCTTCAGTACTCCGTAGTGGGTATATGTATGCTGATGAGACAGCCTTGGGAATCCAGTCTTTGTTACGGATATTTAGTATCTGCTACTGTAGCTGTGCAGTCATGGTTGTGACAAAATGACATGGAAAGACTTGCATGACAGGCAGCATGAAAAATAAAGCGGCTTTGAATGGATTTGACCAGGCATTTGCAGAGTGTAATGACAGCTGGTGTCCTGCTGTGTTGATATGCACACAGGAGTTGGAGAGGGTTGCACTGAAGTGTGCGAGTCGTTTTATTTTTCCTCTCATTTGTAATCGCCTGGATATCTGAAGGATCGAGAACTGAATGTAAGAAATGCAAAAAAGTATGTGTATAGGTCTAGCCAGGAGAAGGGGATGCCTCGGTCTGCATTTCTGCTTGTGCTTACTGGCTGGAGCCGAAGGTAGGAGGAGCTTCCTGGCTGCTGCAGCATGGTCTGGAAGGGAGGGAGAGGAGGAAAGGAGGATGAATGCATCAGTGCCATAGAGAGAGAGAGAGGGTGAGAGAGAGAGGGTGAGAGAGCGAGTGAAAGGAAGGGAGGGAGGCTGGCTGTGCTCTCTGCACCGCACCACACTCTCCCTCATTACCATTCCAGACACTGGCTTCTCTGAGGAGAGCCCTCGCGCTGTTTGAAATGCCAATCACCCACCGCTGGCCGCGCTTTCATCCTCGATCACAAGCGCTGAACACAGACAAGTGGGAGCCTGGCAGATACTGAGGAGGTTTCCGGCTTGCCCATCACCGGCCGACAAAAGTTACTGTGAAGAAGGCAAACAGAGGGACAGCACTGGTTAGGAGAGCTGGATCTGGACTGAACTGTTTGATCAGCAGCGGACTAATCAGTATTAAGAAGACAGATGGGATCCTGTAATCAGAGTGGTGAGAACTCCACTTCCTCTACTTCTTCTCCATTCTGACTCTCTGGGCATTGGTCTGTCCAGCTCCATCACAGCTGTGTTTCTCTTAGATAAGACCGGCCTGAGGAAGTTGAGAGAGAAGGTGTGGTACCCTGGTACGTCCTGCCCTGATTGGGTTCCCTGCCTCTCCTAGAAGAGACAGTACGTGCCCTGAGAATTTGAGGCTGAGATTGTGGGATTGTGGTCGAGTTGTTTCGGACGCGACGTTCTGGGAGCTTGCCGAGTACAAGCGTGCTCATAAACATTAGAGAACTTCTCGTGTTCCTGCCGACATGGCGGACACAGGCACGTCTGCCGGGATCAGCAGCAGAAGTCTGGGCAGCGTTTGCTGAGCTAGACCTCCTGAGGAATCCCTCCTAGTGTGCCTCTGTACTCGTTCAACAAGATGAATTCAACTGAGCTGAACCAAAGCAGCGTGACCTTCTGCCTGCTGGACATTGGCTACTCCGAGGTCTTCAACACCTGCCTGCTGGAAGTCGCGGTCATCCTCTTTCTCACTGTGCTCATCATCTCCGGGAACCTGGTGGTGATCTTTGTGTTTCACTGCGCGCCGCTGCTCAGCCACCATACCACCAGTGCTTTCATACAGACTATGGCGTACGCTGACCTGCTGGTGGGTGTCAGCTGCCTCATCCCGTCCTTGTCCTTGCTACACCATCTGGAGGGGCTGGATGAAGAACTTACCTGCAAGGTCTTTGGTTACATGGTGTGCGTGCTGAAGAGCGTCTCCATGGCCTCGTTGGCTTGCGTTAGCGTGGACCGTTACGTGGCCATCACGCGGCCGCTCTCCTACGCAGCCCTGGTGACCCCGTGCCGTCTCCGCGCCTGCATCGTGCTTATCTGGATCTACTCTGGCCTCATCTTCCTCCCTTCCTTCTTCGGCTGGGGCAAGCCAGGATACCACGGTGACGTTGTCGAGTGGTGCTCATCCTCTTGGGGAACCCAGCCGCTCTTCACCGCCTTCATTGTGGCGGCACTGTACGCGCCTGCCGCCCTGACGGTGTGCTTCACGTATGCGCACATTTTCCGCATCTGCCGCCAGCACACCCGGCAAATTAGCGAGCGCCGGGCAAGATTTGGCCCGCAGGAGACGGAGGCAGGCGAACCAGTCTGCCCAGACAAGCGCTATGCTACTGTTCTGTTCCGCATCACTAGCGTCTTCTACCTGCTGTGGCTGCCGTACATCATTTACTTTCTCGTGGAGAGCGCCGGAATATACCGACATCCTGTTGCGTCCTTCCTGACCACGTGGCTAGCTATCAGCAACAGCTTCTGCAACTGCCTCATCTACAGCTTGTCGAACAGCGCCTTCCGCAAAGGCCTCAAGCGCCTCTGTCTGATCTGCCTGCAGCGCAAAGACACCAAGAAATCCCCGGGTTTGCCACCGGCTCCATCTCGTCCGGCTTGTCATGTGTAGTGGCCTCTGGATTGGGAGTGCGTTTTGCGTCTCGCCAGCACGTCTCGGTTAATAGAAACGGGCTTTTTGTTGGCGGCTGGGTGGCAACCCAGCGGTTTGCGCTGGGCAAGGTCATGGATGCCTGACTACGTCTAAAGTAGCAGCAAATCTCCGTGGAAGAGGAGTAACCCATCGTCGAAATTGTCAAGTACGAAGGGGTAGTTACAGCTGCTGCCTTTGAGCGGCGCTGAACGAAACAATTGTCTTCGTAAATTATGAAACGCGTCGTTGTCGTAACACACTGGTGTATGTTAATAGAAAAACATTTTCGTAACGCTTACACAAGGTCGTCTGAATGGTCACATGGCCTCCGATTTAAACAATGAACAGCTTATTAGCGTTCATCAGCTCTGACCTGCTGGTCCAAGGGTGATCCTCTGACTAATTCGTTTCTACGTGATCTCTGTGAGCTTTTGTCTTCTGGACATTTTGTGAAGTGAAAGCTATTAATAATCGGGCTGATATGCTGAATTTCCGACTTCTTCCCCTAAGCTCCTTTCTTCACTATTTCTGGGATTGTACAGCTTTGCCTCTGGTCACAGGATGAGTGTATGAACAGAAAACAAATGAGCTATTCTGGCTGACTCCAGATTACACCAAGATGCACTTTTTCACCATTAGACACGGGACTGTATTCCCTCTGCAGAGGGTTTTTTTTCCCTCTACGTGTTTGCCCTCTCCCCTTGGCAGCGGTCCGACTGTTACGTAGCAAAGGATAAATGTAGGATGACCAGCTCAAGGGGAGAATCTTGTGCTGACCAATATTTTTCTTTATTTCTCTCTTCTTTTTCACGTCCATTCCTAAAGGCCAGTGACTAACTTGGTAACATGGCTTTCCTAATACCTTGCAGCATCTGTGTAGCACAGCTGTCTTTGTATGTTCGGTTTACAAGCCAAGGCTTTGTAGGGTGAAATGGATTCAGAAAGGTGGACTGGGAGTATTTTAACAATGCCACTAAAGATATGTCGGGTTACACTTAATATGACGTCACATTTCTAACAGGTTACATGGCTCAGAGAGCTGATGTGGCCCAGACAGGGCTGGTAGAAACCTGAATAGAAGCCGGTGTGAACTTTGTGACACCATTACGCATTTAGCGAACGCACCTGGTATTAGGACACAAACACGAGCGAGCTAAAATTAAGGCTGTGTCTGATGCAAAAAAGAGTCTACAGGGCTGTGGTTTAGCGAGAATTGCATCCCCTGATGTCTTCTGTGTGTTATTCATCGGGACCGGACCTCTCTCCCACACACAACACTGTACATAATTCATAATTTATATGTGAAGGTGCCAAGAAAATGGAGGACACTGGAATTCGCCTCCTACCGTCGTCTCTCCGGTATCCATCTTCCTGTGAGCATCGTCAGTCTGTTGTCACACTGGTCAGAACTCGAGCGGTACTGTCATATATGCGATAGCTAGCTTTCTCTTCTAGTTGACCAAAGTAAAAAAATATTTAATGGTTTTCTAAATAGTTGTATATGAAAAAGAAGGAGCTCATGAATGAGTTTAATGCCTTTCGTCTTTATGCAGTAGTGTTTTGACTCTGTAATGTGGGCTTTGTGTGCTTTGAAAGAATATTTATTATATTAGGAAACTTAAAGACGTAAAGAGTGTTTTATATAGAACTGTGACAGAGATGCTCTAATTTTCTCAAAGCAACAGCCGGTTTTGTCCGGCAAATCCGATTTATTTTTTACATCAACACTTTAATGCATGCCTGATAGATGACCTCTAGATTTCCTTTTTATACATGAGAGTACCGTGACATAGAAAGAAAAAGCTGTCTTTGTACTGAACTTGGTCGAGACTGTTCCTTAACTGCCATGTTCCGGCAGGGCGCTGTGCAATATATCCATTTTAGACTTTTTTGGCCTCAGTGCTGAGTGAGAGGGTGGGACGACATATCGAATACAATAGAAAAAAAGGGCTTTTATTTGTTCCAAGCGTTCCAGCTGTTTGAAGCTCAGATCTCGATCTGGTGGCCTCTGGCCATGTGTGGAGTTCAGACTGTAGCTGCAGTGTTGAGCGAAGCAAGTGTAAAATCTTAACTCCGGAGTCATTTTCAGTCCTTTCCACTGCTTGTGCATGACTCTTGTGACTTTCGTGTGCGTTACGCAAAGGAGCGACGAATGTTTGCCTTCTCCTTGATGTTTCGATATTGAAGACGGTTGCCGATGCGACGTTTAAAGTTTATTTCTCTTCTCGCACCGAGGTGTGTTCAGTCAGATTGTTTTCGAAAGGCTGAACCTAGCAGTGGGCGAGATGGCAAATATATTATGTTGTGATGCATGAAGATATTTTTCACTGTACATACTATTTTGTTTGGCTGACGTTTCGCTCAGAAAGGCTCCAACAAAAACACCGGAGCCATATGAGAGCTGTGAGTTCAGAGAATTTATATCAACATGTAATAAACCAGGACAAATTGAAATATTTGATAGAAAAACAGTTTAAAGTACTCCAACTTCAAAACATTGTATTTAAATGGTTATCCACTTAACTCTGACTAGATGGATTAGTGTTTGGATAACATTTATTATTAAAAATGATAAGGATTTAATGATTTAAATCAAGACCACATTGCTACAATCTGGCCTCGAACAAGTACATGCTATTTCATCAGCATTTAGCTAGACAGCTAATGTTTGATATGGGCCCATGGTACATAAATTGTTGTTGTGGTAAACTGACATTTTTGGCTGCCTTTGAGAAGAATACTCGTCTACTGAAATCTTCATGGTTACCTGTAGTCAGGTAGCTGGCTGGCTAGTTTGCCTGGAGGCTGCGTTTTATGTAGTGTACCAAAAATAGTAACAGCACCATTGAGAATACATTACATTTCCATATATACAAAAGCACTGTGTGATCCTCCATTTGCATTGCTCTGAATGTATTGGGCATTTTCTATAACCGTGAACAGCAAATGGTTTCAAGTCATTTACAATAATTCCACTATGTCTAGGTCCAAATGCTTAGTAACAGCTAATTGTCTTCCAGGACAGTAAACTACTCAGTTCTGTGTCCAACACGGTGCCTGATCGCAGCATATTGGCGCTATTCATCGTGAGCCGAGCCTCACAGTCGCTTCAGTGAAGCGGTGCGTCTCAGCGTGACCTTTCATGATGCTTCAAGCAGCTCTGGAGCTTCACAGCCCACCTATTCTGGTGCTACAGCCATTATGGAGATCTGGTGCTTGTAGTTCAGTTCAGATACGAGTTGTTTTCATTGCAGAGAAAACAATAAGAGGCCCTGCTGCCTAACGAAAATGAAACAACTGGCTTGGTTGGTCCACTGTAAATGGGTACCGATTATCACATGGTGCTGTTTTGTAACAAAGTTGCGAATGTGTGGCTGTTTCCATTGTGTAATATAACAAAACACTCCGGCTTGTGCTCGCCATGTCGAAGCCGCATCATGCCATCCAAATGTTGATTATTTTCCTGAACCGGCATGGAGCGTCAGCTTGTATTCCTGACGTACTACATAGTACAGTGGTATGGGGTTTCGGTCACGTACTAAAATTTTATTTGAACACTCACATAAGTAATTCTGGGTAACAGTTATAGTGGGGCAAAAAGTATTTAGTCAGCCACTGATTGTGCAAGTTCTCCTACTTAGAAAGATGAGAGAGGTCTGTAATTTTTTATCATAGCTACACTTCAACTATGAGAGACAAAATGAGGAAAAAAAATCCAGGAAATCACATTGTAGGAATTTTTAAAGACTTTAATTGTAATCCTGTGGAAAATAAGTATTTGGTCATACAAAAGTTCAACTCAATACTTTGTAAACATAACTTTTGTTTGCAAATGACAGAGGTCAACGTTTCCTGTAAGTCCTTCACCATGTTTGCACCTGTAGCTGGTATTTTGGCCCATTCCTCCATGCATATCTCCTCTGAGCATGATGTTTTGGGGCCACACGGAACTTCAACTCCCTCCACACATTTTCTATGGGGTTTGAGTCTGGAGAGAAACCACACTGCTGTAGGCCACTCCAGGACCTTGAAATGCTTTTTACGGAGCACTCCTTCGTTGCCGGAGCAGTGTGTTTGGGATCATTGTTCATTCTGGAAGACTCCAGCCCACGTTCCATCTTCAATGCTCTCACTGATGGAAGGAGGTTTTGGCTTAAAATCTCATGATACATGGCCCCGTTCATTCTTCCCTTAACACGGATCAGTCGTCCTGTCCCCTCTGCAGAAAAACAGCCCCAAAGCATGATGTTTCCACCCCCATGCTTCACAGTAGGTATGGTGTTCTTGGGATGCATCTTCTTCCTCCAAACACGACGAGTTGAGTTTTTCCCAAAAAGTTCTATCTTGGTTTCATCTGACCACATGATATTCTCCCAATCCTCTTCTGGATCATCCATATGCTCTCTGGCAAACTTCAGACGGGCCTGGGCATGTACTGGCTTAAGCAGGGGGGCACGCCTGGCACTGCAGGATCTGAGTCTAAGTAGGAGAACTTGCACAATCAGTGGCTGACTAAATACTTTTTTGCCCCTCTGTATTCCACGGGTCTACCTGTATTAAATATGACTTGATTTAATATGAGGGAACGCTTGTCCACTTGGGTCCTATTATTTTTATGAGGATAAGGTACCATTTTTCTGGGACAGCAAACTGGTTATTATTCTACATACTCGGATATTTCATAATTAAAGACTTCTGTGTGATTTTAAATGATATGTTCAGGAATAATTTAAGGCCTGGTGCATATCAGGCAGCAAAATAAACCGGTAATAAGAGAACTGGTAGGTTAATACAAGTTTATTCAACATAAATCAATGATTATTTTATACTGATTCTTAAACATGACTGTTTTTGAGACATGTCTGGAACCTCACACTGAGTTATGGATCCTTAAAGATTTGTCACAAAAGTGCTTCAGCTCACGCCCATACCTTTGCTTCTCTACAATAATGTACAGATAAAAAGGTATTTATTAGCAGATGCCAGATCTCAGTCTAACTATTCAGTCTGTTATGGAAGTGAATCACCAGGCTTGATAAGTCTTTGAATGCAAACAGATCCACCGAGTTATGAAGCTCCCACAGCGAATGATACTCAAAATGACAACAAGAAAGTCCATCATGAGTGTTTAGATCATTTACACAAATATATCCAGTCTATGTTAATATATCACAATATCTATATTTTGTCATTTTGCCCTTGCACTTGTTTTTTTGTACTTTAACAAAACACAACCTGCAGTAATTCTGAATGTCTTTCTAGTGCTGTACGTTTGATAACAATCGTATCTTAATTCTTGCCTTGAACATGACTCGAGCGACTTTGCTTACTGAGGCGCTGTGAAGGTTTGGACCACTACAGTTTGAATGCTTGTGGACATTATATGAAGCGTATTTGTCTATGGAGCTATGGATGCTGGACTGAGTGTGTATATTAGTGTTTTTTTCTTAATGAAGGAGAAGATATGTGAAATATCCCATGTGTATCTTGATGTCAAAACCTTTGCACTGGTCAAATTAGAGGAATGGTCCCTGCGTTGATGTCATTTTTGGGACATTTTGATGCCAGCATTCCCGGTTCCTTTTTTCTTTATTTGTTTTGTTACTTCATGCTGAACTTTTTTTTTCTTTCCTGTGGGAAAAGCACTCTGTTCTCGCAATCAAAGTCAAGGGCTAACCTCTCCAGGGAGCTCCTCTCCCATGGTGCCCTGCCCTGCTCCGTGCCGTATTAGGATGTAGGACCTTGATGAGGCATGGGGCTAGAACAGTGCGTGTTTCTTCCTCGGCAAAAATGCACTTGGACACACTCGTACGCACACTCTACTCGGAAATCTCTGTAGGATCTAACTTTAGCTCCTTATTTGATTTGCTCAGACATGTTTGAAACTCGAATAGATTGCTTGTGAGCCACCTTTGCATAAGTGTTTCTGATTTTTCACCTCAAAATGTCCCAAAAGGTTTTGCCTTCAAGATATTTTCACAGAATGCTGTTAGACCACTGTTGAGTGTCTGGACTGAAATGGTTGGACTGTTAAATTTGTCTTTACTGTATTTTTCAGATGACTTGGTGTTAATATTTGTCTGGTGTGTAATACGTGTGTAGCTGAGGTACTGCTCTACTGTACCTTTTTGTAATGATGTCATGTATGTTTTAGAAAATTCATGTCAATTATATTTATATACTGGTATATCTGCACTGAGGAAATAAATGTGATCCTGACAATGTTCCCATGCGCTGTCTGGCTGTCTGTCTCTCTGTCTGTCTGTCTGTCTGTCTGTCTGTCTGGCTGTGTACATGCAGAGTCAAAGCTTGGGGACCTCCAGTCGAACCTCAAGGGTACGAACAGTCCCTCAAATGTACAAATTTATTAGAATTAGAATAACCTATGAAAATTCTTTTCATTCGGTTTATGTATATAATAGTAGTAAAGTCACAACAGTGCAACTGTTTAATATTGTATTGTTTTGAGAGAATACTTACAGTTGAGGCATATTATGATGAAGGCCAGGACTTTGACTTGGCCTTTCCTGAACTTTAGCTCTGTACGTCTTTAAGAATTCATTGGTAGGATGACTTATCTGCTTAGGTCATTGTCTTGCTGCCTGAGCCATGTCTGTTTCTTTACAAAGACATAACACTTCTCATTTAAACCAAGATGTTCTATTTTTTGTATCGTCCGTCCACAGAACTTTTTCAGTAGCCTTCTGACCTTTCCATGTGATCTTTAGCGAACATCAGGTGGGCAGAGAAGTTCTCTTTAGAGAGCAGTGGCTTCTCTTTGCGCCCTGCCATGCACACCATTTGTTGTTCGGTGTTTTCCTGATGTTAGACTCATGAACATTAACATTTAGTTATTGTGAGAGGCCTTTAGTTGCTTAGAAGTTATTCTAAGTGACATAGTGACCTCACTGACTGTTACAGACCTTGCTCTTGGAGTGATCTTTGTGGGTAACCACACTGGTCTTGACCACATTTCCTCCATGTGTACACAGTCTGCCTGAGGAATGGTAGAGCGAAATACTCCCTCGGAATGTTTACAGAGCTATTACACCATGTAGGCATGTAGCCCTAATTTGGGAGGTCCAATGCACGCAGTATGTGCATGGAGTTAAAGGTGGGTGATATGGCCAAAGTCATTTCTCACGGTATGTCATTTATATCGCCGTACCAGTATATTTCTCAATGTAGTCATCTGGGAGGAAAACAAAATAAGGCTTATTCAAAGAATGTGTAAATTGCTATTGCAAGGTATTTGACCACATTTTGAAATCTTCTTTGGAACTATAGTTTTCCTGTGGATTGAGAGGCATTTGATGTGGCAACAGTGCATCCATTGGAGGCGTGCAATACAATAGGGAGGGTTTTGGGAGGGGTTGTATGACCCTGGGAGGTTTACTACTGAAAAAATGCAGACATCAGACTATTGTTGTTCACATGATGGCAGGATTGGTTGAGCATACTCCTAATAACTATAATGTAATGATTACATGCATCAGTGACAGTTGTAGCAGCTTTTTTAGTGTTTGCTACATTAAGTTTTGTGCAGTTCCTTTGTCTCCAGT
Organism: Ancistrus triradiatus; assembly: GCA_025084515.1. Taxonomy (NCBI): domain Eukaryota; kingdom Metazoa; phylum Chordata; class Actinopteri; order Siluriformes; family Loricariidae; genus Ancistrus; species Ancistrus triradiatus. The sequence goes on along the minus strand of JAJAGP010000003.1, from coordinate 1,614,875 downwards.
GCTTCATGCAACAACATTGTTTTTAAATTTCCTACTTGGAGGTTGGAAAATGAGGTTTTGAGTTCCAAACTTGGGTCAAACGCAGCATTGAATTAGGCTTCGCAGGTGAGTCTATCATTGGATTAGGTGGTTGACCGACTAGTCAGATTATTTTTTTTATGCTGTGGCAAATATTTTGGTGTGGTGGGCCGGCATGGAGAAATTTTAACACTGCTCATGCTATATATTATGTCATATAAAACAGTAAAAGGAAAAAATGTTCAACCTCAAAATAGCGGAAAAGAGTGGCAGTTCATGTACACAATTCTCAACCATTGCATTATGACATTACATACCTCAAATCAGGCCCATGTTGTTACAAATATAAGACACAATGGCATTTATGTTATAATCGTTCCAGAAGGCTTGTCGAGAACCGAAAACGTCGAGAACCAATCTACTTTTTCCTCATAAGGAATAATGTAAATCCGTTCCAGACCCACACTCCATAAGGCAGTATATGCATTAATGGAGTTATATTGTGCAGGTACTCCCTGGTTTATGATGGAGATATGTTCCGACAAATCTATCATGATCCACCGATAATTTCAATGAGTGTTTGGTAGAGCGGTCTATGCTGTCTCATGGCAGAGCCGATGTTTAAAACACTTACATTAACCTAGAGTTGGCCAAAATCACTTGTTTTATAATCAAGTGTTGAAAATCTCATGTCATTTAGTGAGTAACGGATTGAAAGTGAAACGTAAAAGCAAAACATTTAATCTTTTGGTGAACTCTGTTGCAGCCTGGAGCGTTCAATTCCTGTTTCGCTTTCAGTTAGGACCCATGGAGACTTACTTGCACTAAGAATACAGTACTGTAGATGTAAAAATAAAGAAAAACACACAAAAAAATAGTGGAGATCTTCTCTGAGGGCTATTGTGAACCTGAATCACTGTGTATTGAATCATGAATCATGATTCGTGAATTGTGAATTGAGTTTCGCCTGAAACGATTTGCTCATCCAAGTTTGACTCGTACAAGTTTAAGTACAGAGTACCGAGCAAACGACGAGAACCGAGACACGTTTCTAGTCAAAATGCGTCGAGAACCGAATTTGGCGAGGTCCAAGATGGTCGAGAACCGATGTACCACTGTATTGTCATTTACAGTCATCTTAGCAGAGTCTTCAGGTAAATCTTTCTGAACACGAGATGTTAATACCTGGCTTTGTTTGACCACTGGAAAAGACGCACATATCATGTCTTTCATAATCATCTTAATATAATTTATTTTAAGATGATAAAGATAGCATGTACTTTGACAGCATTTTGCAGCCACATTTATCCAAAGCGACTTAAAGCAGTTTTACATGGTACAGTCCAGGCCTTCCTCAGTGACCCAACAGTGACAGACTGGCAGCGCTGGGACTTTAACTTTCAGATCAATAATTCAGCAATTATTGGAAACTTAACTGCTGTTCCACTATCGATCCTGTGATGCATTAGATGTTCAGAGTTGTCTGATATTGTAAAATCAAACCATGTCCACACACATGAGCTCATCACCAGTTGTTTGTGAGGAGCATTCTCTTTAACTTGCCCCTCTCTCCTCTTTACTTCTGGCTCACAAGTATGAGCCCCATCAGCTACACTTGAGGTTAGCAGCACAGTTGTAGGTGTGTCGACAGCGAAGCGCAAATGACCTGTAATTCCGCAGTATAAATGGTGTAGCCAGATCTCTACCAGTAGACATTTTCCTTTTGCCACAAGGGAGCATAACAATGGCCTGTATAATGGTTAGAAAACTAAATTGTTGTAGTGGTTGAATAGATGGCTGTGTGGGATGCCACTGATGGGGTAATCCAGAGGATTTTGCTTAGGGTAACACATGCCACTGTGTGCACTTGTGTACCTACACTCTCGGTTTGTGTTCATATTTAGTGCACGCAGCCGTGTGCAGATCCTGGTCCCTACAAATGCTAACGTGTAGCTCGGCGTTGCAGCGTTATTTAAAGTGTACTGTATCCTGCTTGTAATCTGCAGTGTCATTGGGTACAGAGTGGCAGTAAAGTGCTGAGTGTAAAGATGCCAGCACGTTTCGGGCTCTGTGGCGTACCAGAATATTCTCACCCCATTAACTGCATGACATCTCCTCCAGCTCTCCTCCAAACTCTGATAGATTAGAGAGAAGAATCGGCCCCTCCCACCCTCCTCTCTCCCGCTCTCCTTCACTCACTCTTAACCTCTCTCCATCTTCCTCTGTTCTTCTCTCTCACCCACGCACCGAGTGGGAGTTGTTGATGGTCCTACAGGCCACCCTGTGCTCCCCCTCCTCAGGGTTTTCATCAGGTCAGTCCCAGGTTTCATAATCAGCCTGGCTAAAGAAAAACAGAATGCCATTTTTGCTCATTGTTGCTGTTCAGGAAAACAATGGGGACGAAAAAGTACAGTGTTTCCCACGGATGCCCGCTCCACCCCCCTCCAACCCGCATGCACATATACATACAGTGCACACCCAACAATGAGATCGAACATCACAATCAGGACCAAACTATTCCTCACTTCATGCATGTACACACTGACCTGATCTGGTTTATGTTCCCTAGTTGGATTTGTATGTTTTTTGCGGTTTCAGAGCTTCATATAACCCCTTCTCTGAACCTGCCAATGTAACACAAACATGGATCTTTATCAGGAACGACAGAGTGAGTTCCTGGGAAGAAGTGAGAGAAACGAATAATGGAGGAAGACGTGGCCTGCTGCTTGGCTCCCTCCATTAATACTTTGTTATTCATTTCTTCCTGACATTCAGTTAGTGCTTACTTTTGGATTTTTGCTTTCCTCCTTGGACGTTGTGGCAGACATTTTTGGAGGATGAAAGATTGTAATCACAGCAGTTCCCTGACCGGGCCGGTGCATGACTCCTAAAATAGACTGTTAAGTCATTTTTCAAGATTAGCAACTGCTAATGAGCTTATTATATTGACAGCTATCGGTTTTGTTTGTTTTAATGGAGGCAGATAGATAATAATCATAGAAATTTTATATTTATTCATATTACAGACACTTCAAAGGCTGTACTGAATAGTTAATAAATTAATACAATTATTCCTCACCAACCAACATGGATGAGAGGCTGTTTTTAGAGGTCTGTGAAGCACAAGGAGCCTAGGTTTTATCCACATCGATTCAGTATGAGCCCTGAGCGTTATGTGACATTTAAGTGGGACTTACTTCATAGACTTCCTGTATGTTTTGGTTATTATCAAAAATACATTTTCACTTGTACTGTAAAGTCCTGATATGCATACTTTGGCATTTGTCAACTAAACTTATGTGCAAACCAGAGAGTTCTTTGTTAGCCAAATTCTTCCTTACCCATTTTCTACCTGCACAGCAAGAGTAATGGTGCTGAAGCAAGGCACGTTTTTAAAAATCCACCAATTTAAGTGGTAAAGTGTGTCAAGTCAAGTCAGATCTATTTATATAGCGCTTTTTACAATGGGGCATTGTCTCAGAGCAACTTTACAAGTTTAGATTATCTCCTAATATCTACGTCCAATCCCAAACTGAGCAAGCCTAGGGCGACAGTGGCAAGGAAAAACTCCCTTAGTGTTATGAGGAAGAAACCTTGGGAGGACCAAGGCTCAAGAAGGGACCCAACCTCCTTGGGCGGCGTAGATGATAAATCTGAGAACGAAACTAAAGTCATGGAGTCAAAGTTCGAATAAAATGTGAAGTAGTCCGATACACAGTCACTCTAGGATCCTGAGTCTAAGCAGGACAGTCGTTGGTGGCACTTCGACCCCAGCCAACTGTTGGAGGGTGAGGATTACTGCCCTCTGGTGTAGCCCGGGTATGGTAGGGCAGAGCACAAATGGCTTCCTGAAGGAACTCCGATATTATATTAGTGGCTTGATAGATTGACAAACCCGACAGATCCTTCAGCATCTGTAAACACCACATAAATATGATCACAATAGTCATATTATATCACAGTAAAGATGAACAAGACAAGAGATCCATGATTTTCTTTGCTGTTGGCTGTTTAATCCATTGGGGAAATGACTGGTCCTTTTCAGAGCAGACCTCTGACTCTGGCTGCAAATTCATTTTCACTCCTGTCAGTTCATTCACTTTCAATCATATCATTGTAAATAGCTTGATTGTGTCCCCGAGTGAGACATTTCCCAAGCCTGTGACATCAGTGGTTCCGGAGTGTGGTCCACAGCAGCTCGGTGTTTTTTTGTGATAGACGTGTGGAACAGTTCCAGATTAGGCACTGACATCTGTTGGTGGAAAAAGGTACGTTCGACTCATTTGTCCACTCTCTGTGTGTTTAACCCGGCTTACATTAACTAGGCTCGTGCTGGCAGCAGTTCTTACATTGAATGAGAGTCTAATGACATCCAGTTAACTTTTCTGACATGATTGTCATTCATCATGACCTTCTGCAGCCAAAGTCAGAGAATTCAATTAGTAGGTGTTGTGCCACAGTACAGATAAAATTGCCTATGACATCAAAATAATGGTGGAATCCTACAATGGAAGCCGGAATTGACCTTCAGTCTACCTGAAATAATTGTCCCTTTCCATTAATTCCCAAATGCATTACAGCATTTTAAGGTAGTTAGACATAACATGATTTATACTGTCCTACCAAGTTAATAGCCCTCAGACCTTGGGCGTAATTTACCCAGGCATTACTGGCTGAAAACCATCTCATCTGGTAGAGAGCATGAACAGAACAGTCCTCGCTCTACCATTTAACTAGCTTCTGCTCTTGTTATGGGCTTTGGGCTATGCAGGCCATTCGGTTTGCACTGGCACAGCAGCAGCAGCCACTGAACTGAGCCAAGTCAGCTGAGAGCTGCGGGCTGCAGATGCATTATTTAACATCTCCTCTCTTCCTCATAAACACTTCATCAATAATACAGAGCGGGGATAATTAATCTTTGAAAAAGTGGCTGTGCTTGCTACTACTGGAGCCTCCAGTGTTGCTCAGAGCGTTGAGGAGAAGTGTGAGCACATCTATAATAGCAAATGTCTCAGCTATTGATTTTTATACAGGGCTTAGAGGGTAAACTCCTGGTTTCATGGCAGTTTCTGCTTTCCGCTTGACTTTTGCATTTCATGTGTAAGTCGAATTAGGGTGGAGTGTACACGGGTGGAAGAGGCGTAAACACTGATCTATAGTGCAGTTTTTATGGCTGGGACAAACCGAAGTGCGTGAGCCACATGCATATTGACAGAATTTTTCCACATTGAAAAAAATTTTAAAATCCAACTTTGAATAGAAAAAAACATTAAGAAACATTTTTTTAACAAAAACATTTGCCTCTATTACCAGCATTGCTGCATTTAATACTTTGATCAAACTCCTAAAGCAGCAGTGTGTTCTCTTATAACACCTTCTAAGGTTAATACAGAGTAGAAAGTTTGAGACCTTTCCTCTTTATAAAATTGCTCCAGATCACCCAGGTCCTCTTTTGTGCCTCTTTAGCTCACGCCACAGGTTTTCTATGGGGTTTAGATCAGAGGACTGAGATTGACAACGCAGATGCTGGTTTTCTGACATGTGGTGGCCTAGCGGTTAAGGTACTGGACTATGGACCAGAAGATCTGGGGTTCAAATCCCACCTCTGCCAAGCTGTCACTGTTGGGTCCTTGAGCAAGGCCCTGAACCCACAATTGCTTGGATTGTAAGACTGTATCAGTTGTAAGTCGCTCTGGAGAAGGGTGTCTGATAAATGACATAAATGTAATACATTGGAGTGACAAGTACAGAGGTCACACCCCCTTCACTTGGAGTGATGGGTACAGGTGCCACCCCATCGCCACTCAGACTGGCAGGTCCAGAGGCTGAGCCGCCTTTTAAGCTGAATCAAGTTGTTTAGAACAATAAATGTTGAAGTTGGTGTGTGTTTGTTTCTACAGCTTTATAGCTTGTCCTGACTGTTAGCTTTACCCCATTAGGGCTCTTTCGGTCCCTGCTAGCCTGCTGTGCTACTGACTCCCCTGAATGAGCTAGTGTCCTCAAGCAGCACACACACCATGTCTGGCCACCTCTGACTGTGCCTCAGGCTGCTGGGGCTGATGTGTTAATGCCACAGAGTCAGAGGACTGCCACACTGCTAAATGACAGTCTGGAGACTGCACACAGGATTTGGGTGGGCCGTCGGGTACTTATTGAGCGTATTGGGGAGTTCAAGTCGAACGTTTTTTGTGTTGTGTTTGTTTAGTGTTCTTTAGACTTTCTTACTCCCTCACACACCCCGACCTATATTCATAATCACCTACTCTGCTATTTAAACCCCTTGTTTGAAGCAGTCAAGGTGTATGATGCATAAGTACTATATTTTCTGGGCATGAGGATGGCCATATCTGCATTATTTTCCCTGGCCCAGGCTGATGTTACCCTTTTGGTCAAAACGTTCAGTCTATTTTCCTATTCAGCCAAAAATCAAAAGTGTCATTTCTGGCCAAAATTTCTCAGTGGCTGAAATTTTGGTGTACCTCTTTTATTTTTGGGTGGGTGGTTACTTTTGGATCGGTGTTATACACTACCCCACACTGTGGGTGGCCCTTCGTCAGGGAGGGAAGGCTGGACAGTGGGTCTTCTCCCTGTTGCTGCAACAGCGACCCATGTCAACTGATCCAGTTGCTGGTAAAAATGGCAGATGGATGAGGTGGTGTAGTGTGTTCCTCTCTAAAAGTTCATGTTCACTGTTGATGTCCACTGCCCGTCGGTGAAGTCATTGTTGGCCACAAGTTATAAGGAGGCTGGAGCTGGAGTGTGGCCTTCATCAATCAGCAGAGTGTCAGTCTCACAGCAGGGAAGGTCGAGAAATTGGGGAGACCAAATTGTGTAGAAAACAGGGAAAAGGGAGGAACGGGTTTGATCGTAATCATCTAAATTATCTAAAGTGTATATCTAAAAATCCTGATACTTTAAAGTATGTTCCCTAACCAGACTGCTTGGTAGAATTTTAGAGAAATTGTTTAACAGGAAGTTAGAGAATGTGTCTCCCATGCCACAACCCAGTGTCTCAGGACTTAACCTGTAGTGAGCAGTAATGTTGCCAGGTGCCTTGTTGTCAAACCATGTTAAAATGTCGTTTATCTAACTTCATTCCAAATGCATTTGAATCTCTCAGACTTTGTCCCACACGTGCACACACCATTTGATCACCAGCCTGAAAGGCGTGTAATATGGGCATTACAGTTCACTTCAGTGGTTTGATCCTTTTGAACGACCCGTGAAATTAACTTGAAGTCGGTGAGTTTTGATTCAGTCTATTCACTCAGTCTCGGATTGTCAGTGCGATTCACTTTAATGATTCATTTCATAGCAGGTAACTGTTTAATGAATCAGACTTTTGATTCATTTCACAGACTGAAACTCATTCAAATCTAGACAGTCTTATTCAAAATGACTTGCTTTTGTGCTAAGCAGATCAAGCTTAAGGAACTTGGTCAGTGGCTCAACAGTGGCAGCTTGGCAGAGGTAAGATTTGGACTCACGACCTTCCGATTTATAGTCTAGAGCTATAAACATTAAGCCACCACAATCTACACAGACATTAAAACCATGATGCAGCAAAACAGGCCCAAACCATGATACTACCACCACCATGTTTCACAGATGGGATAAGGTTCTTATTCTGGAATGCAGTGTTTTCCTTTCTCCAAACATAACGCTTTTCTTTTAAACCAAAATGTTCTATATTGGTCTATTGTCACAAAAACATTCTTCCAATAGCTTTCTGGCTCGTCCACCATGTGATCGTAGCCAAACTCCAGAATGAGGCAGCATGTTCTTTTTGGGAGCAGTGGCTTCTCCTTGTAACCCGGCATGCACACCAGTGTTGTTCAAGTGTTCTTCTGGGATGGTGGATCATGAACATTAAAACATTAGACAATGTGAGAGAGGGCCTTCAGTGCTTAGAGTACCTGGGGTCCTTTGTGACCTCGGCCAACTATTACACGCCTTGCTCTATTGGAGTGATCTTTGTTGGTCGGACCACTCTTGGGGAGGGTAACAGTGGTCTTGATTCTCCCAATTTGTACCACGATTGTATGACTGTGGATGGTGGAGCCAAAAAATCTTTAGAGATGGTTTTGTAACCTTTTCCAGCCTGATGAGCATCAACAACTCTTGCTCTGAGCTCATCAGGAAATTCTCTTTGTCATGCCATTGATACACTTCCACAAACGTGTGTTGGAAAGAGCAGGACTTTGATAGATCCCTGTATTTTAAATAAAACAGGGTGCCCACTCACACCTGATTGGCATCATTGATTGAAAAAAAACACCTGATTGACTCTAATTTCGCCTTTCAAATAACTGCTAATCATGAGGTTCAAATACTTTTGCCAGCACTAAATGTAATATTGGATCATTCCCCAATGAAATAAATGACCAAGTATAATATTTTTGTCTCATTTGTTTAACTGGGTTCTCTTTATCTACTTTTAGGACTTGTGTGAAAATCTGATGATGTTTTAGGTCATATTTATGCAGAAATATAGAAAATTCTAAAGGGTTCACAAACTTTCAAGCACCACTGTAAATATTAATATGCACTGTCCGGCCAAAAAAAGGTCACCACCTGGATTTAACTAAGCATATAGTTCAGTAGTTAATAAAAGAGCCTCCCATTGGATAATTACTGCATTAGTGATTATGTTTCAGGTTTGAACAGGTTCTTTATCCCTAACTGATGCAGTGAGCAGCTTCTCATTTGTTAAACAACCATGTTGAAAGATCCTATGGTCGTGGGAAAGATGTTCATCTGTTTCAGAAGGGTCAAATTGTGAAAGTGTGGTTTAGGGAACATGAGACATCATTTTCACACATGGATTGGCCACCACAGAGTCCAGAGCTGAACCCCATTGAGAGTTTGGGATGTGCTGGAGAAGACTTTGTGCAGTGGAACAAATCACCCATCATCAATACAAGATCTTGGGGAGGAATTAATGCAGCTTTGGACAGAAATAAATGTTGTGACATTGCAGAAGCAGTTCTTTCCAGAGTTGTATTATTTTTTCCCCCAAGATCTTGTATTTCTCAGGTGCACTTGCTGCTGCAAATCTCGCGTTCTTCTCAAGGTGTTCTACTGGATTCAGATCCAGTGACTGACTGGGAAGGCCCGATCATATTCATGCAAACAATTTGAGACCAATTTTACTTTGTGAGATGGTGCATTATCGTGCTGAAAGTAGCAGTTAGAAGATGGTAAAACTGCCCAAGAAGGGGCTCAAAATTGAACTGCGGACCTTCAAAACAATTGATTCATTCAAATCTAATTTCTCCGCGTCTCACACAATTCCCATACTTATTGCTTTGTTTAAAATACATCTCCTGAAAGTCAGTGAGTGAAGTTTCGTTTCCTCCAACACGCCATTAAACACAGAATCACAGTAAACAGTTTAAAGAACTGCTATTAAATGAGGATTTGGTGCAATGATGAATGCAGCTATTGGAACTGGAAAGTTCACCAGTCATCAGAACAGATACACTTGTAGGTCAGATTCTATAATGTTCTTGTAGTTCATGCTCAAAATACAGACTGCACAGCCTGTGCATAAAAGAAATTAGAATGTGGAAAAATCTAAACTGTGAGAGTCGCGTTTCTCAATTCCTCACTCTTATCTCCATCTGTGTGTATTCCCCGACTCTGTTCCTTTCCTCAGATCAACTCGCCCTAATATGTTTTGGGTTTTTTTTTTCAGTCTGTGTGTACGTTTGTGTGAGTGAAATACTGAGTGACAGTGCGATACGGTTCCTATAAATAACCTTTGTATAATCTACATGAGAGCTTATGGGACAGCCTGCGGTGTAGTACATGGCCTGTGTTTAGATCTTTCCTTCTATTTAGGAGTGTGAACTTGGAAAGTACGCTCTTTCCCAGATCAGAGACGTGCTGACTTTGCATAAATGTTGGTCTCCTGCCAAAGTAAATCATATGGAAGCATACAAGCCTGTCTCATTTATACAGAAAGTGTTCATTGTGTGTGTTTTTTTTCTGTCTTTAGTGAACCGAATAAAAGCAATACCTAAGAAATGGAGGAATGTGCAGATAGTTTTTGGGCCCACATAAACAATTTCTACAGTTAAGGTTTAAGTTAGAGTTAGATTAAAGGGCTACAAGATGAAGCTACAGTAATCCACAGTCAGTAAAAGTCTCTCACATGCCCTAACTGGCCACTTTATTTACATTTACAGCATTTAGCAGACCCTTATCCAGAGCGACTTACAATTGGTACAATCTTACAATCCAAGCAATTGTAGGTTAAGGGTCTTGCTCAAGGACCCAACAGTGGCAGCTTGGCAGAGGTGGGATTTGAACCCTGGACCTTCTGGTCCAGAGTCCAGTACCTTAACCGCTACCACAGCCCACAGTCACACTTTATCTACACCTTGCTAGTACTGGGTTGGAAGCCCTTTTGCCTTCATAACTGCCATAGTTCTTCATGGCCTAGTTTTAACAAAGTACTGGAAACATTCCTCAGAGATTTTGGTCCAAGTTGGCATGATAACATCACGCAGTTACTGCAGATTTGTCGGCTGCACATCCATGATACGAATCTCCCATCGCTCTCAACCACTTCACAAAGGTGCTCTATTGGATTGAGAGGCTGTTTGAGTATAGTGTAATCCTTGTCATGTTCACGAAACCACTTTGAGATGATTTCAGAAGAGAATGGCCAGACTGGTTCGAGCTGTGAAACATGTAGGAATTTGGCATAAACCACATGAATCCACTTGGATCTTTCCTGCCTTTGTCAAGGGTTCAGGCTGGTGGTGTAATGGAGTGTGCCAAGAAAATACCCTCACATCATTGCACCACCACCACCAGCCTGAACCATTGATACGAGACAGGACAGATCCATGTTTTCATGTTGTATACGCCCCTTTCTGACCCTTCCATCCGAACGTCGCAGCAGAAATTAAGACTCATCAGACCAGGCAACGTTTCCAGTCTGGTGAGCCCAGTTGCCTGTTCTTAGTTGACAGGAGTGGCACCTGCTGCTGTAGCCCATCTGCCTCGAGGTTTGCTGTGCTGTGCATTCAGAGGTGCTTATTTGAGTGACTATTACCTTTCTATCAGCTCAAACCAGTCTGGCCATTCTCCTCTAACCTCTGCCATCGGCGAGGCATTCTCACCCATAGAACTGCGCCTCACTGGATGGATATTTTCTGTAAATCATGAAAAGCCAAGCAGATCAGCAGTTTGTGAAAAACTCAAGCCCGTCTAGCACAAACAACGAGTCACTTTAATCAGCTTTCTTCTCCATTCTGATGCTCAGTTTGAATTCCAGTAGGTTGTCTCGCCCATTTCTTCATGCCTAAATGCACTGAGTTTCTGCCGTGTGATTGGCCGATCAGATATTTGCACTAACGAGCAATTGAACATGTGTACCTACCTCATGATGTGGCCGGTGAGTGTATCCTGTAATACAAATGTGAGCGTGCATGCCCAGATGTGTGTCTAACCATAATTTGTCATGTGAAATAAGTGGCAATTAAGTCATAATTAAAATAAATTCTGTAGAGTACGCTCTAACGCTGGTTTATTTATGGACTGTAATTAACATCTCGTATGAACACGAGACGGTGTGTAACTAGGCTAAATGAGAGGCATAGGTGGTATGAATTAGCTTGGAGGAAATCCATGAGATGAGCACACACACAAGCACACAGACACTGTGAATGACATGACACTCCGGAGCTTCTAAATCCTCCAAGAAACCTCAGAGTGGATAACAGAGAAAAGCCAAGCAGGTATTATTATAAAGGAAGAGGCTGGCGGTGTTTGTTTTTCTGCTGCGCCAGATTAAAAAGGAACAATCTTATTCTTATGACACAAGTTTCAGCGCAGTCATTTGCAGCTCCTCATCTTCGGGTTGTCAGTGCTGTATTTATGAAATCACTATCACGCCCTCATACAGTGGTGCTCGACAGTTTGTGAAACATTTCGAATTTTCTTTATTTCTGCAGAAATATGACCTGAAGTGCCATCAGATTTTCACCCAAGTCCTAACTGGCAGAGAGTAAGAGCCAACCCTGGACAGGCCACCAGTCCATCGCGTGGCACATGCCCACACACGTACTCACACTGGGATATTTTAGAGATGCCAGTTTACTAGGGGTGACACAATTCATTGCAGTGCAAATTTGTGAAGATGTGCATTAGCCAGATGGACGATGCGATTTTGTTTATTATGCCTTCTAATGCAGTTTAATTCTTTGAACACCAGAGGGTGCACTCATGCTCTCTCACAATCAGTAACCACAGACGCATGTGAGCTTGTTTACTTCGATTTTTTAATTTAATATAGCACTTTGTAATAATCTCAACAAAACCTAAATAACTATGGCACATTGTTTGCAGTAGCATTATTAAAAATTCCTAATTTCTTTTAATTGGAGGGGACTAAAGACTTTTTGTTTAATTTTTTAGACAAGAAAAGTACACTGAATGCTTATTCTTCAGACATAAACAAAGAATGTTTTCACTCCAAGTTATGGCGAAGCTCCAATAGAACATTTTGTTTACACTCGTAATTTCTTTGAATTGCAGGGGACTGAAGTTTTATGTGTAAAAAATGTATAGGAGAAAATGTGCATTGCTTTGCTTTGTTTACATTTCAGAAATAAGAAAGGAATGTCTTATCAAAGGTTGTTAATCGTGAGAAAATCGAATCTTGAACTCAGAATTGTGAGCAAAGTATCGTTACACCCCTTCAGTTTACCTAATGCATGTCTTTGGACTGTGTGAGGAAACGTACACCGATGCAGGGAGAACATGACAAGTTCACTTGAGACTTGAACCCGGGTCTCTAGAGGTGAGCCACTGTGAGGGGCGAGTGCTAACTACTGCATGCATGCCACTCATCAGATGTGGTTCTGACATTTGATGATGCAGTTACCAGAGCAGCTCTGAGTCTCTCGATTTAAGTCACAAGTTAAGTGGCCAAGGCTGGTTTTGGGAATTAAAAAGGGTCATGCCATTGTGGTAAATACGTTCTCTGGTTTGTTTCATTGCAATATTCTGTGAAAAGAGCCTAGATCTACCCTGAGGGGATGCAGTGCACATTTTGACCACTAGAGTGCAGAAGGAGGAGCACAAATTGCCTGACACTAGTTTCCTATGAATACGTCTGTTAACATCTGCCACAAAATGCATTTTACACCAGAAGAAAAAGTCAAAGTTGGGTTTTATTGTCATTTCAACCATATACAGAGTACACAGTGACACTAAACATTCCTCCAGGACCCACAGGTGCTACATAGTGCCAAACACTGCTTGGAGTGAGCAGTCTCATTTTCTTTGTGTGTATGGAGTGTAAGGCCCAGTTTTTGAGGTGTGTGCGTGTGGTGTTCAGTCCAGTCTCTGGTTATTTCGGAGTCTGTTGAAAGAAACTTACACAGTCTGGTTGTGAGGGCCAGAATGCTTCGGTACCTCTTTTAGATTTGAAACACCATGTGTACACAACTTGTGAAGACCCGTGCCTCCACAACAAACGTTCCTGACTCTGAAGACATGTGTGTTACAAGCCTTGCATTAAATAGTAGCGTAATAAAGTGTGATGAGAACAAGCGCTGCCAGTAAAACAGCGAATAAATGATCCACACCAAAGTCTGAGAGAGTGGACTGCAAAGCTCCTCTAGCACTACAAACAGACGGGGCTTTTAAATCTTGAGTGTATGATCTTTGGGGATTATCAAGCACATAAATACACACACGTCCTGTCATACTCCTCCCTCACTTAACAGCTGTGGATCCCAGACACTCGAAAGTGTACACAGAGTGACAGTCGATGTGAAATGGAAACTTGGGAGAAATCACACTTGCTGTTTGGGTGAACTCTGCTTAGACACACAAGTGCATTACAGGATGGAGAAGTGTCACAGGGAAGCACCTGTAGCGTTTTGTAGATAAGGTACTGGACTGCTGACCAGAAATTGGAGTGGTTAAGTCCAGCTCTGCCACTGTTGGACACTCACAAGACCCACACTTGGTTGACTTGACCTTTGTAAGACTGAGTGAAGTCCAGGTCTCTCTGGATAAGGGTATGTTTTTCAGCCCGGTGTTGCTCATTTTAACCTGTGTTTACCTCTGTGTCTCTGTGAACAGGAGTCTCCTCAGGACAGCGCCATCACCCGAGACATTAATCGCACATTCCCAGCGCACGACTACTTTAAGGACACAGGAGGCGACGGCCAGGACTCGCTGTATAAGATCTGTAAGGTGAGGTGAAGACAGCCATAGCTCCTCGTGAAATCACTGGTGATATGAATCAAGGAGAGGTTAAAGGTTCTGGAAATCCACAAACTAGGGGTTACACGTCTATGATCTTTACTGGTTGATTAGTTACCTTTAAAAGTGGCTGACTAGTCGTCTTGATCATAGTTGAAGCAAAACTGCTTGCATCATGTCCACTCACTGATCACTTTTAGGTACACCTCCTTGTTCTACACTCATTGCCTAGTGGTTAAGGTACTGGACTCTGGACCAGAAGGTCCAGGGTTCAAATCCCACCTCTGCCAAGCTGCCACTGTTGGGTCCTTGAGCAAGACCCTTAACCCACAATTGCTTGGATTGTAAGACTGTACCAAGTCGCTCTGGATAAGGGCGTCTGCTAAATGCTGTAAATGTAAATGGAGAAGCAATTACAGTCTGTAGTCCATCTGTTTCTCCACATACTTTGTTAGTCCCCTTTACTCTGTTATTTAATAGTCAGGACTTCCACAGATCAGGTCCTGTTTGGGTGATGGATCAGACACAGCAGTGCTGCTGGAGTGTTTAAACACCTCAGTGTCATGAATACTTGACACGAGCAGATGGCTTGCTCACGTTATGCTTTAAAACACACTTTCCTTACAGTTCACACTGCTAAAGCGTCTCGGACTCGCTTTGCCACCGATTATAAGGTCACTAGGTTTGGCGTGACAGACGTGAAGGATGGCATGTGAGAGATTGATTGTTTGATTTGTGTCTTAAGGCGTCTGTTAATAATGCATCAGCCCTCTTTCTGGTGTTTACCACCATCACTCAGAGCTGCATGGATTTTCCTCTATTGACCTCATCATAATTCAGCCAGCTCACTGTACGCTCCCAGCACCCAGGGGACCTCGAGACGGCTCAATTAGAGTTCACCAGGTTTAATATGGCTCTGGTTTGTAATTGCCAGACTGTGTTAAAAAATGAACACGTTTTGAAGTGAGTGCAGTCAGCTTCGATGTGTTTAAGGGAATGCCTTGACGGAATGTATTCAATCAGCCAAGACGTGTTTACTGTTCGAATTGTACTTGTTTAGGCTCTACGAGGTTCATCTAACTAACTAAGGAGTGCTCACAGCTACCAGAACTACTGGCAGTGTTCAAACCGCATGCCTAATCTCTATTCAGTAGATTATTGCACGCCATTTAGCACAGTGTTGCCGATTAAAATGGACAAAAGTGCCGTTTAGTTAAGAAGAGCACGAGCAGTGTGCTTTTCGCTTGCACAGGAGTGTGTTCAGAGTGCAGTTGTAGTTCTACAGCAGGGATCTGATACAGAATTGCTCGTCAGCAGTCACACCGGGTACATAACTCTGCACGTGAGCGTCTCTCGAGCAGTTCATCCTGGCATATCAGATGGAAGGAAGGCTGTGATATCCATCCAAGTGCTGAGCAGAGTGACTTGCAATTAATAGTCTTACAATCCAAGCAATTGTGGGTTAAGGGCTCTGCTCAAGGACCCAACAGTGGCGGCTTGGCTGAGGTGGGATTTGAACCCTGGACCTTCTGGTCCATAGTCCAGTACCTTACCCACTAGGCCACCACAGTCCCACGTCTTATATGCTATAGTTTTATTTTTTCTATTTGATTATATTCTTTATCTTCTACGTATTTAAACTATTACTAGAAATGTATGCATTGGGTAACTTAATTACTATATCATTATTATATATAAGGAGGTTGGGTCCCTTTTTGAATCTTTGCCCTCCCAAGGTTTCTCCCTTATAACAGTTAGGGAGTTTTTCCTTGCCACTGTCGCCCCAGGCTTGGGCTGTGGGCCTAGATATTTGTAACGCTGCTTTGAGACAATACTCCATTGTAAAAAGCACTATCGAAATCAATTTACCAACAGCTCGTCATTAGTTAGCACCATTGTTTGCTGAAAGGTCTGTTATAAACTACATGTCCCAGGAGTCTCTGCTAAGTGTTTGTGTCTCCGTCTTCCTCAGGCGTACTCTGTGTACGATGAAGAGATCGGCTACTGTCAGGGCCAGTCCTTCCTTGCTGCTGTCCTGCTGCTACACGTGAGTTTTGTCAGCGTGTCACATGCTCGGGCCGGAGACGAATTCTGCGGAATGTAGTTGTGTGTTTGCTTGGTGGAGCGTTTATACAGCTGGATCATTTTAGCACAGGGACATGGACATCACATCAGGATGCTCTCCAGCTGCAGCCCTTAATGAAATGGTTATCTAAGGAACATGGAGACTAATGCTCTAAAGTGTGTGTGTGTGTGTGTGTGTGTGTGTGTGTGTAGATGCCGGAGGAGCAGGCGTTCAGCGTTCTGGTGAAGATCATGTTTGATTATGGACTCAGGGAGCTCTTCAAACAGAACTTTGAAGACCTGCACTGCAAGTTCTTTCAGCTGGAGAGACTCATGCAGGTCTGTCTCTCTCTCTGTGTCTGTGTGAAGGACATTTGCCTGGTTCTCACAAATAAACCTGCAGCTTTTATTTGAAAACCAAAAACAACAAAGTAATGAGCTTTAGCTTACCAAGCATTATTCAGCTATTCCGTTGAATAAAAGAATAACAGCCATGTCCACTTCGGTATCTGAATACATCCAATTCATGTTTTAATGTTTTTTCTATGCATGATTGAGTTGCAACCGCTTCATAAAGGAAGTTTGTGCTTCTAACTTTAAAAAGACTTTAAAATAGTTGCAGGTTGGGGGCAGAAAGAATCCGAATAATGATTTTTAATAAAGTATTTAAACAAATGAATGGCAGAAGATTTTCTCAGTTATGTCTCAGAAATGTTGAGGCACTGACATAAATACACATTTTTTCCAATGGCTCATGATAAATTTACACAACGCATTCCGAAATCTTCAGACCCTTTCGTTTTTTTCACATTTTGTTATGTTGCGGACTTATAAAATTTCAAATTTTACAAAATTTTACAAAATTTACTGCCTTCAGTACCACATGATGAGAAAGGAAAAACTCAAATTTTGCATGGACATCAGTATTCAGACCCTTTGCTATCATGAGGAGGAAAGAACTGCCTGTAGAGCTCAGAGACAGGATTGTGTGGAGCCACAGATCTGGAGAAGGTTACAAACCAAGAGTCCAGTGGTCACTCTGGCTGAGCTCCAAAGATCCTGTGTGCATATGGCAGAAACTGCCAGAAGGTCAGCCATCACTGCAGCACTCCACCAATCTGGCCTTTATGGCACACAGAAGCCTCTCCACAGTAAAAAGACACATGAAAGCCCATCTGGAGTCTGGGAAAAAAAAAGAGGACCTTAAAGGACTTTCGGACTATGAGAAACAAGATTTTCAGGTCTGATGAAAGATGTATATGTATGTGTATGTATGTATGTATGTATGTACAGTCGTATGAAAAAGTTTGGGCACCCCTGATAATTTTCATGATTTTTCTTTATAAATCATTGGTTGTCCAGCTCAGCAATTTCAGGTAAATATATCATATAGCAGATGAACACCGTGATATTTGATAAGTGAATTAATTATAGGTTTTTACATAAAGTGTGCAGTAATTATTCAAACAAAATTATGGCAGGTGCCTAAGATTTGGGCAACCCTTGTCATTTGAATACCTTTAGCCGCTAATTATTGGAACCACAAAATTTGGTTTTGTAGCCCTCATTGACCCTTGATCTACATACCAGTATCCAGCTATAGAAAGTCTTTAAGGTGGCAATTTGGGAAGTTTTTCGTTGTCCCCCCTCCCCTCTTTTCAAATCTTCTCTGAAGAGTGGCAACCTGGGGAGCCTCAAAAACAACTCTAAATTGCCTGAAAAACAAAGGTTGTTCAACATCAATGGTTCAGGGAAAGGGAAAAGCTCTCTCGAGATTTCATCATCTGGTCAGTGTTCCACTGTTGAGGAACATAGTGAGGCAATGGAAGACCACAAGCACAGTTCTATTAAGGAACTCCCGAAGTGCAGACCAAGAAAAATCTCAGATAGGCAGGGCAATGATGGTGAGAACAGTCCATAGTCAAGCCACAGACCACCTCCAAAGACCTACAACCTCATCTTGCTGCAGATGGTGTCACTGTTCATCGTTCAAACTATACAGCGGCTCTTTGCACAAGGAGAGGCTGTATGGAGAGTAATGCAAAGAAGCCTTTTCTTCAGACAGACACGCCACAAACAGAGTCACTTGAAGGTTGCCTACAGCACATTGGACAATCCAGCTTCATTTTGGAATAAAGTGCAGTGTACTGATGAAACTAAAATGGAGTTATTTGGACATAACAATAAGCGATATGCATGGTGGAAAAAGAACACAGCATTCCCAAGACAAACACTTGCTACCCACAGTAAAATTTGGTGGTGGTTCCATCATGCTGTGGGGCTGTGTGGCCAGTGCAGGTACAGGCAATCTTGAGGGTCGCATGGATTCCAGTTAATATCAGCAGACTCTTGAGAACAATGTTCAAGAATCAGTGACAAAGTTGAACTTGCACCGAGGCCAACGACCCCAAACCCTGCTCAAAATCTACCAAGGCATTCATGCAGAGGAACCAGTACAACGTTCTGGAATGGCCATCTCAGTCCCCAGACATGAATATTACTGAAAATCTGTGTTGTGATTTAAAGTGGGCTGTCCATGCTCGGAAACCATCAAACCTGACTGAACTGGAGATGTTTTCTATAGAAGAATGGTCCAAAGCACCTTCAACCAGAACCCAGACTGAAAGCTGTAGGAAGCGTTTAGAGGCTGTTATTTCTACAAAAGGTGGATCTACTAGATATTGATGGAATTTTTCTGTTGGGGTGCCCAAATTTATGCACCTGCCTAATTTTGTTTGAATAATTACTGCACACTTTCTGTAAATCCTATAAACTTCATTTCACTTCTCAAATATCACTGTGTTCATCTGCTATATGATATATTTAACTCAAGTTGCTGATCTGAACAACCAATGATTTATAAACTAAAATTATGAAAATTATCAGGGGTGCCCAAACTTTTTCATACGACTGTAAAACATAATCAGATTTTCACACAATTCCTAAAAATAGATAAAGAGAACTCAGTTATACAAATGAGACAAAAATATATACACTTGGTCATTTATTTATTGAGGAATATGACATATTAGTAAGTGGCAAAAATATGTGAACCTGTAGGAGTTACAGTGGGGTAAAAAAGGTATTTAGTCAGCCACTGATTGTGCAAGTTCTCCTACTTATAAAGATGAGCGAGGTCTGTAATTTTCATCATAGGTACACTTCAACTATGAGAGACAAAATGAGAAAAAATCAGGAAATCCAGGAAATCACATTGTAGGATTTTTAAAGAATTTAATTGTAACTCATGGTGGAAAATAAGTGTTTTTTCACCCACAAACAAGCAAGATCTTTGGCTCTCACAGACCTGTAATTCTTCTTTAAGAAGCTCTTCTGTCCTCCGCTCGTTAACTGTATTAATAGCACCTGTTTGACTTCATTGTCTGTATAAAAGGCACCTGTCCACAGCCTCAAACAGTCAGACTCAAACTCAAGACCAAAGAGCTGTCGAAGGACACCAGGAAGAAAATTGTAGACCTGCACCAGGGCTGTAAGCTGTAGTCTACAGTATGCCACGGCATGTTGGTGTTGACTCTCAACTGTGTGCATCCCTTCTAGAAGAAACTGGAGGCGTACAAGACCATTGAAAATCTCCCTCGATCTGGGGCTCCACTCAAGATCTCATCCCCGTGGGGTCAAAATGATCATTGAGAAACGGTGAGCACAGAACTACACAGATGGACGCTTAATGATATGACCTCTCATAAGAGCTGTGGACCAAAGTAACAAAGGCTACCACACTACGCCGAGAGGGATCAGATCCTGCCAGTTCCACCAGGCGTGCCAACCCTGCTTAAGCCAGTACATGTCCCAGGCCCGCTGAAGTTTCCAGAGAGCATATGGATGATCCAGAAGAGAATTGGCGAATATCAATGTGGTATTTATCGACCTTTTGGTAGAGAACTCAACTCTCGTGTTTGGAAGGAAGAATAATGCTGAAGTTGCACATACCTACTGTGAATCATAGGGATGGAAACATCATGCTTTTGGGCTGTTTTTTCTGCAGAGGGACATGACGACTTGATCCGTGTTTAAGGGAAGAATAACGGGGGTTCCATGTATGTGAATTTAAGCACAACCCACCGCCTTCCATCAGTGAGGAGCATTGAAGAGGGAACGTGGCTGGGGTCCTTCCAGCATACAATGATCCCAAACGCACCGCCGAGACCACGGAGGAGTGCTCCGTAAAAGCATTCAAATGTCCTGGAGTGGCCTAGCCAGTCTCCAGACCTCAACACCCCATAGAAAAATTGTGGAGGGAGTTGAAAGTCCGTGTTGCCCCAAAAATCAACTGCTCTAGAGGAGATCTGCATGGAGGAATGGTCCAAAATACCAGCTCAGTGTGGTGCCAACCTGGTGAAGATTACAGGAAAACGTTGACCCTGTCATTGCCAACAAAAGTATGTTACAAAGTATTGAGTTGAACTTTTGTTATTGACCAAATACTTATTTTCCACCATAATTTACAATTAAATTCTTTAAAAATCCTACAGTGTGATTTTCTGGATTTTTTTTCCTCATTTTGTGTCTCATAGTTGAAGTGTACCTATGATGAAAATTGCAGCCCTCTCTCATTGGTATATATATATTTATAGAGAGAGGGAGAGATATCTCATCTGTTTCACATTTTCCTTAATTACATCCTCCGATATTTAAACCTCTTGTCTGAAGTGGCCGAGTTTGTGTGCTGAGGTCATTCTGCGTTTGTTGTAGTTTATAGTCCTTTGTGTTGCCTGTGTGATTTTGTGTTGTATTAATAAAGTACTTTTTGTTTTTAGGCTCCTAAAGTGTTAGAAACTTTATTTAAATTCAAAAATCGCTGGACGTTTTCCTCTTTTTGACCAGTTACGGGTGAAAATGTTTGGTGGCCGAATGTCAGTGCATCTGTACAAAGAAACATGTTAATGTCCTGTTAACATGTACATTTGAAGTAGATTTAGCTGAACCTGCCACACTCTTAGAGTAATTTAAAACACAAGCACAGTGGCTAGAAACTTTCGGTTGTTTAGATTAATTTGCAATCACACATGCACTTATTATTAAATGCTCTCTCCCCTCCCCTGCAGGAGTACATTCCAGACCTGTACTCCCACTTCTTGAGCATAGGCTTAGAAGCGCACATGTACGCCTCCCAGTGGTTCCTTACCCTCTTTACAGCCAAGTTCCCTCTTTACATGGTGTTTCACATCATCGACCTGCTGCTGTGTGAGGTGTGCACTCAGTCAGACCTTTCACTTCTCATATTTCCCATATTTTATTATTAATCTGTCGCACCGCCTCTACCTGACCGCTTCTTCATTTCTCTCATCACAGGGCATCAGTGTCATATTTAACGTTGCTCTGGCCTTACTGAAGGTAAGAAGGTTCAGTGATATAAATGATCACAGTGTGTGAAGTCCTTGCTCATCCTGGGCTATAATCCATCCCCTTCCTGCTCTCCTCAGACATCGAAGGATGATCTGCTACAGGCTGACTTTGAGGGAGCTCTTAAGTTCTTCCGTGTGCCCGTGCCTAAGCGGTACCGCTCTGAGGAAAATGCCAAGAAGCTCATGGAACTGGCATGCAGCATGAAGGTAATCAGTCTCTCGTCAGTAGTTTTTAGCTAAACATATGCATTTTCAGATTGTGTGTCATTGTACGTCTTGTACGATGTAGAAATGTTTTATTAGTACAAAGCAGACATACTTTTATTGATTTTTCTCCCTTGTTTCCATGCTGCTAACATTCCAGCAAGCCAGCCCTTGTACTGCTTTGTACAGGACCAATTTTTCAGCTGTCTATCGCTATTTTAATGGGCACAAACTAGGACTCTAGATACATGAGAGCATGATGGCTCACATCTATTTCCTTCAGTACCACAGGTTACTACTTCTACAAGCTCTGAGCTCCTGGCAAACATTTTTTAAGCTTATTTCATGACAAACAGATTTTCAAGCTTGGTTCGGCTCCTCCTGGCGTGTAAAGGCAAAAATATTGCCTTAAGGCTAGCTTCCTGTGCACTTCTTACACTTCAGGACCTCAACACGTGCTGTATGGCCATCGAGTGAAATCGGAGCATCCTCATCAATTTGACAAGCAGTTCTCTGTGCTGACCAGCAGAGGGCAGTGTGAGCTTACGCCTGATCTAACGCTCCACTCTGGGAATTTGATTACATACTACAGATCATAATCAAGCCTGAAGAATATCCTGAGCTTTACGTTTTCTCTTCAATAAGGAAACGTGGCTCTGGGACTTGTCTCTACGCAACCGAAATCAACTCATTATGGGAAGGAAAATGTGAACAGCTCTAGTAACAAGCCCCGATGGAGCGGTTTAATAGCGTTATGAATGCACTGACTGCTGATGCAGTTTATGGTTTTGGAGTGTGTGTGGGCGAGAGAATCAAAACTCACAACTCAACATTGGGACTCAATGCAGTAACATAACTACACTGATGTTTCTGGTCCAGCAAAAAATCGAATATGTGCACTTTGACACTTGGTTAACAACCCGGTGGTTCCCAGACTGTCTCTGCAGCACCTGCTTTTGTAAATACGAATATTTTCGAGCGCCCAAAGCTGACGCACACCTACACAAATTCATTTTATGTGTTGTAATTCACACAAAACTGCAACTTCTTATTGAACAAAACAAAATGAAAGGACAAATCACCTTCACGCTTGAATGATTACAACTGGCATCGTCTTGCTGTGCCCCTATAATAGCACCCACCCACTTTGGAAACCACTGCATTAAGCAGATGCATGTCTTTGGAATACAGTGGTTCTTGTCATTAATTCGTTCCAAAAGGCTTGTCGAGAACCAAAAACGTTGAGTACCGAGCAAATTTCTACCACAAGGAATAATGTAAATAGAATGAATCTGTTCCAGACCCCCAGAAAATCCTCACTGTATAAGGCATTATATGCACTAATGGAGTTGTACTGTACAGGTGCTCCCTGATTTACGATGGGGACACGTTCCGACAAATCCCTAAGTTAAATGCATCAAGAACCGAGGAGTCTGAGTGTTTGGCATAGCAGTCTATACTGTATCATAGCAGACCCTATGATAAGGAATGATAAGTTAATGTTTAAAACCCTTACATTAACCTACAGTTGGGAAAAATCATTATCACGGAGCTTATTTTATAATACAGTGTTGATCTTGTAGTTTATCTCATAGTTTAGTGAATATTGGGTTGAAATTGAAAAGTCAAAGCAAAACACTTACTCTATTGATGAACTCCGGGTGCTAGCATAGCTGCCAAGCTACCTGCAGCCTGTGTTCTGGAGCTTTCAATTCAAACCTTTTTAGGACCTATGGAGGCTTATTTGCACTAAAATACAGCGCTGTAGATGTAAAAATAAAGAAAACATGATAAATCTTTTATTATGAACCTGAATCACAGTGTACTGAATCATGACTCATGAACCATGACTCGTGAATTGAGTTTAGGCTGAAACGAGTTCCATGGCTCGACTTGTACAAGTTTAAGCAAGTGCACCCAGTACCGATACTTATTGTTCTAGTAAAAATGGGTCGAGAACCGAGGTGCCACTGTATTTGAGGACACCAGAGTGCAAGAAGAAAAGCCATACAGACACCGGGAGAACATGCAAACTTCACAGTTAACTGTTTGCACTCCTATTTATACATTTGGAGGCTCGACGATCCCAAAAACTCTCCAACCTTGATCCTTGTAGAAGTTTATCTCGCTTAATAATTTCTCATTTGTGCTATTTCGGCAGGTTATCTACGTACCGTACGTTTTCTCCATCCTCCCAAAAATCCCAGTAGGTAGATGGTCTGCTGTTGTGTCTAGGGTGTTTCTGACTTGCTCCCATTTAAGAGCATATACGTTATACTCTATTTATTATTATTATCAGTCGAACAGAATTCTTTCTAAAGGATAAACCAACTTGGATCCGTAAGATGTCAAGTCAGATTTATTTCTATAGCACTTTGTTACAATGGAGCATTGCCTCAAAGCAACTGTACAATTTTAGATTATCTTCCAATATCTACGTCCAATCCCAAACTGAGCAAGCCTAGGGCGACAGTGGCAAGGAAAAACTCCCTAAGCGTTATGAGGAAGAAACCTTGGGAGGACCAAGACTCAAAAAGGGACCCGACCTCCTTGGGTGGCATGGATAAATGTAAGAATGAAACTAATTTATCTACACAAATAAGTCTTGTAGTGATAGTTTAAATAAAATAATGTAAAATATGCATATCGGCATTATGTACTATCCA
Source organism: Ancistrus triradiatus (assembly GCA_025084515.1). Taxonomy (NCBI): domain Eukaryota; kingdom Metazoa; phylum Chordata; class Actinopteri; order Siluriformes; family Loricariidae; genus Ancistrus; species Ancistrus triradiatus. The sequence goes on along the minus strand of JAJAGP010000003.1, from coordinate 1,590,328 downwards.
GGATCTTCAGTCTAACCAGTATAGTGTGGCTCTGCTGCAGGACTAAAGAAGCACAAGCATTGTTTTTAGAGGCACAATGGAGTAGTAAGAGGAGAAACGGATCAGGAGGAGAGGAAGTGAAGTGTAGGGAGGTGGAAGGGGTGCGGTGCTGTCACCTACAGCCTCATTCTGTCAGAGCGGGACTGCAGTAGGCCAGGTGGCTAAGGAACCCGGCTGCTGTCAGAGCCATGCCGCAGGAACGCCAGGACAACAGTCATTAAAAGATCAAGGACGTACAGTCTGGTCTGGAGCGTGTTCATAAACAAGCACGCTAACGTTGGAGCACAGTCTGCTCAGACATCACGACATTCTGCAGCTTTCTGAATACAGAGTGTGTGTGTGTGTGTGTGTGTGTGTGTGTGTGTGTGTGTGTGTGACTCCTGTCGGTTCAGGGCTGATGGAGTCCATGCTGGACGTCTCTCCCACTCTCTCCCAGCACAAAGCCCTGATACAGTCTCTCCCACACACACCCAAACATATACTCAACCCCCCGAGGCTCTGTGTGCGCCTCTCAATGCACCGTCTGTACTAAAGGTGAACTCTGTGTGCTTTTTCTACACAGGGCCCCAGCTGTCCGACTGGCCTCCCCTTACAGATACCCCACCTCTCAGTTTGGCACCCCATTCATCCTGTGAGAGCGTTAAGCTTAAAGACCGGTGTATTTGTTGAATTGATGCTTTTTTGGAAGCCGCCGCGTTGACTCTGAATGCTTTATTATAGAAGAGCCGAGAACGCCGTATCCCTTTAAATAGAGCTCATTTACACCAGACAGTATTTATGGCTCTCACGCAGAACTGGAGCGCTCTATCTAGAAATGACTGGTGTTAAACACATGCACACTCGCAGGCTTCTCCCTGAACTGGGTTACTGAGAAAGAAAAGCTGCAGTGTGGAGCCACAGGGCATTAAACAGAGCTCAGTGTGTGCGTACTGGAAAGGTCAGTTGAAACTGTGTTGGAAATGATAGCCTATTAAGCTAATTGGTAGTTTATTATAGCAGCATCAGTGGTGGACTCCGAAATGGGCAGAGCATTAATAATTTTGTGCTGGCTTACAATAAAGTGTTGGATTACATTACGTTGGTTATGCATGGATTAGGCCGAGCCTTTGGTGCACCGTGGTGCAGTTTCGTGTGACATCTACTGGCAGGTCCTTCAAATGCAGTACTGTGCAAAAGTCTTAGGCCACCATTTAGATGTGTTGTTCTGGCAATAGCATACTGACCATATATAATGTGGATTCCTCGTTCCATAATTCTCTTTTCCACATTCCAATCTTTGTGAGCTTTAGCCTATCTTAGCCTTTTCACCCACTGCCACTTCAGAAAAAGTGGTTTCTTGGCTGCTACCCAAAAAGATCATTCCTGATTTACATTTACAGCATTTAGCAGACGCCCTTATCCAGAGCGACTTACAACTGATACAATCTTACAATCCAAGCAATTGTGGGTTAAGGGCCCAACAGTGGCAGCTTGGCAGAGGTGGGATTTGAACCCTGGACCTTCTGGTCCATAGTCCAGTACCTTACCCGCTAGGCTACCACAGTCCTGATCAAGCTTCGCCTGGCTGTAGAGTCAACCTGGAATCCTGATGAGCCTACAGAAGCTGTTCTTTTCTGATTTTGTTCTCACTTTTTAATGCTGCATACAAGTTTCCTGTATTTTCTGGTTGTAGCCTAATAAAGAGGCTGAGACTGGTGGCCTAAGACTTTTGCACAGTACTGCGTTTCAGCAGCATGTGCACCTGCCTCAGAAATGCTGACCCTGGCCAGTCTGTATTGACATTACTGCAACTAGCACCAAAATATACTCATGGGATGCCAAAAGGTAACTCGGCTCCTCCCAAGTCCAGGCTGCAGGTTGGATTATAAGGTTAAATCTTACTTAAAACAGGCACACAAATATTAATCCTACATCGCTCTGTGTCTCCCGTGACCCCGACCAGGATAAAGCAGGGGGAAACGAGAGAAAAATAGACAGAAACCCCTGGGATTAGAATACTGCTTTACTTTGTCCTGTTATTATTTCTTCTTGCTCTCGCTTCCTTTCTCCATTAACATATTGGGGTTTTTTTTTCATTAAATAAATGAAGACCAAATTAAAAAAAGCTTCAGATTCCTCATAAGAAGGAGGCCGTGTCAGAAGACATCATCATGTCTCGACAAACAATCCTAAAGACATTGCGTCATCCTGTGACTGCATCACCTCATTAGCAAGGACTCCGGTTTTTACCCTTATATAAAAATAAAGTTTGTGTGTGTGTGTGTGTGTGTGTGTGTGTGTGTGTGTGTGTGAGACAGATCAGTCAGAAGAAGCTGAAGAAGTATGAGAAAGAGTACCACACAATGCGAGAGCAGCAGGAGCAGCAGGAGGCCCCCATAGAAAGATACGAGGTAATAACTGTGTTCATCTATTTTTGTGTCGTTGTGTAGTGAAGCTTGTGTTTTTGCGTGTCATCAGAACGTGATTATGTGCATATGTATTGGTTCTGCAGTGTTGCCAGATCTGCAGCTTTTCCACAAATTCAAGCTTTTCAACTGTTTGCTGTTGTATATTGGAGAATAGGCTATTTTATTTTATTCTACTATTTGCTTTATACTTCAGATTTTTCGAAGTAGCCACCTTTTGCTTTGAGGGCAGCTTTGCACACTTGGCATTCTCTCAAATCAGCATTAAGGGAATCACCTGGAAAGGGTTTCAGTTAACAGGTTGGCATTCATGCCATATTTCATGCTATCATATTTCCAATACCTACCCCTATTGAGGAGGGCGCTCAAGACTGATGAAATGCTCAGAAACCAAGCCAGTCTAATCCGTTATAACGCTGGAGCTGTGCCGTGCCAAAACACGTTTTTTGGAAGCAGCTCTGTTGTTTGTAGGCTTCATGACTGCGTAAAGGTGCACGCCTTTTTCTCCACAGGTCACCCAAAGGCCACATAAAACACAGTCGAGTAACCCAGCCCAAGGCATGTGTCTAGTCTTGGGTGATTGGGACCCCGTACCTAAAACACTGAGAGTGGCACAACACCCTGTACAGTCTGGTGTCGTTCCAATACAAAACAGTGAATGCATAAAATAGCAGTAAAAGCAACAGAGAGCCCTATTAGCTGAATGAACTCATGCCAGCGTCAGTGTAGCGGTCATATTTGTTTTCTGCTGAATCATGTTTGTGTTGTGCATTTCTGGCCCACTAAATTACAGTGATCCTGCAAAATGAATCCCAAGCGTGTGGAACTAATGGTGCAATTCTGAGCCAAAGCAGGGCGTCTAGAAAAAGTCTGCACTCAGAGAGTTTAGTGATAGTTTAGGCGAGTCCAGTTTGTGAATCATTTGTGAATATTCTATATTTCTGCATCAATATGACCTAAAACATCATCATCATACTAAAAGTAGATAAAGAGAACCCAGTTAAACAAACGAGACAAACATATTAAATTTGGTCATTTATTTATTGAGGAAAATGATCCAATATTACATATTAGTGAGTGGAAAAAGTATGTGAACCTCTAGGATTACCAGTTAGTTTGAAGGTGAAATTAGAGTCAGGTGTTTACAATCAATGGGATGACAATCAGGTGTGAGTGGGCACCTTGTTTTATTTAAAGAACAGGGATCTATCAAAGTCTGCTCTTCACAACACGTTTGTGGAAGTGTGTCATGGCACGAACAAAGGAGATTTCTGAGGAGCTCAGAAAAAGAGTTGTTGATGGTCACAAGGCTGGAAAAGGTTACAAAACCATCTCTAAAGAGTTTGGACTCCACCAATCCACAGTCAGATAGATTGTGTGTGTAGGGTAACTTCTAAGCAACTGAAGGCCCCTCTCACATTGGCTAATGTTAATGTTCATGAGTCCACCATCAGAAGAACACTGAACAACAATGGTTTGCATGGCAGGGTTGCAAAGAGAACATTGCACATTTTGCTCTCCAAAAAGAACATTGCTGCTCGTCTGCATCTGCTAAAGATCACATGGACAAGCCAGAAGGCTACTGGAAGAATGTTTTGTGGACAGATCAGACCAAAATAGAACTTTTTGGTTTAAAAGAAAAGCGTTATGTTTGGAGAAAGAAAAACACTGCATTCCAGCATAAGCACCTTATCCCATCTGTGAAACATGGTGGTGGTAGTATCATGGTTTGAGCCTGTTTTGCTGCATCTGGGCCAGGACGGCTTGCCATCATTGATGGAACAATGAATTCTGAATTATATCAGAGAATTCTAAACCCTAAGCACACAAGTCCTTCTACCAAAGAATGGTTAAAGAAGTTCATGTTTTGGAATGGCCAAGTCAAAGTCCTGACCTTAATCCAAAGGAAATGGAAGGACCTGAAGTGAGCAGCTAATGTGAGGAAACCCACCAACATCCCAGAGCTGAAGCTGTTCTGTACGGAGGAATGGGCTAAAATTCCTCCAAGCCGGTGTGCAGGACTGACCAACAGCTACAGGAAACGTTTAGCTGCAGTTATTGCTGCACAGGGGGGTCACACCAGATACTGAAAGCAAAGGTTCACATACTTTGCCACTCACTAATATGTAATATTGGATCATTTTCCTCAATAAATAAATGGCCAAGTATAATATTTTTGTCTCATTTGTTTAATTGGGTTCTCTTTATCTACTGTTAGGACTTGTGTGAAAAGCTGATGATGTTTTAGCTCATATTTATGCAGAAATATAGAAAATTCTATTCTAGCCAGTTTTCTGAAAATCAGTAGCAGATGCAGTTTTCAGGAACACATTACATCTGGATAATACTCTTTATCATAATTTTATTCAAATAAAGGCAATGATGAGATCAATTAGGACCTTCTCTATCGAGCTAAATAATTATATTTTAGGTCTCTAATTTCCAACAGTGGCCGCCACACAGCAATAATAAAAGTATTACAGGAAGTACACAATGTAACCACCCAGAATTTCAGCAGTATCTTTTGCTGGGTCCCAGGACACAGCAGAATACAGGGCAATAAAATAACAGACAAAGCAGCCGGAAACCACAACAAACCATCAACAACAAACTATAGTAGCAGACGCAAGACCCACTCTTACAAGATACAGAAAAAACAAATGGCACAGTGAATGGGACTTGCTAACAAACAACAAGTTACATCAGCTGTGAAAGAGTACTGTCCCGAATAAATCAGCAGGATCAGGTAGCCGTCTCGGTCGCACCGTCTCAGGAGAAAATCTGCCAGCCTTTGAAAAGCTGCCATATGCCCCTAAAAGTGCCCATCTTACCAACAAGAGAACCTGTCTCCGAAACCCAAAGAAACCCCAAAATCAGACAAATAATCAACTTTCTACAATGCGACAAAGTCAAAGTGAAATGTCTCAAAGCAGCTTTACAGTTTTCTAGGCCCAAAGCCCTAACTGAGCAAGCCTAGGGCGACAGTGGCAAGGAAAATCTCCCTAAATGTTATAGGTAGAAATCTTGGAAGGACCAAAATGCTTGGACAGCCTAGATGTTCTATGTAAGAATTCAACTAAATTACCTCATTAATAAGTTCATAGTAATAGCTTAAAGGTAGAAGCTAAATAAAAAGAAGAAGAAGAGCTAAGAGAGGGAAAAAAAAGAAGTAGTTAGTTGTTGTCAACAAGCAACAGGCCAGAGTGTTCATCTAGCCTTGTAACCCTCCCTCAAATTAGTAGCCTCCACCACTCCTACCATGAATTTAGCCTCTGGGCAGATATGGTGTTTAGAAACCACAAACAAATAAACAACACATCAGCGGCAGCCTGGCAGAGCCGGGATTTGAATTCAGAACCTTCTGATTAATTGTGGCCCCTGGCATGTCCAGCATGAATCAGGTGTTCGTATCCAGAGCAGCTTACGTGTTCTGCTCAGAACTTTCCTCATGCTATCACTAATGCACTACAGTCCGGTAATACTCAGATCTGTTGATGATATCCACATGATCCTTTATGAAACCCCGTGTATGCACCGATGGGTTTGATGTGAGCGTGTGTGTCTGTGTGTAATTGTGCGTTTCACCTGTATGAAGGTGGTGCTCTGCGCTCTGTGTGTGAGCCTGATGAGCACAGAGTGTGACGGCTGAGACAATGCATCTCATCAGACCCTGTTTTCTCATCATGTGCCTGAGAGCTTGAATACATTTGCAGCCTGCCGCCGGTCGCTCCGTCCCTCATTAGCATACGTGCGCTGTGCCAGTAACGAGCAGCAATCTAAGAGGAGCCTCAGCTCCAGGCTCGAGAGAGCGTTAGGAGATCGGGGCGGCGAAAAGATAGAGGGATCTCTGATGACTGCGCCCCACCGCCCCACTCTCAACCTGTTCCCGACTCAGGGGGGGATCAGAGAACTGATTTAGGATCTGTCAGTCACAGGGAGATTGAAACACACCCACACAGAGCAGAGATACTCGTTCGTACTGTACATGAGCATTAATCCTCATCAGCCCCTTTATTCATGCACAGTGTAGCTACAGTGTAATTACAGACTGGAGCCCTTCTGCTGCACTGCTCAGACTGTCAGCCTCCTCTCCCCCATCCAGCTATTTCAAATGACCTCCACTGACATGGGGTAGTATTAGGGATGCGACTCTGTCTCTCTCCAGAGCAGAGACTTGGGAGAATCACAAAGCTCATACAGGTCAGAGCATCTCTTCACAACTGTGGTTAATAATTGAACCTGATGGAAAGGGGCAAAGTTGCTGACATTACAAGCAGAGAACCTGATTTTTCCATTCAGTGAATTCAAATGTGAACGTGCACTTGATGTGATCATTGAAGTTAAAGTTGCCAGTAAGCTGAAAAACCCTCGAGATGTTGTGGGCTCTGCTAATTGTATTACATTTACAGCATTTAGCAGACGCCCTTATCCAGAGCGACTTACAATTGGTACAGTCTTACAATCCAAGCAGTTGTGGGTTAAGGGCCTTGCTCAAGGACCCAACAGTGGGTGGGATTTGAACCCTGGACCTTTTGGTCCATAGTCCAGTACCTTAACCACTAGGCTACCACAGTCCCTGAATGCGCTGACATGCGCTTAGTCACCCGACAACTGCAGAAAATCAGATTTTGTGCATGCACTTGGGTAATTAGATAATAAAAAGATGACTCGGGCAGTAATCGGATTTCTTTTTTACAACCAACCAGTAATCTCACAGAAGGACGTGACGTAAACTTCCAACTTTAATAATGAAATAATAAAATGTTTAATTTCTGAGAGCATATACTGTTTTTTTGAGTTTCCCCAAAAGTCTGCGCTAGCTAGTCACGATTCCCGGGTTGCCAGATCCCGCAAGTGAAATAAGCAGCCAGATCTAGGGACAAAGCCCTTATTCTGTTTCAAGCTCAGAATAAGAGGACAAGGCAACCAAGGTTGATTCAGCTGGCTGCTTCTGCGAAAGCTGTGTGCATGCGCAGACTAAGAAAACCGACTGAAATCACGCTGAGAAATCCATTTACTGAGATCAAATCCAGCTCTCTTTATTGGATTTTTAAATCTGATTTCTGGATCGGAGTACGCTGTATACATGAGCACTTGAATAATCAGATAACTGCATGTAAACACGCTCACTCATACCAGCTCTGCAGACACTATCATGTCAGCGTTACTGCTGTACTGAGAATGATCCACCTCCTAAATAATACCTGGACATTGGTGGTTCTTCTGGAGACCCCTCCCCATTAATGGATGGGGTAGAAGAGGACCAAGGCATTGTGCATAGAAAACCACGGACTAACCTGAGTAATCCCATATCAGCAGTGTGCATACATTATAGTGTCTGATTAGTTAAAAATGAGATCTAGTACTAGGTACAAATAAACCGACAACCGGCTTCGTTCTAGACTGTATTGCACTCAGATGATTTCTTTTCATAAAAGTTTTTCTTTAACAAGGACTCTTCTCAAAGGTTGCTCTGTCTACTGATATAGTTAGATATTATTCCGACACTGTCACAAGATCACCAAGTCACATGCTAAAGAGATCACACCGCTCGCTCTCGTTTACAGAGAGAGAACCGGCGTCTGCAGGAAGCCAACATGCGTCTGGAGCAGGAGAACGATGATCTGGCCCACGAGCTGGTCAGCAGCAAGATCTCGCTCAGGAAGGATCTGGACAATGTGAGCTTCTCTTATTTGTTTCTTATTCATGTTATTTATGTACTTGCTCATGTACTCGGGTAGGAAATGTGCAGCAGAACATAAGTCTTCCCTTCTGTGTTATTTACTCACATGTGCTTCCTGTAAAGTAATTACTGGAAGTAATGAAGTAATCAAGTGCAGACTGGAGTAAATTTGGAAGCACTTCCATCCCAATTGACACTAGTTTCAGTTTGGGCCACCCGTTAGTGATTTCTACACTTATAATTAGCTGTGGTTCATTCAGCAGGCAGCTGCATAACCGTGTGTGGGTTTACTGCTGCTTACAGGACTTCATTAGAACCTCTTAAGGTGATCTGTGTCACACATTCATTTATCAACACTCATAAAACCAAAGCTGGGATCGAGTCCAAATGGCTGCCTTAAGGGCTGCATGGGGTCTCGCATGCAAACAGGACTTTGTATCTGAGGGAGTAAAGGCCAAGCTGCTCAGGTGGCACAGCTCAGACATGTTTGGCGTCTCGGCAGGACGTGAACCGAATGTGCCATGTGTTAATGCTTACAGGTGGCACTGTTTTCTGTGTACGCTGGTTAAAGTGATGTGAAGATACAATGCGAGCCAGAGCAGAGCTGCTGAAGGCCACTCTATTCCAGATACCTCAGGCAAAGAACACAATGAGGATTCTGATAACACTTTACATAACATCGGTGTTTGTAAATAAAATCTATTGTTATTTTTGACCGATGAGTGAAAGCATGTTGAGTTTGTTCCCAGTTCTGCCCTTTTCCCATCTGTAAACAGCTTTGTGTTGTCCGGCTGTGTTGTATTGATTATGTACGCAGAACGGAACACGTGTCCAGCCAAAACAAGGAACATCAGACAGCCTCCTTCTGAGCAGGACAGATTTTATCTGAGGGTGGTGCAGTCGCACTCAGGACATGCTGATTATCCTCTGGAATGTGACGATTGCCTACAGTAATTAAACTTTCGCATTAAATAGTGAAACATCCTGTGCGTGTGTTTGCGTGCTCTGTAGGCCGAGGAGAAGGCGGATGCACTAAACAAGGAGCTGCTCATCACCAAACAGAAACTGATCGACTCGGAGGATGAGAAGCGGAGGCTGGAGGAAGAAGCTGCACAGGTCAGCCATTTCGGTCTTCTCTCCTCCTGCTCGAGACCCGGGGGAAATCATCGTGCCATCACCATGTTTATTGATATTTTCTTCTGGCTATCGCACACGGCTGCTGCTGAGGGTACGAGCTGGATTAAACTACAGCAGCTCATATATTATGGAGATAATAATGCCTGTGGACAGAAGTGTCCTTAATACCGGTGTTCTCTAGCACAGGGGCGTCTGGGTTAAATAGGAGTTCAAAGGGCTATCTGGATGATTTCCCGTGTGTGTGTGAATACAAGAGGGAGGAACAGAGATCTTAAAACACAACCAGCAGTTTCACTGTGAGAGTCAGAGCTATTTAAAAGCCGTCACTTCTTCCTTCCCCTCTTACGTTTCATTTTAACCCTGCTTATCCCGGTTAGGTGGGACTAAGACTTCCAGAATTCACATGACCAGGGTGCCAGTCCATCTCAGACCAGGGTGCTGCACCACCATGGGATCATTCCACCATCCAACCTCCTTTTCCTCAGATACCCTGGGTTTGATGCCCAACTCAGCCGGAATGCACCACTGGGACTTGAGCCCAGGTCACTGCGGCAGTGGGCAAGCATGGTGGCCACCCAAGTGCTTCACACAGTCATATTGGAGAATCAGTTTGAGTACTGAGGATGGAGGCCTGCAGACTTTTTGCATGGGTTCAGTTTCTAAAAACAAGAAAGCATTAGGTCTAAAAGCCTACAGTAACCAACCAGTGCAGTTCAAGCCTCGGCGGTACCTTAGTAATTCAGCTGACATGCAGACAGGAGTGTCTGAGGAAGGGTTGGTACTGATATACCTGCCAGATATCAGCAACCCTTAGGTAGTCTGCCATGGACTGGACACGCTCCTACCTGCATCCCGTGCTCTCTGGAATAGGCACGATTCTGACCAGGAAAAAGCAGGGACAAGATGGGAATTAAATGAACTTTAATAATAATATAATAAGAGTGAGGGTGGATTTTTTGCCACTGGGTTACAGAGACTTGCTTCGGTTGATCTACATTTAGAGGTACATGCGTTACATGCGTTCTAGGGGCTGAGGGATATTAAGCATGTTACATAGTGTCTCAGTAATGGTGATGCCAGTGATGTTTACAAACTGCCTTTATTATCCACGTTTGTTGTCATACAGGAGGGATCTGTCCTGCTGAGCGCTAACACATTAAATTAGACAAATGAAATTAATATCATTATGCAGATATATTCCAACAGCAGCAGCCTGCATCCGCACCCAAGAGAGCTGAAATAAGCTGTACATCTGCAATGAAATAATCAGCAGTATCCAGGTGTCGGAAGTAACGAATCCTTCCATTAAAAAGAAAGAAAGCCTGTAAAAATGAATCCCCCAGCCCTGGGTTTTCTGTCTGTGTGTCTGTCTGTCTAAATGTATTGCTGGTGTGAATGCAGAGAGTTCAGGTGCACATCATAAAAGTGGTTCAAAATGTACCTGTTTGCAAATGTCACCCTTCCTCCTGATTTGTACGTAAGCCCACACACTCGCCTGTATGAACTCTGCTTTCTGTGTGTGTGTGTGTCAGCTGAAGGAGATGTGTCGGCGAGAGCTGGACAAATCAGAGTCCGAGATCAAAAAGAACGGCTCTATTATTGGAGAATACAAACAGGTCAGTGCACACACACACACACGTTTGTCTTGCTATCCTTGTGAGGACTTACCACTGATATGAATGAGAATGAAGGACTTCTGGAGCTAATTAATGAGACACTTACACCTACCCCTTAGTAACCTAAAGCAAGTCTTTTGGCTCTTTGGGTTTTTCAAATAAAAGTTGCCATTTTTGTAAAAAAGAAGTGAGGACGGGAAAATCAGTCCTCACTAGTCAATATTCCAGGTTTTCCTATCATCGTAGGGACATTTGGTCCTCACAAGTATAGCAAGACGGAATGAACACACACAAATGCACACACCTGTAAACACACTTCATCATTCTGAGAACGACTCGTATCCTCATGACAGATTTCTGGAGCACTGAAACGCTCCTGTGAATATAACTTCACCCAAAACTGTCAGTTCTGCTAGTAAATGAAACCTAGTTACAGTTATTATCATGCAAACCATCCTGAGGTTAAGCAGACAGGGATCTGGATTTTAGGGCTGGGCGACGTGGCCAAAATATCACACAGTTTATAGTAAACTGGGGAAAATTTAAGTGAGGCTTCATATAAATTCAAACTGCATTATGGAGTCACCAATTATACAGACAGGCACACAAAAAAACTACAATTAGCTAATGCTTCGCATAGTAGGCATTCATCTCCATGAGCGTTTCACTCATTTGCTCGATCATCATCATCATCAGTCTCCTCGTTGTGCTTGCCAGGAACGTTTTGGAGAAATTTACATTAAGACAATTAAAGCCAGTTAAAATGATTGGAACCAATATAATCAATAACCTGACTTTGTAGTTACTCTAAATATAAGTATAAACTTATTTCTGGCGGCATGGCGGTGCAGTGGTTAATGCCATCTCCTCACAGCTCCAGAGATCTCTAGTTCTATTCCTGCACTGGACTCTGTGTGGAGTTTGTATGTTCTCTGATTGGCACCCTGTCTAGGGTTGGCTCCTGCCCTGTGCTGCCGGTTAGGCCCTGGCTCCCCAGGACCCGGAGTTGATTAAGCAGATATGAAAATGAATGCATGAACTGGTTTAATGTAATTTAATTGAGTATAGAACCATAATCCTTAAGCAAGGCTCACCTTTATTCTTTGATACAAGTCCAAAAACAATGTTCATAGTACTGACAGTGGTAGTGACATATGCTAATGCACTCAGTGTCAGGTATAGTAATTAACACTTTATGAAAATTAAGCACGATCAGAACCATAGGTACCATAGCAATGGTGATTTGTCAGTCTGAAGCCACTGCAGTTGTTGACCACCTGTCCATATAAGCTTTTTGTCACAGCTGTGTGTAAGAAGCAGAATTACATTAATATGTGTGTGTGTGTGTGTGTGTGTGTGTGTGTGTGTGTGTGTGTGTGTGTGTGAGAGAGAGAGAGAGAGAGAGGGGTATAGTGTAGTGTGTGTGTGCGCTGTTCTGGAATCAGAGCGTTGTAAAAATAGTTGTGCTCATGTCCCTGTAGAGCTGCCTTTAATGGGCCTGCTGACAGCCTGATTCATGATCCAGCACAATAATGGGGTCCACGGAGTGTAACTTGGCGCACACACACACACACGTAGACACACCAGCGGAGGTACTCATGAACCTGAAAAGGATACACACACACAGCAAGTAATTAAGAGACTGAAGCACAGACAGGCAAAAGAGACACAATCCTGCCTATTTGGCAGCACAGGGCACATGGTGCTAACCAACCCCAGACAGGGAATCAAGCCATCATAGGATACACACACGCACACACACACTGGGACACTTTAAAGTCAGTCGGCCTTTTGTAAAAACTGGAGTACGTAGAGAAACCCCAAGCAGACATACGGAGAACATGCAAACTCCACATAGGCAGGGGCCAGGCCAGAACTCGGATTCCATGAGCTGTGAGGTGACAGTGCTAACCTTTTTGTTTCATTCCAACATTGACACACGGTTGTTCACCACGTTCTACAGATCCCTGGTTCGATCCTGAATTCAGCATTTGCATGTTCTCTCCATGTCTATCCCGGGTACTCCGGTTTCCCCCCACATGGCAAAGGCATGCGTTAGGTTAACCGATTGCTCTAAAGTGCCCCGTGGGAATGTGTCTGGCTAGTGTCGTTAGGACCTCGCTCCTTTCTCCAAATGAAACTGCCACTGAAACTCGATACGAAATAAATTCCCGGGCCGTGTCTGCCTCTCTCAAGCGCTAGAGCAAATAGGACTGCAGATCACTCAAGTTTAGAAAAAGGTCAGTTGAGTTGGTGAGAATAATTAAGTTATGAACTGTTGTGCTTCCTGTGGTGGAAAGGCACTGAAAGTGTTTGTCTCTCTCAGATCTGTTCTCAGCTCAGTGAGAGACTTGAGAAACAGCAGGCAGCCAACAAAGGAGAGCTGGAGAAGATCCGGGTGAGTAACTCATCACAGCGCTCACACACACCTGCTGCAACAGCGAGTGTGTTTACATGTACTTAGTGATCAGATTTCTGCTGTTACTGATTATCCCTGTGGTCGTGTAAGCAGCATACTCCCGATTTCTCAGGTCGGATTAGGGTCTGGAAATTCGATTAAGGAATCTGAAGAGAGAGCTGGATTTGGCTCGGTCATCAGATTTCTCAGCGCATGTTTACCTTTACTCCCATTTCGATTGGGTTTGTCAGTCTGTGCATGGAGGCAAATGTAACTGGACAGAGTGTAGAGCTGTCACGGAAGCGACTAGCACAGTCAAACACGGTTGCCAGATCCGCTTATTCTAAGAGACTTCACTTATTTTGGGCTTGTTTCCATAGACCTGGTTGCTCTTTTCTCTTACGGGATCTGGCAACCCTGGAATTAAATTCAGTCCCCACAAAATGACTACCAAACGCTATATATGCTCAGTTGAATAGTTTAAAGTTTACATCACATCCTTCTGTGAGATGATTGGCTGGTTGCAAAGTAGAAATCTGATCTGTAAACCTGGAGATTACTGACAGAGTCGGATTTTCTGCAGTTATGGGATTATTAACTCACTGTATAGGGCATTAATCATGCTGGAGCTTCAGTTCCCAAACTCAGGTCTGTATTTCATCTTCTTAAAGGTCCAGAGAGCTTGTGTGTCAGGGTTTAAACACTGCTAGGAGGAGTACTCACATTTATAGTACAGCTTAGCTATAAAGACTGTGGTAGCCTAGTGGTTAAGGTACTGGACTATGGACCAGAAGGTCCAGGGTTCATCCCTGTTGGGTCCTTGAGCAAGACCCTTAACCCACAATTGCTTGGATTGTAAGACTGTATTAATTGTGAGTCGCTCTGGATAAGGGCGTCTGCTGAATGCTGTAAATGTAAAGAATGTAGTAGTACGTGGTAATGTGACTTTGCAGCTGGTGGTACAGGCAGCTTTTAATGCTTATTCCTAAAAGCCTTGCTGCAAACCTTTGATCGTCTCCACATGCTTTTGTTTTGCAAGTTAACTCTAATAAGTGGCGTCTTCTGTTCTTTAACACGGTCCAGGAGTTGAGTGAAGGGGCTCTAGAGTACACAATGGCCTCTCCACAGACAGACCAGACACACGCATGTTAGTGCATATTCGTGACACGCAAATGAGAAGCATAAAAGCGTGTGCGTTGAGGGTCCACTCCTCCTGTGGAGAGCGATCGTTATGCAGCCCGTGCTCTTGCGATAAAGAAAACATCGTGTTATGTTCGGGCCAATTTCCCCGGTCTGAGACACTGCTTGACACCTCGCTGATAAAGATTACACAATCAGGCTGCTCTACTCAGCCCCGCTCTGACACTGATAAACACCCACCCTCTGTGTGCGTCTGTGTGTGTGTGTAGATGAAGGTGGAGGGCTGTGAGAAGTGCAGCGTACTCTTCTGTAAGGAGGGCCGACTGAAGCCCGTGAGCTCTCATAAGGAGGTCAGCGAGGACGAAACCGATGAGGAGAAGGAGGCTCTGCAGGTGCAGCTCAGAGAGATGGAGCTCGAGCTCGCCCAGACCAAACTACAGCTGGTGGAGGCCGAGTGCAAGATTCAGGTACGCAGAACCCCTACACTAGTGATATCAGCCCATACCCCCCCCGTGGTTCAGTGGCTGAACTTGTGGTGGGTCTGGCAGTTAACGTACATCTTTTTCTCTTTGTGTTCAAGGACCTGGATCACCATTTGGCTATGGCACTGAACGAAGTGCAGGCGGCCAAAAAGACCTGGTTCAACCGAACACTAAGCTCCATCAAAACAGTGACGGGGGCACAGGGCAAAGAAACTACCTAAAGCCGGCTCTGCTCCTGTCTGTCCCCGCCCACTCCCCTCGGTCTGTCCATCTTTATCTCTGGCCAGTGCGTTAACCTTCCACTGTGCCCAATGAACCACGTTTCTTTGTTTTTGTATAAAGAACTTTAGAGAGAAAACTACTCGAAGCAGAACCGTTACGCTAAAGCAATGGAGGCTGTAACCCTAGGCTTGATACTACTGATGATTAGCAGATGGGGCTGCCTGAACTGTCTGCTGCGCACACAGGACATAACACCACACTCCAGCTACTGTTCCAGACTACTTGCACAAAAACCCCCACACATACACACACTTCAACCCTGCTGAAGTACAAACTAACAGCCTTCTTTTAGGAAGATGAGCTTTTCTAATTTCTGTTTGATGTTAGAGTTTGAGATTTATTTGTTAATAGTCTTGCTTGTGTGTGTGTGTGTGTGTGTAAACAGAATATTCCAGCTTTTTGTTAATCTAATCTCTGTTCACCATAGCTGCTGGATGTGAGAAATTAACCTCAGAATTTCAGAATATTTTCAGTACTAATAGTAAAAAGGCAAGCACATTTACTTTCCAATACAGGAGCAATACAGAAAGAACTAACTCTGGTTCCTTACACATTTCCTAAGGTTTTGTAGTGTCAGAGCTTTGAAGATTATGGAATCTTTTTAGAAAACGGTGTTTTGCATGATCTTTAGCTGTCCGTCGTGAGTTTTGATGAAACATATTCATTGTTTTCTAGTGTGTAATGATCACACAAGCTGCAGCTGTGGTCTATAAAGATTAGCTTACAAAAAGCTGGTATATTTTCCTTTAAATGAACTTGGTGCCGTTGACTGAGAGTGACCAAGCTTGATGAGGACCGTGGTGTTGTATGTATTTAGTCTCAAAAGAAAGCAGGCAGGCTGAAGAGCACAGATGGACTGGGTATAGAGCCGTTGTTCCTGCTGCCCCTGAAAGAACTCTGACTGAAAGCTAGAGGACACAACATAATTCTAACTGAATCTGCCAGGCTTACTCCTCCTCTCCCAGCATTAACATTCCCCTGTTTGTAAAGGAATCGTTCAGGAAAAATTCGTTACACCATTAAACTATTTTCAATTTTCAACCCTCAGTCCTCCCAGACTTAACTTTACTACCAGTTTTGCAAGTAAGGGAAGTCTATTTCGCCCAAAACCCGTCTTTATATACAGATATGCAACACCTGTTGTACCTGTATAACCTATCATACATCTACTATAAAGTCTTTAGAGTCATACTCAGCACATGAGCTACTACATCACATAACACATGATTCATAGAACATATCACGGATATATATACGGATGCATTTAGTTCTTTTTTCTTTCCTGTCTGAACTTGACAGGGTCGCTCAGGAGCTGGTCCTCGGGCTGGGAGGGACGTTCGTTTATTGCAGGGGTCACTTTTACAGCGTGTTTAATGGTAGAAAAAGACATTAAGGAAGTTAAACAAAAGATATTGGTCCAGGATGTTGAAACAAGTGCGTAATATCCCTAAAATCCCTAGTACGTGTCCCCCCTTTTTATTTAGATACCTAACGACCTACAGAAGAACACTGATTTACAATCAAATAAAATTGCTACAAGATTATTATAATGAAAGACCTTTCCATATAGAATATTCCAGATAAAGTTCAATAATATGTAAGAAAATATTCCACCTAACTTGTAAAGCACAATGCAAAAAACGGATCAAACTGGGGGTGTGATGGCAAGCATCGGCGAGTTGGATTGTGTTCTCTGATGCAGTTGCACTTTTTTAACAGCAGAGGGTGCAATCATATGTCATGCTTACAGAAGCATAGCCCTCCCTCGTTTCTTTTATTTGCAGGGGACTAAACGTTGTTTGTATAACTTTTGTAGCAGGAAAGTGCACAGTATTTTGAATTGTTATTCTTCAGACATAAAGGAACGTTTTCAGCAAGTTATTTAAGACATGGTGAGGCTACAATAGAACATTTTGTTTACAATAATTGCAGGAGACAAGTTTGTGTGTGAAAACGTCCATTACACTGTCTAGAGAGAAATAAAGTAATTTCTTGACTTGAATGTAAAATCAATCATGGTGAGAAAATCAAACCAAATCAAATCGTGAGGAAAGTGTATCGTTCCATCCCTGCATAAAGCAGATCGGCTGCCTGGCTAGACTTAGGGTAATTGTGTAAGTTTGACTTTTCCCTGAACCATTCCTTTCATTTAGACCCTTACAGAGCCATCTCAGTGCAGGTTAGTGTGAGCAGTGAAGCACTTGTTTGTGTATGAGCTCATTCAGTCATACGGCCATTGAAATGCACTCGGTCTGCACCCACAGCGTCGGGGCAACAGTGAGCACAATCTGTGGTCGCCTCTGATCTCGCCTTGGTCACGTGTCTGTGTGGATGAGTGTGTGTGAGTGAAATGCAGAGGCTATGTAAAGAAACCTTTCGGTTATTAGGTCTTTGCACCTTACAGACATATTTATATTGGGATCTGGTTTGCTTGACTTTTTGTTGATGACAGGAAGGCCCTTTCCCTGAAAAAATAAAAGGGGGTCATTCCATGAGGCACTGGCTTGTATATACGCAAATGTTTTTTTTGTTTCTTTTGTATTTCAACTCCACGGTAACTTTACTAATGTTGCCTCATTGTACTGTGCTCCAGGTAATGACCTTTTTGCTTTTTAAGTTTTTTTTTGGTCTTAAATGTCAAACTGCTGTCTCATCTATTACATGCCAAAATTGACCCCATCCAGCGTTACATATGTATGAACATGCTAATAGTGTAGGACGCACTGTGTATACTTCCATCAGTTTCAATATAAAGCTACCAAACAAATGGCTGTGACTGTCTGCTTACCTAGGCTTATGAGGGGTCCTGGTGTTTAAAAGGAGTTGAATATGTCCGTGGCTGAGTGTGTTATGGTGGTGATCAGACTCGGGGTTAGGGCTAGAAAAACGTTCACCTAGTTATGCACTAAAGTAAAGAGACGGACAATGTTGCAGAATCATGTTTTGCTCATTAAAATACAGGTGTGCAGCTTTTAACCTCAGCATTATGTTCAGTAAAACAGGATGCTGACTGGACATTACCATAGTCACAGGGGTTTAGATACTTATGCACAGAATGTTCTATTTTAAACAATATCACCTAAAACACACTATGAAAACATTTCGTACAGAACACTGAAAACGAAGGGCATGTTACCATGTAGTTTTCTGCCTTTCAAGACTGCAATTCTCTTTTCTATCAGCAAGGGTTCGCTTGTACTAGTTTTATGTCATTCAGACGTGAATAAGATTGATTTAAGGCAAATTATTTTTCCTATTATAATTCTTAAGACCTTTTACCTGTAACGACATTTACCTGTACTATAAATCCAGAGGCAGGTTTCAGCAGTAATTAAAAGTGTAAGCACCAGCGATCTGAGAGGGCTTTACAACATAAATGAATCATAACAAATGGCATCAAAATAACAATGGATTAAAAAAAGAAAAACAAAAACATTTTAATCCATTAAACTCAATCTATAAGGTGCATACAAGAAAAATGGTATGCAAATTACCTTTAAAAATAAAGTTAGAAAATTATGACGTGGTGGCCTAGCGGTTAAGGTACTGGACTATAGACCAAAAGGTCCGGGGTTCAAATCCCGCCTCTGCCAAGCTGCCACGGTTGGGTCCTTGAGCAAGGCCCTTAAAAAGTCACTCTGGATAAGGGCGTCTGCTAAATGCTGTAAATGTAAATGATGTTACATAAATCTAAAATTTCTCAGCCTTAACCCTTACAACAATCAGTTCTGTGCTGTAGTTTTACAATTCAATCGGCTGACAAAGATTGCCACAAACATGTTTATTGCATTGTTTACTCGCACTCTGGACTGTATGCCTACAAAGTAGACATTTTTATCTGAAATGTAGTATATTACGTATTTAACAACAATATTCCCTAACATCTTTGTGAAATTCGTATTGGTAAAATGTTAAGGAACAGTCTTTTTACAGACAATAACTCAGAAACAACGCTATGAAAAGCCCTTTGCCCAGTGCTGCATACAAAAAAGAATTATATGAAGACCCATAAAATATCCCAGCAGACCGGCTGCAGCTCATAGGCATGTTCAGAGGGTAGAATGAGTTTTCTGGAACATCAAATTTGAGCTGGACAGATTTTCCCTAGTCTGAAAAGCAGTAAACGAGTCCATTTCAGAAAGGCTCCGAGCAACGTCTGTGTGTGGTTTCATATCTGTGCTTTCCAACGTCACTTGTTGTAAAAGTCACGTCCATGCAAACCAGTGTTAAGTTTTTATAAGTCTGTATTTTACGGGTCTTCATATAACGTTTTTGTATGCCAATGGCATACCTTCAATTTGGATGGGAGACTACAAAATGATGCCATGTTATGTAATCCAGCACTATGTCGAACTAATGTGGTCTGAAAGACAAAACATGGGAGAACAGTAGCTGCTCTTGGAGCGAAGAGATGGCCTGTCGTCTAATCTTGGGGGATCATTCATGAGGAAATACTTGTGTTAAGGTCTCTGAGATCTCAAACAGTGTAAGGGTTAAGGTATCATTTAGCAGAGCAAGAACAGAACAACATGTCAATGAAAGCCTTGAAGCAAACAAATCAAATAAAGAACATGGAAAAACAAAGATTGTTGCATGACGTACTATTGCTCATATCGCCACTTAAATGCATCATTCTTATAATGGTCAATGGCAAAAACAAGATTCAAAAACATCGAGTTCATACAGTCACTGCATCCTGTAGCCAGGTAGAACAGACCACTGCACATGGGCACTGAATGCATATAGCGTGCACAAACCAAGCCAGGGTTCTACCTAAATGCACGACTGAAATTAAAAATCAGTGATCAAACTGGAGACAAAACACAGACGCCACCGGCCTCGCAGCCTATTTCATTACATTTAATTGCTAGACGTTGCTCATATTCACAGACGGATGTTGCTCAAAAGACAGCAATCAGCAGGATGAAACCAGCCAAGGAAGCAGCACAAAAACACACTCCGCAAAAACAAGTGACGATGCTTTCCTCGTATATACATTTCCTTCAGTGTTACTGCCACTGATGTCATTAGTAAGCAACAATTAATATCCCATTAACAGCTAGAACAGTGTAAGACTGTCCAAACATTTTTGAAGGATGCGGAGTGTCATCATTAAAATCCCAAAAAATATCAAGATACCTTTTTCCGTAAATATCGGACACCAATAGTTGAACCCATTGCATTTGAAGCAGGTAAGCGATGTCACAAGGAGCCTCTTGTACACAATGTTGGTATGATCACATGTAGTCCTAAATTCAGAGCGACTACAGACCATGCATTTTTAGAACGGCAATAAAGGCTGTTTTTTATCTAAAATATGCAAAAACTCAACAGGAACAAAAGGTTGTGGTAAATATTGATTTCCCTGTATATAAAGAAAATTATTGAAGGAGAGGAGGAATAAGAGAGTGAGTCATGTGAGTGGGACTGTGGTAGCCTAGTGGTTAAGGTACTGGACTCTGGACCAGAAGGTCGAGGGTTGAAATCCCACCTCTGCCAAGCTGCCACTGTTGGGTCCTTGAGTAAGACCCTTAACCCACAACTTGATTGTAAGACTGTATCAATTGTAAGTCGCTCTGGATAAGGGCATCTGCTAAATGCTGTACATGTGAGTGTGAGCATGTATTCCTTTGTTGGAGGAACTTGCCAGTGAAGCGTTACACAAAACATGCCCCCCATACATAACGTAACCAAAAATATTCCTTCTGGAGAATAAAAATAATTACAATTAATTACTTATGAGGGCTTTCCTTAGATGGTGATGATACACACATTCACATGCCCTGAGAATAACTAAGCCACATCCCTCCATTGGATTAAGCAGGTATGAAAAGTGAGTAATAAGATTGTAAGTTGTTGGTAGGACAGTGAGTGTGGACATATTTAGGATTCTTCTACGCAAACTTTCATAGAAACTTCCATAAACGTTTTGCTACAGAACCCCAGGGCATAAGGAGATGGTGTTAACGATGAACATTTGTCTCCTGTTATATTTTGACAGTCTTGGCTCCTATTCAAGGAAACATCAGTTATTTTTAGAAGGTGAACCGTTTACAGATGAAGCATCAATTCCAACAACCTAACAACTATAATCCCTTCCTTTCAGTGCTGCTGCCAAAGCCATAACCCAAACACAAGCACTCATGCATTCACACATCTGACAGCCTAGAGGAACACCTCCTGAAGGAAGGACCGTGCCGGAATATGAGGGGAATTTTTATTAACCCAAAATCTACTGACCATATATGAATCCATACACAGATCAGCCTTACATTAATACCACTTGGTCTGTAATTAAATGTTGGGTGTTACACAGTAAATTGGCATCCACATGAGAAACCCAGGGTTTCCCAGCAGAGCATCACACCCCCTCCACTGGCTTGTCTTTTTACCCCACTCCTGGTGCCATCACTTCTCCAGGTGAATACGTACCCAACCATCCACACGATGGGAATGAAAATGGGGCTCATCAAACCAGACAACGTTCTTCAATTGCTCCAACATCCAGTCCCTCACACTCATCATTGGCACTTTCTATGGCAGACGGGGCTTAGTATTTTGAGCACTCTAACCAGTCTGTGACTAGGAAGCCCCATGGTCAGCAATGGGAGCTGCACTGTTTGTTGTGACACATTCCTCTCCATAACCAGAATGAAACATTTCAGTGACAGTATATATTTTTTTCTCTCGTGTATCGATGAGCCTGGGGTGCCAACACCCTGTCGCTGATTCATGGTTTGTCCCTCGTCGGACAAACCTTGTTGATATTGACCACTGCTTACCAGGTTCACCCCACAAGCCTTGCTGTTTGGAGATGCTCCAACCCAGTCGTCTGAATAGGCATGTCTGCTAAATGACTAAAAAGGTACCTTCTCATTAATTGGCTTCAGAAGCCACATCAAGAGCCGAAAACGATGAGAGTGTTTTTCCCATAAATAATGTAAATTGAATGAATCCGTTCCAGTCGCTCCACACTGCATAAGGCATTATATGCACTAATGGAATTGTATTGTACAATTAAACACTACTGATGATGATAATGGGAGATTTGTTCCACTGCACAAAGTCTTCTCCAGCACATCCCAAAGATCCTCAATGGGGTTCAGCTCTGGACTCTGTGGTGGCCAGTCCATGTGTGAAAATGATGGCTCATGCTTCCTAAACCACTCTTTCACAATCTGACCCTTCTGAAACAGATGAACATCTATCCCACGACCACAGGATGTCTTTCGACATGGTTGTTTAACGAATGAGAAGCTACTCACTGCATCAGTTAGGGTATGCAACATGCGCAAAACAATCATGCCCAGCACTCCACTGAAGGAACCTGGGTTCAATTCCGACGGCGTTCCAGCCAGGTCAGACATCACATGCCGACAGGGCGCCGGACTGCCCACAATCCTAACCAGGAATAAGCAGGTTTACATGTGTGGAAACTCTTAGCTGTGGTTATTCATCAGTTAAGACCAACATAGTTCAAACCTGCCACAGATATCTCGTCTTCAGACACTGAGCCAGTCTGAGAGTCAAATTTCCCTGACGTGGTTTCTTGCCTCCTAATAGAGCTAAAGTACAACATAACTGGAGCAGTGAAGGGAGGCTGACATAGCAGGATGATATGCAGGTATCAATTTACACATCAAGCCTATTCATAGATCCTGGTATTATTTATGAAATTAGAAATATGACCAGTCAACTTTGTTAAAAATTAGGATGTCCTAATTTACGTGTGATGTCCTACCTTGGTCCACAAAGTATATACATAAGTATAAACAAAAGCCCATTAACATTCAATCTTTATGCAACATAACATGACTGGAATCCAAACAGAAATTAAGCACGTCATTGTATTCAGACGAGTCCCTGTCAGTCCTATAGCAGATCTAGCTGTGACACGTGACACAGCTACTGCAGTACCATCTGACCGAGGTTAAACAGTTCCCATGAGCACTATAGCAGTGCATGCATACATAAGAGACACTGGAGTAGAAGCACATCCGTTGATGTCACCTGTCCAAATGCAGGATATAACCAATTGAGTCCAGGGGGTAACGTCATCCGAATACATACACACAGAGGCTTCTCTATTAAACATGCTACTCCGTCATATCTGCAGAAGTTTCATTTTATTGAGATCATAAAACTTCACCTCCCGTGGTTCTGAGATGAAGCTTGGCAGAAAATGCCTGTTCATCAGATTAATATTGCAGCCATGGGTGGAACAGATACTTTAACCGAGTCTAATGTGCTTTTAAAGGACGAGTAAGACACAATCTAATTTACATGTCTGATGTCCTAGGTTTGCATTATTAATTTTGTACTGAGCTAAAAAGTGAGACAGAGTTAATTACATCTTGTTTCTTGGGGTGGGTAGTATGGTCATTTGCACTTTGTAAGCAGACCTAAAACTGTGCTGCTCCTCAAGAGTCAACAGGGCTTTTACTCTTTACACATGAGAAACCACAAGGAAGGATACTGGAGAAAAACATTTCAGACACAAGGGATTCTTCATAAACAGCTGACAATGAGGAACTTCTGTTCTGTCTTGATTTTAGCTCCTTCACAGACCAGAAAAAAAAACAGCAACACCAGCATTATCATATTAAAATGAAGAATGAAGCTGCATTTCCAAAATTACTACACAGGTACGTGTCCCTTAATGCCTACGATACTTCCTGTGAAACTACAGGTTACTGGACACTGTCCGAACACATTACACACTGTACTTAGCAAAGCTACAGGGGACATTACAGGTGTGGTCTGATTAGACACTGGGTCTAACCACAAGAGGGTGTAAAAGTGCTTCCCCCACTGTCCTATATAAAGGCTCTCAAAGGCTACTTTTGGGTAGTGTACCTCTTGCTGACACGCCTCTACGATGCACTCAAAGACATTTTGACTAGTTGACAGACTTTGAGAGGGGGCGCATGATTGGACCGAGAGAAGAAGGATGACCGTTTCGACAAATTGGCCACCATATAGGCCGTTCTGACCTAGGTGTTGGGAGTGGTTCCTTGAGGACACGTAGACATGGCGAACAGGCTCTGGACAGCCCAGACAAACCACCAGTAGATAGGATCGTTTGATCCACCAAGAAGCATGAGCAGCTCCCAGTGTCACCATCCAGCACCCAGACACAGGAGGCACTTTCACTACACACGCCCGTCTCTGCCATTTCCAGGCGCTTAGCAGAAGAAAATTTATTGTCACGGTGCCCATTACGTGTCCTGCCACTGACAGTTAGCCACCATCGCCTTCGACTGCAGTTGGGTCATGTACGAGAAACCTGAACTGCTGCAGAATAGAAACGTATCGTCTGTAGCGACAAATCCACATTCTGTTTGGGCTCAGATCATGGTCGGGTTCAAGGATGGAGGCCTTGAGCATTTTAATCCTGCCCCACTGCTGGTGAGAGGAGTTGGGGAGCCACAGTCAGTCATCCCCAGTAGTGATAAGAGGGACACTAACAACTTAGTGATATATGCAAGACATCTTGCGTTCATGTGTAGCCTCTCATGGCAAGGCTTCCAACTTCCATTTTTCAGCAGGATAATGCTCACTCACACAGCAAAGGTTCCCAGGAAAGGCACCACTAATCGCATTTATGGGACCAACTTGGAGACCAGCTTTGGCAGAGTGGGCAGGATCTACAAGCCCAGCTGCAACATCCGTGGACAAAAGTATCAGAGGCATGTCTAACAGTCAATGATCTCTCACCAAGAGGTACACTCCCCAAAAGTAGCCTCCGAGAGCCTTTTTATTAAGCAGTGGGGGAAGTACTTTTACACCCTCTTGTGGTAGACCCAGTGTCTAATCAGACCACACCTGTAATAATTTACATATCTGTGTCAGACAGAACTACATGCCGAGTTTTGCAGACATCTGATGTTTATCTGGGTGCTTTAATTTTTTTGATGATGAGTGTAGATTAATAAGGATAACACACACACTGTACACAGACATACAGTGGTGCTTGAAAGTTTGTGAACCCTTTTAGAATTTTCTATATTTCTACATAAATATGATCTAAAACATCATCAGATTTTCACACAAGTCCTAAAAGTAGATAAAGAGAACCCAGTTAAACTAATGAGACAAAAATATTACACTTGGTTATTTATTTATTGAAGGAAATGATCCAATATCCATATTAGTGAGTGGCAAAAGTATGTGAACCTTTGCTTTCAGTATCTGCTTGTGACCCCCCTGTGCAGCAATAACTGCAGCTAAACGTTTCCTGTAGCTGTTGATCAGTCCTGCACACCGGCTTGGAGGAATTTTAGCCCATTCCTCCGTACAGAACAGCTTCAGCTCTGGGATGTTGGTGGGTTTCCTCACATTAGCTGCTCGCTTCAGGTCCTTCCACAACATTTCCATTGGATTAAGGACAGGACTTTGACTTGGCCATTCCAAAACCTTTAACCATTCTTTGGTAGAACGGCTTGTGTGCTTAGGGTCGTTGTCTTGCTTCATGACCCACCTTCTCTTGAGATTCAGTTCATGGACAGATATCCTGACATTTTCCTTTAGAATTCTCTGATATCCTTCAGAATTCATTGTTCCATCAATGATGGCAAGCCGACCTGGCTCAGATGCAGCAAAATAGGTCTACTTTGGTCTCATCCGTCCACAAAACATTCTTCCAATAGCCTTCTGACTTGTCCACGTGATCTTTAGCAAACTGCAGACCAGCAGCAATGTTCTTTTTGGAGAGCAGTGACTTCTCCTGCCATGCCATGCACACCATTGTTGTTCAGTGTTCTTCTGATGGTGGACTCATGAACATTAACATTAGCCAATGTGAGAGAGGCCTTCAGTTGCTTAGAAGTTACCCTGGGGTCCTTTGTGACCTCACCAACTATTACACGCCTTGCTCTTGGAGTGATCTTTGTTGGTCGACCATTTGTTCACAATCTGTCCGACTGTGGATTGGTGGAGTCTTTGATAGATCCCTGTTCTTTAAATAAAACAGGGTGCCCACTCACACCTGATTATCATCCCATTGATTGTAAACACCTGACTAATTTCACCTTCAAATTAACTGCGAATCCTAGAGGGTCACATACTTTTGCCACTCACTAATATGTAATATTGGATCATTTTCCTCAATAAACAAATGACCAAGTATAATAATTTTGTCTCATTTGTTTAACTGGGTTCTCTTTATCTGCTTTTAGGACTTGTGTGAAAATCTGATGACGTTTTAGGTTATATGCAGAAAAAGAAAATTCTAAAAGGTTCACAAACTTTCAAGCACCACTGTATGCGGCACATACCTGTATTGTCAATGTGATATAAAATTACATCTACTGTGTTAAGAGGATTTTGCCACTCCTTGCTTCAGACATCAAGCTATGTAATTTAGTTTTTTTATAAACAATAGTGATAAATAGCAGGAATTAAACTGTCATTTTGAGTTCAGTGGAACTACGCCATCTGCTTGAGTTCCAGCTTTCTAGTTCCAGCCACATTCAATCTACAGCTTGTGAAAACGGACACCTGCACTAAGCTGTATTGCTGTCAAAATTGCCAAGCCATGGACTGTAGCATCAAGTCAAAGCAGTCAAGAAAATTGTCAGGAGAATGAACAGAAATGTCCTTAGTCCAGCTCTAATTTTTAACAGGAGTAGTTGGTGTCCCTGATGTAATCTATGCTTCCCCCATCTTTAATATTTAATCAGGAAAACAATTCATTAATTAAAACGCTCAATACTCTGAAGTCTCTTAGTCTTACATCCTTGTGTGCTTTCAATAGCACAAGCCATTTCTTTATAGTTCTTTAAATAGAGCACAGATCTGTAAAATGATCACTGGGAGGATGTGTACGTCAGGGTGATGTGGTAATGTGATCATCCAGAGAGACGATCCAGTTACAGCAGTCTTTAACGTCAGCATTATGCAATCAGAGCCTGCGAGCTCGTGCCCACTCCAGCTCACATAACCTGAACTATAAACCTCCTGACTTTAACTAGACATGAGGCTTGACAAGAAGGTAAGTAGATCTGGGTTTGGCAGATAAATAGCCAGACAGGTTCTTCCTGAAATGACTTGGACATTTGGCAGATTTACTGGCAAACTAAATCTCATCTGCTGATGCAGCTACAGATGTGAACCATCTGCTGTCTCTGGTTGCTAAAATAAGAGCTGACCTGATTCACAGTGGCACAGATACTGAGAACCAACCACCACCCATAATGACTTTTCCAGACCAGAAGCATTAAGTAATCGAGATGTGTTTCTAAACCATGATTTTGTTGAGCGATTCATTGGCAGCAACACAAAAAAGACAACACCTCCACCCTTACCTTCATCCAAAGAAAAAAGTTTTTGCACTATGAATTCTGCAATATTTATGCAAGTTCCCTTCACCCAACATGTGGCTGTCCAATTCATTGGTGTATATTTTTATAATAGCTACTTGCATATTGGACCATGACGGATAATTTTTACATATGAAGCAGACTGCCATGTTCTAGAAAGCACACGAGGGCCACATTTTGCAAAAACCAAGTTTTAAAAAATCAAAGAAAAAGCCAAACTTTCAGCATGACTAAACCCATTTGTATGCATGCAGCTGCTACAGAGCCAGTAATGTTCACATGCTCTCGGAGGATTCTTGGGAGGATTAAAAGCGATATCCAAAACATCCCTTCTGTCAGTGAAAATGTCAGCCTCTGTAAATACCACTGGATATCCTATTTAACACAAACTATGCAACTTGGAATTAAAATGCATTTCACACTATTCGGGGATGGACACCAGTCTCATGTTCTCATAGAGAGTGTCTCTAATTATATACTGGGGATGGGCACGGAAAAAACCTGTTCGATATGAACGCCCAAATCAACTAACCCATGTAAATATATCAAGACCATGCTTTTTTTTAATCAAATATTCATATAGACAGCTAACTATGTGTCAGTAACCTTCTACATTCTCTTGGACCCTCCTGGGTTTATATTTTGGTTTGTAACCAAAATACAGAAAATACTTTGTACATGAACCATGTCTGACAAACCCACCCTTATCACATCCGAGACAGGTATAAGACTATGACTAATGAAGACTGAGTTGGAACACAGGTCCAATGACAACAAGATTTTAAAAATATGCAGTGCTCAGCTAACCCATTAATTAAACCAGAGTTTGTTGCGGACTCACCTGAAATTCGGCTACACAGTTACAGTTTCACTTTTTTTTTTTCCACACAAATGCAGACATGTCAGAAATGTCCATGCCAATGACACAGTCATATTCATCAGCTTACAAGGCATATCATAATATTCACTATTCAAACCATTTACTGGAAGGACATGCATTCCGGGGGTGGCATTACACCATTTTTAAATTTTTTGAATACATTAATAGTTGGCATGTTAATACGTTTACAGTGGTGACTAAAAATATGACCTAAAACATCACCAGATTTTCACACAAGTCCTAAAAGTAGATAAAGAGAACCCAGTTAAACAAATGAGACAAAAAAATTATACTTGGTCATTTATTTATTGAGGAAAATGATCCAAATATTACATATTAGTGAGTGGCAAAAGTATGTGAGCCTTTGCTTTCAGTATCTGCTGTGACCCCCCTGTGCAGCAATAACTGCAGCTAATAATGCTGGAATGCAGTGTTTTCCTTTCTCCAAACATAACACTTTTCTTTTAAACCAAAAAGTTCCATTTTGGTCTCATCTGTCCACAAAACATTCTTCCAATAGCCTTCTGGCTTGTCCACGTGATCTTTAGCAAACTGCAGACCAGCAGCAATGTTCTTTTTGGAGAACAGTGGCTTTCTCCTTGCAACCCTGCCATGCACACCATTGTTGTTCAGTGTTCTTCTGATGGTGGACTCATGAACATTAGCCAATGTGAGAGAGACCTGCAGTTGCTTAGAAGTTACTCTGGGGTCCTTTGTGATCTCACCAACTATTACACTCCTTGCTCTTGGACTGATCTTTGTTAGTCGACCACTCCTGGGGAGGGTAACAGTGGTCTTGAATTTCCTCCATTTGTACACAATCTGTCTGACTGTGGATTGGTGGAGTCCAAACTCTTTAGAGATGGTTTTGTAACTTTTTCCAGCCTGATCTCCTTTGACCATGCCAAGGTATACTTCCACAAACATGCTGTGAAACCTGCAACAGGGTCTGCAGTCATACCTGATTATCATCCCAATGATTGAAAACACCCAACTCTAATTTCACTTTAAAATGAATTGCTAATCCTAGAGATTCACATACTTTTTCCACACACACGTAGTATTAGATCATTTTCCTCAATATATAAATAAGCAGTATAATGCGTCTCATTTGTTTATTTGGGTTCTATACATCTAATTTTAGGACTTGTTTGAAAATCTCATGATGCATCTGGTCCTATTTATGCATGAACATGGAAAATAATAAAGGGTTCACAATCTTTAAAGTCTGAGTTATTGCCACTGATTTTAGACTAGAGCTTAATGACAGACTGGTGAGAACCTAAATGCCTCTTTACAGACCATAATTTAACACTTGACGCTGGTTTGTCGTTTGATTGCGGCGTAAATTAGGTTTCTAAACCTGCATACAGAAAAACAAAAACATAACTGGAATATGTTTTATCCTCATTATGAGTAATTCTCCCTTATCCAGAGTAACACACTGATGCGGTCTTATAATGCCTTAAGGGTCTTGCTCAAAGGTGGCAGTTTGGCAGTGGTGGAATATGAACCCCTGGAACCATAGGTCCATAAACCTACACCAAAACCACTGCGTCACCACAATCTCTTCACCAAAACATCTAGTAGCCTACACAACCAAACCAATGAAAAGATAAATTGTAAGACAACAGTCTGAGACAAGAAACGGATGGCACCATTCAGAGGAGTAAGTAAAGTTCATCAGGTGGTTCACATTTAAAAACAACACACTGATCTATCTATTGTTTACACACTCTGCGATATTTAGTTTACAGTTACCATGCTCTTAAAAGTAAACAGCAGATAAATAAACTGCACCGAGCGTCAGATGATATAATTAGTCTTCACCGACGCTTTACAAACCACAAAAGTACCGTTTTGTACTTTAAATCTGAAAACGCAAGTTCGCTAGTTCAGCTAGTTAGCAATGTCTTACCTGTTTGTTTTCCTTCAAGGTAGAAACTCACAAGTGGTTCCTCAAAGTCTGAAGATGTCCTTCCGCACGCTTTCAGCTTACACTTTTCAGTTTTAGTGAAAAATTTTGTATACTAATTTATTCGTCCAGAATTACCACTTTAGGCCGTTCAGGACAAACTGTAGCCACTCAGGTAGTTTAAGGTGATGGCTGCAGCACCTTAACTCGGGTTAATTGCCCATTTAACCAATCAGTGATTTTCACTTCTGATAATTCCCCTTATGGATGTACTTAATCTCGTTTGGTTGTAGTCCCAAGTGCTTGTAAGGTTTGTTACATAAGCTCCTGGTTTTTATATGCTGAGCCTTATACTTGTTCTATTAAACCAGGTTAATAAATACTTCTGTGATATGTATATTCCCATCCTTGTTCCTTTCTCTGTGTCATGTTACCTACTGAAGAAGCAGTAATTGCAGCAGCAGGCTGAAGTTCTCAGGAAGATCTCAGTATGTATCTTTGGTTTGCACTGAAAGTGCTTGGTTGTATGATTTCCTGTTTAAATCACTAGTACTACATGAGGCAGTAAGCAGGGTTTGAATTGCAGGTAAGACTTATTTCAGCGAGTAATGGAAGGTCAAGTGCTTGAACCAATTTATGTAAATTATGTATGTTATTGTTTAAAAAATCCCAAAACTGACAGCTGATTCCTATTTGCTGTAGGCAGAACCATTTTAAAATCCCAACAAATGTTCATAGAAGAATTTAACAGTTTTTATAGGAGTCATTAAAACCCAACAGCTTTGCACATTTAAAAAATAACATTGACAATAAAAGATCTCATACATTTTAGCAAGTTTTGCCAATCCTTTATATTAGCAATTTAATGGGTGACTCAGTGGTCATCTCACCGCTCCAGAGAGCTGGGTTTGATTCCTGGCCGGGCCGGCTGTGTGAAGTTTGCATGTTCTCCCCGAGTCTGAATGTGTTTTCTCCAGGTACTCTGGTTTCCTCCCATGTTTCAAAGATGTGTGTTAGGTCAGTTGGTGTCTCTAAACCAATGTTTCTCAATCCTGGTCCTGGAGCCCCCCACTGCTCTGCACATTTTAGTTCTTTTCCTATTTAAACACACCCACTTTAACTCAGTAATGGGCTCGTTAATGAGCCGAGTAGTTAGATCAGGTGTGTTGGGAGCAGATAAAACACAAAACATGCAAAGCAGTGGGGCACCAGGACCAGGATTGAGACACGCTGCTCTAAACTGTTCCAGCATGAGTGAGTGTGTGCATGTGTACAATCAGACCCCTGTAACTATAGCTCAGAACACAGCAGCACGTCTGGTCTTCAGTTTACCCAAGTTTTCTCATGACATCCCACTGCTGCATCACATTAACTGGCTCCCTGTTGCTGCCTGCATCAGGTTCAAATCTCAAAGCCAAAAACAGACCAGCACCTTCTTACTTATGGCTCTAATCAAACCCCGCTCTGTACCTCGTACCCTTCGAGACACAAGCCTGGGTTGACTGGATCCTCCACACATCAAGACTCTTCTTCATCCTGGCACTCGGGTGGTGGAATGAACTTTCACTGGATGTCCCGCTGAGTCTCTTGCTGTCTTCAAATGGTGACTACAGACTCACCTCTTCACTCAGCACAGATTGAAACTTCACTTACATATTTAATAAAACATAAAAAAAACTTTGTTTGTTATTTTCCTGTATCAAATCCAAACAGGATTTTAGTTGGATTGTGCATCATGGGCTACTAAGAAGAATACAAAGCACTTCTGTAAGTCGCTTTGGAGAAGTGTCTGCTAAATGCTGTAACTGTAAAATGTGCATGGATTGGCACCCTCTCTAGGTTTGATTCTTTCCCTGCACCCTGTGCTGCCTGCTAGCAGTGTTGTGGGTAATGTATAACAAAGTGAGGCATTGCAGTAATTGATTTCTTTTTCCTGTAATAATGTAATATTAGACGTTACAGTTTTTAATACGTTATAGTAGACATTACAATCAGATTACAGATACGGATTAATATAAAAGTTACTTGCATTTCTCTGCGATGGTTCTGAGGAAAAAAAAAATTCCCCAAAGCATTTACAAACTACCTCTATATATTGTCTATTTAGTGCCTACTTAATTTGTGCAGGCACCTGCTCCTAGGGGCGGGAACAAAGCTTACTTAAAAACAAATAATTCAGTGTTTAGAAATGCTCAAAAAGCGAGATGGCCAGCACTATAGAACCAAAGGTCCAGGGGGTAGGGCTGGATCTGGTTCAACTCCTCCCACATTGTGCTTTAATTGGTCTGAACCCGATCGGACTCGACCCCGCTCTGCCATACTTGGCTGTCAGATTCAAAATAGAACAAGTAGCTCTGAGTATTAAACCAAGTCCATAACACACAATCACTCTCTTTGTAAATTAAAGGAACTAGTTTCACTGGCTAACGTTACTTAATTGAAATCCTGATACTTTTGTTTATGCGAACAATCTATGTTAATGAAAAGAAAACACAGGCAGAGTTGGATCACGTCTGCCTCCATCCATTGAACCTGTGGTTCTGCAGCAGGTGGTAGCTAGGGAAATCTGCACCTGCTGGCCAGATTTGTGCAACTTCTACAGGAATACCTTTGAACGTTAATGTTTTTTCTTAAATAAAGCACTTCAAGGACTATTGGCTGTTATCCTTGTACTTTCTAGTTGGTACAAATTAATATGGGATTTAATGACCTAGAAGTAATTAGTAATGGAATTACATTTCCCAAAAATGAATAAAGTCATTCATAATTTGTAATAGATTACTTTTCTGAGTAAGAACCCCAACACTGGGCTCCACAACCCTCCCATGAAATCCTGAATTGGAATAACTGAGCATGAAACTGAATGAATGGGTTTAAATATAAACTTAAACCTGAGTACAGCTAGTAATTAGCAGACAGTTTGTTGTTATTTTCATCATTCAGCCCTTTGGTGCTTCAGGGTTACAGCCTGCAGCTATCAGGGTCATTTAATAATTCGTACATTACAGTTATGCAATCTACTGGCTGCCTCTGATACACAGTGCATTCACTGGCCATGATTCCAAGATCGTTGGTTATGGTAAAGAAAGAAATAAATGACCATAACATGCATGTCTTTTTCTCTTAATTCACCAGATGAGGTCATAAGAGATTCAATAATGATCTGTTAGCAGATGAGGGCAGAGAATAATAGCATACAATTACAGTGCATTTAATAAACTATAC
Organism: Ancistrus triradiatus; assembly: GCA_025084515.1. Classification (NCBI taxonomy): domain Eukaryota; kingdom Metazoa; phylum Chordata; class Actinopteri; order Siluriformes; family Loricariidae; genus Ancistrus; species Ancistrus triradiatus. The sequence continues at coordinate 1,556,806 of JAJAGP010000003.1, read as the reverse complement.
ACCTAAAACAGGACAAAACACACAGCAGACCAAGCAGGTTTACAATAATATATATGTTTAATTGCTTAAAAAGTTTGTACACTTCAGAGATTTTGCACTTTTTTTTTCCAAGCATAGTTTATGGCAAATACAGTGACAGACAGAGACCACCATGGTGTTTTCACTAATAAGTTGAATTCAATATCACAGCTAGCAAACATCTATTGCCATCGTTTTTACTCTGATTCTACTCAAGCACAGCTCGCCCACGGAACTTGTGCACAATTGCCACGTCACATTATTCGATTATTACCTATGAATAATAGTTCAAGTGTAGATAAATCTTAATGTCTTCTTTAGTCACATAAAAATTGTCAAACATAACCGAGAATTGTTGAACACACTGGCCGGATCCCAGCTGAGATGGAGCATATCTACAACAGCCTATCATGGAAGAGCGCATGGGCCAAAAATCGTGCCACACTCGCAAAGCGTAAACGCAAAAAGGCAAAGAGCACCCAGAGGTCATGTGACTTATTTAAAGTTAGATCATTCATAACGTATTCTATACCAGCATGTTTAGCAAAATGCACGTAGCTCTTTTAAAATACATTCTATTCTTATACATTCCTAACTCAAAGCAAAGCTCAGCTCTGTTGCAACAATTTGACTAACTGGGACCTTGAGGATTCAGGCTTGAGTTTTAGACGAGCTCAAGCAGCCCCTCCTGCCCTCAGACCAGAGCTAAGACCCGAGCGCTACAGCAATTCATTTTGTGAATGTCTCACTGAAACCAGAGGCAGCTCGATTTCACCAGCGAGGCTTTAGGTTCACAAATTGAATTTCCAGCCTTTTAACACTCTCGGAGAAGTCTTACAGACAAGTCCCTTTCCCAGTCAGGGGGTTATGATATGACCAATTGTGCAAAAGTAATTAAAACACAACTACCACCTGGAAAACGAGAGGGAATCTGTCTACATTGAGAAGCACCAGCAATTTGTTTTGCCCCGATTTAACTCGTGCTTATCTTGGTTGGAACTCGTCTCAGTATTTACAGGGCACAGGCAAGGACTGGAGCCTGAACTGGACACCAGTCGGTCACATGGTCACTCTTGCAGCGGCGGGGGATGATCCTGGTTGTAGGGCTAGTAGTAATAAGCATCAGGTTTATATGGTCCACAGTTCAGTTCAGTTGTTTTCTCAGGCGGTGCTTTAATATATGGACCAATTGTAAATGGTATAAACCCAGCACTCAAATATTTTCTTCTACACATTCAAAACCCAAACCCACCCAAATGGAACCAGCATAATGCGTGGTTCTCGTTCTAGTCCATTTTCTACAAATATGCTGGCTCAAACCATGCTATTGTGCCATTTTTTGAGAAATGGAAAGAAAAGATATAGTACAGTGTTTTTTTCCTCCATATTTAATCTCCACATTCTGCTGGAGACAGCTGATGGGATTCAGGAGTGTAAGGGGTTGTGGTATGGGGTCAGTGTTGCAGTGCCAGGGATCTCCCCTAACCAGCCTCTCCTCCATCAGACAGCAAGTCGTGTCTTCATGCGACACCTGAATGCATCTCTGGGACTTGTATAATTGGAACCATGACACCATACAGTGAGGTCCAAAAGGCTGATAGCATTAGTGAAAATGCTTGCTTGGATCCTTATGGAGGACTCACACTGCAGCAGGATACTGACCCACAAAAAAAGTTAAATCTTTAGAACTAGTACCTGAAGACCAAAGAACATCACGAAGAGCACTTGAAAATAAAGAAAGCCAAGCATTCAACAGCATCACAAAGATGCTCTTTGGAATATTGGGAAATCATACCGGATAACAAGGACCATCCGATTGTACACAAGCCTATGGAGTCCATGCAGCTCAAGCATACACTGCAAAAGAGGAGCATTTCTCTAGAGATCTCAGACTTTTGCCCCCACTGTATCAACAGTAATATGTGCTATTCCTGTCTTACGTACTTGAAAGATGTCCTGCGGTAATAAAGTCTTCCACTGGACTTTGCTTCCAAACTAAACAAATTAACCTCTACAGCATGTTTTATACATGTATTAAGTAATGATCCCAGCACATGAAATAGGGGCCATTAAACAATTAAATTTGGGTTCCTAGTTTGAACACAAACGTTTGCCTTTATTCCAGGCCTGCATATGTAAAGGGCGACCCTGAGAATCTGCTTTAATCTGTTATCATGCTGGTGTACAGAAAGGTTTTAATAATACATTGTCTTATTTTTCATTATTCATCTTATGCCCACAAAGACTTCTAATCAAAACAATACACGACCCATTTGCAGTCTAGGAAATAAGGACCTTAATTAGAAACCAGCAGCGTCTCTGTGGCAGTTTTGGGATTTCGGATTCCAGTCAGTAGCTCGGAACGGTAAACACTGAGGGGCCTCAGGCCCAATAATAGAAGAATATTTCTTTAATTTCCAGGGTAAATACAGTGCTGTGCAAAAGTGTTAGGCCATTAGATGTGTTGTTACAGCAATGGTATAATGACCAAATAAAAACATATTGTCAGCAGTTGGACCCAAATATGTCAAACTTGATTTATCTTAGCATATCTTAGCATTTTCACCACGTTTCCCTACCAAAAAGGTGGTTTCTTAGCTAATGCCCTTCAAAAAATTCCCAATCTAGCTTCTCTGGGTCAGCTTGACATCCCGATAAAGCTGCCAGAGGCTGCTATTGCTCAAGTACATTTACATGTACAGCATTTAGCAGACGCCCTTATCCAGAGCAACTTATACAGTCCAACTTACAATCCAAGCAATTGTGGGTTAAGGGCCTTGCTCAAGGACCCAACAGTGGTAGCTTGGCAGAGGCTTGGCAGTAGCTTGGATTTGAACCCTGGACCTTCTGGTCCATAGTCTTGTACCTTAACCGCTAGGCCACCACAGTCCCACCAGTAAAAGGAGAGGTCACACTAAATACTTTCCACTGTAGCCTATAGAAGCTGGTTTACTGATTTTTCATTTTAATTTAATCTAATACTGCAAACAAATTTCCTCTGGTGTTTCTAACAGAGAGAGATAATCACGTGGTTATTACACGATTGCTAAAACAACAGTATATCTAATCTACTGGTGTCCTAAGACTTTTGCACAGTACTGTACATCCAGTGGAAGATGTATACAACAATAGTTATAATGTGGACATTTTTAGAAACAGTCCAAAGGACGCACGGTTCCGTCTGACAGCCAACAGTACCGAGCATTCATCAGGACAAAAATAGTTCTAGCTCCAAAATAAAGCTGTAGTTTGTTTTTCTCGATTTTTGTTTAACGCACAGTGGTGGCACACTCGGGATCCGAGGCCTTACCATGTATTTTATTGCTACCTGTCAAACTCCAGCTTCAGCCCTTTCATTTCACCGAGATGCAGCTGCGCAAATGCCTTTTTAAAATCCCCCCTGCTGATACACGATGGAGATCTAAAACCGGGCTGATTAGCTTTGGCCACTTCTGGAGAGCAGAGTGAAATGAGACTAAAATATGATTCCTCGTGACAACGTAATGGAGGCCACCTGTGTCTCAGAGCTGCCTGGAGATACAGGACAAGCAGGAAGGAGAAATACCCACCACGCTTGCCTTAAATGAACATTTCATGCTGCTCCTTATAAAAATGCTATAGGCAACGAACTGTGATTCATCTTGTCTTGTGCTGCACCACAAATATGGCTTGTTCGTACGAATCTTTGCGACATGTCCCTGCAGTGTCATTACGAATTCTATTGTGTACTGCGCTTCTGCGAAATGCACATGGCTAACAACTGCTAAATGCTGGAGCTTTCCCTCAGTTTGCATTAATGCTTCAATTGGTTAATGCACTGAAGCATTTCCTCTCACACACAAAGCCACCATCTGATTAGATACATCACCAACACTAGGAAGACATTAAAGCTGCCTTCAGCAGATCAGTCAGTGTGAGTCTTCACTTAAAAACACAAACAGATGGAGATGGGACAAGATCAGCCATCACCTGTTTAAGAGCTACACGTAAACCTCATGGAAAGGGACTTGTGTGTTTGACAGTCATTTACCAAACAAAAGCAGGAAGCTTGATGCCATAACTGCTATCCCTAAAATATCTATGCAGGATATTTCACTAGAACTGAACTTACCCACATAAGGACTTACCCTCGTAATTTGAAAACGACTGAAGTCTTTCTTCTGGTTGGGAAGGAAAAAAACAACTTTTGAGGTTTAGCGAGAAAATTAAAAGAAATATAGCAATTAAAATGTCAAGGAGGATCAAATAAAAATGTCTAACGCACATTTATATCTCCATAACTTTTTAAATATACTTTTTACACATAAACCGAGTCCGAACTCGCTTGAAACTGGGCCAGACCGAGGATTCTCACATAGCTTTGTTAGATCAAAACTTATTTCTTCAGTTTATTAAATAGATTTATAAACATCTGATAAAGATATGTAGTTTTTCAGTCCTTTATATAGTTCGAATCTACAATCTACTATTTGATCGCATTATATTAAAAAGAGTACATGTATAACTAAGGTTACCTCTATTCAATCGAAAGCATTTACATTTACCGGTGGTTCAAAAACATTCCAGGTTTTATAGTGAAGAAAGAACTGAAATAAAGGAATCTAGTCACGCATGACCTTACACCTGAAGCATAGTTCATTATAAGAATTGATTTCTGGTTTAAGGATCTAAGGAATCTTGTGACACGAGTGAATATTTTCTACATGGGTGAAGACCGGCGGTACTTAGTCAGCCAGCGAGCGGCGGATGTGACGATGGTTGCTGGGCGTCGTGAAAATTAGGGTGAAGGTTGGGTAGAGGTTCAGAGTAAACCAGACATTGTGCTTTGTGTTAAAAATAGAGCAGAGTGAGTGGTACGCTAGCTGCCCGTCAAACCATCCATCCATACACACATACCTGTGTGAGTGTGAGCGTCTCGGTCGCATGGAACAGAATGCAAGCAGCTGTGCAGGGCCGTGTGCTTTCTGAAGAGTGTTTGAGCGTGTATGAACGCACACACAAACACTACGAGATTGTGTATTGCCACAATGGAGCGGGATTTGCAGCAGGGCTTCTCTGAGGAGCCAAAACACCAGGCTTTGGTCACACTAATCACAATCTAGTGAAGAGACATGGTCAAGCTGCTCAAGGCGCAAAGAAGGAAGCATTGCTAATCTACTACAAGTAGATTAAGGAAAGGGCATTCATATTGCATGGTCATATCGATTCAATTGCTCAGTATATAGAAAATTGGAAGAAAGCTATACGGTAAGATGGTTACATGTGACTTTGCAATTCTAAAAAGTTATACCAACAATATTTAAATGCATATGTATATATAGTATAGAAATATACATAAGTACATGGGTATAATCTACACATATACCATACATATATATGCATATACTTCCAGTATAATCACACATACGCACGTGATGGATATACAGTGAAAATGAATATATTGCAGTGCGAAGTTGGAGAAAATGAACATTCACATCATCTCAGGTGAGCTTAAAGCCTAAAAAAAGTTCAGGTGTATTGCCAAAGTCCTCAGCGATTTAGTCGAGCCGAACTGAGGTGAACAAGTCTAATTAGGTATTGCTTTTGTAAGAGCTGCATGTGTGTGCACGCATGTCCTTTGTTTGGGTATAGTTTGGGAGGAGCATGTGTGTTGTTTGGGGAGGGGCGATTCTGTGTGGTAAGCACAGCCTGGTCAAGCCTGGAGCAGTACAACACTTTAGAGCCACACAACCTGATGGTTCTAGAAGTCAGAGAAGAGATCTTGAGGACCCAAGTGAATAATAAAAGGTGCGATGGTCCGTGGCTGGTAAAAGGGATTGTCAATGAAAAGACCACCTACAGTGAGGAGAAGAGCAGAGAGAGCTGCGATTAATGGCGTAGGCCAGCAGGAGGCAGTGGTACACACTCTGATGGGAGGGGGGGGGGGCAGGTGGGCTGGGTGCGCTGCAGGGGTGGATTATAAGGTCTCTGCTCTTTCGGGCTGTACGTGGGGTTTTCATTGAACCAGGAGCGTTTAAGGAGGTTAATAAAAGACATCAACAACTCAAGTTGCACGGTTTATCACTTTCCAAAAAAAAATGTAAATAAATATTAGAGCAAAAGGCTTATCCATTCAAGATAATAAGCAGAGAATGTGTGAGGAAAGGCATGTGGCAACTTTCCAGTTCCAGACAGATGTGGTTAGTACATAACTCTGACAAATCAGAACCAGAACCAGTGATTTATAGAGAGTATAGTACAATGAACGCCATCGCCATCAAAGAGAACAGGCCCCATTGGTTTTTGAGTGGACACGGTTGAGGATGACCATGAGGAATGGGTAAGGCCTCCATCTTACAGCAATGGGGATCAGGTGACCACAGCAAGTAACCAGGGAGAGATGGTGGTTCTCTTTGGTTAGGGATGGCCACATTCCTGGCACGGACCAGCACAAGTAACCTCTGATTGGGCTTGAGCCAATCACTACACAAACAGCAGTGTGATGTGTTACCAGCCCCCCAGCTACCTTCATGTATTAAAGAGTTCCAGTCACTCAGAAGGTCTTTGGTAAATTGTCTATGATGTTAAAGAACTCCACAAACACTGCGACCTCCCCTCGAGGTACAGATAGAAGGTCGTTCTAAACGCTACCAGGAAATAAATGAAGGGAGCTGGGAGTGAGGTCGTTTGTGCTGGACTGTGGACAAGGAAGAACTTTCAGCTCACACGCTGAGACACTCACCAAGAAGAAAAACATACACCAAAAGAAAAAGAAAAAAGAAAACATAAAGGACAATTAGGTAGCATTTCTCCATGGATCCCGTGTTGCTGCTTTCGATTCTCCGATGTGTGGCTGTGACTGGATACTCCGGTGTGTTGCAGTGTGAAGCCTCTTTGGTGTTGCGAGTTTTATATGTGTATTTCAGGTGACTCTAAACTGCTGAGAAGTGTGTTAGATCTGCCTGTATGAGGACCTTCACATCTACACCTAGTGTGTCTGCTGCATCAATCAGGCCCCGTGGGGACAAGAAGGTATGAAATGGTCTTGTACAAGCTGCCAAGAAACGTAGCTTTTTTTGTACGTATCCAGATTTCAACACTACCCCTCGGTACTCCTCCGGGGAAAGCAAGAGTACTTCATGTAACCTAAACCAGGCGCCTGTAGGGACATACATTACAGCTGATGTACAACTACAGACTAATCATCGGAAAGGTGCGAGTGTCGGCGGACTTATCAGGTACACACCAGTCAGTGCATGGCAGGTAAGATAATGGTTTATTCATCAGCAGTAGTTCAATTAGACCTATACATCCCATAGCTTTTCTGCCATCTTTACAGACAAAGTGCCTACTGCCAATCAGAAGTCTTAATCCTTCCTACAGAAAGCTCCCATAATGCCAAAAATGGTAAAGAAAACGCAATATAATTTAAACTGTAACGAGGTAACAATTCACAGTACAAATCCTTCAAGTGTGTAATTTCTCATTCTTTAAGAACTTAAAAACCGGCGTAAAGTTGTAAAACATCAAGATGTTGAAAATAAAATAAAAGCCTCTTTACAAATTAAGTCATGACAGCTGTTCACATGGTTACAACAGAACATGCTGTGATTCCCTTCTGAATTAAAGATGGGTTGGATGGTGCGTGTCATGTGGGTCATGTATTTTAGGACTGTGTGGATCTCCTGAGCTAAAAGAAGGAGTAGTGAGGGATGGGGTAGGCGGGCACTTTCATGATGGGCAACAGAAGCATTCTCTTGGGCAAACCTAGAAAAAGAATGAGAAAAGTACTCCACATGAGTGCTGGGGTTTAAAAAAAGGCATTTTTTAAGATTAGTGCCAATCACATCTCATTCTAACTGAAGGCTCATGAACCCAAGAGAGTAAATAGTGGAGTGAGTGAAAGGAAAGCAGGGAGTATCAGTAGGCCACATGAAAGGCCAAAGGGGAACCGAAAGCATTAGTTCATATAGGTGAGTGAATTATAATATGGCCAAAGCACATACTTTTATTAAAGGAATGCTCCATCTTTATCTACCATATGTCTGATCACCAAAGGCAAGAGTTTTGACACACGACCTTGTACTGAGAAAAGAAAACGTCTTTATTTGAAACTTCCTCTCAGAATGAAATTACGCTCCAAGTCTGTATAACATATCGATACAGGAATATAATTCCCTTTTCGAGAAAGGAATTTGTGGTTATGTGCTAGTTTCCACCTGAACTCGCGTTTATAATATGAAACCAACAGATAACTGGATTTTTGTTTTACTGCTACAGAGTTGACACGCTGGAGAAGCTTCAAATGAGCTACCTCATGGCTATAACAACACTTAAATGTTACAGTGTAAAGCCAGGGTCACACTAGACGTTTGCAGTTGCAGAATGAAACAGGCTCTCAATGGGACAGGAAGGGTTGCAATGCCAATAGTTGACCATGTTTGTGCAGTTAGCATAGACTCAGCTAGCGATATTGCGGTGAGAATGAGGAAGCACTGGAGAGGAGTACAGTTAGCTTTACTTCTGCTTTGGAGGAGGAAGGGGGCTATGAAAGATAAAAGGTTGTGGGTTTATCAAATTGTCATCCTGATCAATTTGGACGTGTTATATAAGATGCTGTAGTGACACACGGCTACAATTAGAACTAGAGAGGTGCATTTCCTGAAGAAAATGCGAGTGTGATTGCCACTCTGCAATGGCCGACCCTTAGTGTACCTCATGGGCCTAAGGGGCATCACATCAAACCAGGGTGCCCCCGGGACCAAGCCTGCCGAATTTTGTGACCGTAGGTCAAAAAACTGACTTAGTTGCGATCATTGGCCTGCCAGGGGACCCAGTGCACAGCCGGGGTCCACTGGGGTCCTCATGGGCATCACATGTCACCTCAGAATGCACCTGTGATCAAGCCTGCCGAATTTCGTGGCAATAAGTCGAAAACTGACTGCATTATGGTCATTGGCCCACCCAGGGGCCCCAGTACCCAGCCGGGGTCCACAGGGGCCCCATGTGCATCACATGTCACCTCAGATTGCACCCGGGACCAAGCCTGCCAAATTTTGTGGCCGTAGGTCGAAAACTGACTGAGTTATGGTACGTTAACTTTGGGCCTATTCATTTTCTATGGAAAAATTTGGGACTTTAAAGGGGCCCCTTTGGGGCCCCCAAAGTCCGACCGGAAAGCCCTATACAAGCACACCACTCCCGACCAGACCGGACGCAATGGCACTGGAACGGGGTCGATATCTCGAAAATTGCGGCAGTTGATACGCATCGAAAATTTCGGAATGTTCAGAATCGGATAACAATAGTGTGATCGCCTATATAGCAATCACACTAATGATCTCTGTTTTGGCTCTACTACACAAAGCCAAAGTGTCAAAGTAAACCTGATGCAAAGTTTTGCTTTTTAAATGTATAAGTGAAATCACAGTGAAGTCCACTGAAATGGATGTGATTTTGCCAGTGAAATTCTGAAAGTCGAATGTGACTGCGGCTTCATGGTTAGTTTTGAATTGGGAGTGTTACGAACATTTTAAAGGTTTAATGATGGAATTCTAATGTAAGATTTAGATAGACAGGGCTTCTGCTCTTCTCTCAGTACAGGAAAATGTGACAAGATTGCTGTCTGTGGTAACTGCATATATACAACAAATGTGGTGGAGATTAACTTAGATATATATCCTTTAAATCATAAGTGCAGCTGTAAACTCTTAACGAACTGATCTACATCTCTATTTAGGAATTCTGCATAGAGGGACAGGTTGTGCTGGACGCGCTTGGAACAAGCTTGGTTTGTTTGCTAAGATCACCCTACTGTGTTTGTGTGTGTGTGTTGGAGAATGTGTGCGTGTGATATTTAACTGTTGTCTCCCAGTCCCATTTTAGAAATCACAAAGCAGCAACAGGAGGCAGAGGTTTGGACAGCATTAGATGACTTGAGTGAGAGGAAAGGCATGCACACAGTTTTCCAAGGCCAGAGAGACAGAACAAGTGACAGAGACAGAAAGAGAGACAGACAGAAAGGACACTGGTCTTCTACAGCACCATACCAGGCTTTCCTTCACCTAGAGGAACAGTCATTATGTGGCAGGCAGAGACCAGGGCATACAGACAGAACCCTACTCTAAACTCATAACACCCTATTAGCCAATCAGGTGCTTTGCTCTTCATCCTAGCCCCTCTCCCGTTCCCACCCAGTCCTCCCTGCACATAATACTTAAAAAAAATAAAAAAAATAAAAAAAAAAGGATTAAAAATAATAATAATTCAAAGCAGCGTTGGCCAGGCTGGATCAGAGAGAAACACAGGACTCAACTGCACGGGTGCATGTGATCTACGGTTCTAAGTATACAGCTTTTAGACTGCATTTTGCTGTTTTATTATTTTATAATGGTTAGTGTTTGAATATTTGTTCATAATGAATCGTTTCTTTCCCTTCCTCCTACTTGACCCTAAAGAAACACGCTTTTTAAAAGCACTATACAGCCGTATGAATGGACGAGCATTAACAGAATACATTTTCTACTCTTTAGTAATTTGAGCACATTTTTCATTAAGCCTCATCTTGTTTGCTGCAGCACAATTTCATTACAACTCCTCTGATGGAGGGCTGCAGAGGCATCGCGATTACCAGAACCATGTCTTTTAAAATGCAAAATGTTCATCTCATAGTCTTGATGCATGCGCAATAATCCAGGTAGGAAAATCCCAGAACATGGGTTGGGTTGGGATACCAACCCAACTTCTGGGATTTTCCTACCTGGATTATTGAGCATGCATCAAGACATTTTGACTCAAATTTGGTGAAGATTGCCTTACACTCGCATGGAAGCAAGATGGCTGGCTACAGGAACCACCTGAGATTCAACCTCAGACCTTATGTTCAGAAAACAGATTCAACTTCTGGGTTCATCTCATAGGCATTTACTTGTACAAGCATATACAAGTCGTTATAACTGCACAACGACGTTATGGATGTTCCATATGTGATGAGCAATGGTTTATAAGGGAGTGTCTGAAATCATCTACCACAGTCGAACACTTGTAGGGTATAGCGGGCCGTTTGACACAGCCATAAGTACAGCTGCCTCATATGGTCAGTGTAAAAATGGGACACGTCCCCTTCCTGGAAAGGTTGTACGCCCAATATAATTACTGTAAGCATAACTATACAATTTAAAATAATATAAATTAATATTGTAAGAATGTGTGCTGATTATAGACACACAAAAAAAATCGCTTTCATCTTTTGAAGGATTCTAACCTTCAGATGCCTGCTTTGGTTCACTGCCCACCATCACCTGACCCCACACTCATTTTATTGTATTCTGTTACAATTGATACACTATGAAGTAGAGTACATATTTAATATTTAAGTACATTCGGTGGCACAATTGTCCATAGCTTGTTTGTACAGACGACTACAATAGGTAAATATTTCTGAGGAATATTGGGTTTGATCTAGTTTGGTAGAACTCTCAAAGCTAACATGGCAGACACTGAAATTAGGCCAGTATCCCATTTAATGGCTACAGTGCAAATTCCTACTGAAACCATGTTCCTGATTGTTCTTCTGTTAGATGAGACACCATACTCACTGTACTTGGGAAAAGTACGCCTATACATTGAGTGCCATCTACAGGCCATTCATGGCATGGTTGAACGTACTAAAACATGTAACCTATATATTCATTAAATACAACAGCATTTTTTCTAGCATTTACATTTACAGCATTTAGCAGACACCCTTATCCAGAGCGACTTGCAGTTGATACAATCTTACAATCCAAGCAATTGTGGATTAAGGGCCTTGCTCAAGGACCCAACAGTGGCAGCTTGGCACATGCGGGATTTGAACCCTGGACCTTCTGGTCCATAGTCCGGTACCTTAACCGCTAGGCTACCACACTGAAAAACATTGAAATGATTTGTGTGTGTAGGGACACTTTTACCTGGCTGATTGTACTACAATAATTGCATAATTGACCTAAGGCATTATGATTGATGCTGCTATTTTTCTGTTATAGATGGCTGCTATTACAGGCCCCAAAAAGAAAGAATAGGTGCGGCAGTGAGTCAATGCAGGATGATGAATCTTCAGGGCTTCACACATTTGCAAAAGCCAGAGTTAACACCAAGTCTTACAGACGTAACCTTGAATGGCTGATTTATGAACATCTCCAAGGCAGCCTCTCTATTTTTCACAGTTAATATGACAAATATGAAAAAACATACACTGATTTCAACTTTTTATTATTATTGTTGTAGACTTTTATCTTTTAACTCTGTGCTACAGGGAAATGCGCTACACTTCTCCTACACCACTTCATTTTCTAGCTTTTCTGCTACCTGCCCAAAATAATAATATAAAACTGATGTTCAGCAGGTGTTGCTTCTGCACGTCTCAGCTATTTGAATGCATAGTTCTAAATATTGACATGACAGACTTGTACAACATTCTTCACAAGTCTGTGTACAGTAAGCGCACCTGACCCCTTTACACTGGGCCCTCAGTTATGCAGTATGCATGCGTGTGTGTACAGTGCCGACAGAAAGACATGCCAGTCCTCTGTGGCTCAGTCACACAGTGCAGACTGAGAAGTGCTGGGCTCAGTCACTGAATGACTTTGGCAGTGATGGCACACAGCTCGTGACGAACTGAAAAGCCATCTAATTCCCAGCATCGAATGAACAGGATTAATCACTCAGCAGAGGAATCAGTTAAATATACAGCACATTTGGCAGGCGGTTCAAATCACTGTGTGAGCTAGAAGAGCTTCATAAGATGTAGTTAATATTAAAAAAACAACCCCTGATCTTTAAAAGTGTGTGTGGTTATATGACTGCACACCAATAACATGAATATGATTTGCTACAAATATAACTGTGTAATACTAACATGTTTATACAGGTAGACAAATCCAAGGAAGGCTGCTGTAAATATAAAACTGTTTCACAGGCTTGGTGGCTATTAAATAAATAGCTTAGAATGTGCTGTGACAATCAAGACCCTAATTCCAAAATCCCACTCGGGTCCAAGCGTGATGCCTTATTAGCAAATGTCTAGCCTGGTATTACAGGGTGGCAGGTGGACAAAAGGACATTTCCTGATGCCTTATTCATAAATATTCAGACATCCTTGGATTCTAATGAGGGTATAATGAAGGTGAAAAATCAAAGATACTTTGAGTATTCTCCCATGTATAAAAAGCCTAAAGCTTATTTTAACTGTTATATTAAGGACAAAGTAGTGTTAATATAATATTAAGTCATAACTTTTATATAATAAAAAGTGTCCACGGTTGATTCTTGGGATCAGGAGCAAAACAATGCAGCAACACCATGCTGAAGTACATGTTCTGCGTCCTACTGAGTCACAGGCAATGACAAAGTGTGGGCTCATAGGCTACGTTCATATTACCAGGCTGAATTGGCCCAAATCTGATTTTTTGCCTTAATGTGACCCATGTCTGTTTTTTTCAGAGCTGTGTGGACACGCAAATCTGATCTTATGAAATCCGACCTGAGCTACTTTCATGTGGTCAGATACATAACCGATATGTGGCCATGCTGATTGAGAAAGCTGAGATCGGAAGTCATGCGACTTTCAAGTCATTCCAACTCGTCATTTCCAATAAATGCGCTCTGAGGAGAAGGGAAAATGAGAGCAGTGAGGGAGGTTCTCAGTGGTAGGACAGCGAGATAACAGACCTCATAAATATTTGGGGTGATGTCTCTGTGCAAACAAAATTAGAAGGCACATATCAACCACTCCAGGTTTGAGGAAATGCCTAAATAAAACAACCAAACAGGACCACAGGAGGACATACAGTGGTGCTTGAAAGTATGTGAATCCTTTAGAATTTTCTATATTTCTGCATAAATATGACCTAAAACATCATCAGATTTTCACACAAGTCCTAAAAGTAGATAAAGAGAACCCAGTTAAACAAATGAGACAAAAATATTATACTTGGTCATTTATTTATGGAGGAAAATGATCCAATATTACATATTAGTGAGTGGCAAAAGTATGTGAACCTCTAGGATTAGCAGTTTGAAGGTGAAATTAGAGTCAGGTGTTTTCAATCAATGTGATGACAGTCAGGTGTGAGGGGGCACCCTGTTTTATTTAAAGAACAAGGATCTATCAAAGTCTGCTCTTCACAACACATTTTTGAGGAGGTGTATCATGGTACGAACAAAGGATATTTTTGAGAACCTCAGAAAAAAAGTCGTTGATGCTCATCAGGCTGGAAAAGGTTCAAAACCATCTCTAAAGAGTTTGGACCCCACCAATCCACAATCAGACAGATTGTGTACAAATGGAGGAAATTCAAGACCACTGTTACCCTCCCCAGGAGTGATCGACTAACAAAGATCACTTCAAGAGCAAGGCGTGTAATAGTTGGCGAGGTCACAAAGGACCCCAGGGTAACGTCTAAGCAACTGAAGGCCTCTCTCCCATTGGCTAATGATAATGTTCATGAGTCCACCATCAGAAGAACACTGAACAACAATGGTGTGCAAGGCAGGGTGCAAGAACATTGCTGCTCGTCTGCAGTTTGCTAAAGATCAAGCCAGAAGGCTATTGGAAGAATGTTTTGTGGACGGATGAGACCAAAATAGAACTTTTTGGTTTAAATGAAAAGCGTTGTTTGGAGAAAGGAGAAAACTGGATTCCAGCATAAGAACCTTATCCCATCTGTGAAACATGGTGGTGGTAGTATCATGGTTTGGGCCTGTTTTGCTGCATCTGGGCCAGGACGGCTTGTTATCATTGATGGAACAATGAATTCCGAATGCTATCACAGAATTCTAAAGGAAAATATGTCAGGACATCTGTCCATGAACTGAATCTCAAGAGAAGGTGGGTCATGCAGCAAGACAACGACCCAAAACACAAGTCATTCTACCAAAGAATTGTTAAAAAAGAATAAAGTTAATGTTTTGGAATGGCCAAGTCAAAGTCCTGACCTTAATCCAATGGAAATGTTGTGGAAGGACCTGAAGCGAGCAGCTAATGTGAGGAAACCCACCAACATCCCAGAGCTGAAGCTGTTCTGTACGGAGGAATGGGCTAAAGTTCCTCCAAGCCGGGGGGGAACTTTTACTGAAAGCAAAGGTTCACATACTTTTGCCACTCACTAATATGTAATATTGGATCATTTTCCTCAATAAACAAATGACCAAGTGTAATATTTTTGTCTTATTTGTTTAACTGGGTTCTCTTTATCTACTTTTCAGAATTCCACTGAAGCTGCAGTGTCAAAGGAAAGTAAAATCTCTTAAAAGCCCAGTTTTCTCTGTGGGGACCGGTCAAATGTCTTCACAAGGTAAAAAATGTCCGACCCTTCTATCCTTGCGGGGACATTGGGTTCTCATAATGTAATATAAACACACACACACTTCAGGGCTGTCAAAAATCACATTTAAGGGCTGTGTCTAAAATGCCTTATAACTGATACAATCTTACATGGTGCAATCCAAGCAACTGGACTGTACCGACAGTGGCAGCTCAGCAGCACCGGGACTCAAACCCTAGACAGTAGTCCCATATTTTAAATGCTGCTCCACCACAGCACTGGATGCTTCCGTATACGGCTTTGCTCATTACTGAGAGACAGCAGTTTCCATCACTGCATGGTTTAACAACTTGCCTGTCACACAGGGTAACAACTAGTTTTTTGTATTTTGAGTCACAATGAACAATGTTATTTAATTTTTAAACTGTAATAAAATTTTGTCGAAGCTTATACTCTTCACTCGTATGGCTGTGTAGTGCTTTTTACATTTTTGCAAAAGCCTTCATAGATGCAATCAAAAATATGATTATTCATGGTTAAATATTTTAATCGTTTGACAGCACAAATATACACCCGCTATTATGAACTACTACAGGCCTACTCATTCATGGAATTAATCAGCCAATCATGTGGCAGCAGCGTAATGCATAAAATCACGTAGATACAGCCAGTTAATGTTCACATCAACCACCTGAATTGGGAAAAATGTGATTTCAGTGATTCTGGCCACGGATTGTTGGCTGGTTTGAGTATTTGTGTAACTGATGATATTCTGGGATTTCAGCACACTACAGGTTCTCAACTCAGAATGGTGTGTTGAAGAAAAAACATCCAGTGAGTGCCAGTTCCCTGGACAGAAATGGCTCGTTGATGAGACAGGTCGATGGGCTAGAACAGTAACAGAACACATCAGCTTCCAGCTCTGTTGGCCATTAATTGAAAGCTGAGGCTGCACAAGCTGACCTTAACTGGACAGCTGAAGACTTAAAAAACATAGATTGACCAAATGATTCTCTATTTCCACAGGGGCCCACAGATAATCCAAGTTTGGGGTCAACAGCACAAATCCGTGTGTCAACAGTTCCGGAATGGAGAACGTTTTTTCTTGCCACACATTGGACCTTTTAATACCAATTAACCTTTGTCTGAACGTCACAGCCTATTTGAGTACTGTTGCTGACCACGTGTGTCCCTTCATGGCCACAGCTGAAACAACTTCTACTGGCTATTTCCAACATGTCACATAGCAACACATGACAATGAGTTCAATGTATTTGATTTGAGTTGAACAGAAGGCATTTGGGATGTGGTACGAGAGGAGATTTAAAGCACGAAAGTGCATCTGAAAAATCTGCATGAAATGTGTAATGGAGCAGAATCCTAAAGGAATGTTTCCAATGTCTCGTGGAACCCATGCCACACAGAATGGAGGCTGTTTTGATAGCAAACGGAGATGCCACCCTGTGTTAATATAGTGTTCCTACTTCCTAATAAAGTGCTTGGTGAGTCTATAAATATTTATCTACTTCCATAAATAATCAGGCCCTGCCTCTTTCTCTCTGTTTGTGTTGCCTGTAGCCAGTGCTGCTTTGAATGGGGTATCCCAGTGCTGTAGACAGCATAGCCATTCTGAAAGAGAGATGTGTCCAGAGTCAGGGACATGGGGGCGGAGACTGGAGAAAAGCAGGCACATTCAGACGAGCAGCACAGACACACCCAGCCGAAGCAAAGCAAGGCCTGCTCCAACCACAGGAAGAACCAAAAGGTTATGAGCCTGTCCTCCCGTTGGCCAGGGGATCTGTCAGCTAAAGGTCTTAATGAGACAGATACTGGCTTTACACTTAAGGCCCAATTGAGTACCGAGTGAAAGGTAGAGGAGGGAAATTGGGTCAGATTTGGACCCTAGACTCGGATTGGGGGATGAGGCAGGGGTACATACCGTATGCCGGAGCAGCAGCTGCAGCACTGTAACCATACGGGCTTCCAAAACCTGAGGGAACAAGGTTTCACACACAAGCCCACACACAACGAACTATAGTTAAATAACTGTTTCGACAACTCAGTTAAATAGGTAATGTAACCACACTCTGGGGTTCTCAAAAGACTTTATGATAAGGCACGAGTAGCTCTTGAAACTTCAAAAATCGTTCGCACTTTAATGATAAGAATCAAAATGCTCATCTTCTGAAATGATGGAACTCAGACACACGGCATCAGACTCCTACCTGGTGTGACATAGCCTGCTGTGGCAGCACTGACAAAGGCTCCTCGTGCAAGTGCAGCCCTTCCTCTTCCTCGAGCAGCCTGGGCCGCCACAGCAGAGGCGGCAGCAGCGGCGGCAGCAGCAATCACTCCTTTATTCTACAAAACACACACACCTACTGATCCAAAGCTTCGTATGACCATACATAAGAGAAGCAGAAATGGAAAGTGCAATATTCAATCATCAAAAAACCTACACAAACAAAGGCTCCATTATCTAATCAATAAAACCGACACTGTTGATTATGGAAAACTGCAGGTGTACATTTTTATCGTCTGAACCAAGTCAGCATAAAACAGCAAAAAAAAAAAAACCCACACGCATTATGTAGGTTTTGGCCAGGATGCCACATACCATCTACAGTATATAAGGAATAACCTGAGGAGGAGTAATAAAGGGGTAATATTATTTGCTTACCTTGCTTAGACTTCGTATTTTTATTTTTCGGGATGCACATTGTTTTAGCAATGGTTATGACGACCATATATCATTATTTCTCAGTTCTCCTTCTTAGAATACAACCAGAAAATACAGGACATTTGTATCCAGTATTACAAAACTGAAAAGTCCAAAAAAAACACCGTCTGTAGGCCACAGTGGCAAGTATTTAGTGGGACACCCAGCAGCATCTGGCAACTTCATCGGGATGCCAAGTTGACCCTTCTACAGTCTGAAGAAGCTTGATCAGGAATGGTCTTTTTGGATTGGTAGCAGCCAAGAAACCCCTTTTTCAGAGGGGGAACGAGGTTTATCAGGAACGCTAAAATATGCCAAAGCTCACAAAGATTGGAATGAAGAACAGTGGAAGACGGTATTACAGAGTAACGAATCCAAGTTTGGAATTTTTGGGTCCAGTTGTTGACAATATGTTATATATGATCATTATACCACTGCTAAAACAACAAATCTAATGGTGGCCAAACACTGTACAGGATATTGTAAGATTATATCAAGTCGCTCTGGATAAGGGTGTACGTAAATAAATGTAATTTAACAATAACACTTGGTAAAGTCTGTGTTTTTGTGACTTTTCTGAGATTCGAACCCCGGTCACTGTGTCGGCGGGCTTGCGGATTGCTGTAGCTTTTTGACATTACCATATAATGCAAAGATGATCAACTATGGATTGTTAGATGCTTCAATTCGTACAGATTTGCAGAAAGTGAAGTATAACCTTTGTGGTCGGAGCACTTTGTAGTCAAGGTTAGAGTATTGATTACCAATCCTGAGGTGTCCTGAGCTCATCACGGATCAGGTTACATGAGAGAACTGGAAATGCTAATTACACTCATAGTTACTGATTGCTGATCAATGCAAACTGACCTGAGGGATGACCTTTTTCTTCTTGTTGCCAGCCGCATTGGGCCCAGAGAAGAGTTTCTCCAGGGCAGCAAGAGCAGCACTAGCTTTTGCTACCTTCTTATTTGGCCCTGCACCACGGAACTTCTGCCCATCGACCTCCACCTGCAGAGCGTGAACAGGACCTTTATTTTATCTCCACTTTCAGCTGTTTACAACGAAATGCCATGTATCTATATAGTATGAAGCTGATATGAAATTCCTGTAAAGAGACTGTCTCTGTGGTGCTCTTAGTTTAAAAATACTACAGAAAAACATTCACTACATTAACAGATTTAATTATCTATCAGTAAATTTATATAGACGGGAAATACAGTGTGACAGAAAGTATTATTAATCTTATTTGTGTGCGTTATGAGGTGACTTGCCTCCATGACAAAGCGTTTGTCATGGCTGCCACCGCTCTCTGAGATCAGCTCATATTTGAGGCCTCGCCGTTTCTCGTTCAGCTCCATCACTGGGTTCTTACCGCTTGCTGTCAGAATCGGACCCTGAGTTCGTACCTACACACACACACACACACACACACACACACACACACACACACACAGCATTTAGCAGACGTCCTTATCCAATCTTACAAATCCAAGCAATTGTGGGTTAAGCCTTGCTCAAGGACCCAACAGTGGCAGCTTGGCAGAGCTGGGATTTGAACTCTAGACCTTTTGGTCCATAGTCCAGTACCTTAACCGCTAGGCTACCACAGTCATATACACTTGATCACACTTGATGAATGTTCATATTTTCACCATGCTTTGTTCTGAACTGTGCATCTGTGGCACATTGAGTCTTTTTGTCTGATACTCTAGATTCAAACCGTGATCCTGGAGATCCACTTTACTACAGAATGCACCTTCAGACACAATTTATGGCCTTTTATGCCAAGATTCAGAACTTTACACCATGTGCGTAACTTTTTTTGTCTAAACTCTGAAAACTCCCTGTCCACTTTGGCTTTCTTTAATGTTCCTCCCCTTAACGTGTTGGAAATTTTTCCGTGTGTTTTTCACATCGTCAACTTCAAAAACACAAATACATGTGCAGAGATTAGTGCAGGAAGCCATAGTTTGTGTTTTTGTGGGCATGAACAGATTAGAATTCACTTGGATAAACAAGAAACGTTTCATACAGTCACTGTGAGGTTTATCACCATCATTCTCCAGCCTTTCAGTTATATTCCACCAGATCTTTTCTTTAATATCCATGTTTTGCTTATCATAGAAGCTCTTGTGCTCTGCTACTGCCAGGATGAGCTGTTCTGCCTGACAACCGAGCTCTGATTGTTCGGCCTGATTTTAATGCATTCGAACAACGCAGAATTTAGAGCAGGCTCTGATTAAAAATTTTACGCAGCATCGCAGTCCATCATTTTTTTTTGTCCTGAAATATCCGACTCAGTGTTAAAAGGTAGATACTCTTATGTATGCGCGTACCTCCAGTGTGTTGGAACTGTCTGTGGAGTGTGACGTGTTATTGCTAGAGTGTGTGGAGGTCTCGCTCTTGCCCTCACTGTCGGATTTCTCGTCTGCACTCATCGAGTCCAGGTCTGTGTCAAAGCCTGTGGGGTAACCCATCGCCTGCAACACCTAGACACACACACAGGCTAACATCAATGAGCATACTCTAAAACTCTCATTCACCGATCAGCTATAACACTACAATCACTGACAAGAAGTTAATACTGACAGTATGATCATTTGGCCGATGTGCCGCTGGGAAATGTTGGATCCTGGTATACACGTGGCTGTTACTTTGACACATACCACCTTTCTAAATATTTCTGCAGACCAAGTACACCAGTTCATGATGACTGTGTTCCCTAATGACAGTGGCCTCTTTCAACAGGGTAATGAGCCCTGCCAGATTGCAATAACTGTTCAGGAATGGCTTGAAGAACATGGCAAGGAGTTCAAGGTGTTGACTGGGCCTCCATATTCCCCAGATCTCAAACTGATCGTGCATCTGTTGAATGCACTGGACAAAAATCCCATTCATGGAGGCCGGACCTCTCAGCTTGTGGAACTTAAAAAGGATTTGCTGCTAACATCTTGGTGGACACCTTCAGAGGTCTTGTGGGATCCATGCCTCAATGGGTAAAAGCCTTGGCAGTTCGACGGACATGCACAACAACAGACAGGTGGTTGGCTGATTGGTTTATGTAACAGTCGGCTGACTACAGCAGCTGAACACGTACCCTCATTGGGTAAGCAAAAAAATCAACATAATATTAAGATCAGGAAGACACAGAATGCTGGCTGTCAGTATTTGGCTATTTCTGAACATCTCACTGCGGTCTGCACTGTGCCAGTCATTCAGGGACAAAAAGACCATGCCACAAGCATTTTCTCACCAACATGATCTGGGTTCTGGTGCCTAATGCAGAACTTGGGTGTGATTTCACAGCCAAGTCTCAGGTGACAAACTTGGCTTAACCTTTTCATCATAACGCCACTGGTATGGAACTTTGAACCCTTGATGTCAGGTGGATGGGGCATTAAAATGTTGTCACTGTGCCACAAGTATGCCAGACTGAAACAGCCACTTTCTAACTGTTTAGGTAAGAGAGATGCAGACGGCCAGAAACAATGATAAGATGGCAAACCAGGGGTCAATGGGCATTTGGTTGATCAGGAAAATACAAGATAAACTGTAGTATAATCAGCAAAAGCCCAAAGATGTATGAAGAAAACAGAGAGGAGGTGGCCAAAGCTGGCTTTGTTCCAAAATCAGATCAAAGTATATAAACTAAATAGAATATACTACAAAAAAGACTTCAATAAAAATGGCTCTCGAAGGCATAAAAATAAACATTGCCTACAAACTGGCAATGTAGTAGTTTGGCTCTCATGCTTCTCAGAATACAAGTCAGTTCTTAAAGGGGACGTAGGTTTCTTGGACCCAGCAGCAGCTCTTGCACCAGAACCTACACTTCATCCTGCCACAAGAGCCTAAGAGGCAGATTAGGTCGAGACCAAACAAAAATCTCACAGATTTCTGATATAAGGGAAAAAGGAATTGATCTTCTTAGTGTAACAAGAAGCAGGTGGAGCAAATTGTGTTGTGTGTGTACTGTACATATGACCTACAATAACCTTATGATGATCTGTAGCTGAGGAGAAAATGGTTTGTCTACACAATACTAATGTGTTGTTTGTTTATTGTCCAAATGTTTGTCAAGTATCGTATGGCTGTAAAGAAGCACAAAGTTCATGACAATATATGTGAGAGTTATATAAAGAAAAAGACGTTTGACATTGGAGCCCTTGTGTATCTAAAGCTTAGCTCATTCTTTATTAGCAGTGAACCTTTTTTTTTTACACTAAATTTGATTATGTTTGCTCAGTGATTCAATTCAGATTATCCCTCCAACTACATAAAGGTGTTTGAGTGTCTGTATGCGAGACAAAGGCGCACTTCCATGAGTGCAATCCCTGTATGCCAGTCAACCCCTAATTGGAAGCGAGCAGCTGGGCTGGTGCCTTTTATGGCTGTGGTCTGGAGAAAAGAGGATTAGCCTGGCTCGCTTTGTTGACAACTCCTCCAGAATTACACAGATTCAGACCCTCGTTGCATTACGCTGTCCACTGTGCATATATGTTTTTATTCCACGGTCACACTCTGTGACACTCTTGCTTACATAAGTGAGGTCTGTACTTTGTTAGAGCTGCATTCCAAACTCAGCCTCAAATCGCTTCTACCACAACAGCCCCCAACATGGTCCCTTGTAGCAGACAAACGGTTTTATAGGGAGATATTTATAAGTCCAGTTTTATCTTTATTGATATATAGCACACCACAGTTACCCAGGATCTTATTGCTCCTCCGTGCTTGAGAATCTACCGCTGTGAAGATTCATGTTAACACGTATATTATGCACTTAAAAATGACCTTAACAGCCACATGCAGTTTGGCTGTCTTCTTGGAAGAGCCGGAGGCTTCGTAGACTGTTCCGTCCACGTCCACAGACATGGTGAAGACGGGAGCGTGAACCGGGCCAGACTGAGACAGCAGCTTATATTGCAGCCCTGGACGAATCTGGTTCAGCCGCATCAGAGCATTCATGGGCTGGTTAGAGTCTATTGCTTTACTGTCTAGGACTGCGAGGGAGAAAAGGAGGGGGAGGGGGAGAGAGAGAGGGAGAGAGATAGTCGGTACTGGTGATGTAAAACATAACAATAATACTGGTCGAAAAAGTATTCTAGGTCTAGATACACAGCTCTCATTTAGATGCATCTGGACTATGTACATGGTGGCCTAATTGATACATATTTGCTTCTGTAAAGGGGATTTTTTTCAAGCTCACCTGGGTGGCATTACTGATAAACTAGAAATCAATGGCATCGACCCCCTATCCTTAATGGCAAAGACCGAAGATAGGGATATGAAGAGACAAAGGGGACAAAGTGGCCGAAGCTTAAAGATCTAACACTAAAGAAAGAAAACGTCCCCCACACAAATGACCTTACATACACCCTTATACTTTCATAAGATATTATACAAGCAGGAGTGAAACTGAGCTAGTGCCCAATGCAGACATATATCAGGTTTACAGAGAGAAGAGGAGAGATAGCTTAAAACAGAAAGTACAGAAAGATGCTGGAGTGCACCTAAACTGAGGGAATAACAGATATCAGACTGGTTCAAAGGAAGGAGGAGGATCAGCTGGAGGCTTGGAGAGCTGACAGTTGTCTTTCCAGTCATTGTTGGGTAATTACCGCTGCCTGGAATAAATGCTACACCCTATCAGCATTCCTGGCATCTCATAAGGTCAGTCTGGAACCATTTCGTACTTCTAAATGTATCAGTAAAGAGCGGATTCTCTACCAAATTGATTTGAAGGGTGCTGGTTCAACACTGACTCAGAAAGTCTGGAAAAAGCAAAAGTAGTGCATGTGTGTGAGAATGGTTCACCTTTTCTCAAGTTGCGTTTCATTCTCTTGATAAGGTCTTTGTCATCCATCAGGCCATCCTCATAGGGTCTTTTGAGCCCCATACCTGATTAACAACATCCTTACCATTAGTAACTGCTTAATTAGGACTTCACAACGACATTTGAATACACACGCACATACACACAGACGTTTGTCTTACTATCCTTGTGAGGACTTCATTGTCATGAATGACAGCTCTTTGGGTTTTTCAAATAAAAGCTGCCATTTTCGTAAAATAAAAAAAAAGCAGTTTTTCTGGTCCAAAATCCAGGTTTTCCTACCATCGTAGGGACATTTGGTCCTCACAAGTATAGCAAGACAAGGTCCGCACATGCACTCTCACACACAAATCCTCACTCACATTCACCTTCTTTATCTGACCAGGGGTATTTCTGTAAAGGTTTGTTGGAGGGCAGTGGATCCATCTCCAAGACCTTGTATATCTG
Source organism: Ancistrus triradiatus (assembly GCA_025084515.1). Classification (NCBI taxonomy): domain Eukaryota; kingdom Metazoa; phylum Chordata; class Actinopteri; order Siluriformes; family Loricariidae; genus Ancistrus; species Ancistrus triradiatus. The sequence goes on along the minus strand of JAJAGP010000003.1, from coordinate 1,532,505 downwards.
CCCAAAAGCCATCAGCCGGAGCGCATGCTACAACACACAGACAGACACAAATATCAATAACAAACAGAGTAAGACTAATACAGTGCACTTTATAGACAAAACTGGCAGGTCATTTACAGGAGTGCTGAGATACCCAATTCTTAAAAACATCCACACTAACGCTCACATGCAGACAGCATTATTTTCCACCTTGATGAAACTAAGTGCTGAGCCAAGGCCCTGAGGTCACACGACTGCTTAGCAACAGCAGCATGTTTTTGTCTAGAGGTGCATGGCGCATCTCGGACATGGAAAAAAAAATCAAACGCAGCTCTGATGTGTTGCCGCCGAAGTCCCATTAACAGAGGAAGCAGGGGGTTCAGATTCTTTCAGAAACGACAAACAGTACAGCACCCACAGACCAAAACGCTACATGGTGCCCATTAGCAGGCTCATTTTCCTTTCACGCCTAAACAGCACTGGTGGCCATTCTAACTCTGTAGGTCCTTCTAAAAACAGCATTCTACTAAAATATACAACATTTTAATTATGCATGTGTTTTATGAAGAAATCTCTTGTGACGGGTTAACATTAAACATGTCATGATGGACTTATCCAAATCCCACAGTTCTAAAAATAAGGTCGTGTGCATTCAAGACAGCATGAAACCTGCTCTGGCAGAATTTGAAAAAGTTCTTGTGGGAGTGTGCTTTTTTTCTTTTTGCTCACATTGCTTTGTGACTGTCACAGTACAGAAATCCTCGATTTTAATGGCTTGCACAATACCAAATCACATTAAATCAGCTAGAATACCAATACGAGTAATGATGATGTACTAATGTGTTTGCCTTTAGTTAGCTGATTGCTTTCTGCAATGAACAGATATTACTGCAAAAAAACACTTAGATTTAATTAACCCTATTGCATCAAACAGGGTCATTTCAGGGGTGTTTTTTTGGAATCACAAATGTTTGGCCTTACATCTCCCCATTGGTCTGCATGTATTCCTCAGTAAATATAAACTGAATTAAAACTGAGCAGGAACATAGACATTATTAGCCGGGGTTTACCCTTCTGGCTCAAAAACATTGTCGCTTTCACGGTTTTAAACTCTTTTATCAATGCCACAGGCATGCAAGTAGAGTCCCTGTGGTTCGTTCCACCTGGACTGGGTATCACATTCAAACACGACCAGTATGAAGGAGGGGAGGCTGTTTGGGGCATCACCCCCTGGTGCTGCAATAGCATCCCTACCAGCCCAGTTTAAGCCTGCTTCCTGTGTTATCCAGGAATAAGAGCTGGAGCCCCAGAAACCCTTACCAGGACAAACCAGCGTTAAAACATTAAAAACAAAATGATGGCATTTAAATAAAATTACGTGCAGCACAGGAGGGAACTCAAACACAGCCTGTTTAAAACAGTTTTAACATGATGTGAAATAGAGGCATGGAGAAAAGTGCTGACACTTTAAATGTGCAGAATTATAAGCGCCTGCGACTCAAAAGCCTCAAGCAGCACTTGAAGTCCATTTGGTCTCTAAGTAGATAAACTAGCAGTATAAACTAATAGCAGTATTGCTACTCCTCATTTTAAACACAGATGTTTACAGCTAAATGTTTGCTACAGACATTAATTGCTCAATCAGCCACAGTCAAGTTACAGAAATTGGACAAAAAAATTCAGACACACCAGCAGATGCATAGCAATCTCCAAATAAAGCATTTGTCAGCAGAAATAAAGGCACTGAAACAGTGTAGCACTGCCATGGGATGCAGTTCCTAAAATTCTCATGAAAGGCCTTCCCACAGGTTGCTGTAGTAGCAAAGAAGTGGAGCAACTCGATGCAAGTTCTGTCCTGTATAAAGACCATCCGTTCAACACTCGCCCACGTTTGGATTAGAGACTGTTCTAAGTCGGTTGATGTGTTTAGAGACTTTATACCAATTACTCCTGTTTGCGTGGATGACTTTCCCCTGCGTATTTGTAACAAGCTGGAAATGTTGTTCATAACAACCCCTACCCAGCCCTCGATATATGGGACCCCTGTTCAGGATAGACTCTGAACCCCTAAGGGATTTTTCCTAAGACAAGAAGGTGTATATATTGCAGAACCTATCCCAGAATGAATTTAGCGCAGGTGGAAGTTTGCCCTGGATGGGATGTAACTGCACTATCCTCAGTAACTGCTGTTTCCAGCACCTGCCTCTTACAGGAGCTGCATTTAGAATGCACTGTCAGTAATGTATTTCCAGGACCAAAATCCATATTCTATATAAAGTCATTAACGTGAAAATGAAAAGCACTGTCCATACAAAATGTCTTAGTACACGTAGAACACAAGTAGCTGGTTGGGTCACTTTAATCTCAGAATAAAATTTTTGTTCTTACTTAATTTACAGAGATAATGACTAGGAAAAATGCTTATGGAACCAAGCATAGTTCAGCTGTATTGGGGAGAGAGAGGTGCAGAATAGAAAAAAACAGAGATTTGGTGGGGGGCGGGGTGCACACCGAACCACCATCTGCTGCAATGCAATTAGACATTCCAGCATCGTTTTCACCTTCCTTTAAAAGCACTGACTGTAGAGATGCACTTAACGATGCAGCACACACACACACACACACACACACACTCCCCCTACAGGGCACAAGATCTGCAGGCAGGTTTCACTAGCACAGTTTTCCCACGCACATTTGAAAGCCAGCCCTCAAGGAGCTGCTCCAAGAGGAAGTGTGTGCTTGTGTACTTGTGTGTGTGTGTGTGTGTGTGTGTGTGTGTGTGTGTGTGTGAGCGAGAGACAAAGTTCAGCGCAGACAGCACACTCGGCGCAGAGCCCAGCAGCACAGATATGGCTGATGCGTATGCGAGACAGCAGTAATGTGAAGACAGCAGATAAGATAAGCCTAAGACGAGAGTTTCTCTTTCTCTCCTGCTAAGCTTACACCACTCATTCTGCCCTTATCAAGCTCCAACCGTAGCCAGGAATCTACAGTTATTAGACAACTCAATCCTCAAAGAGCGATTATAATTCACCACCAAGGATGCACTCCGTGAACGATTTGAGGTCAGATCCATTGCCACACCACCTGATAGCTAGTGGACAGAAGTGTGTGCTCTCACCTGTGCGTTATATGTGACGGCCTCCGCCTGCTCAACTGTCATGGACGCCAGTGTGTCTCTGGGCTGTTTCTCACATGGGTCATGCAGCCCCGGTCCACCTGAAGACAAAAGACATCTGAAATTCTTACACTCAAAGGGCATGGTTAAGCTAGGTCCACACTGGGAGAAATGCAAGTATGATCAGTAAAACAGAGTGAGGGAGGAGATGCAAGGACTCTATAAATGCACTGTAGCTACATTTACATTTTCAGGTCATGGGGTCATATCTTACATTTACATTCAGACATTTAGCAGATGCCCTAATCCAGAGCGGCTTACAACTGGTATAATCTTACAACCCAAGCAACTGTGGGGGCTTGCTTAAGGACTCAGTGGTGGTTGGGCAGACATGGGATTTGAACCCTGGACCTTCTGGTCCATAGTTCAATACTTTAAACACTAGTCCACCACAGTCCAATCTTCATAACTATAAGATGTCATTAATCCTCCATGGCTTACATAATCAAATAGCTTGGATTTTTTTTAGGACTGTGGTAGCCTAGCAGTTAAGGTACTAGACTATCAACCAGAAGGTCCAGGGTTCAAATCCCACCTTTGCCAGGCTGCCTCCTATCCCATCAGCTACTGTAAGCTATAAATCACTTCGTGTTCCTCAAAAGCAGGTCAGCAAAATATATTTTGCTTGCACTGACAATATATGCTGATCAGATATTAATGCATTCATCTTTCCCTATTAATTAATTATGAACACATAAAAGCATGTGAGGAATGAACACAGACTGGATATGTGGGTCACAGAAATCAGGTTACAATAACCCACAGAGACGAACCAAAAGTAGGTGTGGATGATCTGGTAGAATTACCATATCATATTGTCCAAACTAACTTCTTTACTAATAAGCTAGCTCCTCTTAGGATAACTGAAGCTTTTCCAACAAACTTTAAAGTGCACTTCAAAAATACGTAAACAAAATGAATGCACATATCACTAATACACTAATGTTCTCAGTGTCCTCAAATAATACTATAAAAATAATATGCAAGATGGTTCTGAAGTCCTGCTAAACCACAAAGAAGAAAGTGAAGCCCCATATGAAGATCGTCCTGTGTGTCATTATCCGTGCTAGTGTGTTACCAAACAAATTCTAAGGACTCACTCAGTCTGGGCTATTACTGATTATTGATTTAATCATGAAAACCTGAGCTAGACTAGTGAATAAACATGTATTGGTGCTACAATACTTTGGGATATTAGGTCAGCCGTTGCAGTGCAGGTAATAAACTGTGCAAACTGTGACTAGATCTCTCTGCTAAGCTAAATTGTGGAGATATTTGAATGGTTCACAAACTAAAATCATTATAACATCCAGCCCTAAATGAAAGCATTGTAAATGAGCACAAAGTTGGATATCAAACCCTTAGATATCAAGTCCAGACCTTCATTTCACCCCTGTATCTATTGGTGTATTTCTGTTCCATGGAGAGCCTTATGGAAATCCATTAATAATAGCATCTTTTTGGGCTAGCAGCTGGTTTTATTGGGCAGTTTGTTGAGGGCAAGTAACCATGAACAGAGCAGGTTTAGGCTATTACAGAACCATAAATGGGAAAAATGGAATGTACCGTTCATTAGCCTGCACAAGATGAAGAGGTTTGAAAAGAAAAATAATCACATGGTCTGTCTCCACCTCTCTAATCTCTAACCCTGCTGTTTTGTCTCTCCCTCTCTCCATCTCGCCTCCAGTCTGTCGTTCTCTCGGCACTGGAATGGTGTTTACCTGGAAGCAGGATCCCAGAGGCCAGGCACTCCATGACTCTGCGCAGTGCCTCTCCAGCTCCCAGTGGCCGGTTACATGTTGCGATGGCTTTCTCACACAGCAGCTCCAGCGGCTATCATTAGTAAGAACACCAAAGTTATTAGAGAAACACGTTTGAAAGTAAAACGTGTTCTTTAAAAGGGAGACTACATTTGGAAACAACAAATGTATCGTTTATAATGATCAACGCTAAAATCTAATCAAAGCATGGACATGCATGTAATAAAATATTGCATTAAAACAATATTTTATTTAAAAGACTAATAGAAAGTTAACAAAAACAATATTAAAATGTTACTACTATTTTAGATCCCATTTCATTTGCAATGTTCTTAGATGTACATAAGGCCAAAAGTATGTAGACACCCTGCCACACTCACTGCTAACTTTACATTTACAGCTTTTAGCAGACACCCTTATCCAGAGCGACTTACAATTGGTACAGTCTTACAATCCAAGCAATTGTGGGTGAAGGGCCTTGCTCAAGGACCCAACAGTGGCAGCTTGGCACAGGTGGGATTTGAACCCTGGACCTTGTGGTCCATAGTCCAGTACCTTATCCACTAGGCTACCACAGTTCCCCACTTTACAATATGAAGCATTCAGTAAAACAGACGATTGGCAATAGAAGGCAGACGCCCTTATCCAGAGCGACTTACAATTGATACAATCTTACAATCCAAGCAATTGTGGATTAAGGGCCTTGCTGAAGGACCCAACAGTGGCAGCTTGGCACAGGTGGGATTTGAACCCTGGACCTTGTGGTCCATAGTCCAGTACCTTACCCACTAGGCTACCACAGTCAATATGACCCTTCAATGGGTTTCCACCTCCAACAAGTCAGCTCATCAACTTTCTGCCCTGCCAATTCCAAAATAAAAGTTCATAACGAGATGGTTGAACTCTGATGAAGAACTTACAAAGCTGGCTCGGACAGATCACAACTTTGAAATGAACTGCAATAGCAACTGTGAGCCATGTTACAAACAAAAAGCGGAAAGCCTTCTCAGTAAATGTGGGGAGAACTCCATGATATTTGGGTGTCCACTAACTTTTGGCTACATATTTTAATTTAGGTCACGTACACACAATCACTTACCCATCCTTTGAGAGGCTCCCAGGTTGGCTGTCTATTGCACATGTCCCTAAGAATCCGTAATACAATCACTCCCGATCTCAAGCCATTTACTCTCGCCTGAGAAAATATAGGAATGTTAGCATGACTCCGTTACTGTGCTCACTGAACACAGTCTGAACACGACCACACAACATCAGCTTTATTTCTCTATCAGTTTGTGTGTGAAGGCGTGTGAGATAATGGATCTTTAGATCATCAGGGTCCAACATGTTATGCTGATGACTCTAGGAATCAGGGCTGAGCAGGAAGGGAGAAGGGGGAGGAGAGTCCAGGAAAGCACTTGACATTTTTAATGACAAACAAGCAGGTTACAAAAAAAAAGAAAGAAATCAAATAAGGCAAAAAAAGTGTAACAATTGCTTTTGTAGCCTTACGATAAAATAAAATCTGAATAAAATCCAGACATCGAGTCATAAATGGAATCAGTGAGAATAGGGCACAGAGGTTTTGGAGTGTCATAAGGCTACAATAACAATGAGAGTAAGAGAGCGCCAACCTGAAACCATTTAGCATGTCGCAGAGAGGCCAGCGCCACCAGGCACCTCTGTCTATCCAGCAGGTCCGCCGGCTCACTCGCCTCAGCGCTCTCTATTGGCAAGAAGAACGGGACAACAAATCAAATCATACACACGTGTACACACACATGATGAACCAGGAAGGATCTGTTGAGGTTCAGCAGTGGGAGGGAACAACTTTGAGTGGCCTAAGTCCAGTGCATCCAAACAAGATGACAATTCGAGGTCATCTCATTGGCTGGCTGGAATCGGAGCCGGGAAATGGGCATGATTTACTAACAGGTCTTAGCATGCACATGCTGAGATTCTATATGAAACTCACAAGATCAGCAGCATGACGAGCAAAATTGGCCTGATGGTGAGACAGTAAACTCAGGCTCAGATCTGATGTGACTGGCACATCCTAAGACCTATAGCGAATCGGTGCCGGACTGCTTGGATCTACGGTGGAGTAAATGTTCACATGCGGCGAGCACTGTTAGAACAGTTACATCCATGAGAGAGAAAGGAGACACACACACAAACAACATCCTCATATAAACAAATCTATTTTCCTCTCTCCCACCAGGTCTAATATGAATATGTGCATCCTCGTATGTTTATTCATTAGCAGCCTCAGATCTAACGTTGCATTTTGGTGCAGTGCTTATGTAATGAACGTCATAAAGAAATAATAAAGAGAGCACTAAACCTCCAAGGAAATGGCAAAGAGGGAGGAAAAGGGTGCGTGAGATTAATCATGGTGGCTTGTAGTGCAGATCACACACTGATAATGAGAGCATTAGTCTTTATTTCAATGTTTCCGGGTTGGGCTCTAATCAGGCCAGGACAGCTGAGACCTGCATAGTTCCATGTTCCTGCAGAGTCCATGTAAACGTGATAAAGCCTCTTCCTACATACAATTCTGATCTAAATTCAATTTCCTTTACCAGACATTTAAAAGTTCATTTTACTTGTGTTCTTTGGTTTGACATCTTGTATATGTTACAGACAATGTGTGAAATTAGGCAATATAGAAAATGCATGATGTTTTAGGCATGAAGTGTGTGTGCAATTTTAATATGCTTTATGCCACAGTTAGTTCCGACCCCGCAATCTGATTGGCTGAGAGACGCTCCAGCCGTGCCATTATTGCACGGTAATGGCACTCTGACCGACACGAAGTATTACTCCGCGGCATACACATGTAAGCTAGCAACTTAACAAGCAGCCAAGTTATAACGAGTAAACCACTGACAAAATGAAAGCTAATTAGTTTAGAAAATATATTGGTTTGAAAACGATTTAAATTTGGAAGATGAAGCTATTAACCATCAACCTGAGCCAAAGGTTTATCACATTTAGGATTTGGAAGCTCTGGAAGGCGAAACAAAGTCAGTCCTTTAAATCAAACGTCCGGCTCTTAATGGATCCACAGCTCGACTGAAGATCAGTTTTAGTCCCATCAACAAAAATGCTGAATCAGCTTCATCCTTCACAAAGACGTCGTTTGCTGGAGTTAAACTCGGCTCTTTCATTAAACACCATCCGCGGCTGATCGGAGCTTCATTCATTTGACAGGTTTGTTATCTGTAAGTCCAGCTCTAACCCAGAGAAGCTGCTGATGCTCTGTAGCTCTGCCCTTACATTTCTGACTGATCAGATTCACATTAAGAGCTTCATCATACAGATTTATAATCGCTAATAAAACGGGATCCTAGACTTTGGTTAGAACACCGGGATCTCACTCCGATCTGCTTCAGTCGGTAGAACAGTGGATCTTAGGAACAGCCTCCCTTGTAAACAAATGTTCTTTTTAATAAATTGAAAACTTACCAACCGATACATTTCTCGGCCTATGGCCTCGTGCCTACTACCGCATCACACCTGTGCCAATATCTCACATTAAAGCTCTCCCTCTCGTGTGTTATTGCTTAAATATACTTTCCCTAGAGATTCTCTACAATACCTAGGCCTCATGCAGCACGACGCATAGGAAATGAGTGAAATATTAAGCCTTTCTTGCTCTCCCGTCTCATTTTCAGCTTTCTATACATTGTCTAGTCTAATTTCACACATTGCCTGTATAAGTGCATCTGGCAACTGTGCTTATTTGCATAGTTTAAAGCTCTGAATGCAATGGTATAAAAGATATTCATGTCGTTCATGTAGGTCACAATAAGCCGAGAAATATATGAATATCCGATGACTTTTCAGTGCCTTCAGTACTGTACAGGATTTCTAGCCTGCCCACAAAGTACAGCTAAATGAACTGGTGATTGAGCAAAAAGGTGTTTTTGTTCAGTTGTATGTATTTTACACAAAACTTAAGTAAAATATGAATCCACTTAGTTGTAATACTACACTCACTTGGACGTTCAGTGCTTTGTTACGTGATGTGACTTGTGTTTTAAAGTGTAAAGATTAAGTCTTACCAAGATTAGAGGCTTGTATTTTAAAAAACCGAGTTCTACATTGGAAACAGATTCCATAATGCAAATTCAACTTGAGGTTTTTCATACTTCACTGACCTTTACAAACATGTCTCGGAAAATCAGTTTGGCTGCACATTTAGGGTGGAATTATGGATTGGTGGACAGCAGGTGGCATATAAAATACCTTCGGTGTGAGGCAATATATTTCAGGGTGGGGAGAGTATCGTCTGGTCAACTGTGTGTGTGTGTGTGTGAGGACAGTCGGTAGTAGATTGAGCCGTTCCTCATATGGTTCTCACAGGGTCAAGGGCCCTGTGCCTGAGAGGCAATGTGATCTACAGCCCATCCCTTTCTTCCTTCCTCTCTCCTGTCATAAAATGCAACTTCCCTCCATCCTGCCTCGTTACTCACTTGGAAGCAAGGAGTCAATGTATGGATGTGTGTGTGATTGATGATGTTGATCTCCAAACATAAATACCCTGCATCACCTTCTAACAATCCATCCTCCAGAGAGAGAGAGAGGGAGGGAGGGAGAGATTCACATGGAGGAAAATGTGTTGTCTTATTTTTATACATCCTTATACACTATAGAAACAGGCTGTAAATCGATTCAGATATTTAATAAATACCTAATAATAATTTTTCACACTTTTTTCTAGTTTCCATTTGACTTTAAAGAAACTGATTTCATTATATATCACTACACTACACGTGGAGAACAACTCCAACAGAAGGTATTTATTCGTTTCTAAATAATTCAATAACATAACCCTCATAGACTAGAGATGCACCCACTGCAATTTTCTTGGCCGAGTCCGGTTTCCAACTTCTTAAATACATGAGTCCAGTTTTCTTTGTCTAACAACTAAACACAGAAAAACAACTGCTAAAGAAAGATAGCAGGGGCTGCTGGCGTGTACCTGGCTCTATAATCTGTGGCCACACAAATATCAATGACTGCAAACTCGCTCAAATTGTGTTGCCTTTATTACAAGAGCCTTTTACCAGTTAGTGTAAAGGTACAAGGACAAGCAAAGATGCTAAACTGCAGCTTCACCCCACTCGGGTTGCCGAATAAAAACAAACACTCTTACACTAAATCCCGGGCATAAATGGTATATCACAATTAAAAACATGCACTGTGAGCTTTTACCTACTAATAAAAAGACATTAAACAGATCACAGACGCAGAAGAAACCAAAAATAAACAGACCGTCAAGTTGCGTGCCAAACGTTGGGACCGGGAAACGAACACGGAGCGGCTGAGCATTAACTGTTTAAGTTTAAAGCTCCTTACACACATGAACTGAATTCTGACTTAACGTTAGTCAAAGCACTGCGCTGTTTGTGTGTGTGGCTGTGCATCTCTAATCATATCTCAACTTTTTTTGCTGCATTATAACATTTCACTGAGACTTCTCTGACAGAGGGCTGCCAAATTGTCTAATATAAAATACAAACGATTAATTTGAAGCTGTATGTAAGCTATACATTGTGTTCCATGCGATGGAGTGTTTTTACATGACAGAATTGCATATGGAGAAGTGTCTGACCATGTAAAATTCTTTTTTGCCATTCTGTCTTTTCTTTATAGGCCATAAGCTCTATGTTGTATGCATAACGTGGGGAACAGTGACTAAGGACTTACATCACACAAGTACAGGCGCTTCAAATATGATTAACTGTATTAAAACTACTGCCATTAGCTCATTATTAGTGCGTTAATAGTGTAATATGTGTTTTCCTGGAGTACAAAGACAGCTGTTCTATGTGCGAACACACATCCCAACACACAGTCATACTCAGGCTTACTCCTTGGCCAAACTTCTTCCACTCACATGTTTATTTCCTAACACTCCACCACACTCCTGCACTACCGCTCTCACATTCACACACCGGCACGTACCTTGTTCTCCTGTTTCTTCAGTCTCGTTGTCCTCTCTGATCTGTGGCGAGGTAAGTGTGACCTTCAGTGTGAGTTTGGGCTCAGTTGTACTGCGAACCAAGATTGCTGCCTCGGGAATACTGGGCTCTACCTCGTATTTCTCTTCTGTTAGCTTCTGTGAGGGGATGAAAGGTCACGTGTTTAAACAGAAATCCCAGCACTCTGGTTAGGGGTAGAGGATATACAGACTGTATCTAATAAATATTGTTGCTGAGCATGGAAAGAGAGAGGAAAGTGTAGATTTTGAATCGCAGAATTGCTGGCTATACTCATTACGCATCTTAAAAAGAGTCTGGCAAAAAACAGTAAGAATTTTCCACAACATAGACGGAGTAGATCAACCAAGATGTATTTGATCTGCAGTGCAAATGCAGAAAACAGGTTGGCAAATGTTTCATAAACACCTGCTCCAAACCTGAATTGGATTAAGCGAGTGTGAAAATAAATGAATGAATAAATGAATTGAAAGAAAATGATAAAAGGAGGTGAATCCTCATTTGCTGGCTCCATTACATTTTAATGATTCCAATAGCGAACATCAAACACTTCATGGCTGATTGAATACATTTGGGGCGATGTAGAAAATGTGAATATAGGACTTTCGAAAACTATTTTCATAAACTCTATTTTTAAGATTTTGTAATAACTATTAGCTAATCCTTATCCACATATTATTTAGATTAACATTTGAAAAATACAGAAATCGAGTAAAATACATGCATTATTTCACACACATCAGAAAGAAAACACTGTATAAACATGAGAAGGAGCTCTGGGGTTGGTTTGTTTGTGTGCATGTAGACGCAAACTGTAATAACTGACAAAGACACACAAGACAGGGTCTCAGGGGCAGGAATATATAGGCCTTTCAATCACTGACTGGCAGGGGAGAAAGACAGAAAGTCAGTCAGATAGACAGGATGACAGTCAGGGAGACAGACAGATAATAAGAGGAAAAGTAAAGTAACACCAGACACTCTTAGGAGGCTGCCATTCGATTAAAAGCTGATCTATTACATTATAGCCTGACCTGCCGACGGCAGGCTCTCATTTAATGGAATCTCTGTCTGGATTGTGTGCAGGGAGGTGTGTGTGTGTGTGTGTGTGAGTGACAATGTGGATGGACTAGTTACTGTTCCATATCCCTTCTATTTGTCTAATGATGGCAGCTTGTGGCTGGTAGACCTAGATTAATTACACATCATCAATTAAAAAAGCTTTGCTTGCTAGTCCCAGCCCTGGCTCTCTCACACACACACACACACACACACACACGTGTATATCATAGATCACACTTACTACAAATGGACCATAACTTAAAAAACCATGAAAAGATTGATTAGGATGAATTCTAATTTACACAGTTTGTCTAGATCAAGCTTACACCCACTTTATTTCAGAAAGTGAAAGATCCTGGCAAAGTGCAAAAAGAAAAAGAGGGGTTATTAGAGATGTACCCCAAATCAGAAAAAGTTGGGACAGTATGGAAAATAAATATTAAAAAGTGTGTTTCTTATATTTCGTGACTTTTTTAAAATTGCAGACAGTATGAAGATATTTCAGATCTTTTCTGATCAACTTCATTTCATTTGTTAATAAACATCCATTCTATATAGTGTTCAGTGAATGAGTAAACGAGTGAACCAGGAGCAAAGATGGCTAGAGGATCTCCAGTTTGTCAACAAATGCATGAGAATTATTGAAATGTTTCAAATCAATGTACCTCAAAGAAAGAAAGGATTTACATATTTGGCCCTCTACAACACATAACATCATTACATTAGTCAAGGAATCAGGAGGAATTTCAGTGTGTAAAGGCCAAGGGCCTACAGTGGTGCTTTAAAGTTTGTGAACCCTTTAGAATTTTCTATATTTATGCAACAACTATGACCTAAACCATCATCAGATTTTCACAAGTCCTAAACGTAGATAAAGAGCAAGGCGTGTAATAGTTGGCAAGGTCACAAAGGACCCCAAGGGTAACTTCTAAGCAACTGAAGGCCTCCTCACACTGGCTAATGTTAATGTTCATGAGTCCACCATCAGAAGAACACTGAACAACAATGGTGTGGCATGGCAGGGTTGCAAGGAGAAAGCCACTGCTCTCCAAAAAGAACATTGCTGCTTGTCTGCAGTTTGCTAAAGATCACGTGGACAAGCCAGAAGGCTATTGGAAGAATGTTTTGTGGACGGATGAGACCAAAAGAGAACTTTTTGGTTTAAAAGAGAATTATGTTTGGAGAAAGGAAAACACTGCATTCCAGCATAAGAAACTTATCCCATCTGTGAAACATGGGGGTGGTAGTATCATGGTTTGGGCCTGTTTTGCTGCATCTGGGCCAGGATGGCTTGCCATCATTGATGGAACAATGAGTTTTGAATGATATCAGAGAATTCTAAAGGAAAATGTCAGGACATCTGTCCATGAACTGAATCTCAAGAGAAGGTGGGTCATGCAGCAAGACAACGACCCTAAGCACACAAGCCGTTCTAACAAAGAATGGTTACAGAAGAATAAAGTTCATGTTTTGGAATGAAAAAGTCAAAGTCCTGACCTTAATCCAATGGAAATGTTGTGGAAGGACCTGAAGCGAGCAGCTAATGTGAGGAAACCCACCAACATCCCAGAGCTGAAGCTGTTCTGTACAGAGGAAATGGGCTAAAATTCCTCCAAGCCGGTGTGCAGGACTGATCAACAGCTACAGGAAACGTTTAGCTGCAGTTTATTGCTGCACAGGGGGGGTCACAGCAGATACTGAAAGCAAAGGTTCACATACTTTTGCCACCCACTAATATATAATACTGGATAATTTTCCTCAATAAATAAATGACTAAGTATAATATTTTTGTCTCATTTGTGTAACTGGGTTCTCTTTATCCACTTTTAGGACTTGTGTGAAAATCTGATGATGTTTTAGGTCACACTTATGCAGAAATACAGAAAATTCTAAAGGGTTCACAAACTTTCAAGCACTAAAGTTAAAGCGGTGTGTAGGAGTACATGTGCGAGACCGTGGTCTCTGTGGTCACGGCCTGATGTGTGTGAGTACGCGTGTGTGTTGTGCCTGTACCTGTATCTGTAGTGGTAGATTGTCACAGACATTATGCAGCAGTGTTTCTGTGGGTTTCTCTCGGCACAAGAGAACCAGCTCTAGGTCCATGTCGTCTTTAATGAGCAGCCCTTTAGCCACGAGGCCGATCCGCATAACGCCACACAGCACCCTTCCATCATTACTGCTACTACCTTCACTGAGAGAGACAAAGAGGGACGTGATAAGAACTGGAATTATGTCTGGAAATTACACTTAAGCTGTCTAAAATGATCTAGATAAATCTTAATAATCTAATTTCCACTTTTCCATAGAAAATGTTTTTTTCCCCAGTTATGCTTGTGTTATATGGTAAAAATATACCATGATACTTAAACAGATGGCACTTTACTTCGAGGGCCACAAACACCATGAACTCATGAAGAAGCAACGCTTTAGTAATGCTTAACATTCATGTTCTACCATGACTACTACAGCTGAACGTATGCATGACACATGCTCACTACAGGCATAGTCATGATGACTTATGATGTATTAGACGTATGAATTAATGATTACTCGCTCATCAAATACTGCATGAATTAATTATTTCATGTACCCTTCCAGTAAAGTGTTACCCTTAAAGGTTTTTATGACAATATCTGTATCAAGGCCACTCGGTGACACAGTCTTCCAGTTGGGTGTCACGTAGGCACGACTGACCATGCCTGAGGCAGAGGGGACCGGATGCAAGGTCTACTGCAACAGTGATGTCCACTAACAATGAGGTGGACTGGCGACCTACCCAGGGAACATGTTCTTCTACTAGCCAATTAATTTTTGGGTCATCCCCCTGACATGGCAACAGTGACCCCTACCCGGTCCTGCAATTATTTTTCCTCAATAAATAACATTTGGTTCAGGTGATCCCCCTGATCAGTACCTCATTAAGCACAAAGGGGTGAGTGTGTAGGAATTCATCAGATACTGGAATGGAATTGCTGCTATACATGTAGATGTGTTAATTTAAGACAACGTGCAATGGTCTCTTTCCCCCCCCGAGCTTCAGCTTCAATCAACTCACTTGGTGCTTCCTTCTGCTGATTCATCAGCACTAGTTTCAGCTTCTTCCTCTGGGCTGCTGGCTGGGGTCGATTGGCTGGCATGGGACTGGTCCATCCAGTCCGAGACGTGTTTGAGGGCACGCTCCACAGTGGAGAAAAGGCTCTGTACAGCTTCTAGCTCCTCTGAGGATGGGTAGATGGTGGAGTGTTTTGCCATTACGTGCCGATCATCATTTCCAAATGAGCGGCTGGACCTCTAAAAGAGAAGAGAACGACAGAAGGGCCGATGTAAGATCGTTCTTCAGTATCATAAAAAGTGCTCTAGTTTCTTAGAAGAGTTTGCCATGTGTCTCTTAGCTAACAACTTTCCGATTCACAAGCCATTACGCAGAACTTTTCTAGCTTACATAGTTACAGCAATCACATATTTGTGGTTATATAAATAGCATATTTAACATTTACTCTTAAACAGTGTCAAGCAAGCACTACAAGAATGAACATGGTGAGAAACATCTTCAGCCTGTGAGGCCTAAACATGGTATATACAGTAGCTGTGTATTTTTTGCTCTAAAACACACAACACTCACTTGAACAAGTGCTTCAACAAGTTTACTGACATCTAGCCTTTTCATATGAACGCTCTGGAAGACCCACACAAGCTTACTTATAAGTGCTCTCGCAGATAACCTCGCCCGTGCACCAACACTCACAAACATGCACAATGAGGGGAATATAGAGACAAAGAGGCAACCTTGATCCTCAAGCTATCTGAACATTTATAAATCTAAGGAAGCACTTAAAAACATGACTATTACTTTTCCTCTGAATGATTGAATCTGTGTGTCAGAAAGCATAAGGTCAGCTAAACAGCCTTAACAGAAGATTAAACTCCCCCAAAGCATGCACTGAAGACCATGACAATTTTTCAGTACTTGATAATAAATTGCTTGACGTGGCTCATGATAAATAAAACAAAAAGCAAAACAACTGAATTAGTGCTGCCAGATGATTCAAATCTTAAAATCACCTTCATTCGCATCTGCTGCCAGCTCGTATTTCACCCTAAATAAATAGATTTATTTGTATATTTAACACTGCATCAACACCAAAGGCTAGTCACGACAGGATCAAGGTTACACATTCAGTGATGCTTGAAAGTTTGTGAACCCTTTAGAATGTTCGATATTTCTGCATAAATATGACCTAAAACATCATCAGATTTTCACACAAGTCCTAAAAGTAGGTAAAGAGAACCCATTTAAACAAATGAGACAAAAATATTATACTTTGGCCATTTACTTTATAGAGGAAAATGATCCAATATTACATATTAGTGAGTGGCAAAAGTATGTGAACCTCTAGGATTAGCAGTTCATTTGAAGGTGAAATTATAGTCAGGTGTTTTACAATCAATGGGATGACAATCAGGTGTGAGTGGGCACCCTGTTTTTTTAAAGAACAGGGATCTATCAAAGTCTGCTCTTTACAACACGTTTGTGGAAGTGTATCATGGCACGAACAAAGGAGATTTCTGAGAAGCTCAGAAAAAAGAGTTGTTCATGCTCATCAGGCTGGAAAAGGTTACAAAACCATCTCTAAAGAGTTTGGACTCCACCAATCCACAGTCAGACAGATTGTGTACAAATGGAAGAAAATTCAAGACCACTGTGTTACCCTCCCCAGGAGTGGTCGACCAACAAAGATCACTCCAAGAGCAAGGCGTGTAATAGTTGGCGAGGTCACAAAGGACCCCCAGGATAAACTTCTAAGCAACTGAAGGCCCTCTCTCACATTGGCTAATGTTAATGTTCATGAGTCCACCATCAGAAGAACACTGAACAACAATGGTGTGCATGGCAGGGTTGCAAGGAGAAAGCCACTGCTCTCCTAAAAGAACATTGCTGCTCATCTGCAGTTTGCTAAAGATCACGTGGACAAGCAGAAGGCCATTGGAAGAATGTTTGGTGGACGGATGAGACAAAAATAGAACTTTTTGGTTTAAAAGACAAGCATTATGTTTTGGAGAAAAGAAAACACTGCATTCCAGCATAAGAACCTTATCCCATCTGTGAAAACATGGTGGTGGTAGTATCATGGTTTGGGCCTGTTTGCTGCATCTGGCCCAGGACGGCTTACCATCATGATGGAACAATGAATTCTGAATTATAATCAGAGAATTCTAAAGGAAAATGTCAGGACATCTGTCCATGAACTGAATCTCAAGAGAAGGTGGGTCATGCAGCAAGACAACGACCCTAAGCACACAAGCCGTTCTACCAAAGAATGGTTAAAGAAGAATAAAAAGTTCATGTTTTGGAATGGCCAGTCAAAGTCCTGACCTTAATCCAATCAAAATGTTGTGGAAGGACCTGAAAGCGAGCAGCTAATGTGAGGAAACCCACCAACATCCCCAGAGCTGAAGCTGTTTCTGTACGGAGGAATGGGCTAAAATTCCTCTGAAAGCAAAGGGTCACATACTTTTGCCACTCACTAATATGTCATATTGGATCATTTTCCTCAATAAATAAATGTCCAAGGATAATATTTTTGTCTCATTTGTTTAACTGGGTTCTCTTTATCTACTTTTCGGACTTGTGTGAAAATCTGATGATGTTTTAGGTCATATTTATGCAACAACATAGAAAATTCTAAAGGGCTCACAAACTTCCAAGTACCACTGTATACTAGTCAGACATATTCAAACTGGGGCAGTTAAGTGCGACCAAATTACCTTAGTTAGTCATTGGAATGTGGGAGGAAACCGAAGTACCCAGACTAAACCCACGTGGACACAGTGAGGACAAGCAAAGTCCACACAGGTGAGGTCCAAGAAACAGGGATCACTGGAGCTATGCGGTGACCAAGCTAATCGCTTGTGTCATCCACAAAAATAGCTCTATACAGCCACAAGAGTGGACGACAAACTTCTCCAGTTTATTACTGCTTAAAAATTCAATAACATTACTACAACGCATCACAACCTTTCACTCAACTTTACTTCAGTCCCTGTCTCATTATGACCTCTCTTTACTTATCATTCACCCCTGCACCCTGTTCACTGGGGCATTTCCAGTGCTTACTTATATCATACCGCAAAACTGTCGATATTCTCCAAATCCCTTGTTTGGCCATAAATTCCAGACAGGTAATCCATAAACTACAAAGAGGACTAACACATCTAACACACTTATTCGCTGCCAAAATGTAATGCACAACAGAGGTAGCCTGGCAGTGACAGGCATTGATCCTTCAGTACAGTACACACACTGCTCCACTACTGTCCTAAACACTGTGGCTGGGCGATACGATAATACAGCTGCAGCACTGCAGCACATTAGTATCATAATACACTTTTACTAAGTAGTTATGCTGTAGTTATGGCATGATTTAACATGTACAGATTCACTCACTCCGTTCTTTCACAGGACTACACCCAATTTGGGGGTGTTTTCTTTTGCATTAGTTGGCTCAGTAGACAATGCAAAACACACTGATGCTGAGAATGGGATTTTGTTTACTGTAGGTTTCACAAAGAGAAGTCAGCACAGGTTTTGCTGAGCCACACAGATCAGACTGGAAGAGACGTAAGGATTGTAATCACAACATATACTGCTGAATACCATGCCTTTATGCTTCAATCCATCATAATCACATCTTTCCCTCTTTACTCCCAACCTCTGGGTATTCTTCTCCTTTTTACCAGAATCCTTATTCTACTTTAAATCTGCACTATAGCATGATCATTAATCAATTTGCCCCAGAGAGAAAGCGACCTTTAACAGAAGACAGATGAACAATGAACTGAAAATGACAAGAATACTCTTCCGAACAATGAAGCCATGTAACTCATGACTACAACCCTTGATAGATCTCTTGTACTTTCTGACACACTGATCCGTTCACTTAGGAAAGGTACTTTTACACGCACTTAATCCGACAACTGCAGAAAATCATATTGTCAGTAATCCAATCAACGAGTTTACATGCACTCGAGTAATCAGATAAATGGGAAACCTCTGAGTTTACATGACTCAAGTCTGTAATCAGATTTCTACTTTGCAACCAGCCAATAATCCAAAAATGTGATGTAAACTTCAAACATTCTTCATTTTCTTGAGTATATATTGCGTTTCACTGTCTCCATAAGGTTCGACAGCCACACTAGGTCTACCCAAATAAGCCCAAAAGAAGAGAAATCTCTAAGAATAATTGGACCTGGCAACCGTGTAGTTTTCGCTAGCCGCTCATGGGCAGACCGATAAAACTGATTGAAAATGGGGAACACATGCACTGAGAAATCCGTTTACTGAACTAAAATCCAGTTCTCTATCGGATTTCTCAATCTGATTTCTAGATCGGAGTATACATGACCTCTTGAATAATCACAGAACTGCAGAAATCTGACTACCTTCTGATTATGAAGTGGGGATGACGCCACACCTCCACCAGAACTGAGCAGGGCAAGCATCATGGCACCTTGACGAAGGCTGACTGAGCCAGAGACCATGTTATTGGATTGTGAAGCAACACAATCTCTCAATCGGTAGTTGTGGTCACATTCATTAACACAACATATTTGAACCGGTGGAATCTCTGAAATTCTGCATTTTACACAGCTGACTGTAGCGTGACGTATTTGTAAAATAAGGCAGTTTGTGTTCAGGTGCTCTGGCAAAATCCTGAGCACCTGTACTGATCGTCTGTAGCCTACAGAGATCTATTTGCGCGTACAGACCTGGCCTAACCAGCATTTCACGGTTGTCTGCATGTGTGTGTATGCATGTGCATTCACTGGCAGTGCCGAGTATCTAAAAGCTCCCTGCTGCTGTATTTAACAGTCAGAATAAAGTTTATGAGGCGTTTCTAATAGGAGCCATTGCACGGCTGTAAAACTCACTGTTGAAGTGCGAGGCTGTGTTCAACAACCAAAGTGGATCACTCCATGTTAATTGCTCACTCCAACACATGTCAACACACTAGGGTAGTAAAGATTCAGCCATAGATTAGACATCTCCAATTAGATGGTCAGAGCACTCAAACCCTGGATTTAGCTAACCAACCACACGCTTACTTATGCGCAATAGTGGTAGCCCATAGTGGTTGCTAAATTCAGATTTGAATTACGAATAAAGTACTTTTTCTGTAAATCTTTACCATTTTCTAGATCTCTGAGCTGTAGGACTTGGTGCTATGACAGTACTTGATCATTTTCATTTTGCAAACAAGGCTACGTTGATCGGATACCTGCACTGTGATCGTAATTAAATGAACTATGTAATTAAATGAGCATTACAAATACAGACGTTGTTATACAAGATTCTTTCCCAGTTCTCTCTCCTTTATTGCAAACACACCTTGTGTTTGAGCAGCAATGCTTTCAGAACTTGACTTGGGTGTGTGTGAGAGATCTTCTGGAACACGCAGAGACAACAGCAGGTAGAGTGAGCAGCTAAAAGTGTAAGAGTTCTCAGGTGACCTGTGGCATGCTGCATTAAACTTTCATACACACACTCACATACACATGCACTGTCCCTGTAACCCGAAGTGGCCAGGAGCTGACACACAGTGAACACATTGTAAGCCCACAATAGCTACACACACACGCAGTAAGCATTGTTTAAATCCTGCCTGTGTGTTCAAGTGGCCAGAACATCCTTCGGAACCCGGCGCAAATCGTTCTATGGCTCGGAATGTCCAAGTCAAACATAACTGTTAATAACAGATTAAGGTTAAGCTGGCACAGCAGCAGTGGGTAAAGGCTTATTGGCATGTCTGTCTGTGTGTGTGTGTGTGTGTGTGTGTGTGTGTGTGTGTGTGTGTGTGTGTGTGTGTGTGGGTGCGCGGGTACAAGGTCGTTGCATTCTCCTCGTAATAAATCGATCAAGAGGGTGACACTGGCTGAAGAAAGGAAGAAAGACGAGAAGGAGGGAGCAAAATGACGATGATTCCAAGGTCAGCCGTGGAGAAGCCTTGCCGGATTAGTATTAGCGCTACTGTTAGCGCCGTGCTGATTGCTCTGGTTTATTTATGAGTCCTGCTCGCAGAACGCAGTAGCGTTAATAATTCAAACAACACCGCCCTCACACTCCCCCGAGACTCTTTGGAGCGCCGGGCCATTTATCACGCACAGCGCTGTCTTCTTTCCAGCTCATTCTCCATGTGCTTTTTCCGTCGCTATCTCTGTTCCTTTCCGTCTAAGCTCCCTCACTCCCTTCCACTGCCATTCTCACTTCTGGATGCTACATCATCACAAGAGATCGACATCTCACTCAAGCTGTGGATTAGATGCGTTTAATCCACAAACAATCCGATCTGGTAGAACAGGTCACTAAGGTGAACAAATCTGTCCTGGTTACTGCCATACGCTGAATGCTTCCTGTCTTTCAGCTGACTGGGTTCAGAATTGCACTCATTTGGCATGGACCCGCGACTGACTGACTCCAGCATCAACTAATAGCTCTTGGGGGAGGGCTGTGTTTATCAAAGTACCCACTAATTGTCTGGCAGTGAGAAAATGCTTTCCAGTCTCATTCAGGGTGTCTGTGCTTGAATCAGCGAATCGAGCGAGTGCTACGTGGCCTTTATGCAGAAACCAATTACGCAGGCTGGATACTTTGCAACCCTAGCTAGTTGTAACCAAAGTTTTAGGACAGGTAGTAACCAGTTTGGTCTGAGGGCGTAATCGCAGTAGGCAATCCATACCGTGCCAGAGCATGTTTGACCCCAAAGCATTGCTCATTTGACTAGCGTGATCGCTTCATACTGTGCCCAGGTGCAGTACGCTGAAAGCTGCTCATGACAAAATCTGTGCTACATAATAAATGTGTGGCAAGGTGGCTCGGTGGGTAGCACCGCCACCTCACAGCAAGAAGGTCTTGGGTTCAGTGGAGTTTGAATGTCCTCCTCGTGTCCACGTGGATTTACTCCGAGCACTCCGGTTTCCTCCCACAGTCCAAAGACATGCATGTTAGGTTCATTGATAACGCTAAATTGGCATTGACTTGAGTGTGTGTGTTGACAGGTGTCTATTACACAGATAACGAGGTCAAACAGGAGCCATTAATACAGGTAACGAGTGGAGAACAGAAGAGCTCCTTAAAGAAGAAGTTACAGGTCTGAGAGAGCCAGAAATCTTGCTTGTTTG
This sequence comes from Ancistrus triradiatus, assembly GCA_025084515.1. Lineage (NCBI taxonomy): Eukaryota > Metazoa > Chordata > Actinopteri > Siluriformes > Loricariidae > Ancistrus > Ancistrus triradiatus. The sequence continues at coordinate 1,510,339 of JAJAGP010000003.1, read as the reverse complement.
TGGGTGACCAAATACTTATTTTCCACCATGATGTACAATTAAATTCTTTAAAAATCCTACAATGTGATTTCCTGGATTTTTCCCCCTCATTTTGCCTCTCATAGTTGGTGTATCTATGATGAAAATTACAGACCTCTCTTATCTTTCCAAGTCAGAGAATATATAAACCAAATAAACCCAATAACTTACATTTGTTAACCATTTTAAAAGAAATAAGCACATAACGTGCACCTCTGGTGCAACGTCACCCACTGAAAAGTGAGGAACTGCAGCTAAAAATGGAAACCACTGCAGATGCTGCATCATAATACAAGGATATAAGCTCGTGCAAAATACAAACCAAACTGTAGTCACAGTCTGTGCACAAAAACTTCCAATATTTTCTGCAGTCGAGTTCAATAATGAAATTTAAAAGTTGGGCTCTAATAACTTCATACTATTAGCTGTTAAGAAATGTGATATCCCACTTGTGAGTGCAAAACCAGTTTACCATGGCTGCTGGCGGGTTGGTGAGCTCCTCTTCCCTTAGCTACGTTGTGTGCTGAATGTGGGGACAGGGGTACGCAGACACCCCCTCCTCATGCACTGGCCTCTCAGCCCCCCCGCTGTAGCCTATGCTGCTGAGACCTGAAATTGAAAATGAGAGAAAGAGGGAAGATGAGATCATTTGTTTTAAAGTAGGCAATCATGCTGCATGGCTTATTACATTATCTCAGCGCCAGTGCAGCAATATTTAAGTCATGTAGAGGAGACCAACTGGAAAAGTACCAGCTTGGCATCGCAGCCCCACCCTGCTTATGACCCAAGACGACCTCCATCCTTTACTGCTTGTGCATTAGAGGCATTACAAACACATCAGGTAGCGTTTGCTTATTGAAACTGAACTAATAGCTAAGCAGAGTGAAGATGATATTCAAATTTCATAAAGAGTGCTGTCTGTGATCTGAGAAAGGCCACTGCTTTATAAAAGAGGGGTGCACATCAAACTGGAGAAAGGGGACACGGATCCATTAGGTAGCACCCTGTAAAATAGCTACGTGTTATAAAAATCACAATGGTATTCAAAGAATAAATGAGTTCTAGTACAACATAACACCTTTTTTTTCCACGTGTAATCCTACGAGTTCTGATCAGATTCAGGACAGGTGGGGGAATTGGGGTGCCAATGGGGGTGTCTGGAGCCTGTCCTCATAGAACACAGAGCACAGGCCCTGGATGTGACGCAGGATCACTGTTCCAGCATTAGGGGATGTTCCCCTTGACCAAACTCCCCTACCTCCGACACATTTAATTGTAGTAAAAAAAACAGACAGACAAAAAAAAACATTTTGCCTCTTTGATTTTATTTCAAAAGATAAGTTTCCTTTGTCTTTGGCATGAAGAAATATTACACTAATTACTATCTACATGCATTTGATTATGAAATGTACATTCCAGTGCTACCCACTCAAACTGAAATCAGTCCAACAAACACAAGCTCACATACAGACACAAAGAAATGAATCCAGCTCCATAATATAATCTCTCCAACACTTCAACAAATCATTTACAACGGTAGCAATTATCATAGTTGTGGAAGGAGTGATGCAGGCTGAGCCCACCAATCCCACATAATCTAACCTAATCCACATCACCTATGCTTTTCCAAAAAAATGTTCCACAGACAAGGTTTACATTCGAAAAAACACATCCACGATCAAGCTGACGAGTAAAGTGTTCTGCTGGATGGATTTAGAAGCATGTGTTAGGTCTCAACACACAGTACTGAAGGCTGTGCTACATGTTGGCTACAGTCGGAGGAGAGAGCTGGCTTTGTGTACTTTATGGAAGATCCATTTCGAAAACAGTAATGCGCCAAATAACATCTGTTAAAACACACACATTTCAAAAACACAAATTAATATGCAAAGTTTAAAAAAAACCTTTGGTTTTAAGTTATTTTCTTTTTTTAACCTGATATGGATTTTTTTAATCATTATTTCATTATATCACTAAACACAACTAATAGCAAGTTTAGCTAGCACTGAGAACCTGAATAAGAAATCAGGACTTTTTCTCTTCCATAACAGAAAATATTTCCAAGTAAAACAGGCTTAATATTTTATTTCCTTTTACAGGTTTGAGCTAATACTGACATTAAGGCTCCGAGTGTCAGCTAATACTTAATACAGAGCAGTCACAGACATTATCACAGTTTGTTCTTAGCAAACACAGCCACAGATTGTATCCCGAGGAGTTGAATATATACCGTACACTCCATAGCACAGCCAACCTTTAACATGCTTAGAATGTTACATTACAACTGCAGGTGGGCAGGTAAAACAAATGCAGCTTATTTTATGATAAAGCATTAAATATCTCCTGTAATTTATTGAATAATGCATTGAAAGTGTAAAACTAAAATGATTACTGTCGCAACCACGGCTTTTCCTCACTACATTTCCCAGCGCTCATCACTCTTGCCACATGACTCCCTGTATCATGCACTGCTGACTTCCTCATTTAGCACGGGAGAGTGCAGCAGAGTATCCTGCTGCGTATTGCTTGCCTGGAGAAAAATCGAAATTCAAAATACGATTTCTCCTGAATGTGTGTGCGTGTTCCTTATCGGATTCCCATTGTCAAGTCAAAATATCATAAGTCATTGTCAAACAGGGAGTGCGTGTGTATCTCTAATGTATGTAATGTCAAAAATGCATTTTTCTCTTCATTGCATCTATTCCTTTAGTGAATTCACTGCCTTTTGTTGAATTTAGAGAATCTAAACTCCTTAACGTAGATATGATGACGTCAAGGTATTTGTCCAGACTCTTCTTAGAGCAGTGGAACCACTGGCTCAGAGTAAGATGGGATCTTTATTAAGAATATCTCGGTTTCTACTGAAACTCCATCACATTGGTCTTTTTGCCCAGCTAGCACTGGAACATGCCCCTCTCCATTTCAGTGACGCTGTATGAGATTTTTACAAGCAGTTTTATTTGACTTGGGTCATTTCAGCTACACCACAACGGCCATTAAAACAGGTGGTGTGGAAGAGCAGCATTTAACCTGACTGTTTCAGCATGAGCGAAAGAACTCTCGCGCACACACACAAACAACCACACTAAATGTTGGTTTATGAATTTCACAAAGCCTACTGTTCGTGGAGAGAGGGCAAAGTGTATTTGATCACAAGAGACTTGGATCCACAGCTGAGAATAGCCAAAACACCAGCTACAGTGTGTGCATTCCTGGTGAAGACTTACAGGAAACGTTTGGCCTCTGTCATTGCCAACAAAGGTTATGTTACAAAGTATTAAGTTGAACTTTTGTTATTGACCAAATACTTATTTTCCACCATAATTTATAATTAAATTCTTTAAAAATCCTACAATGTGATTTCCTAGATTTTTTTTTTCCTCATTTTGTCTCTCATATGATGAAACTTACAGACCTCTCTCATCTTTCTAAGTAGGAGAACTTCCACAATCAGTGGCTGACTAAATAGTTTTGTCCCACTGTACATCAAACCGAAGTCATCTGGAACAGAAAAGTGGACTCCAGTGCAACAGCCTTAAGTCATATTCAAAACTGGCAAAGCACACAGTTATCAGTCTATGAACAATTGAAAAAGTAGAAGTGTGTCACAGTAAGACCAGAGAAATGTCCCTCCTTCTTAAATGTCATTTCTTTAGAAGCTGAGAGCAAAATGGCAAATCTGCAAAACCGTAACCGCTCAAAGCCAAAAATGATTTAATGAGTATGATGTCTGAAGCGTAGCCTACTGCCAATGTACTGACTGTCATTCCTATCCAATGTACGTGCATATTGACAAAAAAGTACCAATTACTTTTAAAACAAAGACCATTCTTAGAAACCAACAGAAGTGAACCTTGTATAGATTTTAACATCTTGCTAGCTACTTGTTACGGTGAGTTAGTGTAATAAGATTCCTCATGAAATGTGATACAGAAAAGCCTACTGTGTAAATGTATGACAACAATAGCACTGTTAATGGATCATATTATCCAGTCTTACTTACTTAGAACATTGTCTCCAGGTATTTTTATTTTAAACCAATAAACCTGGCAGCTATCTTTCCCTCTGTTAATCAATAAATTGTACAACCAAGTTGTATTATTGTGAAAAAGAGAGGTACTGGCCGGGATGGAGAATAAAAAGTGTGTGTGTAAAACAGACACAGGAGTGTAATTGGGGTTCTAACAGTTCACTGCTGTGGTTCTCTCTAACAGAGCCTGAGGCGACACCAATGCCCCAAAAACGATTATAGCTTCACCTCCCACAGAGCAGAACAATGTAGCTAACGGCTGCTACCTCTGGGCTGGAGTGAGACACCCCCACTTACACATATAAACACAGCAATGAGAACACAAACGAACACACAAACACACAATTTATCTGATTACTGGTATCAAACCTGACAACATTCATGTGTCAGTACATAAACATATGGACTACTCAACTAAATTAGTTCAACCTGCAGTCCTACAAAAAGGGTTAAATGTCTAAGGTTCAAGAAATCTAACCTGTTCTAAGGGGTTAGTGTGACGAGCAAACAGTCGGTTATATGAGGCTGATCGGCCAATCATCGGTTAGGGCTGGTCAACAGCCAATTGATCGGTGCATCTCTATTCATTAATCTACTTAACCCACAAATTAGCTTGCCAATTACATTAGCAGATATACAGCTGTAATGACGCATAACAGTGCAGAAGGTTATATGAAACACAAAGGATGGCGAGAAATTTACATTTACAGCATTTAGCAGACGCCCTTATCCAGAGCGACTTACAGTTGATACAGCCTTACAATCCAAGCAGTTGTGGGTTAAGGGTCTTGCTCAAGGACCCAACAGTGGCAGAGGTGGGATTTGAACGATGGACCTTTTGGTCCATAGTCCAGTACCTTAACCGCCAAGCTACCACAGTAAACAAAATAAAATAGGCAGCAAGGATCAAACCCTGGTCGCTGGTGTCAGGATCGGACACGTTACCACAGCGCCACATGGCCGAGAAATAAGCCATTAACTATGAAGTTATGGATGGACAAATTATGCATGCAGCTGCCTGGGCAGCAAACAACAGAGTAAATCAGTGGCTTGAATTAATCGGTGCATTTAACAATCCGATAACTGCAGAAAATCAGATTTTGTCAGTAATCCGATCAGATTTCTACTTTTGCAACTAGCCAATAATCTCACAGAAATATGAGACATAAACTTCAAACTTTAGTACTGAATAATTAAATTCTTCATTTTCTCGTGTATACACTGCATTTCAGTCTTCCCAAAGTGTTCCAAACCGTTTCACTGCCATTAATTCTGTAGCACGTTTAATTCATGACTTGCCAGATCCAATGAGAAACAAAAAATACACTAAAGTCAATGGGAAAGAGGCCAAGTTCTTAGAAATGGGCAGACCTGGCAAACCATGGGGGAACGCTAGGGCACAAGCGCAGACTGAAAACACCCATTATAATCAGGTAACTGGTATACATGGTATGAATAATCCGATTACTGGAATAAAATCCAGATCTCTTATCAGAAATTCTTAATCTGATTTCTACATCAGAGTACAGAATAGAATGCCTTTATTATCACTATATGCATGTACTATGATATTAAAAGCCACTTCTTTCACAGTGCAACACATACAACAAAATATAACACAAATGGTGCATAAGTTTGAGGTAACAAATAAATAGATAAACTTATAATACAGTTGTTATTGCATATTATCTAATATTGCACAATAATGGATATAGGGAAGTGAGAGTAATGTTATTCCACAGTATACAAATGTTGCACGATGGTGGAATCTAACAAGTCGTCAGTAATAGAAAGAAATATTGCACAGTAGATCGAAGAAAAAACCGGAGTGGATGGAGATTACACCGTGAAATCAGTCCATGTATAAATTTAGGGTGGTTATGGCTTTCGGGAAAAAACTGTTCTTGAGTATGTTTGTTCTTGAACTGATGCACCTGTAGCGCTTCCCTAAGGGAAACAAGTCAAACAGTCCGAAGCCAGGGTGAGAGCTGTCCTTGATGATGTTATCTGCTTTTCTGAGGAAGCGTGAGGTGTAAATGTCCATCAGGTAGGGGAGAGGGCAGCCAATGATCTCCTGTTCTGACTTTTCTACTCTCTGAAGCCTCTTCCTGTCTTCCACCGTGCAGCTGCCGTACCATGCTGTAATGCAGTGTGTCAGCAGGCTCTCGATGGACGAGCGGTAGAAGGTCAGCAACAGGTTGGAGTCTAGTTTTTACTTCCTAAGGACTCTCAGGAAGTGTAGCCACTATTAAGCCTTCTTGATGACCATTGTGGTGTTCTCTATCCAGGAGATAGCAGATTAGAACAGGACGCCAAGAAACCGGATGATTTCTTTGGTTTTCCTGGTTTTCAGAGCCGGGTTATTCTCTGAACACCAGGCTTCGAGCTTCAGGACCTCCCGTCTGTAGACTGCCTCATCACCCTTAGGGTTGACTGTATAAATCATGGTGAAAAATAAATATTTGGTCACCCACAAACAAGCAAGATTCCTGGCTCTCACAGACCTGTAACAACTTCTTCAACCCCCAAAACATCACTGCTCTAGAGGAGATCTGCATGGAGGAATGGGCCAAAATACCAGCTACAGTGTGTGCCAACCTGGTGAAGTCTTACAGGAAATGTTTGACCCCTGTCATTGCCAACAAAGGTTATGTTACAAAGTATTGAGTTGAACTTCTGTTATTGACCAAATACTTATTTTCCAACACAATTTTCAATGAAATTCTTTAAAAATCCTACAATGTGATTTCCTGGATTTTTTTTCTTCTCATTTTGTCTCTCATAGTTGAAGTGTAGCTATGATGAAAATTACAGACCTCTCTCATCTTTCTAAGTAGGAGAACTTGCACAATCAGTGGCTGACTAAATAATTTTTCCCCCCACTGTACATGACTACTTGAATAACCAGATAACTGCAGAAATCCGACTTTGATAGGATTATGAAGTGCTTGTAAACGCACTCAGTGAGCGGCGAGAGGAGTCGGAGTGAGGGAGCAGCAGAAGCAGCAAGAGTACATGTGGTCTCAGTAAGAGCAGACTCAGTGCTGAGCAACGTTTGGCTAGCGTGGTCATCCTCATCACTCGGGTGAGTTTACACATGCTGGATCTGTACTGAGGATGGGATGGTGTGTCAGTACTGAACGTGTACAATAGCTGGGCTATTTAGTCAGTACCAGTACACTACAGTATCCCATATGGGCTCACTAATACAGTACACAAGTAAGCCTGGTCACATCATACAACGTGCAATTTCACAGAACATATTTTTGATGTTAAGGCTAGTATCATGTACACACACCTGTGGTGGAGGGAAGATCTAATTCACACAGCTTTCCCCTTATCCTGCATGTATTCAATGAGCCAGAACATGTCTGGTGTTCATCCTTTCAGTGACATTAGAGATTCAGAAGCATTCCAAACATGTAGTAGTTAATGAGCTGTTCATTAACATGAAAAATGTGCTTCAGCACAAGAGAGAAAAGGTTATTAAAAATGCCATGATGTTTTTTCAGGGTGAACACTACGCATCTACTTCATCATTCTAACGGTCCAAAGAAGATACATTATTTCTTCCACACTATTGAATATGCTTGGTCAAAAACATCCATCAATAAAACCAAAAAGCTGTGTGTTTTAAATGTTAACATACAACATAACACTGACACTCCAACACTGCACAAAAACGTTCATTTATGATGCATTATTGCTTGCGTTTTGGGTCATTTTCTTTCATGTTTCAAGTCATGTTTATTAAGTTAAGCCAAAAGCTCAAGGCGCAGTCACATTTCAGGACAGTGCCCAAAATATTTGCCACTCCATGATGAAAAATTGAATAACCGCTGAAAATGTTCCCACTTCAAACAAGTTTATCTGATTAAAGCGCCATGATGATGTTTGTAGAAAACTTGACAGGGAGCAGATGTATTAACCCACCATGTAACCTATCCATTAACCTAAAGATATGAATATAGCCCTTGAAGTAGGAAAGTTATTTCTGCTTCTTACTTTCATGCAAAATGCTGCATTAGCCAGGAGAGTCTATAACGCTTACAGTGAACAAAGCTCAACGTGGATTAATGCCCTAAAACAATCATCTATAAAAACCAAACTTCCCTCAGTTACTACGGGTAATAAGTAAACCATACTGCGGACCTGACGAACCTGTGATCCAAAAGGAAAGTAATTGTTACCTTCTGCTTTTTCCTTCCCATTTAAACCTATTATAAGTAAAAATCTTAACACAGAAATAACTTCCCATTTGGATCACATGACCATCATTCCAGCAGTAGAGCGTACTTATGGCCAGTAGTAACAGAGAAGTTTGTTGTTCCTAAGTTCATTATGCTACGATAAGCTTTTTATTCATAATAAGGTTAAATGGGAAGAAAAAAGCTTAACGTAAATGTGATGACTTTCTCTTTGGGACTACTGCAGGTCAGTGACATCAGTGGAACTGCAGTAGCGGGAACGATCCACCAGCCAAACAGTTCCTGACCTGTGCTGGTCCTGTGGAGGTCCTGACCATTAGAGAACAGAGTAAAAGAGACAAACAAAGGATGTAGAGAAACAGATGGACTACAGTCTGTTATTGTAGAACTACAAAGTGCTTCTCTATGGCAAATGGAACTGATAAAATGAGTGTAAAAACAAGTACCTAATAAACTGATCAGTGAGTGTATACGCCATAATGCTTAATCAATGACGACTCTATCTTCAGCAGATTCAGTCAAAGTAAACATTCAAACTTTCAAAGAAACTTATTAATTTCAGGCCTGACCCACCACCCTCCCAGTAATATGCCAGTAAGTGGACAAATGCACTTAGGTGTGAGTGAGTGGCAACGAGCGAGTGGGTGAGTGTGTGATGCCCTGGAATGGACTGGATTCCTGTCCGGAATTGTATTCCAGACTCACGCCCAGCGTTTCCCGGATAATCTTACTACCTTAGTGGTAAGTCTCAGATTCATCACTATTAGTACCAGAGAAAAATGGTTACTGAAGCTGAACAAATAAATGAATGAATTTTACCTTGCAATTAACACAGTAATGCCATCTTTAGTGTGCATTACAACAGACGTGTATTATAGTAGCTAAATAATGCTGTGCTTGCATGTACTTAAATTGTTTGGTTTTCTTTATTTAATAAAATGCAACAAAAAGTCGTCATAACTGTCCAAATATGAAAGAGTTTGGAATGTGTACTACCAAAATCATGACATCTGGTGCCCATAAAAGGACAGATGCCCCCCTCATCTACATACACACTTCTGATGAACTTGACATCCATTGTTAGAAGCAAGATTCACACAAAAAGTGTGGAAGTTTGAAAGGCTTCAGAAAGCCATTCATTATTTAGAATAACATCTTCATGCCTGGTCAGTGCTTAAAAATTTTAACATGAATAATTTAAGACAATCTAAAATACCATTACTCATCAGAAAAGAAGCTTCTTAAAAATGAATAACATGCTAAGATGCATAAGAATGGAAGCCATTAACCAAAGAGCAAGATTCTAAATGGTGTTCACATTTCAAATTCATGATTCATATTTCATTAGCATTCCAGACTGAACCTTACTAATTTGAAGCAAAGTTTGGCCAAGGTGCAGTTGACAAGCATCCTCATAACCTGGCAGAGCTCAGAAGAAATGCAAAGTGGGAGAAAGACCCATCAATAAGCATATAAATGTGCTGTTGAAAATTAAGATGCAGGAAGGCACTGCTAGATGACTGGAGTTCAACTCTGTAGGGGCAAGAAAGAGAAGATAACAATAACTGATAAACAATTGCAAGAAGGAGGGGGAAAGAACCTGTGTGTGGTGTGTGTTAGCGAGAGGAGGGTGAACATGCCTACACTCTTACCAAGCACCTGTGTGATAAACGTTATGTACGTTTCAGCTTCATTCAGTGGTGCTTGAAAGTTTGTGAACCCTTTAGAATTTTCTATATTTCTGCATAAATATGATCTAAAACATCATCAGCTTTTCACACAAGTCCTAAAAGTAGATAAAGAGAACCCAGTTAAACAAATGAGACAAAAATATTATACTTGGGCCATTTTTTTATTGAGGAAAAATGAATCCTATATGACATATTAGTGAGTGGTAAAAGTAATGTGAACCTTTGGCTTTCAGTATCTGGTTTGACCCCCCTGTGCCAGCAATAACTGCAGCTACCGTTTCCTGTAACTGTTGATCAGTCTGCACACCGGCTTGGAGGAATTTAAGCCCATTCCTCCGTACAGAACAGCTTCAGCTCTGGGATGTTTGGTGGGTTTCCTCACATAGCCCCCTGCTCATCTTCATGTCCTTCCACAACATTTCCCATTGGATAAGGTCAGTACTTTGACCTTGGGCCATTCCAAAACAGAACTTTATTCTTCTTAAACCATTCTTTGGTAGAACGGCTTGTGTGCTTGGGCCGTTTTCCTTGCTACATGACCCACCTTCCTTGAGATTCAGTTCTGGACAGATGTCCTGACATTTTTCTTTGGAATTCTCTGAAAGAATTCAGATTCATTGTTTCCATCCAGCAGGCAAGCCCGTCCTGGCCCAGAATGCAGCAAAACAGGCTCAAACCATTGATACTACCAAACCACCATGTTTGTCAACAGATGGGAATAGGTTCTTATGGTGGAATGCGCTTTTCCTTCTCTAACAAAACATTTTTTTCTTTTCCACCAAAAAAGTTCTTATTTTGTTCTCCTCCATCCACAAAACATTCTTCCAATAACCTTCTGGCTCGTCCACATGATCTTTAGCAAACTGCAGACGAGCAGCAATGTTCTTTTTGGAGAGCAGTGGCTTTCTCCTTGCAAACCTGCCATGCACACCATTGTTGTTCAGTGTTCTTCTAATGGTGGACTCATGAACATTAGCCAATGTGAGAGAGACCTTCAGTTGCTTAGAAGTTACCCTGGGGTCCTTTGTGACCTTTGTTGGTCGACCACTCCTGGGGAGGGTAACAATGGTCTTGAATTTCCTCCATTTGTACACAATCTGTCTGACTGTGGATTGGTGGAGTCCAAACTCTTTAAAGATAGACCTTTTCCAGCCTGATGAGGATCAACAACTCTTTTTCTGAGCTCCTCAGAAATCTCCTTTGTTCGTGCCATGATACACTTCTACAAACATGTTGTGAAGAGCAGACTTTGATAGATCCCTGTTCTTTAAATAAAACAGGGTGCCCAACATGTCTTTGTGTGAAACAACTTGTTTGTCTAAACATGGTGATGACAGTAAAGATACACATAAACAAGACACAGGGTATGAAGTTACATGTCTCCTGGCCAATTACACCTCAGCTCCTTAAAAAACGAACAACACACTAAGATGCATAAGGATGGAAGCCGTCAACCACACAGCAACATTCTAAGTGGTATTCAAATTTATGATTCATAGTTCATTAGCATTCTAGACTGAACTTACTATATTTTGAAGCAAAGTTTAGCCAAGGCTATGACTGAACTATGGGTAATTCAGTAAGAGTGAAACTTCGAATAATTGGTTATTACATCATTATACACCCAGGCTCTTACCATCTGATTAGTATTAGTATTACCCCACACTGTGCTCACGTATTAACGGAACAGTGATTTACACAAAGTCCACATAGTTGATAATCATTCATTCACTTTCTTATCTGCTTTAATCCTTGACAGGGTCATGGGATACCTAGTGCCTAGCAGGCAGCATAGGGCGCAAAGCAGGAACAACCCTAGACAGGGTGCCAATCCATCACAGGGCGCACACACTTTTTAGAGATACCAGTTAACCAAGCACGCATGTCTTTGGACTGTGGGAGGAAACCGGAGCACCCGGAGAAAACCCACACGGACACGGTGAGAACATGCAGACTCCACACAGACAGGACCCAGACCACTCCACCTGGGATTGTACCCAGGATCTTCTGCTGTGAAGCTACAGTGCTACCCTCCGAGCCGCCCCTGTAGCTGTTTTATGACTCAATATGTCCATGACCTATAAGCATGACCAAAGCTCTAACATAGTATAATTAGAGGAACTCATGTGGGAACTCATTTTTATTCCATTCCCTAAGCCCCAGCCTACTGAATAGGCTGTGGTTATGCAGATGATGTAAACACTGATCAAATGTTAACTTTTGATCGCTTCAAGTTTAAAACAAGTCTAGAAATGTTTGGACGTATATTTTTGGAAAAGACATGCGGTGAGAAAGACCTTTTAGCTACACTTGTAGCGCTTGTTAGAGTACAAAAATGTCAAAAATCAAAATGTCAGGATTTTCAACAACATTTGGTACGAGGGAAGAATTGTGTAAATGTAATTTCTATTCTTTATATGCTGGTGCAGTCTCTATAGTACACTGTTTGTCTATAAAAACACTGTGAGTGGGTAGTGTTTGTGGGTCATAAACACACCTCAGCGAGGCGCAGATGACATTAACGACCTGTGATTGTTTCTCAATCACAATATTAAAAACACAAGCGAGTGCGTTCATCAAACTGTGTTATGTCTCACAGACGTGAAAGTCCATTAGTGAACAAAGATATGGAGATGCATTAACTACACCTTAGCTCGCTCTCGCTCTCTCTCACTCACAGGTTCGTCTTTTCAGCAGCAGAGAGTACTTATGACCAGTAGTAACTGAGAGATGTTTGGTTTTCCTAAGTCATTGTTTTAATCCACATTAAGCTTTGTTCACGTTAACCATTTTTGACTCTCCAGCATTCGGGCTTGGAGACCACAATTGGTGGAACACGGTACAATGCTGAAGCTCAATATCATACAGGTGCCTTCGACGGTTTATTGTGTTGGAGGTACAACCTCCTTTACAACAAATCGACGTTGCGCACTTAATGCATTAGCATTCTCTGTCAAAGTGGAGCAAACCGTTTGAGCACATTTGAGCAACCATCTTCCACTATAGCTCCAGTGCAGCATATCAAAACAAAACTACATGATGACTACTACCAATTAATCAATCCAAACGAATATAAACATTGCATCACTGCATATGTTGTAGCACCTGCCAGATGGGAAGCGTCTCACACACGTCAGACAAATGTCACTGCTAAAGTCTGTCTGCCGTGTGATGCAGACTGCATGAAACTATTAAATCTGCAAAAGTTATCAAATAAGTCCTATTCAGGTCAGGTATGCCAGTACAGGAGTTGGATGATGACCCAGGGAGTTGACTCATTTGCTCTCTCGCTCTCTCTCTCCCATTCTCTCTCACACACACACACACACACACACACATTACGAGGTCACTTAGGCTATAAATTTTAAGTGCTGCATGAGCCTGTGTATCTTGTGACAGTGGACAGCATGTGGGCAGGAGAAAGAAACAGGCAGTCAAACGACTAATGGCACATAAACGGAACGTCATCTCTCTTCATTGCTATTTTTTCAGGCAGTATTTGCTGAAGAAATTAATACAGTCTTGCAGTGGGAAGATCGAGGGAATCCATAAGCAGCTCCCTAGTGACTGCTTTCTAGCTATCTGTATGTGCGTGTGTGCGTTTCAGAAAACTCTACCTGCACAGCGGCTGTGAGGCCATGTATTGTAAAAGGCAAACGCTATGCTATACTCAGTGACGTTTGCGTGTACAAGGGGAAGTAACTAGGAGAAGTGGGTGCACCCACGAACCAGCAAGTCAGAGTTTTTGCTTTGCTACAATGTGAAATGTGCAATCTTAAGCAAAAGAAACAACTTTTCATATGTCACTCGCCAAACATTTCATCACAGTTTACAAAGAAAACACAATATAGGGCAATGGTGGGAGTCACAAGAAATGACATACCCTATAATATCATATAATAGAACCCATAGGTCACTTTTAGTTCAATCAATTTAGTGACCGATCAATCTAAAGCCATGCTTCTGTGGTGTGAAAACAAACTGGAGTACCCCCAGCAAGGATCAAACCCTGCTCCCCTACCTAATGTAATGTAATGGGGAGTATTTAGTCAGCCACTGATTGTGCAAGTTCTCCTACTTAGAAAGATGAGAGAGGTCTGTAAACAAAAAATCCAGAAAATGACACTGTAGGATTTTTAAGGAATTTAAGTGTAAATCATGGTGGAAAATAAGTATTTGGTCACCCACAACCAAGCAAGATTTCTGGCTCTCACAGACCTGTAACAACTTCTTTAAGAAGCTCTTCTGTCCTCCACACGTTACCTGTATTAATGGCACCTGTTTGACCTCGGTATCTGTATAAAAGACACCTGTCCACAGCCTCAAACAGTCAGACTCCAAACTCAACCATGGCCAAGACCAAAGAGCTGTTTAAGGACACCAGGAAGAAAATTGTGGACCTGCACCAGGCTGCGAAGAGTGAATCTACAATAGGCAAGCAGGTTGGTGTGAATAAATCATCTCCCTCGATCTGGGGCTCCACGCAAGATCTCATCCCGTGGGGTCAAAATGATCATGAGAACGTTGCGCAAAAATCCCAGAACTACACGGAGGGACCTGATGAATGACCTGCAGAGAGCTGGGACCAAAGAAACAAAGACTACCATCAGTAACACACTACGCTGAAGAAAAATGGAAGAAGAATGCTGAGTTTGCACCATACCTACTGTGAAGCATGGGGGTGGAGACATCATGCTTTGGGGCCGTTTTTTTGCTGCAGAGGGGACAGGACGACTGATCCGTGTTAAGGGAAGAATGAAACGAGGCCATGTATCGTGAGATTTTAAGCCAAAACCTCCTTCCATCAGTGAGAGCATTGAAGATGGAACGTGGCTGGGTCTTCCAGCATGACAATGATCCCAAACCCAACACAGAGTGACCGCTCGGGCAACGAAGGAGTGGCTCCGTAAAAAGCATTTCAAGGTCCTGGAGTGGCCTAGCCAGTCTCCAGACCTCAGCCCCATAAATTTGTGGAGATCTGCATGGAGGAATGGGCCAAAATACCAGCTACAGTGTGTGCAAACCTGGTGAAGACTTACAGGAAAAGTTTGACCTCTGTCATTGCCAACAAAGATTATGTTACAAAGTACTGAGTTGAACTTTTGTTATTGACCAAATACTTATTTTCCACCATGATTTACAATTAAATTCATAAAAAATCCTACAATGTGATTTCCTGGATTTTCTTATCATTTTGTCTCTCATAGTTGAAGTGTACCTATGATGAAAATTACAGACCTCTCTCATCTTTCTAAGTAGGAGAACTTGCACAGTCAGTGGCTGACTAAATACTTTTTGCTCCACTGTAAATGGCTTACACTAATCATGACAAAAGACTGTTTGATGTGCAAGTTGTGACGAGCACATGGTCGATTTATAAAAATAAATCTTCCTTTCCCATTCGTTATTAAAAGGTGACCCAGAAACACCTTCTCTATCACACACTCGTTTACTGAAAGAATCGTGCTGTAGAAAGGGGGAGCGGAGAAAAGAAGAGGAGACATTTTGGGGAGGCCTGTGGCAATCGTAGTCATAGCTACATCCTTTCAGCAGCATCCGGAGTCCCATGGGTACAAGAAAGAAGATGAGAGGAAATAAGGGACGTGAATGGATAGGAAACAAATAAAGATATATGAGCCGCCGAAAAACGACAGAGGAATAGATAGAGACAGATAGACAGATGGAGACGGACTTTTATTGCAAAGATGGCACATATTGCTTCCAGTGATAGCAATATTTCCTGCCCTTTGAGAAAACAAAACTCAAACCACCTTTACTTTCCTGCAGCCACGCACACACACGCAAATATACTATATACATAATTGTAAATGCTTCATAAGCTCACAAGTGTCATCATTTATCCTGAAAAGAAACCATGTCATCCATGCTAAAGAGCAAATGAAGATTCATTGTACTTAAAATGATCACAAAGACAAATTCGGAAATAAGTAGGGTGGAAAGAAGCAGCACAAAACATTCTTGACGTAGAACAAAAGCAAGTGAGATGAAGATGTGCATTTGCATACCAATTTTGACTTCTTATTTATTTATTTTCAAACACAATTGAACCCAATTATCCAAAAGCTCCCAGTTCAAGAAAAAGATTTAGATAAGGAATAACAGGAGCCTTAGTTTCATCATTTGCTATGGGAAAATCCCTACCTGGTTTCTGTATATTACAAACAGTAGTGCAGAGGGGATTTTCATTAACTCTCGTGTTTTAACCTGTGTATTGGGCAGGGCTTCAACTTTAAGGACCATTCATGTGTGCAAGCAAGCACGTTGGCTATGGTCTCCCAGATGTTTCTTCTAGCGCTACAACAACAAAAAACCTTTACCTTATTTATTATTACCACCAAATAAAAAGAAATTAAAAGGCTGTATACAGTGGTTAGAAGCCATTCAGAAGACATGAGTCGATAGTATAGCTGGTTAGGGGATTATATATCTCTCACAATATAGAGCAAATCTGTATGAAGGTTTGGACTGTAGAATTCTACTGTAATTCAAATACTTATTGAAAGAACATAATATATCACATTGTTTTGTGTTTCTCTAATGCCCTATCTGGATGAGTTTTACACAATTTACACAAGGTGCTGGGATAACAACCTCAGGTGATACCTCACATTGGGGAAAAAGTGCTTTCTGACCACAGATATTCACCTTGGATCTTGTAGGATGCAAATACAAGTCAGAAACTCCTGAATGTGTAAACGAAGGCTTAAATTCAGTCACTGCACTATTTAATTGGACAGGAGATTGGGAGGACTCTCCTGCCTCTCAGACAGCCATGAAGGAGGAAAAAAAATCTGAAAAACCATCGAGTTACTGGCTGATAGATTTTAATGGCACCTCAGGTATTACTTTATATACTGTCCAGCCAAAAAAAATAAAAAATAAAAAAGATCACCACCTGGATTTAACTAAGCAAATAGTTCAATAGTTAAAAAAGAGCCTCCCATCGGATAATTACTGCATAAGTGATTATGCTTCATCTGGCAACAAGTTCTTTAACCCTAACTGATGCAGTGAGCAGCTTCTCATTTGTTAAACAGCCATGTCCAAAGACACATCCTGTGGTCGTGGAGAAGATGTTCATCTGTTTCAGAAGGGTCAGATTGTGAAAGAGTGGTTCAGGGAGCATGAGCCACCATTTTCACACATGGATTGGCCACCACAGAGTCCAGAGTTGAACCCCATTGAGAATCTTTGGGATGTGCTGGAGAAGACAGTACAGATCTCCCATCATCAATACAAGATCTTGAGGAATCTGCTTCTGCAATGTCATAACATTAATTTCTGTCCAGAGTTGCATTTATTTCCCCTCCCCAAGATCTTGTATCGATGACAAATGTGAACCTACTCACTGCATCAGTCAGGATTAAATAACTTGTTGCCAGCCAAAACAATCACCAATGCAGTAATTATCTGACAGAAGGCTCTTTAACTCTTTAAATACAGGTGATGACCTTTTTTTGGCTGGGCAGTGTATTTAAATATGCACCATTTTAGCATTCTGTAATAATGACACGTTCTTTCAGTCTACATGTGACACGGACATACAGGTTAGCAGAGAGCTCAATAGGAACTTGCTCAAGCTGCGGAAATTGTATTACCATCAGGATGCAAGACTTTTATCTCTGACGAGTGGAGTAAAAATCTAAGCACTGATGTCAACCTAATTAACTAATCCAACCCTATCAGGGCTTGGTTTGCATGAGTGTGTGCGCGTGCCAGTGCGTGTACCCTATGATGGGTTGGCGCCCTGTCTAGGGTCGTTCCTGCCTCGCACCCTGTGCTGTCAGCAAGGCTGTACTGTCGGCTAACAAAATGAATGAATGCATGAATAATACACAATACATCATGGGCAACCATTTACGTTACCAATCCAAATGCATATAAAGCATTTAAACAGGGGCAAGAGGAAAAATGCAAAAATCTCATGATATCTTGTAAAAGTGGGAAAAACACAAACAGGAGTATCAAAAACCATTATTCATTCACTTTATCAGCTTATTCCTGAACAGAATAGTTGGAAAGTCGATGCACAGCTGGCTGCACAGGGCGCAAGGCAGGAGCAACGCTAGACGAGACGTCAATCCATCGTAGATATTACCATTAGGGTGTGGAAATAACTCAGTAAATTAAAATACCAACTACATTATGGAACAGTAAGCCAAAACAATGCTGCTGTCTAAGGCTGACACCGTGTCAAATCCCTACTATTCACATTCTCACCCTTTAAATGCTGTGGTGCTGGAAATAAACCAGAACAGAACATGATATATAAATAATATACACAGTTAAAAGGTACTGAGTATTGGAAATATTTAAAAAATAAATCAGGTATATTCTAAGAATGACATACATTTCAAAATGTCAGTTTTTTTTACTGAAAACATTTACAAATCAAAAGAGTTACACCAGACTGAAGCTCAAACATGCAGTTAGTGGAGCCCCAAGGCCCTGAGCTTCTCACTCATCAGCCCAGTGTTCACGGATCACTTCCAGCAAGCTGTATTTTCAGAGCACGCAGCCATGCCGAGAACCAAGAAAACCATGAGCTACACTGATTATTCCCTAGCCTTGGGGTCGGTGCATGACGATGCAAAGCCTTGTACCCAGGAAGAAGCATGGATTGTTTTAAATGAAATGGAACGTGTCTAGGTGACAATTAGGTGAGAGCGCTAACGAGGCACCAATGGGTCAGCATGCTACCTGAGTTTTCAATCGTCATGCTTGTCGTCATTTTGGTGAGTATATAATTGTGGCGGATGCAGCAAAACGTACTTCAAAAATGTACATATTAACAGCGGGAGAGTCTGAATTCACTTCCTGCAACATCATCATGAGAAACCTCTGTCGTTTATTTGCCTAAATACTTGTCTGAACAGACAATTGTTCTGGACTCTATCTGTCCATCCTGCTAACTATTTAAAGCCTGAAGCACAAGCTCTGTTTCCAAATATGGAAGCTTATATGAATACGACTCTTGTATTATTTAAAGCATTACTCAGCTCATTCAACCATATAGAACCTTAATTAAAATATTTCTTCTGATTGAGGTATAAACATGAACGCTTTCTACACTGACTGATCTATTCAACGAATTATAAATAGATTACCATCCTGCATGTAATGCAGTAACATTGTATTCAAACCTAACATTATTTGAGCAATTTAATCAGGAGAAAAAAAACTTAATTCGATGTTTTCCCTTAGAAATACAAGCTGCCAAAGCAATCATGCAGAGGGAAGGAAAATTTCAGCATCACATAGGCAACAGAGCAGGACTTAGAACAAGGAAAGACACAACTTGGCAAAGACCAAGAGGATGTGATGAACTATGAGTTTTCACTGGAGACAATCAGGACAATAACAGGAAATGTAGCTGGCATGGTTAATTGGGAATAAAGCTGGTACATTTCAATATTTCCCAATAGTTAAGCATTCTGACCGTGACTTATCCATGCTCAAACTTGGACAGAGTACACTCAAACACTATGAGGTCTTAAACACTGCAAAGGGAAGAATGAACCGAACATACACTGGCACAAAGTGGGATTTACGCCTACAAAATGATCATCAGCAGGAATATTCTACAAATCAGAAATGAGCAGGAGTTTTTCCATCTGCATTGCGCAATAAATAACTGCGAGCAATATAGGCAAGGCTAATACTAACAGGAGCTAAACAATTATATCTCCACAGAGATACAGTACAGAAATAAAGATGAGAAACCAGAGAGGAAGAAGCACTGGGTCCTGGAGTCCTTGGTTGGTCAAGGACACTGCGGCAATTGTGTGCATCTGCATGTGTGTGATAGATAGAGAGATGAGCAGGCAGGAATATGAGGAGGAGAGTGGGAATACGCTCAAACTGATGCACCGCATTGTATGTATGTGTGTGTGCACATGTGCTTGTGTACCTGTGAGGAGGTGGGTGTGCGTTTGCCTAAAAAAGAACCCTGAAAACATGTCTAAGACACTTGACTGCAGAATATGATACTCCTGTACAGTAGGCACAAGCTGGCTTGGTTGTGTCCTCGTTGTATTCCAGACCACCAGACTCATTAAAAGCCAAAACATGCTCTGTATTTACAGATAAAGCCAAGACATATGGGTCTGTCAGGACAGAGCCTACAACCTGAATTACTGAGAAGTTCAGAGGACCCAGAGGAAAGATGCAAATTCAAACTGCAATGAAACTGCTACTGGTTCAAAATTGTTTTTCACTAGGGCTATATTAGCGATAGGGCAACATTACTACCCTCACATGAGCTACCACTTCAAAGATATTCAATCAACTTTTTTACTTCCATGCAAATAAGCAAATCACAGACATGACACCAAACATTTTTTAATAACAACTGAGCATTTTGACAGCATGAAGCATACTTTAAACAAATTCAATGCACTCAAGGCATTTCATAATGACCGGAGGGAGGCACAGCTACATCTGTGTATATTTTTCCCTCATGGTTTTCTTCATTAAGAAGTGAAATGAACCACTAAGATTAATTTCTTTTTTGTGTCCCAACATACTTCCCTATTTAAAGAATTTGACACACTGGCTTAAGAAAGCAGAAGTAACATTAGAAGCTAAGCCTCTTCATGCGTCTTCCAAATCGTTATGAGTTTAAGCTGGAAAACAAAATGGTCACACAAATGTCCACATTCAAACTAATGGGGAAAAAACACATGCCATTCAATAGTGGACTGTGGTAGGTCAGGCATTCAAATCCTACCTCTGCCAAGCTGCCACTGTTGGGTCCTTCAGCAAGGCCCCTAGCCTACAATTGCTTGGATTGTAAGACTGCATCAATTGTAAGTCGCTCTGGATAAGGGCGTCTGCTAAATGACATGAATGTAAATACTGAGCTAAACGACATACTGACAATTAAATACTGCATAAGAACCAGCTAATTATTTATCAAACAAGCCATCTTAATGGAATCAAGAGCACAGCTCCAGGGATGCAGCAGGATACATTTTCACATATAGGCTATATGTTATTCACAGGCAATTCATACGAGGATGATTATTATTATTGCTCAACCAAAATTACATCTGAAGCAATTGTGATTACATGACTAATTAAAATACTCTATTTAAATTCTAAACAGCAATGTATATAATACACATATCTGCTGTATTGCCAGCATCCACTGAAACAAATATAATCCAACACATAATCGCCTTATTTTACTCAACAATCCTAATTGGATTAGTCTTTTGTTTAATAACAGATTACTGCTGGCTTATTTCGCTACTTTGTCGGATTCCTTTCTTGTATTCAATTAAATTCAAGGGTGAAATAAATTTAAATGTTTCAACAAAGAGTTAAAACCGCAGACAGAGTGAGAAACTGGTAAAATAAGAAGGAGAGAGAGAAGTCACACTTACACTTTCAGCAGTTGCGTATTCCCCCTCGTCCCAATTATTTAAGGAGGGTTGTGACGTGCTCTGGACCTGTAAAGCACAAACAATAACCTTTCAAACATCAAGGATTTATGACCCATTAATAGTTACTACTAGTTTTTACTTAGCAGTTAGTTATTAACAGCGTCACTCAATCACATGGTTAATATTTAAAGATGCAATAGCTAAAACGCTTGAGAAATCATTATTAATTATAGTGAGGCATCAAAATTGCATTAAAAAGTACAAAACCTATGGAATACAAAGCCAACAGATCAAACCTGTGACCACTAATGATAATGTATTAAACTCAACAAGCAATTTATCAGTTGCATCTTCCATATAGGTGACTTTGCAGGTATACAATTACTGATGGTACACATCTGAAACTATACACACTTCACCCCACCCTGCCTTCCATGGAATAGGGCTGCATCATGATCACCACAGAACAGATGTTGTGTGACTTGCAGTGGACTAATTTCAACACAACACTGAAATTGGCATGGCTGGGACATGTTGGTGTGTGGTGCTGGTACGAGTGCTTCAAAGCATTTGAAACAAAAAGTTTAATAAACAGCCATTTTCATTGTTTGTGATGTGCAACAGCTTCTTTTTGAAAACATACACAGTGGGGCAAAAAAGCGTTTAGTCAGCCACTGATTGTGCAAGTTCTCCTATTTAGAAAGATGAGAGAGGGCTGTCCCCCTGCTTAAGCCAGTACATGTCCAGGCCCGTCTGAAGTTTGCCAGAGAGCATATGGATGATCCAGAAGAGGACTGGGAGATGGTAAAAACTCAACTCGTCATGTTTGGAGGAAGAAGAATGTTGAGTTGCATCCCCAGAACACCATACCTACTGTGAAGCATGGGGGTGGAAACATTATGGTTTGAGGCTGTTTTTCTGCAGAGGGGACAGGACGACTGATCCGTGTTAAGGGAAGAATGAACGGCGCCATGTATTGTGAGATTTTAGGCCAAAACCTCCCTCCATCAGTGAGAGCATTGAACATGGAACGTGGCTGGGGCTTCCAGCATGACAGTGATCCCAAACACACCGCTCGGGCAACGAAGGAGTGGCTCCGTAAAAAGCATTTCAAGGTCCTGGAGTGGCCTAGCCAGTCTCCAGACCTCAGCCCCATAGAAAATTTGTGGAGGGAGTTGAAAGTCCGTGGTGCCCAGCGACAGCCCCAAAACATCACTACTCTAGAGGAGATCTGCATGGAGGAATGGGCCAAAATACCAGCTACAGTGTGTGCCAACCTGGTGAAGACTTACCGGAAACGTTTGACCTCTGTCATTGCCAACAAAGATTATGTTACAAAGTATTCAGTTGAACTTTTGTTATCAACCAAATACTTATTTTCCACCATAATTTACAATTAAATTCTTTAAAAATCCTACAATGTGATTTCCTGGATATTTTTTTCCATTTTGTCTCTCATAGTTGAAGTGTAGCTATGATGAAAATTACAGACCACTCTCATCTTTCTAAGTAGGAGAACTTGCACAATCAGTGGCTGACTAAATACTTTTTGCCCCACTGTACATAGATAAGTGAGTCACCAGAAATGGACGTGTTGCGACATGGAAACAGTGCCCACTCTTGAGTAGCAGTTCCCGGTCAGCTGCAGGCTAAACCTCAATGTGTAAACATATCTGGCGCAGTGCATTTTCCACTCTGAATATTTGAAACTGGTGTATACCATGTGTTGTGCTGATACCCCATGGACCATTATAATGCCACAAGTGTAAATAATCCAAATTCTTTCTGCTACATCTATGGTGAGTATTTGATTTTGTTTAATAGCAACAACCCAGCTTTGGCAGTGTGAACACAGCTTATAGTTCTTAATACGACTATAAGGTCAGTATGTATAAATCCAGACTTCTGTAGATTTGAAAGACCCATAGCTGCTCTGTTTACCACGTAATAGCTAAACCCTATGTCTGATTTATGTTTGTTAGATCTGCAGGGTGAAAAATACATGAGATAGTCAGGTTGCTGCAGCCAGTGGTGATGCACACAAACATTCCTCTACTGGCAGACAAGGCTGCACATCTATTCACATTAATGCTTTATGGACTTAATTCAGAAGTTGTGAGCCACAGGAGCTGGAGCAGATGTGTTACTGTCACTGATTATTCAGGTCAGGTATAGATAGATTCCAGGTAGCTTTACCCTGCATGACAAAAACATTGCCAAAGCATAAAAAATAAGCGGGAGCCAAACAGAAATATTGAATGTGGGGTTACACTGTTGGTTGGAGAGTGACTGAGACCCACTGGAGAGGAGAAAATGGCAGATGTATGTGTAAGCTGCTTGCTTGTTTACGCATGATTTCAACCGTGCTGACAGTTCAAACAGCACAGCCACCTCCTGCTGCCTGGAAAACAGCCAAGCTAGTCACACTTCAGAACAGCATAGTCTAAAGCGTCTTCAAAAAACTGCAGTCCAGGCAGAATGGACACAGCATTCTCTTCCTTAGCAGATACCAGAGATGCACCGATTGCAGTTTTCTTGGCCGAGTCCCATTTCCAATTTTTTTAACATTCCATTGGTCGATTCCGATTTTCTTTCAATCTAAAGACCTTTTCATACCGAGTCCGATTTTTAGACACGAAAACAAACGTCAAGTTTTGAAGAACACACGTATATTAACGCCGTCCTTCACACCGAGTCCGAATCTGACGGACGACAACACTACGTAAAAATGTATCAGAACCTGTTCTAATTTCTGCATTGTTTGGATGCGTTAAAATCAGGCTGACCAATCAGAGCTCAGTTGTCAGGCAGAACAGCTCATCCTGCTAGTAGCAGAGCACAACAGCTTACAGGACAGGCAGCATGCTGACTGATGGATATTAAAGGAAAGATCTGGCGGAATACAAGTGAAAGGCTGGAGAATGATGGTGATAAACCTCACAGTGCCTGGAAGGAAACATTTTCTTCTTTATTTAAGTGCATTCTAATCTGTTCATGTCCACATGCTACCACAAACCAGAGCTTCCTGCACTAATTTTCGCTAAAATGTTTTTTTAAATTGACGATGTGAAAAAGACACAGACATTGAAAAGGGAAATTAAAGAAAGCAAGAGAGGACATGGAGTATTCAGAGTTTTTAGACAAAAAACGTGTCAGACTTGGTGTGAAGGTCCCACTATGCTGAAAATCACATCTGGTTTTCTCTTTAATAAAAAATAAAAATAAAAATCACACTCGTTATGAAAAGGCCTTAAGAATGATAAATTACAGCATACAAAAACTATTTTGTTTAACTTTTCTTTAACAGAAACTTACCTGGTTCTGTGCTCCCATTAGCTTTAGCAGGGTGATGCTGTTTATGTCTTATTCAATTCTCTGTTCCAAATGTTTTCGGAGTTTTTCACCATGGCTTATTTTATGCCCTGTCTGTGTATTGCAAGCAGCACGTTCTGAAGAGCTTCTACACTAAAAACATAGCTGTGTCTGAAATAGATCCCTACTCCCTCATTAGTATCCCAACTCCTTCATTAGTATTACATTATGTAGAGAGAGACTATTTAGTTGACTAAGTAGCACTGAAAACAGAACCAAAATCTAGAAAACACTTCCTCATCATCAGCATGCACCAGCACCAATCTCATAAACAGACCGGCGAGTGGCTGAGTCGTGTTTAAAGCTCCGTAAGCACATGAACTGAATTCTGAATTCAAGTTAGTAAAAGCACTGTCCTGTTTGTGTTGCGATCACCATTGTGAAAGACTGATCGGTCAATAACGCAAGGAGAAAGAAAACAAAATGCCTGGCCACTGGTCACTGGCTGATCGATGGGTGCATCTTTAGCAGACACCTGCTGGAGCACAACACAAGCACAGTTTGTGATGTAACCATGTGCTAATTGTGTGTCACGTATGAGATTTGTTAAGCTCTATTAGAGGTTTCCAACCTATTATGAGTCGCCGCCCACAAGAACAACCATTAAAGCATCTGTGACCCACAGGACAGAACCAACCCGACCATTAAAATGCAATTACAGCTGAAACAATAATCAATATTGGTAATTAGAGAACACAGAATTAGATAGTAGACAGCTTCATAGTGTTTTTATAAATAGGAAAAGCAGTCCACTCGGGTCTTCACAAATCAGGGGCTGTACTGAGCTAAAGCATCTTTAAAAAATAGAAATACATTCAGGCTTAGAGAGAATGTAATAGGAATAATGTTTAAACCAGAGAAGCCTGTGTAACTGATCTTGAGCCATGGAATTTTGCAAATGTCGTTTAATTCAACATAACTATTGGCGCACCTTGGTAAAAGTACCATATCTATGCAAAATGTACAGATAGCTGGACTACAATCAGTACAAAAAACCACATTCAAAGCAGTTTTGTTGGTAAAACCTGCATTTTAGAGAGGAGAACTGATTCAATGGCATTATTTACTTTGTATAACATAACCTTTATGGGAGCCTTATGGGATTCGGTCCTTCACACTTACACATATGCCTTACGTTCTCAATCAATTGAAAAATCACATCATTCAAAAAGCCAGATTTATTCATTCTAAGCCCTTACTGGCCACAGGCATACTTAATCTATAGTGCCACATTTTCTGAACATTCATTCATTTCTTATCCGCTTGATCCTGGACAGAGTCGCGGAAGAGCCGGTGCCTAGCCTGCGGCATAGGGGGCAAGGCAGGAACAACCCTAGACAGGGCGCCAATCCCTCAGAGTGCACACACTCACACACTAGGAGCACTTTAAAGACACCAATTAACCCAACATGCATGTCTTTGAACTGTGGAAGGAAACCAGAGCACCTGGAGCAAACCCACATGGGCACGGGGAGGACTTGCAGACTCCACACAGAAAGGACTCAACCTGGGATCGAACCCAAGACCCACAGAGCCACCGTGCCACCATTCTCTGAACAATTTTATTGAATTGTATCCTCTAGCAGATAACTCAGGAGCATAAGGAACGTGGTGTCATTTTTACCTTTGTATAATTGTGTATTCATGGTAGAAGCAGATTATTGATTGTTTAACACTATCAATCTATTATTATTTGAATTATAGAATTAAAATTACATTTAAATTGCGAAAACGACCATGATGTGAAAATACAAAGCCCTTCCTTACTGCTGTCTTTATACTGGCTCCACGGTCAATGGCACAACACGTCTGATTACTCAATGAGAAATAAACCAACTAAAATTGATTTTCTCACATGATAGCAGTAAGTACCCAAGCACTGTGATATTGGTGTCATCTTCATTCATAAGACAAGCTACAGTTTAACCTCGGGGCGCAAAAAAAGAAATTAGTAAATGTGGTTAGACGACAAAAGAAAGCATAGAGAAAAATTAGCAGTACAAATGAAGCATAAAAGACAAAATGAATCCCGCCAAAGAAAATATGGCAGAAAATAGAAAGACATATTTCTTTAGGTTCTAAATCTGAAATCAATAACAGCTGTCCTTCACAGTTACAAGGGAAGGGTGGTGAATGGAGACTGTCAAGCAAACCAATGCAACAACATCAATAATCTAAAAGGCGTATAGAATTTATGCTAAGAAAGCAATTAGATCAATAAACCTGTACTTTGACCAAGCACTATGCTTTTATGGAAGTTATTATGCAGGATATGGGACACTACCATCAAATCCAATCAATAAAAGTGTTACAGTGGAATAAAGTCACATTTAGGCTTCAGTAAACAGAATTCGGAGCCATAGCCATGAAACACTTGAGGCCTTGGCACACAAATACTAAAACACACTCATTTTCATGGTAACATTTCACATCGCACACGCTTGAAAATGGTTAGTAAGAAGCTCGAATACAAATTTGCAGTCACTTTAAGGTTAAGAAGCCATGATTTATTATTCACACTGCCAAGGCATGCAATGTTCTTTCTGGTTCATATCAGAAAGCTTCTTTAGGTGTGTATGCTTTTTGTTTAATGTTTTTATCCCTGCTCGTTTCAGATGGGTTTGTGGGGGCCCAGCACCTATAGACAGCACGGGCACATGCAGAAGCGTACCCTGGATTAGATGCCAGTCCTTCGCAGGTTCGACAGGGGTCACTGTTGCAGCAACTGGCCTCCCCTTGCCACACAAGTGCTATTATTTTATTTACTATTTTTACTTTTTATTTCAATTTCTACAAACTTTGCCTAGAGGTTATGACCTGTCTAGAGATGCACCGATTGCAATTTTGTTGGCCAGTTTCGACTTTAACATATGATCTGATTTTCTTTCTGTCCAAGGAGTATAAATGAGAGCATACAGAAACATTTTTGTTTAACTTTTATTTTAAAGGAACCTTCCTCACTGCTAAAGAAAGAGCAGGGACTGCTGGCTTGTGCCTGGCTCTGTGCTAGCATTAGATTTTACTTTAGCTTTAACCCCCCTTGTTAACTTCTACATATTCAGTGGGGTGGCGCTGTTTTAAACATGTTATTAAATCTGTTGTTCCAAAAGTTCCTCCATGGCTTACTTTCACTATGCAGGTAAAATATTTCAAACAGCACGCTGTGAAGAGCTTCCATGCTGAAGACATGGCTGTGTCTGAAATGGATCCTTACTTCCTCATTAGTATCGCTCTACACAGAGAGACTAAGTAGCACTCAAAACACCTCCTCATCAAGAACAAGCGTCCGGTCTCAAACAAACCCACAAGCGGCTGAGCTGTGACTAAAGCTCCATACACATGAACTGAATTCTGGATTAAAGTAAAAAATGTAAGCCTTCCAGAAAAACTAGGTTTTTCACATTTTATTATGTCTAAAAATGAATCTTATAGAGACAGTCAGCAAAGAAAATGGACGACAAACAGGCAACAGTCTGTAACAGAAAAGTGATATATGGATAAGAACTGCACTATCGCTCAGCATGCACAGTGAAGCATGAAGGAGGAGAACATGCTTGCAGAAATGAGACAAAACCACGAGTGTCTTTCAATATCAGTACACAGACTGGTCATCAAGTCAACATGACAAGTTTATTCTTTCTGTAGCATGACAAGCAGCACTGATTCTTTCAAGATACTGGATTTTCAGAACTTTTTTTAATTGCAGCTGTGTGACACTGTGGCCTAAGTGTTAACATTTTCTTCTATGCATAATGCTGCATCTTTAAAACATGCCATGTATCTTCCATCAGTATTTCTCATGTACATTATTATTATTCAGTTGCTATGTATTGCCAGACCTTTAGAACTCAATAGCATTTCTTAAGTCTCATAACCAACTAAATACAAAAATAAATATTGTTCAAACAGTCCTTGTGTTACAGTTCAAACCAGATGCTACATCTCACCAGAAGAGACAGAGCACTAGAAGCTAATGTAAGGGGGTTATTATATGCGTTAGTTCTGGTTTGACAGCTGTAGTTGTGACAGTCAGGTTACAGGGATCAGTGGTCACAAAGGTACAGAAGTTCAGGTACTTGGGATCAACTGTCCAAGGAAATGGGGAGTGTGGAAAGGAGGTAAAGAAGAGAGTACAGGCAGGATGGAGTGGGTGGAGAAGAGTGTCAGGAGTGCTGTGTGACAAAAGGGTCGCAGCAAAAGTGAAAGGAAAGATTTATAAGAGAGTAGTGAGACCAGCCTTGTTGTATGGCTTAGAGACAGTGGCACTGACAAAGAGACAGGAAGCAGAGTTGGAGGTGGCAGAACTTAAGATGTTGTGGTTCTCTTTAGGAGTGTCTAGGGTGGACAGGATTAGGAATGAGATCATCAGAGGGACAGCACAGGTTGGAAAATTGGGAGACAAAATTCGAGAGGGAAGTTTGAGATGGTTTGGACATGTGCAGAGGAGGGATATGGATATATTGGTAGGAGGACGGTGGAGATGGAGATGCCAGGCAAGAGACGGAGAGGAAGACCAAAGAGGAGTTATTTGGTTGTGGTGAATGAAGATATGCAGGGAGTTGGGGTGAGAGTAGAGGACGTGGAGGACAGGGTGAGGTGGAAACGTTTAACTCGCTGTGGTGACCCCTGATAAAGGGAGAAGCCGGAAGAAGAAGTTGTGACAAGCAAGATTTTACCCAAGTGGCGATCAGTTTGGGCCTCAAGCGGTTCTTGTTTAAGTTATTTACAGAATGCTGCTAAAGGAAAACTTGCAACGTGCCCATCGGACCACTAGTAGTGTATTCAAGAGTGGTGCCGCAGGCCAGTTAAAATCTATCCAACAGCCACATTTGGCCCTAGAGCAGGACTCTGGACCAAAAACATACAATTTCTGTAAAAAAGTACATATTTTCCATTGTTTAGGGCAGATATGCCCAGCTTCACGTTGTAATCCTATCCATTTGACCTTCTCTAGGTTAAAAATGCTACACACATTACAGTGAAAGCACAGATCTATAGATTATAAAAAACTGCGTGCAACTGTCATGCAAGCCGCATTATTAAATAATATACTGTATTAAATATGACATGATTTAGTTTCCTGCAGAATGCCATTCATGGATAACTTAACAGCAAAGGCTGGCTAATTGCCTCTGTTAGACACTTCTGAACCTTACAGTATTGTCTCGGAAAAGCAACGTGTGCAGATCATACAAAGTGAAATCCAATTATCTCTCAGGCAATTGCCCACACTCTGCTCTTCACTAGAATAGAATGGCTCATTCTGTGGCTAGAAATAGAGCTACAGCACACCACATGGCTAAGAAACTGTATATAAATTGCTTTCATAATGACACAAATTAAGTCTGATCTCTTCTCTGCTCATGTCTAGACGAGGTGGGCGTCGGCATGTCCTCACCTTCCTTTGTTTATACTTGGAGCATCAAAACATTTGAATGCTCATTTAGCAGGGAGATATGTAGTTTCCATGTGAAGGTGAAAGATGTGTTGTGTTTACGATACTTTGGCAAGAGCGTTCCTTCAGTTAAAACATGCTAGAGTTACTCAAACCTGCTATGCAAAACTAACTAGAACAACGATTGCATCAAGCATGCACGGTGCGTTTAAGGAACCAATCTACCACTTTAAGATCACACTGGAAGCCCTGCTATTGAATTAAAATGTGTTTTTTTATGCAAAGTGTCTATAGTGTGCTTTATCTTGGTGGAATTCAGTATTTTAGTGGATAACGATCAAATACTGTATGTCAGTGCAGCATCGCACCCCAGACACAGACCTCTGACACTCAGTGAAGCCTGTGCAGGAAATGTGTACGCCTTATAAAGGTGTGATGAATAACATTTAATTGAACAATGGCTTCTAACATTTGATCACAGTTTTCGGTGGCAGTGAATGATGTGTGTTTGTCCTGCCCTGGAGCCCAGCTTTCCTTACAATGATCAGTCGAGCAAGCTCCAATAAATCAGCCCCAGTAAGTCTTACAACTTATTTACAATATTTGCAATTTACAAAGATAAAAGAACAAGATGTTCCAAGTAAAACAGATTTGTATTTGGCAACCAGACTAACTGCATCTCCACCAAAGAGATATAAAAATCCCTATGCTACGGCTAACCATTAAAACGATGTGATTACACGTAAACATATGTGCTTCCCATATTTTTAAAACTACCGGCCGGCACTGCTAGCTAAAGACTGCAGCTTCATTTATTAATCATTTCACTCCAATCTGCTGCATGGAGCTAGTTTTTAGCTGTCAGCAGATGTAAAGGTCAGTTGGGCCATTAGTACTGGAACCCAAGGCTTTTCATCAACTACTAGGGTCCTCCTGCAACTTTTTAAACTGCTTTGAAGTGTGCATGTGATGATCTAAAATCGTCATATATTATGAAAAGCTCTGTAGTCACATTCAAACCCATCAGCACCTTACTGTTCAATGTTTTGGTGAAAGTTGCAAGGAGGAATGAACAGGGCAAGCCTTTTTCTGATATACATGTTCCTGTTTGTAGTGGCAGTATGATTCGTGGTACTAAAAGGAAGAATCCAACCAATGAAAAGGTGAAGCTGAAAAGGCTGCATATGGAAACTTTTCAGGTTTCCATGAGGTGGTGAGGGAGCAGAATGCTGTGACTAGCAGTTCACACATGACCAGAACAAAAGTAACTAAAGAGGATGATATGCTAATGAATAAAATCTGCGTATACTGTATTTTGAGTAAGGACCTTAACCCATATTTGCTTGGCCTGTAAGACTATTACTTGTAAGTCGCTCTGGATAAGAGTGTCTGCTAAATAATAAATGTAAATTTGGGAATTATAAATATTACTGGCTACATTACAGTCGATTTGTTTGTTCTCTCGCTAAATATTTGCCTAATATTATATGTACAGTGCTGTGCAAAAGTGTTTTCTATATTTTTTAAGTTCATATTCTGCTTATTCGTTATTTAAGTCTACAATTACAGTAGTGGTCTGGACTAATGGTCAGGACCGCCACAGGACCAGCACAGATCAGCTACTATTTGGGTGGTGGATTTACATTTACAGCATTTAGCAGACACCCTTATCCAGAGCGACTTACAATTGGTACAATCTTACAATCCAAGCAATTGTGGGTTAAGGACCCAAGGACCCAACAGTGGCAGCTTGGCAGAGGTGGGATTTGAACCCTGGACCTTCTGGTCCAGAGTCCAGTATCTTAACCACTAGGCTACCACTACTGTGTTACACTAGTACTAGTACAAGACACGGCAACTGCTGCTGGAGTTTAAAACCCTGTTCACTCACAGTTCCCTTTAATAGAGACGTTCACTTTTACTGTTCCATCTTGCAGATGAAAAGACAGAGACAGCAGCTCATCTGTTGATGCACAGTTTGTGTTAGTCATTCTCTAATTCTTCATCAGTGCTCTCAGCATGCTGCCTACAGGATGCTGGTGGCTGGACATTTTTGACAGTCAGGCAGTGACACTGTGGTGTTTAAAACTCCAGCAGCACCGCGGTGTCTGATCCACTCGTATCAGCGCTGAGAATGATCCACCACCCAAATAGCACCGGTCTGTGGGGGTCCTGACCATTCGAGAACAGAGTAAAGGGGACTAAAAAATAAATCAGAAAAACAGATGGACTACAGCAGGGGTGCACAATACGTCGGTCACGATCTACTGGTCGATCACAAAGGTAGTGTGGGTAGATCGCATGGTGCATGGCGCTAAGTGTTGCACAACTCTAGCAAGCTTGCAAACTTCCAGGACCTCGCGTCAGAGCTGGAGACGCAAGGGAAGTCATGTGTGCAGCTTGGCAGTGCACGCTACATAGAGCAGATTGACATTTGTCTGTCAGAGTTCCATCAAACCAATCACTACATTCATGTGCTCTCCATTTCGGGCGGATGCTGAAAAATGGCAACACCGTTTTAGCTGAACTCTTCTGGAATGGAGAATAGAGATTATGGGACTACAAGCCGACACTGAGCTTAAGTCCAGAGCTCATGGACAGTTCTGGAACTTACTCACAGAGGTACCCCAACATGAGGAAATGCACCACCTCCTTGACTGCATTATTTGGCTCCACTTATTTATGCCAGTTAGCCTTTTCACACATGAAGATCATCAAGTACAAGTACCGTTCCACCATGACTGATGATCATTTGGAAGTCTGCTTGAGGCTGGCTATCAGTAACTACTGTCCGGACTATGCATCCCTGACCGATTCCATTCAGTGCAAGTCATCAGAGTAAGGTAGGTAAAGACAAAAAAAAATGTACACAGTTGTATTGTACAATATGGGTTCATGCAGTTATTCAAGGTACACCAGCATACACTGTACACAAAGAATTGTCAATGTATTTATAAGCAAATATATGTGGGACCGTGGTAGCCTAGCGGTTAAGGTACTGGACTCTGGACCAGGCCATGGTTCAAATCCCACCTCTGCCAAGCTGCCACTGTTGGGTCCTTGAGCAAGACCCTTAACCCACAATTGCTTCGATTGTAAGACTGTACCAGTTGTAAGTCGCCCTGGATAAGGGCTTCTGCTAAGTGCGGTAAATGTAAATATGTCTTGCATTTTTATAGTAGGTAGATCATTTTGACTTTGGAGAAGTAGCTTGCATGCTGAAAAAGTGTGCGCCACCACTGCCAAACTACAAAGTGTAGTGACCACTAAAACTGAAATAACTTAAAAACGAAAAATAGAGAATGCCTAAGACTTTTGCACAGTACTGTACATATGGGCAGCATTTTATAAGCATGTAGGTTAGTCAGTGTTCAGGTCTGTCTTTGTACTAAAGAGTAATTTGAGTAAACATATCGATACTGTTATTATTAATAGTGCCACTGAGGCAGTCTGTAAGTACACAAGTGTTCAAATGAAGCAGATATAAAGAAGGCTTTGAGAACAAGGCTATGTAGAACAAGACCTTTCAGCCATTGAGACTCGTTTCCATTCATGTCCGTGCCAAAAAAGGAAAATCACCACCAGGCTTTCAGGTTTCACAGTGATGAAAAAGGATGGAATTTAACGTATCCATCACGTTCACTTTTATTCTAAGGTAAATCTGCTTTTTAAGCACAATAAACAATATTACAAGCAAAATACTAGAACAGCCCAGCTGAGCTGTATTTATAGATTGATTTTAAAGTGTTCTGCTAAGAGATTAAACAAACGTGAACCTCTTTCATACTGGTCATGCCAAGCTGAGTATCTGTACGGTGCTTTTGAGAAACTGTGACCTGAATGGTTCGACATCCATCAGCTACTGACCTCTGACACCAATACAGAGCTGGGAAAAGCAGGTACAGTCTGTTTCTTCACAAAGAGGCTTGTGTTTAACTCTGACAAACACCACCAGACCCACAGCTATCATTAGCCATCCTCAGAGCCATTCAATCACTGTTAATCTCACACCAGACCCAAATAATTACACCGTTCCTTACGCCGTTTTTACCCCCTGCCTCTTTTGTCCTGT
The DNA here is from genome assembly GCA_025084515.1 of Ancistrus triradiatus. NCBI lineage: Eukaryota > Metazoa > Chordata > Actinopteri > Siluriformes > Loricariidae > Ancistrus > Ancistrus triradiatus. The sequence goes on along the minus strand of JAJAGP010000003.1, from coordinate 1,476,145 downwards.
TGCCTTTTATAGCTGTGGACAGTAAGACACCGGCAGTAGCTCAGTCTATAGCTAATGCAGTCTGCAGGGTCTGAAGAAAACTGGAACATGTTTAATGGGACTACTGCACAAAATGTTTGTTTTATTTATTTTTTGATTGACTGTGGTAAATTATGATCTGTCATGACTTTGGCCATTTATCTTAAAAGCTTACTGTGTTCATCCTAACCTGACTGAATGATTGTTATAAATAATCATTATTTTAATACCAAGAAAGCAACGACAATCACACAGCTGGTTGTGCTGCCTGATCTGGTCTGGTTTTGAGTCGCTGAGGCTTAAATGCAATGAATCCCAAACAAATATTAAACACAACTAAAAACATCCCATCTTTTCACCTTTCTTACCTGCCTAGATTTACATTACCTACATTTTTAACTATTCATATCTAGTGTTTTACTTTATGCTTACTTTTTATACTTTGGCATCTATAGGCTTGCTTCAAACGTCATCTCGTTGTACTCGTACAATGACAAAGATATCTTGTCCTGCGTCTACACACACCTATCAAGAGGAATAAACTGGAGAGAAGCATCGATAATAACCTAATTTTCACCATGCTTCTGTGGTTATGAGGAGACAGGCCTTATTACAGTCAGGCAGTGTTCTCAATCCTGGTCCTGGCACCCCACCACTGCACGTTTTAGTGTTTTCCTGCTCCCAACCCACCTGATCCAGCTACTCCGCTCATTAACAAGCACGTTATTGAGTTAAAGTGGGTGTGTTTAAATAGGAGAAGCACTAAATTGTGCAGAGTGGTGCAGTGCCAGGACCAGGATTGAGAAACACTGCAGTAAGGTACTGGAAGCAGCATGGAACAGAAGCGATGCAGTGCTGAGCGTGTAGCTGGGATCTCTGGATGGTCCCAGGAGTCCAAGCGTATAAGATAATTGGACAGGGAGACACCAAGGTCTCAGGATGAATCGAAAGAAATAGATCTTTATCAGGGCTATGAAGTGTGTAGGATGGCACTAATAGGCCACCAAGTACTACTGCAGGGTATGCTCTGAAATTAAACAGCTGAGTTTGGGTCATACTGACACCACACACACACACACACACACACACACACACGACTGTAGTAGCAGAGAACAGATACTCAAGCTATTCATCAGCTTTTAATTAGGAGCTTATAATGAGTAAGACAGTGTGGCCCGAGGAGGAGTTTCAGACGCCACTTTATGCTGCGCGCTGATGCCTAAAGTATAAAGTGCAAAACACAAAAGCCGCTTCCTGCCAACATGGTGATGGTGCAGATACCTTACACAAAGGTTCAAAATGACACACAATACATAGCCGCTTTCCACCAGCATAGTGATGGTGCAGACAGCTTAAGCCTGACATACACCCATTTTGTCATAGTCTAGTAAATTTCAGGATCGGTCCAAACTTTAGCTCCATCGGCTGACATTTGCCATGCAGCACGAGAGGGGCAGCGGTGCCCAATTAACTGCCCAAACGAGCAGCGGGTGAGCAGTCGGACAACCGAACGGATTTCGGACACGTCAGAAATTTGGTCGCTTGTCTCACAGGTTCATGAGGCGCTTTCTCAATATGTTCGATATATTGTAGCTCATTAGTAAGCTGCATGTTGTGGACAGTTACTGATACTGAAAAGTTTACTTGCCAGCTGGCAAAATCCGGAACACACACACAGCGAGTTGAGAATGTCCTGGATACCCCTACACACGCTACCTTACCTCCAAATCTCTCTGCAAAATAGACAACCCATATTCTCCACGTCTTCCCAGCCAACTGCGGGTCCTTGTATGTCCCTTCATTTTTCATGGATTTTCAGCACAGCATGGCACAAGCTAGCAAGCTATGCACTTTCTCAACATTCTGATATACAGGGTGCCATATTCTGCTGTACTGAGAGCCCACATCACACCACGTCAGTCTGACCGACTACTTTTGTACAGTGTGAGCACACAAATCGGAGGCGAATTACATGATTCAAACGTGCTGTGTGAGGTATCACCAAAAGAACAGGATTTCCCAAAATCACACAGCGTAAGCTTGGCTATACACAAAGATAAGAAGATAAACGTACGTGTAATAAATAACCGCTTCAAACCAACATAGTGATGGTGCAGATACCTGACACAAAGAAGAAAAGATGAAAAGAACATGTAATACAGGCAAAAACAACAAAGCTGTTCAGGTTTTTCCTGACCATATTAATGCCAGTGCTAAAAAACCTTGAACAATAACTCAGCAACAACATGCATCTATCACCTGGTGTGTTTAGTGTGTAGCTAAGTGTTAAGTGTCTTAGGTTTTAAGAGCTTAACAATGCAGCACAATCCGGAGGTGCAACAAGCTCTACAAATACAACAGTAATAAAAAGTAGGGATGCACCGATACTGAATTTGTTTGGGCCGATATGATAACCGATTTTTAGCACATTATTGTGGCCGATACCGATTTTTAAAACCGATCATTTAACCTTCCTGCATCTAAAAGACATTCATGTGATAATCCATATATGAACTGTTGTTAAAAACTGGAGTAGTAATTTAATAGCAATAAAATAAAACAATAATAAGCGAATAAAACATAAATCAGACATGACTATTACTGTAAACGTAAGCTGCAGTTCACTGGAAGGAAAAATGGTTTCATTTCAGTTGTTACAGGCAGCTACAGAACACTGCATACAGAACTATACACTCAGTGACATCAGATATTCTGCTTAATGAATAACATCCATAAGGAAAAACAAAAATATTGATATGTAAATATATAATAAATATCAGTTATAATATCGGTCCGATACCTGACAACTGAAAAAAATCCATATATCTGCCGCCGATATATCGTATATCACTAATAAAAGCAGCTTGAATTTCAAGGACACAGTGACCCTAAAGAACCCACAACAAAGTCAGTGTCGTAGGGTTTTATGTCATTTTAATCTAACCAGTATTTTCAAGTAGTTGCACTTCTACACTTTCATTGTCCAATGTCACAATTGTTGTTGAAATCAGTTTCTCCAAATGAACTGTACATTTAAGTTCAGCTTCCCCAAATGCATTTTCAAGCTAAGATCATCTGTTAGGGGCAATATGATGACATTAGCCACTCACTGTTCCAGCTCATAACACCCTGACCGATTAAACCAACAAAAGCCCAGAGTAGGCGTGTCCTTCTGACATGTACCTTCTTCATTTGTATGGTAACAGACGGAGGATTTGGGTACGAAAGAACTTCATCTTTAGTAATATTCAGCTGGTTTGATTTTACACAACAGACATGATGCAAGCATTTACAGCATTTAGCAGACCCCATTATCCAGAGCGACTTACAATGGGTACAGTCTTACAATCCAAGCAATTGTGGGTTAAGGGCCTTGCTGAAGGACCCAACAGTGGCAGCTTGGCAGAGGTGGGATTTGAACCCTGGACCTTTTGGTCCATAGTCCAGTACCTTAACCGCTACAGTCCACCTTTAGGAAGTACCACAAAGGGTGCTCCGAAAGCCAGACAGTACAGCACTCGCACCTTTGTGTAACAGCGATAAAAAGGATGCTCCATATGAGAAAGCAAGCAAGAGTTATAAGGACATCACTGATGCTGTGACATTTTACCTGTCCATGGAGACGATACCCAAGAAAAGAACCGAAAGCAAGGGTTTTACGCAAATTCTACAAACAGTTGATTCTCATTACTATCTACCAAGTCACAAATATTTCTCAAACACTGCAGTTCCTCTGATGCAGTGCGAAGAGATGACTGAATCCAAACTTATTCATTCAAAGACTGTTATTTTGACACTACATGGATTTATAATGCAGCTGAACTTCAAAACCATATTTGATTTTATTATAAGCATGATATTACTGGTGGAGACCTAAAACATGGTGGTGAAATTAACTTTTTAAAACCTATACATTTTGTTGATGTGTACTTTTTTGTTAAAGTTTGTTTTAAAAAGTTCTGCTAACCCACATGTTCTGTTAGAATTCTACCAAGCTTCTATTAGTAAATACAAAGCTTTGGTAGTTGTGTACAGTCCAAATAGTCTTAGCAATGCATGTAAAAGAATCTTGGTAAATACTATAGTGCTGTGCTAAACAAACTTGCAATATACTACACCGATTTTCAGTTCAAAATATCTATTTATTTGAAGTAAATAAAAACATTTTAAATGACATATAAACTATAATCTCCGTGCCTGTAGATGTCGCAGTATAGGGTTTCAACCATTTCAGCTGTTTCAGGTGCATCGTATCACAATGTATCGTGATTATAATCGTATTGTGATGCCTATAGTATCGTCAAGTCCTTTCCAATACCCACCCCACCACATTGTGGATCATGATCCAAATCAAATGATATAATATTTCTGACAGATCCCCCTCCCCTATCATCTACCAGTTATTTTAGAGCTGCAGTGATTTTGGGGAGCCCCGTGTAAGCGTGACATCCGGTTAAAAGCAACAGTCCAGGTAGATAAAGATAAGGCAGCTGGGTTAGTTAAAAGCACGACGCTTAAACACCGGCCCCTGAAGGGTCTGAGTTCTGCAAGGTCGATCAGGTCGCAGTATAACTGCAGCAGTAAAGTTGCTGAGCTTAAGCAGGTTAGATCATGCAGCTTGGCTCGTGCCGGTCTCAGGAGGCTGCAGCAGCATCTACAAACACTGCTCAGAGAACTCACACAAAGACAGCTACACTGAAGCAGACAGAAGCAGGTGTGTGTGTCTCTACTTATTCATACGTGTATGCTTCTCCTAAGCCTGTCTCACTCTCACTGAAGCCTGGTAGGAGATTTGAGGTTAAAATGTTACGGATTAACGCTCTGGCAAGACGACCAACAAGCCGTCAAAACTCTCCTCGACCAGCTGCTCGGCTTCAAACTTGCACATCTCTGCTCAAGCTCATTAAGGGAGTCACAAGAATCTCCTCTCTCTGGGCCTGAAGATAGCAGGGGAGCACACATCCTTATGCCATCTTTTCATTCTGCTAATATTCAAAAATAACTTTAGCGAAAGCTAAGTGGGTCAGCCAATTCCCAGACTGGGAATGAGAGGCAGCCAGTCATAGCGCTGCAGTGACGGAACACAGTGCAGCTTCTGTACTGCCACAGCCCAGACTCATGCACACACACACACACACGGCAGGTCCACATCCACCTCGCTTGTCTCGGACCTCCTTTCTTCCCACACTCACCCATTTCCGTTCTTGCCTCACTCAGTTACTTCACACCCTTCTTGCTCTTCTGCATAACAAAAAGAGAGAACACTGTATAATACAACCCCAAGACAGAAATGAAGGAACAGTATGTGTGTGTGTGTGTATATATATATATATATATATATATATATATATATATATATATATATATATATATATATATCTAATATATATATATATATATATGTATATATATATTATATGGAAAAGTAATAGACGTTACAAACGTTCCACGGGGTCTGTGCTGAGGGATTTCACTCTGTACTTCCTGAGTAGAGGAGTTCGTTGACAGAAAGTAACTGTACCCTGTCAATCTAGCACTAGCTCTACAGCCCAATGTCTCTAGTTTCGACACTCTAAATACAGCACAAGTCTACTGAGCAGATGGACTAACAATCTAGCTATCATTATACATAATCATGTGATGACACGAGCTCTCCGATTAGGCTATACTGTAATTATACCACCTTCAGAAGTCACGTGTTTTTTCCTAACAGAATTTGCATCACGATATCTTCATTTATCGCAATAATATATTTGACAATTTCTAATATTCCATATAATTTCAATAAAGACATGGTATGAACATCCTAGTGTGTTATAATTCCATCTCCTGCTTCCTCTCTTCTATATGTTTGTTTATTGGTCTAGAGGGTGAGGTGCAGTTCAAGGCTTTGGCCTATCTGTAAATAGGCAGGAAACCCAGAGAGCGGGGGCAGAAATAGCTACTAGTTATCCGGTAGCATGACATAACCAGGCTTGGATCCCAGGGAAGGCCTTGGCTCAGTGTCTGCAGTCACTGCATGCAGGACGCAGCCAGGTGATTTACTGAGGCAAAAGCTGAAGGCTCATGCGAAGCTCTAATACCAAACGTTAATCAGAATGGATTGATGTAACCTACCCAGCAGAGAACTCATCATCGTCTCAAAGTGTCGCCCAGGTGGGAAATTTAAGATGTCCCCTCAAGGAAACATAAATCTCCAAGACATACCCATTTACAGTGAAATGTGATTTGTCAGAATAGAGGCCGCACATACAGCTGCACCTCTATCACAGGCTTCGGCAAAAGCAGCATCATGTGCACCAGAGCCAGCAGACACACCAGATACATGTAATGATTGCTACTGCGTTATTGTTGCTTTAGTCACTGAGGGAGCTGCATCATGAGGATGAGATAAGATTCTGGAGAGCAAAAATTAAGCAGGAAGAACAGCTTTAGAGTAGTGTTGAAAAATAGATTTTTTGACCTGTGGTGACCTGGTTTCAAGTATTGTCAAATCAAGTCAAGTCAGATCTATTTATATAGCACTTTTTACAATGGAGCATTGTCTCAAAGCAACTTTACAAGTTTAGATTATCTCCTAATAACTACGTCCAATCCCAAATTGAGCAAGCCTGGGGTGACAGTGGCAAGGAAAAACTCCCTGAGTGTTATAGGAAGAAACCTTGGGAGGACCAAAAACTCAAAAGGGACCCAACCTCCTTGGGCGGCGTAGTAGATGATAAATCTAAGAACGAAACTAAAGGTCATGGAGTCATAGTTTGAATAAAATGTGAAGTATGCACATCGGCATTAAGTGGCCCGGGTATGGTGGGGCTGGAGCTGATGATGGAAGCAGCTTGAGTGAAGCTGCAGCGGATGAACATCATGTGTGGGGCAGGAACTGGTACCGGAACACAGCTCGGAGAGAAAACAGAAAAATGTAATTAGTTATTGATTAAGAGCACAGTGTCTATTAACAATCACTGATGCCTTGTGTAGCATGAGACCCCGGCAGCATTAGCTATAGCAGCATAGCTAGAAAGAGGAGAACTGGTAGGAAACACAGCCAAGAGGGATCACATGAGACATTGGCAACCCCACGGGAGGCAGAAGACAGCAACCCAACGTCTCTGATCACCATAAGACTCTGACTATGAACCCCCCAGCTCTGCCCTTATTCTAAGGCAAGGATGCACGAGTCAAGATCACGAGGACCGAAAAGCCCAGTTCAGCCAGACCGCCCACTCGACACTCCCGGCTAGCGGACAAGGCAGGCAGGCCAGACATGACTCCAGACTCCGGCCCCAGCAACCCAAGCCATGCATCCCGGTCTAAATCTAGTCAAAAGCCTGCGTAAATAGGTATGTCTTTAGCCTAGACTTAAAGTATTGGTGGTGTCTCCAGTGTCTGAGGGGAGAGCAGACCACGGAGTTGACTTTTGGGTGGCCCCCAGTTCCGTAACAATGAACACATTTACAGGCACTTAATCTGATAACTGCAGAAAATCAGGTTTTGTCAGTAATCTGATCATCGAGTAAAAACACACCGAGTAATCAGATAATGGGAAAGCTCCAGGCATACACGACTCGGGCAATCTGATTTCTACTTTACAACCAGCCAATAATCTCACAGAAATGTGTGACAAACGTCAAACTTTAATATTAAATAATAAATTTTTTCTTTGAGTATATACTGCATTTCAGTGCATCCACAAAGTGGTCAAGAGCCGTTTCACTGCCTTCTGTGGCACGTTTCATTCCGGGGTTGCCAGATTCAGCGAGCAAAAACACTAAAGTCAATGGAACAAGAGGCCAAGTAAAGCCAAGTTTTTAAAATACACAGACCTGGCAACCATGGGGGGCTCCCACAAATGCGTAGACTGAAAACACAGATTGTAATAGAGTAACTGGTATACATGCTATGAGTAAGCGGATTACTGGTTTAAAATCCAGCACTATCAGATTTCTTAATCTGATTTCCACATTGGAGAATGCTGTATATATACACACACACACGTGACCACTTGAATAATCAGATAACTGCACAAGTCAGACTATGATCGGATTATTAAGTGCATGTAAACACACTCAATGACCTCTACCCAGCCCTGCGATGGACTGGTGCCCTGTGCTGAACTTCTTCCAGTAAACAAAAACAAAGCATTGTAATCTCTCCCTCTGTCTCACACACACACGCAAAAACACACGCTAAAATCCAGAGGACCCTGAATCCTAGTGTCCCTGTTCACCTTGGCCCAAAAACAACAGTTCCAGCTTCTCTCTCCATCCACTGAGTGCCTGTGCATACACACACACACACAGACGTCGCCCTGGTTTCACCCATGCTGGTGGAATGCGTGAAGTGATATGCGAGTGGGCGTCCTTGCAACACGGTGGAGATTTTCAATTGCTCACCAAGGTCGGGAGAGAGGAGTCTAGCTGCATGTCAGTAGAACAAATGGCAGGTGTGCCCGCACGTTTGTGCCTCTTATTTAAACTGATCCTGTCCATCGAATCGAAGTCAGTTCACAGGACTGAGGCAGCAGGGCAGAAGTATTTGGTGAGTTGCAAGTCAGCATTTCTCAGATACTCGAGCTGGGAGAGGGAGAATGTAGCCTGGACAAGTTGGACAGGTGTCCACAGGACTCTTGATTCTCACTGATTTATCGTCCACAAACTTAGCATACAAACGTAAATAACACTTGACACGCTAATAAACAAATCTTTGTGCCACACGCTGGCAGCACCTCATATCTGTATTTGCTATAGAGACTGGCAATAGAGAAGAAACATAACTAAATAATTACAATACTGTTAGAGATGCACCGATATTGATTTTCTTGATTACTGGCGCATTATTGTGGCCAATACCTATATTAAAAACCAATAATCTAACCTTTCTGTATTGACAAGAAGTTCATATTATAATCCATATATACACTGCTGTTAAGTAAGTTAATTAAGCATAGTAATAAAACAATTAAATCAGACACGACTTGTCCCGTAAAAATAAGTTCCCGTTCATTCAAAGGCTGAAATAAAATGGTTTCGTTCCTACCTTCCTTTATAAGAATCAGGATAAGAATCGATTTTTCAATCTTGAATTGGTACAGACAGCAACAAGAACAATTAAGTGTATAAGAAAGCTTATGATTGACAATCCCAAAGAAAGGATAGAACTGCATGTACATAACTATACTGTCAGCAGCATCAGAGATTTTGCTTGATGAATAACAACCCAAAGAAAATGAAATAAATATTCATATTTAATTAGACAATAAATATTGGTTGTAAAATCTGCTAAAATACCAATACTGGACCAATGGCAATAACTGAAAAAAAATCCATATACCGTATTTTTCGGACCATAAAGAGCACCGGGTTATAAGACACAATATCAACAATCGGCTGCTAACGGATCTATTTCCATACATAAAGCGCACCGGGTTATAAGGCATATGAAATGAAACAAAACTCTTAAGTTCCCTCAGAAGCTCAGTTTGGTCTTTACCTGGTGCAGGGTGTCTTCTTGCTTCCTCCACTTCTGTACCATTGATTCGTTAATGTTGAATTCTCTCGCAGCTGCTCTATGACCATGTTGTACTGCGTGACCGATAGCGTTGTGTTTGAAATCCGCTTCGAAAATGAATGACTGAATGCACACACCGTAATGCTGAAGCACATACCGTATTACTCAGTGATGTTTCGTGACTACGGTTGCCGTAAGCTTCGTAACTTACCAAGGCCGTGCTAAAACATTTTGACAGATTTATGAGTGCCGTGTACCATCTACAATCGGTTCTAGGTCAGAAGGCACAACCAGAATTAATTCATACATTAGACGCACCACATTTTAAGGCGCACTGTCGATTTTTGAGAAAATTAAAGGATTTTAAGTGCGCCTTATGGTCCGAAAAATACGGTAATCGGCAAATAAATACACTGTATGATTTCAAAATTCGGAATGTAAGAGGAAACCAGATTACCCGGAGTAAACCCACGTGGGGAGCACATGCAAAGCACAGAGTCCGAGGTTGGGATCAAACCAGGGATCCTCTGGAGTTGTGTGCCAACCATGCAACTTTCTTGTAGTGAATTGGCTTTCATTCATTATTTATATATTTTATATATATATATATATAATATATATATATATATATATATATATATATATATATATATATATATATATATATATATATATATATTATAGCGGAGAAACGTTCATGACACCAATACCATACGGCCAATCTGTCCACCCTCTTAAAAGGTGTTTACTAGTTTGCATTGTCCACCTAGCTCTCTCTGACTCAAAGACTCAAAGCAATTATGCACTAATTACCTACAATGAACACAAAATGAAAGTGCTATTCCAGAGTGAAGGTAACTTATGACCATTTGAAGAGACCAAGTTGTGATTATGAAACACTCAGTTTCTCTTGTTATCAGGCCTTTTGCTTTCCCATGTGCTCAACATAATTTATCTTTAGAAACTGTACAACCCACACACAGTCATCAATTTCTAATTTGGCTGGTGTGCAAGGCAAAACCTGGATTGTATTTTATCTTGTGTCCAGAGTAAGACGTCGAGCTCCTTTAGAATGTATGATGAATAGAAGTGTGAAGTGGCAAAGACAGGAGGTGTTTGTGTTTGATGAGTGAGACTGCATGTGTGCATGGCTTTGTGGCTTCAAGAAAATGCAAAACTGTTGCTTAAGGGATTACACAGGAGTCATCTAGGGTTCGTTCTCTCTGCTGTACACCTACATGCATACATCCATGTCTATCGCTTCTGTTTTTCCACTCTTCGTCAATCCACCTACCAATCCTTTTTTCCCACCTCTGAAATTTCCTCTACATGTCCTTTCCTCTCATCACTGTCGCTCCCCTCCTGGGATGAGGGTACGATGCCTCAGACCCCCTCCTTTGTCCCATCTGTTATGTTGAGGCTGCCTGAGACAGAGGGCAGTCCAATGGCAGCACAGAGGACAGTGTAGCACAGCGGCTCCACTTTAGCAGAACCAAGTTTCATACAGCATAACAACCCAACACCAAAATTGATCAAATAAATATACCATAATTAAGGCAATAAGTGTGTGAAATTCCATAACTGGGATAGCACTAACAGCTGATCACTCTAGAAATGAGCATGAGGCCTTGTACCAAAGAGGTTTTCATGTATCCACACATTAACGCTTCTATTCTTTTTTTTTTAACCAAAAAATGAATGATCGGTTCTTATACACGATGCTCACAGTGACTGCACGTACACCAGTGTTAGCACATTTCTTTAAATGAGTTTAAAACAGCCCTAAACAGGCATGACATCAAAGAGATTATAGCATAGTTTAATTAGCGACCCTCAACCTCAGTTGTTTCACAGACATGGGTTCATGGACAATTTAACAGCCAAAGATAGTGTTACCTTCTAGCTGCATGACATTTGAGGGATAATAATTTATAATAACTTGTAATTTCCCATCATTAGTCTTACTTTAGGAGGGCTGGATGACAGAATTAACAGTTAAGTAGACAAACACATTGTGTCAAACGCAGGTCAACCACAACAACACATTATGTTTGAAAAAGGTTGCTATCTAAATGATCACAGGAACGGTCCTAGGTCCCAGTCGTTATTTCTTTACACAGCCATAGCTCAGACATGCTGCCCCGTGGACACTACCAGCACTGTTTCAATGAACAGAGGAATCTAAAACACAGGATGAACACAATAAACCGTGCTTTCATCAATATTTACCACACACATTTGCGGACCAGACAAAGCACTCCTTTCATCTGAAATTTTTCCACAATAGCAGCAATCACACATGCCCACTGTAATGTGTTAATTCTTGCAGGGCAACGAGGTGACAGACTGCACAGCAGAACTAGCAATACATGCTACCCCTTCTTCCCTCCTTCTCGTACTCTAGTGTCTGGATAAAAATCAGTGATTTGGAGTGCTGGCAATTAACTTATGCCCAGTCTAATAGGGATGCACTCAGTCTTTAATTGAATATCTATAAGTAATTACAGAAAGTTTCCAACACAGAAAACAAACAGGGATTCATTAAAACACAGTACAACTGAAGTGATAGGACACCCACACGCATTCAGTACACTGATACACAGAGATACATGCAGTATTGAGAAGTCTAAGTAGGCCCAAGGACAATGGGTCCCTTTTTGAGTCTTGGTCCTCCCAAGGTTTCTTCCTAGAACTAGGGAGTTTTTCCTTGCCACTGTCGCCCTAGGCTTGCTCAATTTGGGATTGGACGTATTTATTAGGAGATAATCTAAACCTGTAAAGTTGCTTTGAGACAATGCTCCATTGTAAAAAGCACTATATAAATAAATCTGACTTGACTTGACCTCATGGGCCGATACACAGATTTTTATCAGGTAACATCAAGCTGAGGGGTCTCTGAACAGGCAGTCAGCTATTTGTTTTCCTGTTATGGCTTAATAACAAGCCTTGATGTCAGAAATGTACTTGACTAGGAATATCAACATTCACTAAAACGATACTAGAATTAGTATTTAGTCAGCCACTGACTGTGCAAGTTCTCCTACTTAGAAAGATGAGAGGTCTGTAATTTCTATCATAGGTACACTTCAACTATCAGAGACAAAATGAGAAAAAAAATCCAGGAAATCACAATGTATAATGTCTAAAAAATTTAATTGTAATTCATGGTGGAAAATAAGTATTTGGTCACCCACAAACAAGCAAGATTTCTGGCTCTCACAGACCTGTAACTACTTTTTCAAGAAGCTCTTCTGTCCTCCACTCACTACCTGTATTAATGGCAGCTGTTTGACCTCGTTATCTGTATAAAAGACACCTGTCCACAGCCTCAAACAGTCAGACTCCAAACTCTACCATGGTCAAGACCCAAGAGCTGTCGAAGGTCACCAGGAAGAAAATTGTAGACCTGCACCAGGCTGGGAAGAGTGAATCTACAATAGGCAAGCAGGTTGGTGTGAATAAATCATCTGTGGGAGCAAATGGAAGTAAATGGAAGACATAAAAGACATAAAAGACCATTGATAATCTCCCTCGATCTGGGGCCCCACACAAGATCTCATCCCGTGGGGTCAAAATGATCATGAGAACAGTGAGCAAAAATCCCAGAACTACACAGAGGGACCTGATGAATGACCTGCAGGGAGCTGGGATCAAAGTAACAAAGGCTACCATTAGTAACACTACACCGAGAGGGACTCAGACCCTGCAGTGCCAGGCGTGCCCCCCTGCTTAAGCCAGTACATGTCCAGGCCCATCTGAAGTTTGCCAGAGAGCATATGGATGATCCAGAAGAGGACTGGGAGAATATCATGTGGTCAGAAGAAACCAAAATAGAACTTTTTGGTAAAAACTCAACTCGTCGTGCTTGGAGGAAGAAGAGACAGTCTCCAGACCTCAACCGCATAGAAAATTTGTGGAGGGAGTTGAAAGTCCATGCTGATCAGCGACAGCCACAAAACATCACTGCTCTAGAGGAGATCTGCAGGGAGGAATGGGCCAAAATACCAGCTACAGTGTGTGCCAACCTGGTGAAGACTTACAGAAAACATTTGACCTCTGTCATTGCCAACAAAGGTTATGTTACAAAGTATTGAGTTGAACTTTTCTTATTGTCCAAATACTTATTTTCCACCATGATTTACAATTAAATTCTTTAAAAATCCTACAATGTGATTTCCTGGATTTTTTTTCCTCATTTTGTCTCTCACAGTTGAAGTGTACCTATGATGAAAATTACAGACCTCTCTCATCTTTCTAAGTAGGAGAACTTGCACAATCAGTGGCTGACTAAATACTTTTTTGCCCCACTGTATGTATTGACAATCTGCAAAATTTTCTTTTGTGTTGTTTTAGGCAGTATTAGAGATTGTAATGGGGAGACAGGATTCACATGTAAATGCAGATTTGCTTTGTACATGATTGTGCGTAAGCATATCAACCTTACCATCTTTCAGACAAACCCCTGAGGCACAGTGTGTTTTAACATACACCAATTATCCAGAACATTAAACCCACTAAATAATGAACTTAACACTGACAGCTCTAGACTATTCTGCCGGGTAACCTGGGGCCCTGGTATTCATGTGGATGTTACTTTAACACTACCACCTACATAAACATTGCCACAGACCAAGAGGACCCCTTCACAGAAACCCCTTCATGCCACACTGCAAATATTGTTCAGGAATGATTTGAGGAACATGGCAAAATGTTCAAGATGTTGACTTGGCCTCCAAATTCCTTTGATCTCATTCTGATGGAACATCTGCAAGACGTGTTGGACAAACAAACCCAATCCACGAAGGCCCCACCTCCAACACACAGGACTTAAATAATCTGCTGCTAACATATTAGTTCCAGATACCACAGAAAACCTTCAAAGGTCTTGTAGGTCATGTCTCTATGATGCTTTGGCAGCCCAAGGGGACAATTTTAGGCAAGTGCTTTTATTGTTTTGGCTAAAGGACAAGATCTGCTATTCAAACAATTACAGCCATATGACACAAAAAAAAGTATCTTATTTCATCTCTGCTTAGCCTGGCCACAGTCACCGGACAGCCCAAAGCCTATCCCAGAATTCAATGGGTGCAGGCAGAAATACACCCTGAACAGGGTGCCTGTACATCACTGGGCTCCAGAACCGAACCACCCGACCTTCTCACTGCAAGCCCCACCTGGGGTTCAAACCAGATCCTCAGGACCTGCTGTTTCCAGGACCTGCTGGCTCTTACCTCCATGCCACAGAAGCTGCCAAAAATGGCATACTGATTTAAATTTAAACTCAGTGTAATGAAAACCTTAAGTTCAATATGTTGATTAAATTGTGAGTTGATGTCAGTTCAGCTTGTTAGACATAAATACATATTCACCGATCAGCCAAAACATTCAAACCACTTTGTCTGTAATGAGATTTAGGTACGTGTTACACGTCAAATTGATGTCCACATGGAGGCCCAGACCGAGGGTTTCCCACCAAGAACCAGAGCATCACACTCCCTAGACTGGCTTGTTTTATTCCCACTCTGCATCCTGGTGCCATCACTTCCCCAGGTAAATGGTGCACACGTACCCAAGCATCCATGTCATGGAAAAGAACCAGACCCTCACATATTCACTATGGCTGCTTTCTATGGCAGACAGGACTTAAAGTGAGAACTCTGCGACCAATCTGAGACTAGGTAGCCCCAAACTCAGCATGGGGCACTGCACTGTGTGTCATGACACATTCCTCATGTAACCAGCATTAAATATATCAGTGACTTGTACCACAGGGGCTATACTGTCCATTTGTACCAGAAGGTACAGAATTTGTTTCTCTTCCGCATTGATGAGCCTTAGACACCAACACCCTGATGCCGGTTCATGGGTTGTCCATCCTCGGATTGCTGTCTGGAAGTACTCACTACTGCTGACTGGGAGTATCCCAAAAGTCATCTGGCCATAACAATATGTCCACTATTTTGCTCAGATCTTTACTCCTGAACATTTCTCCCAAATCTAATATGTCAACCATGAGAGCCGACTGTTTTCTTGCCATCTAATACATCTCAGAGTTTAATATGCTGTATTACAAGATTACCCATGTTATTTTTTATTCAGTCTGTGTGTGGTTTCAATATTTTGTCTAATCGGTGTAAATAACAATGTTTTCTCATAGAACCATACACATGCATCTCCAAACAACAGTGACTGATCAGGTCAACATTTGCCTACATTTTCATTGGAACAGGTTCATTCTCACAATTAGCATACACCTGCCAGCCAATCAGGTGCCCGTGTTAAAGGCCGGCTAATAGTAATCACCATTCTATGTACTCTGTGCGTGTTTACTATTCTTACTCATCTATGCACACAGCAGGTATTTATATTCCTAGTGTATAGACATACTACGACTTTCATGCAGTGTGTGTTCATGGATATCTGCTATCTCCCTCCGTCTAGCTCTTAGATACCTTAAAAGGCCATTTGCACCCAGTACCTGCTTCAGATCCAGCTTCTCATCTTTGAATTTGTTTCTGCTGCCTTCACTGTGCTGTCAGCTGCTTTATACACTTTATACTGTTGATACAGCACAGGGTACCCATGTTCTCGAAGAGCCCAAAACATAATTTCCTTGATGAATCCTCTTAGGCATGGAGTGATAACATTGTATCCGAGTATAAACTTGAACTGTTGTCCTGTGGCTGTTCTCTCTCACTTAAACGAGGTAGCAGGGTTGTTAGGCTAGGAGGGGTGTTGAGGTTGATGCCCGTCCCATGCACAAAGCTGCTCTTGTTGGTAAAGTGAAACATGGCCACACAGATCTCAATTCCTTTTAGCTATTTATATGGCCTGTCCATGTTACTAAACTGTCCGTGTGAGATTTATAATAAAGTTTGTTTAATAATAAACTGTCTGTGCGAGTTCAGAATAAATGCAGAAAACACTTTCGTATGAGGTCCACCTGAGATTTTCCTGCATCAACTGGCAGTTCTCAGCAGGAATCATTTTGCAGCACCCGTCTTTTCCAGAGCACAAGTCTCAAACCAATCCACCTAAAACAAGCAGCCAGTACAGCATACAGCCCATAATTGGTTTCTGTATGAGGTTGCCAGGTCGTGAGAAATATTACCGACATGTCTATGGACCGCTGGATTGGGATCTGAGGACATGGATAAGAAAAAGTAAATAAGGGGTCTACCAAACAAAACAGGCCAAATGTGATCCTGACACTTGTGTACAGCGGGGAAAAAAAGTATTTAGTCAGTCGCTGATTGTGCAAGTTCTCCAACTTAGAAAGATGAGAGAGGTCTGTAATTTTCATCCTAGCTACACTTCAACTATGAGAGACAAAACGTGGAGAAAAAAAAAAAAAAAGAAACAGGAAATCACATTGTAGAATTTTTGATTAATTTCATTGTAAATTATGGTGGATAAAAGTATTTGGTCAATAACAAAAGTTCAACTCAATACTTTGTAACATAACCTTTGTTGGCAATGACAGAGGTCAAACGTTTCCTGTAAGAATATCATGTGGTCAGATGAAACCAAAATAGAACTTTTTGGTAAAAACCCAACTTGCCGTGTTTGGAGGAAGAAGAGCCAATCTCCAGACCTCAACCCCATAGAAAATTTGTGGAGGGATTTGAAAGTCCGTGTTGCGACAGCCCCAAAACCTCACTGCTCTAGAGGAGATCTGCATGGAGGAATGGGCCAAAATACCAGCTACAGTGTGTGCATACCTGGTGAAGACTTACAGGAAACATTTGACCTCTGTCATTGCCAACAAAGGTTATGTTACAAAGTATTGAGTTGAACTTTTGTTATTGACCAAATACTTATTTTCCACCATGATTTACAATTAAATTCTTTAAAAAATCCTACAATGTCATTGCCTGGATTTTGTTTCTCATTTTGTCTCTCATAGTTGAAGTGTACCTATGATGAAAATGACAGACCTCTCTCATCTTTCTAAGTAGGAGAACTTGCACAATCAGTGGCTGACTAAATACTTTTTTGCCCCACTATAAAAATATTTTTCTTCTATACTGTGATATTTCAGTTAAAAATTCTGATGAGCTGGCAACAATATAATAACTGCATGTGAGGGAATGCAGCATTCAAGTTAGGTGGGTTTCCAAACACATCCTGTGCACTGAATAGTGGTCAAAATAATAATGACTATAGAAGCACTGTCTTTTCAGCAAACTTAAACATGATTTGGGACATCGCACTTTATTACAATATACAGTTTGGTGTGCTGCCATGTCTTCAACAGCACATTTGTCAAAAAAATTAGTACACCGACATGATCCTCTATTACCCAGCACTAGATAAAAAGGAGAACTTTAATTTAACAAGCTTGGTTATGTGCTTGTTAGCCAACAACAGTAGCTAACCCCTGACTCTTATCACTGTAGGCGTGGTGTATCACATGCTCTTCCCCGATTTGAACTGTGCACATTTCGTAGTACTTTGTAGAGCACAGCTCAGATGAGACACAAACGGTGGTGCCTGGTAGCTCTTTTTTTACCTAATAAGTGCTGTGAAAAATCTGGAACCATTCTGTGCTATTCTCCTCAAAAGACTCCACACACAGTAAAATTATCATCATTACCACAACAACATGCTGCTGGTTTCGAAACAAGCATCTTTGAAGGCTTTTGGGATGTGATCACGTTGCATCCAATTGACATGCCTGCCATTAAAATGTAAACACCGTCATTACGTTTGAAAATGACAGATAAATCTGCCATGACTATTGTTCTTAAACTCTGCATTCTGATAATGTTGAACGCATGAGTTCATTAAAAAAAGTACTGACGACCTAAAGCAGCACCAGCTCAAAAGACTGTTTGAAAGGGTTATGGGTTCTGCAGCAAGATGAGCTAAAGCCCATTCCTCCTGCTGCTGCTGGTTGGATTCATTTTCCACATCTACTCCACGAGAGGGCCAGGAATAGCACTGATCAGCAGGGAGAGAGAGGCACGGAGCCAATGAAGAAGCAAGACAAATGATGAAAGACGCAAGAGACAGAATGAGCACTTCAGCGTGCTCAGTTAAAAAAATGACAGACATCCATGCTGTCACCTCACAAAAATAATACATTCATGCATCCGTAGGCATGTCAGTAAAACGCTTTGAAAAAGGGTGTATCAGCAGCACTAAAAATAATTAAGAGTGCATTTAGAAGAGCTTGTTAAAATCTGACTTGTAATTGGATGGATGCTGCGTCAAGAACACAGTAATCCTGGAAATTACAATAATTAAACTGCAATAAATTAGACACGTTTATTTGGTACGATTATACAGATACTGACGTACAGGGGTTAGACAATGAAACTGAAACACCTGTCATTTTAGACCACAATAATTTATTAGTATGGTGTAGGGCCTCCTTTTGCGGCCAATACAGCGTCAATTCGTCTTGGAAATGACATACACAAGTCCTGCACAGTGGTCAGAGGGATTTTAAGCCATTCTTCTTGCAGGATAGTGGCCAGGTCACTACGTGATGTTGGTGGAGGAAAACGTTTCCTGACTCGCTTCTCCAAAACACCCCAAAGTGGCTCAATAATATTTACTATTTACTAATAAACTGGTGACTGTGCAGGCCATGGGAGATGTTCAACTTCACTTTCATGTTCATCAAACCATCTGAACTCTGGTATGTCACCCAGAATGTTGTGTGCATTGCAATATTTTGAGCAAAACTGTGCTCTTACCCTGCTAATTGAACCTTCACACACTGCTCTTACTGGTCCAATGTGCAATTAATGAAGATTGGGCCACCAGACTGGTCCAATTTAGCCATGAAAACCTCCCACACTAAAATGACAGGTGGTTTCCGTTTCATTGTCTAACCCCTGTAATAATGCTTAAAGATCCATGTGTCGGTAAACTGATTATGTTTCGCAGAAAGAAACAGCAGTATTATCCAAAGGCAATGCAGTTTTGCTTTAATATCTCTTACAGGGATGCACTGATGCCACTTTTTCCTTCCCATACCGATACCTGATGTTCAAGTATCTGCTGAAACCAAGTACTGATACCAACTCTATCAATAGGTGCTTATAACATCTGATATGTATAGCGTGATAAATACCACATGCGTGAAGACACAAAATATACTGTATGTATTTCACTATTAAGGTTTGCTAATAGTAGTCCAGAAATTCCATTGTACAGTTAAATGTGTAACTGATAATGACTTGTAGTGTAGCTTTTTTTTTTAGCTTTATCAAAGATCCCTCTCCTACATATGCTAATCAAAGATTTTATACCCATCCTGCCAAGCCTGTGCTGTTCCCCCATCCTGGCATGATTTGTTCATCCATGAAATGCAGACATGCCAGAGTAAAAGGCACGGACAAAAGCAGGGTTTTTGCAGCACCCTGACCTTTGCCCTTCAACCTTGGCAGTTATTTTACACTCCACAAACAAAACCAGTTTTTGCACCCATCTGGGATCTGCTTTCTCTATCCCATATACCAACCTGTGTCATTAGAATTCAACAATGCCCCGAGCTGCATGGCAAAATGACATTTCTCTACTCATATGCTCTCTAAACTGGTCACAGGACCTTCAAAATGACAAGCTAAAGAGGACAAACAAAGACAGCAACACCAAAGACCCCAGACAACCTCAGACATGGACACTGTTAAAACCAGCGCAGAAGAAATAGATTCCAAGATGTCTCTGCAATCTCTCGGTGGAATTCGAGCCGTGCAAACAGCGACATCCTGAACATTTCAACCTGAGGCTTACAGTCTGCACGCTGGATATTTTCAGTTCATATGGCAAGCGATTTCCTAAGCATGTGAAACACCTGACACATATGTAAGAATGAAGGGAATGGAGAGGTCAAGAAAGACACAAAAAGAAGGACAGAAATACCTTTAAAATGGACAATGAAGGAATAAGCTGTGAAAGAGAGAAGAACTATAACCAGAGAAATACACACAAAAACATACACAACAAACGCAAACAGGGCTAAAAATACTGAATGAAAGGAAAACAGTCAACCGAGGAAGAAAATATTGAGGAAGTGAGAAAGAGAAAAAAAACAAAAAGATAAAAAATAGAGAAAGATAAGTGAGAATTTAAAAAAGGATGTAGAGAAAGGCAGCGAGCGAGACGGTAAGCATGAAAGGGGCAATTAAAAAGAAAGGAGGTGATAAAGATACAGGGACATGAACAGACAGGCAGAGAAAACAGAATAAGATGAAAAATGAGAAAGTCTAGACAGAAAAAAGGGATGCAACAGACAACGGGAGAGAGACACAGAAATACTGAGGGGCAGTGGAAAGAGAGAGAGAGAGGAAGAAATGAGAAAGGGAAAGCAACAACAAGAGAGAGCCAGAAGAAAAACTGACAAATGCAGGAAGCGAGATAAAAAGACATGAGGGATAAAGAAGTATAAATGAACTCTTAAAAGTTCTTCTATATTTCAGTGTTCCCACCACTGAGGGAGCATGCCCACACACACTCACTCGTCTCATTATCCTGGTAAAGACTTTCCACTGACAAAAGATTATCACAGAAGGTCATCCACTGGCACCTGCAGAATTTCTTCACAGTTCTTAGAACCCCTAAGAGTTTCCGCTTTCCACACCACAGGACCTGAGGACGACTGTACGATAGACGGTTTTCTTAGAACCGCATGCATAAGGACGTTTTTTAGCTCCTACTTCATAGTAGAGTCTTTTCTCAGTGCATAGGAACCCCGAGTGACACAATTATGCAGCGACTGGTCCAGACCTAGTGGCACAAACGTATAATGACTGGTCCAGATCCAAGCGCTTCTGTTGTGGCATTTTTAAATATATTCATACACTAGCAGCCATATCAACAACAGATCTTCACACCAGGCTTCAATGAGCCTGCAGAAAGTACACAACTTTTAATCATCTAAGCAAAAGTTGCACTGCTTGCGTCCTGTCATGGTCATGCAGCGCTCCTAAAGGCAGTGCAAACGCAAACCAAAAAAAAAATCCCTAGAATGAATGTAGTTCTCAGGGGAGCTCTTTGGAGGTAGTTCCTCCCAAACTAGTCCCTTGAACTGTTTGGTCCAAAAACGCCTCATGATTACTGTTAATTAATGCTACACCGAACCCTAACCTCAGTAACTTAATGGAGATGGACTCTTTTTGTGGTTTTCAAATGCACATTGCAGCTTCTGCAAAAAAAAGTAGTTTTCCGACAAGGTTACAAAAAAGTTAGACATTTCTATCCTTCTAGGGACATTGGTCCCCATAGTCGTATCTAAACATGACCCCCTCCAATACACACACACACACACACCCACACGACAGAGAAATGAAATAAGACCGACCATTCATTCATTTCCCAGCTGTAACTGCTGAATACCGATTTCAGCACACGCACAGTGCTACAAGTCTTTCATAGAAATGCTTTTAATTATCGAGTTATGTATTATTTAGAGCGCAGCTCTGTCATCTGGGCTTTTTGGAGAAGAAAGAAGAGACAGGGGTTTAAGTGGCATTTCTTTGCTCCATTCACCTGGACTTAAATCATACCAAAGCCACTGATTAGGTTCTACCGGCCTGTACGATGTGCCGTTTGCGATGCACGAAACTGAAACACAACCCCACAGTGTTTTCTGTTTGGGTTTGTGTTACAGGCACAGAGAGCTCAGACAGCTCCAACACACAAAGCAAAGTGCATCCGCAACAACCGACCAACGCGCGGTAAACAGAAACAAAAACCAAACGCGGCTGAAACACAAAGCCACGAGCGCAACGCGATACAACGGCAACCGGACGCTCTGCCGTTCCGTCCACTGTTCCGTGTAGCGAGGACAATTTGCGTATCTTACAAACTCAGCCCGAGTAGACATGAGAAACTACGTGTTTACAAAGTGTGAGTGCGGAAGTGAAGCTCACAAACACCTGCCGGATCATCCGCGTTCAGCCAAGCGTGAAAAGCTGCGCGCGCCCGAGCTCGAGACACAAACCAACCGACGTGAATGACAGACTGAACAGCTGATACGAATTCAGGACCATTTTAACAATTAGGCAACGGAAATTAAGAGCGAAAGCTGTAGGGGAACTGCTGAAACCAAAAGCCGCAACGCAAGTGTAACTTTTATTTTCATAAACACGTCCGTAAACGTTCGTGCTAACAGGATAGTATCATAAAGTAACAACAAACAGCTGTAATGTCGTGGTTCGGTTGGATTTCAGCAAGCTAAGCGTTAAACAGCACAGCAGAACATCTCTACATCTAGTCTTACTTACTGTCAGAAAGTCCAAACGTTGGTGAAAAGCAATACTCAAAAAGTGACGAAGGGTTAGCAGATCCAACGTTCTCTACAGTAGCTTCGTATGTTTTATTTAAATGCACGCGCGAGACTCTGGGGACGAAACGTAGTGCGCCTGCGCAAAAGAAAAGCGGCTGCATTGGAAACGTGACAAACATAAACAAAAGTGACAAGCTGTCCTTAAAACCCTCAGGTTTCTAAACAAAGCACACACGAACTAACACTGTAGGAATCATGTTTACACTCACATCCGATTCCGTCCACACATTGAGCCAAATAATACGGTTTATTGTATTGTACTGTCATTAGACAATAAGTAAAACCCGTAATTGTTCCATCCACATAGTCCCACTTTCACAGCTTGGACTTAGTCACTGGACAGCTTGACCCCAACTGCACGTCCTTTCAAAAAGTATGCGAAAAGAAGATGCAACTTGTCATCATTAGACCTAATCAGAGCAATAAAAGAAGCAATACACACGTAGGACATACTACTTTTACTTTATGTTCCATCACTTCAAGACACTTTTGGACCTATGGGTTAAGTTCACATCATCCACAGGATAAGAGTGGTCTTGAAACACCAGAAACCATAAAACCGCTGATGACCAGCATCCAAACCACTTTATTATCATTGAGCCACGTGTCTTGTGACTGGTCCTACTGTGATAATCTTCTGATAAATGTCTCAGGGAGATCCCATTAAATATCAGCACTATGTGTATACTGCACTTTATATATACACACTACATGGTGGTTGTATTCATAACGTGACTTCCTTTTTAGAGCTCTAATGTAGACATCCTGTATCAGAAGCATGCCCATACAAAAACATCAACTTTTAGATTTAAACTCAGTAGTGTTCAGTGAAAAGGGTCCGAAAAAGGTTTCAATTTGGAACTGGTTGTTTGGTATTTGCATTTTAGACTCGGAGAGCTCTCCAATAAATTATTCAGCCACACTCCGGGCTCCTGCAGTGCAATAACCAGAGACTGGAGAGAAAGCGTCCAAGATTGTACAGCTCGCTTTAGTTTGATCTACATGCACGATTGCGCATCGCGAAATAAAGCACTGGGTGTCCGACTCAGGCTTACATTACTAGGTAAACTACCGACAGACAGCTCGGTAAAAGCCGGAGTTAACAGCAGACAGCGATGTCCGACGCAAGGAAACATACACGCTCTCGCTTACTGCACCAAAATCATTCACATACAGACCGAGCCACACCGACTCAGTTCTGCCTCCCAGTCCCAGTGCTAAGAAAGGGTCAAAAGAAGCAAACATTTACCTTAAACGTGTAGCTTCAGTCCCTAAACGCTGCTGATAAATCCGCCAAGTCCTCTCTCTTTGCCTCTCTCTGCTGCTCTCTGTCCGCTTCCAGTATTTCGACCACGGTCCTGGTCACGTGACAATTCCAGCGTTTTCTGATTGGCTGTCGCGGCGCACCTGCTCGACTACAGGAGTGCTGCAACTTATTTTTATCCAAATATTAGGAGCAATCAATGAGAGGGTTCTGGACTCCAACGTTGTGCATCTCATATTAAATTGTAAAGTGTCTCTCAAACCAGCGGCGCTTATCACATTATTAAGACCCAGTTGAAAGACCTTTGGTGCAGGCTAATGTTACCCTACCCTACTCACCTGGAGTAACCTGGACCGTCACGGGTGTCTTCAGACCGACTTTAATGGGGCACGTGCCTTGGTAAAAAGTTGCTCTACCCTACTAATATCACTGCGGATAAATCTACTGTTAAACTCTTACACTAAAACAGAACCCATTTTGTTCTTTCGAGACTCTTATTCTCATGCTACACTGAATACCTTAGGTGATACATAATTCTGTGCCTTTACAGACATGGACTCATGGATCTTGTGGTTAGGGCTCACCCAGAAAAGGATGGGTTCCCCATTTGAGCCAAATTTCTCATGATGTTCCTCCCTCATGCACCTTAGGACGTTTTTCTTTGCTCCTTTCACGTCATTAGGACTGTGATAAGGTCTAACTGTTAAAAAGTGTCATGTCAATAAAATTGAATCTACAATGCATCTGCAAGAGCAGAACGTAGACCAATATTAAAAAAATAAACATATAACTACATATTACAGGTAAACTGCAGAGCAGCAGAGCAGCCTCGGGCCAGCTGCTGTATGTTTCTACCATGTCTGCATGGACTTCTGGTATTTTGATGGGGGAATATTTCAAAGACAAAAGCTTGTGAGCAGAGATGAGACCTAAACATTACATAGTAGCCACATGGTAGCCTAGCGGTTAAGGTACTGAACTCTGGACCAGAAGGCCCAGGGTTCAAATCCCACCTCGGCCAAGCTGCCACAGTTGGGTCCTTGAGCAAGACCCTTAACCCACAATTGCTTGGATTGTAAGACTGTATCAATTGTAAGTCGCTCTGGATAAGGGCGTCTGCTAAATGCTGTAAATGTACATCCAAGCCCATGGGCATTAATGTGAGCTGGTGTCCCTTTACTGCCTTAGCAGCTTAACTCCTCTGGGAAGCTTTCATCCAGATTTTGCTAGATCAAGTGCAAGATTTGCCTCCATTCAGCCACCAGAGCATTAGAGAGATTGGGTGCTAATGCTCGGTGATAAAGCCTGCTTGCACTTGGTATTACAATGCATCCCAGAAGTACTGGATGTGGTGGAGCTCCGAGCTTTGTGTTGTACCATACCAAATTTAACAAGCCATATCTTTTTGGGGATCACTTTGTGCACAGGGTGCACTCAGTCTTAATGGATAAGGAAAGACAGAATACTCTGTTGGGAGAGTGTGTGTGGGGGGTATGCTCGGCATGCAATTATGATTACATGATTACAGGTGTGGACACTGGGTCTTGCCACAAGTACTTCGCCTGCTGCCCTATAAAAAGGCTCTCAGAGCCTACCTTTGGCTAGTATACCTCTTGGTGAGTGATCATTGACTGCTAGACATGCCTCTACGACACACTCAAAGACATTTTGAAACACTTTGAGAGTAAGTGAACCATTGGACTGAGAGAAGCAGGATGGTCGATTCGACAAATTTTCCAACATCTAGGTCATTCTGACCTAGCTGTTAGGCGGTGTTGGGAGCTGTAGTTCTGTGAGGACACACACACAGATAGCAAACAGGTTCTGGACAGCCCAGACAGACCACCAGTGGAGAGGAGCGTTTGATCCACCGTTCACCATCCGGACACAGGTGGCACCTTCACTACACACCTCTGTCTCTGCCCAGATCATTGCCGATGCTTAGCTGAAGGAAATGTGTTGTGACGGTGCCCATTACGCGTCCTGCCATTGACAGCCAGCCACCGCCGCCTTCGTTTGCAGTGGTGTCATGAACAAGTAACCTGGACGGTTAAGGACTGGAACCGTATCGTCTTTAGCAATGAATCCAGGTTCTCTGGGATCTCATTAAAGTCAGGTTCAAGTATGGGGCCCTCTTGGTGAGCACTTCAAGCCAGCTGGGCTTGCAACATGAAGCTCAGGTGGTGTGGTTATGGAAACCTGTGATGGACTACTGATTAATCATTTCAGAGAAGACGCTTTCACTCTGCACTTTAGCTCTTGACTGTCTTGCTCTGTGATCATATCAGACCGTCTGAGCTAATGTTTGCTAGTAGACATTCCACTTCACAATAACAGCACTTACACTTCAGTGGGGCAGCTGTACAAGGAAAAAGAAATTTGGTGAACCTTAGGAATAGCGGCCTCCTATGAGCCACACTCGAAGCCATAGTACAGCCCATGGTGATGTATGGAGTTACTGTGTGTTGCAAAAATACCCAAATCCATAAGTTAGAATTGTAGGGTTCCTACAATTACAGGGCAACACGGGGGAACAGTGGTTAGCACTGTGGCCTCAGTTTCAGTGATCTCTGGTTTGATTCCTGGCCCGGACTGTGTTTGTGTTTCCATATTCGGCTTGTGTCGGCATGGGTTTTCTGACACATTCCAAAAATATGCGTTAAGTCTGTTAATGTATAGTGTCTCAGTGTGAGTGATTGTGTGTGCGCATGCGCCCTGTCTAAAATTGGTTCCTGCCTTGCCTCCTGTGCTCCCCACAATCCTGAATTGGATAAAGTGTTATGTGAAAATGAAAAGTTGAGTACTGAGAATCAGTGGCTGTGTCAAGCATTTTATTACCTTCAGAAACAATAGGTCATAACAGTGGACACAGACCAGTCTTGAAATGCTATACTTATGCATTATTTAGAATTAAAATAGGCCTGAAGTACACCGGCCATATGTATGTGGACAACTGCTAATTTGTGCTTGCTGTTAATTCAGCCACCCTTATTTATTTATTCATTTATTTAGGGTTTTGAATGCCATGTCTAAGTTTTTATAAGGTTCTTTTCCTGACAGGATAGTTTTAGTCCTTTCAGATTTTTCTCTACCATTTGATTCTTTCTTTTATGCTTAAATAAAGTCTTAGTTTTATGCACAAGTCCATGTCTTTCATGGTTTGAGATATTGATAGCTGTTTCCTTTCTTTTTGCTATTTTGTGCATTCGGTTAGGATGTGTTTTATTGTTATAGGTGCTAGGCATGTCAAACATTGGAATGGTTCTTCTTTTATTAAGTGGGAATGCGTTAGTTGTGCAGACATGGTGGAGATCACTTGTTCTCTTCTTTTGAGGTTTGTTTTTGGGCTGGTGTTTACTTTAGGCCATATGTTGTGCAGTTTATTGTTTATTTGTGTGTCAGCCACACTTATTGCTAAGAGGTTCATAATATGAACCATACAGGCAAGGAATCTCCATTGACAAATAGCAGGATGGAATGGGTTGTTCTGAACACATCAGTATGACACTTTCATAGATTTCCACCTCCAACAAGTCTGTTCATTAGCTTTCTGCCCTGCCTTCTTAAGACAAAGTCCATAAAGGAATGGCTTGCCAATTAATACAATATATTAATGCTGTATATCAACAGTTACATTTCCATATCATCCAGCTTAATTTTCTACGGTTTAATTAAAAGCATAATTGAATACTCTGTTTTTTACATTTTTTTTACATTTCATTTACAGCATTTAGCAGACGCCCTTATCCAGAGCGACTTACAATTGGTACAGTCTTACAATCCAAGCAATTGTGGGTTAAGGGCCTTGCTCAAGGACCCAACAGTGGCAGCTTGGCAGAGGTGGGATTTGAACCCTGGACCTTCTGGTCCATAGTCCAGTACCTTACCCGCTAGGCTACCACAGTCTGTTTTCAGTGGTATAGACCACTACAGAAACTGACCCTTTAGAAAAATGTTCTACTGTTAATATATCAATGTTTTTCCAGAAAGACATAAGCAATGGCTTAGTCAAATGTACTACTCTTAAAAAACACATACTGGACTTTATCTGCTAAACAAAGACATGTGCAGCAACAGATCCAGTACTAACCTGTCCCATCATGCACCACAAAACTATAGTCTAAAGAACAAAGAAGACCTACATGCAAACTCAGGTCTTTAGAGTGAGGACAACTGCTACGTCTTTCTCTGAAATCAAACCAAGCCGACAAGGCCAGATTGTGATGTTTCAGTGTCCTGACTTCTCATTGGTGCACTAAGATTCCCACAGCAGCGTCTCTCTTCCTTCCGCAGAAGTCTGAAGACTCAGCTCTTCAAACAATATCTAGACTAATGCCTCTTGTATTCTCTGCACTTTTGTTGTGCTCCCTCTATTCTTTGATATATATGAAGGGTGAGCACAGACATCACAACACCAGACAAGGACTCTTTCAGGGCTTCCTCACATGTCTTGCACATTTTTAGGTTTTCCTGCTCTCAGTACACCTAACCGCACGTATGAAGGCCTTAATAATAAAGTTATGAAATGGAACAGGTGATTTTTAAGCTAGAAAACCGAAGCTGAGCAGCTTAGGGGGCGTATTGGAGGTAAGTTTCAAATCTATTGATCCAAAAGTAGTCAATAGTTAAGGTTAGTTTGGTGGTTGACATTTGTGTCTTTAGGCTAAATACTGGAGCAATGAGACTAAAGTAGCTCAGAATTTTGCACATATACTATACATGCCCACATCTTTCGCCTCAAACCATATCCAATATCTAACTGCAATATGTGAAATGAACATAACGTCACTATGTAACTGAGCACTCTGAGGAAAATAGTCACTGCAGATTGGTATTACCCACTTTTGTCCCCTAAGGTAGCTGAGATTGGTCCATGCCATTGTTACTTCACACTACTCTGTGCCCTTCAGCTTATTCAGAATGCTGTTGCAAGAGTTCTGACTTTCGCCAAGAAATCTGAACACATTTCACTGGTACTTGAACAGCTCCACTGGTTACCCATCAATAAATGGATACAACACAACATTTTAGTACTTGACTTTAAAGCACTTCGGTTTATCTGGACAATCTGATCAAACATCACTTTCCTTCACGCAAATTGAGGTCATCAGATGCTTGTCTCCTGGCTTTATCCAGGTTCAGGCTGTCTACCATGGGTGGTAGATCTTTTAGTATTGCCGCCCCCTCACTCTGGAACGAATCCTCTGGGGTGGATTTAAAAAGTCATCGCTTCTCTCAGCATTTTCATTTGCTTCCGTCTTCCATTTCTGTTTGATGTGTTCTGTTTCACTCTACTTATTACCTGTGTAAAGTGACCTTAAAAATTGTGAAAGATGCTTTATGTAAGTCTAAACTATTATTATTATCACTCATTCATTGACTTTCTTATCCACTTAATCCTGGACAGGGTCGCAGGAGAGCCGGTGGCACAGGGCACGTACAACTCTAGACAGGGTGCCAATCCATTCACACCCTACAGCCAATTTAGAGTAATCAGTTAACCTAAAGCATGTCCGTGGACTGTGAGAGGAAACCGGAGCATCAGGAGTAAACCCATGAGGACATATGGAGAATCCACAGACTCCATACAGACAAAACTCAGGCTACTCCACCTGGGGATTGAACCCAGTACCTTCTCGCTGTGAGGTCACAGTGCTACCCACAGAGCCACACTTGAACATCTTTAAAATAATAGCTTTAGGTATTAGCTTCAGCCACTTTCTTGAGTCTGACAATGTTAACCATCATCCAGGGTCTGCGCCTGGCCTATAAGCCTTCCAAATCACCTAAACACAGACGATAGTACCCCCAGAAGATACAAGACAATGTAAATTTCCCAGTTTAATTTAATCAAAGTTTTTACTGATTAGTTTATGGATGCAGGTATGCGTGAAATGAACAAAACAGCCTGGAATGTAAGCACGGTTAGCTGCTGCACAACACACCCAGTGGCTGAGTATTTCCAATGTAATGATATGTATTGGATTAAGGAAAACAGAGCATTACAGTCTCCAGGTGTAAATTAGTCAGAATATAAACAGCTTGAGGAGTATGACAGTACAATCGGGAATGTTTTATGCCCATCAGGTATGCAGGTGAGCTGGTCCCACCGGTAGAACGCCATACCAGAGAAACATGGTCACACCTAACTGAGTGTTTAGGTGGAAGAAATCATAAGATACATTTTGTTTAAAAGGTTAAACACATCACTATTTATCATCGCTCTCGCTGTCTTACACACTTACACACACACACACACACAGCTGTAGCTTTCAAAATGAAGCCGAACCTCACATAATTTTCTCTCAGACAGCCTCCCTCCCCTCAGGGACAAGTAATAAATCCGGTGCTATCTCTATTAGAGCTGACATAATTCAATAAAACGGCACATGTTTTTGCATAAATGCATAAATTACTGGGCCTCGACCTACAGCAGCAAGAGCTGATTAGATTAACTCCACCTACTGTTATCAAACGCCTCCATCTGTACTGCTGCACGAAGCCCCTTCTGAGACGAGAGCGCTGATGTGTTTGTAGGTTTATTATTTGCAATGATTTTGCAAATTGCAATTTTCTTTTAGTTCATTCGTGAATGATATTTGCACTTACATATGAAATAAAATATTTCAAAACAACAAAAAGAATTGTTCCCGTTTATAATTGTTTGTGGATTTCACTACATTCAGTTTTAACAGGATTTCGTTGGATTGTGTGTCTATGGCTTATTTGTACTAGCGTGAGGTTTTGTCTCCAAAGTAGAATACAAAGCATTATGTAAGTCACTCTGGATAAGGGTACCTGCTAGATGCTGTAAATGTAACCGACAACACAGGGCTCAAGTCAAGAACCAACTGTAGGCAGGATGCCAATCCGTCACAGGGCACACTCATACAGTGCTGTGCAACAGTCTTAGTCCACCGTTAGATTTGTTGTATTACCAATGGTATAATGACCATCTATCACATACAGTGGGGCAAAAATATTTAGTCAACCACTGATTGTGCAAGTTCTCCTACTTAGAAAGATGAGAGAGGTCTGTAATTTTCATCATAGGTACACTTCAACTATGAGAGACAAAATGAGGAAAATAATTCCCCAGGAAATCACATTGTAGGATTTTTAAAGAATTTAATTGTAAATCATGGTGGAAAATAAGTATTTGGTCACCCACAAACAAGCAAGATTTCTGGCTCTCACAGACCTGTAACTACTTCTTTAAGAAGCTCTTCTGTCCTCCACTCGTTACCTGTATTAATGGCACCTGTTTGACCTCGTTATCTGTATAAAACACACCTGTCCACAGCCTCAAACAGTCAGACTCCAAACTCAACCATGGCCAAGACCAAAGAGCTGTCGAAGGACACCAGGAAGAAAATTGTAGACCTGCACCAGGCTGGGAAGAGTGAATCTACAATAGGCAAGCAGGTTGGTGTGAATAAATCAACTGTGGGAGCAATTGGAAGAAAATGGAAGACAAAAAAAAAAATTTCAATATCCTGGAGTGGCCTAGTCTCCAGACCTCAACCCCATAGAAAATTTGTCAAAATACCAGCTACAGTGTGTGCCAACCTGGTGAAGACTTACAGGAAACGTTTGACCTCTGTTACTGCCAACAAAGGTTATGTTACAAAGTATTGAGTTGAACTTTTGTTATTGACCAAATACTTATTTTCCACCATGATGTACAATTAAATTCTTTAAAAATCCTACAGTTTGATTTCCTGGATTTTTTCCTCCTTCTGTCTCTCATAGTTGAAGTGTACCTATGATGAAAATCCCAGACCTCTCTCATCTTTCTAAGTAGGAGAACTTGCTCAATCAATGGCTGACTAAATACTTTTTTGCCCCACTGTATTGTCAGTGATTAGAAAAAAAAATTCAAACTTTTAAGCATATCGTAGCCTTTTCATCCTGTTCCTGTTCTAAAAAGAGTGGTTTCTTAGTTGCTTCCCTTCCAAAAAGATCATTCTGACCAATCCTCCTTGGACTGTAGAAGGGCCAACTTGGCATCCTGATAAAGCTGCCAGATGCTGCTGCTTAAGTGTAAGGGGAGGTCACAATAAATACCGGCCTCTGTAGCGTTATAGAAGCTGTATGTTCTGGTTGGATTCTAATAAACAGATTGAGAAATAATTACATATGGTCATTTTACCATTTCTAAAACACTTTATTATCTAACCTGGGTAAGAGATTATTTTTGTCTTTTGAATGTGGAAGAAACAAAAGTGCTAACCACTTGCACTACTATACAACCAGGAACATACCAAATACTGATCAATTCTAATTAGTATTCTATTTATTATCGTCTCCTAGCACTGCAACAGCAACCCATATCTAGCCCTGCAATGGACTGCCATGTTCTCCCAGCATGCAGAAACGGCACCCCCGTCCCATGACTATAATAGTAAGTCACTTGGAATGTCATTCAGCATAAAAGAGTATGTCAAACAAACAAATGGAAATATATCTTTATTAATTATTGGTTTGTATATACATATAAATAACCTGGACATATATCATCATAAAATACCTGGACAAAAATGATTCACCTTGCATGTTTATGGTGGTAGTAACTTCAGGCTCCTGGAGATGGCGTTGCACAAGGATGATCGGCTATAAATTCCTACAGGATCTGCAACTACAGTTATAGATTGAGAAGTGGTGGTACAGTGCAGTGAATTTCTCATTCAATATGCGAAACATGGGTCACAAAGCAGACTGGTAAAAAGGAGTGATTGCATTTGGGCATGCCAAAGGTCATAGTGTGAAGGAAGCAGCTGAATTTGCAGCGTACAGTCATATGGGTCTACCTGCCGTGGCAAAATCCCAGTCTACAGGAAATTTGTGGAGATATTGCATGCAATTAGGCACATTTCAGTCACAGGTCACACTCATGGTTTGTCCGGTGAGTATATTATCTTTTGCAGTGCAAAAACATCAGTAAAACTAAGAATCAAGACAACGTTTGATCAAACTTTCTCCATTTCAGGGATTTTTACTAAGAAATCAGGTCTTGCCCACAAGTCTAGCACACCAAGGAAAAATAATGACCCATGCTATCGTGTGATGCACTCCAATTTGAATTATAGCTCTGGGTCAAGATGCAGCGCTGTATCGATTTCCAATAAGTGATGTCTGTCACTGGAGTAAGGCGTGCTGTTCTTTATAATGATGATTTAAAAATAGTCAGTGTAACTGCAGTAAATAGTTGCCTTCATGATAAGCCAAAATGTAAGCATGATACTTTTGGTTTTAATTTATTTGCAGTAACCGACTGCTTTATGCTGGTCTGGTCTTGTTGGATTTGGAGCCTATCCTGGGAGCACTGGACACAAACATTTACTCTCACTCACACTTGCAGTCAGATTTAGCATTGCAAACCCAACATTTTTTTAGGAGGTAAGCGGTATATGTGCCCGACACAGGAAGAACACTGAACCTGGGACCACTAGCTACTACACCAAGGTGGCACCAATTGCCCAGTATTTAAACCAGGAATGTTGCTGTAGATGCTCCTGTATCATCACATCATATAGCACACTTCCGGTTTCCTGATACAAAGAGATCCAAACGCATCAACTAGTGCAAAGGTTAGAACACACCTCTCTTTATTTGATCTTATATTTTCAACTCTCTCTGGAACCTGGAACACAAAGACCTCCCCTATACCTCAGAAAACCACCACAGATGTCTCTCTTCCTCCCTTCATCACTCTCTCTCTCGCTCTCATCCTTTTCCTCTCTTGCTCCCTACGCTCTATTTCATTTCTCTTTCTCTCCATTTTACCTCTCCCTCCCTTAAAGCCTGCGATCCAATTGTGTGAATCACAATGAGCCGGCTATCCAATACCCCCCGGGAGAGTTTCCTCTAAACAGTCTTTTCTTGAGTCAGCAATACCAGCTCAGAATGCAGCACCACAAAATAAGAACTGCAGTGAGCAGGGTACGACCTCCAAATCAAGCATCCTGGCATTGGACCACCTTCCATTTACATGCAATATTGTGCCAGTTTAGACCGATTTCCCATTAACACGTGTGTAGGACTGCAAATGTACCAGTATTTTCCCTGATTGACACTGTGACCCACCACAATAATCACATACAAGTGAACTGAATAAGCAGCAGTGAATTGCAAATGATGGTATTGTTATTTAGTATTGCATTCAGTATGGTGTTATTATTTAGTTAGGGTTTTATGTTGTGGGTTTTGGCCTTGTTTCAGCACGCCTGCTACCCCCTGAGGGAGGGAGATGGATGGAGAGAAAGAGAGGGAACTGCCAGCTGTCCAATGGGACCCTTGCTGTATCATGCCCTATAAGGAATTTGGCTCTAAAACAGTGAGTTTGGGGGGAAACAGAGAGCTCTTTCTGAGCAGAGGGCACTTTTTGAAGACCAGACTGATTCATGCTGCACAACGAACAAAGCCTGGAAAGAAACTACTACAGTAAACATTTACTAGCTAGTTTCTTCACTCCCAAAATTGCTACCAACCTGAAAACATGATCGATAACAAAAGCATCAAATGAGACAAAATGCATCTATTTGCTAAATACAGATCAGGGTAGTAAGTGCTCTCCTGGGAGCGTGTTCAGCTGTGGGATTCTAAATATGAGCTAACAGACACCGGTGCTTAGCTAATGTTACTCTGAATTAGAGGGAGAGTGATGCCATCTTTACCACTCCGTGAGCCGAGTCTGTTAAGCTGTCTTGGATGACCAGCCATGATATCATTGGGATTTAAGTGTAGGTAGTAGCTCCTATTTTTATACAGGCTCTCCTCAGATTACCACGCTTTGTTGTACGATATTTCAACTTTACGATGGGAATGTAAGAACACATAAATGTACATTCAGCAGAAACCCACCTCTGAATTTTGAATTTTCCTCGGGCAAGCAATACACAGTACCATACTTTCCCACAGACGCTGGGCATCCGGGCAGCAGCCAGCTGACTGAACTGAGCGGCAATGCCAATGGGCTAACCATTTTGTTTTTGTCTTTTTATTTTCGATACATTATTCAATAACTTACAACAAATTAAAATAGGCTTTATGGTAAATATATGATAGAGACAGGTAATCCCCTTTATACATGGTTTGCTTTAGGGTTATACAAGTAAAAGACTGCTGAAATGAATTAGAATGAGTTTATCAAATGTATTAGCTTCGTTTTCAATTTGGAAGCTGTTAATGGCCAGCCTGATGAGGATTTGGATGCCCTGGAAAGGCAGAGAAATAAAGTCTGTACAGTAAATCAAATGTTCTGGGCTCTTACCGGATTCACAGCTCGGCTGAAGAGCAACAACACTGAAGTCAGTTTAAGTACCATCAACAAAAATGAAATGAATCAGCTTCTACGTCATTGTTATGGATCAGTTAGAAATGTAAAATGAGAGTCTTGTTGGTTCAATCAACTCCAGTCGTTCTTATTTTCTTTTCAAGACATTTGCTGGCGTTCAGCTCTGTGTTTGTTATTAAACACCATCCTCAGCTGATCGGAGGTTCGTTCATTTATAAGTCCAGCTCTTATCTCAACACAGCTGCTGATGCTGTATAACTCTCCCTTTACATTTCTGACTGATAATATTAACACCAACAGCTTCATCTTCCAATTTTTTAATCACTAATCAAGTAACAGATATTATATGGGGATCCTCGACTTTCGTTAACACCCGGATCCCGCTCACATTTTCTTCTGTTGGTACAACAGCAATGGCCATTACAATACACAGACCTCTGCTTACTGGATCTCATTAACGCTGCTATGTCGAGTCCTGGTCTAAGTGTGTGTAGTGGGTCGCTGGGTTAGGACTGTTCAGGGTCTTGCCTACTGAAACCATCAGGAGCCAGGGTGACATTCAGCAGATGGCATCGTCAGCGTGGCACAAGCAGCAGGCACTGGCAACCATAAAGCCCACAGTCTGTCAGGTGTTGTGGTGACAGTGACGAGGTGAGGGCCGCAGGTTCCTGAAGGCAAGAGAATTGGGAGAGGGATGGTGACACTCATCTGCAGATCACTCTCTGTTTTTAATTTCGCAGCAGATGGATGGTCCTGATGGTGCCAGCTTTCAGAGGGGATAATACACACCGTAGTGTTGGATCGTGTGTTGGTTTGGCGTGATTAATGAACGATGAGGTTACCTTTCAGAAAGAAAAAACACGGGATCTGTGTTTGTAAAAAAAGCTCTGATACTCTCTACCTGTGAAGATAGAGATAGCGTGTCCTTAATTCACTGTGACCTTCAGTACCTTTTTCTCTGTAACATTTCATGTCTCTCTCACTCTCTCTCACACACACCTGTCATCCACCTTCTATATGGTCCAGTTGCTGTGTAAGCCTTAGTAATGAACATCTGTTGTCGTTAATGGGTGACAGCAAGGTAAGAGAGATCAGATCACCCTCTTCTCTTCCCTATCCATCTCTCTCCTCTCAGATTCACTCACCACCCTCTCTCTGCAGCAGCAGTGGTGTTTACTGGTGAAACATCATAATCAAATCTAATTCTAAGGCTACATTTACACAGCAGGTAAAAGTGCCCTAAAGCCGATCTTTTTTCTTCATATCTTTCAGGCAGTGTGAATAGAAAAACACTCTGAACTGCCATTTTTTCCAATTTGGGCCACTTTCATACTGTATGTGGTACTGAAATCCGATACATATCCGCAACCAAGTCTGAGCGACTGTGACTTGAAGTGTTGAGAATCGATTTATGATAAATTCAACATACGATTGATTTGTCTGAACGTATCCCCATCGTAAATCTGGGACTACTTGTATACCAGTAAATAATATATAGCCTAACATTATTATATTGTAGTCATAACCAAACTAAGGCAGTGTAAGTTTTGGAAGCAAATGATGCTGATGATTCTGTTTCCCTTCTTCTCTCAAACTTAATCAGAAGTCACTACATAGAGTCACCTGAATATAACCTTCAACATCCATTCTGTCTATTTTTACTAGTAATTGTGAAACAAAACAATAACATTTCAATCTGCCCTCAAACAAAACCAATCCTAAACTAAACTAACTAAGCGAAGCAAGTATGCAAAAATGCACATTTGTAGTCTTAATGTCAGGCTATTCAAAATAAAACGTGTTCACTGATTGGATACTGAATGAGAAGAGCAGTAACTTGTTTTTCCCTGCAAGCCCATCTGAGTGCAGATTTTATTTAGGCATATAGAGAAAGGACTTATTTATTATGTTTGAAAGGACTGTTGATAGTAACGATAGAAAAAGTTCAGTTTATACAGTGGAGCAAAAAAGTATTTGGTCAGCCACTGATTGTGCAAGTTCTCCTACTTAGAAAGATGAGAGAGGTCTGTAATTTTCATCATAGGTACACTTCAACTATGAGAGAAAAAATGAGATAAAAAATCCAGGAAATCACATTGTAGGATTTTTAAAGAATTTAATTGTAAAATCCTGGTGGAAACTAAGTATTTGGTCACCCACAAAACAAGCAAGATTTCTGGCTCTCCACAGACCGTAACCGCTTCTTTAAGAAGCTCTTCTGTCTCACTCTTTACCGGTATTAATGGAACCTGCTTGACCGTTATCTGTATAAAAGACGACCTGTCCACAGACTCAAAAACAGTCAGACCTCCCAAACTCAAACGGTGATTTTTTTCTAAATTGTGTCTCTCCATAGTTGAAGGGTACTTATGATGAAAATTAAAGACCCTCTCCTTTTTTCTAAATAGGAGTCTGCACAATCAAGTGGCTGACTAAACACTTTTTTGCCCCACTGTATTTAACGTTACCTCAGACAGATGCATTTGACTCAACTGGTCTCGACAACAATTTCTGAGGCCACCTTACCCCGAGACAAGACCAAAATGTGGTACAGACCGAGACTAGAGTACTACACCACTAGTGAGAACAGAGATGTTAGATAAAAATCAGTCCTGGATGTAACGAACCAGGACACTGAGTAGGAATCATGTACTTTATA
Source organism: Ancistrus triradiatus (assembly GCA_025084515.1). Classification (NCBI taxonomy): domain Eukaryota; kingdom Metazoa; phylum Chordata; class Actinopteri; order Siluriformes; family Loricariidae; genus Ancistrus; species Ancistrus triradiatus. Next base: position 1,438,101 of record JAJAGP010000003.1, on the reverse strand, counting down.
TTTACAATAAAAAGTAAACACAGCTAACAAAGGTAAACACGTAAACCCCGCCTAACAAACGAAAGAGATTAACCGAAGCTAACACAGCTAACGACTGTACTTACTAAACCCCAAAGCTACATAAACTAAAGAGCACAACAGAAGTCAACACAGCGAACTAAAGTACTCAAAACCCAGGTTAACTAACAAAGATGCCTCCAGCTAAATGCTAACAGCGGGAGGGTGCTAATATGCACGCCTGAACTGTGGAACCACCACGGCAAATGCAGGGCCAAAACCAGAGAAAGTCCTCAATGGGCAAAGGAGCGAAACTGGAGTATAAACCACAACATACAAAAGACGAAAATGAAATTAGTTTGTAATGCTTGGGCTGGGTTGAGACAACACCTCGCCAAGAACTTCTTATGTAACCGTGCTTATAAGCAGCGTGCAACAGCTGTTGCCAATACCCAATCTACATCCCAGGACCTGGGGGGGACTGTGGAATTGGTTGGCGGAACCCACTTGACCCACCGGGGAATTGTGGGTGATGTAGTTCAATACGCCCACAGTGCGGTGTGACACTGGGTACGATATATACAGTGTGGCAAAAAGTATTTAGTCAGCCATTGATAGTGCAAGTTCTCCTACTTAGATAGATGAGAGAGATCTGTATTTTTCATCACAGGTACACTTCAACTATGAGAGACAAAATGAGTTGTAGGACTTTTGAAAAATTTAATTGTAAATTATGGTGGAAAATAAGTATTTGGTCAATAACAAAAAATCAACTCAATACTTTGTAACATAACCTTTGTTGGCAATGACAGAGGTCAAACGTTTCCTGTAAGTCTTCACCAGGTTGGCACACACTGAGCTGGTATTTTGGCGCATTCCTACATGCAGATATCCTCTAGAGCAGTGAGTGTTTGGGGTGTTGCTGGGAACACAGACTTTAAACTCCCCTCCACAGATTTCTATGGGGATGAGGTCTGGAGACTGGCATAGGTCACTCCCAAGGGGAACTTGAAATGCTTTTTTTACGGAGTCAACTCCTTTGTGCTTTTCCGAGCGGTGGTTTGGGATCATTGTCATGCGGAAAGACCCCAGCCAGGTTCCATCTTCAATGCTCTCACTGTATGGAAGGTGGTTTTTTGCTTAAAATCTCCCCCCATACATGGGCCCCGTTAATTCTTCCCTTAAAGGATCAGTCGTCCTGTTCCCTTTTCCCAGAAAAAAACAGACCCAAAGCATGATGTTTTCCACCCCCAGCTCACAGTAAGAGAATGGTATTCTTGGGATGCAACTCAGCATTCTTCTCCTCCAAACACGACGAGTTCAGTTTTTACCAAAAAGTTCTATTTTGGTTTCATCTGACCATATGATATTCTCTTCTGGATCATCCATATGCTCTCTGGTAAACTTTAGACGGGCCTGAGCATGTACTGGCTTAAGCAGGGGGGCACGCCTGGCACTGCAGGATCTGAGTCCCTCTCGGCGTAGTGTGTTACTGATGGTAGCCTTTGTTACTTTGGTCCCAGCTCTCTGCAGGTCATTCATTAGGTCCCTCCGTGTAGTTCTGGGATTTTTGCTCACCGTTCTCATGATCATTTTGACCCCACGGGATGAAATCTTGCATGGAGCCCCAGATCGAGGGAGATTATCAGTGGTCTTGTATGTCTTCCATCTTCTTCCAATTGCTCCCACAGTTGGTTTATTCACACCAACCTGCTTGCCTATTGTAGATTCACTCTTCCCAGCCTGGTGCAGGTCTACAATTTTCTTCCTGGTGTCCTTCGACATCTCTTGGGTCTTGTCCATGGTTGAGTTTGGAGTCTGACTGTTTGAGGCTGTGGAGAGGTGTCTTTTATACAGATAACGAGGTCAAGCAGGTGCCATTATTACAGGTAACGAGTGGAGGACAGAAGAGCTTCTTAAAGAAGAAGTTACAGGTCTGTGAGAGCCAGAAATCTTGCTTGTTTGTGGATGACCAAATACTTATTTTCCACCATGATTTACAATTAAATTCTTTAATAATCCTGCAGTGTGATTTCCTGGAATTTTTTTCCTCATTTTGTCTCTGATAGTTGAAGTGTACCTATGATGAAAATTACAGACCTCTCTCATCTTTCTAAGAAGATTAAGTAGCACAATCAGTGTCTGACTAAATACTTTTTTGCCCCACTGTATATATACAGTATATATATATATATATGATAAAGTATATCATGGTTAATTGGGTTAGATCTGAGCTGAAAGTCTCAGTTGTTTACTCCATCACAGTTTCCATCTTTCCCTTTGAATATTAATGGACTGGGATTAGTGTGATTACTACACCATTATAAACACATCCTCCTATGTGTCCTACCCTCACGCATCATACCCTGCACCTGTCTGCATAAGCTGTCATGAATGCATAGGTTACGGGCAAAAAGTCCTATTTATGACACCACCTGTAAGTATTATTAAGGATTCAATAACACTTAGAGAGCCTGAATCAAAGCGACTCTGGTGCATGTGAGCATACACAGGAAATAAAGAGAATTGTGAGCCTACAAACTGTCAGCAGCCTGCAGCAGGTCTTTATATGTGCCTTCCCCCAAGTTAAATAGCGTGTATGCAAATCTTCTCAGCATGTGCCAGCCATTCAGGATAAACAGGTTCAACCTGTGAATGTCCTGCCTTCACTCTCTGCCTTTCACGGCAGTTAAACTTCGGTTTCCCTGACTTTTTTCTTGTTCGACCTCAGCCGTTGATGAAAAATCATGGTGAAACCCTTGATACTCTTCTTCACCCTCTTGTGTATTCTTTTATCTGACTCCATCTTCTACTCCCTCCTCTCCCTGTCAGGAGCCTCTATAGCCCTCTAGCTCACATTCGCTTCACTTCAAAGGAAGAGCGAGAATAAGAGAGAGATTGATCTGAGAGACATTTGGGAAATAGGAGTAGATCTCTAGCATGCAACTCCAGACACACTTTTTAAAATCTTGTAGGGAAAAATACAGCTGGCTTCATCGTACCCGCTTAAACCCATTCAGGGTCACGGGAGCTGATGCCTAACCGGCAACACAGAGTGCAAAGCAGGAACCAACACTAGATAGGCCACTGGTCCATAGCATGGTACACATGTACATGGGGAGAACATATACTCACCGGACACCTTGTGTGTTTAAGGTGGTAGTAACTTCAGGCTCCTGCAGGCGTTGCACGAAGACGATCGGGCTATAAATACCTGCAGGGTGTGAGACGGGATTGAGGAGAGGTGGTACAGTGGAGTGAATGTCTCGTTTGATGTGTGGAAAATGGGTCGCAAAGCAGATATTAATGATTGCCAGAAAGGAGCGATCGCAAATATGAACTCGCCCACTGGCAAGTTCTTTTTCATGGTTTACAGTATGTGGGCATTCGAGCATTATTGTTGAACCCTGATCAAATAAAGTGACAAATCACTTTTAAAGTGGAATTACTACACTATGCACAAGTGACAGACACTATGTGCCTTAAAGATTTAATGTGTAACAGCACTGATTGTTGTCAACATATTTTCTCAAAATTCCCCTTGCCTTGCCACCTCCCCACCCACCAGCAATAGCTCTGTGCCCCAAAGACCCCCACCTCCAGGTTCAGAACCACTGACTTAAACATACAGCTGTACTAGTTAGTACTCTCCTCCAGACTGCCCTTTGACACTATGCAGGTCCTACACGATGCTACCATTATTCATGTATCTTGAAAGGTGCATGTAAATATTGGAAAGGAGCTCATTACAGCCATCGGTTTTCACATATTTCAATAAATACAAGACTATGATCAGGTTACTCTCAGATTTGATTGAAACATGCAGTTAATACCAGCTGCAGCTGAACGCGGTTGGGATGTAACCCAGAAATAACTGGTGTGCTATTCTAGAGCTAACATCATCTGAAGGGTAGCGTGCCTCACCGTTCCACAACCTTTCACAGACTGCACAACCTACACACAACTGTATTACATTCTATTGCCTCATCATCTGGTATCAGACCGAAGCACTTGAAATCTGGACTCAATTCTCCCCAAGGCACTTCAAGCGGCTCAGGGCTCTGGATGTGTGTGAAGAGCCTGGCTGGATCAGCAGCTCGGGGACTGTGTGAAGAAGCTGACTGGGTCAGTGGCTCTCGGTGTGTTTTGCTCTCTACACTCCGTGAGGTGAAATGAGTCATCCCATAAGAATAGCGTTCTGCTTGGCTAGTCTAGGTATGTGATAACACAAAGTGAACCTACAGGACCACAGAAACTGCCCGTCTGTGGCACACACACACACACACACCAGAAGGTGGGCAGCTTCCTCTCAAAGAGATCAACTAACACGTTCTAAAAATGTTTTAGGTCATGATTTTAACTTCTCAAATTGATGACTGGCCATGAAAAAAAGCTCCTTGTCTATACTGGCCTTTTGAAAACTATGATGTAACACTAGAGGTTGAAAACTGCACATTCTCAAAAGCTAGTCTTTCTGGAAGCAATGTCACATCTATAGTCTTTGACAAAAAATAACACACCCAGATATAAATATCAGATGCCTTAGGGAGATATGTAAATGATTACAGGTGGGATATGATTTGAAAAGGCTCTCAGAGGCTACTTTTGGATAGTGTACCTCTTGGTGAGAGATCGTTGACTGTTAGACATGCCTCTACAACCCACTCGAAGACATTTTGTCCAGTTGACAGACTTTGAGAGGGAGCGCATCACTGGGCTGAGAGAAGCAGGATGGTCATTTTGTTAAATTGCCCACCATCTAAGCCATTCTGAACTTGCTGCTAAGAGTTGTTGGGATCAGTTGTTCCGTGAGGGCATGCACAGATGGCAAACAGGCTCCGGATGGCCCAGATAGACCACCAGTAGAGAGGATCGTTTGATCTACCGACGAGCGCGAGCAGATCCTACAGTTTCTTTGTCCACCATCCAGACACAGGGGGTATCTTCAGTACACACTCCTGTCTCTGCTCGGAGTGGTACTGAAGATAGGTGCTTAGCAGAAGGAAATTTGTTATAACAGCACCCATTACGTGTCCTGCCTTTGACAGCCAGCCACCGTTGCCTTTGTTTGCAGTGGTGTCATGAACGAGAAACCTGGACTGCTATGGACTGGAGCCATATCGTATTTAGCAACAAAACCAGCTCCTGTTTTGGATCTGACAACGGTCAGGTTCGAGTATGAAGGCCTCGTGGTGAGCTCTTCAATTCTGCCTTTGTTGTGGAATGACACACTGCCCCAACTGCTGGTGTGATGGATGCAACTTCTGTGGGCACATGTGCCACAGGATACCATACAGAATCTGTTTGCCTCCATGCCCAACGTATCTCATCTTGTATCCAGGCCAGAGGCGGCCTAACAGGATAACAAGAGCCTACTTTCAATTGTACAGTTTCCCCCAATAAACATATCCTTTCACTCTAATATTACATTCACACATATTGAGTTTCATTCAATTCCAACAACTCCTTCTTGCATGTTTAACTAAAGGTTCATACTGTGGTATCACAGCAGTTACAGTGGTGCTTGAAAGTTTGTGAACCCTTTAGAATTGTCTATATTTCTGCATTATTATACTTGGTCATTTATTCATTGAGGAAAATGATCCAATGTTACATATTAGTGAGTGGCAAAAGTATGTGAACATTTGCTTTCAGTATCTGGTGTGACTCCCCTGTGCAGCAATTAAACTAAACATTTCCTGTAACTGTTGATCAGTCCTGCACACTGGCTTGGAGGAATTTTAGCCCATTCCTCCGTACAGAACAGCTTCTGCTCTGAGATGTTAGTGGGTTTCCTCACATTAGCTGCTCACTTCAGGTCCTTCCACAACATTTTGATTGGATTAAGGTCAGGACTTTGACTTGTCCATTCCAAAACATGAACTTTATTCTTCTTTAACCATTCTTTGGTAGAACGGCTTGTGTGCTTAGGGGCGTTGTCTTGCTGCATGACCCACCTTCTCTTGAGATTCAGTTCATGGACAGATGTCCTGACATTTTCCTTTAGAATTCTCTGATATAATTCAGAATTCATTGTTCCAACTCAATGATGGCAAGCCATCCTGGTCCAGATGCAGCAAAACAGGCCCAAACCATGATACTACCAACCCACCCACCACCATGTTTCACAGATGGGATAAGGGTTTATGCTGGAATGCAGTGTTTATCTTTTTCTCCTAACATAACTTTTTCTTTTAAACCAAAAAGTTCTATTTTGGTCTCATCCATCCACAAATCCATCTTCCAATACACTTCTGGCTCGTCCACGTGATCTTTAGCAAACTGCAGACGAGCAGCAATGTTCTTTTTGGAGAGCAGTGGCTTTCTCCTTGTAACCCTGCCATGCACACCATTGTTGCTCAGTGTTCTTCTGATGGTGGACTCATGAACATTAGCCAATGTGAGAGAGGCCTGCAGTTGCTTAGAAGTTACCCTGGGGTCCTTTGTGACCTCGCCAACTATAACACTCCTTCTCTTGGAGTGATCTTTGTTGGTCGACCACTCCTGGGGAGGGTAACAATGATCTCGAATCTCCATTTGTACAGAATCTGTCTGACTGTGGATTGGTGGAGTCCAAACTCTTTAGAGATGGTTTTGTAACCTTTTCCAGCCTGATGAGCATCACACCTGATTGTCATCCCATTGATTGAAAACACCTGACTTTAATTTCACCTTCAAATTAACTGCTAATCCTAGAGGTTCACATACTTTTGCCACTCACTAATCTGTAATATTGGATCATTTTCCTCAATAAACAAAGTATAATATTTTTGTCTCATTTGTTTAACTGGGTTCTCTTTATCTACTTTTAGGACTTGTGTGAAAATCTGATGATGTTTTAGGTCATATTTATGCAGAAATATAGAAAATTCTAAAGGGTTCACAAACTTTCAAGCACCACTGTAAGGTATCAGAGTATGGACCAGAAGGTCAAGATTTCAAGTCAAAGCACTGCTGAGCTACCACTTGCACAAGGTCCTTAACCCACAATTGCTTGAATTATACCTTATAAGACTCTCGTAGTAAGAGTGCCATCCAAATGATTACATTTGTGCTTTCTACTCCCTAGGTGAGGGCGACATGGTGATGCAGTCAGTTAAGGCAGTCACCTCACAGCTCCTGAGAGCTTTGGTTTGAGCCCGATCTTGGACTTCACATGGTCTGCGTTTGTATGTCCTCCCTGTGTCTGCAGGTACTCTGATTTCCTCCCACATTCCAAAGGCATGCGTAGTATCGATGTAAACTTGCTCCTCTTGTGAATAGCGATTGATGCTGATGCAAACTTAAATAAATAAATGATAAACAAACTACTCCCTATGTAGTGCACTACAGTACTGTGTAAAAGTGTTAGGTCACCATTAGATTTCTTGTTTTAGCAATGGTATAATGACCATATATAACATATTGCTGAAAATTCTCCACTGATCTTCATTCCAATCTTTGCCATATTTTAGCCTTTTCACCCTGTTAACCTTCTGAAAATGTGGCCGCTACCCTTCCAAAAAGACCATTCCTGATCAAGTTCTTCGGATTGCAAAAGCTCCTGATGGAGCTGCCATATGCTGCTATTGCTCAAGTGTAAGCGGAGGTCAAACTAAATACTTGCCACTGTTGCCTATAGAAGCTGTTTTGTTTTTTTAACACTGTATAAAGAGACTGAGAATGATAATATATGTTAATTAAACCATTGCTAAAACAATGGTATATCTAATCTGCTGGTGTCCCAAGACTTTTGCACAGTCCAAGCTACATTTAACTGGCATTGGCTCTATTTTGGGAGTCTAATACACCACGCAGACTGTACTTTAAAAAACTCTCAAAATGGCCAAGAGGCAAATCAACATCTTGCATTTTTGGCAAACCAGCCTCAGTACTAACACTGCAGTAAAATTCCCTGCTTCCCTCATGTTTCTCTTGCCATATCAGTATCTACTGAAAGCATGCCTTTGAATTTAGACTTTACCTTGCTGTACTACCAGTTTGAAGACTTGATTGATGATAGCTCATCCCAAACTGATTGTGTCCAAACTGCCACGAGTTTTAGCACTGATGGTTAAAGTCTTGAATGCAGCTAGACTGTTCAGACTGCATGATGCAAGTTTCATGATGCAAGTTCCTGCTGTGTGCGCACCCAGTTTGATGGCAGCAACAGAAAGACGTGTTCATCAGCCATGCACACTGTGTGCTAGATTTGAACTTGTTTTTTCTTCCAAAACCTCCAGTGTGCCTCATGGGTGCTCATGTTTGGCAAGAATATCATCATAGACGGGCTACTGGCAAAATGACTGCTCACCTGCTTGGGAAAATCTGAGAGAAACACGTACAACGTGAAAAACATTGGCAAAGTTTGTTCAGCTTTTGGTGATAAACAATCTTGCTTTCTCTTGGTAGAGTATTCAGGGAGGAAGATGAGTCTGGGCTCTTAATGAAGGCTTGTTATTGCAGCACCTAGAAAATCCGGCGAACTTGCAGAACAATCCTAGATCATTCAAAATACTCATCTAGCATCATTCAAAATGATGAAATAAAGAATTCAGAGGTGGGTATGAGCAAGCAGGCATGGAACCTACATTAAAAAAGATGAGATCGGAGATTGCCGCAGCGTGGAAAATAGCTCAGTCATGATCAGATTTGTCCGCAGTTCTAAAAACAATTACTGGTTAGCTTGACTGAAGATGGATCGATGCTAAATATCTCTGTAACCACATTCTAACACACCTCTCTGACTCAGGGTTTATTGCTGAGAATGGAGGCATTGTTATGAAGGTATCTCAGCGATGTCTAGGGTGGAAAAAAGTTACACAAGGACATGCCCTATACACGTGCATTGTTGTAACCACCAGCTCCACTTAGCATGTTTTGCCACATTAGCTTATAGGAATGTAAGTTGAGACTCATTAGCCATCAGTCTTCCATTGCAGATATTGTGCTTCACCTTTATGGTACATATTTGTCCCTATTAGCTGTGACATTTATATTGTTCTTCATTAGTTGGGTCAGTAAGGCACAGTGTTAGCCTTTATCATAAAGATATTGGTGAAGTTCTAATACAATGTTCTGCAACACGTTAGATATACAGTGGTACCTCGGTAAATCTTTAAGTACCGAGAGTTTTTTCCATAAGGAATAGTTAAATTGAATGAATCCGTTCCAGACCCCAAGAAAATTCACACTGTATGAGGTATTATACGCATTAATGGAGTTGTATTTTACAGGGGCTCCTTGATTTATGACAGGGATATGTTCCGACAAATCCATCATAAGCTAAATGTAACATAAACCGAGGAGTTTAATATATAGGCTACTATATTTATCACAGCGGAGCCTACTTTAAACATGATTAAAACACCTACATTAACCCACAGTTTGGCAAAATCATTAAGAAAAAGCTTATTTTATAATAAAGTGTTGAATATCTCATGTAATTTATAGAATAATGTCTTGGTCGAGTGCCGAGGTCTGACTGTAGTGGCTTAGGTAAATTAATGCGGTAATGGACTATGAACTAGAAGGTCCTGGGTTCAAATCTCTGCTTGTGTCTGTGTCCTAAAAGACTCCATGCGCAACACAGATGTAGCTCCCATTTATGCACATGGTTAATGCGAAGTAAATCAAAATATTTAGTCACCCACTGACTGTGCAAGTTCTCCTACTTAGAAAGATGAGAGAGGTCTGTAATTTTCATCATAGCTACACTTCAACTATCAGAGACAAAATGAGGAATAAAAAATCCAGGAAATCACATTGTAAGATTTTTACAGAATTCAATTGTAAATCCTGGTGGAAAATAAGTATTTGGTCATCCACAAACAAGCAAGATTTCTGGCTCTCACAGACCTGTAACTTCTTCTTTAAGAAGCTCTTCTGTCCTCCACTCATTACCTGTAATAATGGCACCTGTTTGACCTCGTTTTCTGTATAAAAGACACCTGTCCACAGCCTCAAACAGTCAGACTCCAAACTCAACCATGGCCACGACCAAACAGCTGTCGAAGGACAGCAGGAAGAAAATTGTAGACCTGCACCAGGCTGGGAAGAGTGAATCTACAATAGGCAAGCAGGTTGGTGTGAATAAATCATCTGTGGGAGCAACTGGAAGACATACAAGACCATTGATAATTTCCCTCGATCTGGGGCTCCACGCAAGATCTCACCCAGTGGGGTCAAAATGATCGTGAGAACAGTGAGCAAAAATCCCAGAACTACACGGAGGGACCTGATGAATGACCTGCAGAGAGCTGGGACCAAAGTAACAAAGGCTACGATCAGTAACACACTACGCCGAGACGGACTCAGATCCTGCAGTGCCAGGCGTGTCCCCCTGCTTAAGCCAGTACATGTCCAGGCCCATCTGAAGTTTGCCAGAGAGCATATGGATGATCCAGAAGAGGATTGGGAGAATATCATGTGGTCAGATGAAACCAAAATAGAACCTTTTGGTAAAAACTCAACTCATCGTGTTTGTAGGAAGAAGAATTCTGAGTTGCGCCATACCTAGTGTTAAGCATGTTTTTCTGCAGAGGGGACAGGACGACTGATCCGTGTTAAGGGAAGAATGAACGGGGCCATGTATCGTGAGATTTTAAGCCAAAACTTCCTTCCATCAGTGAGAGCATTGAAGATGGAACGTGGCTGGGTCTTCCAGCATGACAATGATCCCAAACTCACCACTTGGGCAACAAAGGAGTGACTCCGTAAAAAGCATTTCAAGGTCTCCAGACCTCAACCCCATAGAAAATTTGCGGAGGGAGTTGAAAGTCCGTGTTGCCCCAAAACATCACTGCTCTAGAGAAGATCTGCATGGAGGAATGGGGCAAAATACCAGCTACAGTGTGTGCCAACCTTTTGAAGACTTACAGGAAAGGTTTTACCTCTGTCATTGCCAACAAAGGCTACAAAGTATCAAGTTGAACTTTTGTTATTGACCAAAAACTTATTTTCCTCCATAATTTACAATTAAATTCTTCAAAAATCCTACAATGTGATTTCCTGGATTTTTTTTGTCTCTCATTTTGTCTCTCATAGTTGAAGTGTAGCTATGATGAAACTTACAGACCTCTCTCATCTTTCTAAGTAGGAGAACTTGCACAATCAGTGGCTGACTAAATACTTTTTTGCCACACTGTATGTAAACAAACCATCATAGTATGACATACAGTAAATAATATTTTTGGCAGTAAAAATACACATGCCAAACCTGTTTTAAACTGACCAGCTGTTTTTAACGTCTGGACTGAAACGACAGAGTTTTATTTCCTATTATAATTTGGTATCATTTTTAAGATCTCGGTTGCCAAAGCGAACAGAGGTTGATCAGACGGTTAAACAGTGCTTACCTGTACACTGTAGGTAAACCTTGGTTTAAAAAATAAACTCAGTGTGCGTGAGTATACAGACATACGAAACAAAAGTCTTCATGCCTTGAACACAAAACACAAGTAGTCATTTAGGTGCGTGCAGTTACTAAGCCTGCGATCTTTGCATTTCCTTCTTTTTGCGATTGCTTCCTGATTTTGTGTCTTTTGTGGTCTGTGTTACACTAAACATGTGGAGAATGATCCACCACACAAACCCTACCTGATCTCTACTGGTCATGCGAGGGTCCTGACCATTAGAGAACATCAAGGGGACAAACAAAATACGTAGAAAAGCAGATGGACCACAGTCTATAATTGTAGAAGTACAAAGAGTAGTGAAAACTCAAAGAACAAGCAGAATATAAATGGAAAAATATATACTGCCTAAGACTTTTGAGCTCTCCTATGTACCTTCTCCTGCTATTCCATATCATGCTGAAATCTAATTTTCAGAGCCATTTCATGACAGATGGGGTCTTTCTTTGCTTCCAGGCTCTTCGTGTAAACTGGGATGCAGATCGGTGCTGGCTGGAGTTCTCATACACACATCCATAAATATAGCAGTCACCCTCCTTTTGCATCACCTCTATGCGAGATGCAGGTGAATATCCTGCTTGCACATGCATCACCCTTTCCGAACAGTGTGAAGCACTGCTTTTGGATCTGGATGGAGGTGATTATATAAGGCCTGTATGATTCATGGGTTCTGCATGCTTTTAAGTCACATCGGCGTTTTTGTATTCCTCGTCTTCTGAAAGCTGCTGTCAAGGGTTTTCCTGTTTTAGCACGGGCTGTTTTCTGAGGCTTAACAGATGGGGAGTGAATCAGATGTGCTGAAAATCTTCATTTGTAAAGCAGAATCCGAGCGCGGTTTGAAGGCGGTGTGGAACGGCTCGGCTGTGGGGACACTGATTTGACTTCCGTGCTTTGTGTGTACGCGACATCCAGGCATACACACCCTCACTCTCAATATCAGATCTCCAGATCATTCCTACTTTGATGAATATCGATGCTGACACTTCCATCAGCTGGATAATTTACTGTTTGTTCAGGCCTCGTGTTATTGGGGTGCATATCAGCATTGCCAACTGTAAAATAGCTGCTCTTCGAATGGCATGTGCCAGTCCTTTATTCCCTCACAAAGGGGGAAGTATATACAGACACATGCACACACTCATGTAAATGACTGAGGTGTGGGTCAGTTCTCATACTCACGCACACAGGGCCAGGTGTGTGTGGGTGTTCGCAAATACTCGCACAAACCCACGTTCTCACACACACACAGGAACATGTACAGGCCCATGTCAAAGCTCCGGGGCAGTCTGTGTTTACTCTTGCACAATGGCTTCATCAAGTTCCTTTGTTATGTAAAATCTTTACCTCTTCGTTGACTCCTTTGTCATGAAATACTTGAATATGATCTTTAAAGTATTATTTCTCAGAGTCTTTCCTGCTTTGGCCTCCCGAGCCCCATTAACTAAGCCACGCTGGGGAAAGAGTAAATGAACCCCCATCAATCTGTAGCTTAAGGCTGCACAGAAAGCAGTGTGGGTGCGAATCTATGTGTATGCGCCATATTAAGAAACCAATGAAGCTCCTCTATCCTAATCTCCCTGCACCAAACCCAGTCTCATTTACATTCCCATGTGAGCTATGGAGGATAGGCTAATCCTTACTAATACATTCACTCAGACTGGTAAGATCACTGCTATCTACAGGATCTTGCACCGAGGTTAAACATAGCATCTCTCCATCTGGGTGCTTTCTAGTGACCAGTCTGGTCCAGCCAGGGTCCATATGAGGAGTTAAGAGCGCCGTTCCAAGCACTAACACACAACTCGGGTGGCCATCCAAAGGTTTTGCAAATGTTATGAGCATTTATGAAATTTCAACAGAAGAAAATGCTAATGAAGTCGTGTCTCCATCCAATACAGTTATATGGATAAACTTCAGATGACGTAGGTTCCCACGATTAGGGGTGGCATCAAAACTAGTAAAAAGGGAGGAATTTCTTTGCTTTTAGCTGCATCATCTTTACAGAAATTTACAATCGTTTTATGGCTGTGTTGTTTGCAGTTTGGAGATGGCAGGCAGGACGAGCAGTGGCCCACCTCCTCATTCATTCATTCATTTTCTTATCTGATTAAGCAGGTACATTATAATTTTAGTTATATTCAAATTCAGTTGGGTTGACTATTAAAATATATGTAAATGGAACAACAGTGATTTTGTTTTGTTTCTGGTCTGATCAGGTGGAGCAAAATCATGTGAATTACAGCTTGATATGTCATTTTCCATCAGCTTTTATTTTTAGCAATACTCAAACTTTTCCAACTCCTCCTAGAGTAAAACTCTTTTTGCAATATTTGGGTGTATTTTCGAAAATTCGCAACAACCTGGTGGATGGAAAACCTGCTACAGATCACTCAGAACACTGCTTGGATTTGTCAAAAAGGGAAGCAACGATAAATACATCTTTCAGGATTACATAGACTACCTCATTTCTCTCCTGTTCATCCGATCCAAGCAGAGCATTTAAGGGTCAGCATAGTGTAAATATCAGTTTAATGAAAAATTAGGTATGTGCAATCCTTATGGTTCTGAGTGAAAAGTAAAATGTATTCCCTAAGTATTTACAGCAAACATCCTCTCTATAATAGCTATTAAGTGCCTGTCTACATAATTTGGGCACATGCCCATGCCCACTGATGGGAATGGAGCTTTCTGAAGCTTTGAATCATTTGAACCAATGGCTTCAAAAAATGTATCTGAAACGCGCAAAACCCTACAGCGACATCTGCTGGCCAGATTTGTACAGCTGCCTCAGGTAAACCTGAAAAATGCCATACAAACAATGATTTGAATTTGAACATGAAATGTTCTTCAATATGAGAGAGACCTTTAGTTGCTTAGAAGTTACCCTGGGGTCCTTTGTGACCTCACCGACTATTACACGCCTTGCTCTTGGAGTGATCTTCGGAGATGGTTTTGTAACCTTCACCTTCAAATGACCTGCTAATCCTAGAGGTTCACATACTTTTGCCACTCACTAATAATGTAATATTGGATCATTTTTCTCAATAAATAAATGACCAAGTATAATATTTTTGTCTCATTTATTTAACTGGGTTCTCTTTATCTACTTTTAGGACTTGTGTGAAAATCTGATGATGTTTTAGGTCACATTTATGCAGAAATACAGAAAATTCTAAAGGGTTCACAAACTTTCAAGCACCACTGAACCCATGGAACTGATGCCCATGGATCTGCAGTGGTTGTTGCAACTGAAACCAAGTAGAGGGTTTTGGTGCGAATATAGAAAGACACCGAGCTAAATAGTAAAAAAAAAATTTGTGGAATACAACTAACTCATAGCACTCAAGTTCAACATTTGGCGATGTCGCATGCAGGCACGATTGGCTATCAAGTCATTTGACGTCTGCTGTGAAAGTCAATGTCAAGAAACAGGAGAAACTAAGAAAACCAGGTCAACTGACATCTCCAAATAAATAGTGAAACTAGAAACTGAAGGCAAGGATTCAAGGAACTATAAATAAAAAACACGTGTAACCAGAAATACAGCATAAACACACCAGGCTTCATTCATACAAGGAAAACATGGGTTATAAATACAGTTTAATGATCACTCGGAATGGCTGTGTAGGATTATTTCATTCAAACGCAAACAGTGATGTTTGTGTAGTAGTCGTGTGTCTCACTGCTTCCCTAATTATTGTTTACATCTCTTCTTAATAACAGTTTTTCCTTGATACCTGCCACTTAAGCATTGCACTCTTACAGTACCTGGGTGTGCAGTTCAGCTAGGGTGTCTAGTTGCCCATTTCGGTGGTTCAACTGCGGTTCCAAATAACTGCCTGAGCTTTCAATGAAGTGAGCTCTGGTGATTGAACTGGCCAGTCATTGTGTCCCAGTTTTCCATTGCGTGTCAACCAATCACTCACAGGTTTGCTTACACCCTACATGTCATTCCGTACAGTGGTCATGTCATTGTTGTGTTGTGCTTGAACAAGAAGGTCACCCAAAATTGCTCTGTTGACTAACTTTTAAGGCAGATACCAAAATCAAATGAAGAAATCAAATGATAAAGCCAACGGTAGTGAAAAACTTCCACAACATACAGTCCAGTCCATAAGTCTTAGGCCACCATTAAATGTCTCAGTCGCTATATTAGAATATAAGCAGAAAATACAGGAAATTAGTTTGCAGTATTAAAAAACTGAAAAATATATCAGGAAAAAACAGCTTCTGTAGGCTACAGTGGCAAGTATTTAGTGTCTCCTCCCCTTAAATTTGAGCTACAGTACCATCTGGGAGCTTCATCGGGATGCCAAGTTGAGCCTTCTACAGTCCGAAGAAGCTTAGGAATGTTTTTTTGAAGGGTAGCAGCCAAGAAACCACTTTTTCAGAAGGGGAACAGGGTGAAAAGGCTAAGATAGTGTAAAGCTCACAACAGTTGGAATGAAGATCGGTGGAAGAGAGTATTATGGACTGACAAATCCAAGCTTGACATATTTGGATAGAATTGTTGTAGACAATATGTTATATACGGTCATCATACGATTGCTGAAACATCAAATATAATGGTGGCCTAAGACTTTTGCACTGTACTGTAAGAGACCTTTATCATAATCTGGATCAAGCACTTCATATCTCTTTCAGGAGCAGTCATCTGAACATATCATGGTTTTCCAGTCATCTACGGGGAACTGACTGAAACATTAAACCACTGTAGCCAAGGTCTTTGTGTGAAGGTGTTAAGAAAGGACTATTCCTGGAAATCTTCAAATGTTTAGGTCAATCATTCACTGGTTCTTCACTGCTATCAGTAATTCCTGTCTTGTTCGGAATCAGTTCCCGAAAACATTAAGACTGAATTGCTGCCCTAAGTGATGGTTTGGCCTCACTTTTGGATATTAATCACATGGATGCTGATCATTATTTATTGAACTCTCTAAATCTGTACTCAGATTGTATAACAGGGAAAAGCAAGTTACTGCTCTTTTAGTATCCAATCAATTAACACGTTTTATTTTGAATGGTCTGACGTTAAGATTGTAAGAGTGCATTTTCGCCTGCTCGCTGTACCTAGTATAGTTTAGGACCATTTCTGTTTGAGGGCAGATTGAAATGTTATTATTATGTTTTCACATTTAAGAATAAAAATGGATAGAATGGATGTTGTTGGCTATATTCAGCTGATTTTAGGTGGTGACTCTGATTAAGTTTGAGAGATTCATTCATTTTCTTATCTGCTTAATCCTGTACAGGGTTACGAGAGAGCCGGTGCCTTGCCAGAGGCATAGGGTGCTAGGCAGGAACTAGACAGGGTGCCAATCCATCTTAGGTCACAAACCCTCACACACTCAGGCCACTTTGGGTGTAATCAATTACCACAAAGCGTGTCTTTGAACTGTGGAGGAAACCGGGGCACCCGGAGGACCCAGCCCACTCCACCTGGGATTGATCACCGGCAGTGTTAAGTTTGCTGACGTATGATTTTCGTCAACAACCCTTATCTCCTAACGAAACCGAGACGATGACTAAACTAAAGTGAATGAAAAACATCAAAACCTATGATGAAATGAATGGACACTTTTGTCAACGAATAAAAACGAGACGACATCCAATCAGATTTGGACAACCAATTGGTTTTGGGTGGGGCCAAGTTAGGAAAAGAATCATAACTTTAGCATATTCCAATCAGTAATGCGATAAGACGCAACCATTTGATCTGACCCCGGGAAGATCCCCGTGCTAGCTCGACCATTGCTGTCAACACCTGGGAGAAAGAGGAGAGTGGATATATGGACACATTTCTCATGTGATATCAAGGAAAACAAGAGTCTTTATAAACCATGTGGGGCGAAAATCTCCGGTAAAAATATAACAAAGTTTAAACGACATCTGCAGGCGTGTCATACTGAAACTGCGGTCACGCTATCTGCACCTAAATAGCAAATACAGTAGGGATTAAATGATGTTTTCAGTTCGAGACATGGACATTTACATTTACATGTACAGCATTTAGCAGATGCCCTTATCCAGAGCGACTTACAACTGGTACAGTCTTACAATCCAAGCAATTGTGGGTTAAGGGCCTTGCTCAAGGACCCAACAGTGGCAGCTTGGCAGAGGTGGGATTTGAACCCTAGACCTTCTGGCCCATAGTCCAGTACCTTAACCGCTAGGCCACCACAGTCCCATATATTTTAACTTTGTCTAAAAAATGTTCATATTATATTTAAGTAGTATTCGGATAACATAACTCAGTCTTATACTGTCTTCTTCTTCTTCTTCTTCTTCTTCTGCTTTCGGCTTCTCCCTTTATCAGGGGTCACCACAGCGAGTTAAACGTTTCCACCTCACCCTGTTCTCCACGTCCTCTACTCTCACCCCAACTCCCTGCATATCTTCATTTACCACAACCAAATAACTCATCTTTGGTCTTCCTCTCCGTCTCTTGCCTGGCAGCTCCATCTCCAACATCCTCCTACCAATATATCCACTATCCCTCCTCTGCACATGTCCAAACCATCTCAGTCTTCCCTCTCGAATTTTGTCTCCCAATTTTCCAACCTGTGCTGTCCCTCTGATGATCTCAACTCAGTCTTATACTGTCATTATGAATAAATACATGCTTATAGAGAATGCACATATATCCCATCTTCTGATCTTATGCTTAATAAAGCTCATAATATATAATTGATTCTAACTTTATTGTATTCTACAATATCTCATGAGAGTCCACACCAAGTTTGAAGCAGATCTTTGATGGAAATGATGAGTTTCGGTGACCACTTTACTGTGTACATTTGTTATGCATATAGACCTGAGCTTATATCTTAATTAGATACTATAATATATCATTCATTCCAACTTGATTCTATTCTAGAATTTCTGCTGACTGTCCACACTGAGTGTGAAGCAGATCTATGACGGAAATTTTGAGTAATAACCACTTTAATATCTACTTTTATGGTCAATGCATGCATGTGGATGTTTCATTTTAAAAGGGAAATGTAAAAAAAAAAAGCATTTACATATTTACGCCTTTACATTCATATTTTAGTCATATAAAGCTCCTGTAGATTTAGTCGACTATAATCTTATTATAATTAGTCTAGACGAAAAATAAAATTATTCAGATGACTAAATTATGACTAAAACTAAATTACATTTCAGTCAGAAGGCTATAACTAAAACTCAATTAAATGAACACTGATCACCAGACCTTCTCGCTGTGAGGTAAGGAAATCCACACCATCATTTGCTTCCAAAAGTTACATTACTTTAGTTTGACTAAGACTATAATATAATAATAATAATTAATACTAATTTTTGTCTATATATTATCTAATGTTAGATTTGACAAAATGCATTATTAATATATACCATGTATAATAAGTGATCATGACTGTAAAGTGAATTACAAACTTTTTTCTTTTCTTTTTATTCTTCATGATGAAAAACATCTTAACCTGGTCTTGCTCTTGACTCGGACTCTGGACATGGTCTCGGCTACAACACTAGTTTGCACACATCGCAGACTCTGGCCAAGCATTAGGCTTTTATGGTGCATTTATCCAGGTATCCAGCTAGGAGATCCATTTTTGTCTGAGAGCCTAATTTATCTCAAGTCTACAATTAACTTGATTTCTGTTACCAGTTTTTGGCATCTCTGTCAGCCCTGGAAATGACACTCCTGATCACTAACAAAGTGCAAAATACTCCATTTGACTTGAATACATTTTGGTGGCAATATTTTGGAGATTACTAAAAATGGATGTATTGTATTGTATTGTACTGAGCTAGTTTTGCCCGTCTCTGTCTGCGACACGAGCAGGAAGGAGGAAAAGAGATTAGAGAAGTAGAGTGGGAGTGAATAAAGGAGTGAGAAAGAGAAATGCCATATGTGGAGGTGTGGAGAGGAGTTGTGTGATTGTCAGACAGACTTGAAGCTCAGTTCACACCTGCTGGTGACGATTCTATCAGCCGTTGATCGAGACAACTCCTTACATCGGCGCGTTCTCTCTCTCTCACACTGAATCCATGTCTTCCTGTAACATTCTTTAACTTTGTGTTTCTGTATCTATTTGTCTTGCATTCCCCCTCTGTCTTGAGTTGTCATTTATTTGTAGCTTCACTGTTCAAGTGCAGAACCCTTCTTTCTTGGCTCACTTCTTCCCTTTCCCTGTCGGTTTCCCTGTTTTGTCCCACCATCTTGTTCTCGTTCTTCTTGCTCTATCTCGATCTCCCCTGAGAACTACTTTTGATTCGGGGCCGTTTTTTGGTTTGCACTGTGTTGCCAGAACAATGTTTGTTTATTTGGTTTATTTAACTTCGCTATCAGCATCAGTGGTCATTTCAGCAACACACTCAAGGTTACATCAAGACCAGTCATATACACACACTCAAGTCAATGCCAATTTAGTGTAAGCAATGAACCTAACATGCATGTCTTTGGACTGTGGGAGGAAACCGGAGTACTGGAGTAAACCCACGCAGACACGGGGAGGACCCAGAGCACTCCACCCTGGGACTGAACTCAAGGCCGCCCTACAGAACAATGTAACTGAGGCCAAAGTCAATTCACTTATATATATTTAACCCTTCGTCCCATCAAAACAAATCAATTATATCATCTGATGACAAATGACGTCATAGCAAGGTGGGCACGAAAATGTCAGTGCAGCACGAATGCAAAGCAAAGTGGCTGGGCAGCTTCATTCCATCATGGAAAACTCAAGTTTCCATGGGTTGAGTTTGACCTCTCTGTACCTTGCTGCAGAAAAAGTTTGAGAACCACTGACATACACACTCCATGAATGATAGCTCGGTGAGTCACACCGTGACCTCACAGCAAGAAGGTCCTGGGTTCAGTCCCAGGGTGGAGTGGCCTGGGTCCTTTCTGTGTGGAGTCTGCATGGGTTTTTCCACCCACAGTCCAACAACATGCATGTTAGGTTCACTGATTACATTAAATTGGCATTGACTTGAGTGTGTACTGGTCCTTCTCAAAAAATTAGCATATTGTGATAAAGTTAATTCTTTTCCGTAATGTAATGATAAAAATTAAACTTTCATATATTTTAGATTCATTGCACACCAACTGAAATATTCCAAGTCTTTTATTGTTTTAATACTGATGATTTTGGCATACAGCTCATGAAAACCCAAACTTCCTGTCTCACAAAATTAGCATATTTCATCCGACCAATAAAAGAAAAGTGTTTTTAATACAAAAAAAGTCAACCTTCAGATTATTATGTTCATTTATGCACTCAATACTTGGTCGGGAATCCTTTTGCAGAAATGACTGCTTCAATGCGGCGTGGCATGGAGGCAATCAGCCTGTGGCACTGCTGAGGTGAGGTGTTATGGAGCCCCAGGATGCTTCGATAGCGGCCTTAAGCTCATCCAGAGTGTTGGGTCTTGCGTCTCTCAAACTTTCTCTTCACAATATCCCACAGATTCTCTATTGGGTTCAGGTCAGAGAGTTGGCAGGCCAATTTGAGCACAGTCGCGGCGCAATACCATGGTCAGTAAACCATTTACCAGTGGTGTTGGCACTGTGAGCAGGTGCCAGGTCGTGCTGAAAATGAACTGAACTCTTCATAAAGCCATTAAAGCTCTTCAGCAGATGGAAAGCATGAAGTGCTCTCCAAAATCTCCTGATAGCTAGATGCATTGACCCTGCCCCTTGATAAAACACAGTGGACCAACACCAGCAGCTGACCATGGCACCCCCAGACCATCACTGACTGTGGGTACTTGACACTGGACTTCAGACATTTTTGGCATTTCCTTCTCCCCAGTCTTCCTCCAGACTCTGGCACCTTGATTTCCGAATGACATGCAAAATTTGCTTTCATCATCCGAAAAAAAGTACTTTGGACCACTGAGCAACAGTCCAGTGGTGCTGCTTCTCTGTAGCCCAGGTCAGGTGCTTCTGCCGCCGTTTTCTGGTTCAAAAGTGGCTTGACCCTGGGGAATGCGGCACCTGTAGCCCATTTCCTGCACACGCCTGTGCACGGTGGCGCTCTGGAATCGGCCCTTCTCCACAATCCTCCTCAGGGTCCGGTCACCTCTTCTCGTGGGTGCAGCGTTTTTTCTGCCACACTTTTTTCCTTCCCACAGACTTCCCACTGAGGTGCCTTGATACAGCACTCTGGGAACAGCCTATTCGTTCAGAAATTTCTTTCTGTGTCTTACCCTCTTGCTTGAGGGTGTCAAATGATGGCCTTCTGGACAGCAGTCAGGGTCGGCAGTCTTACCCATGATTGCGGTTTTGAGTAATGAACCAGGCTGGGAGTTTTCAAAAGCCTCAGGAATCTTTTGTGCAGGTGTTTAGAGTTAATTCGTTGATTCAGATGATTAGGTTAATAGCTCGTTTAGAGAGAACCTTTTCATGATATGCTAATTTTGTTAGACAGGAATTTTGGGTTTTCATGAGCTGTATGCCAAAATCATCAGTATTAAAACAATAAAAGACTTGAAATATTTCAGTTAGTGTGCAATGAATCTAAAATATATGAAAGTTTAATTTTTATCATTACATTATGGAAAGGAATTAACTTTATCACAATATGCTAATTTTTTGAGAAGGACCAGTATATATGACCGGTCTTGATGTAACCTTGTGTGTGTCACTGAAATGGCCACCGATGCTGACAGAGAGGTTAAATGAAGCAAATTTACAATTTACAAAACAATTATGAAAAACTATTGTCTCCTCATGTCCTTTTGTCTTTTTCTCTCCCTTTTCTTATCTGTCTCTCAATTTTACTCCTCTTTTTCCACCCCTCTCTCTGTCCTTTTCTCATCTCCATCTCTTCCTCTTGGTCCATCTGTCTCTCTTCATTTCACTCCATGTTCGTTCCCATCTCTCTCTTTCCACAGCACTACCTGTCCTCTCCAGCTGTCCTTTCCTCTATCCCTTTCTCCTCTCTCCTGGTACTAAACTCTCTCTCTCTCTCTCTCTCTCTCTCTCTCTCTCTCTGTCTATCTATCTATCTCTATCTCTCTCTCTCTCCATCTCCATCTCTTTGCTCCTGTCTCAATTCCTGTCACCTTGTCCTCCCCCATTTCTCTTCATATGCTGACAGGCCTGTAGTGTGAATGTCAGTGCGACCCCCTGTCCTTTAGGAAGACACATCGACGCAGAGGGAGAAAAAGAGCAAAGTAGAGAATCACTTACTTATTCTTTAATATGCATTATTATGCACAAGCAATCTCAATTCCTTTGAATATGATTTAAATACAAGCCTGATAAAGCTGATGAAAGAAGAGAAGGAAAGACCAGATGAGACCTGACTGGAAGCCACCAAGATGTAGATGAAAGGAAATGAGAGAAAAAGTGAGATTAAACACGATCTACATTGTACAAGGTAGTCATGTTGTGCTGGTACTTGATTGACAAAAGGTAAGGAAGGAGAGAACGCATCAAAGGACAAAGTAAGGAGAGGCCACATGCCTACAACAAACAATCACACAGGGAGAGAGAGAAAGAGAGAGAGAGAGAGAGAAAGAGAGAGAGAGAGAGAGAGATTTGGCTATCCACAGTATAGCCAAATTAATAGAGATAGCTATATCTCTATTTAGATATATATTTATTTAGACTGGTGATAAAAAATACAAAACAACGCAGTCTCTTAGGGTGTACTCACACTGTGCCCGGTTGCATCGTACCGTGCCAGAGCAGTTTTGTGCCTTGGGAACTGTCCCATTATAGTGAACAATAGGAACACTTGCACCCTGTGAAATCCAAGATACCCGACAAATACTGTGAAACCATTAGCTTGGGGAAAAAAGTGGGAGATGTTACTTATAGTATTTGCCACCAGGATGCACAGACAATTTGAAAATGCTCAAAAAAGTATGTTACAGCATCTCTACAAGTGCAGCTTTTTAAATCCTATTCAAAGCTGGTATCGTTTCAAAGCCATATATCAAAGTACATGTCAAATGTTCCTCCCAACCAGCAGAAACCATAAGAGAATGGGAGTCCCTACTGCAACATAGAACTAGGCCGTGATGTAGAACAGTACAGGGAATATTGGGAGTGAGCAGAGAGGAAATGTGGCTGGACCTTTCAACCTTTGTACCTAAATCTAATTCCAGTGCCTGATTAGAATGAAATCTCCCAATGGCTTAGCTCATCAATAGCCTTTGATTTCCAGCAGTGGTAAGCCTAATTAGAGTACCTCTGATAGTTCACTGAACCAGTGTGCTTTTCACTGCTTTTCAATACTTTAATATAAAATAACCTTTATGTTAATGGTTTTGCCCAACTGTAGCTAAATGCAAGTGTTTTAAGCATGCTTAAGGTAGGCTCAGTAGACATTAAACATACAGTACACAGTATATACAGTATATATTGAACTCCTCGGTTTACAATAAATGCAACTTTCGATGGATTTGTCAGAACGTATCCCCATCATAAATCGGGGACTACCTGTCCAGAAGCAAACCATGAATCAGTGCATGAAAATGTCTGAACTCTCTTCAATGATATCATGCTTGTATACAACATTTACATTTATGGCATTTAGCAGACACCCTTATCCAGAGCGACTTACAATTAAAGCACTTGTGGGTTAAGGGTCTTGCTCAAGGACCCAGCAGTGGTGGCTTGGCAGAGGTGGCCTTTATATATGCATACTATATGCTCTATAGTCCTGTATCTTTGACCTTCCTTATACACAGGAAAAGGGAACATTAAACCAGCTCCCACTCTCTGTGTCTTTCTCACTGTTCGTTCTAGTGCCAGGCCTCGACATCATTTAGGTTTATGAGCGCACATTTCTCGTCTCTGCCTGCGTATTGCTGCATGTGTGGGAGTGTGCAAGTGTGTGTTTTGGCATTCTGTTGGCGCTTGTCCCGCTGAGTATGCATATATAAAGGCCCTGCACCCTCACTTCTCCAGTCAGTACGTGAAAACACACAGCTTCCTGTTTATGCTTGTGCATGTGTGGAGAAAGAGCCATGTTCTGCTCACACAGTGTTTCGATGAACAGATCCAGAGACAGACATGCATAGATAAACCAACAGACAGACCGATAAACAATATAACCAGAATTTGCAGACACGTAAAAATTACATCCAAAAACCTCTATAGTAGTACAGAGTTTATTGTCCTTTGCTTTAGACCAGATTTTGGAACATGACTCAGAGGTCAGGCTCTGATATTGGACAGCAACTCCAGGCACACGATAGCATTCCAATTTACCTCAAATGTGTCTCATGGAGTTACGGTCATGGCTCTGTGCAAGCCAGTCAAGTGCACTAATTGGTAAACCATCTATTTATGGACTTCGTTTTACGACAGCATGGCAGGAAGCTGACAAACTGACTTGTTGGGGAGGTGAGCATCTATGAAAATATAATATTTAGGCTTCACACAACAGGTACAAGTGGCCCAAATCTGACCTTTTTTGTCATATGTGACACAGATGTGTTATCTTTGGGGCAGTGTGAACATTAAAACCACACTGAATCTGACGTTTTCAGTTCCGATTCGGGCCACTTTCATATGTTGTGCTGATATTTGATACACAGCAATGAGTCTCAGTCCGAACAGCCAGATCAGACCCCTTAGAGTCACTGAGGTGTTAAGTACATCCCATTCTACTTCCATTATATGTCTTTGGAGATTCCACATCTGTGTGCTACATATTCTGAAACAGTTAGCTGGAGTGTGGCTAAATTAAACATTTCATTTGGGCACGCCAAAGGCCTTATTGTGAAGGAAGTAGCTGGATTTGCAGAAGTATCGAAGCGTACAGTCGTACAAGTCTATCAGCAGTGGCAAAAATCCCAGTTCACAGGAAATTCTCACCAGAATTTGTGACGGTATTACATGCTACTAGGTACGCTTCAGTCACAGGTGGTCTGGAAAGTATAGATATACACAGTGGTGCTTGACAGTTTGTGAAACCTTTAGAATTTTCTATATTTCTGCATAAATATGATCTAAAACATCATCAGATTTTCACACAAGTCCTAAAAGTAGATAAAGAGAACCCAGTTACACAAATGAGACAAAAATATTATATTTGGCCATTTATTTATTGAGGAAAAGGAAAATGACCCAATATTACAGATTAGTGAGTGGCAAAAGTATGTGACCCTCTAGGATTAGCAGTTAATTTGAAGGTGAAATTAGAGTCAGGTGTTTTCAATCAATGAGATGACAATCAGGTGTGAGTGGGCACCCTGTTTTATTTAAAGAACAGGGATCTATCAAAGTCTGGCTCTTCACAACAACACATGACTGTGGAAGTGTATCATGGCATGAACAAAAAAGATTTTTGATTTTTGATTTGCTTCATCAGGCTGAAAAGGTTACAAAACCATCTCTAAAGAGTTTGGACTCCACCAATCCACAGTCAGACAGATTGTGTACAAATGGATGAAATTCAAGACCATTGTTTACCCTCCCCAGGGAGTGGTCGACCAACAAAGATCACTTCAAGAGCAAGGCATGTAATAGTTGGTGAGGTCACAAAGGACCCCAGGGTAACTTCTAAGCAACTGCAGGCCTCTCTCACATTGGCTAATGTTAATGTTTTCATGAGTCCAACATCAGAAGAACACTGAACAACAATGCGTGTTCATGGCAGGCTTGCAAGGAGAAAGCCACTGCTCTCCAAAAAGAACATTGCTGCTCATCTGCAGTTTGCAAAAGATCACGTGGACAAGAAAGAAGGCTATTGGAAGAATGTTTTGTGGATGGAGGAGACCAAAATAGAACTTTTTGGTTTAAAAGAAAAGCGTTATGTTTGGAGAAAGAAAAACACTGCATTCCAGCATAAGAACCTTATCCCATCTGTGAAACATGGTGGTGGTAGTATCATGGTTTGGGCCTGTTTTGCTGCATCTGGGCCAGGATGGCTTGCCATCAGTGATGGAACAATGAATTCTGAATTATATCTGAGACTCCTAAAGGAAAATGTCAGGACATCTGTCCATGAACTGAATCTCCAGAGAAGGTGGGTCATGCAGCAAGACAACAACCCTAAGCACACAAGCCGTTCTACCAAAGAATGGTTAAAGAAGAATAAAGTTCATGTTTTGGAATGGCCAAGTCAAAGTCCTGACCTTAATCTAGTCGAAATGCTGTGGAAGGACCTGAAGCGAGCAGCTAATGTGAGGAAACCCACTAACATTACATTTACATTTTACATTTACAGCATTTATCAGACGCCCTTATCCAGAGTGACTTACAATTGATACAATCTTACAATTCAAGCAATTATGGGCTAAGGGTCTTTCTCAAATACCCAACAGTGGCAACCCAGCAGAGGTGGGATTTGAACCCTGGACCTTCTTGTCCATAGTCCAGTACTTCTACCACTGTCACAATGCTGTTCTGTATGGAGGAATGGTATTCCTCCAAGATACTTTTGCCACTCACTAATATATAATAATATAATATAATAATATATAATATAATATCGGATCATTTTCTCAATAAATAAATGACCAAGTACAATATTTTGTCTCATTTGTTTAACTGGGTTCTCTTTATCTACTTTTAGGACTTGTGTGAAAATCTGATGATGTTTTAGCTCATATTTATGCAGAAATATAGAAAATTCTAAAGGGTTCACAAACTTTCAAGCACCACTGTACATGGATGGACAAATGGGATGGATGGATACATGCATTCATACAGTATGTAAAATAACATCCACATCTGCAAAATTAAAAACAGAATGAGTACTGTAGCAGCGAGTACTGTTTGCTTAAAAATTCTGTATCTTACAAAAGGCTTCGACCAAGTCAAACAGCTATTTAAGCACCTAGCCAAGTAAAAAAAATCCATTTAGTCATTGAAGTTATCTGATCTGGAATCAAGCATCACAAAGTACTCACAGCACCTACATGGCACTTTCTGAACTATGTAGTGCACATGGTACTATAGGTAACATCTGCTGCTGTGGCTTCCACCCATGAATCCACCCAAGAATCAGTTCTATAAATGCAGAGGAACTGAGACTAGGGGGGTTTCAACAGCAAGCATACCCAGGTGCTCATTTGTGTCTGTAGGCTGTTACATCAGCCTATGGTATAGAATCTCATGTGCCATTAAAGAGAAGTTATAAAGAAATAATATTAGTTGCAGATATTAATGAAATGAAAAATTGCATTTCAGATGTTAACCTGTTTCACCACACTTGTTATTCTCTTTCAGTATAATTATTTCACTGCATTGGATGTTCTTTCTTATTTTAAGCATTTATTTCTTGGCAAAGTTATGAAGCAGTGTCATGCTCGGGTTGTGTAGTGGTCCATAATCTCAATCCGATCCCTCCAGTCTATGAACTCAAATTGTCTCCTCCCACCTAGAAATACGCTTCTGTTCTGCAGGTCCTTGTCTATGGAACGCCCTCCCTGACCATCTGAGCCACCACAGATGCTTGAGAGTTTAAAAAAAGACTAAAAACTTAATTAGCCTATCCATTGCTGCTATTTTTATGATGTCTTTTATAGTGATGCTTTTGACCCTGTAGCATTTTGATTTTTTAAATGTGAAGTAAGTTACAAATAAAATGCATTATTAGTAGTAGTAGTACTACTCTGTGCTTTTCTATATTTATATCTGAAGTTTTTATTCCCAGTTTCGTGACTCTGTCTGTATTCTCTGCACAGAAATCATAGGGCCCAATAAACCCCTTCCAACCTGTCTTTGAGGAACACTGTTTTTAGACATCGCAATACGTTTCTCACACATTTGTTGACAAACTGGAGATCTTCTGCCCATCACCTGTTTGAAATCACATCATTATTTGGTTTTTTACCTCATTACTAGCCCTGTCCAAACTTTTTTTTTATGGATTGTAGGCCTGAAATGCAGGAACGGATGTTTATTAACAAATTAAATAGGGATGACCAGACAAAACATGAAATATCGTGGTATTACTATTAGTAGTATCAGTATTATATGGCCAAAAGTATGTAGATAGCCCTTCTAAATAGTAATCTGTAAATTCAGCCAAACTCACCCCTAACATGATTATATTAAGACGCATACAGGTATATAAACTCCACAAACAATAGTAGTACAATGGGCTGTACCAAATACTCCAGCGACTCTCAATGCAACATTTTATAGGTTTCCACCCCTAACAATTCAGTCCATCAACTTTCTGCCATGCCCTCCTAAAACTAAATCTGTAAAGCAATAGTTTGCCGACTTTGATGGACAACTTGGTTGGCTCACACAGAACCTGAGCTTAACTTCATAAGAAGCTCGGAGAGAGGAGCTCCAATCTGAAAAAAAGGCAAGTAAACAAGCACAATTAAAGAAATGAGAAGGCTCCATGATGCAACCAGTCAGTAACTCCACCGATATTAATTACAGCAGCTTTAAACACACAAGTGAACTGATTTCTCCAACAGCCAAATGTCCACTTGAGGTTTAGATGGGTGTGTGTATGCTGGTAGATCAATGTAGGTCAAGTCTGACTTGTC
The DNA here is from genome assembly GCA_025084515.1 of Ancistrus triradiatus. Lineage (NCBI taxonomy): Eukaryota > Metazoa > Chordata > Actinopteri > Siluriformes > Loricariidae > Ancistrus > Ancistrus triradiatus. Next base: position 1,409,251 of record JAJAGP010000003.1, on the reverse strand, counting down.
TTCAGAGAAGTCTCAATATTGAGACAAGGATTATCACGCTTGAATCTATAAATGCGTTTATCAGGGAAAAAACACACCTCGCAGTCCTACCGCCTTCACACACGACCTCGCATAAAGCCTTCACAAAAGCTCCCATATATATATAAACCTCCACACCATTGGAGCCAGATATAGAGTGAGAGATGAAAATAGTGAAGAGTGAGAAGGGTTGGATATGTAAGCGAGAATAACGTCAGCATGCGACAGCTAACGGTTCCTGATGCAAGCGGGAATTCGATTCTCAGCTGCATCACCTATAAGACCACACTTACAGAGGTGATAATTAACAGAACCAGAACAAATGGACTGTACTGGATATGGATATCATGCTGTGCTCACACTAAATGTCCTTTTGGTGTGTTTTCTGGGTTGTATCCTTGCTTGTCTTGGATAAGGGCCATAGGGGTTCGGTGACTATCCTGCAGAAGACAGAGTGCAGGCAAAATCATGTACTGGAAGGGACGGCAGCCCATTGCAGGGCTGGTAAAAGTCATTGCTGCAGCGCTAGGAAATGATCCTCTGACTAGTCTTCTCTCACTGAAACTAGTGTTGTAGTCAAGATCGCTAGAGCGGAGTCCATGTCCAGACTAAGACCAAGACCAGGACACACCAAGTCCTAGTCAAGACCAAGACTGTTAGCAGTTGAGTCCGAGTAAGGACCGAGACCGGGACTGGCCGAGACTGAGACGAGACCGAGTCCAGATTTTTTTTTTCATCATACAAGGATGAAAAGAAAAAAAATGTAAAAAAAAAAAAAAATTTAATTAGTTTGTAATTCACTTTACATTACATTTACATTTACATCATTTAGCAGATGCCCTTATCCAGAGTGACTTACAATTGGTACAGTCTTACAATCCAAGCAATTGTGGGTTAAGGGTCTTGCTCAAGGACCCAACAGTGGCAGCTTGGCAGAGGTGGGATTTGAACCCTGGACCTTCTGGTCCATAGTCCAGTACCTTAACCGCTAGGCTACCACAGTCCCACATCACTTCATTACACATGCTAAAAAATCATATTATGTCACCATATATTTTGTAAAATACAACATTAAGTTATATATAGCCTAAAATTGTTATTACTTCTTATTATATTATAGTTTTAATCAAACTAAGGCAATGTAACCTTTACAAGCAAATGATGACGATGATTGTTTCCCTTCTTTTCTCAAACTTAATCAGAATCACCACATAAATTCAACTGAATATAGCAACAACATCCATGCTATGCATTTTTATTATTACATGTCAAAACATAATATTAATTACAGATTTTGCGGACATGGCACGGTAAAGTGAGCAGGTGAAAATGCACACTGCTGAATGAGAAAAGCAGGAACTTGTTTTTCCCTGTTAGCCAATCTGAGTGCAGATTGTATTTAGGCATGTAGAAAAAGGACTGATTTATTCTGTTCCAATGGATTGTTGATATTCCATAAGGATGGAAAAAAGTTCAGATTATATTTAACATTACCTCAGACAGAAGCATTGGACTCGACTGGTCTCGTCAAGTTTCCAAGTCTGCGACAAGATCAGGTCCAAATGAGGTCAAGACTGAGACCGCTCCACCAAAGCACCTTTATTGTGGGTATTGTCAGGTAGGTTTTAATAACTGAATATATCTCAAATGGATCTTTACCTTCTTTCTCCATTAAATACAAAAATTCTAAAACTGCACCAATACTGAGTTAACACTATAAGACATTGTGAAAGTCATGCATTAAAACAACCCCAAATAGTGTGAGTGCCAGCACTTGGTCATAAATTCTTACAATACTTGTTTAGATCATACTTTTGTACATTAACCTAAAAAAGGGTGGGTCTGTGCCTGTGCTAAACATGAGCGTAAAATCAACATGAGAGAATTAGCACTAATATATAATCCAGCTGCCATCACATAAACGACTTCTGTTTCGAGTTCTACAAAAACGCACATGCTTTGCACACAGTAGCTGTTTATGTCTGCTCTCTTCACCAGCTACACAGAACATGGCAGCACATGACAAGTGGCAGCATGCAAACAAGCGAGTCTCGTTACTCCCATATGACGAGGGAGGATTCACACCAAGCGCCATCTGTTCCGAATTGGGAATTCACTGAAAACCAATTACCAAAGAGAGCTGCTTGGATTTGCAGTATAATTACACAGACATGTTCAATTTGCAGCTGCGATTTTCCATCGTTCTGCACACACAAGACTTCACTTGTTACAAACCACATCTGATAACGTTACACTATTTTCAAAACAACAAACTGGTTCTAGAGTACACATGATGTCCAAGAGTAAACACAAGGAACGGTTTGGCTAACGATCAATTTAGTAGTACCTCAGTTCCCGACCCCCTCGGAACTTGAATTCAGTTCTCAACCCATTTTGACTAGAAAAATTTGTCTGTTTTTGTCGTTTGCTCGGTACTCGGCGCACTTGTTTAGACTTTTGTGAGTCTAGCCGTGGCGACTCTTTAAGGAAAAAACCCGATTCTCGATTCCCAACTCATGATTCATGATTCAGTACACAGTGATTCAGTGATTCATTTTACATCAATAAACTGTATTCTTAGTGCAAATAAGTCTCCATGGATCATAAAAACCCATCCCATCCAACCCAACCTCAATCAATTACTCACAAAATTACATGAGATTTTTCAACACTATTATAAAATAAGCTTTGTGTTAGTGATTTCGGCCAACTGTGGGTTAATGTAAGTGTTTGAAACAATAACTTACTTGTCATTACTTATAGATAAGTATGATACAGTACAGATTGCTCTGCCAAACACTCATTAAACTCGTCAGTTCATGATCCATCTAACTTATGATGGATTTGTTGAACATATCCCCCTCGCAAATCAGGGAGCAGCTGTACAACACAATGCATATACAGTGGGGCAAAAAAGTACACTCAATACTTTGTAACATAACCTTTGTTGGCAATGACAGAGGTCAAACGTTTCCTGTAAGTCTTCACCAGGTTGGCACACACTGTAGCTGGTATTTTGGCCCATTCCTCCATGCAGATCTCCTCTAGAGCAGTGATGTTTTGGGGCTGTTGCTGGGCAACACGGACTTTCAACTCCCTCCACAAATTTTCTGTGAGGTTGAGGTCTGGAGACTGGCTAGGCCACTCCAGGACCTTGAAATGCTTTTTACGGAGCCACTCCTTCGTTGCCCGAGCGGTGTGTTTGGGATCATTGTCATGCTGGAAGACCCAGCCATGTTCCATCTTCAATGCTCTCACTGATGGAAGGAGATTTTGGCTTAAAATCTCACGATACATGGCCCCGTTCATTCTTCCCTTAACACGGATCAGTCGTCCTGTCCCCTCTGCAGAAAAACAGCCCCAAAGCATGAGGTTTTTTGTACAGATAAAGAGGTCAAACAGGTGCCATTAATACAGGTAACCAGTGGCGGACAGAAGAGCTTCTTAAAGAAGAAGTTACAGTTCTGAGAGAGCCAGAAATCTTGATTGTTTGTGGGTGACCAAATACTTATTTTCCACCATGATTTACAATTAAAATCTTTAAAAATCCTACAATGTGATTTCCTGGATTTTTTTTCTCATTTTGTCTCTCATAATTGAAGTGTACCTATGATGAAAATTACAGACCTCTCTCAACTTTCCAAGTAGGAGAACTTGCACAATCAGTGGCTGACTAAATACTTTTTTGCCCCACTGTAATGCCTTACACAATGTGGATTTTCTGGGGGTCTGGAATGAATTAGTTCAATTTACATTATTTTTTATGGGAAAAATTAGCTTGTTGCTCGTCGTTTTCTACCACTGTATTATCTTTTTGACCATGGTCTGACCCACCATTAGGGCCTGTTGCAGGTTCAATTTCAGTGAGAAATTAAATGGGGGATATAGCTCATAAAATGCTATTCATTCAATCACGTTACCATATACTAAGGATGAAGTATATCATCAAACCAATTTAAATATTGCTCAAAGACAACACAAGTAAACACAAAATGCAGTTTGTAAATGAAGGTGTTTATTATTAAGGGAGAAAAAAATCCAAACCTACATTGCCCTGTGTGAAAAAGTGATTGCCCTCCTTGTTAAAACATAACTTAACTATGGTTTATCACACCTGAGTTCACTGTCTCTAGCCACACCCAGGCCTGATTATTGCCACACCTGTTCTCAATCAGGAAATCACTTAAACAGGACCTGCCTGACAAAGTGAAGTACACCAGAAGATCCTTAAAAGCTACACATCATGCCGATATCCAAAGAAATTCAGGAACAATTGAGAAAGAAAGTAACTGAGATCTATCAGTCTGGAAAGGGTTATAAAGCCATTTCTAAAGGTTTAGGACTCCAGCGAACCACAGTGAGAGCCATTATCCACAAATGGCGAAGACATGGAACAGTGATGAACCTTCCCAGGAGGGGCTGGCGTACCAAAATTACCCCAAGAGCGCAGCGACGACTCATCCGAGAGGTCACAAAGGCCCCACAACAACATCCAAAGCCTCACTTGGCTCAGTTAAGGTCAGTGTTCATGCCTCCACCATCAGAAAGAGACTGGGCAAAAATGGCCTGCATGGCAGAGTTCCAAAACGAAAAACACTGCTGAGCAAAAACAACATTAAAGCTCGTCTCAATTTCTCCAGAATAAATCTTGATGATCCTCAAGAGTTTTGGGAAAACATTCTATGGACTGATGAGACAAAAGTTGAACTCTTTGGAAGGTGTGTGTCCCATTACATCTGGTGTAAAAGTAACACAGCATTTCAGATAAAGAACATTATAGCAACAGTGAAATATGGGGGTGGTGGTGTGATGGGGCTGTTTTGCTGCTTCAGGACCTGGAAGACTTGCTGTGATAAATGGAACTATGAATTCTGCTGTCTACAAAAAATCCTGAAGGAGAATGTCCGGTCATCTGTTGGTGACCTCAAGCCGAACTTGGGTTCTGCAGCAGGACAATGATCCAAAACACACCAGCAAGTCCAGCTCTGAATGGCTGAAGAAAAACAAAATGAAGACTTTGGAGTGGCCTAGTCAAAGTCCTGACCTGAATCCTATTGAGATGCTGTGGAATGACCTTAAAAAGGACGTTCATGCTGGAAAACCCTCCAATGTGGCTGAATTACAACAATTCTGCAAAGACGAGTGGCCCAAATTCCTCCACAATGCTGTAAAAGACTCATTGTAAGTTATGGCAAACGCTTGGTTGCAGTTGTTGCTGCTAAGGGTGGCCCAACCAGTTATTAGGTTTAGGGGGCAATCACCTTTTCACACAGGGCAATGTAGGTAGGATTTTTTTTCTCCCTTAAAAATAAACACCTTCATTTAAAAACTGCATTTTGTGTTTACTTATGTTGTCTCTGACTAATATTTAAATTGGTTTGATGTTCTGAAACAGTTAAGTGTGACAAACATGCAAAAAAAAAATAAAGGAATCAGTATACATATTGTTTTAGTGTACAAACTGCAATATACTGAAAACAGAACCTAAAAAAGATATGCCTTTTTTGGCTCAAGTATTTTCGCCCGGTATGACACCTTCAATCCAATGTTTTAATTATTTCTCTGAACCCGTCTCTCTTGACCATCTCTCTCCACTGCTTGCCCTAAGCTACCAAGTGGCCAGCACAAAACCACACTCAGCAAACCTTAGAGGAATCCTTATGCCAAAAAGTGCCTTTTGACAAGAAAAGCAACATGTGGCAAAACATAAGCAATGTTGTCACCAATTCCATCCCGAAAGACACGGCGTCAGTTCAAGAGGTTGAGAGAGATGGGTTCAAACAAATTTTGAATCCTGTAGACCCTAGATAAACACTGCCAAAGTACTGTCTAATTATCATTTTTGACAAAATCCCAGAAAATATAGAGCTGTCATTTTTTGTCAATATTGCACACCCCTAATAGTAATCAATTAACATTACAAAAGAACCTAACTCTCCCATTACCATCATTAATGGTGATCAGGAGGAATGATCAAGCATCACTGAATTTCTGACAATCTCAGCTGGCACAATAACATTTACATTTACATTTACACTATATAATAACTGCTGCAGGACCACAGAGGTCCAACGGCACATGTATTTCACAGAAACCTAAGACATTTACTTGAAGGCCGACCTTTTTATATGCATGCATCATTGCTGAACTGAAATCATCTCAAAAAGATCTGGCACAGAATGGTTTGGTGACCTTGCTGAAAGATTGCAAGAGCAAATCCTTCAACAGAATCCTGCTATTCTTCATACAGTAGAATAGGTCACGAGCTACAGCAGCAGAACACGTTCTTTCTTTCAGGATACAGTCGTGACAGAAAGATTTTCGAAACAAACCCATCTGTCTCATTCATTTTTTATGCCTTTTTATTTTGTTTCCATCAGGCTGTTGCTGCTTAAGGCTTTGTTTTGGCAGAACAGCTTGCACCTTAAATGAGGGTTGTACTTGCACGTTATTGATATGGCACAAAGTTATACCCGTACATTACATTCGCAGAAAATATCAGATGCCTTTAGCCAGAGCAACTCACAAATGAGCCGAGCAGCTGAAGGTTAACACTCTTGCTCAAGGGCCCAACAGTGGCAGCCTGACAGAAACAGGATATGAACAATCGTCTGATTAGAGGTCCAGAGCTTTAACCACTAATCCACCACTGTCCATGCTTTTACCCTCTTGTAGCTCTATAATTGCAGCTTGGTTGCTCCCGCTAGGGGTCATTAATCGCATTTTCGCTGCTTGACCCTGTGAAGGACCTGTACTTGTAGGCTGTATCCAAAACGATCCCTTTTCCTACCATTTCCTACATCCTACAGCCACGTAGTGCACATTGCTCATTCAACAGCTTTGCCGATTCCATCACATAAACGTACTAACACACTCTGCTGAATGAGCCATGATTTAACAGCGTGTACATGCTGCTGCTTCTTATGAAATATATATTTTACAATGGGGCAAAAAAGTATTTAGTCAGCCACTGATTGTGCAAGTTCTCCTACTTAGAAAGATGAGAGAGGTCTGTAATTTTCATCATAGCTACACTTCAACTATGAGAGACAAAATGAGAAAAAAATCCAGGAAATCACAATGTAGGATTTTTAAAGAATTTAATTGTAAATCATGGTGGAAAATAAGTATTTGGTCACCCACATCAGTAACACACTACGCCGAGAGGGACTCAGATCCTGCAGTGCCAGGCGTGTCCCCCTGCTTAAGCCAGTACATGTCCAGGCCCGTCTGAAGTTTGCCAGAGATCATATGGATGATCCAGAAGAGGATTGGGAGAATATCATGTGGTCAAATGAAACCAAAATAGAACTTTTTGGTAAAAACTCAACTCGTCGTGTTTGGAGGAAGAAGAATACTGAGTTGTGCCATACCTATTGTGAAGCATGGTGGTGGAAACATCATGCTTTGGGGCTCTTTTTCGGCGAAGTGGACAGGACGACTGATCCGTGGTAAGGGAAGAGTGAACGGGGCCATGTATCGTGAGATTTGAAGCCAAAGTCTCCTTCCATCAGTGAGAGCATTGAAGATGGAACGTGGCTGGGTCTTCCAGCATGACAATGATCCCAAACACACCGCTCGGGCAACAAAGGAGTGGCTCCGTAAAAAGCATTTCAAGGTCCTGGAGTGGATTAGCCAGTCTCCAGACCTCAACCTCACAGAAAATTTGTGGAGGGAGTTGAAGTTTGGACTGTGGTAGCCTAGCGGTTAAGGTCCTGGACTACAGATCAGAAGATCCAGGGTTCAAATCCCACCTCTGCCATGTTGCCACTGTTGGGTCCTTGAGCAAGACCCTTAACCCACAATTTCTTGGATTGTAAGATTGTCTAAGTTGTAAGTCACTCTGGATAAGAGTGTCTGCTAAATGCTGTAAATGTAAATGTAAGTTCTGTGTTGCCCAGCGACAGCCCCAAAACATCACTGCTCTAGAGGAGATCAGCATGGAGGAATGGGCCACAATACCAGCTACAGTGTGTGCCAACATGGTGAAGACGTTTGACCTCTGTCATTGCCAACAAAGGTTATGTTTTATTGAGAATTGAGTTGAACTTTTGTTATTGACCAAATACTTATTTTCCACCATAATTTACAATTAAATTCTTTAAAAATCCTACACTGTGATTTCTTGGATTTTTCATAGTTGAAGTGTACCAATGATGAAAATTACAGACCTCTGTCATCTTTCTAAGTAGGAGAACTTGCACAATCAGTGGCTGACTAAATACTTTTTTGCCCCACTGTATGTCCCACATTGGCTTTACTATAAAGGGAATAAACTGCCTTTGTTTTTAGCTGTATTTAATCATTATTATTCATTTTAAGCAAACTTCAATGTCGTCTTGATACAGGCATCACAATGGTGAACTAACGAATTCCTTCTGTGCCACCTGAGCTCTGATATGTATAGTTCAGTATCCATCAGCTTCACCTGCTCAGAGTCTGAGTCAATTATTATTAGTTATTATAACTCTCTATAACTTCATGTGATAGGGACATGCTTATCAATCGTACTTTAAACTGAGACAACTGAGAAAAAAAGCACTTGCTTTATAGTTGAAGTCTTCTAATCATCAGTGCTTTGTGTATCATTGTGTTTTTTTGTTCTGAAGAGCAGACATCTGCACTGAGTTGAAAGCTTCAGATGTTGCAGATTTTGAGGCCCACGCTCACGTCTGCCAGGCCGGCCTGTGCAAACAGACCCAATTATTATAGAATGTTTCTGAAGATGCCAGACACACACCTTTTCTGCAGCCACTCAAACGCAGATAGAGACAGGTGGAGATCTGATCCCAGTGCTGCAAGGTCAATGTTCGATATTACCTAATGAAGGGATATTCTACTGCATGACACTATTCTAACAATACTTGTGTTGTTAAACCATGCTATTAGATTTTTTACTTACTACCTGACAATCTCATTGCATGATCACCAACTGCATGGCCTGGTTTCTGGGTGATCAAATGTCCTATCACTTAAGTCACTGATGCAGTTACAGGGATCAGTGGCTCTGGGATGGCATTAAGGTTCATACGGTTGGTTAACCATAGGGTTCTCTATGTGTGTACTTTCCTGTATGTCCCAAAGTACAGCATAGTTGGTGACATACCCATGTATAAGCAACACTGTGCTCTACGTACTTGGTCCATCCCCTTAATTCTGCTCTCTAATGGTCAGGACCCCCACAGGACCAGCACAGATCAGGTTCTATTTGGGTGGTGGATCATTCTCAGCACTGCACTGACACTGATGTGGTGTTGGTGTGTTAGTAATCAGACACAGCAGTGCTGCTGGACTGAAAACAGTCCAACCAAAAAAGTCCAGCCACGAGCATCCTGTAGGCAGCGTCCTGTGAGCACTGATGAAGGATTAGAGGATGACTAAAACAAACTGTGCAACAACAGATGAGCCACTGTCTCTGACTTGAAATCTACAAGGTGGAGCAATATGGTAGCTGTGTCTAATAGAGTGGACAGTGAGTGAACAGTGTTTTAAAACTCCAGCAGCGCTGCTGTGCCTGATCTAATCGTACAAGCAAAACACACACTAACACACCACCACCACACCAGTGTCACTGCAGTGCTGAGAATGAGAAGCCAAAAAGTAGAACTACAAAGTGTAATGACCACTAACACTTAAAACTAAAGAATAAGCAGAATATGAACTGAAAAAATATGGAATCCCTAAGATGTTTGCACAGTACTGTACTTTCTGGCCACATGAGATGCCCTGTTAGTGTTCTCCAACATAGTTGTTATATTCTTTCGTCATCTGTTGACTGTCTTTTTAAATTTAATTTCCAGGAAGAGCTCTAACCATGAAAACACCAGTCCAAAATGAAATGTGCCAACAACGGAAACATGATTTTCTTTTACAACACACAGACAACCAGGTATGTTTTGTTCTGTTACCTGGGGAAGTGATGGTGCCAGGAGGCACTGTGAGAAGAAGGCAAACTGGTGATGGAGGAAGGGGTGTTTGCCTTGGGCGATGTTCTGCTAGAAACTAGAGATGCTAGATAGAGATCTGATATTAGGATCGGATATTAACAAAATCAGCTGGATCAGGTATTAGAAAATTAAGCCAATCTATAGGACCGAACCATTTACTGCAAAACAAATGTTGCAAGGGGTGGTCTTAGCACTGCAAAACACATCATGTAATATTACTGGTTAATAATATATTAACACATTAATAAAATAGAAACATAGTTTAAGATGTTTGACTCCTTTTTTATTATAAATTTGAATGGTGTGCCAAGGTTCTGCACAATTTATTATTTTATACACAAATACAGTTGTGTAGTGACAAATTTAAGTTCAGTTTAATACTGATCAAACACTACTTACCGTATTTTTCGGACCATAAAGCGCACTGGATTATAAGACGCAATATCAACAATTGGCTGCTAACGGGTATATTTTCATACATAAAGCGCACCGGGTTATAAGACCAGGTTATAAGAATGAAACAAAGCTCTAAGTTCCGCCGGAAGCTCAGTTTGGTCTTTACCTGGCGCAGGGCGTCTTCTTGCCTCCTCCACTTCCGTATCATTGATTCGTTAATGTTGAATTCTCTCGCAGCTGCTCTATGACCATGTTGTACTGCGTGACTGATAGCGCTGAGTTTGAAATCCGCTTAGAAAATGAATGAATGAATGCACGTACCCTAATGCTGAAGCACATACCGTATTACTCCGCGATGCTGCGCACTACGGTGGCCGTGAGCTTCGTAACCTACCAAGACTGTGCTAAAACATTTTGACAGATTTATGAGTGCCGTGTACCATCTACAATCGGTTCTAGGTCAGAAGGCTCAACCAGAATTAATTCATACATTAGACGCACCGCATTTAAAGGCGCACTGTCGATTTTTGAGAAAATTAAAGGATTTTAAGTGCGCCTTATGGTCCGAAAAATACGGTAATTCAATAATGGGATCGATATCGGGTATCAACCGATATGCAAAGTTTATGTCTTTATTTGTATTGGGACTGTGGTGGCCTAGCGGTTAAGGTAATGGACTATCAACCAGAAGGTCCAGGGTTCAAATCCCACCTTTGCCAAGCTGCCACTGTTGGACCCTTGAGCCTTAACCCACAGTTGCTGGGATTATGAGATTGTACCAATTGTGAGTCGCTCTAGATAAGAGCGTCTGTTAAATGACTCAATGTATTGGTATCAGAACTGAAAAAGACAGTGAATCCCTACTGGAAACCCTGGGACCAAACGTTTATTCTGAGCATCAGTTTGACATTTCCACCTACATAAACACCGTCGCATACCAGGTGGTCATGTTTTGGCTTATGGTTGTAAGTGGCTGTGCAGTCACTTATTTTCATTTCATCATGATCACCATTTCAGTTTGCTGTCACGTTGAAACTACAAAAATGAACTACAATTACAGCTCTGTGGGTTCTCATTTTGGGCCAGTTCTGATTTCTGCCCCATGTACAAACACGACAAGACTAAACATCCTGGTTTGTGACTTGTGTTGTACTCGACTGTAGTGATGACTGAATCTGTGCCAATACTAACCTTGGGCTTACAGAATGAAAACGAGGTAAACGCTTCTGTTGTATATTTTACATGCTGTGTTTGTGTTATTGAAAAACCTCTGCTGTTCACAGCACTAAAAGCTGACCTGCCTGCTGGCATGGATTCTGATCTGTGCCTTAAAAGCATTAGGATCACGTCTTGTTTATTTGTGCTGACTGTGGTGCGTTGGGGGAAATAAATAAATGGATTAATAATTCAGGATCGTGCAAAAGCGCCTCCAGCAATGTGAAATATCTATCTTTCATTGTCATTGGGAATAGAAACACATATGCCAAAACAAAGTAGGCAGCGGGTTTATAACGCAGGCAGTAAATCATAGGTTTCAGGGGTTTTTTTTCAAAACAATTATTGGTATTGATATTACATTATTATCTCTTCTAAGCAGGGCGCTGACATTTATAGTAAAAACAACAGCCATTCTAATAACAGCACTGCATGTGGCATGGTTAACGTGCTGAGCATGACAGCCATGCCCTGATGTGTATGACAAAAGATCAACAAGCTGCTGGATGATTATAAGCCATTGTTCTGGATCCGATTTTTAGAGGTGTAGCTGCACCGAGTTCCTCTTTGTCTAAGGCAGCTGTGTAACAGCAATTAGCGTTGGGTAATGTTACAATGGCAGGTCCTTTGTGTCGTGGTGCTGGGATTAGTTTGTTAATAACATCTCTGTCAGTGCAGACCATGCAAGCCAGGATGGAGGTCAGAGACAAATGGAAAGTGTAGGAAAGTTTTTCAGCTTGAGTTTAGATTGGGTGATCATTTACGTCTCCTTCATAGTCCAAACAGCAGGTACAAGAAATAAATAATGGGGTAGACAGGGAGGAGGTGACTGATTGGTCAACAGAAAAACTGCAGTGTACAGCTATAAATAATGCAACCGTGACACAGTTCTTTTCTCGTCTTTGCTAGTGAGAAAATGTCAAACCTCAGTACGCTTTGTGTTTAAAACTTAGAGCTTTGGCTGCCTGAAACCATCCCAGACACAAAATATTTGCATTTATTCATTTGGTAGATCTTTTAATCCAAGATTATTTACAAGCAGAGCAGAATCCAATCCATGCTCTGCTCTATGTTGCAGTAATGCCTGTTTTGATGAATATCTGCCTCAAGTTTGCCTTACAACACAGTAGCCTGATGTGACAGTTAATCATCTAACTTGAACATACTTAAGCAATAACAAAGAGGTGTCATTCACACACTACATGCTCCATATGCCCTTATCCAAAGCTTACAACTGATACAATCTTATGGCCCAAGCAATTGTAGGTTAAGGGTCTTGCTCAAGGACCCAACAGTGGTAGCTTGGTAGAGGTGGGATTTGAACCCTGGACCTTTTGGTCAACAGTCCTTAACCACTTATCTTAACCACTAAGCTGCCACAGTTCCACAGTATTAAGCATCACAGTGAACAAAAACAATCTGAATAAATACATTAGCGTTTAACATAAATGTACTACTAATAATATTTATGATAAATAATTCTTCCACACTGCACATGAAAGCCAACAAGCTGCTGAAACCAGGATTTTCCAACCTTCATTGTGTGGGGCTCTGCTTTTAGCTGTTTTGGTGAATCAACAGGTAGTTTTTTTCTCAGCCCATGTCATTATTTTACATTTACATTTACAGCATTTAGCAGACGTCCTTATCCAGAGCGACTTAAAATTGATACAATTGTGGGTTAAGGGTCTTGCTCAAGGACCCAACAGTGGCAGCTTGGCAGAGGTGGGACGTGAACCCTGGACCTTCTGGTCCAGAGTCCAGTACCCTAACCGCTAGGCTACCACAGTCCCCAACAAGTTACTCTTACCAAACCACCCAGGCTTTACATTTACATCATTTAGCACACAGAGTGACTTACAAATTGATACGTTCTTACAGTCCAAGCAATTGTGGGTTAAGGGTCTTGCTCAAGGACCCAACAGTGGTAACCTGACAGAGCTGGGTTTTGAACCCTGGACGTTCTGGTCCATAGTCCAGTACCTTAACCACTAGACCACCACAGTCCCATTTTACAATCTCCCCCTCATTTCTTCATTTTTCTAAATTTCATATGGCTATTTTTCATCATCTCATTTTTTTCTATATATTTTATTATAGCATTTTTTCACTGTTAATCCAGAGCTTAAATCAAAACTGAGCTTAAAAATTCATATTTGTAACGTCCTGCAAACTAACTGTCTAACCTGTTTAAATATCTGGCTCATTAGTCCAGACTTTTCAGTTGTTGTGAGGTGGACAAGGGGCAGAGACGTGCAGTCAGTAGAGGCAGGTCTCAGGCAGTGCCTCACCTGTTATATTCCAATAGAAATAAATGCAATGAAATGTGAAGTTATTTTTAAATCAAAGCTTTTTCTCTCTGATCTGTGTTATAAATGCCATTTCTCCAATATTGTCATTGTTTTTATTGTTCGGCTGTAATTCCCGGTAAGACACAATGAAGCAGCTGAGAGGTCTGTCTCACCTCGGCTTGGGCAACCCCATTAAAACTGAACTGAGTGCGGCGAATAAGCACACGTCTGTGACTATTTATGTGAAAATCACCAATATGCTGTTTGTAGACCTCTTCTTTGGATGTCATTGCCTTCCATAGTCTGGGTAATTTCTTTCATATACGTGTAAAAGATATTTATGCTTGTTGCTTTTGATAAAACTGGAGTGAAAAAGTACCATGAGAGGCAGCCATTATATCTGCCACAATAATTAGGCCGTGCGAGAGCCCAAGTATGGATGACGTTCCCATTGTTGAATGAGTGAACATCTGAACTTTATGGACAACAAGGGCTGTCGGTTTCACAGATGCAAGTCAGAGCCATTCGAAAATATAACAGGTTCTTCCTTGGTCCATCCCACATCTTTCCACCAAGTGATTATGAAAATTGGGCTTAGATTCTATACACAGACCAAAATGGGGGGAACAAAATGTAACCAAATAGGTTATGCATGTGTTAAGAATGTGATATTAAATAGGAAAAAACAACACTGCTTAATCAAACCAAATTATTGAGAATTTAATAAGTTAATGTCTTTGATGTTCACATGTGTAAATCTGGCTCTGTATGTCTATCGCCCCACCCACCCTTGACCTCACAGCACATAACTGACAAAGGGTGTGCATATATTGACGGTTTTACAATGCCAGTCGGGAACCATCAGCTTTATAATATTCCACAGGTCACTTTGCTGTTGCAAGGTGAAAAGCAATGCATTGAATTTTGTGAAATTTGGTTTTAGGCAACCATTTAAGGCACTTTTGAATTCATCCAGTCCCCATAAATACAATGCAATGTGTGGGGAAAATGATTTAAATATTCGATAAACTTTGAATGAAAACAAACAATAGAAAATAATAAAATGTTGCTTAAAGCCCAGCTAAATCAGACTAGACAGTTTGGTGAACACTGTAGGTGTGGCCTAATATTCTAATGAGCAAGGCTGATTAGTGGGCACTAATACTCAATCACTATCTCAGCACAGCACGGACCTGGGTTCAAGTCCCGGCGGTGCATTCGGCTGGGTCAGGCTTCACATACAGACATCTGAGGGAGCATAGGCTGCTTGGGGGATCATCCTGGCCTAATAGTGACCTCAACCTAGCCATAAGTCTGAGCCCCCATGACTCAGTGTTTCTGAGGGAATAAAATGGTTTATTAACAAGACTCCCAGCCTGCTGCACCATTCCAGCATCTGTACACAGCACATGTATAAATAATAAGGATAATGCAACCATACATGTACCAGCCAACTAAATTATGGAATTACAACCTCAGGCTATGTTTGCCAGATTAGTTTTGCTCACTTGGCAGCTTGGACTCAAAAGCAACTCTTATAATTTTGGACGGACCCCGCAACATGCCTTTCGATTGGTGCAAGCAACAAACAAGATTAGGAGTTTCTTCCACATTGATAGAGGAAGGTTCTGATGAAGGTCATGGAGACATCGGAAAGACACCAACTACTTAGACGTTAAGTATTCACACAGTGTGCTAACAGCACATTCATCTAACAAGAATCATGGATTTTTGTTCGCCTGGGACTTAAAGCACCAGTATGACTAAATATTTAAGGATTTGAAGACCTCTGTGGCAGAAGATTGTTCCTGCATGGAACTCGCACCCTATCTTTAACATCAGCACACCGCTTTTCCTCCCAGATTAATCTGATGGCTGTTAGTGGCAAGTTAATGCACGTTCAAGGAGCCTTCAATTATTCAGGACTTGATAAATGAACAGGCTTCTGAGAATGTAATTTTCTGCCGACCTGCTTTTATTCGCCTCTGTATTCCAGGAACGTCATGAAAAAAACAGTGCACTAGCTCAGTGGTTTAAGCTCTAAAATACTTAGCAGAAGTAGTTTTGTTGGGTACCAAAATTATGACTTCGATACAATACCTGCCTGAAATATTGTATCCCAATACTGACACAAACGATACCACTCTGAAAACCTAAACATCAGGAAAAGTCATGGAATGATAGATGAAAGAACAGGAAATTTTAAATTCTTTGTTTCTGATTAGCAATAAAAAATAACAGAAAGAAATTAACAGACTAGGCACACTTTCAACATTAATAATTTGATTATTGAGAATAATTTGATGAGAAAGGTCCCATTGTTATTAAGGCTTTGACACAGTGAGCAGTAATGTGTCCTCTGTATCCTTGACTTTATGGCATTTCTTTGACAGGTTAGTAAACTGTGTATTTGTAGCCGGATCTCACTGGATAAAAAGTTTCTAAATGAATGTATTTTCTAGCAATCGTTGACAAAAATGTACATACCGCAATTACCACTGCCAGTGCTGCTGAGTCTCCTGAGTTGAATAAATATGATTGATTATATTTATAATTTGTATTGATGATCTACTTGTGAACGCCTGATTTTTAGCAGTTTGGAAGATATTTAGGGTTTAGTGGTCACTGCAATGCTGCTGGAGTTTTTAGACACCATTCACTGAATGTCTACTTTATTAGAGAAATCCACCGTATTGCTCCACCTCATCTGCTGTTGCACAGTTTGTGTTAGTCATCCTGTAATCCATAGTCAGTGCTCACAGGACGCTGGTGGCTGGACATTTTAGGTTGGACTATTTTCAGTCCAGCGGTGATGCTGAGGTGGTTTAAAACTCCAGCAGCACTGCTGTGTCTGATCCACTATCATACCACCACCACATCAGTGTCAGTGCAGTTGAATGATCCACCACCCAAATAGTACCTGATCTATGGGGGTCCTGACCTTTCGAGAACAGAGCAAAGGGCACACACACGGTATGTCAAGAAACAGATGGACTACAGTCTGTAATTGTAGAACTACAAAGTGCAGTGACCACTAAAACTTAAAGAATAAGCAGAATATAAACTTATATATATAGAGTGCCTACACTTATGCATAGTATTGTACGTTACCTATTTCTAACGCAAACGTTTCAAAGAGACAGAAGGGCAAAGAACAGGCACAAGAATGCTGTATTTTCAATTCCCACAAAGTGGTTTTCACAAACACTCTTCCCATTAGACCAACTATCCTATATATTTTAATGAATTTAATTTAACTAGGGTTGGAATAGCCTAAAGCTAACCTCAAATTTGTGAACAACACTTTTACGAGAGAAAGGAAAACCGCAGACGTTCAAGAAAAGACAAACTGGACTAACAGCAGATACTGTTTAAAAACAGCTTATAGGTATTGAGTATACATAGATGTTACTTTTTTCCACCAGGAAACTAATATATACCAGATTATATATCAAATTTACTGCCTACATCTGTGCTGTCACAACATCACCATAGGTAAACCAATCACAATGTCACTGCAGACCTCTATAAAGCCTGAAGAGTAACTGAAAAGTTCTCATGTAGAAACCTTTTTTGTTCAATGAACTTAATTTTGAAATGTAACATCCTTACAGTAAGTGTCAATTTGTGGACTAACATTAATGTCAACAATGTTTTTAATGCTGTAA
Source organism: Ancistrus triradiatus (assembly GCA_025084515.1). NCBI lineage: Eukaryota > Metazoa > Chordata > Actinopteri > Siluriformes > Loricariidae > Ancistrus > Ancistrus triradiatus. Next base: position 1,391,716 of record JAJAGP010000003.1, on the reverse strand, counting down.
TTGATCGTGTAAGGCATCATTACTTATGGACTGTGTCCGAAATGGTCCTCTAATCACTATTACCTACATTAGGGCAAAAAAGTATTTAGTCAGCCACTGATTGTGCAAGTTCTCCTGCTTAGAAAGATGAGAGAGGTCTGTAATTTTCATCATAGCTACACTTCAACTATGAGAGACAAAATGAAAAAAAAAATCCAGGAAATCACATTGTAGGATTTTTAAAGAATTTAATTGTAAATCATGGTGGAAAATAAGTATTTGGTCATCCACAAACAAGCAAGATTGCTGGCTCTCACAGACCTGTAACAACTTCTTAAAGATGCTCTTCTGTCCTCCACTCGTTATCTGTATTAATGGTACCTGTTTGACCTCGTTATCTGTATAAAAGACACCTGTCCACAGCCTCAAACAGTCAGACTCCGAACTCAACCATGGCCAAGACCAAAGAGCTGTCGAAGGACACCAGGAAGAAAATTGTAGACCTGCACCAGGCTGGGAAGAGTGAATCTACAATAGGCAAGCAGGTTGGTGTGAATAAATCAACTGTGGGAGCAATTGTAACAAAATGGAAGACACACAAGACCATTGATAATCTCCCTCGATCTGGGGCTCCACACAAGATCTCATCCCGTGGGGTCAAAATGATCATGACGGGTGAGCAAAAATCCCAGAACTACACGGAGGGACCTGATGAAATGACCTGCAGAGAGCTGGGACCAAAGTACAAAGCTACTATCAGTAAACACACTACGCCGAGAGGGACTCAGATCCTGCAGTGCCAGGCGTTTCCCCCTGCTTCAGCCAGTACGTGTCCAGGCCAGTCGAAACTTTGCCAGAGAGCATATGGATGATCCCAGAAGAGGATTGCTTTTCCCTCGTACTGCGCTAACGGCCAGTATCAGCTACGTCTCTCCAGCTTCGGCTCTTGGCCAGTCTGGATTCTTTTTCATTGCGACGGTTGCAGACGAGTGCACTCCTGCTACCGTGGACCTCTTCGCTGCCACCAATCGCCCCCCAATTGAAAAGGATAGCTGCGATGATTGGGAGGAATATCATGTGATCCAGATGAAACCAAAATAGAACTTTTTGGTAAAAACTCAACTGGTCGTGTTTTGAATGCCCTGAGTTGCATCCCAAGAACACATTTACATTTACATTTTACAGGCATTTAGGCAGACGCCCTTATTCCAGAGCGACTTACAATTGGTACAGTCTTACAACCCAGCAATTGTGGGTTAAGGGTCCTTGCTCTCAAGGACCCCCACAGTGGCAGCTTGGCAGAGGTGGGATTTGAACCCTGGACCTTCTGGTCCATAGTCCAGCACCTTATCCGCTAGTCTACCACAGTCTCCATACAACACCATACCTACTGTGAAGCATGGGGGTGGAAACATTCATGTTTTGGGGCTGTTTTTTCTCAAAAGGGGACATGGACGACTGATCCGTGTTAAGGGAAGAATGAACGAGGCCATGTATCGTGAGATTTTAAGCCAAAACCTCTTTCCGTCAGTGAGCATCTTCCAGCATTACATCTTCCAGTGAGCGTCTTCCAGCATGACAATGGATCCCAAAACCACTGCTCAGGTAATGAAGGAGTTGGCTCTGTAAAAAGCATTTCCTGGAGTGGCCTAGCCAGTCTCCAGACCTCAACCCCACAGAAAATTTGTGGAGGGAGTTGAAAGTCTGTGTTGCCCAGCGACAGCCCCCAAAACATCACTGCTCTAGAGGAGAAATCTGCATGGAGGAATGGGCCAAAATACCAGCTACAGTGTGTGCCAACCTGGTGAAGACTTACCGGAGGAAACGTTTGACCTCTGTCCATTGCCAACAAAGGTTATGTTACAAAGTTATTGAATTGAACATTTGTTTATTGACCAAATCTTATTTTTCCACCACAATTTTTACAATTAAATTATTTAAAATCTTACAATGTGATTTCCTGGATTTTTTTTCTCATTTTGTCTCTCATAGTTGAAGTGTAGCTATGATGTAAATTACAGACCCTCTCTCATCTTTCTCAAGTAGGAAAACTTGCACAATCTGTCACGCCCCCTTCCAGCCTTGCCTATTGCCTCCAGAAGCACGCAACCTGCCTCGCTCCTATCACCCACATAACTGATCCACCTGCACACCTGTTCTCACGTCCCGGACTTCCCTACATAAACACCACTCCCCACACACCACCGCTACACTACAAGGTATCCACCTCGTTACAAATAGCTCCTGCAAACCCCATTGCAGGGCCAAACCCTATTCTGCTAAATAAAGCATCTATCGATTGAACCTCACTGCCTGCGTCTGTCTCCCGTCCACACTCGGCGTTACAGTTAGTGTAGCCTACATGGAGACAGCAGCTAGTGGGCCCGACCTCACCTCGACCGCAGCTCGCCGAACTCCGCTCTCAGCTCCAGGAAGTGGCTCGGGCGGTCTCGTTGTTGGCGGACAACCAGCGGTCGCTTAACGCGCTGGTCCCATCGGTCAGCGACCTCACCCAACGTGTGTCCCAGCTGACGCCGTCCGCCATGGCACCGCCAGCCTCAGTTCCGCTCCCTCCTAGCCCGCCTAGGGCTCCTCACACGGCGTACAGGATCGCTCTTCCAGGGACGTATGGCGGAGACCCGGAACGCTGCGAGGGCTTTCTCGTCCAATGCGGTCTCTACTTCGTCCACTCTCCCCCGGAATCCGACACGGCTCGCATCGCCCTGTTGATCTCCCTCCTCTCCGGTCGAGCCCTGGACTGGGCCACAGCCGTCTGGAACCAACAAGGGGAAGAGACCCGTGATTACGATCGCTTCGTCACCGCTTTTTGGGCTGTGTTTCAACATCCCCGTGAGGGAAGATCCACAGGAGAGGTCCTTCTCACTCTACGCCAGGGACGCCGCTCTGCTGCCGACTACGCGCTTCACTTCCGCACCCTGGCGGCTCAAAGCGGTTGGAACACTCCTGCTCTACTCTCCGCTTTCTACCAAGGCCTGCGCCCCGAACTCAGGACAGAACTGGCCGGGCGTGACCTCGATCTCTCTCTGGAGGACTTGATCACCCTCACTATTCGCCTAGACCAGCTTCTCACTCCTCGATCAACCTCCGCTCCTCGCCCCGCTCCCCGGGTTGCTCCCTCTGACTCCCGTAATCCCTCGCCTCCGGCGGAACCCATGGAGCTTGCTCGCACCCACCTGTCGTCCGAGGAACGCCGGCGCCGCTTCGAGCAGGGCCTTTGCTGCTACTGCGGCTCGGATCGCTATCTCCGTCCCGCCTGTGACCTCGCTCCATCCACGGGATCAACCCACACGCGTGCCAGGGATCCGGCACGCACACCTCGGGTGAGTCGATCCCCTCTCGATACCTCATTCACCCTGCCGGTTCTCTTGCGGCTCGCTCACACAGACGTTTCTCTCATAGCTCTGATCGACTCTGGTGCCCAGGGGAACTTCATCTCCGACCACCTCGTCTCCAAGTGGAAGATCCTCTCCCGGAACTTCTCTCCCGGTTGAACGCCGGATTACAGCGGCTGACGGACGTCCGCTCGGACAGGGACTGATCACCCGCGCTACCGCTCCTCTCTGCCTGCTCACCAGCGCCACCCACCAGGAGTCCATCGCTCTGCTGCCCGTGTGTTCCCTCGCCTACCCCGTCATCCTGGGACTCCCTTGGCTCCGCCGTCACGACCCTCTCATCTCGTGGTCTGCCCGGGAACTCGTCCGCTGGTCACCATGGTGCCAAGACCACTGTCTGCTCCGTCCTGCCCTTCAGCTCAACACTCTCCTGGGGCCCGCAACTCTCCCAGATAACGTGCCCAACGACTACAGGGACCTGGCTTTGATCTTCGCATCAGGTACGCCTCCTCCTCTTCCTCCGCATCGCCCGTACGACTGTGCTATTGACCTCATTCCGGACGCACCGCTGTATCCTCTCTCGGCGGCCGAAGAACAAGCAATGTCGGATTACATCTCTGAATACCTTGACCTCGGCTTCATCCGTCCATCCACCTCCCCCGTCTCGGCGAGATTCTTCTTTGTGCCCAAGTGGGACGGCGGCCTCAGGCCCTGTATTGACTACCGTGGACTCAACCAAATCACCCGCAGGTATGCCTACCCGCTTTCACTGGTGCCCTCATCACTTGAACAACTCCGCACGGCGCACTGGTACACCAAGCTGGACCTCAGGAATGCCTACAACCTGGTCCGTGTCAGAGAGGGCGATGAGTGGAAGACGGCTTTCAGCACCAGCACCGGGCACTATGAGTATCTGGTGATGCCCTTCGGCCTGGCAAACGCTCCGTCATTCTTCCAGGCGTTCATGAACGACGTGCTTCGGGACATGTTGGGCAGGTTTGTTGTCGTCTACCTGGATGACATATTGGTATACTCACCGGATTACGCCACTCACGTTTCCCACGTCCGCCAGGTACTCAGCAGGCTCCAACACCACCACCTTCGCGTGAAGGCAGAGAAGTGTGAGTTCCATTCTCAGACTGTGCGTTACCTGGGCTATGTTATTTCCCCGGACGGGGTCGCCATGGACGGTTCCAAGCTCTCCGCAGTCCTCTCCTGGCCCGCGCCAACCACCGTCAAGCAGTTACAGCGATTCTTGGGCTTCGCGAATTTCTATCGCCGCTTTGTCAGACACTTCAGCTGCAAAGTGGCACCCCTCACCGCACTTCTGCGAGGCAAACCCCGCTCACTCCGTTGGTCTCAGGACGCCGACCAAGCCTTCAATGCGCTCAAAGCAGCCTTTACCAGCGCTCCCGTTCTCGGACATCCCGACCCAGAGCGCCCTTTCGTCCTGGAAGTTGACGCCTCATCCATAGGGCTTGGTGCCGTTCTCTCCCAGCGTCTCGGGGATCCACCCAAGCTGCGGCCCGTCGCCTTTTTCTCACGTACGCTCACTCCCGCTGAACGCAACTACGACGTGGGGGACCGCGAACTGCTAGCCATCAAGCTGGCCCTGGAAGAATGGAGGCACTGGCTCGATGGCTCCCGGCACCCCTTCACCATCCTAACAGATCACAAGAATCTGGAATACCTCCGTTCTGCCAAGCGCCTCAACACTCGCCAGGTCCGTTGGTCCCTCTTCTTCTCCCGCTTCGAGTTCTCTATCACCTACCATCCGGGATCAAAGAATGTCAAGGCGGATGCCCTGTCTCGCAGCCTCGATCTCGAGCCCCTCACCCTGGACACACCCAAGAGCATCCTCCCGGCCTCTTGCGCCATCGGTGCCATCACCTGGGATTTCGAGCGCGAGCTGGATGACAGGCTCTCCCAAGTGCGCGTTCTACCCAAGTGTCCGCCAGGCAAGAGGTTCGTGCCCTCCGACCTCCGTAGCCGTCTCCTCGCCTGGGCCCATCTCTCTCTGTGTTCTGGTCACCCCGGAGAAACACGTACCCATCAGCTTCTGGCGATGCGCTACTGGTGGGACAGCATGCGCAAAGACGTACACGACTACGTCGCATCATGCAGCGTCTGCGCGCAGGCAAAGACCCCTCGCACTCTTCCCGCGGGCCTGCTGCATCCGTTGCCCATGCCAGAACGGCCCTGGTCACACATAGCACTCGACTTCGTCACGGATCTCCCTCTCTCACGCGAATTCACCACCATCCTCTCCGTGGTCGACCGCTTTTCCCGCGCTGTGCGCTTCATCCCTCTGCCGAAAATCCCCTCTGCACTGCAAACAGCGGAGCTGCTGTTCGAGCACGTCTTCCGCGTCTTCGGCATCCCGGAGAACATCCTTTCTGACCGCGGACCTCAGTTCTCCTCCGCGGTGTGGCGGGCGTTCGTGACAAAGCTGGGTGCCTCCGTCAGCCTCTCCTCCGGGTACCACCCGCAGAGCAATGGACAATGCGAACGAATCAATCAGGAGTTGAAGAAATTCCTCCGATGTTACTGCCTCCACAATCCGCACGACTGGGCCCAGTTTCTCCCATGGGCCGAGATAGCCCAGAACTCTCTGTGCCACTCCACGCCGTTCCAGTGCGTTCTTGGTTTCCAGCCTCCTTTCGTGCCCTGGGATTCCTCGCCCTCTGACTCCCCGGTCGTCGACGACTGGTTTGAACGCAGTGATGACATCTGGGGCCAGGTCCATCAACGTGTCGAAAAAGCCATCCGCCGGTACAAGAAGCACGCCGACCGGCGTCGCCGCGCTGCTCCCACCTTCCAACCAGGAGACCGTGTCTGGCTGTCGGTCCGGGGACTGCGCCAACCACAGGGAAGTACCCCTTTATCTCCCCGTTTTCTGGGACCTTATAAAGTCATTCGTCAGATCAATGAAGTCACCTATCGTTTGCAATTGCCTGGCCACTCACGCATCTCTCCTACCTTCCATGTCGCGCATCTGAAGCCCTGGGTCCCCGGTCCGTTGGCGGACTCCTCACCGGCTGACCAACCTCCGCCGGCTGATCTGTTGGAGGCTTCCACGTACACGGTTCGCCGCCTCCTGGACTCTCGCCGGCGCGGGGCACGTCTTCAATATCTGGTGGAGTGGGAGGGCTACGACCCTGAGGAAAACTGCTGGGTGGACGCAAAGGACGTCCTGGACCCCCTTCTCACCCAGGACTTCCACGCTGCGCATCCTGACCGACCGGCGCCCAGACCGCACGGTCGCCCACGCATGTCCTCAGCTCCCCTCCGGTCCTCCGGCTCCCGCCGCGCCCCCGCCGGTACGAGCCCTTCGAGGGGGGGTACTGTCACGCCCCCTTCCAGCCTTGCCTCCAGAGCACGCAACCTGCCTCGCTCCTCATCACCCACATACTGATCACCTGCACCTGTTCTCACGTCCCGGACTTCCCTACATAAACACCACTCACCCACACACCACCGCTACACTACAAGGTATCCACCTCGTACAAATAGCTCCTGCAAACCCCATTGCAGCCAAACCCTATCTGCTAAATAAAGCATCTATCGATTGAACCTCACTGCCTGCGTCTGTCTCCCGTCCACACTCGGCGTTACACAATCAGTGGCTGACTAAATACTTTTTTGCCCCATTGTACATTCTACATACTATATATAGCAGTATTAGTCTATACATAATAGAACTGAAAACAATTTGTTACACTTCTCCATACGGCTTTGCTCATCACTGTATGACAGCAGTTTCACAAACACAACATGAATGCTACATGTTATAACAGTTTGCCCGTGCTGTTTCTAATAAAAATAGCTAATTAAATGAAAATTGTGGAGTTTTTTGTGTGTTTATTAGTTTTACGAAACAATAAAAGCGTTCTCTTGAAGCAGGTAGGCTACTATTTCACCACTCTCAAATGTGAGCAAGTGGATATACAATTCATTGAGATTAAGGTAATAAAATTGGTGCTATTAATGCAGTTAAATATTTTGAATCCTTTGACAGCACTAGTCCAGTCCAGTTACTTCAGAGATCTGCACAAATGCCCCACATGGTTCAGCAGGGCTCAACTTTATGCAAATGAGACCCACCGCTGCATTACACTAAGCCAATTGGACAAGAACGGTCAATATTTGTCACTCCTGACATGTTTCTGTGAGTGAGAATATTTTAATTCATCACAGAAAAAGACCTTGGTTTTGCATGGTGGCACTGTCATGGGAAAAGGGCCTTACCCAATTTTCTGCCAAAACATTGGAATTCTAGAGTTCCCCAATTTCTGTTGAATGCCGGATTAGCATCCGCTCCCTACTGTATATGTCCCTTGTTTTTTAAACATGTAATACCTCAATTTTTAATCAAATAAAACTCACCACCCTTTGAATATGTAACAGATCTGGACATCTGGAGAATTGTGAAATCGGACAGATTGAGATGACGGACAAACAAAGACATACAATGACACCTAAACAGGATACACAAAATGCTATGCATGTGACAGTGAAAAGCTGGTGTAGGTGTGATTGGACTTCACCATCTGGGAATGCGTGTGTGTTCATGTGTGGATGGGAGGGATAGAAGGATCTGACATTTCTTTTACCTTGTGAGGGCATTTGCCAGTCCCTACAAGGATTTTTTTTAAACACAAACTGCAACTTTGAGTAACACCCCATAAAAATGTATATATTTAGGTTACTGAGGTTAAGGTTAGTTGTATAATTACACAGATACAGACATATTATATTCTCAGTGGAAAGTCCTGGCAATGACAGAAAGACAAAAGCATGTGTGTGTGTCAGGAAATCAAGAAAAGACTGCTCAAAAAGAGAGTAGTTTTCTGTCCCACCTGTTAAAATTCATCTACTACAAAAGCCATTTGAAGCAAAGTCTCTTTTTTCTAGATCAGTGTTCATACTCTATAGCTGCATTGTGCAAAATGTATTTGGCTCTTTTGTGTATTTTGAAGAAAGTCACTTTAAAAATGGCTAGAAAATCAATAAAAGTCTACGACTGACACCTCTAGGAGGTATGAACTACTGGAACCTGACTTCAGTGGTGCACTCTGCATTGCTCGAGAAATGACAGCAAAGTGGTTACAAATATAACAAATGATAACACACTCAAACGATTGTGCAATTAAAATCAAAATCAAATCACTTTCTTTCAAGCGTGAGGCTTCCTTATTACTCCCAAGTGAGGTTAATTTCGGTTTAAATATTGTTTGTTTTCTGTCAAAAGTTGAACAAGACAAATGTACTGTAGAACATTACATAGCTATACTTCAATTAAATAAAATAGGTATACAGTATACACACTGTTTAATCACTTTATCATGACCACCACCTTGTTTCTACCATTTCAATCAGTTTCTCAGTCTGCGCATGCTCGCGGCCTAACCAACATGGTTGCCAGGTTCACTTATTCTTAAGACTTGGCTTTATTTGGGCTCTTTTTCCATTGACTGTAGTGCTTTTTTATGGTGGGATCTGGCAACCCCGGAATTAAAGTGCAGACAGCTATCGAACACTTATTATTTAATATTAGAGTTTGACGTTTACGTCACATATTTCTGTGAGATTATTGGCTTATCTGCTTAATCCTTTAAAGGGTCATGGGAGAGCTGGTGCCTTGCCGGTGGCACAGGGCATAAGGCAGGAGCAACCCTAGACAGGGCGCCAATCCATCACAGGGCACATACACTCACACACTCATATCCACACTCACACACTAGGGTGTTTTTGATTTTAGCGAAATCAAAAAAAAAAAAGTACTGTGGGAGGAAACCGGAGGACCTGGAGTAAACCCACGTGAACACAGGGAGAACATGCAGACTCCACACAGAAAGGACCCAGACCACTCCACCTGGGATTGAACCCAGGACCTGCTCACTGTGAGGCAACAGTGGTACCCACTGAACCACAGACACTATCTTGCACATCCCTTATACGTCTGGTTAGTATAGTAGGGTGACCCTTAAAGTTCTTCTCCTTCTCTTTTCACTTTCTGTAAGTCTCTCCATCTCACTGTCCTACCTTCAATCTCTCTTAAGAGATTAAGTGCAGGTCCTAATTAACAACCAACACAACTCATTATTCAGTTGGTCAGGTGTAAGCGCAGAACCTACTTAAACCATGCAGCACGACCTTCTCAGAACAACTCATCGTGCCCGAGCATTCTGCCTAAGATCTCAGACCTTCCTCTCATTCTCATTCTCATTCTCACCTTGTGCTGCAGTTCCTCTGGGCTCTGCCCTTGTTTTTCACATCCTAATATCGCCCAGCTTTATTCGCCGCTTCGGTTTTGCCTCTTTCTGTATCGGTATTGATTGGGCTCTCTCGGATGGCAGAGAGGCACTGAGTGTACAGCTATATACAGCGAGAGGCAGAGGAGGGGGAAAGAAACAGAGACGCAATTCTTTTACAACAATACCTGCAGAGAGAAAGAGTGGGGGAGGAAGAGAGAAAAAAGCGAAAGAGAAAAGGAAGCAGCAGGAACTGGAATACATATATCTATTTTTACTTTCACACAATGCAGGGTTTTTCTCTCTCTATGCTCCTTCTTCGACCACATATCCTATGTTTAATTAATAGAAAAATTGTATTTGACAGTGATTGATTTCATCTCGGCCGGATTCCTCCGTGCCAATCCTGCTCTTCATCTTCCTTATAGTATTAGCAGATTGTAACCTTCAGCTATGTCCTCAAGGGCTTCACCTTTCCTGCTAAGCCTTTATTTAGACCTTAACAGACCTGATGCACACTGTGTATCTGAATATCAATATTTGTTGATCAAATAATCCAATATTAATCTTTTGTTTAAACTGATATTTAATGGTTTTTTGTGTGTATTCTGTACACACTATGATCAGATGTCCTTTCTCTTGTGCAATCTGTAAATAAGCTATCTAACTAGACAGCTAACCTTTTTGATATTCACTCTACTGAGTCTGCATTAGTTGAGTTATTTATATTTTCGGCTTATTATCTGAATTGGTGACAAGGGAAGAAAAAATATATATAAATTCACTGATCACTATATTAGGTACGCCTCCTTGTTGCTTCACTCATTGTGCATTTTATCAGTTTCACTTACCATATAATATCACTTTGTAGTTCTACAATTACAGACTGTAGTCCATCTGTTTCTCTACATACATTGTTCGTCTCCTGTACTCTGTTCTCTAATGGTCAGGACCCCCACAGATTGGCTACTGTTTGGGTGGTGGATCATTCTCAGCACTGCACTGACACTGATGTGGTGGTGTGTGTCGTGCTGGTATGAGTGGATCAGACCCAGCAGTGCTGCTGGAGTGTTTAAACACCTCAGTGGCACTGCTGGACTGAACATAATCCACTGACCAAAAATGTCCAGCCACCAGCATCCCGTAAACAGAATCCTATGAGGATTAAAAGACGAAGGATTAAAAGATGACTAACACAGACTGTGCAACAGCAGATGAGCTGCTGTCTTGGACTTTACATCTACAAGGTGGAGCAATACGCTAGATGTTGTCTAATAGAGCGCACAGTAAGTGAACACAGTGATTATAAACTCCAGCAGCACTGCTGTGTCTGATCCACTCAAACCACCACATCAGTGTCACTGCAGTACTGAGAATGATCCACCACCCTGTGGGGGACCTGACCATTAGAGAACAGAGTCAAAGGGACGAACAAAGAATGTAGAGAAACAGATGGACTACAGTCTGTAATTGTAGAACTACAAAGTGCTTCTATATGGGAAGTGGAACTGATCAAATGGACAGTCAGTGTAGAAACAAGGTGTATAAAGTGATTGGCGAGTGTATGTTTGTCCACAAAACTATTCTCAATGCTGCTTTTATTACATCAATTACTAACAGGGCTTTTGTTGGATGGTATTTCAGGCTGAAGGCTATTTGTGCCAGCATTAGGTAATATCTACTAAAATAGTACGAAGTTCTTATGTACGTTGCTCTGGATAATGGCTTCTGCTAAATGCTGTAAAAGTAAATGTGGGAAGAAAGATGACTGTATGAAGAATTATAAGCAGATGAATATTGAAGACTAGAGATGAGTCCGATCCAATCCCATATCGGTATCAGGTCCGATATTGACGTCATTCACTCATCGGATATCGTACATGCAGGGCCAATCCACTTACCGATCCATATTCCATTCCACATCTTACCATGAGCATGCAGCAACTTCCGTCTGCTACTGAGTGAACAAATAGTATGAGCTGTTGTGTGGAGATTTTTTAGTCTTTTTAGTCCAAAAAGCTCTACTGGAGAACCTACAAGCACTCGACCACTTACACACAGAGACATAACCAGATGCTCACTGACACAGAGCACAGCCAAACAGACATATCTCTATAGAATCTATAGACCTGTTTTATGACCACATATATAAACGAAGTCCTTTTAGAGCATAACTCAGCAAGGCAATCAAACATGAGCAAAACCCAGACAAATAGTGTCAGCAAATCGCGAACACTCAAGAGACCTCGCAGAGACACACTGTCTCCCTGCCAGTTTAATGAGGAAGTTTTACCAGCAAGCAAGAGTGCATTTGGGTTTCAAAGCAACCGTGAGAAAGGTCAGCATCATTGTAATGCAATACTCTTTTTGCTGCACTGAGTGTTTAACAGCAGGAATACATGAAACTTCTTCTAACTTCTACAATACATGCAGAAAATTTGTAAAGGGAAAATGCCAGGATAAAGTAGTATTAGTTTTAACATTATTTGTCCTGTTATGAGAGTACAAACCAGCCTCCCACTTCTGCATACTGTTTGCTTAAACCTTTCCGTGAGGCCAGATGTGAACTTCTCCATCACCACACTCGGGTGCTCGTCCTGGATCAAATCCTCTGCCCACCTCCTAGCTTCAACAGTAAGCCTGGCCGACACGGAACACACTCTCTCTCTCGTCAGGCTTTGGCTCCGGGGCAAACAGAAAATAATTTTTGCACTGAAAGATGAAGGCCTCGGGCAAATGAATGTGTCCATCATATGGGTCAGGAGGGGTAATGGAATTTTTACAGGGACATCCAGTGACTTATGCTGAAGCATAACGAGTACGAGAGAACATGGATTACTGGGTTGAGAAGTAGGTTTCGGCAGCTGTGAGGCACTTGGCCTTTCATGCATAGGATGTGGGCTCGGGAGCTTTGAACATCTACGCGTTCCACGCTCATGTGTTCAGTTCACTAATCCACGTATCCATCGTGAAGCATTTCTACACCTAAGATGCATCATCAGTACAGGATTTCCCAGTGTTTTATTTATTCATTTATCCTCAATAATCCTGATCGCAGTTCATTTGCGGCAGTTTTGCTGAAACTCGGGGAGGGAATACAGCCTGTATGAGATGCCTGTCCATCACACACCTACTCCCAAGCGCTCACTCACACGTGTGGGCAATTTTAAAAGTGGTAAATGCAGTACCGAACCCTTCCCTTGCTTCCATCTCAGAACCCGTCAGTCACAAATCCTCCTCTCCGACCTCTCACTCTCACCTTGAAAATCAATATCAGAGCAAGGACACTTGAGGTGAGCAAGACAGATCCGAGTAAATTGAGACTGAATCCGTTACAATCCATCACCTCTGAAATGTTAAAGCAGGTCAGTTTGTGTTACTGCCTGAGCAACCAGCCGGAGACGCTTTATGCTTTTTGTTTGTGTTTAAGTGTGTGGTAATCACAGTTGCCTCAGTGTATGTGCTGTATTGTGCTTGAAAGTTTGTGAACCCTTTAGAATTTTCTGTATTTCTTCATAAATATGACCTAAAACATCATCAGATTTTCGCACAAGTCCTAAAAGTAGATAAAGAGAATCCAGTTAAACAAATGAGACAAAAATATTATACTTGGTCATTTATTTATTGAGGAAAATGATCCAATATTACATATTAGTGAGTGGCAAAAGTATGTGAACCTCTGCTTTCAGTATCTGGTGTGACCCCCCTGTGCAGCAATAACTGCAGCTAAACGTTTCCTGTAGCTGTTGATCAGTCCTGCATACCGGCTTGGAGGAATTTTAGCCCATTCCTCCATACAGAACAGCTTCAGCTCTGGGATGTTGGTGGGTTTCCTCACATTAGCTGCTCGCTTCAGGTCCTTCCACAACATTTCGATTGGATTAAGGTCAGGACTTTGACTTGGCCATTCCAAAACATGAACTTTATTCTTCTGTAACCATTCTTTGGTAGAACGGCTTGTGTGCTTAGGGTCGTTGTCTTGCTGCATGACCCACCTTCTCTTGAGATTCAGTTCATGGACAGATGTCCTGATATTTTCCTTTAGAATTCTCTGATATAATTCAGAATTCATTGTTCCATCAATGATGGCAAGCTGTCCTGGCCCAGATGCAGCAAAACAGGCCCAAACCATGATACTACCACCACGTTTCCCAGATGGGATAAGGTTCTTATGCTGGAATGCAGTGTTTTCCTTTTTCCAAACATAACGCTTTTATGTTAAACCTAAATGTTCTATTTTGGTCTCATCCATCCACAAAACATTCTTCCAATAGCCTTCATTCTTGTCCACGTGATCTTTAGCAAACTGCAGACGAGCAGCAATGTTCTTTTTGGAGAGCAGTGGCTTTCTCCTTGCAACCTTGCCATGCACACCGTTGTTGGTCAGTGTTCTTCTGATGGAGGACTCATGAACATTAACATTAGCCAATGTGAGAGAGGCCTTCAGTTGCTTAGAAGTTACCCTGGGGTCCTTTGTGACCTCGCCAACTATTACACACCTTGCTCTTGGACTGATCTTTGTTGGTCGACCACTCCTGGGGAGGGTGACAATGGTCTTGAATTTCATCCATTTGTACACAATCTTTCTGACTGTGGATTGGTGGAGTCCAAACTCTTTAGAGATGGTTTTGTAACCTTTTCCAGCCTGATCAACAACTCTTTATCTGAGGTCCTCAGAAATCTCCTTTGTTCGTGCCATGACACACTTCCACAAACGTGTTGTGAAGAGCAGACTTTGATAGATCCCTGTTCTTTAAATAAAACAGGGTGCCTCAAAATAACCTCAAAATAACAGTTAAACAGCACATGTGTAAGCTGTTAAACTAATTATTTTTGTATTATATTTTATAAAAGTATTATTGTGATCCTTGAGGCACTGTCAAATTCACTGGCTACTAGCAGAATGAAAAACACCTCAGCATGGAAATACCATTGAATATTCGCTCTATGAGTCTCGGATCTCCTAGCATCTTGATTCCTTGGAGCACATTTAGAGAATTAAAACATCCTTAATAATGGCAGTCGTCTATCGATTTCTGGGTCATGGGCTGAAGGACGAAGAGGCGAGGAATCAAGTAAGCATCAGTCCGTACTGGGATTGGACCTCTGCCGAACATTTTCTCCAAATATTTCTTTTCTTTATTTTGTTGGGTATTTCGTTTTTGACTAGATCCATCAAATCTACCATTTGCACTCTGACATACTAAACAGACAGAAGAAGCATCCGTCCATAACATTTTATATAAACCTTATTAATTACCACTGACTGCTGAAGACCAAGGCCAAACGAGAGATTTAAGAAGTAATATGAGAATAAATGTCTCACTCTATCATGTTCAATTTTAAGTGGATTATATGTGACAGAGCAACCCTTTTCATTATTCAGTGTTGAATGAAGTACACAAACCATGTGCTTGAGTTAAAGTAGAGATACCCAAGGTAAAATATTACTCCAGCACAAGTCCTCCCTTCAGACCTCCACTTGAGTAAAAGTACAAAGTATTTGCCTTTAAATGTACTTAAATACCGAAAGAAAAAGTACCAATATTTATTATGGCTCTAATGTCCTATTATCATTTTTGTAACTTAATCAACTAATTTTAGGTCAAAAGACTCTAGGGTTACTCTCAGTACACCAATCTTTTAACAGAATGTCATTAATAAGTCTAACAGTCAAGTTCAAAACAAAGTGCGCCCTATACCCTGATTGGTGTGCTTGCTTCTTGCTTCTTTCGTTTTCATACGTAACATTTATGCACTCTTAAGCCAAAAGGAAAACCTGACTTCACATAATGTAGTGGAGTAAAGAGTAAGATATTTGACTTTTTGAAATGTAGTGAAGTTAAAGCAAGAAGTCACCCAAAATGGAAATACTCAATTAAAGTAAAGATACGAGAAAAAAAAATTAAGTATAGTGACAAATTATTTACTTCATTACTGTCCACCTATTTGGCATGCAAGTACCTAAATTTGCTCCAGTGCATCATCATCATTATTATTATTATTATTATTATTATTATTATTATGTCCTCGGTTTGTTAGAATTCTTCTTTGCAATAACTCTTTTTTTAAGTTATTTTTAGTAACCGTACCAAGAGACACTGTTTATTAGCAATTAAGAGCCAAACTAATATCATGACATTAAAGAACTGGTCCCACATCAGCTCTAAATTTCAATCCACGGAAGAACCGAGCAGCTCTAACATAAGATTCATCTTAAGCATAATAAAC
The DNA here is from genome assembly GCA_025084515.1 of Ancistrus triradiatus. Classification (NCBI taxonomy): domain Eukaryota; kingdom Metazoa; phylum Chordata; class Actinopteri; order Siluriformes; family Loricariidae; genus Ancistrus; species Ancistrus triradiatus. The sequence continues at coordinate 1,375,899 of JAJAGP010000003.1, read as the reverse complement.
AGATGAGTTGAAATCATATGTTACCATCTATTGCACTATGTTGCCTCAGGCTAACAAACCCACTTCCCACACTGTAAAATCACATGATACATATTTAATGATAATGATGATGATCATTAATGAAGAAGAGAGTATGATAAACCACTGAAGAGCTTTAACTTGGTTACACTATCTCCGGGCAGGCGTTTTAAATCTCTTTATGGCACGGCACAGTTTATGGATGATGCATGTTCTGGGTTTTGGGAAATATACTTCAGAAATGTGTCATTTTGTACTCAAAGCTGTCCCTTCCAGCTCCTTAATTTAAAAAGGAAGCAAAGCAAATGTAATGTGGAACCGTACAGAACAGAAAACTGCAAATAGGGCAGACTTAAGTAAATACAGAACATGTGCTCACTTTGCACACTGTTACAGCAACCCCTTCCTCAGACATGGCTGATGTTGTTAGTTAGAAGCCCAACCTGGCTGTAAGGAACTGCTGGGACTCAAACCCACGTCATCGCGGTGATGGGACTGCAAACTGGCGCAGTGCCATTCGGGTACCGATGCTGCTGCTATTAGTGTAAGGAGAAGTCACACTAACTTTTTGGTTGTGTTCTACTAAAGAGGCTCAGAAAGATTTATTTACGGGGGTAGCACAGTGAGAAGGTCCAGGGTTCGATCCCAGGTGGATCCTTTCTGTGTCGAGTTTGCATGTGTCTGTGTGGGTTTACTCTAAGTGCTCTGGTTTCCTCTCACAGTCCAAAGACATGCTTTAGGTTCATTTATTACACTAAAAGTGTAAAAAGAGTGTGTGTATTCGTATGCGGGTGTGTTTTCCCTTCAACAGATTGGTGCCCAGTCTAGGGTTGTTCCTGCCTTGCACCCTATGCCACCGTCTCTCCCAAGACACTGCTCAGGATTAAGCGGATAAAAAAGTGAACAAATTAAATAATTATTTATGGGCATTAAACCATTGCTAAACAATATACTGGCATAACTAATCCAATGGTGGCCTAAGACTTTTGCACAGTACTGTTTATGTAGGGCAATATAATTTGGAGTAAACTGATTTCAAGACAGATTAAATGCACATATAGTAGGGAATGTTCAGAGTAAAAGTTAAGAGTACCTGGAAATAAACTGATGAAGTCTTGCCGTCACCTCCTCTGTGATAACCTCAGTTTTAAATCCATGTCTGAATTCGCTGGTGATTCCTTTTCTGTGAAAGTAATAAATATAAGCTACGTATAACCTTGGAAAAAAGTTTTCTTTTTTGGTTTTTATTGCAACAAACATATCAAGCAAATCTGACATGTAACAGTACAGATTAAAAAACACTGAACAACTGAGCAGTATTACTGCACTCACAAATAGATATTTAACAGATGCTTTAATTAAAAGAAATGCATGTGTATGGCATAAGAAGTGAGTCACTGCACATGTTCAAAGGCCCAACACTGGCTCTCTGGTGAGTTCCAGTCTCAAGTTACTACAGAACTTAAACCACAAGCACTGTACATGAAACTGACGGCACAGAAGAGGAAGGAAACAGTAGCTGACAGAAGCATATACATTTCCCTACTGTATTCCTCTGATAGAGACCAGAGTTGTGTTAGCACAGGGCATGTATGGCTATTCAGTTTCTTTTCTGAATAGATATACACTCCTCATAGTTTTTAAGGAGATGGTAATAAAGTCCATGTTTACATCATATCACATTAAAAATACTCTTATCCAGAAAAGGGGGGTGCTGCTCAAAATGTCAAGGAACAAATGGTATCTTTAAATTGTTATGGTATTCTTTAAAATGTTTGTGACGGCTCCTAGGGAATAACAGAAGGCTTGACTTGTGCTTTGGAAGGCAACACTGTTGTAGGAGATCAGCAAGATAAGTTCATGTTAAAAATATACAGTTTTATACAGCATTTGCATTATACCTCGCCATGTCTGCGTGGGTTTACTCCAGGTACTCTGGTTTCCTCCCACATTAGGTTAACTGGTCACTCTACACTGGCCCAGTATGAATGTGTTTCACTAATATCCATGTAACCTTGCTCCACTGACACACAACAAACATACTGACTGCAGTGTAATTGCACAACGTTCTTTACTATGTGTTTTACTAGCACTGTAAATGAACCCTTTAAATATAATTTACCCATGGAGGTTCTAAACTGTCAAGCAACCTGATACAACTACAGAATTGCAAATAACAATAACAATACAATATCATCAAGCAACATACACTGTTTAAGAAATGATGGTATAGAGTGTTATGTTATATTCTAATTATATCACGATGTGCCAATATCAACTGTTGTTTTATTTCATTTAAAAAGCTCACCAGGAGTGAAATGTGTAAGGTGTCCAAACAAATCAAAGGAACATTATCTTCAGCCTAGAGCACTGATGACATCCTCTGTTTTAAATTCATATCTGGAAGAAATTGGACATTTCTGATCATCACATGCCATGTTTACTTAATTTATAACGCTAACGCTTGTTTAAGTGGCTATAGTCGGTTAAATCTGTATGCTAACGTCAGCTCACTCCACTTGACTAGTCTTACTAGCATGGACATGGATTATTTTAATGTCACTTTATTTATTATCACCTTGCTGGCATTTCAGTTTATCCAAAGTAAAATCCTGTAACCTTACTCTTATTTAGGTGTGGAGAGTTTTTTACTCAAACCGCCTTTTCCCGATCTGAAACAATTTCGGGTGTGTGGAATCGACTCCAAATCTATTGAGTCGATTCTCAATTATAGAAGGCGTAATAAAAACCAAATGAATCGACTCTTATGATCAATTCTCAGCAGTACAGTTTGGTACATTTGCAAACCAGCCTGTTTAATCTCCATTAACATTATTTTACTCGTATACTTACATTTTGATCAATTACAGTGTTACCTCTGCCAAACTTCAATATGTGAAAGTTGATGTTTGTGACAATAAGAACTAAGAAAGAAGAAACATTACAGCTTTTGGATTCGCGCTCACTGGCCACTTTATTAGGTACACCTTGCTAGTACCTTGCTAGTCGGACCCCCTTTTGCCTTTAAAACTGCCTTAATTCTTCGTGGCATAGATTCAACAAGGTGCTGGAAACATTCCTCAGAGATCTGGTTCATGTTGACATGATAGCATCAGGCAGCTGCTGAAGATTTGTAGGCTGCACGTCCATAATGTGAATCCCCTGTTCCACCATATCCATTGACCATTTGAGTACAGTGAACTTATTGTCATGTTCAGTAAACCTGTGTGAGATGATTTGAGCTTTGTGACATGGTTTGTTATCATGCTGGAAGTAACCGTCAGAAGATGGTATACTGTGGTCATGAAGGGATGGACATGGTCAGCGACAATACTCTGGTAGGCTGTGGTGTTTAAATGATGCTCAACTGGTATTAAGGAGCTCGAAGTGTGAGGTTGCCAGAGGTGGGATTTGAACCCTGGACCTGAAGGTACACAGTCCATTACCTTAATCAACAAAGTCAATTCTATGGTCATCACAACTTCCAGCTACTCAGCAACATACCACATGCAGCATCAGTGTAGACGTCTGTTTAATAAGCTGTAAGTCTTATTACTTAAAAGAAACACATGTCACACAGCAAACACCTCTTGGCTGATTTAGTACATTTTGACATTTATCACATTTAGTAGATGCTATTATGCAGAACAACTTATAATTGAGGCAGTTTTACAATCCAAACAATTGTGGGTTAAGGGCCTTAAGGCCTTCCTAAGGGGCCCAACAGTGGCAGTATGGTAGCGGTGGGATTTGAAGCCTGGACCTTCTGGATCATAGCCCAGTTCTTTAACTATTAGGCCACACAGTCCCATGGTGTTTATGTCTAGTCATTATACAGACACCTTTACGCAGAGAGACTTAAAACTGATACAGTCTTACAATTGTGGGTTAAGAGTCTTGCTTGAGAAACCAGCAATGGAAGGGTGGGATATAAACCCTGGACCTTCTGGTCCATAGACCAGTACCTTAACCGCTAGGCTTACTCAGTCCAACAATGAATTTAGATTATGTAATTAATGTTGCATCAGTGGCTATTCACAACAGGAACAAGGTTACATCGATACACACGCACAGAGAGGACATATACAGGTGAAGCCCAAGGTCAGGACCAACCCAGGGATCTCAGTGCTGTGAGGTGACTGAACTACTTGCTTGTGCCACTGTGCCACCCATTTGGGTAAATGTGAATCGTTAATTTTTTTGGATGCACTAAAGATTTAAGATGGTAAATGTGCAAAGTATATGTGTGTCCATTTACCGAATTTAGCAGATGGCCTTACAAAGTCTGACTTACAATATAACTGGGCAGTTAAAGATAAAGCGCCTTTCCCAAGAGCCCAGCGGCTTGGTGAAGTCAGGATTTGAATTTACAACATTCCAATTAGTAGTCCAGAGCCTTAACCACATTGACAACTGAGTCTCCGCTGCCTTTCTGTCATACAGTCACTCTCGCAAATGACACACATACATGCTCTCAGACCTCTTTTAATGAGGTCTTCAAAAACAACCAGTCAAGAGGCAGAGTAAATACGGCCATCTGACTGCATGGTGTTTAATTATGAATCGGCAGGCAGCATCACACACATGCACACTCGCACGTACGGGCAAGTGCCATATTTAGAAGTGGCTGGTATCTACACTGCCATCAACCTAAATCGAAACCTTTCAAACCACTGCTTTAAGAACACAAAGTACTTGCTAATGTTAGCCTGTATTGATTGGTTTTGGCTCACAGCTGAAGTGCTGAGTGGTCCCATATCAGAGGCAAATGTAGTTAAACTATCAAACAATGGGGTATTACAGTGGGGAGAGAGAGAGAGAGAGAGAGAGAGAGAGAGAGAGAGAGAGAGAGAGAGAGAGAGATCATATAAATGTAATTATAGACACAATTTTCAAAACAAGATTTGTATTGGCACTGGGTTATTGCACTGTACATGCCTAGCATGCAGAAAACCTATCTACCTGCCAACTCAACAATTGGTTATCATAACACATATTCGGCTGCCACAGTGGCATCTGGTGTTTTTTTAATAGGGGAAGCATATGTTTGTTTATATACATGTATCTTATTTCCCTCTGGGATTAATAAAGTGATCTATCTATCTATCTATCTATCTATCTCCATATCTGTCTATACAGTGGGGCAAAAAAGTATTTAGTCAGCCACTGATTTTGGAAGTTCTCCTACTTAGAAAGATGAGAGAGGTCTGTAATTTTCATCATAGCTACACTTAAACAATGAGAGACAAAACAAGAACAAAATGTTTTTTAAAGAATTTAATTGTAAATCATGGTGGAAAATAAGTATTTGGTCAATAACAAAAGTTCAACTCAATACTTTGTAACATAACCTTTGTTGGCAATGACAGAGGTCAAACGTTTCGGATGCATTCTGAATGCATTCAGAAAGTCTTCAGACCCTTTACTCAGCACTTAGTTGAAGCACCTTTGGCAGCGATTACAGCCTCTAGTCATGCTGGGTATGATGGGCAGGTTTGCACACCTGGATTTTGGGATTTTCTGCAATTCTTCTGCAGATCCTCTCAAGCTCTGTCAGGTTGGATAGGGATTGTCACTGAACAGCCATTTTCAGGTCTCTCCAGAGATGTTCGATTGAGTTCAAGACAGGGGTCTGGCTAGGCCACTCAAGGACATTCACATAGCCTGTCTCAGCCACACACCATGATGCTGCCACCACCAATCTTCATTGTAGGGATAATATTGGGCAGGTGATGATCTTATAATTTATGCCAAAAAGTTAAATCTTGGTTTCATCAGACCCACTTAATCCAGTTTCTCCCATCTGCACATTTGGAGCCCCAAATAAAAATGCATCTGGTCACAAGCTGCCAGCAAGGCCCTGACCCTGTCTCCATGTGACCCTGAACTGGATTTAGTGGGTATGAAACTGAAATAGTGAATGTATTTTGGTTGTATAAGAGCAGAAAGCAGAATCCTCATCCCTTCTCCACTCTCCTTTTCTTTATAAAACAACCGTGTGCCTCACATCGACAGGCTGACTGAAGACTATGATGTTGTATCGATCTTCTGTGTGCACCTAATAAATGCAACTCCAGCCACGTCTCCGGGTTGTTTTCTGAAATTTGTGCAGTTTATACAGAAATTGAATTTTTGTAACACTTTATACAAAACAAATTGTTTTAAAGCAGCATTACAAGTGTCAATGCCTTAACCCCATGTTAACAAGCCAATTGGTAAAAGCAAGGGCAAACTCGTGAGAATGAAGCTTTAAAAGAAATAGCATTTGGGAAGATCCCATCCTGCTCTGGCTGCACTTTGGATTTTTGGATTTCTTGCCACAGTGCATTTAGGCGCTGTTTGTGGTTTTTCCTGTTTATTTTTACATATTTTGAGGTGTTGCTTTGTTTCTGAGTCTGCGCTGGGCAGCGCTTGTTTTTGTCCTTTTGATTCTGTTTTAAGCTTATATCCTGCTGGCAGGAGCAGAAACCTATGGACCTACAGAGAACAGGCACAAGAGCCTGTGGGTTAAAGGATGGCAGGAATAGGAAGTTAGGGATTTGGAGCGGCTGGAGAAAGAGCATGTGGGTTTCTAGATGGCAGTTGTAGGAGCTCATATGCTTCAGAATAGCAGAGGTGGGAAATGGTGGGTATCTGAAGGGACGTACAATGTTGATGACCTCGAGATGAAATGAGTAAGAGCTCATGGGTGTTGGATGGCAGGGTGAGTCATTTGTGGGCGTCAGGATGGTAATAGTTAGGAGTATGAGCTTGCGGGCCTTGAGATGGCAGTTGTAGGAGCTTGTGTGCTTTAGAATGGCATTAGTAGGAGCTGCTGGGTGTCATGGTGATAGCAGAAGGATGTTATTGGTCTGTGGATAAAAGGAATAAGAGCAGGCCTTGAGATGACAGGAGGAAGAGCTGGTGTGTGTTGGAATGGAAGACATTGTCTGTGAAGAACTGTGAGGGCACAGTGGTTAAACCTAGACTATTGGTCCAGGGTTGAATTTGCCAAGCTGCCACAGTTGTGTCCTTGAGTAAGGCCTTGAAGCCATAATAGCTTGGATTCTACCAGTTGTACAAGTCCCTCTGGACGACAAATGACTAAATGACTGGACTAGGGTCAGAGGAACACAAATGAAGGAAAGGCATTCAGTACACTAAGTACATTAAGTATGACAAAGGCATAAATATGTGCTGCACTGCTTTGAGCCTCAAGCTTCCATATCAGTGTTTTTTACTGATCTAATGAAATCTGAATCTAAGGAAACTTTATTTGTGTGAATGTAATAATGACATATGTAAGTGATTACAATATTACAGCAAAAGGGTAAGTTTATTGGGGAAAACTGTACAATGGAAATGAGGCTCTAGTACCCTGTTAGGCCACTTCTATCCTGGACACAAGATGAGAAACGGTTGGGCATGGAGGCATTCAGGTTCCGTCTGGTATCCTGTGGCACATTTTTTCACACAGATGTTACAGCTGGGCCTGTAGATCCTGCACACTCTTAGATTGCTGAAGCTGTCATCCTAGCTGGTCCCATAAAAGCTCAATTAGCCCCTACTAGGGGTGACTAACTGTCTTTTGCAATGGCTCCCCAGATCATCACACCGGCAGTTGGGGTAGCGTATCGATCCACAGCAAAGGCAGGACTGAAGCACTCACCATGAGGCCTCCATACTCAAATCTGACTGTTTTCAGATTCAAAACCGAACCTGAATTCATCACTAAAGACAATACAGTTCCAGCTTGTAGCAATCCGGGTTTCTCGTTCACAAAACCACTGCAAACAAATGAGACGGTGGCTGGCTGTCACATAATGGGCATCATGACAACAAATTTCCTTCTGCTAAGCGCCTGAAAATGGTCCGGACAGAGACAGGGGTGTGTAGTGAAGGTGCCACCTGTGTCTGGATGGTGGAAAAAGAAACTGTGGGAGCTGCTTGTGCTTGTCAGCAGATCAAACAATCCTCTCTAATAGGTCGGCCTAGATGGCAGACAATTAATCGAAACAACCATCCCTCAGTGTAAAGATGCGCTGCTTCTCAAGGTCTGTCAACTGGGCAAAATATCTAGGAGTTAATAATCTCCCATCAAGAGGTACACTACCCAAAATTAGCCTCTCAGAGCATTTTGTGTAGGGCAGCAGGGGAAGTACTTTTACACCTTCTTGTGTATAATCAGACCACACCTGTAATCATTTACATTTCTGCCTCAGATGTAACTGCATGCCGTGTTTTGCAGCAATCTGAAATCTGGGTGCCTTATTTTTTTGTCAATGACTATATATGATAATCAAGAAAGGAAAACATTCTCTATAGAACAGGTTGAAAAGTAGATCTTGAATGCAGAGGTTAATCTCCGCTTTTTTCTTCTCGTTTTATGTGGCAGTTGTTTCAAATGTGGCGTGATACCACGCTTTTGTTTTCCAACGCCAGGATGATTGATTGATGCATCGATTGTGAGCACTCGACAGGAGAGGGAGGGGACATGATCATGCTGAGTGGCTGTTTTGTGAACACTCTCAGGGCAAGCCCTCTGTACCTACTCACTCTTATTAGATCTTCACATACATATTTGATGACTCCGAGCTCCCTCCCTCGGCACTGACACTGCCAAAGGCACTCAAGGTTATCGGGTGACGCATCGTTTCTCTTTGGGGAGGAGACATGATCGGGGAAGGTGGGGCCTTGATGTTTCCTAGGCAACCGACCAATTGCCTAAAATCATAAAGCTGTCTTCATAAGTCATGCTGTAAATGGTAGAATTGGGGATTTACCGCACGGGTTATGAAGACAAACGTGCACACCCACGCTCAGACTCCTGCACCGTGTGGCAGCCATGATGTGTTGAAGGGGATGGGTCTCAACAACTAATGACCCCATTTGTTCCATAGATTTAGCCAGCAGATTTTGCACAACTTACTCGAGCGAGTGCTCTTCATCTTTATCTGCATGGAAGACAAAAGATGGATGGGCGAGAGGAAATAAAGGGAAATGGCCAGCATGCTGGGGATCAGGAGAAGGAGAGACAGATGGAGAGCAGAGCCCCGAAGAAAGAGATGGAGATTTTAACTGAAACATGATCTGAGAACAGAAATGAGCGAGTCGGAGACGCTGTGAGAGAGAGAGGTGAGAGCAACAGAGAGACAGAGAATGAAATGGGTGAATGAAGGAAACTGTAGCTGTCCAGTGAGGATAGTCTGTGCTCTCACTGAGTTCAACTTCCTAACATAGATGCTCTGTAATAAAGTTTTAGTTTTACTCATCATGAGTTTACAGAGTAAACCGACAGTAATAAACTGTTGTGCAACCCGAGCACAGAGAGTCTTAGTAATTATTTAGTGTAACATTCATCACACTTGAGACAGAGGGTCTAACTCATTTGGTGCCTGCTTTTTGTTGACAGTAAATTACAAGTGAAATTCATACAGCTGTGCAGTTCAGGATTAAATGGACAATTCAGTCAATATATTGTGTACGACTACAATTTTACCATACCCCAGATTTAGTCAACTGGAACCCCAAGTCGATGCACTAGGGACTTCAAGTGGGACCATTTACATTCTCCTAATCAATTTCCACGCCCTTCGATCCATACATTTCCATTTGGTGCCCTTGTCCAGAGTGACTCACTTAAGTGCTTTGTATTCTGCTGAGTAGACATTTCCTCATGCTAGCAGAAACAGACTACTGCCCAACACCACTGAATAACCATAAGCCTCTTAGATGTTTACAGTTCTGGGCAAAACAAATGGGCCGACCCCAAAATTCCATAATCGTTGTTGTTCCACTCAGTGGTAATGGATTCAAACAGTTTTTGGGTACAGGTAAGCACGTTTAGCAACCATCAGATCTACGTCCATTCACTTTAATAACAAAGTCTTAACGATTACAACAAATTATAAAAAGAAATAAAAATATGTCTTAACTCTGGACGCTGCAGCCATAACCAGCTGGTCAAATTAAAAAAGGTTTTAGCATGTGTTATGGTTCGCCATATTAAAAACCTAGTATAGTTTGCCCTAGACCCTACCAGTTACCGGGCAGCCTCCTGACTGCCCCTTGCTGAAGGTCTACAAACCACCAGCTACCTTTGTCCCTAATCAATATAAGCACTCAAAAATAAAGCCGTGTGAGACCCAAGGAGTCCAAAGATGCGACACTAGTGTGGGCTCAAAGGTGTGCTTAAATAGCCCCACCAACAGGTGTCACATGGCACCAAACCAGGGCTGGCGCATGCACGATTGCGCCAATGTTGACCTCTAGTGTCACAAGCCAGGGTCAGCATGACTCCTAATAGCATGAGTATTTTTACTACCATAAATATTATTTAAGTCATACTTTGACGTTTTGGTTGCATTCTTAATGTAATTTGTTTTCATGAATCCTGATTTAATTTGCATTAACCATGTGCATAACATACTGGGACTGTGGTAACCTAGCGGTTAAGGTACTGGACTATGGACCAAAAGGTCCAGGGTTCAAATCCCACCTCTGCCAAGCTGCCACTGTTGGGTCCTTGAGCAAGGCCCTTAACCCACAACTGCTTGGATTGTAAGGTTGTATCAATTGTAAGTCGCTTTGGATAAGGGCGTCTGCTAAATGCTGTAAATGTAAATTACGTTTCTCATGTTATCGCCACGGACATTTTTAGGACATGGAAATTTGTATTCTGCCCAACGCTGCTTAAAGCACCATGCTGAGTGCTGGTCATTTAACCACTGTGACACTGTGACTAGTAGCGCTGCGCTGGATTTACCCTGCTTAAAGCTTTAAAGTGTTTAAAAGATGATGCCTGTTTGGAAAATGAGTGTTTCTTCAAGTGGACTCATTCCCTTTTGGGTGTGCAGCCAGGGAGTTGTTTATTTATGTTTGTATTCCATCATGCACGTTTATAATTGAAGAACCATGGTGTTTTGCATTTCCTGGAAGGAGTGACATGAATAACAGTTTAGGCTTTGGATGCTGTGTAGATGGTAGCGTTCCACTCGTGTTTTCAGCTGTACCTCTGATGCATTTATGGATCATTTGCACATAGTTTTCTTGTGAAAATACCCTTTATATTTATAGCATTACAGTAGCATAAAAAGACTATGTGACTAAGGTAATGTCTGGTCAACGACCTGTTTCACAGAACATAATGCGGTTGTTAAATGGCGCATACTTGTAGTTGAAAAATGTTTTCCAGTTTAATATGAGACCAAATATTCTCTACAGGGTTCAAATCTGAACTCTTGACAAAATCAAAACATGAGCCTGATGGACTGTGCACTAATCTTTCAAGAAAAACAATTCAAGACAAAATATATTTTGAGAGATTTTGAACACCCAGCCATGTGTTAGCTTGGGTTTTAGATCAAACATTTAAATGTTTTCATGATTTATCTTTGTGTACAAGAAGACTATGCTCAGTGAATTTCCCTGTTGTGCATGATGTGCATGAAAATGTGATTATTCAGTCACTGGCTGACGGCAGAGATCCTGGGGAAATTCCTTCCATCACATGGTTTCAGGATGGCTTGTCTACTGAAAACCTTACCCTATTACAGCAACTTTGTCGTTCAGCCAAAATTATGGAGGTCTTAACCTTTTTAGTAACAGTTAAACTAGCAGTGTAATGATAAACTGCTCAGGATTCGATTCGAATCACGATTTGATTTTCTTATGGTTTTTAATATCTGATGTGAAAACTATGCTAAACATTTCACATTTTCATGAACAAGTTTTTAAGCCTTTAGTCTCTTGCAATTAAAATAAATGGCTAGAAAATAGGTTTTGAATTGTAAATAAAACGTTCTATAGTATCTTCACCACCTTGCATCTTTATCTTGTTATTTTTCAGAAACATAACAATTCAACACAATGTGTACCTATTACACAATGTCTATGGCGTAATTATGACGTTTAATTGCGCCCTCTGATGTTTAAAAAATGCAGTTGCATCAGATGGCATAATAAACAGAATGCAAGTGACATTGTATAATTCCATAATGCACATCGTGACATTTTTGTATCGTGATGCAAAATTACACCCCTAAAGTAAACAGTGTATAATTCTGAGGTTAGCATCGTGCAAGCTGCATGCCTGAATTTTGAAACACTGACCACAAGCTGTTCAGAATTGTTGTGATCTCATATAGACTTGCTTCTGTGGTCTCTGAGACTGTATAATCCGCTGTCATCTGTTAAAAATGGACACAAGTGTGTGGCATGGCTGAAAACAGTAACATTTCCAGATGCTCTCATTTATTTCCCAGCATTAATCAGTTCTGCACTGTTACCCTCAAAAGATCTGAACGTAAAGGTCCACATTCTGGACTGAGAAGAAGACAGAATGAGAATCAAAGACAGTCATATGTGTCTAACAGGAACGCCCATCTCTGAGCAGCGGGGGAGGACTGAGAAAACTGCTTATCATTTGGATTTAATGCCATGTTTACCCTAGTGGTTTCATGCCAATTTACACCCACAGATACTGGTATTATGTGAATCTCATGGTGTCATCATACAAGGTGTTTAAATGGTGTGGATTTGTGTCTGCTCAGCAGAAGCAATAAAGTCGGCTGGATGAGTGGTGAAATGTCTTCGTGGAATTATGCTGCTGGAGTCTCATGCCACACTTGCACAAACGTGTTTTGTTAATAGACCTTGCGTTCATAGCAATACTAGCTACATATTCTGTTTTCTCTGTGAGCTGTTCTTCCGATATTAATTCCAGTCCTCACATTAAGATGTTCTGCAATTTCCCCCTGGGATCAATAAAGTATTTCTGATTCTGATTCTGATTCTTCTGGTTCCAGTTCTGGTTCCACTCAGGCTGTTCTTCCATCATCATACCATAACCTACAGTGCCTTTGTTAACTGGACTAAAAAATGCTAATAATACTCACTCATATTCTCTAAGTTTTTACTTATTATTTTATTTATTATATATACTATTAGCTTATATTATATAGTTTTATATTCTCAATATTATTATACTCTTCATAATATTGTATTCTGTTTAATGTCCTGTATATTTTATAGTTTATTTTATTCATTATATATTATTTATTTATAGTTTTTATTAATTAAGTAACTTAGTTTTATTCTTACATATAACATCTAGGCTGCCTTTTTGAGTCTTGGTCCTCCCAACGTTTCGTCCTTATAACATTTATGGAGTTTTTCTTTGCCACTATAACCCTTGGATTAACCAAATAGGGCTATGAGCCTTAAATATTTGTAAAGCTGCTTCTCCGTTGTGGAAAGTGCTATCTTAATACATCTGACTTGACTTGAAAAGAATTCAAGATGCATAGGCTTATGATGTAACAGTACAACTTGAATATTTCTTATGAATTTGGATTTTCTCCTCCGATATGCTGTATTAAAAATGTTCATATAATATTTTCCTAAATTCACTTGGTGACTAATTACATCTACGTTTTGCATTTACATTTACAGCATTTAGCAGACGCCCTTACAGGAGTGCTTTGCATTCTTCTCAGCAGGTATAACCTCACGCCAACACAAATAGCCTACAGCCTTCTATCTGAAACCCGTGTATTAGTTACAACAATAAACATGGTAACAATAGAAATGGAACTTAAGCGCGAGTGCAGCATGCCTTCATTTAAGTGCTGTATGAAAAGGTAAGCCTCCATCACCTAGGTTCTAATACAGAGATGAGTCTTACTGCTTGACTTCAGCTAGTTTTGAGGGATGGCTCCAGTCAAACCATACCATGAGTCTTGAAGCGTACACTACACGGAGCAGGATATGATTAAAGCCTTTAAGGCCAGTTTTAATAGGTTTGTTTGTTTGAGCAAAACTATTTCGGAGAGTTTATGATGATTTAATCATACTTTCTGTGTGATTCTGTGTACCTTGCTTTAGCTTCATTAGATTCATAGTACCAGTTACACACTAAAGAAAAAAACGCACACACAGTGCAAGTGCTGGTGATTGACTCCACTGGGTATAAGGAAAAAACTAAGTAAATTAAATCTTTGGATAAATAATTAAATCTAAATAAGCTATCACCCAAAAGCCCAAACTGGCACTCTTCCAGCTCTGGGATTTCAATGCACAACTTTCCGGCCACTGCACATGTGAATAATTGAATATAACTGTGTGTGTATACAAATGAGAGCCAGTGTGTCTTTTCAGAGTTGGTTTAATCTTGGCAGTCAGACTGTTGGATCCAAATGCATCTCCCTCTCTGGTGCTGGTCTGTTGCTGGTCATCCAAACTGCCACCTCAGCCTGACATGTCTGAGAAGCTGGCTTACACCGGAACTTAAAGACAGACTGCAACCTTCACCCATCTGTTCCTGTTCCCTTTGCTCCAACCAAGAGACTTTCTCTCCTTTTGCATAACCACACAGAGCTCCACCATTAGAAGCCCACTGCCAGCTGTGTGTGTGTGTGTGTGTGTGTGTGTGATCTGATGAGGCTCCAGCCATACATCCCCTCACCACAAGATCCTTATTATGCATGATTTATGACATCCCTCGCTCTGGCTCCTAATAATGTCCCATCCTCCACACACACCAGCCCTAAATCCTCTCTCCCCGCTGGCCATCGGACAGGCAGCATCTCCCAGGGAAAGGGCAGGCACTGAATGAGAAGATGAGCCGAGCAGATTCACCGGCGTCTTGGACCATCACAAGCAATTACAGAGCCCACTGGCACAGAGGGGCCACATGGCTTAGTGATGTCAGTGGGGCATTAATTACGGACAGAGCTTAACACCTGAGCAATCCCACACAAATATGGTGCACAGACCTCCTGAATATACACTTGCAGAGAAATAAAAACACTTTGTATTTTCTACAGAGGGACAAAGAACTAACTGAAGCACACATTCACTTTCTTTTCCGCTTAATCCTGTATAGGGTGCAGGAGAGCCAATGCCCAGTCGGCTGCACAGACTAGACAGGACACATACTCTCACTCATACACTAGGGACACTTTAGAGACACCAATTAACCTAACACGCATGTCTTTGGACTGTAGGAGAAAACCGAAGTACCCGGAGAAGACCATGCAGACTCCACACAGAAAGGACAGATCGCTCCACCTGGGGGTTGAACGCAGGACCTTCTCGCTGTGAGACGCCAGGTCTACCTACCATGCCAACCTACGTTCAATAACTAAAGTGGAAAAACACATCAATAGATAATTAGTTCCAGTTTTTTATATCCAGAACTGCTGCCACACAAGTCTGTTGTCAGGACAAGTCATTCACATTAAAGAAAGGACCTGCATGAAGTCCATTCCTTGAAGGTTGCCAAGTTTATCCTGTGGAATGAGACTTTAAAAATGATTCATTGCCATGTGGGGGCACCCCTGTTTTCCTTGTGTTACCACAGACCCAGCCCCTATGACTCTAGGAACTCGAATGAAGGACAGAACAGAGGCAGACAGAACTGGAATGACGCACACTGGAAGAAAGATCCCGATAGTGAGAGCCCTCACCATGCCACACGACCTGGAAACTGGTACAGAACCCAGTGGTGATGAGACAGTGATGTACCACGCAGAGAATGCAACTGAGACGAGCAATTCGAGCAACCAGCAGACCTTACCTCGCCTCAGCAGATACAAACACGGAGGCTCAGCATTGGAAACAGCATCTCACTGTACATGGTGTGAGCACAAATACCTAGACAGATACGCGGAAGGGAAGTACCTAACCAGAGAACCTGGTCTAAACAAACAACGCTTTAGTTGCAGCATGATGCTATCTTAACACTGTACTGGAACAGAACCCATCTGGCTTATGTATGCTCTATATTTGCAGTCACGCCTGGCCCGTGGCTCCTTTAATGGGAATGAAATTCATTAAAGGTTACCTCCATCCATGTAGGTTTGGAGTTGTCACTTTGGTATTAGGTTTGTGTTAAATCCTGCATCCAGCTGATGGTATCAGTGGGACACTGTGACGTCAAGCATGAGTGAGAAATCACAGAGCACAGGCAGATTAATGGAGATGAAAGAAGGCTGGACAGAGACCAGAGACCAGTGAAAAAGTCTCTTCACTGTGTATACTGAGATGGCAAGGAGAGAGAGAGAGAGAGAGAGAGAGAGAGAGAGAGAGAGAGAGAGAGAGAGAGAGAGGCTGGGTCTCTTTAGTGCCATCATGTGGTCAAATCCTTGTTGCAACAGCTTAATGATACATATTGCATACAGTACCGTACACACACGTACAGCAGAATGCAAATGTACTAGTGTTTCCCAAAGTGGGGGCACAGGATGTGGAGCAAAGCAAATATATGCCGTTACTCAGTAAAAATTAAATATTTCAAGTAATTGCCAGTGGAGGTTGGAAGCAAAACACATGTAGGTGTGTGTCAGAGTGTAAATATTCTTATCTACAAAAGGGGGGGCACTGCGGGTATACACAGTTAGATCAGGTCTGATGCGTATCCTTCTAGTTAAACACCTTGCTTTTGTAATGAGATCGGCTCATGAGATCTGATAAATGCTTAGGCATGTATGACCCGTGTTTACTTCTTAGCCTTCTTTCAACAAGGAGCCTTCTTGAAGTTCTTCCTATCCTGCTGAGATCTGAATGAATGGGCACCTTCACACAGAGCAGGCAGAGCAAGAACAATGAGGCTTGATGCAGAGAAAGACAGAGAGACCTCAGCTGGTGTCACCTTGAAAACTCTGACCAGAAGCAGACAAATGTGTGAGCCAAAAAGCTGCAGGGTGCAAAAGTCAGCAAGCTCTCTTGGACAGCTGCTGAATCTACATTTAAAGTAGTTAGCAGATGCCCTTATCCACAGGGGCTGACAGTTAAGCAATAGGGGTTACATCTGAACCAATCACTATATAGCTGCGTCACTTCGTCTGGACCAATCACCACAAACTTATGTCACTCAGAGTTCGTTTGTGCTGAGAAAAGTACCTACCTTACCCAAGAGCTAAATGCCTCTATACACAACGTTCAAAGAACTTCAATAAAAAAAAATCTGGAAAAAGAGCTTCTCTAGACTACAGAGGCAAATATTTAGTGACCTCCCCTTATACTTGAGCAATAGCAGCATGTGGCAACTTCATTGGGATGCCACATGCTCTAAAAAAGCTTGATCAGGAATGGTCTTTTTGGAAGGGTAGCAGCCAAGAAAGTACTCTTTCAGAAGGGGAACAAGGTGAAAAGGTTAAGATATGTTTACATTTACAGCATTTAGCAGACGCCCTTATCCAGAGCGACTTACAATTGATACAGTCTTACAATCCAAGCAATTGTGGGTTAAGGGCCCTGCTCAAGGACCCAACAGTGGCAGCTTGGCAGAGGTGGGATTTGAACCCTGGGCCTTCTGGTCCAGAGTCCAGTACCTTAACCGCTAAGCTACCACAGTCCCTGTTATGTTAAACGTCAAAAATACTGGAATGAAGATCAGTGGGAAAGAGGATTATGGAATGACGAATACAAGTTTGAAATGTTTGGGTCCAATCGTCCAACATAATATTGCTAAAACAATCGGACTTTTGCACAGTACTGTACAGCATTTAGTAGACACCTTTATGAAGGTGCCATTTGCTAGCCCACCACCACGGTGACCCAGGTTCAAGTCCTAATGGTGACTTCAGGCTAGGTCATCCATCACCTGTGTACACTATTGGCTCTATCTGGGTAATGGAAGTTCCAGTCTTTTGATGCTCCTTTGGAACTGCAGCTCCGGACCCTACCCAGACCTCAAGAAATGCGATAGACTTGCATCCCATCCAGGGCTGTGTTCTTCGAGCCCTGTGTCGCTCTCCAGGAAAAGCATTATTAAATGAACGAGGAAATATTACAATTGAGCCAGTTGGGAGGGAAAGACTCATCTTCTTGTGTTACACATCAGTGACCCGAGTTCAAGTCTCTCCAGTTCCTTCCAGCCAGGTTGGACATCACGTCTAAGGGAAGGGAGGTCATACTGAGGTACTACAACAGTACTACAACAGTGACCCCTACCAAGCCCTGCAATAGACCTCCCGCTCTGTTCAGGGTACATGCCCATGCCTTTTGGCTGAGACACTATTATCTGTATCTGAGTAAGGGCGGACTGGGCATCCCCTGTCTCCTAACAGTGGCCCATACTGAGCCCTGCAAAGGACCTGGCATCCCATTCAATGCTTGAGACCATGATACGTGGGTTAAAAGTGCAAAATGAAAATATTACAATTAATCTAAGAAGTTGAAGAATAAGGGCCTTGCTCAGGGGCCCAACAGCTTGGTACAGCTGGGATTTAAGCACATTCCCTTCTAGTTAGTAGTCCAGCACCTCAACCACTGAACCAGCACTGTCCAAAAGCATTTATTTATAGCACTGAACTTTAACCACTGAAATAATTCTGAATTTGATGTAACCTGTCATCCGTGTCCTAACCAAGCAATCTGTGTCATGACCGAACAATGCTACTGAAAACAAGGGACAGGACCTTTCATTTATCCTTTGGCAGACACTTTCATTTAAAGCAGCTTAGAGCAAAATCATCTGATTCAAGCTTAACAGTCGAGTACCTTTAAGCTGGACACGCACTACAGGATTTAGGGCACAGCTTTATCCCTGACTTGCTCAAAATATTTGATTGAAACTGATCATCAGCGCCAGTGATCTGATGGTGTGTGAAGGCAAATAATTCAGTTACAATTTCATTTGGTTAGATGTTTAATAGATATGAATACATAAAATATGCATGCAATGTGCAAAGTTGTATTATCTGATTTTAAATAGTAACTTTCTGGTCTATATGAACCATTATGCCAAATGAGTTTAAACTGCTATCACGGGGTAAAATAAAAATGCTAAAAAAATTCAATATTCAGATCATAGTAAAGATAAGCACTGTTTAACAACCATCCAGTCAATCAAAGGTCTTAACAATTATAATGAACTATAATGAACCTCTATGTTCTCTCTAACCTATAAGTATATAAACCAGTTTACATTCACTCGTTGAGTCTCTGTTTCATCTGAGTGATCTTCTGTGATGTTTGTAATGCTGTCTATCAGTGCAATTTTAGCTTATGTCAAACAAAAGTATCAGCTGTTTCAATGACTCTTGCTTTCAGCAGTATCCATGACACATTTACATATCGGTTGCACGTAGTTTTCTTGTGAAATACCTTTTTTATAGACATTACAGTAGCATAAAAGGACTATGTGACTGCTGGTGCCCCAGTAAAGTGGGTTTGATGATGCCCCTGGTGTACCTACAGGGAGATGGCACTCAAACCCCAACCCCTAACTATCAAACTGACTCATTTTTTTCTCCTTTTTTCACATTTTTCATTGTTGTTAAGAGGTCTTTTTTATTTATTTTAAAGTGAAGTGAAAATATTGTTCATAATAATAATAAAAACGCTTCATGTGGCACAAAAACATTTAGCAAAGCACACAATTAAAAACATACAATAGGAACTGACAAGTCAAAAATGGGTTTCTATAGAGTACACATAAAATACTCTTGAAGTCTTGAACTACATAGTCCTGTACATATGGAGATTGTTTAACCAGACAATGAATAATTACACAGTGCAAAAAGTGCAATGGCCTTAAATAAAGTGGGTGCATAAAAGTAATTATTATTAGTAAACAAGTGCTACTATAGCAAAGAGCATAGCATCATGCCCCGTACTCACACTCAGTATCTCCCTCATCCCCGCTGGGAAGATGGCCCTGAGGACCTCCTAGATGACTCTGAGTTTGTCTGCTAAGCATCTCTGTGAAAGCGACCTATCATGGAACATACTCCTGTGCTTTATTATGATGATGAGTGACTGCCATTGGCCATGATGGACAGCAGACTGCACCAGAAAGCCCAGCTTCATGCCGAACACAGAACCAGCTCCCCTAACCAGCTTGTCCAGCAGCATAGCATCTCTCATCTTAATGCTGAGCCCCAGCACACCACTGGTAAAACATCCACAGGACTTTCCTACAGAGGTCCGTGTTCTCTGACAAGTCCAGTTTATTATCCAGCTGCAGCCGGAGGCACTTCTAGGTCACGACCACCTACACATCAATCCACTCAGTCGAGAATGGAGATCCCACTGTTCTAAAGTAAATGTTTCCCAAAGACTGAAAGTCAGTGTGTAATATTAAGAATGGGCACTACTGAACACAGTGTATGCAGTAGTGTTTTAATGTTTAGTGTTTTCATGAAAAATTTTATGTGTTATGATTTTACATTCTTCAAAGCTCTGCTTGCTAGCCATGTACTGGGTAGCTTTTTTTGATTAATACTCAAAATGAGCTAAAATTGGTTGGGAAACCAGCCGTACATACAGATTGATTAGGAAGCCACCTGCTACTTTCAAACATTCAACACTTGTAATAGGGTTACGTATGACTGATGAATAATAATTAGAAAATAATGATTACACCAATTCCCAACAGATCTGGGATTTTGCATGTGATGCATCATGTTTGCCTAATTTTGTCGTGCAGAGGTGTCAGTCGGGAGTCCTTCGGGGCTACAGGTCTGTAGTTTAGTGTTCTACCTCATTTAGCACACAATTCAGCTCATAAGCTAATTAGCCTGACTGGCTAATTGGCTAATTTGAATGTTGTAATTTGTCATTTCACAAAAAGACATTACTAGGGCTGTGGACTTCAAGACTGGGTTTTCTGTTTTACAGATTTAGTTTGCTTAAGAGCCCAACAGTGGCTCTCTGATGGTCCAAGGATTTGAACTGACAATCATTCAGTCAATAGCGCAAGTTCAACCATTTTTAGCCCATGTAGCATTGCCAAGAATCAAGCAGTCAAGGAGCAGACAGGCAAAGGATAGTTTCCAAATAGATCGGTTTTATTGCAATGTAAAATCATGTTCAAATACAAATAACAAAAGTAAAAAGACAAGTAAAATGGGGCAAGCCAAAACTATACTCACAACCAGCTAACAGAGCCTAGCCTTAATTCAGTAAACTAACCTACCACAATGAAACATGAGAGAAACTTATATACTGGCTGATCAGACCATAGAAACTAAATCACCTACAGTTCAATATAAAGATACCTTATTGCCTCCTGTTGTCACAGCTGATGGGCCTTTCTGGACCTCTGCATTTAACCAGACTCCACCCTCAGCCACACCTTTTGGCCAGAACCAGGAAAGAGACCTGAAGCAAAAACATCATCCAATTTCTATAGGACACATATCTGACTGAGAGAGCTACTAACCAATCAAAACTGCTCATTCGAATGGCTTCTGTATACATGTTTGCGTGACCCTTCTGCTTATATTAAAAACTAGTCATACATACTCACACCGGGTCAATAGAGGATAATCAATTAACCTAAGGTTTGTCTTTGGACTGTGGGAGGAAACTGGAGTATAACCACACAAACATGGGGAGGACATGCCAACTCCACCCACGTGGAATGCGAGGTTGGGATCGCTAACCCTGCACCACAGGCTACTAACCTTTCATGTATATTAAAATAAGCAGATGTTGCTATCAATAGAGATGCAGAATCCCATTTTCTCTCCTCCGACACCGATTCTGATGCATAAACTCTGGCTATCAGCCATTACCAACCATAGTTTTGAAAATATTCCAAGTTGCTGAGCTATTGCTCAAGTTGTTATTACCTCTAAATTACAGACGTTTGTTGTTAGCCAGCATGAATCATGTTACTTGTCTTATTAGCTTAAACTGAAGATTTAAGTGAGGCACACATTGTTCATTCATTTATCCAGAACTTTTTAGGCTATATGTAATTAAAAAGAATGCAAAGATAAGCATTATATATGCTTTTTGATTTTTTTCATGTATTGGAGCGACCGTGGCTAAGAGACGGTGTTGAATGTGTATTGAATGTGCAAAGCTGATATCTAATCGCCCAGTGGTTCACAAATGTATGTAACTTAAATTTTAAGACACATAATGCATGTCCCTTGAGATAATTCCACTGTAAAGGTGATTTGTCACTTTATTTTCTTGGTTTATTTTCTAAGGAGCAGTTTTGTGTGAATTACAATGTCTGAAATAAATTGCGTGTCGGAGTTGTATGTGTTGGGACTCAAAAAATATATCCTTATCTACAAAAGGGGGCGCTGCAGAAAATGACTGGCAATCACTCTGATAGAAGATCCAATCCAGAGTACCTGAACGTTGTATCTATAATTCCAAATCAGCCACATTGTGGCTCAGTGGTTAATATGCTTGACTATTAATCGGAAGGTTGTGAATTCAAATTTAGGCTCTTCCTAAGCAACGTTAATGCTAGATGGCCAAAGCACCTCCATAGAGTGGAGGAATGCCAGGAATGCCAGTGCCACCACAGGATTATGCCTGAGTTCACTGAAGGCAGTGACAGGAAGCAGGATGGCAGCAGTCTTGGATATCATTCTGAACTATTCTGCCCATCCCCTTGATGGCTCTTTCAGTGTATCCAACCAGTTTGCTCGAGGAAACACTACTTGGGATCTGTTCTACCCAGTGCAATCAGACTAAACACTTCATCCCAGCTATACTTCCTTCTGACCCTCAAAATGGACACTAGGTCAGAATAAAGCATCTTTGCACAGAACAATTAAAGGACAATCAAAGGGGTCTGTGGTAGCCTAGCGGTTAAGGTACTGGACTTTGGACCAAAAGGTCCAGGGTTCAAATCCCACCTCTGCCAAGCTGCCACTGTTGGGTCCTTGAGCAATTGAATGTATCAATTGTAAGTCGCTCTGGATAAGGGCATCTGCTAAGTGCTGTAAATGTAAATGTATGACAAAATACTCACTCTTTGCACAAACATCCCACTAAGTTTACTTAACGTAAACTTAAACTCTCACCTCACATACCACACACGCTGAATGTAAATGTGTCATTTGTCACTGGATGTAAATGTGTCACTTGTCATGCTGTGCTCAAGTAAACGTGCAGTTTGTGTAATTATGTGTATTCATGTTGTGCAGTCAGCTTCTGACTCGCTGCTTTAGTGCCCATATTTCCCTGTGGAGATCATTAAGGTCTGTCTGACTGTCTGTCTAGCACTCTCTCTCTCTCTCTCACTCCGCATAATTCACTCTG
Organism: Ancistrus triradiatus; assembly: GCA_025084515.1. NCBI lineage: Eukaryota > Metazoa > Chordata > Actinopteri > Siluriformes > Loricariidae > Ancistrus > Ancistrus triradiatus. Next base: position 1,352,886 of record JAJAGP010000003.1, on the reverse strand, counting down.
AATATGAGCATGTGGTAAATGCTGTAAATGTAAACACATACTCACAGCAGTAAGGAATTTAAGCTATTAAGTTATTGCTATGGGCTTTTCTTTCTCTCTGGTACTTTCATGATCACATATTATTTCATTTTCCGTTTTCAGATTCGTTTCCTTCGAAAACACTTAAGTGTTATAAAGGATGAATCAAACAGATTTGAATTGCAATTTCCAAACACTTTTGGTGGGTGCTCAGGTGGTGAAGTGGTATTTCACTAGCCCACTACTGCACTGGTCTGGGTCCAAGTCCCGGTGGTGTCTTGCAGATAGGTCCAGCATCTTACGCCATGATAATGATGCTTGAGTCAGAGAAAGCTGGTCACGGGATCATACAATTTTTTAATCCATTTTGAATAAACCTTTGCATTTGCCTGTTACAAGTCGCCAAGCGAGCCGTGAGAGTAAGGATCCAAAAATGCAGGACGGTCAGCCCTAAGCGTCCTATGACAATGAGGAGGGGTAATCAAACAGAATCGATCCCGACGGGGCGGAGCTTGCGGACCAGCGAAGAAGCACGGAATGGAAGCGCTTACAGCACTGTATGTTGGAAAAGTGAGAGCGAGCGAAGCACGCCGGGCGACGTTGAATAACGCAGAGTGTCGTAGCACGTCTCCTCGTACTGGAGAGGTGAGTAAGAGCGCTACTCGTCAGAACAGAGCAAGTAACGCGGAAATGACCACATTATGCCGATTGCTAGAAGCAAGTGAAAAAAGAATTAACACCGTGGGGGAAATCTCAGATCCTACCCTAACGTCTAATCCCTATCTTACCTCGGGCCTCCAGAACCCTACGCGGCTGATCTCCTTTATGAGAACGGTCAACCACTAGTCCTAATGGGGCCGAAACAGCATTTGATACCACCTAGAAAGACACCAATAAGCGATAAGGCAGCAAGTCGGACGGTGCGATGAGGCGCGCCACCATCACGCCCCTATAAATAGTCCTAAGGCATAATCACGTCTGAATGCACTATGCGGGGGCATGATGGCTGTTAACTAGTTACCGGCATGTGCCGGGACCGAAGTGGCTTGGCTCTGGCGTTTGCTAATCCCATGCTGCCCTCTAGCATCGGTCTGTGTGCTACTGCTACCTCTAACATTGCCATTACACCATCCTTCTTTTTTAACACAGGCTTTAAAAAAAAAAATTTCTAAAATAGTAGTGCTGATGCTGAATCATACAGATTTAGAGTTTTGATTGAAGAATTCATGAGTTTACCTCTGCCCCAAAAACTTCCCTTGGTCTTTTCTAGGTCTATTATAGCTACAAATTGAGCAAGGGCTACAACCACCAGTCAGATTAAAGATCAGTGACAACTGGACCACTCTTCCAGAGTTTATATTATGTATGACTGACAGATGGGAAAAACACTGGCATCTTCAGACAATGTGTCGTGTAGTGTACATTGGCAAAACAGCGACATGATATTGGCACAATATTTGAATAATATGAGGCTGCCAGCTACAGAGCCATTTGGCTCGCACTCAGAGATGGTAATGAGGGTGGGTGGGTATCTGTCCAAAAACACTTCATTCCAAACGTCCTCAGGCCGAGACAATGAGGTAGAAAGAAGGACAGAGAGCGGCAGAGGGTCAAGTTTATATATCATTGAGAGGACTAATTGTTCCCACAAAGACAGAAAGATCTTGCATTTTACTTTGTAGGGACTTTTTGTAGGGACTTTTCACATTAAATGCACTTAATAACCCTTGGTGCAATCATCTCAGCACCTTAACCTGGTGCAGTGCTGACAATCATGCACTTGGACTGAAACACACACCACACAAACACAAAGCAGTAAGTATAGAGCTTCTGTCCAAGTGGATGATTACACCCCAACACAAATCAGACCTTCTCTTGCTGCGACAATCTGAACAAAAACATCAGTTTCTTCCTCACTACAGCACTTCATGATGAAACATCCAAGTCAGTCAGTTTCTAGAAGTGTGTTAGTTTCATTCAGCTCACAGACGTAGGCTTATAACCCACTGCACATAAAAAGGATCTTTGCAGAGCATGAAGTAAATGAAGAGAAAACAACAGTGTTCTGCAGATGCTTGGGCGCTTTGCAGGAAATCACACGTAGGCTAGCATATAGCATATAAGTATTTATTTCATTTTCACACTGTAAACCCGCTGTTACCTAGTCAGGGTCATGAGGGTTGTTGATGGATGCTGGTTTGATGCCTCTGTAGAACACAGGGCGCAGGTGTAAGTATGCCCTGGATGTGACAAGCCTATCACAGGGTCAGCAGGAGCCACTGTTGCAGCTCTGGGATATGATGTGTCAAACAACCCAGGTCTTGAAAATGTAAATATTTCAAGACAATAAACACAACACCACAGTCTCAAACACATGGTAAGTGAGATCATTCACGCCCAAAGCCAGAGCAACAAGCTCTGTGTTCCAAGATTAGCTGGGTCATGGCCTGGGCGAGAACCACTAGTTTGCTCCTTTAACTGTTAGCCATGGGCAGCCATTGTTTCCAGTAGATAAAAGATTCATGACATTTCGAAGACTTTCTGCTGTCACATTAGGCCAAAAAGCAGAGACGAAGGCAATAAGTGAGCAAGCATAGAGGTGCCAATCCAAAGTCACAAGAAGACCAGTGAGAGAACTAAGACAAAGAGCAAAGAGTAGTAGTCCAAGGGAAGCATGGTTGAAGTTGAAGAAGGTAAATAGTTTGTAGCAGATGAGATGAGGCAGATTTTTATTCATTCACTTTCTTATCCACTTATCCTACACAGGGTCACAGGAAAGCCGGTGCCTTGCCAGCAACACTGGGCGCAAGGCAGAAACAACCCTAGACAGGGTGAGAATCCATCATAGGGCTCATACATACACACTCTGTTGGTAATGTCGCTCCACCACTTGGTTTTCCTGCCATGTGCAGTGCCTTGACAAAATCTAGTGATATCAGAGCCTTTGGCTTCACTGTTTCACTGGCGCTACTGGTTAATGACTCCGTATCGCTTTTAGCAATGAACAATATTACGTAATTTCTTACCTGATGCTTTACAGCTGTTGTTTTTGCTGTGCTACAGTGTGGCGGTATATGAAAAATTCATACCATATGGAAACTGAACACCGGTATACTGCCTAACACTAGGAAGAAATATGAGACTTAACGTATGAGAGCGTAGGCTTAAATGTCGGTAGCATGGATGATGAGACGGGGAACAGCTGTGTGAGCTCAATGCACTGGCAAAGGGGATTGTCGCAGGCCAGAGGTTCGGCTTGAGGCATGTGCCGGCAGAGCATTGTGGGAAATGGAGTCCAGGGAGCTGGACTCAGCAACTGCAAGCGTGACACAGTAACTATTGAGCAAGACCTTTAACCACCAGTTCTGTCAGAATGCCCATATGTTTTGGGGACACTGCTCTGCTGGAATCCCTGAAAGAAAGTCTGCATCTGCTTGATGTTCAGGATTGCTTATCATGCCAGTAAGTTTTCAATCACGATTTATAAGAATTTTACCAGTCCCTGTTTTATCACAATATCATATCATGGTCTCTCTCTGCATATGGCATGCCTTTTACAGACATGGTTTTGCTGAAGGCTGACCTATTTGTCATGCTGCCCAAGAGAGCAGAGAGAGAGAGAGCGAGAGAGAGAGAGCGAGAGAGAGAGAGAGCGAGAGAGAGAGAGAGCTTATGAATAATTGATATAATGTTTTCCTCACTGAAATGAGAACAGCCAGCAGAAAGCCGGATTAGTCAGGCTTGCCTGAGCTTGGCTTTGACTGGAAGACAATTTCTCCATAGTCGCAAGCCCACAATAACTTCTGTCAGATATCACCTCAGTGAATCTCAGTAATGGTGGAATCTGGATTTCTTTTCCTGATCTGTCCAGTTTTTCCAGCTCCATCCCTCTAAGGGCTCCATCATTAGCTGGTAGACAAATTTGTTGATAGGGGATGAAGTCATAAGTTAGAGCTGGGAGGTATACCTGTGTTAAAGTGAATACCAGAATGACGAAGGTCCATAATATGGATTTTTCCATAGTGTGGATATCGTGATAAACCCAGAAACAGTCCCACAATGCAGACAACTACAGAGCCGAAGTTTTTCTATACTGTGGTGGTATACTGTGGAGGCACTGTGGAGTGTGGTGACCTAAGGTTAAGGTACTGGACTATGGACCAGAACGTGCAGGATTAAAATCCCACTTCTGCCAGGCTGCCACCATTGGGTACTTAAGAACAAGGCCCTTAACCCACAATTGCTTGGATTCTAAGAATGTGTCCTTTCCTAGTGAGTGTCCTTGCTGCCTACTTCTTATGTAGGGCGTTCTAACCGACAATGGAACACTGAGACTGGTTAATGAGACAGCCAGTCAGTGTGTATGTACTTCAACAGTTTTAATCCTTCCTTAAGGCTTCTTTTTGGAGGAACATCTTAACACGCAAATGTTTTGACGAGTTGCGATTTATTAAAAAAATGTACATTTACATAATTGTATACCGGTACATATTTAACACTCGAGACGTAGAACAACAGGTGCAATGTAATTCAGTGATTTTCTTCCACATAGTCAGCAATTAAATTTAATGTAGAATCATATGTCTGTACAATAACATACAAAATTACATTTGAATTATTATAAATTTAAGTTTTATAATGTAGAATGTTTTATAATTAATAAAACAGTGCCCCCCAGTGCTTCTTAAGCTTACCATAGATCCCTGGGAGGGAAACGCAAAAATGACCGAGCAGTTCCTCAAGTGTAAACAACTCTGTTTGCACAATAAAGAAAAGCAAGATTTTCTACTGAAATGACTCATTCTTATGTTCTGGTGTTTTAGGTTCATGTTTATTATGACTACTTTTGAATGGCATTTATCAGTTATTATTAATAATAATAAAAAAAAAAACTTTTCATTTATTCATTAATTCCTTATTTATTTTCTGGTGTATCGGGATATTATGTCGATATTGTACTGATTGGTGAAAATACCGTGATATGCATTTTAGCTCATAACGCCCACCCCTATCATAAGCTCATACAGTGGTGCTTGGAAGTTTCTGAACCCTTTCTATATTTCTGCATAAATATGACCTAAAACATTCACATTTCACACAAGTCCTACAAAAGGATAAAGAGAACCCAGTTAAACAAATGATCCAATATTACATATTACTGAGTGGCAAGTTAATTTGAAGGTGAAATTAGAGACAGGTGTTTCAATCAGTGGGATGACAATCAGGTGTGAGTGGGCACCCTGTTTTATTTAAAGAACAGCGATCTATCAAAGTCTGCTCTTCACAACATGTTTGTGGAAGTGTATCATGGCACAAACAAAGGAGATTTCTGAGCACCTCAGAAAGAGTGTTGATGCACTCATCAGGCGGAAAAGGTTACAAAACACATCTCTCTAAAGGAGATTTAGGACTCCGCACCAAAAAATCACAACATGTCAGACAGAGATGTGTGATACAAAATGGAGGAAATCAAAGACACAAATGTTACCCTCCCAGGAAGGTCTCGACAACAAAGATTTCACTCAAGAGCAAGGAGTGTAATATTTGACTAGGTTCACAATGGACCCCATGGTAACTTCTTAAGCAACGAGGCCTCTCTCACATTGGCTAATGTAATGTCCAAGAGTCCACCATCAGAAGAAACACTGAAACAACAATGTGTGCATGGCAGGGTTGCAAAGAGGGAAAGCACATGCTCTCAAAAAAAGAACATTGCTGCTCGTCGCAGTTTGCTAAAGATCACTGACGAGCCAGAAGGCTACTGGAAGAATGTTGTGTGGATGATGGGAGCCCAAAATAGAAACTTTTGGTTTTAAAAAGAAAAGTGTTATGTTTGAGAGAAAGCGAAAACGCGAAAAAACACTGCATGCCAGCATAAGAACCTTATCCCATCTGTGAAACATGGTGGTGGTAGTATTAATTTTTGGGCCTGTTTTGCTGCATCTGGGCCAGGACGGCTTGCCATCATTGATGGAACAATGAATTCTGAATGATATCAGATAATTCTAAAGGAAAACATCAGAACATCTGTCCATGAACTGAATCTCAAGAGAAGGTGGGTCATGCAGCAAGACAACGACCCTAAGCACACAAGTTGTTCAACCAGAGAATGGTTGAAGAAGAATAAAGTTAATGTTTTGGATTGGCCAAGGCAAAGTCCTGACCTTAATCCAATCAAAATGTTGTGGAAGGACCTGAAGCAAGCAGCTAATGTGAGGAAACCCACCAACATCCCAGAGCTGAAGCTGTTCTGTACAGAGGAATGGGCTAAAATAAAAAAAAGGGCTGCACAGGGGGGTCACACCAAATACTGAAAGCAAAGGTTCACATACTTTTACCACTCACTAATATGTAATATTGGATCATTTTCCTCAATAAAAAAGTGACCAAGTATAATATTTTTGTCTCATTTGTTTAACTGGGTTGTCTTTATCTACTTTAATACTTGTGTGAAAATCTGATGATGTTTTAGGTCATATTTATGTAGGGTTAGGGTTAGGGTTAGGGTTCACGAACTTTTAAGCACCACTGTACACTCACTGATCACTTTATTAGGTACACCTCCTTGTTTCTACACTGAATGTGCATTTTATCAATTCCACTTACCACATAGAAGCACTTTGTAGTTTTACAAATACAGACTGTAGTCTGTTTCTCCACATACTGGGTTAGTCCCTTTTACACTGTTCACTAATGGTCAGGACCCCCACAGAACCACATACTGAGCATATAATACAGGCCTGGCCTTAACTTATGGCTGTGTAATGTTGTCCTCTAGTGGTCATATACAGTAATGACATGAACTGTCAATCCTAGCAAACACGAAAGCTTAACTCCCATATTCAAATTCCGTTAAATCATTGTTAATAGCATTTTTGCTATCAAAATAGTTATTATTTATGCACATTATTAAATATATCTTCATATGGCTTAATCAGTTTTTTCACATGGTCTACCCAGAAGTCAAAGTTTTAGTAACGTATCATCTGATCATAAGCTGCTATCTTGTGGTGTACATTTCTTCCCGTTAATACAGCCCTTTAATTAGCGCGCGCGCACACACACACACACACACACACACACACACACACACACACACACACACACACACACACACACACACATTCGTGCCTGACTACCTCCACCCTAGCTATCATTTTGATCATTGGGTGTTGTTCTACTGTTTTTATCTCCACTGTCATGAGTTCTGCATTTGTTGTTGATTGTGGTTCTATGTAGTGCAATTTATAATTATTGTGTACTGTATATATTCACTTGTCACGTATTTATGTCATCTATTGTGCTGTATGCAATGTTATGAACATGACCATACCGTGTGCATGTATATGTTTAGTATGACAATAAAAACCTGGTAGACTTAATATATGTTTGGATTTGATGAAAATTAACCAGTGGTTTTTGGCAGAAAAAGTTATGAATGGTTACTATGTTATATTTACTATGTTGTTACCAAAGTACCATAGTAAAACCATGGCAGATTCATAGTATATAATAGTTAACCATGATTGCACTATGAACTACTAAGGCATCTAATGTGTATACTATGAATCTGCCATTGTTTTACTATGGTATTTTGGTAAAACCATAGAGAACAGGGATCTATCAAAGTCTGCTCTTCACAACACATGTTTGTGGAAGTGTATCATGGGACAAACCAAAGAAATTTCTGAGGACCTCAGAAAAAGAGTTGTTGATGCTCATCAGGCTGGAAAAGGTTACAAAACCAGTTTGGACTCCACCAATCCACAGTCAGACAGATTGTGTGTCTGATTGCCACACAGGTTCTCAATCAGGGCATCACTTAAATAGGACCTGCCTGACAAAGTGAAGCACACCAAAAAATCCTTAAAAACCTTAAAAGCTGCACATCATTCCGAGATCCAAAGCAATTCAGGAACAATTGAGAAAGAAAGTAACTGAGATCTATCAGTGTGGAAAGCGTTATAAAGCCATTTCTAAAGCTTTGGGACTCCAGCGAACCACAGTGAGAGCCATTATCCACAAATGGCGAAGACATGGAACAGTGGTGAACCTTCCCAGGAGTGGCTGGCTGACCAAAATTACCCCAAGAGCGCAGCGATGACTCATCCAAGAGGTCACAAAAGACCCCACAACAACATCCAAAGAACTGCAGGCCTCACTTGCCTCAGGTAAGGTCAGTGTTCATGCCTCCACCATAAGAAAGATACGGGGCAAAAATGGCCTGCATGGCAGAGTTCCAAGACAAAAACCACTGCTGAGCAAAAAGAACATTAAAGCTCATCTTGATTTTTCCAGAACACATCTTGATGATCCCCAAGACTTTTGTGAAAGCATTCTGTGGACTGACGAGACAAAAGTTGAACTCTTTGGAAGGTGTGTGTCCCATTACATCTGGCGTAAAAGTATTTCAGTATTTCAGGAAAAGAACATTATAGCAACAGTAAAATGTGGTGGTGGTAGTGTGATGGTCTGGGGCTGTTCTGCTGCTTCAGGACCTGGAAGACTTGCTGTGATAAATGGAACTATGAATCCTGAAGGAGAATGTCCGGCCATCTGTTGGTGATCTCAAGCTGAAACAAACTTGGGTTCTGCAGCAGGACAATGATCCAAAACACACCAGCAAGTCCAGCTCTGAATGGCTGAAGAAAAACAAAATGAAGACTTTGGAGTGGCCTAGTCAAAGTCCTGACCTGAATCCTATCGAGATGCTGTGGCATGACCTTAAAAATGTCGTTCATGCTGGAAAACCCTCCAGTGTGGCTGAATTACAACAATTCTGCAAAGATGAGTGGCCCAAATTAATCCACAACGCTGTAAAAGACTCATTGCAAGTTATGGCAAGCGTTTGGTTGCAGTTGTTGCTGCTAAGGGTGGAACAACCAGTTATTAGGTTTAGGGGGCAATCACTTTTTCACACAGGGCCATGTAGGTTTGGATTTTTTTCTCCCTTAATAATAAACACCTTCATTTAAAAACTGCATTTTGTGTTGGGATGATCTTCAGTACTCTTAACCTGTCAAATGACCTGTTAATTGCTAGCTCATAGTCACTTTGTGGATGTGCTTTATGGAAAAGGAAATGTCCAGGGTGCATTTTTTTGTACCTATATTTAGTAAGATATATTATATGTTAAGGTCAATAATTGGATTTTCAGGTGCAGTGTATCTTTCATGGTGTGTTAAGCAAAAATGTCCAGTGTTTTAAATGTTTAGGGAGCTCTGAAGATAAATCTGACATAGAGTGAGTAAGGGCGCAGTTATGTGGTCTGTACTTGGTAACACCATGCTGTAAGTGTCAGTAATGTTTTGTGTTGTTTGCCATCCTTAATGGTAAATCCCATCATCGAGACAGAACCATTCTCAGAAATGACTTATGTGAAGCTTATGTGAATCTGATCCTGAACCAGATATCATTCCCCATTTGATCTGTAATTTAAACTTTATTATCAGGAAATCGGATTTTAAAACAAGCGCAAACACATACAGGGACAGGAAATCACGCCCATAGCAAGCAGATCAGTAAAGAGGAAGTGAAGTACAACACACTGCTAAAAAGTTACCAAGAGTTTCTGTTGTCACGGTGCAGAAAAGCATGTGGTCCGATACGGTTCTTCTTAGCTGTGGATGGTATACATTTTTTAAACATTATTTATCAAAGTTATATAGTCATGTTAAAGCTTATTCTGGATCAGTGCCCTGATATGGTGGAGGCAGCACTGACTGTTATAGCTTGTATTCACAAAACAGGCCCCATGTCTGCCGGTAATGAACCGAGCATACTGGTATAGAGGACATATTAAAGAGCCATGTCGTGGGTCTCTCCCAGTCCTGAGTTCCAGGCCTTGAACTCAACTATATAAACACTTCTGCCATCTAAATCACCTAAAGCATTTCAAAATGCTGTTATATCTAAAAATTAGGTCAAACTTCATTGACATACTAGAGATAGACGATTGCTCTACTCTGAACTTGTGCTGACTCTTGCACATCCGTTGCGCTGATCTGAAAGAGGTTTCAGTAAACCACAAACACGGACTGCTGTGCAATTCACAAAACACAGGAAGCGTTTCAGTGTTACCTCTTACACGGCATCATCAGTTCAGAGCGAGTACGTCAACAATTCTGTCCACACACGTGAAAGAAGCTGGGCTTATTCAGAACATAACTTTCCTTACAACTGGACAACATGATCAAACACAAACTGAGTGAGTACACTATATTCTATATGCTATAGGTGTGTGTGTTTGCTTTGTGATGGGGTGTATTATGGGAAGCCCACCACAGCTACCTCATAAGAAGATGTTTACCGACAGATGAGCAAAACTTTGAGAAGTGGAAAAGAGATCAGTCTTAAGTAAATCAAGTAATGGATTCATTCATCTAGACAGAACATTGATATGAAATGCAGAACTGTTTAGGAGGTTAAAGTCATTTGGAGGGTTGAAAGCTTGACTATGACCAGAAAACCCCCTATAGTTTAACGAGTTTGAGCAGCTCATGAATTGGCTCCACATTCTAAACAATGATGTGAACAAACATGTGATGTAAAAACACGATCACAAGCGCTCATATGATCTTTTAAACAGCAGTGGTTTAACCACAGATGCCATGTGGAACACCACTAAATCTTAAGTGTCGTTTTGGTGAAGTTACAACACAGCAGTTGATTCATACATGAGTTATATGAGAGGAACAATGAAAATACACATCGGAGCATACACAATACCTCACACACTTAAATCAGGGTGGGGTGACAGGACTTTTAGCACCATGACACTTCGAAGTGTTGACAGTTTGTCAGGTGTCAGTATTTTTGTTACCCTCTGTAACAAATAAGCCGAGTTGACATTTTTGCATAAATCATGTAAGTTAAAACTTAGCCTGATATGGTTCCACTGTTTTGTTGCAAAATTGTGAGGCAAAAAAGCCCTAAATATATGTAGATGTTGTGGTTTTTTGACAGAATACGTGCTCGTTTTAATCAAAAATCACACTAAAGCCGAATTAAAGTTTCAGAGCAGACAATGTTATTGCATCTACTCATGAGCACATAAGGACAACCACACATCATAACAGCGATGTGGAGACGCCAGTGATTAACAGTTCGCAGAGTCTTTATATACTGTTCTGGTCGTTAGGTTTAGACATTATGTCACGATTGTTCTCCAACCCCCACAACTAACCTCCTCTACCCAGGTCTGTTATCTCTGACCTTGGGTTGTTTTGCTCCTGAAAGCTGCCCAATTCCCTTGCCCATATTTTAATTGTAGCATCAGGTCTCTAACTTTTATAATTAAATTCAATTCAATTCTTACATAAATTATATTAAATCCAGATTATGCTTTTACATTTACAGCATTTAGCAGACGCCCTTATCCAGAGCAACTTACAATTGGTACAGTCTTACAATCCAAGCAATTGTAGGTTAAGGGTCTTGCTCAAGGACCCAACTGTGGCAGCTTGGCAGAGGTGGGATTTGAACCCTGGACCTTCTGGTCAATAGTACAGTACCTTAACCGCTAGGCTACCACAGTCCCATAAAATACAATGAGTTTACATTTACAGCATTTAGCAGATGCCCTTATCCGTAGCGACTTACCATTGATACAATCAAACAAACCAAGCAATTGTGGGTTAAGGGTCTTGCTCAAGGACCCAACAGTGGCAGCTTGACAAATGTGGGATTTTGAACCCTGGACCTTCTGGTCCAGAGACCAGTACCTTAACTGCTAGGCCAGCACAGTCCCACAGTCTATGCGTTTACATATCTCTTTTAATCTCTGTGACCATGAGAAGGCCTTAAACACTTTAACGTCAAAATGTACTTATTCATCATATGCACTTACAGAATAAAAAGATCACTTTGTTTGCTTATTAATCAAATTACAAATGACTGAGTGCCAGATACCAATGATCTAAATTACACATGAACGTGTGAAATAACCTCGACTCAACAATTTCTGTTTGGGTGTGTATGCATGTCTGCTGACAAAACTTCGACTATTAATAAAGTGGGACTTACCATGTTTTACCACATGTGTGTCCTAAGTTACCCAAGGAACTATGTAGATACGCGTACCCCAGTTTTCAATCACCTACATACCTGTTTAAATGTGATATAACAATAATTTGTAATTGAATACGAGTGGATCAGACACAGCAGTGCTGCTGGAGTTTTAAACACCATAGTGTCGACTGAGAATAGACCACCAACGAAAAATGTCCAGCCACCAGAATCCTGTAGGCAGCATGCTGTGAGCACTGATGAAGGATTAGTGGATGACTAACACAAACTGTGCAACAGCAGATGAGCTACTGTCTCTGACTTTATACCTACAAAGTGGAGCACAATGTTTAAAAACGCCAGCAGCACTGCTGTGTCTAATTCACTCATACCAGCTCAACACACACTAATACACTACCACTACGAAAGGGTCACTGCAGTGCTGATCTGTGGGGGTCCCCCGGGGGTCCTGGTCATTAGAGAACAGAGTAAAGGGGACTAAAAACGAACATGCAGACGCCACACAGATAGGACCCAGGCTGGTCCACCCTGGGATTGAACCTAGGACCTTCTTGCTGTGAGGCAGCGGTGATACCCACCGAGTGGCCCAAAATCCTCATTCTAAACTTACTTTTCCTGGTCAGAGTCAAGTGCAGGCATAAGCGCCCTAGACAGTCAATTGCAGTGTCGGTAGGGGTCGCTGGTGAAGCAGCCAGGGTGTTTCCACAACTGAATTGGTTTTTCTTTCTACCCAATACAGGTTTTAAGTGGTTTGGCAGTCTGACCAACCTGGCATTTCGCCGCAAGTCCAGCATATCAAAGAATGACTCCCAAAACGACACTGACGATCCCCTGGACAGCATGACAGTCGCTGAAGACATGGACAGGCGCCCAGCCTACGCCTGCTCCAGCGACATGTACACCCACATGGGTACCATGCCTCGTCCTCAGAAAATCAACAAGAGTCTCAGGGCTAAAGGGCAAGATCAGAAGAGTTTAAAGTCCAAGACCAAGACCAAGAGCAGGCAACCTCAACGGAGTCAGAGCATGAGATGTACAACAGACTACGTCACAGAGTCCCCTCTCCTCAGCGCCCTCAATGGGAAGGAGCTCTCAAGCTTAGACAAGGCCAACATAAACAGCAAGCCCACAATGGTTTTAAATGATAGTGAACACAAGAAAGCTGATGTCTCTGCTCCAGCAGTCGAATCAATGAACCAGTTCCAGGATGTGAAGGAGCCAACTCAGTCCCAAGCCGCTGAAGCTACGATCACTCACAAGTCATATACAGATCCATCCACTGCAAACACACAGCCTTCAGGAAATCCAGATCCACCCACAGATTCTCTTCAGAGTAAGAATTTTGAAGATAAGCCAGATATGCCCATAAAGAAAGGTGTGGGCTCTCAGAGGGGTCACTGTTTAATGACCTTGTCCGAGATGAAAGAGGACGAGAAACGAAAACTTGGCGCTAAAAAGACAGAGCAAAGCGAAAGGTAAATACCAGTTCAGTTTCCTGATTTACACCTTGAAAAATGCTTTGTTGTACTCATGCAATGCCACTGATTTTCCTTTCCACTGATACTTCCAGTGATAAAAACATTATGCATTAATTAAAATCCCTAAAAACATTATGCATTAATTAAGATTAAGCAGGTCGTCTTGACCATGGCTACATGCCTGAATGCATTGAGTTTCTGCCATGTGATTGATTAATGATAGATGTACCTAATAAAGTGGCAGGTGAGTGCAGGATTTAAAACCGGTAATCTGATTAGCCAACACCTGGGGCATTGTCAGACCCACTTGCCCCAGGAAAGTGTTGCTGTGCCCCACTTAAATCAATACAGTAAAAAGTCAGTTTTATCCTGGATGTGTGTATGAGTGTGTGAGTGTATGTGCCCTACGATGGATTGGCGCCCTGTCTAGGGATGTGCCTGCCTTGCGCCCTGTGTTGCCGAATAAGCGGATAAGACAATTCCTGAGCAGAACTACAGTGCATGCCACGTAAATTCCGTACAAGCACTACATTTCCCATAATGCCTCAGCATCTTTCCAGCTTGTCAGAGCCAGTTTCTTTCGGTTTTTGGAGTAATGGAAATCTTCAAATATTTAAGAGAAAGTCGGCAACGCTGCAGACAAGGTAATGATAGCTCATAGTTGTATGTTTTAGACACTTATAACCATATAACCTACAAAAAGTACATATTAGACCAATAAAACAAACTAGCAACGGCAGCAGTTACGTTAGCGTAAACAAATGAATGCAATTAATTAAAGTATCTTTAGTGTTCATTGCTTCTCAGCCATGACAGAGTAACGCCCTATTTAGTGTTAAATAACTTAAACTCTTTAGTGTTTAACAGGCTTATTTTTATGCACAGTTGTGTCACTATGACTTATTGGCAAGCTGAGGGATGTGTGTGCCTCAGTACAAGTAGAGTGGTGCTTGAAAGTTCGTGAACCGTTTAGAATTTTCTATATTTCTGCATAAATATGACCTAAAACATCATCAGATTTTCACACAAGTCCAAAAAGTAGATAAAGAGAACCCAGTTAAACAAATGAGACAAAAATATTATACTTGGTCATTTATTTATTGAGGAAAAATGATCCAATATTACATATTAGTGAGTGGCAAAAGTATGTGAAACCTCTATTTGAAGGTGAAATTAGAGTCAGGTGTTTTTCAGTCAATGGGATGACGATCAGGGTGTGAGTGGGCACCCTGTTTTATTTAAAGAACAGGGATCTATCAAAGTCTGCTCTTCACAACACACGTTTGTGGAAGTGTATCATGGCACAAACAAAGGAGATTTCTGAGGACCTCAGAAAAAGAGTTTTGTTGATGCTCATCAGGCTGGAAAAGGTTACAAAACCATCTCTAAAGAGTTTGGACTCCACCAATCCACAGTCAGACAGATTGTGTACAAATGGAGGAAATTCAAGACCATTGTTACCCTCCTCAGGAGTGGTCGACCAACAAAGATCACTCCAAGAGCAAGGTTGTGTAATAGTTGGCGAGGTCACAAAGGACCCCAGGGTAAACTTCTAGCAACTGAAGGCCTCTCTCACATTGGCTAACGCTAATGTTTCATGAGTCCACCATCAGAAGAACACTGAACAACAATGGTGTGCATTGCAGGGGTTGCAAGGAGAAAGCCACTGCTCTCCAAAAAGAAACATTGCTGCTCGTCTGCAGTTTGCTAAAGATCACGTGGACGAGCCAGAAGGCTACTGGAAAGAATGTTTTGTGGACAGATGAGACCAAAATACAAACTTATTTGGTTTTAAAAGAAAAAGTGTATGTTTGGAGAAAGGAAAACACTGCATTCCCAGCATAAGAACCTTATCCCATCTGTGAAACATGGTGGTGGTAGTATCATGGTTTGGGCCTGTTTTGCTGCATCTGGGCCAGGACGGCTTGCCATTATTAGGATGGAACAATGAATTCTGAATGATATCAGAGGAATTCTAAAGGAAAAATATCAGGAACATCTGTCCATGAACTGAATCTCAAGAGAAGGTGGGTCATGCAGCAAGACATCGACCCTAAGCACACAAGTCGTTCTACCAAAGAATGGTTAAAGAAGAATAAAGTTCATGTTTTGGGAATGGCCAAGTCAAAAGTCCTGACCTTAATACCAATGGAATTGTTGTGGAAGGACCTGAAGCGAGCAGCACTAATGTGAGGAAACCCACCAACATCCCAGAGCTGAAGCTGTTCTGTACGGTGGAATGGGCTAAAATTCCTCCAAGCCGGTGTGCAGGACTGATCAACAGCTACAGGAAACGTCTAACTGGGTTCTCTTTGTCTACTTTTAGGACTTGTGTGAAAATCTGATGATGTTTTAGGTCATATTTATGCAGAAATATAGAAAATTCTATAGGGTTCACAAACTTTCAAGCACCACTGTAGTCTAGACACGCCACTGGCTAACACCTTACAGAACTGTGCATACAGCAGGCCTAATATTCAGTACTTGTTTTATTTATTTTTGTTGTTGTTGCTGTTGTTTTAAACAAACCGAGTATCAGTGGTGACTGGAGAGCCCACAGGTGGTGAAGGAGCCACTTTCAACCGCACTAGTAGAATTAATTTGAGTTTTGAGCTAACTGGTTAACCGGGGAAGTCATCCTGTTAATTCACTAAGTACAGTTCTTACATTTTGTTCAAATGATTAAAGTAATCGAATATCGTCCTGGCACCTGGTTATCACCTGCCTCTCTGAAAGCTTCTGTCAGGAATCCTCTGTAGCTTCTAGTGTTGGGTGCCTAACGTTGTTGTACTTATTAGTTCTGCCTGAAAGAGCGCCACCTTCTTGTTGGTACAGTACTTCACTCTGCGTGACTGGGATTGATTTTCAGCTTGATGTTTGCACTTGTGCACAAAGTGGGGGAGGCAGAGGAGGCATTTCCTATCTTGCACTGTTATTTATAGCAAATGCCCCCACCCCCTTATTCTTAGTAACTATGGTACGCAATCCAAAACACATAAATCAGCACTGGATATTTTAACACAGATCCTACCGTCACTAATTTGCTGGTGATATTTAAAGGGGTGTTCATTCAAACCATAGCAACAGACTCATTTCCTCAGTGTCTGTCACCAGACTGGAGACTGGTAGTTTTGTCTGATTCCACACAGGAACTTTAAGACATGCCCTTTTATTGGTTCTGGTGGGGTAATAGCCATTTAGTCCAAGTAGTCAAAACGATTTCCTCTATGTTATGTTAAAGTCGATTTTACATGGACAGTCTATAGGACAAAATAAAATCTGAATCTGAAAAAATGACGTATGAAATTTTACTTTATTTTAAATTAAACTAAACTAAACTTGTACTTCTCATCCATGGCAGAGTAACTTCCACTTTAGTCTTAAATCACTTAATCTATTTAGGATTTAACAGGCTTATGTGCCCCTATAATGACTGGCAAGCAGAGGGGTACAGCTGTGCCCCTATACATTCTATGTTTGCCCCCGTACGACAAGTCTAGAACCACTGACGTGCTGTTAGTTGTAATATTGTAGTAGTGTCCTGTTCTTTGTAATATTATATGGTTTTATGTGTAATGATATATCGTATTTTCAGCACGGGTTGTCTGATGTATTTTTCTTTCCCAGTCAAACAAGAGCCACAGACAGCCAAGGAGTGTACGTGGAGGTAAGACACATGTCTGTCTATCAGCCTGTCTAAGTCACTGTCTTTCTGTCTCTCATGATTTGATTTATCGCTCCTTTCTAACTGTCTGTTCAGTTCTGATACCGGTTTTCACCACCATATACTGGAAGTACTTAATATTTAAATGTTGCCTGGTATAAGCGTGCTCACTTATGCTTGTACACATCTGCACATTTAAGCAGGTCGTTTATATGGTTTTTGTATGGTATTTTAAGGCCATATATAAGTGTGCACACATCTGTATGTAGATGCACCGGAATCTCTACACATTGCACTGGTTTCATCAGGGTAGTAGTAGAACTGAATAGAACAGAAGCCTTTTCTTGTCATTGCACATGCGTACAGCGGAATTTAGTACTTTAAGCAAAGCATGAATCTGATTATTAACTAAATGCAGAATTTTAAAATGTACTTCAATTCAGTTGCATCGTCTTGTTTGATGAGTAGTACAGTTTATTGATTTGTTTGCTTTGTTTGGACTCGATTACTGAGCTGTTTGGATAATTAATTCCTCTGACTCCAACTGTAATACACACGGTTTCCACTAGATGGCGGAGTGCCTCTTTTAACGTTTTTACGTATGTATTACACACATGCTGTACGTGCTGTTTCCTATGCGCTGTAACAACTTGCATCGACTTTTTTTACTTAAACTATATTTTTTGAATAACTACTTTTACTCTGCTAACATCTCTGACCCAGTTGATTTGGAAAGTTGAGAGTTGAGGGTCAAGGGCCTTGCTCAAGAGTCCAGTTGTAGCAGCTTGAAAAAGCAGTGCAGAGTCCCAAAAATTGACACATACCAGATGCTCTTGTCTAGAGCAAATAACCACTGAACTCTGAGCACTTGAGGGTTAAAGGATCTGAACCTAGGAGTCCAAGGTCTTAGAAACTGAGCTACTAATGGATCTGTAATGCTGGAGTTGCTGTATTTCGAATAGAATAGGACAACAAAAAACATGAACGTACACAGAGGTCAAAACTGAACCTGAAAGGTTTGGGTCTGTTTTTTTAAGGCTGCATTATTTGTTTTGTTTTTGAGCCGCACATGAGCGGTGATTATGATCACATCGCTTGTCTAACGTCTCTGGAGAGCATAAAATGATTTCAGTGTTGTTATGCTTGCTGAGAATAAGCTCATCTGTGCAGAAGAATGAGCAGAACAAAAAAGATTCTGGTGATTTTCTTATTAAAATTATTTTAAAGTGATGATTGGATGTTAGGTCTATTCAACTCTACCGTCTCCATTTCCAGTCTTCCAGATTCCTTCTCAGAATTTCTGTCAGAGCTCGTTAGTGCATCAAGATGAAACCTTTTTGACCTAATCTGTGTTTATCTCGGTTCTATGGCCCAGCCTGGCATGAACCTTTCTTCAGTCAAAACGTTCTGTTTTTTTTTTCGACCTGGTGGCTGAAGTTTTGGTGGATCTCCTGAAGCTATGCTCTGGATAAGATGTAATGTCACTGTGGAACATGCAAGAGGTTTGTGAGATGCCACCACTGCATGTGTCCTTTAGAAGATGCCAGAATTATTTACCTGTAACATGGCGGACAAACCCGCCACTGTAATGAAGGAAGACTGATTTCGTAAAGTTGTTTCAGATGTAGTATGGTGGTCATGGTCGTCAGGCTCAGTTCAGGAATTGAGGACAGGGACAGACAAGTGCAAGTGAGGCTTTAGGTGGCTAAGCTAAGACGCTATGCAAATGCAAGAAGGCAGAGTGCTAACCATCTATGTTTATGCAGACAGTGCCAAAAGTAATAAGACACAGGACTGGGATTCACAGAGGCTAACAGACAAGGCTAAGCTGACACAAACCCAGGGACTAACAGGGAATGCTAACATAATGCTAATAGAAACACTAAGAGTTAACTTGGAAAACACAAGACTAGGGCTGTGCTGAAAAATCGATAGAGCAATATATCGCAATATTTATTTTCATGATATGCTACATCTGTTGTCGGATCAAAATCTCCTCGTACAATCTCCGTTCCTGCAGATGTCTCAGCAGTGTTTTGACCGTTGAATGATCAACGTTATATGATGAATTAAGACGACTCAGATTGTACACTGTAACTTTTGAGCTGCTTGTTTAATCTGCTTTGATATTTTCAGTAAATATCGCAATATATCGTGATATAATCGTATCGTGAGCCATGTATTGTGATGCATATCATATCGTGTGGTCCTTTCCAATACCCACCCATACATAAGACAGGAACAGGAGCAGACAAACCGTAACAAGAGTAACAGGAACCAGGCACAGGACCCAACTGACATGCAAGAGGAGACCATACCCAACAAGGACGTGAACAGAAGGGAGGGTTTATATAAGGAACCATAACAGGACCCAACCGACGTAAAAGAGAAGGTACTGGAAGAAGGGATCTTATAGGGAAAGCTTCTATAAAGGTTGCTTAATTACAGCCTTTTGTGGAAGGAGAAAAGGGTCAGAGGGCAGCCATGTAGGATAATGTGGCTAACGGGCTGAGCCCAGCACACGTCATCAAGACATGGTGCTTTATAGAAATAGAACCAAAGTATAAAAATGGCACTTGATTTAAAAGAAAGTAAGTTTATAACACATTATAAATCATATGGTGCATTAAGAAAAGGGAAATAAAAGACAAGAGCACTGCGTTAACACCCACAAGAGACAGTCAGTGGTTGGGTAATTAAGGTTTTCAGTCTTCATTTAAAATGTCTAATAACAAACTGTGATTAATGCTTCAGCCTGCTCTAATGATGAAATTGTTATATTGGTATGTACCCACTCTGGCCTTCACCCACTCCTCTGCTAGCATCTCGTCGTTCTTTCATTTCCTGTCTGTGTACAACTTTAGTAGCGCTGAGGTTATGCTGAAGATGTGCCCCGGATTCTCACTCCTGCAGCGAGTGGTGTTTCTCTGAATGGCAGCGAGACGGCAGGGGACTATAAACGGAAGCGTGCTGTTTGTGGACTGGAGCAGATAAATTGCAGGGGTCTGGGAGGAGTTAGCTGAAAGGAACATCCACACTGGGAGAGGAAGAAGAGGTGTCGGGGCGAGAGGAAAATGAGATGGAAATGTAAACAGCGGGGAAGTGATGGAAAACATGACAGACGCAGGACGAGGAGAGAGGAAGACTGATAGGAGCATGGAGTGAAGCGGGGATTGAACTGAGTAATAGTTCCAGAGATAAAGGGTCTTTATCAAAGGGTTTGTGCTGTACTGTATATGTATTTCAAGCTAGATTATGGGAAAGTGACTGCTAGGATGACAGTATGTGGTTTGACAGGCGTGGTGGTTTATGAGGCGGGTAGAAAAGATGAAGAGATAATGTTATGAATGGGAGGGGCTGCTTTACGACACTAATTAAGACGTGTCTGGCACAGATCCTAGCGATGTTCCAATGATCCAGCCGTGATCCCAGATCTCTCCCTCACAGATGTGCACACACCAGGCATGTGAGAAATATCATGGCATGACTTTGATCTCTATTAAAATATTGTTTACTGAGTAGCAATGAAAATCTAAAAGCATTGATTTTCAAGCCACTGGGAAAAGCTGCTTTGTAGTGAGCTAAGAATTGACGCTTTATTGTTGTAGTACTCCAGTTTGGTCTCGGTCTCAAGACCATAAATGAGCGGTCTTGGTCTCGGCTCGGTCGCAACCTCATTTGGAGCTCGGTCTCAGGGTAAAGGGGACTCGCTAATTGTTGCTGAGACCCGTCGAGTCTAACACGTCTGTCTGAGGTAACGTTCTGTAATTTTCATCATAGCTACACTTCAACTGTGAGAGACAAAATGAGAAAAAAAAATCCAGGAAATCACATTGTAGGATTTTTAAACAATTTAACTGTAAATCATGGTGGAAAATAAGTATTTGGTCAATAACAAAAGTTCAACTCAATACTTTGTAACATAACCTTTGTTGGCATTGACAGAGGTCAAACATTTCCTGTAAGTCTTCACCAGGTTGGCACACACTGTAGCTGGTATTTTGGCCCATCCCTCCATGCAGATCTCCTCTAGAGCAGTGATGTTTTGGGGCAACATGGACTTTCAAACTCCCTCCACAAATTTTCTATGGGGTTGAGGTCTGGAGACGGGCTAGAACACTCCAGGACCTTGAAATGCTTTTTACGGAGCCACTCCTTTGTTGCCCGAGTGGTGTGTTTTGGGGATCACTGTCATGCTGGAAGCCCCAGCCACGTTCCCATCTTCAATGCTCTCACTGATGGAAGGAGGATTTGGCTTAAAATCTCACGATAAATGGCCCCGTTCATTCTTCCCTTAACACGGATCAGTCGTCCTGTCCCCCATGCAGAAAAACAGCCCCAAAGCGTGATGTTTCCACCCCCATGCTTCACAGTAGGTATGGTGTTCTTGGGATGCAACTCAGCATTCTTCTTCCTCCAAACACGGCGAGTTGAGTTTTTACCAAAAAGTTCTATTTTGGTTTCATCTGACCACATGATATTCTCCCAATCCTCTTCTGGATCATCCATATGCTCTCTGGCAAACTTCAGACGGGCCTGGACATGCACTGGCTTAAGCAGGGACACACACATTTTTTTCCTCATGTTGTCTCTCATAGTTGAAGTGTACCTATGATGAAAATTACAGACCTTTCTCATCTTTCTAAGTAGGAGAACTTGCACAATCAGTGGCTGACTAAATACTTTTTTGCTCCACTGTATGATGAAATGTAATATTATGTATTAATTCTCAAGTCTTCATGAGAGAAAGAAAGAAGTGGGGAAAATGACTCGGCTCTACTAGGTATAGATGCCATATCTCACTGCTTTTCCTCTCTTTAGGATTTCATTCCCATTATTACCTCGGACTCGATCACTACACAGTGCAGCATTGATTACGCCTGTAAATCGACTTGGCCGCTCTGGCTAACATGCCTGCCATGGTCTTGTATTACCCTAACAGATCAAAACCAGAGACTGGAGCGAGAGACTTAAGTGTTCAGTCAGCAAATGAACCCATGGCTTGGACAGCAAGCATAGCTCAAGAACACCCCGAATTCCAGTTGGGGCCTAAGCTTATTAATGTTAATGAGAAGGTGAGGCAGTGGACCCTGTGGGCAACGAGAGTGAGAGAGACGACCATCCTTATTACCAGGGCACTCATGAGCACTCTCTCTGCCTCTCTGCCTGCAGGATGTGGACTGGGTAATTAATGTTTAACATGGAAAGAGCAGCAAAGAGACATGGATGGAGGGACAAAGAGAGAAAGGTTGAATTAAGACATGAGAAGGGGTTGGGATTGAATTGTGAAAGGAACCAAAATACAGAACGGAGGGACGGTAAGGTAGAGGATAAACAGGAGAAAGAAAGAAAATAAGGAGAACAAATAAGCTGGAAAGTAGGACAGGAGGGTACGCGAAGGTCAGGAGTGTGCGAGTGAAAAGAACTGGGATAAGACATATCTTCAAGTCCTTATTTGCACTTTTAATATTACACCAGAAACTTAACATGATATAAGATTAAGAGATAAAAATGACAAGCCGCACAGAGCCTGTTAGCAATCAGGACTCCAGCTATGGAGATATGGAAAGGACTGTATGATAAATAATGATAAGTACGTTAATGTTTAAAACACCTGCATTAACCTAGAGTTGGCCAACATCATTAACACAACTTATTTTATACTAAAGCGTTGAAAAATCTCATGTCATTTACTGAGTAATGGATTGAAAGTGAAAACACTTACTCTATTGGTGAACTCATCGGTCCTAGCATAGCTGCTAATGCTAACTGCAGCCTGTGTTCTGGAGGATTCAGGACAGGATTCGGTTTGGTTGGCTGTCAATTCTATCTTGTTTAGGTTAGTGTCGACTTAATTGCACCAAGAATACAGGACTGTAGATGTAAAAATAAATAAAAACATGATAAACACAGTGCAGAGCTTCACTATGAAAGAGCTATTGAATCGTGAATCGAGTTTTGGCTGAAATGAAAAGTTTAAGCAAGTGTTCTGAGAGAACCGGGACAAATTTTTCTAGTCAAAATGCATCAAGAACCAAATTTGATGAGTTCCTAGGTGGTCGAGAACCGAGGTACCGCTGTATTTGTTTATTTATTTATTTTACATTTACTTTTACAGCATTTAGCAGACGCCCTTATCCAAAGTGACTTACAATTGGTACAGTCTTACAATCCAAGCAATTGTGGGTTAAGGGTCTTGCTCAAGGACCCAACAGTGGCAGCTTGACAGAGGTGGGATTTGAACCCTGGACCTTCTGGACCAGAGTCCAGTACCTTATCCGCTAGGCTACCACAGTCCCCCATTTTTTGATTGGGCATGACTGGGCTTTTATATGGGTTTGTGGCTTATTAAAAATATTTCATCATGTGAATAAAAAGGCTTTGATTACTATAGGGTTTACTCCAGACCACAAAATTACACAATATATGAAGGAATCATGAAAGATGAGTGAAACAGTTGCAGAATGTAAATCGTTTTTATTGTGCAAACTGCAACGTGTTACAAAACAGATCTAAAAAAAGAGAGATGCCTTTTTTGGCTGAAGCACTTTTGCCCCAGTAAGACACACCTCCAGTCCAGTGTTGTAATCATTGCTCTGAAGAGGTCTCTCTGGAATGGATTGTTACTGTGTTCATAATGCACTGCTTACATTTACAGCATTTAGCAGACGCCCTTATCTAGACTTACAATTGACAAAGTCTTACAATCCAAGCAATTGTGGGTTAAGGGTCTTGCTCAAGGACCCAACAGTGGCAGCTTGGCAGAGGTGGGATTTGAACCCTGGACCTTTTGGTCCATAGTCCAGTACCTTACTGATCTTGTCATATGCAGTAACTTGAGATGTCTCTTCAGGTAATGCCTGAGCCTTTGGCTTCACTGTTTCACTGGTGCTACTGGTGGATGGCTTTGAATCTGGCAACTGTAAATGCATACACTCTTGCTATTCACTCTTGGTATTCTCGGTAAACCTATTTTCTGCTGAGGTGATGGACCAACTAAGTTCCTGTGGTACCAACAGCGGCTCGACAAAGTTATAAGCAATATAACCTATAGCCTTTTGGTCTGCGTCAGATTTTGTTTAAACAATAAAACTTCCAAACTGTAGACACAGCTCCTTTCTTGTTTTGTGTCTCCGTTCTCACTTTCTTTATCCTCCGTCTTTGTTTGTGGGTTTTTTAACCTACCATAGCGTCGGATGTCCTCCCAGCTGATAGGACTGTTGTGCTACCTGGCAAACTAGCGAGCTGTACCTAGTATGCCGTACTACACAGCTATACAGCTGAACAATATTATATAATTTTTCGCCTATTGAGGCGTTACAGCTGTTGTTTCTGCTGTGCTGCTGTATGGCGGTATATGAAAAATTCATATAGTATGGGAAATTAACACTGTTAAACCGCCTAGCACTACACTCTAGGTATTACTATAAATGGAGAGGATTGCCAAGAGTCACCAGTTAACTTATTTATTAAGGTGCTTTTGTTCCCTGAGCCAAAACACACATGTCATGTGGGATTACAGTGCATTATTCTGTTCTGGCATGTAGAGGAGTTTCTGTTTAGATAACCAAAGAGCACATGCCTATGGGATTAGCATGATTAGCATCAAAGCTGCAAAAGTATACGTGTAGCTCTGTCTCTGGAACACACGTTCATGATAATCCAAATGAACTGTGAATGAGCTGTGAAAGCAATCACGTTTCCCACAATATCTCACTTACTTTTATTACTTAAGAGGAGATAATCAGTCCATATTTGATGCCTGTGAATTGCTTTGCTGAAGCTTCGGATTGAAATGTAGCGAACGTCCATTGTTTCGGTGTATGCCTAACTCTGCTTGCGTTAAACAATACTGTTATGTAAAAATGAAATACTTTAATAATACAGCTTTAAGTGACATTAGTTAAGAATTGAATTTGATTTGAGACATGTATTTAGGTTTTAGGTGAGAGCTATATCTTGCACAACCAGTGGCTTGGAGGTAAGTGCTAGATGCTGGACCTACTTCTGCGGACCTGGATTGGAACCCGGGCTAGACTTGTAATGTGAAAGTTGGGTCATGCGGTTATGGAACCCCTGTGGGAGACGGGCAGGCTGTACCACAATGAATTCTGGGAATTCTCTGGACTAGAGATGAACTGATGTACAATTTTTTTTCTGATTCCCATTGCCTGTGTTATTCTTTTTTTCATGTGATGAGCTGATTCCGATTTTCTTTCTGTCTGAGAATTATAAATTACAGCCTACAGACATTTTTGTTCAACATGTGCTTAAATAGAAACTTCTTCATTGCTAAAGAAAGATTTTTGTTAGACCTAGTTTGGTCAAATTCCACATATTGGGAAGAGCTTCCATGCTGGAGACATGGCTGTGTCTGAAATAAATTCCTACTCCCTCTTTAGTCTCCCTACTTCCTCATTAGTAATTCACTATATATAGAGAGAGAGAGAGTGTAGTGGACTAAGTAGCACTCAAACACAACTGAAACACCCTTCCTCATCATGAACATTCGTGATGAACAAACCAGTGGCTGAGATTTGTACTTTTGCTGCTCTGTATACACACAAACCAAATTCGGTTGAAATATAAAGTCAGGAAAAGCACTGTGCTGTTGATGCATGGCTGTGTTTGTGCCTACATTGCACATATGCAGTTATATTCCGGTAGATCACGCCGAAAACCGTCTGCCGGATGGGTGCATCTCTACTCTGAACATATCCACAACACTGAGCAGGATAAACAGGAGTAAACCAGGATGCTTTGTTTTGTTTCGCGTTATATTTCTCCTGCTTGTTAGCTACATTAGTGTACATCTAAATGTCTTGTTGAATGGACTTCATGTGCAGTTGGGAAAACCATGCCGATTTTTCAACCAGAATACTCCAAGGATGCTGCAGGTGCCAGGGTGAGGTGGTTGCTATGGTGAAGCATCTTGCATGATGTCACTGCCCTAAGAGGCCACAAAAAGACCTACCTAGAGCCAATGGGATGACCTGAGTGTCATATAGAATGGTAGTAAGTAAAAATGAGAACTGGTAGAAGTGGCAGAGCGAAGCAGAGCGAGTAAATGAAGGAGAGAGATAAGAGCAGCTCATTAGTGGTGTTTCTCATTCTTCCGCCTGGTTAACGGTGCAAACAAACAAACAAATGCGTGCGTTGTTGATAAGTGACTTGACTGGAGTGCGTGTGGGTGAACTCTCCAGCGCGAGAGTGCATAAAACTCGTCCTGCCCCCCCTTTCGGCCCATTGGGTTTGCTTTCTTTTTGAAAAGGAAGAAAGGGGAGAAATTCCTTCGAGAAGGTGCTGAATGATTGAGGCATTGAGGCACATACCCCCTCTCTCACACCCTATATGTCTCGCTGCCTCACTCTTTCGATCAGTATTGTTTAAAACCCTGGAGGAGGGAAGGAGTGGGTGGGGTCTGTGTGCCTGCAAGCCTCTTTCCCATTTATCCCTCCCCCGTTCTCTCTCTCGCTCACTCTCCCTCTCCTCCCTGCCTCCCCCACCCCTTCCATCCGAGAGCGATGAGGTAATCCTGCCAGCTCTGTGGAGCATAGCAAGTGCTGGGGTGAGAGTGAGAGACAGTGAGAGGGATGACAGTAGCAGTAGTGGAGCAGCTCCAGCACTGATCACCAGCAGCAGTTTGCCGGCTCACCCGCACGTCCGAGGGTGTGTGCACGCCAGCTAGGAGGGGCATGACCCGGGCTTTCTAGTGCACTCTGGTGCAAGGGAGACCAGAAAAGAGGACTGGAGAGGAGGAGAAGAGTGGAGGAAGCATGACGGAGAGATGCAGTCTGTGGAGCGCCCTGTCGGCAGCAGCCTGCTGCTTCTACAGGGGATCCTTTATGCAGGTGCAGGAACTGGTGTGCATGCGTGTGTGTGTGTGTGTGTGTGTGTGTGTGTGAGTGTGTGTACATGCTACATGCATGTGAGGGCAGGTGTGGAAATGCATGACATCATTGCTTTTACGTGCATCGTATTAAAGTGGTTTTGTGGTAAATGCAGGGATGGTTGCAAACACTGTGATGTGTGTGTATATAGCATTGGACAGGCTTGTGTGTGTTATTTTTGTGCGTTATCGTGCAAGCAGAACAATGTTCGCCCTTACTATAGATGCATATGGTTTACTCTGGTACTCTGTGGGAACTAGGATGATGTATGTCTGACTCTGGTTGCACGTAGAATGCGTTTAGTTACCTGCGATGTTGTGGTGCATTATGGTAACTACATAGCCGAAGTATGTGGATACCTGAACGTCTTGTCCATGCTGAACAACTCAAAGGAAAGTATAGGTGGAACAAAGTGTAGGTGTTCATATTGAGCTGGCCCCCGTCGGCGCTGTTCCAGCCTCCACATTTTGTCCATGAACAGCTCCAAGTCATTACTCCTCCTCCTTCAAACTTCACAGTTGTCATCATGCTTTGTTCTCCCGGCCACAGAATGTGTGCCATCACTC
Organism: Ancistrus triradiatus; assembly: GCA_025084515.1. Classification (NCBI taxonomy): domain Eukaryota; kingdom Metazoa; phylum Chordata; class Actinopteri; order Siluriformes; family Loricariidae; genus Ancistrus; species Ancistrus triradiatus. The sequence goes on along the minus strand of JAJAGP010000003.1, from coordinate 1,325,243 downwards.
CAGATCCAGTGGCGATGGGCTTTACATCACTTTAACCCAAGCTTGCTGTTGTGCTTGGTGATAGCTTGTTCACCTGCTTGGTTACTGAGTGTATTTCCATGCACTTGGGTTATCAGATAATGGCAAAAGTCTGGCTTACCATAGTAAATAATAATCTCCCATAAGTGATGAAGTGATGTAAACTTCAAATTTTAATAATTAAATAAAGAAATTCTTCATTTCCTCAAAAGTTCTTGGTAGCCACTTTGCAGGTAGTGCATTTAATTCCATGGTTGCCAGATCCTGCAAGAGAAACAAGCAATCCAAGCAATAGTGGGCTAAGGGCCTTGCTCAAGGACCCAACTGTGGCAGCTGTGGGATTTGAGGTGGGATTGGAACCCTGGACCTTCTGGTCCAGAGTCCAGTACCTTAACCGCTTCAACACCGATTGAAATCAGAGTAAGGCTATACAGTGAAACCTCGGAATTTGAACTTAAGTGGTTCCAGAAGGACGGTCAAACTGATTAGTTTGAAGCTGGAATCAAATGTAAATAGGATTAGTCCGTTCTCGATTGTTTAGGCCTATATGTATGTGAAATTAATGATTAAAAGCATGAATAATGCAAAGTAATGTAGTGTACTAATAATAATCTATAAATACATGAAATAAGTGAAAAGAAAGTGAAACTTTTTAGCCACTAAGGTGAATGCAGTTTCAGGTCTTATCACTGAGACTGAGGGAGGTGTCTGAAATCGCACCTGTAGACATATATCATATACAGATACATAATAATAGAATATAATAGAATTTGTGGGCAAAACAAATTCAGATGGACCGGTCTGTGTCTGAATTGAGTGAACAGGCGTTTGAATTCCGTGGTTCCTCTGTACGTGCGCTGAGAAATCCGATTACTGAGATCAAATCCAGCTTTCTTGATCAGATTTCGTAATCTGATTTTTAGGCCTTCATCCGATTTGAGAAATCTGAGTATGCTGTTTACATGACCGTTTGAATAATCGGAGAACTTCAGAACTTCGATTATGATCAGATTATTAAGTTCATGTAAACGCACTTATCGAAATCCAGTCCATGAGCTGGTCCACCATACCCGGGCCACTTAATGTCGATGTGCATACTTCACATTTTATTCGAACTTCGACTCCATGACTTTAGTTTCACTCTTAGATTTATCATCTACGCTGCCCAAGGAGGTTGGGTCCCTTTTTGAGTCTTTGTCCTCCCAAGGTTTCTTCCTAGAACTAGGGAGTTTTTCCTTCCCACTGTCGCCCTAGGCTTGTTCAATTTGGGATTGGACGTAGTTATTAGGAGATAATCTAAAGTTGTAAAGTTGCTTTGAGACAATGCTCCATTGTAAAAAGCGCTATATAAATAAATCTGACTTGACTTGACTTGACTCCATGATGCTCCTGATGAAGGTTCTCATGCTGATGTTGCCTCACCAGAGCCAGTTTGAGTCAGAATCGTTTCCTGCAACCACGGACGTGCATATTAGAAGCTTTCACGCTCAGTGCTCCTGTTTTTTGAGCATGTGTACCCTATTGCTTCATGGCTGATGTTTCTACTTCACCATAACAACACTCACAGTAACTAGTGGGAGAGGGATTTGAGGAACTCTCTTGTTGGATAGGTAACGCCCTGTGACAGGCCACGTTAAAAGTCGTCAGCATGACACTTTCTAGTGCCAGCTATTGTGGAGATTCACGCACCAGCTTACATGTAGTGAGTGGGGCTGAAATGGTCAAACTCTCTGATTAGAGGGGGTGTTCAGATACTTTTGGTAAAGTATATTCATTATTTTTAACCATGACACTATGATGGTTGTGCTTTTGTAGTAGTAGGTGAATATTTAAGGTACTATAGTGCATCACATAGTCACATTGCTTTTAGTGACAACAGTTATGATCCTCTTGGATAATTATGTTTAGTGCGACTCTAACAACCACCATCCCAGTGGTAAAACTATGACGGACATACTGTAATAACCATCATTTGACAGTTTTGCATGGAAAACACGGTTATTTTTGAACCACAAAAAGTCGGATTCCTGATTCTAAGGGTGTGCAACCAACCTCACACAGTCTCCCAGTGGTCTGGATTACTGTCTCACTGAGTATGCCTGGGTGTGTGTCTGAGTGTGTGCCCAAGTGTGTGCACGTGAGCCAACGAACTGTGTTGTCATTCTGTGGTCTTATAGTGTGTCGCAACAGGACTTGAGGCACTGGGAAACAGGAGAACACATCAAACGCAGACCTGGAGGTCATACTTGAGCCTTTTGCCTTCAAAATGGAGCAGATATTGTTTCACGGATGGTGCAACACGAGCTCAGTTCTGTCCAAACCTGATATCCTACACGAGATTTCAGCAGTATGGTGGGGATTTCAGACTGAGCATTGTCATTTTGTTCCCTAGCAAACTAAGAGCGCTGATGATAATTTGGCTGTGTGGGAACTTGGGCATTCATTATGTAGTTGCCTCTCTAAATCACTCTCACTCTCGCTGCCTCATCCAAGCTCTCACCGCTTCTCCTTTTCTCCTGGTACTTCTTTTTGCCAATGCATTTAGCAAGTGCTGAGTTCAGATCTGGCTTCTTGACCCAAATAAATTGATCCAGTTTCTCAGTCCTTTATTTGCCAGAATGACTCAACAGCTTGCGATGTGTTTCTGAGAGAGCTGTAGCATGCAGCTGCAGGGAGGAGGCTTCTATGAGAACATCCAATCTAACCACATCAAAAATCCAGCCAGGAATATCCTTCTTATGCTAGTGACCGGTGCTGGTTCTAGTGGTGGTTCTGGGTGGCTAGTTTGCCTGTGACAGCAAGATCAGACCATCATGTGCTGTACTTATGAGAATCAATCTGCAGTGGAATAATAGATACGCTTTATAAACAAAAGTTTGTGGACATCCAAAACATGTATTAGTATGGAGTATGCCAAACCCCAACATTTGCTGCTGCTGCTGCTGCCTTTGTTCTTCTAAAAGGGCTTCCACTAGATTTTGGAGGTTGGCCTCTGATGTTAGATAATGGGCCCTGGCTCACTTAGATAGAGTCAAGGTCTAGGTTCGGTGCAAGCAAGCCAAGTTCTCAATCAAAGTTTGTTCACCAATTCTCTATGGACTTTGTTTATGGACAGAGAGTTGACAAACTGACTTGATGGAAGTGGAAACCTATATATCGAGTCACTGGAATATTTTGTGCAACCTTCTACTGCCACTGTTTGTTTATGGAGAATCTGGAAATGTCTTCTTTATGTTATGAATGTGTTACAAATTAGTGTTGCTGAGATAGCAGAGCTCAGTAATGACTGTGTCCACAAACCTTTGGCTATGTAGTGTACTTGCGGTTACATATTGTGGATCACAAAAATGCAATGTATTGTTAAATGCATTTAGATACTGGATCTACCAGTAACAATCCACTCATAGAACGTGTTCAGTTGACAACAATATTGCTGTATTATGTTATATAATACCACAGGTTAAGTAGCTTATCACAGCCCAGTTCTATCAAGGTATCGTATCTGAAGTGAAGTGAACTTGGGCCGCCAGCAATTAGAGTCTCGAGGTTACTGGTTTTGACCCTACCAGACCCAAGAACCTCGAATTAGTATGGCACAATGGTATAATTACTTCTTGAACATACTATTTAGTACAATTGTATGTCTTTGAGATGAAGTCTGCATGCAGAAACTGAACCAGCAGAGGAAGGGCTACAGTATGGCTGGGTTCTGGATAAAATATAAAGTCCATTGTTTCTCAATAATAGCTACTTTATAGGTTCAAAAGCAGGAAATATAGTTTATGTTTCAGTTTTCCTAAACAAGATCATTTCAGTATGGCATGTGCAGTTTTACCTTCGATTAAAAAAAGTTTAAAACCAAACGGAAAAGCTGTCCTGTACTAAGTTACTTAGTTGGTTTACCTAATTTTATCTATTCTTGCAAATTTCCTGACCAATTAGTTGCTGTTGAGACCATTAACAGCTTAACATTGCCCATTTGTATGCTCATAAGTATGTGTATGTATACAGTAATGTGCAAAAGTCTTAGGCCACCATTAGATTTGTTGTGCAACGGTATAATGACCATTTATGACATCTAGTTGACGATTTCAAACTTGGATTCGTCACTCCATACTACTCATTTCCACTGATCTTCATTACAGTCTTTGTGAGCCTTGGCATATCTTAGCTTTTTCACCCTGTTCCCCTTCTAAAAAAAGTGGTTTCTTGGCTGCTAACCTTCCAAAAATACCATTCCCAGTCAAGAGGTCACACTGAACACCAAGTTTTTAAATAATGCATATAAATTTCCACCATTTTCTGGTTGTATTCTAATAAAATGACAGAGAAATAATTCTATATGGTCATTATACCATTGCTGAAACAATGGTATATCTACCATTGTACATCTAGTGGTGGCTTTAGACTTTTGGACAGTGTGTGTAATATGTATAAATAGCACTTTGAGAGCTGCTGCTGTTACGGCGGCAGCTCAAGTGTAGAAAAAAGCTGATACATCACTCTGATACCTACTGAGGTGATTATTGCCAGCTATTATTTCTACACGTAGACAACTTACTGTAATCGTACCAGATCTCAGAGTGAACAGTCTATACATATAGTTGGTAAATGTTTAAAGGGTAAATGTTGGTTTTGCACTAAAATCACAAAGATGGGTTAGGGCTGACGATAACAATTACACAATTTCCTCATGTGAAACGAACCCTAACAGTGGAAATGGCTGCACATGAGAGCGATTCAGAAATAAGGGAGCTGCTGGCAAATTCCTGTAAAGAACAAACTATTCCTGTGGACGGTTCAGTCTGTAATGAGGGATCTTTTAAAAGCAGTTCCCCTGCAAATCATTACGCATTTAAGTAAACGCAAGACACCGCTTTTAAGACAAACAAGTGTTTGAAATGTAAATTTCGCCAAATCCATTGACTGTGGAGATCGTCCTGTGAGATATCATGTGTAACGGATCTGTCGTTTGTGGAAGGACCATATACTGTAATTGCCTTGTTTAGGCTGCAGTTGAGTGACACAAAGCAGAAACATTCCCGCTAATGATAACACAGTCATTACGGAGTGTGAAAGAAGATAAATGGATAGCTGTTCCCTTGCACACTATTTTCCGTGCAAAAGACCAGACTTTGTGCTGAGGTTACTTAGATCTTCCACTGTCGGTGACGAACGCATTCGCCTTAGACTGCCACCAAACAATGACATCATGAATCATATATAAAAAGAACCCATGACGTTCTAGAGACAGTCATCGTGCTTAATAGCAGCATTTTGCAGTGGAAGGCTGTGTACAATAATGCACCTACGAGTTGTGTGTAGTAATTTTATGCGTGTGTAATTCTAGCCACCTGAGCTCAATCTGCAAGCCAGGGGGAGGGAAGACACGAGACTCAGCTGGTGTTCAGTAATGGGCTTTTGGCTGATGTTCGCGGCGAGACTCAGATATATGCGAGAGCTTGTCGCCGCAATTTAGTTAAACACCAGATCGGTTCTGAGTCTCTGGGCTTGAAATTGTTTGGGCGATGCATGTTTCAGTTTCGAAACGATCACAAATGAGTCTGGTCATTAGCACTGACGCTAATTCTCTGCTCTGAAACGTGTGCTGTAATTGTGATAGAGGATAATAGTGAGGTTCGAGATGTGAAACTGATAGGAAGTCTGTTAGTTCAAATCCAAGAGTTCCAGCACACCAGTGTTTGGATGTTGGGCTAGCAGGTTTGTTACCACTCCCAGCTGCTCAGAGTAATTCTTGGATTGCGTCCTGCCTTACTTCTGCCAAACGGAATTTATTGTAGCAAATTTGAGTGTTATTGATTACCACAAGATTGGATTCTTCTAAGCTATGAGATCATTTACATTTTTCTCAAAGCCATAACTCAGACTTTTCTCTTAAAAAAAAGAGTCATTAATTTCTAGACACCCTTGTGAGACGATACACAATGCTAAAAGAAGATGTAGAGACTAGAGCATTTAGCAGCCGCCCTTATCCAGAATGACTTACAACTGATGCAATCTTCTGATGCCATGGTTCCCAGTAGTAAGAGACCGATTAATCGATCGGCTGATTAATTGGGCTGATTAATGCCATTTTGAAACCATCAGCCGATATCTGCACTTATGAGGCCGATATTCAAAATAGTGGGGAAAATGCAGAGAAACTTTTTTTTCCCTGCATTAGAACTTGCAGCTCATAAGCTGGGAGAACTGAGTGACTGAAAACAAAAATATGCTGAGATTCAGTGAGGATGAGGCCATTTATGAGAAGATGAAAACTTTCTTCTCGTCTTCTCATGAATTGAAAAAAAACAAGCTAGAATTTATGTTAATTTTTGCCAATAAAGGGTTGAAAGGAGTCACTTTATTCTTTTGTTCTGTGTATGTGTGTGCACAGGCTGGGGATGGTGCAGCTTTTCTTTAACTTAAAACGTTTCTTATAGTTAAAAGTTTTTTAATTAAAAAAGAGATCCACGATACGATCCTGACCCAGACTCCGCCTGTGTGCAGATTCCTCCCACACTGATATGACCTTGTCTAGCGTGGATATTGATGCTGATGCAACGTTAAATGAAACTAATAAACCAACTTCTTTCATGAATCATAGAACAAGATATATAGCTGCATACAGTGGGACTCTAACTAACTTCAGCTAATTCTTCTTCTTCTTCTTCTTTTGGCTTCTCCCTTTATCAGGGGTCACCACAGCGAGTTAAACATTTCCACCTCACCCAGTCCTCCACGTCCTCTACTCTCACCCCAACTCCCTGGATATCTTCATTCACCACAACCAAATAACTCCTCTTTGGTCTTCCTCTCCGTCTCTTGCCTGGCAGTTCCATCTCCAACATCCTCCTACCAGTATATCCACTATCCCTCCTCTGCACATGTCCAAACCATCTCAGTCTTCCCTCTCGAATTTTGTCTCCCAATTTTCCAACCTGTGCTGTCCCTCGGATGATCTCATTCCTAAGCCTGTCCACCCTAGACACTCCTAAAGAGAACCTCAACATCTTAAGTTCTGCCACCTCCAGCTCTGCTTCCTGTCTCTTTGTCAGTGCCACTGTCTCTAAGCCATACAACAAGGCTGGTCTCACTACTCTCTTATAAATCTTTCCTTTCACTTTTGCTAATTAAACTAAAATAAAAGAATAGTGCAGCTCCTGTGGCATGGAGGTTGCTGGAAACAGCAGTTCCCGAGGATCTAGGTTCAAACCCTGGGCTTGCAGTGTGAGGATTGGGTGGTGTGGTTGCAGGGCACTGTAATAAGGGAGCACTTTATTACTTTTACAGGAATACCTGCATGCAAAGGAGGAGGTAAAATGCGATTTTGAGTCGTTTCGCCAAGGAACGAATGCAGTTCTCAGAGCTCCACAGGGTTTAGTTCTTCCCACTGAGCGACCAGAGTTGCTACCTTCAATACTGAAAAGACAAATTGATGTTATATTTGTCATTGAGGTATATAGCCTAATGCCTTCCATCCTAATGTTGCCAAGTTTATGTTGATCTCACTAAATGGACTGATAGTTTTACAGATTTGCATTTAATTATTGAAAGAAGCAAAACTATTTGACACTAGTGTGAGATAAATATAAGTTTACATTTACAGCATTTAGCAGACGCCCTTATCCAGAGCGACTTACAATTGGTACAATCTTACAATCCAAGCAATTGTGGTTAAGGGCCTTGCTCAAGGACCCAACAGTGGCAGCTTGGCAGAGGTGGGATTTGAACCCTGGACCTTTTGGTCCGTAGTCCAGTACCTTACCCGCTAGGCTACCACAGTCCTCAATACAAATGCAAATGCAAAGATGTCATAAACTCAGGATGCCACTTTCCTTCACGTCCCTGAATCAGTGTCCCTTTTGTTACAATACTGAAAATGTCAGTTAGTGGTGACATCATCTTTAAATAAGTCCTAACATGTAGTAATAGGAAATGCAAAATACTGTACATTAGCCATTGTTTCTTTTTTCGTTTTCTTTTTTTTACTCTCCTTTAGTCCAGAGCAAGCTAACAGATTTGACATAAGGTCATCCAGAGCATAATGCCATTTAGAATTTTTAATTTATGAGTCTAGACACACAAATGAGCAGAATAAATTCTGAGCACAGAGCTGAGCAATTGGGGGTTAGAGACTAATTGGGCAGTCACAGCATCTGAACTAACACAGGAGCCTAACCTCAACATCCGGTTAGCCAGAAAAGTAAAAATAGAGTTTACATTTTGTAATCGCATAAACCTGAATGTTGTGTTGACTTATCCAAACAGTGTTTGGTGTGTGTAGAGCGAATGGTGGCGTTGTGTTGCTGCTTTGCTGCTTAGAATAGCACACAGTGCGGTGTGTGTTTGGGCTAGTGCACTGCATGTTTTATTTAACTCCAAATCCCCCATCTGCCCCTCTGCACTTGCACTTTGAATGTTTGGGCCTGTCTTAATCCTCCTTTTCAGTCGGTGCCCGGGGCTCCCGGGCCGTTCAGCTGCCACCCCGCTGCCCAGTGAAGCCACACTCAGGCATTTATTCTGTGATTTATTAATGCCAATAACACCAGGGTTCAGGATTCGGTTCCTAATCACGGTTAAGCTCAGATTGGAATGGCTTGCTTTTATAACTGAGAGTTTGAGTCAGCATTTAGGATTTTATTGGCAGTATGAAATACGCTTGAGGGTGTCTTACCCATGTACTCTATATGCCATCTTCTTTCCCTTGTCTCTCTATCTCTCACTTCCTCTCTCTCTAATGCATTTCAGGTACTACTATGATGGAATTCTTTATGACTATAATAAATCGGAGGCGCTTTCCGTTATGTGCTCTGCATGCTTCTCACGACCGTCTCTCTTTCTCATTTCTTTCTGTTTTGCAAATCCTCTTCGGAGCCCTGTCACTTCCCCCTGGAGCTAAGCGGTTGTTAACACAAAAGTTCCAGAGTAAATATGTCTGTTACCGAGACTGTGAGAGATCGTTTCACCTAATTATACAGCTTTTTATACCTTAATGAGCCACAAAATCTCATCTCCGCCACTCAAAGCCTACCTCCGTTCAGGCTTCTGTTCTGTGGAAGGCTGCTGGTTTGATGAACGCAGCATAAAGCTGACAAACCCCTGAGCCGGGATTAGTATTCATTCACTTTGTGCTTACCACTTCAGCTAATTATGTTTGCTCTCCTCAGCTTGATGTACAGAACGAGGATTCAAGAGCGCAGATGAAGCCCTGATTTGCATCTGTAGTGCCATTTGGAAGGTGATACAGTACTGCCTTTTTTCAAATCGGAGGAGGAAACTGGTGGATCTGATTTAAACGCTTGTTGGAGTTGCTCTTGAACTTGATGAGATGCGATGAATTTGGTCCAGAGCTCTTAAGGGTTTCGTTACTTCCACTTCACTTGACTTTCACAGATACAGTGCAACCTCGGAATCCGAACTTAAATGGTTCCAGAAGTTCGTGCAAACTCCAATTTCCTCCAAGTTGGAATCAAATTTCTCGATAAAAAGGGATCTAAACAGGATTAATCCATTCCCAACCCCAAATGATTGCTTTTTTACACCTATGTTTGTATGGAATTAATGATTAAAAGCAAGAATAGAGCAAAGGAATGTAATGCAATGCACAGAATTTCATAAGACATGAAATAAGTGAATATAAAGAATATAAAGGGGGTTTCTATACGATACGATATGAATACATTAAGATTTTATAGTGCAAAGATCTCCATAGTGCTACAGTAGAGAGAATATGGAGACAAATCCTTCAGAAGAGAGTGTGGACCCTGAGGTGCCTGGACCATGCCCTTCAAACAAGAAATCAGCAATGGCAGAGCTCCAAGCTTGCAGAGCAGGAAGTTGTGTTGGCCTCCTTGATCTCTACATTAAACTCGGGCAGCGGTGCTGAGACTGAGGGTGTGTCTGAACCTCTGGATATGTTTTCTGGCGAAGAATCCACCCATTGGATCCTTCATTATCATGAAAATGAGGGCGCATTTCTCAGCCCCATATGAAGGAGCCTTTTGAAATGGGACAGCCTGGTCACCTAGTGGCATTGGTGAACCATATTGGAGCATTTCACCACCTACTGGACTGAGTCACACCACTGTGTGTTGTATTTAGGGTGCCGATGTTGGAAGTTGGAATTTTTGTTCAAATTTGGGGGCAGAAAAATGAAAACAGACTGTTTGATATTTTGAGGTTGAATTGTATTTATGTTGATGTAGAGTGTTAGTAAAAAAGCAGTGTGTTTGGAGGCTAATGTGAGGATCTGAGAGTCTGGGGCCTATCTCAGGAACACTATGTACAAGGGGGAATACACACTTACTCGTATACTTAAGGAGTCCAACACAGTCTCCAGTGAAAAGCTACAACATTTAGCAGACACTCTTATCTAGAGCATCTTACAACTGATACAGTCCAAGAAATTGTGGGTTAAGGGCCTTGCTCACAGACCCAACAGTGGCAGCTTGGCAGAGGTGGGATTTGAACCCGTACCTTAATCGCTAGCCACCTTCGTCTCCTACTACTGAATGTAAGCTTCTTTTACTTGTTAGTTGTAACGACACTTTCTTTGGGATTGGGATGTTTCGTGCCTTCAGGTCTGTATCACACAGCTCTGAGATGCTGTGTTTGATTCTCACCACTGGTTACTGTTTGTGTGGCGTTTGGCATCTTCTGTCTGTGTCAGTCAACCTAGTGTCCTCCCACCACCCAAAAACAGGTAGGTGGATTGTTTGCTCCATATTACCTCTAACTGTGAATGTGTGAGCCCTGAAATGATTTCCTGGCCTGGGCCAAGCATTTCTGGGACAGACTCTGAACTTCTGACTGAAGATGCATGAATGAATTTGCTAATTAGTGTTTATGTAAGACACACAGTCACAGCCAAAAATATGTCACTGAGTGCATTTACATGCATAATAATCAGATTTTGTCAGTAGTCTGATCGAGGAGTAAGTATGCGTAATCAGATAATGGCTAACCTCCGAGTTTACATGACTAAGGCAGTGATTGGATTTCTGCAACCAGCCAATAATCTCACAGAAAGATGTGACGTAATGTTCAGTTTTTACTATTAAATAATCAAATTCTTCATTTTCTTGAGTATATATTTTGTTTATGACTCTCCACAAAGTGTTTGCTGGCCATTTAGCGGATGGTGCATTTAATTCCAGGGTTGCCAGATCCCACGACAGAATCCCCCATCTGCTATATGTAAATAAGCCCAAAAGAAGTGCGATTTCTAATTCTTTTTTTAAAGAATTTAATTGTAAATCATGGTGAAAAATAAGTATTTGGTCACCCACAAAAAAGCAAGATCTCTGGCTCTCACAGACCTGTAACTTCTTCTTTAAGAAGCTCTTCTGTCCTCCACTCGTTACCTGTATTAATGACACCTGTTTGACCTCGTTGTCTGTATAAAACACACCTGTCCACAGCCTCAAACAGTCAGACTCCAAACTCAACCATGGCCAAGACCAAAGAACTGTGGAAGGACACCAGGAAGAAAATTGTAGACCTGCACCAGGCTGGGAAGAGTGAATCTACAATAGGCAAGCAGGTTGGTGTGAATAAATCAACTGTGGGAGCAATTGTAAGAAAATGGAAGACATACAGGACCACTGATAATCTCCCTCGATCTGGGGCCCCACACAAGATCTCATCCCGTGGGGTCAAAATGATCATGAGAACGGTGAGCAAAAATCCCAGAACTACGCGGTGGGACCTGATGAATGACCTGCAGAGAGCTGAGACCAAAGTAACAAAGGCTACCATCAGTAACACACTACGCCGAGAGGGACTCAGATCCTGCAGTGCCAGGCGTGCCCCCCTGCTTAAGCCAGTACATGTCCAGGCCCGTCTGAAGTTTGCCAGAGAGCATATGGATGATCCAGAAGAGGATTGGGAGAATATCATGTGGCTGACTAAATACTTTTTTTGTCTCACTGTACATGCACTGAGATGTCCATTTACTGACCTAAAATCCATCTCTCTTTATCGGATTTCTTAATCTGATTTCTAGATCGCAGTATGCTGTATATATGACCACTCGACTAATCAGATAACTGCAGAAATCTGACTATGGTCTGATGTTTATGTAAGACAAACATGTTTAGCATGCCACACAGTCACAATCAAAAATATGTCAATGAATCAAATGGAAAATCCCATTCATTAGCGGTCCAGCTTTTACGCCAATATCAGCCTGGATACTGATACTGAGGAACAGGCTGGTACATCAGTACTTGTTGGCAACATTCTCTGTATAAATCGGCGTAAAACTAGAGAAACAAACTCCAAATATGTCACATCTGGGCTGCCAAACTGTTCCTCATGGACTGCCCAGCGTTGTTAGCCTGAGCTGAACTGGATGTCTTTTGTTAACATGGGTATTAAATCATTGATGGTGTTTTGGATGGAGTTTAGAGATGTGTTGCGGGCTGGTGGCTTAGTTGGTGAGCTTTTCTGAGCAGGGATCAGAGGGGAGGATCCTGCGCCGGCATGTCCGTCACGGGTCTTTGTGCTCCAGTGTCTTTAAAAGACCAGCGGAACAAAAGATCAGACACAGAGAGCTAGAGATAGATTAGACAGAGTCAGAGAGAGGCTTTTAAATGATCTCTCAGCCCAGCTGTTCACTTGCTTACTCCTCCTTCCCTCGATTTCGCCCTTCCTCCGCCTTGCAGTCCTGCCATCCAAAACGATCACTCCTACACTTTTAAAGGTCAGTGTAAGAATATTTTACCCACCACTCAGTAGAGGGCCATCATGCCTGCACTAGATCTGATCAGATAATGTATAGGCTACACATCACCTAGCACTCAGTAGTCTTGACTCTGATAGGCTACATGTGGTAAAGAAATCCTTCCACTTTATCTCATCTTGGATGTCTAGGGACGGTTGTTGAATATTATTCAAATATTCAAACTTTATAACAAGAAAAGTGTTAAACGGACGTCAGGGAATGTCTTGGAACTATTTTTTAACTTTTTTCTAGAAGTGGGAGTCAGTGGGAACAGGTTGGTGGCTAAAGGGTTTAGGTTCTGAATTACTAATTGGAAGGTTGTGAGTTCAAATCACACCTCTGTGAGCCTGTCACTGTTGGACCCTTAAATACTCGCCTTAATTGTAAGGTGCTCTGAATTATGGTGTCTGATAAAAGCTGTCATGTAGTCCAACGTTCTGAATTCCTGCATTAAAGTATGGGGCATTTAATACCCTAACCTTCTGACTGAACCTCTATCTCTCGCTATAATAACAATATACAATACATTCTGTGCTGAGTGTGTATGGAGAGTGGTGTTTGAGTCTTTTAGTGATCCTTCTGCCTGGCTAGGTGATGCACAGACACAATTGGCCGTGTCTGAGGCAGGTATGGCTGGATGAGGGATCATTTCTGTGGTAGGTTTGTGGTGGCCTTGTGGTTAAGGTACTGGACTATGGACCGGAAGGTCCAGGGATCAAATCCCACTGGACTATACCGGGCACGGAAAGTATAGTCCTTTCTGGCATGTCTAGCCCCTTTATAGGGGTGCTCAATCACTCCCAAATTGAGTCCCAGCATAAATAGTAAAAAGGTTGTTGTTGTTTTTTAGATGGAAGTTCGTCTGTGACAAGCTGAAAGAAATGTTAAAACCATGGAAAGTATATAATTTAATCATAATATTTTAGCATCAAAAATGCAGCAGTCCTCCCTTGCCTTGCAAATGGTATGATCCAAGTCATGGCTTTGCGGCTCACAGGCTCAGCAATAATGGTTGTTTTCTCAGATTTGTTGGTGTCTTTCCAGTCACAGTCTTTCCCCTACCCAGATGTTCTTCCTTCACGAGGAAGGGAGGGCTGGTCTCACTGGGCGCACAACACCCTAAAGCTCTGATCCTAGCCCTGGTCCGTTCTTCTGTGCAGATTCAAATGTACAAAATAAAAATACAAAACTATAGCAGACATAGATGACAGGATAAATAAGGTCGCTTCTGCTTACATCAGCCTTCGCATGGTAGTGAGGCGAAGCCCCACCTGCTCCACAAGTAACAGGCCAGGAGGATCAAGTAGAACGTAACTGAAAGTGTGACATATCAGAATAAGGTGGGAATTCTTCTCTAACCAGCTAAATTCTCACAAATGATTCCAGAATGGGTGTAGCAGGGTTCAGTTGTAGCATGCCTTCTCTACGTTTGGTATCCATATGCGCCCATCAAGCCTCACAATGAGCCAATTTAGATTTAATTTACAAACACAGTTTAAAATGCATGAATTAGCATAACAAATAGGTTTAGAATAAATGCTCAGCTGCCCCTAGAATCCATTTAGATGTGTCCATGGAGATCATGTTCAAAAACTTGGAGTATTCCTTTAAAGTTTATTTCTTAGAAGGGTTTGTGTTGGGAGGTTTGCCCCCTGGCTGCAGGTGGAGAAGAAAGGGACCGCCGTCGATCCGCTTGACCTTATTGCCCAGCCTGACCACAGAGGTCATTTAGGAAATGGGTTCATTTGCTCATCTCATAGATAAGACCAGCTGCCTCCGTCTGTGAGTGTGTGAGGTTGTACTTGGAGCTACAGAGGACAGACTTGAAAGAGAAACAACAACAAACAAGGGAGTATTATAACCATCAGAAGTTAATGACAGACTTTATTAAACCCTCGTTTACCGAGCGTAACTTCAAGGCCCTCAGCGATGCAGGAAGAGCAGGTAGGATCAGACACACTACACTCTGCACTTGAGTGCTAATCGAAGTGTGCAGACATGCTTCATCTTGACTCCGCTTTTCATCCTCAACCTGGATCTGAGTATAAATGGTGGGATTATATGAGAGGAAATTCCCCACCATTATCTCACTGCACGGTGACATGGTGCTGATCAACATCCCTTTGTTATATTTAGCACATAGCTACCATTAGCTCAGCTAGGGATTACAGGCTAAAGTGCTGGGACCCCTTCTGAAAAGAAGTCACGAAGAAAATATTGAAAACTTTCAATAAAGGACTTTGTACATTTTTTACGAACTGAAATTCAAAGCTACACCAGTAATTAAGGTAGTTACTTAAATATCTAAGATCTTTGCGGATATATTTAAGTCCATATTGAGTCCATTTTCGTATCACACCATTTTTCATTTTTCAAAACATGCATCTCTATACTGAAACAGAGACGAAATACAAATGCCTTTATCAAGCATATGCAGGCCACCTGAGCCATGTCCAACCACCCCTCCCTCAGGCATGGCCCGTCATGCTTATGTGACGTCCGACCCAGCCAGGAGGCACCACCTGGACTCAAACCTCCCTGGCTGTGAGGAGGAAAATTGCTGCCAAGTCACCCAACCTCTAATCTTAGTTCTCAAACTGAAATTTGATACCTGTATGTGGTAAATTTTAGACATAACATATGTAAATGTTTTTAGCATTTAAATATGCTCTGTTTTAATATTTCTATTTAGCACTTGTGTATTTAAACTAATATAAATGCATCATTTAAGTAATGTAGTATATTTCGTTAATATAAAATTTAGGTTGGGTCTCTTTTGAGTCTTGGTCCGCCCTTGGTTTCATCCTCATCACTTTTATTCCTGGCCACTGTCGCCATGGGCTTTCTCAGTTGTGTTATGGGCCTGGAAAGCTGTAAAGATGCTATAAAATATATCATAATATATCACAATAGAAATAAATTTGATTTGTCTCGACGACTCCACAAAAGTGTACCTATAGAAAAGCTGGCACAGCATGGAGGGCATTTATGAAAGGCTGATCTAGCAATATTAGACCACTCCTACAAATTACTTTGAGTGCTTATTTGGGCTAAAACATATAATGGCAGCTAAACCGAGTGCAAAACAAGTGCTGTTCCAGGAATAACAAAAGGGATATTGATTCAGGGACGTGAAGGAAAGTGGCATCCTGAGGCTATGACGTCTTTGCATTTGCATTTGTATTGAAACCAATTGGAGTAAGTTTAAGTTTAGCGCCTATCGTCGAGCGAAGAATGCTGGCTGTCTGAATTTGAACTCACAACCTTCCGATCACTAAGAGAGCCTAATGTTTAGAAATGGTTTGTGAGAACCCTGCGATAGTACACATTTTCTTATAGCTATTTCAAGTACGATTTACTACACTGCCTGTCCTTACCCAGAGCGTCATAAAACTGAAGGTTAAGTGGCGTGTTTAGAACCCCAACAGCAATAGGGAATTGTGCTCACAACCTTAGTAGACCAGATCCTTTACTTTGTAGCTCTGTGGAAATGAAAGACATTTCAAATGAGATTGGTCAATAGAGAAGCTTCAGCAGCACCAGAGTCATGCTGTGTGCACTGTGCCATGTCTGATGATTACCCCAGATGGGATTCAGATACTATAACATTTATTTCCATGATTATATTGCTGTGGCTCTGGTACGGCAAAGCTACAGCAGATAAGTACATTTCTATGATTGCAATATGATCTGTGTGTGTGTGTGTGTGTTTGTGTTTTCAGCCTTTGAATTTTTTTACCATGACATTTAGTTAAATGCTTCGAATCTGCTTGACTTTGCATTACTAAGCTCCCAGATAGATAAACTCACTGGAACCTGCCCCCATGCATCTTACTCATTTATAACCGTTCCTGTTGGCCTGAACGTGCATCTGCGTTGATTTACTGCATAATGGTGAAGAACCCGGCACCGCCAGCACAATAGATCATCGCTGGAATAAAATACACAGAGATGGAAGCAATTTCCAATGAAATGCTTCACCGCAAAGCTTGAAATGACAAAGCAGGGGGAAAAAACAACGCGATTACAAGCGATACGCCGGGTAATTGTCATAAATGAATTCATTTTCAGGCGTGCCTCGTGGACGTGCGGAGATAATGCATGATTAGAAATCTGTGCAGGAGAAGGCCCGGCCTGGGTCTCCCTAATCTTTGTGAGACAGTTATGCAGAACGAGGCGATTGGATTAGTAATCGTTGTTGCAGGCTGTTTGGAGCATGTAATCTGGCGTCTTTCATTGTGCAGTAAATTGAATTAACCCAGTTTCTCAGTGCTAGGGAAGAGCTTTGTCCCATATTTGCATGCTGCAGTCAAGTGGGGGTTCCAAAGGATAGACCAGCGGCTAAAAAGGAGGAGGGGGTGTAGATCGTGTAATGGCGAAGGGGTGGTAAAGTGTGTGTTGCGCGTTTGCATGTGTGTACATCCTCTAAGATGCTCGAGGGAAACACATCCAAATGGAACCATGGCAACAACAGAAAACAACAATGACATCATTTACAGGCTGGAGAGCCAAAGAGAGAGAGAGTGACCTCACCCAGTACACCATGGTATTGGCTACACACGTGTGCAGAATTATGGAAGAGGGTGGAGGCCGGCTGTGGGATGTGTGGGTGTATGAAGGCGTGAGCGTTCCCCTGCACCCTCCACCCTGGCTAAACTCTTTCCACCCCCCCAAGGGAACGCCTCATGCAGATCACCATAGCGACAGCTTCACGCTCCAGGACAACCCCCACCCTCCCTTATCTCAACCCCCATTACTACCAATGCTCAAAGTGTGTGTGTGTGTTTGGTGAAATTGCATATGATTATATATATTTCCCCATCTGTTTTGTCAGACGTCTTGTTATGGCTGTGTAGACAGAAAAATGTCTCATAATGAATTGACTGATAATGAGATGCTGTAGAGTGTGCGTGTCCATGTGTGCAGTTTTGTATAAATGCATTGGTAGGCAGCGGTAGCGCTGAATATTTTCTATAATAAATAAATAAATAAAGCCGTAATAAAGGTTTCCAGAATTAATTCTGGATGATTTAAACTGATGCCAAGTCCATCACAGGACCCCCTAACCACATCCTCATCCACAGGACTGTGGTAGCCTAGCGGTTAAGGTACTGGACTCTGGACCAGATGGTCCCACCTCTGCCAAGCTGCCACTGTTGGGCAAGACCCTTAACCACAATTGCTTGGACTGTAAGACTGTAAGTCGCTCTGGATAAGGGTGTCTGCTAAATGTAAATGTAACCACCCAACCTGACCTGTTTCCAGCTGCTGCCTCTTACCTCTGAGCCACTGGAGCTGCAATCATAAATGTATACGTATACGCATTATACATTAGGGTACAATTTGTACATTTAGGTATCAGTTCTTACATCTTCAGTGGCTTGGTGTGAGGATGAGTTGTGCTGGAGAGCCACATCATCCTGCATGGCTCTCCTCTGACCCCTTTCTCTTTCTAATAAACTCTCCTCTTCCTGTTGACGTCCTTGTCTGGTCTTATCACACCACCCTGGTTTCTTGGCTCCTGTTTTCTCTCCATGCTCCATGTCCAGTTTGTTTTTTGATCTTGTCTTGTTTTGAGTTTTGAATGTTCTGTGTTTAGCTTAGTTTTTTTTGTCTAACTTCTCTGTTGTAGTATCTACGTTTGAGTACTGTTTTGTCTTTGTTAGCACATTGGCACCGTGTGTTTGTGTAGCACATGGTCTTATGGTATTGGTTGTTAGCTGTAGCCTGTTAGCATTAGCTTTGTCTTTGTGCGTTAGCACTATGTGTTATATGTATCATCACTGTCTGCTTAGTTTGCACTGGGTTTATTAGTGTTAGTTTGTTGTTTCTTTGTTCGTTAGCTCTTGTAACATTTGTGGCCACAATACATTCTGTGAAACAGATTGCTGGCTGTAATGTACATGGACTGGACATTACCAGTCTTTCTAGGCTACTGTAATGTAAATATAAAGGTTATTTGTACAAGAAAACTGCGTGCAAACTATACCTAAGTGTGTCAGAGATGCCGCTGAAAACATGAGTGGAAGCCTAATGAGTTATTCACATGCGAAGCCTTTTGTAATTTATGTAAATTGACAATAATTATTAAGAAAATAGAGTAACACAGTACTGTTAGGACCCTGTGTAGCGAAAAGCCGTAACACTTAAGAGGATGGTATGATGGACCTGATACTTTTGTTTGATAAAATGCCTTGACAGAAACTATTACGAACAACACGGAAGATCAGCCAGATGAAACAGAGAATCAGTGTGTAATGTGAACCAGTTTATATGGTTATATTTTAGGGAGGATATACAGGTAGTGAGGCGGCAAACAAAGGAGTACTACTTACAATAGGACAGGAACATAGACAGCGGAAAGTTAGCCACAGAAACATGAGTAACTTGCCAAAACATCTCGAAACACATCAACCGAGTTCAAATCTAGTCCAAACAAAGGATAGACTTCCTGTTCTTAAATTCCCACCTCTAGTCGTAGATCCACTGCGTTGATTGGTTGTTGATGGCCACAGTGTCCGAAGTTAAGAGTTTTCCTCTTGTAATTCATTATAATTCAGACCTCAGGTGTTAAAGTGAACGGACGTTGATCGGATAGTCATCAAACTTCACACGGGTTTATTTCAAATAGCAAATGTAGTAGTTTCCTGTAGGGAAGTTTAGTGGTGGCGTTAGGTGGTAAGGTTGTGAGTTTAAATCCGACTTGCAAAGCTGCTGCTCTTCATCAAATCCTTGTACATTCAGCTACTCGGGTCATTTGGGAGTCACTCTGACAGGGTTTGAAATGCAGAACGTGCTTTCAGACTAATTTGTATGCATTATGTAGGGTTAATTACCACAGATAGTAATCTCAACACCTCTCCTTATGCTAAGATAAGAAGTGACTAGCTCTTGACTTGGAGCTCACTTATGATACAACCTAAGGGCAGGTGTTGACCCTGTCAGTAAATGTTTTTTGTGTGCATGTGCCCTGCGGTGGAGAGGCCCCTGGCTCTCTGTGACGATGAACTGGATTAATTGTGTATTAGAATGAATGAATGAATGAATGGGGAGGTCTGGGCATACTAAATTCCCCTTATCATGGACCATAGCTGTAGTAGAAGAGAGATCAGCTAACTGAAGTCCTCTGTCAGCGTCTCTTTCCTTTACTCTACAGCGTGCACTGCTGTGATGATCAGTCATGCGTCTCTGTCCCGTCCCAATACTACTGACCTGGTGTGACTGAGGTTACATGCAGTCAGTCAAACGCTTACCCCGCCCCCTTCACAGAGACACAAAGGCCAGCTCTGCATGAATGAAAGCGAGAGCTCAGCACTCGCCCGCTCCATCCAATAGCACGCATTGCTGCAGGGAGCGCCGGAAGGGATTACGTCATCTGCAGCCAATAGCGGTCCGGCTGTAAGGCCTTTGCGCTGCTGCCTGCACGACGCAATGCGAGATGGAGAGGGAGGGTGTGATGGAAGTACTGGAGGAAGTGAGGGACAGGACGAGAGATGGGCGATGACACAGACAGACTTGTGATATGCAGCCTGTCAGTGTAAACACTAGATTGGGCAGCGACCTGAAACAGCTCACTAGCTTCAAAAGCATTCTGGGTACTATCAGAGGAGACAAGGAGCAGGTGTGTGTCGTGCGTGTGTGTGTGTCTGTGTGCTCGTCTGCATGTGTGTGTGTGTGTTTGAGATAAGTGTCTGTCAGTAAGATGCCAGGGTTAGGGTTATTTACAGTATTGTGCAAAAGTCTTAGGCCACCATTACATATATATATATATAAATATAACATATTGTTGACTGTTGGACCCAAAAATTTCAAACTTGGATTTGTCAGTCCATAATAATCAAAACTGACATTCAGAACCTTGGTCCTCCAAAGGTTTCATCACACTTGACAAATTTTTCCTTGCCACTGCTTTGCTCAATTGGGGTTGTGGGTCTAGATATTTGAAAGGCTGCTTTGAGAGAATGCAATATTGCAAAAAGTAGTCATGCACGATATATTACTTGCCGATATATGGACTTTTTTCGGTCTGATATTAGAATTTTAGCCGATATTATAACAGATATTTCTAATATATTTACGAATGAATACTTCTTTGATTTTTCTTCAAGACAAAAAAAAAACCCCTACCTTTTTTAAAGGAAGGTTAAAAAATAAAATGGAATTTAACCATTTTTCCTTTGAATGAACTGCACCTTGTGTTTACAGTTCTGATTTAACAGTTTTATTGTTAGTTATTTCATTGCAAAAATGATTTACTGTATTTGAAATGCAGAAAGGTTAAATTATCGGATTTGAACATCGGTATCGGCCACAATAATGTGCTAAAAATCGGTTATCGTATCGGCCCAAGAAATTCAATATCGGTGCATCCCTAGTAAAAAGTGCTATAGTAACTAAATTTGAATTTGACATGCTAGTAGGCATTGAAAACATTTATAAGGACTACCGTATTTTTCGGACCATAAAGCGCACCGGGTTATAAGACGCATGAAATGAAACAAAACCCTTAAGTTCCGTCGGAAGCTCAGTTTGGTCTTTACCTGGCGCAGGGCGTCTTCTTGCTTCCTCCACTTCCGTACCATTGATTCGTTAATGTTGAATTCTCTCGCAGCTGCTCTATGTCCATGTTGTACTGCGTGACTGATAGCGTTGTGTTTGAAATCCGGTTTGAAAATAAATGAATGAATGCACGTACCCTAATGCTGAAGCACATACCTGTCACGCCGGGGGTGGATTCCCCTCCGCACCGCCAGAGAGCGTCGTCGCCCGAGTTTTAGGTCGCTCAGTTTCCGGCAATCAGCCATCTTTAGAAGGGCATTCATTCCAGTAACGCGTTGCGAGGTCTCGTCGGTTTCACTGCGGTTCCGAGCGTTTGTTTGTGCATTTCTAGTCTAGTCTTCTACGGTATCGACCCCATTGTTTTCGGCAACGACTCCGGTTTTGTTCACCCCTTTATTGATTGATGCATGGCTTTGATTGGATATTCTGGTTTTCGACTTTGCCGTGTTTCTGGACTTGTGTAAATCTGGAAATAAACCTGCACCTGATTCCTGCATCCTTGAGTGAGTGTCGTTACAATACCGTATTACTCCGCGATGCTGCGCACTACGGTTGCCGTAAGCTCCGTAACTTACCAAGGCCGTGCTAAAACATTTTGACAGATTTATGAGCGCCGTGTACCATCTACAATCGGTTCTTGGTCAGGAAGCACAACCAGAATTAATTCATACATTAGACGCACCGCATTTTAAGGCGCACTGTCGATTTTTGAGAAAGTTAAAGGATTTTAAGTGCGCCTTATGGTCCGAAAAATACGGTAATTGTAATATAAGGAATTAATGCAGAGCAGCCATCCTATTAGATAGGAGGATTATCAATGGCCATAGTTTAGCTCAGACAGTATTTTGTCATTGATGAATTATTAGAGGCAAACTGCCCAATCTTCAACACACAGCCAGCAAAATCATCCAGTATCAGCGATTCCAAATAAGCCCAGTTCGGTAGGAAACCGCAGACCTGTTTAGACTAGTGTTTGTGTGTTTGTGTGTTTGTGTGCGACTGCAGTAATAGCTCTCTGATGCTTGTCAGCCTGAAGGGCTCCGGCCTGCTTCTGGCTGGGAGTTCGATCCTCAGTCCTGATTAGCATTCAGCACCACTAGTCTGACCTGAACATCAGCCGTCGTGCCTCCATGTGATCCTATCAGCCCGGGTGAAAATAAGGGACGAAGGACTACACACCACTCGACCTCTCGACCTATCCCTCTCTCTACCTTGTTCTCATTCTGTCATCCAACTGCAGTCTGTTTTACTTTCTCTTCCACATAGCTTTCTCCCGTTCTCTTGCCTTGCCCTGTAGGTGTTCTATATCTATTTCAGATACTCTCTGTGTCTCTCGCTCTGGGTCTGTCTAGATATCCAGTAATCATGAAGTGTTAAACTCTTGTGTCAGCTTGTCGATAAGGACGATGCTGTGTTTGGATATAGGGTGTTTTTTCATGTCAGTGACCTGCCAGCATCATCTGTTCTCACCTGGTGTCCTTCCAGGTTATACATGGACACTACGTCAAAGTTTTAGAGCAACATCCTTTCAGGAATGGCTCCTTAGGGAGGGTTTTCACAGAAAGTTTTAGTGCAGTGTGAGTATAAATGCACTGCACATCGTACATGACGTTTGTTTAGCTGCTAGTTTATGGGTTACATGAGGAAGAATTCTGAATAAGAGGTAGATGATTCACTGTGCACCTGCTAGACTGGATCTCTCCACCTCCATCTTCAGCTCTCTCTGTGTCTGATGTATGAAGTGCATTACGAGCGACGTCCTAAAGCTTGCTGTCATAACTTCGCTGGCATTGGCTGTAGGCTCTCTCTCTTCCTCTAACGCAGCACAGACAGACCTTCTGATGCCCTGTCTTTGTGAGTCAGAAACATATATAGATCTGTTTGCTCTGGATCCATTAAAACATCAGTTAAACCAGACGAATCAGGTCAGAGATGGACTCATAAGTGAATTACAGCCCTGTAAGATCTGAGCTGAATCCCGGCTCTCTGAACTGATATGTTTTTCAAAAGGGTGCTGAGGTGGCGCAGTGGCAATTAGCTAACCTGCCACCACAGTGACCCGGGTTGGAGTTACTGAGGTGCCTTCAGGACAGGTTGAGCGTCAAACAGACGTAATTGGCCATGTTTGAGGGAGAGGAGGTCAGACAAGGGGAGTGTCTATCTGCACGTTGATATCCAGTGGTGGCTGATGGTTTTTAAAATAGAGGAAGCACATGTTCATATATGGTCACTTCGTTTTGCTGGCCAGCCATAGCAGTATACTTCCTGTATGCCTACAGTGAAGTAAGTGTGTTGGACAATACAAATGCTTTATGTAACATTTTACCTTTGTAAATTGTACATATTATAAATAAATTGTCTTACTGGCATAGATTTGAGAAGGCAGTAATGTTAGCTATTAGCGATTTACTGATTGACAGCTGGTTACGAGGTCCTGCTTTGAGCGGTTGACCAATCATCATAAAGAGAAGCATGTGTTTACAAAAGCGCATTGTCCAATGAATGCCGAGGTATTTTCTTCTGGGCAAAGTGCACCCGCCCTCACTCCTCTCTATTTACATTTACAGTTACAGCATTTAGCAGACGCCCTTATCCAGAGCGACTTACAATTGGTACAGTCTTACAATCCAAGCAATTGTGGGTTAAGGGTCTTGCTCAAGGACCCAACAGTGGCAGCTTGGCAGAGGTGGGATTTGAACCATGGACCTTCTGGTCCATAGTCCAGTACCTTACCCGCTAGGCTACCACAGTCCCCTCTCTATGAGGGGTAGACACTTTGGTAAACAATGTATTGGCAGATTTGAATGAAATTTTTAGAGGAAGCTGGACGTCCTGTCCGGACTTAAAGCAACTCTTTCCGTCTAGTCTTAAAGCAATCGCCTGCGTCACCATCCCATCTCAACAGTTTATGTTTGGCAGAAAAGTATCTAGCCTTCGTTAAGAACTTCAGAGACATTTCTCTGCTGTAGGGCTGTCAAATTCCAGGCATGTTTTCACCACATGAAGCAGAACCAATTACAGTTTGAGGAATCTTTTTAGCTCCTGCTGTAGAGTAGGTACTGTAGGTCTCTGCAGAATAATAGTAACTGGGCTGTAGTTTCTAAAGTGTATACATGACAGACGTCATAAAGCAGAATGCTTTTTTGTGCGAGGTTATTTTGTACGTTTTGTAATGGCATGCTGTTCACAGCAAAAGCAAAATAGACTCAATTGTGCTTTCCATAGCTGGTTTACAAAGCTACATTAATCTTAACGCCATACTTGCGACAAAGCAATGAAAGGGAAGCAACAATGCTGTTACCTCTTATCTTTAATACAGTTCCAAACAGAGCTGTAAGTATTGAGTGATCCTCAGTAACGCTCTCACACTGACGTCATCTCAGCAACAGAGTCAGCTTCACTTTTTGAAATGTCACAGATTTGATGGTGACTAAATCTGCAGCAGAATGTGTGTCTTATATCGCACACAGGGTCTGTTTTTACTGAAAGGTAAATCAGGAAGCTTTTTTCGATATTATTTTTTCTAAGCATCATAAAAACTTCTCAATCTTTTACTTCTTCCACATTATATTTCTGCTTATTGGGAGAGCATGCGGTAGGCTGTTTAAATGACAGTGCAGAAAACAGTTTACTTTCGTCATATTAATGCTACATACAGTGGGGCAAAAAAGTATTTAGTCAGCCACTGATTGTGCAAGTTCTCCTACTTAGAAAGATGAGAGAGGTCTGTCATTTAATGAGATCTTGCTCCAGATCGAGGGAGATTATCAATGGTCTTCCATTTTTTTGTACATTTCTTGTACATGTACTGGCTTAAGCAGGGGGACACGCCTGGCACTGCAGGATCTGAGTCCCTCTCGGCGTAGTGTGTTACTGATGGTAGCCTTTGTTACTTTGGTCCCAGCTCTCTGCAGGTCATTCATCAGGTCCCACCGTGTAGTTCTGGGATTTTTGCTCACCGTTCTCATGATCATTTTGACCCCATGGGATGAGATCTTGCGTGGGGCTCCAGATCGAGGGAGATTATCAATGGTCTTGTATGTCTTCCATTTACTTACAATTGCTCCCACAGTTGATTTATTCACACCAACCTGCTTGCCTATTGTAGATTCACTCTTCCCAGCCTGGTGCAGGTCTACAATTTTCTTCCTGGTGTCCTTCCACAGTTCTTTGGTCTTGGCCATGGTTGAGTTTGGAGTCTGACTGTTTGAGGCTGTGGACAGGTGTCTTTTATACAGACAACGAGGTCAAAACAGGTGCCATTAATACAGGTAACGAGTGGAGGACAGAAAGAGCTTCTTAAAGAAGAAAGTTACAGGTCTGTGAGAGCCAGAAATCTTGCTTGTTTGTGGGTGACCAAATATTTATTTTTTCATCATGATTTACAATTCAATTCTTTAAAAATCCTACAATGTGATTTCCTGGATTTTTTCTCATGTTGTCTCTCATAGTTGAAGTGTAGCTATGATGTAAATTACAGACCTCTCTCATCTTTCTAAGTAGGAGAACTTGCACAATCAGTGGCTGACTAAATACTTTTTTGCCCCACTGTAACACCAATAGGTACTTCTATCAAAACTACAGCTAAGCTAAAGTAAAGCTTTTGTTATGTAAAAAAAAAAAAAATGACAGCACTGTTGCAGCACCTGAAGAGGATCCTCCAACGAGCCTGTCTCACCCAGTGGTGGGTTAGCATGGTCCTCAAATGGTTGTAAAGTTAATCAAGATATGTTATGTCTTAAAGAGTTCATCGTTCTTCGTTTTATGAAGTCAGTACATTCTGCCTTGATCAGGTGACTTCATCTTGTTACCTGCATGCATGTTTCATCACAAAG
Source organism: Ancistrus triradiatus (assembly GCA_025084515.1). Lineage (NCBI taxonomy): Eukaryota > Metazoa > Chordata > Actinopteri > Siluriformes > Loricariidae > Ancistrus > Ancistrus triradiatus. The sequence continues at coordinate 1,299,104 of JAJAGP010000003.1, read as the reverse complement.
CTGCAACTCAAACTTTTTATTGGACTCTCTGTCTTCATCATTTTAGCCAGTATACCTTCCAGGCTGCACAATTAATCTATCACTGACACTTATTGACTAATCTGATGAAGCCGAGAGGGTAAATCTCCACTCGCTCCTTCTTCCTGCTGCTTCCTCCACAACAGCCATGCACAGCGTGGCATCGTGGAGTGTGTGATGTAGCTAAGCGTGGAAAAGCCTCTGGCCTCTCATTTTCACACATGACACTTGCACACAAAGGCACAGGCGCAGATTTGAGCGCATACACATGCAAGCTTGTCATGGCGTAGATTCCTGCGGGCTGTACCACACACACACACACACACACACACACTCACACACACACACTCATTCAGCAAATCATCACAATAACAAGGGCCAAGTTTTCGGTGGTTGACTGCATAATGCTACTGGCAGGCGTGGAGAGGTAATATTGATGCGGCCCCACGGCCCGCAATCTATCACTGCTTCGGCCCTTTGACCTCTGGACGGCTGTAAATTGGTCCTTAATAGGCCGCGTCTTTTGAAAAGGCTGAAGAGGTCGTGTGAGTGCGGTTATGGTCGCACATTTGGTGGGGCGATAAATGCAAACGCATGGCTGGTAAAGCCGGTGTTGAATTATAAGCGATGAGAAAAAGCAGTATGTCATTACAGAGCGCAGGTGTGGGTTTAGAACGAGATTTATTCTCTGCCCTTTGGCTTCCTGTCCACATCATCAGGCCATGGTCTGAAGTAACGTGTTCAGTCTAACACTGGGACATGATGAGACTGAATCCCAATGCCACTGACAGTTTAGATGTACCAAATTTAGCAGACGCCCTTATCCATGGCCTGTGACAATTAAGCCGAGCAGCTGAGGGTTAAGGGGCTTGCTCAGTGCCCCAACAGTGCCATTTTGGCAGAGCCAGGGTTTAATGCACAACCTTCTATTCAGGAGTCCAGAGTATTAACCACCGGGCCATTGTTGTGAGATACAAGAGAGAGTAGAACTACCATGAATTACTTTGGTGTGTCCGCTGTTCTTTTAGGGTGTGTTCACACTTGGCAAGTCAAGTCAGATTTATTTATAGATCTGTTTTTACAATGGAGCATGGTCTCAAAGCAGCTTTACAATTTTAGATTGTCTTCTAATATCTAAGGCCAATCCGAAATTGAGCGTGCCTAGGGCGACAGTGGAAAAGAAAAACTCCCTAAACGTTATAAGGAAGGACCAAGACTCAAATCCTCTTTGGGTGGCTTAGATGATAAATGTAAGAATGAAACTAATTTATATTTGGTCGTCTTAATACATCTCATCACATTGACAATTCAGCAGACTGATTGAGTCAAAACATAGAACTGCGCCATCTACAGGAGCGGAGACTATTCTTGCGGCGCGCATTCTTTTGTGAGCCTAATTTGTAGGAGCTCTTTGTGAGTTATCAGCTGCTAAAAGTACCACAGCTCCCAGCAATGTTGCAGCAGTTTGAATATTCGAGAAGTTCGGTCGCAAACCTTCAAAAAAGCTGCCCAGTCAATATGTCAACTCATTCCTGTGACTTTGGTTGACATATTGTGCAAAAATGTGTCGTCTTCTGCTTTGGTCTGGACCAAGTGAAAAGAACTCCAAGTATAAACACACTATAAGCAGTAAAAATGCTAGCTTGTATTACTTATCAGTGGAGGCATATGTTTGTCCTCGGTCTCCTGAATTGGATAGTGTGATAGGAGAGTCAAAGGTGGAGTCCAAACAGCTCTAAATGCTAATGAACCCTTTACTGCTTTAAGTGTGCCTGTAAACGCACAATGGCTTCAGATGGAGAAGTACATGACATTAAAAAGTACATATCACAAATAGATTAAAGTGTCTTGCTAATGAAACCGTGCCATTGCTGCTGGTAGAGTGTCTGTTTAGCGTGATTTATTGCTTACAGTCCGCAGTAAGAGACGAGCTGGAACTGTTCTGCGGTCCAAGCTGACCCCCCTGTAGGACACCATATGCTTCAAATGTTCTGAACTGCAGCTATTTTCCTGCTTCTCTCTGTCCCTCTCTCTCGCGCCATCCAGTCCTGGCATCCTAACACATAATGACACCCAGAGACCCCATATGCCCAGAGTCTTTAGCTGCCTTCGCTGTCAGTTTCTTCACCTTCTCTCCTCCTCTCCCTCTCCATGTCTTTCATTATCCCAGTGGGAGGACAGACGTCAGGATGTTGAGCCCCTTCTTGTCACTTGAAGTGTCACCTGCACCAACACATGCACAGATTCAGAGACTAAAATAAATAATGCCATGGTGTGAAGGGGTGAAAATTATAATGAGCGACAGTGGCAGTACTAGAGGGGCGGCGGGCAGAGTGTCCCTGTGACAACAGGCTTGGCACCCCCAAATAAGATGATAGGTAGAAAGTAATTGGACGCTCTAACATACACACTGGCCCCAGCCTGGCCCCACCATTTCAGATGGTCTAGACCTGCCATTGTGTGTGGGGGGCAGTGGGGGCCAGTGACAACAAGCTTGGTCCCTCTAGCTAACATGGGCTGAGTATATTTTCTGAAAGGATCCTAAACTTAAAGATTTTAATCTTAGCTATTTCATCACTACCCCGTTAGCAAACATGACCTAACCGGAGAGTATCTCTGCTAACACTAGCCAAATAATTGCTCAATCTGAAAGATTTTCGGATAGGATTTTTAAGCCGTTCTTAATGCTTGGAATCTTTGCTGCTAGCACTACCCAGTTAGCAAATATGAGTTATACGAAAGCATTTTTAATCATCTTTATATATTCCACTAATCTTTGCTGCAATAAAACAGCTTGCTAACATGACTGAGCCTAAAAAGATTTTCAGCGGATTTTCTTATTGAGTAATATTTCTAATCTATGTTAGGGAATTCTTGGGAAAAAAAATCATAGCTTCAGTTGATATGTGTGTTTTTCACTCAGCTACACGCCTGTGTAAAAGTGATGTGACAATAAACATGACTGATTCATTGATTCACGATTCAGTACACAGTGATTCAGTGATTCAGATTCACAATAGTTCTTTCTCAGTGCAGATCAGTTACATCTACAGTACTATAGTGCAAATAAGTCCCTACTGGTCCTAAAATGGTTAGTTATAAGAGCCAGCCAAAAGAAAAACAGGAACTGAATCCTCCAGAACACAGGCTGCAGTTAGCTTGGCAGCTACAGTGGTATGAAAAAGTTTGGGCACCCCTGATAATTTTCATGATTTTTCTTTATAAATCATTGGCTGTCCAGCTCAGCAATTTCAGGTAAATATATCATATAGCAGATGAACAGCGTGATATTTGAGAAGTGAAATTAAGTTTATAGGATTTACAGAAAAAGTGCAGTCAGTAATTATTCAAACAAAATTAGGCAGGTGCATAAATTTGGCACCCTTGTCATTTGAATACCTTTAGCACTAATTATTGGAACACAAAATATGTTTTGTAAGCTCACTGACCCTTGATCTACATACACAAGTGAGTCCAACTATGATAAAGGGTTAAGGTGGCCAATTGGAAGTTTTTCTCCTCTTTGCATCTTCTCTGAAGAGTGGCAATATGGGAGCCTCAAAACAACTTCAAATGGCCTGAAAACAAAGGTTGTTCAACATCATGGTTCAGGGAAAGGGAAAAGCTCTCTCAGAGATTTCAGCTGTCAGTTTCCACTGTGAGGAACATAGTGACGCAATGGAAGACCACAGACACAGTTCTAGTTAAGGAACTCCCGAAGTGGCAGACCAAGAAGAATCTCAGATAGGCAGAGGCGAAGGATGGTGAGAACAGTCATAGTCAAGCCACAGACCACCTTCAAAGACCTACAACCTCATCTTGCTGCAGATGGTGTCACTAATCATCGTTCAACTATACAGCACACTTTGCACAAGGAGAGGCTGTATGGGAGAGTAATGCAGAAGAAGCCTTTTCTGCAGACACGCCACAGTCACTTGAGGTGTGCTACAGCACATTTGGACAATCCAGCTTCATTTTGGAATAAAGTGCTGTGTACTGATGAAACTAAAATTGAGTTATTTGGACATAACAAGGAGCGGCACACATCCCAAGACAAACATTTGCTACCCACAGTAAAATTTGGTAGCGGTTCCATCAGGCTGCGGGACTGTGTGGCCAGTGCAGGTACTAGGAATCTTGTTAAAGTTGAGGATCGCATATTCCAGTTAATATCTCCAGATTCTTGAGAACAATGTTCAAGAATCAGTGACAAAGTTGCACCGAGGCCAACGACCCAAAACCCTGCTCAAAATCTACTAAGGCATTCATGCAGAGGAACCAGTACAACATTCTGGAATGGCCATCTCAGTCCCTAGACAAATGTGAGCTGTCCATGCTCGGAAACCATCAAACCTGACTGAACTGGAGATGTTTCTAAAGAAGAATGGTCCAAAGCACCTTCAACCAGAATCCAGACTGGAAGCTGTAGGAAGCAAGCAAAATATCACTGTGTTAAGTTACACTATGTTATTTTTTATGTTATGTTTTATGTTATGCCATCCAAATGATTTCAGGTTCAGACTTGAGACAGCACAAAAGATGCCTTGTTATTTAATTTGATATAGGTTATCATTCTTGAGTCATCCTATGCTAGCTCCCTGAGTTCACCAATAGAGTAAGTGTTTTGCTTTTACTTTTCACTTTCAATCCATTACTCTCTAAATTACATGATATTTCCAACACTTTATTGCAAAATAAAGCCAACTGTAGGTTAATGTAAGTGTTACTGTGTAATAGGCTCCACTATGATAGAGTATAGACTATATTAAACTCATCAGATTTGTCGGAACGTGTCCCCATCATAAATCAGGGAGCACCTGTACAGTACAACTCCATTCATGCATATAATGCCTTATACAGTGTGGATTTTCTGGGGTCTGGAACGGATTCATTCAATTTACATTATTCTTTATGGGAAAAATGTGCTCTGTGCTCATTGTTTTCAGTTCTCAAAGAGCTTTTTGGGATGAATTAACGACTGAGGTACCACTGTAGGTTCTGCAGGGATGCAGTAAACATTTAAGCTTATTAAATACCTAAGCACAGTGATACAAAAGATAACATTCAGCACTGCTAAACTGGACCACACGACATGGTGTGCAACTCAGAATGCTTGTGGATTGTGGTTGTGTATGTATGAGTGTCTTTGTGAGGTCCATTATAATGGACGTTCTTCAATGCTATACGGCCTGTCTTCTACCAGATTCACTCATCTCTTGGTCCTCCTTCATCTATAGCTCTGTAAATGTGTTTGAATGTTTCCTTCATGCGCTCATGTGTTGCTGACAGACCAGCGGGGAGCTGAACGGCATCATCTAAAGTCCTGCCTTAGTTCCCCCGCATTTTCTCTTTGACACTTCGTCTCACGTACACAAGCTTTAAACACAGTACACCCCAACAATGGGGGCTGGGCCAGAGTCATGTATCCATGCTGACAGCACCTCTGAGTGCTCTCCTGAGGCTCAGTGTTGTACTGCATGAGTGGTTCTTCAATACACGCACATGCTCATAAACACAAATTCCCGCTCCTACAAGACCCTAATAACCAGCAGGAAGCATATGGCAGAATGACTGCACCCCACAACCGGCCAGTCTGGATTGACCCTGGGATTAGTGTGTGCCTGCTGCTTCTATTAAGGTGCCTAGTTAAGCTTATGTGTTTTTAATGTGTGAAGAGTATGGCTGGGTATCGAAACCAGTTCCAAATCGGATCCGGATCCAAAATTCCAAGGAGCGGGTACCCACTTATTACTGCACGTAATCTGCCTGGACCGGAACATCATGTGATCACAAACGTCATCACATAGTTTTGTTTTGATCCGCTCTGCTGGAGCTTTAGCGTTAGATGGACGCTCAAAAGAGCTCAAAAGTTTGGCTCCACTTTGAGAGAAAATGAAAAGGCTAAATGCAATACGTGTGGAAAGATTGTGAACCTTACAGAATTTTCTATATTTCTGCATAAATATGACCTAAAACGTCATCAGATTTTCACACAAGTCCTAAAAGTAGATAAAGAGAACTCAGTTAAACAAATTATACCAAAATATTATATTTGGTCATTTATTTATTGAGGAATATGAGCCAATATTACATATTAGTATGTGGCAAAAGTATGTGGACCTCTAGGATTAGCAGATAATTTGAAGGTGAAATCAATGGGATGACAATCAGGTGTGAGTGGGCACCCTGTTTTATTTAAAGAACAGGGATCTATCAAAGTCTGCTCTTCACAACACGTTTGTGGAAGTGTATCATGGCCCGAACAAAGGAGATTTCTGAGGAGCTCAGAAAAAGAGTTGTTGATGCTCATCAGGCTGGAAAAGGTTACAAAACCATCTCTAAAGAGTTTGGACTCGACCAATCTACAGTCAGACAGATTGTGTACAAATGGAGGAAATTCAAGACCATTGTTACCCTCCCCAGGGTAAGGTGTGTAATAGTTGGCGAGGTCACAAAGGAGCCCAGGGTAACTTCTAAGCAACGGAAGGTCTCTCTCACAATGGCTAATGTTAACCTGATTCTAACTGCTAATCCTAGAGGTTCACATACTTTTGCCACTCACTAATATATAATATTGGATCATTTTCCTCAATAAATAAATGACCAAGTATAATATTTTGTCTCATTTGTTTAACTGGGTTCTCTTTATCTACTTTTAGGACTTGTGTGAAAATCTGATGATGTTTTAGGTCATATTTATGCAGAAATACAGAAAATTCTGTATTTCTACATATAATTTGGCCGATCATATTTGATTCAAAGTTGATGTGGGCGCTTTAGTGATTGCAAATCTTACAGTGTATAAACGTCTGGAAACTGGAAATCTCCCGCTCCACACGCCTGTGTATTTTCAGTTTCCTCCAGTAATTATGTCCTTTGTGTGACTGTGGTAGCGTGTGTGTGTTTCCCTCCACGTGTGGGAGCGTTACCACCGGAGGCTCCTCGGCATCAGAAAACTTCAGCAGTGTGTACCGGGAGAAGGCAGTGCACCTCCAGACTTCTCTGTCAGCATGCATTAGTGGAAAGAGCTTCTCTGAGGGTGGAAGAGTGAGAGCAATTAGAAGAAAGGATGCAGTGGGACAGAGAGTGAAGGGTTGGAGAGCTGGAGAGAGAAAGTCTATCACTGGGAGAGTGTTTGGCAGCTCGGAACAGATGGTGATGTGCTTGGTGGGAGATTGCATGGAGTTTCTGGTGCTCTGCAGTGAATAAGTGGATTTGGGCAGGTTTTAGGCTCATTTCTCCAATTAAGTGGTTTCCACACTTTTTTTGACTAAGCACCTCTTTACTAGGCTAGATTTTTTTGGTTCTGTAATTTAGTCCTACGCTGTAGCCATCTGTGTTAAATTATGGTGCCAGTACACAATAACTCTTATTTTAGTTTTGACCCACCCCTGGACTGTCATGTGATGACAGACACAGCCCCCCAACACAAGAAGGTGAGGTGATGTGCAAATTCGGGGTGCTGGAAAACACATCTAGACCTCTACAGTGACAGCAACTGAACGCACCTCTGTACCTGACACCTCTGGTGGAGTGAAGCCTGTTTGTCGATTACATAGATGGGTTTGTTCCTGGTCTTTGGCACTGCTGGTAATCTGTCTCACTCTGGTGAGCTCCAGTGACTTTTTTAAGGAATATTACAATATTAAATCCAGCACAAAACTAAAGGAATAATCATTTTATTCCTTAGCTGATCAACTCTGCTAAGGATAATATCGTGTACATTTATGAACCCGGTCTTAAAGAGACAAAGACCTAAAAGAATTGCTTAGAAAAAGAAACAGTCATGTAATAGCACCGTAGTGGAGATTAGGAGGGTGGAAGGAGGTGGCGCTGGAGGGATAAAAGCTGGATGAATAGAGGAGCTAGGTTCGATGTTTGGGGTGGAGATAGGATGAGATGAGGGTTAAGGCAGCTTAAGGTCTGATACAGGACACAAACAGCACGCGGTCAGCAGATGGTCCTGAAGATCAGATCAAGACCTCAGATCAGCACACGGGAAGGAGGTCAGTCAGAGCAGCAGGGCCTTAAAGATGAAAGTGTGTGTGGACCCTAATGTGAAAGTACCCTGGACGGGGCAACATGCTATCGCAAAGCTGGGTAGAGGTTGTTTTGCAATGCCGAGGGATGATTCCCTGACTGCCTCTCCTCCCTCAGAAACCTGCATGTGGCACCCGACCCGGCCTGATGGTTACCACTGGACACCCTACATAAAACCTGATTATTAAAACTTAAACGTTAGTTTGTTGTTAGCTTTTTTGTAGTCGTATGGTATTGTTGTATTTTTATTTGCATTGACTCATTTTGCAGATGCCCATTTTTTTTCGCAGACATTTTTGTTCATTCCGGAGTTAGTGGCTAAAATGAAAAGTAGGTGCTTAGAATTATCATTGAGTTGTTCTGCGTTCATTTGTAAAAGTCTCACTGGGAAATATAAGACGTTTGACTGTATTTAAGTTTTAAACTTATGTAGGACTTGGAAGTTTAGCTTGTTTACAGTGGGGCAAAAAGTATTTAGTCAGCCACTGATTGTGCAAGTTCTCCTACTGTAATTTTTATCATAGGTACACTTCAACTATGAGATGCAAAATGAGAACAAAAAATTGGAAAATAAGTATTTGGTCACCCACAAACAAGCAAGATTTCTGGCTCTCACAGACTTGTAACTTCTTCTTTAAGAAACTCTTCTGTCCTCCACTCGTTACCTGTATTAATGACTCAACTCATCGTGTTTGGAGGAAGAAGAATGCTGAGTTGCATCCCAAGAATACCATACCTACTGTGAAGCATGGGGGTGGAAACATCATGCTTTGGGGCTGTTTTTCTGCAGAGGGGACAGGACGACTGATCCGTGTTAAGGGAAGAATGAACGGGGCCATGTATTGTGATATTTTAAGCCAAAACCTCCTTCCATCAGTGAGAGCATTGAAGATGGAACGTGGCTGGGTCTTCCAGCATGACAGTGATCCCAAACACACCGCTCAGGCAACGAAGGAGTGGCTCCATAAAAAGCATTTTTCAGGTCTGGAGTGGCCTAGCCAGTCTCCAGACCTCAGCCCATAGAAAATGTGTGGAGGGGAGTTGAAAGTCCGTGTTGCCCCGCCCAAAACATCACTGCTCTAGAGAGATATGCATGGAGAATGGGCCAAAATACCAGCTACAGTTGTGTGCAAACCTGGTGAAGACTTACAGGAAATGTTGATCTCTTCTGTCATTGCCAACAAAATTATATGTTACAAAGTAACTAAGTTGAAACTTTTGTTATTGACCCAAATACTTATTTTCCACCATAATTTACAATTAAATTCTTTAAAAATCCTACAGTGTGATTTCCTGGATTTTTTTCTCATTTTGTCTCTCATAGTTGAAGTGTACCTGTGATGGAAATTACAGACCTCTCTCATCTTTCTAAGTAGGAGAACTTGCACAATCAGTAGCTGACTAAATACTTTTTTGCCCCGCTGTATGTCTAGGTGGCACAAAAGAAAGAAAGAGCAGACATCAGGTACCATGTCGAGTCCGATCGAGTACATTTGGAGTAAGGGAAAGCTGTGTACATCTCATTTGCCACTGAGCTATTCCTTTGGAAGTCCTAACTAAGTCACGTTCAGTAATTCATTGAAATCCATTTATTTAAAACAGCTGAACAAAAGAGCACGCTAACAAAACGTAATACAAACAGGCTCTAAATGTGTTTCCAATTTCCTGTGCAGACACATGAAGTCTGATAATTACTTGAGCTCACAGTAATTGTCCAAACCTCTTAAATTGTATTGGCGATACGATTAATCGTATGTCTAATTCAGAACAGCAGCTGCCTTTCACACCAGCCCCCTCCATTATGTCCTGTTCTCTACTGGAGCTTAGCAGATTAGCTCTTCCCCAGAGAGTGGCCTCAAAAGTGAGCACTGACCCATGACTCCCTATCGGCCATCTCCTCACTGCGGCCGGCTCTGATGGCTTTCTGCGTCCGTGTCATTCTGACAGTGCATTTTCGCCCAGTGGGGCAGCTGCACTCTGTCATGCTGAGTTTGTTCTCTGTGATTGGTGAAGATGGGCGGAGGGGGCTGGGGAGTTGTAGGAGGGAGGGATTGGGTCTGAAAGGGATGCTGGGTGGGAATCAGATGATGTATCATGTTTGGTGTGCGTTCATGACAGCCATTGGGGGAGCCGACCCCATTAATAGGACAGAGAGAGAGATGGATGGAGACTAGCATACACACACCTCAGTGTCCCATGGCTGAATGGGCATCATTTCTTATCTCAGGGTGCCTTTTTGTGGCTTAGAGCGGGTACAAAATATCTATCATGACACACTATGTTCACAGTCGTGTCACGTGAAAGAACCTATGCATATGTATTGTTTCACTGACCGTCTAGGGATATTTAAATGATGTGAAAAGGCCAATTAGTCAATTTCTAATTAGCGCCTGCCTCAAGCACATTATGCTGACTAAGGATGGTTTTAAGCTAGCATGTCTCCTGAACTCGAGTCCCTACAGGGCTACTGGACCACTCTCATGTAAACCCAATACATGTCTTTCATACAGTGGGGCTAAACAAGTATTTAGTCAGCTACTGATTGTGCAAGTTCTCCTACTTAGAAAGATGAGAGAGGTCTGTAATTTTCATCATAGCTACACTTCAACTATGAGAGACTAAATGAGAAAACAAAATCCAGGAAATCACATTGTAGGATTTTTTAACAATTTAATTGTAAATTATGGTGGAAAATAAGTATTTGGTCAATAACAAAAGTTTCACTCAATACTTTGTAACATAACCTTTGTTGGCAATGACAGAGGTCAAACGTTTCCTGTAAGTCTTCACCAGGAGGCACACACTGTAGCTGGTGTTTTGGCCCATTCCTCCATGCAGATCTCCTCTAGAGCAGTGATGTTTTGGGGCAACATGGACTTTTAATACATTAATTGGGAGTGGAGGACAGAAGAGCTTCTTAAAGAAGAAGTTACAGATCTGTGAGAGCCAGAAATTTAGCTTGTTTGTGGGTGACCAAATACTTATTTTCCACCATGATTTACAATTAAATTCTTGAAAAATCCTACAATGTGATTTCCTGGATTTTTTTCTCATTTTGTCTCTCATAGTTGAAGTATAGCTAGGATGAAAATGAAAATTACAGACCTCTCTCATCTTTCTAAGTAGGAGAACTTGCACAATCAGTGGCTGACTAAATACTTTTTTGCCCCACTGTACATGTATCAGCTTTTTAAAAATATGGCGAAACCCAAATTTTAGCTAAACAATGTGGTTGCAAAGACAGAAATATATACAGTGCTCAGGATAAATGAGTACACCCTTTTTGAAAGTTAAGATTTTAATCAATATCTCACTGAACACAAGAGCAATTTCCAAAATTTTGACAAGACTGAGTTTCATAGACCAGTTATTTAAGCCATGACATGAAAGTAAGGTTAATAATATTACTTGGATTTCAAAATAATCAGTTTTACTCAAATTAGCTGATGCAAAAATGAATACACCCCACAAAAACTACTACATCTTTTTAAGGACGGCACCAAGTCTTCTAGGGATGGAATGAACAAGTTGGTGAGATATTGCAACATCTGTCTCTTTCCATTCTTCATGAATGACCTCTTTTAGAGCCTGGATGCTGGATGGAGAGTGATGCTGAACTTGTGTCTTCAGAATTCCCCATAGGTGTTCAATTGGGTTCAGATCAGGAGACATACTTGGCCACTGAATCACTTTCACCCTGTTATTATTCAGCAGTGCTACAGTGGCCTTGGATGTGTGTTTTGGTTCATTATCATGTCGGAAAAGTGCACAACGACCAAGGGCACGGAGTGATGGCAGCATTTTCTTTTTCTAGAGCAGTACATCTGTGAATTCATGCTACCTTCAATGAACCAGCAGCACTCATGCAGCCCCACATAAGGACACTGCCACCACCATTCACTGTAGGCACTACGCATTTTTCTTTGTACTCCTCACCTTTGCGACGCCATACAGTTTGGAAGTCATCAGTACCAAAAACATTTATCTTTGTTTCATCACTCCAGAGTATAGCGTCCCAGTAGTCTTCATCTTTTTCCGTATGGGCCCTTGCAAATTCTAGGTGGACTTTTTTGTGCATGGGCTTCCTTCGTGGACGACACCCACACATGCCATTCCTCTGCAGTGTACTCCGTATTGTGTCACAGTAAACAGTCACCCCAGTTTGGCTTTCTGCTTTTTTATCTAACTACAGTGAACTTGCCTGACGATTTTCTTCAACGCTTCTCATCAGAAGACACTCCTGTTTAAGATGCATCACTGTGAGATGGATGCAGTTCCATTTTTGTTTTGTATGTGTCACTTTTGCTACAGTATTCTGACTAATAAGTAAAGCTTTGTTGATCTTCTCGTAGCCTTCACCTTCCTTGTGTAAAGAAATTATTTTCTTTCTCAGGTCTTGTGACAGTTCTTTTCCATGTGGTGCCATTGCTGACAGCATGAAATGGGTAGAGGTTTCTGTTAAGTAATGCCCTTAAATGACCTGTTTCATGAATAATTAGACTCACCTGTGGTTGAATTCTTGTTAAGTAGGATTTTGGAGTCTAAACTTTAGCTTTGACCCTAAGACTTATATTATATTATATTTTGTAGTATAATATCCCATAGAAAATGTTGATTCTGAAAGGAAATTAATGGTTTTCTGACAAGTCTGTTGGGGTGTACTCCTTTATGTGTATATATACACCCATTAATAGATCACTTTCTAGTTCTACAGTGTTGACAGGGGAATACAACTTCACTAAATCACTGGATCAAAATAGAAAAGCTGGAAGAAACGACCAATTAAATATGTATGAGTAAGGACTAAAGAGCAGATCCAGTCAATTGAAGTCAGTTGGGCTTCCTACAAGAAAAACATTTCATGGTGAAAAGCCACAAACCACAGTACAGGTATGCTCTGTTTATGGACCATTTGTGTAATATATAGTGGTTTGTGGCTTTTCACCATGAAATGTTTTGTATTGTGACTGCTTTGGCATACTATGTACTATGGTGGTATGCTATTTTGGACCCTCACCATGCGTTAACATGCGATTCTATAGTGTAGGCTATGTTAAGAAAAAGAAAGTGTCGTTGAGTTTCTCAGTGCTACTCCACTACTTTGATAAATTGGGAATCTGTTGACAAACTACTACAGGTTTAAAGGGTACCGATGCTGTTGCTTCAGTACTGGAATGCTTTACTGCTTATAGTGAACAGCATAGAAAGAAATGTGATTACTGACTCCCTCGTGTAGACCCGGGGTTTTCCTGTTATCAGGTTACTTAAGTGCAGTTTATTTATTCTCAAAATCTTATTTCCTGCTATTATCTTATTATTGCGTACATGCACTCAATGTTGATCGGTGTTATTGAATGCTGACGATAAATCCAATACTCTGGGAAGGTGTGGTTCTGTAATTTATTGCATTATCGATACCATATCATCGTACTGCCGAGCTCTGCCTAACCTTGAGAGATCAGATTGTTTTAGTGCTGGCATGTAACATTTGTTCTCACTTATTTGTGACTCACTCTGTCCTTCTGCTTATGATGAGGCCTGTTTTCTGAGGAAGATCAATCATTTGCCTGACTGTGTCATTCGCTCTCTACTTCTGTGCATGTCAGAGGAGAGTCGACTGACAAACCTTTAAATCCTCGCAGTCCTTAGCATGGGCCAGCTCATATATAATGGTACAGTGAGGGTAAGTCACATGGATATTTCTTTCATTCACTGTCAATTCGGGCTCTCTAGGAAACCCACCTATTGTGAATTTTCTCTTGTGGAACACTAAGTGAGAAAGCTTAGAAAGGGTATTTTTCACTCACTGACTGATTGATCTCACTTACTGAAGCGCTCATGCATAGTAATGGCTTAGGGCGTCCTTGCATTAGATGGCGTTATAAATGAAAATCATGGACCAACTATCCATCAACATTGGAGAAGAACAGTAGAATCAAGGACTTTCCTACATGAATTCAGACCATTTCCATCAATCGTGCTAGAGTTATTCCAACCTCCTGCACCATAATTGTTGTAATAAAAGTAGTTCTGACTTATGGACAGTCTGAACACTGAAAAACCCAATGTCCAGCAAAAGATACACCACTGATATGTCTCGGGTTCTCGTTGCTACTCTGGTGAGAATTACTTCCCAACTTTAACCCTAACCCTGTGACTGTGGCCTAGCGGTTAAGGTACTGGACTATGGACCAGATGATCCAGGGTTCAAATCCAACCTCTTCTAAGCTGCCACTGTTGGGTTCTTGAGCAAAACCCATAATTTACATTTGCTTGTAAGATTTTATATGTATAAGAGTATCTGCTAAATGATGTGAATAAATACAACAGGAAAAACTTGGGACTGTGGTAGCCAACGGTTAAGGTACTGGACTATAGACCAGAAGATTCAGGGTTCAAATCCCACCTCTGCCAAGCTGCCACTGTTGTGTTCTAGAGCAAGACCCTTGGATTTTAAGATTGTATCAGTTGCTATATATGTAACCCTAACCCACATCTTTGGAAAACCGACAAAACCAATGTACTCGGAGGAAACTCATGCAGTCATGGGAAGAACATGCAAACTCCACGCAATAGTGGCCAAGCCCAGGGCTCTGGAACCCAAGTCTTTGTAGCTGTGAGGCGACAGCCGAAATTCAATGGTGTAAATAAGTAATAAGACTGAATAAACAGAAGCTAATTAAAAGAATATAAATGAGTTTCTGGTGAAGCTGAATCTGTTTTCTAATTATTTCCATGACCCTTTGCCATTCCATATCTTTCTTCATCTTACTGCCCCTGGAAAGGTTTTAATGGCTATGTGCGGTGCAAGTAAAGGCAGAGGTGGCTTGTGTCTGCAGGGAAGCAGGGATGATTGAGGACTCCCTCTATGTAGGGCACAGAGAGAACCAACAGCTGAGGTTTTCGCATTGCGTGCTTTACTGCCATGAGTATAATTCATATATGTACATTGTGGAGACCTAGATAGGCAATGACATCATTGTGCAGACACACAGCCTCCATGCAGGTCCTCCATGTATACTGTACGATAAATTTACATTTACAGCATTTAGGAGACGCCCATATCCAGAGCGACTTACAATTGGTACAGTCTTGAGCGATTCGATTTCGGTTAAGGGCCATGCTCAAGGACCCAACAGTGGCAGCTTGACAGAGGTGGGATTTGAACCCTGGACCTTTTGGTCCATAGTCCAGTACCTTAACCACTGTACCTTAACCACTGTTCCAAACCAAATTCCTACTGTCCCACACAAATCTTTGTATTTGAAAGTGTTATTCACTAGGGCTGTACATTTTCTATTTAAGATAGCACTTAGTTATTATATTACAGGTTATTGAAACTATTTTAATTGCAGGAGACCAAAGTTTTTTTTGTTTGTTTAAAAACATATACAAGAAATGTACATTGTTTTCAGTTCAGAACATAAAAAAGGAATGCCTTTTACTGAATTTAAAATCAATAATCGTGAGAAAATCTAATCGTGAACTCAGTATTGTGAATCGAATCGCGAGCAGAGAGCATCGTTACACCCCTATTATTCACATATTAAAAACACACCTAAGCTAATATACGTTATTTATTCTTACAAGGGTCACTGTTCATCCGTCATTGCTGTTTTTCACTGCTGTACTGTGGCTTAGTGGTTAAGGTACTGGACTATGGACCAGAAGATCTAGGGTTCAAATCCCACCTCATGACACTTGTGTGAGTGTTTAATAAAAGTTCAGACACAAAATCTGTTACTGCTGTCTGCCTTATTAGGATATTCCCTGGACACTTTGCAGAAAATCTTGCGTACAGAGGAGTCAAAATCGACCCCTGAAAACTTCTCCCATGAGGGAATGAGGCTGTGGACTCGTTCGTGCTTTGCCGACATTTTTCTGTCTGCCTCACTTTGAGGTTGTTTGTCAACAGATAATATCATTGGATTGTTTTAACTGGACGTGTGAATGGATACGACCATTTTATGCATATTGAAGTCAATTGACTCTGGCCTCAGATACATTGTTCTGGTACCACATTGTGCACCCCAACCCAGCAATTTATTTTTTGTGCTGCTGTCCCGACGTTGCGTTTTACTTGCCATTGAGGGCATTGAGGCAGTCGTTACTGTTGAGCCCTGATGTAGGACATTTAAGTAGCGTACTCTCTTGCATATCTGGGCATTATTGCTGAAGACCTAACAGTTGCTCTCTGGCAGTCCTGGGTCTTAAACAATCATTTGGTCACTAGGAAAGAACTTAATCTTCTAATCAATCTCTGTTTTCTCGTGGAGTATCTGAAAGCTTTTGAATGATTGGGACAGTCTGAGCAGTGGGATGGCCAAAATATGTCTCTAAGATTCAGTCTGCGAAGGTTTTTAGTCATCCAGATCATTTCGAATGCGATAGTAATAAATCTGGAGAATTGGACTCGAAATGTAATTTCGAAGTTTTGCTAATCATCCAAGGGGCTTCATCAGTGCTGTGGCAAAATATCTTCAATATTACACTCTCATTGCTTCTCATCTCCTCCTGGCTCTTCTCCTCTCTTCTATTTTGGCAGCATAAATAAAACAGGAGTTGAGCGAGAAGCTCGGATATAGGCGGTGCACATTCTTATCAAGTCTCCTCCTCTAACTCAATTGAACCTTGCTCATATTGAGGTGGCTCGTGTTCTGCTCTGCTTTTTCCACCGGCCCTAACACCAGATTATTGTTACACAGCTCGGGGCCCAAACACCCCGTCGTGTGTCTCCTCTCGGCACTGAAAGTCAATTACAGCAGGATGAGATTATGGAGGGCTGTGTGGATGCTGGTGGTCTCGCTCCCTCGAGGCAGGCATGCAAAAGCAATATCTTCATGCACTTGACCCTGCTGCTCTTTCACACATGCTGCACATGGAAACACACACAAGAAGCTCATCAAAACTGCATTCATGAGGAGAAGAGATGGAGAGACAGGATGACATATAATATCCTCTACATAATATAATGTAGTTGTTATCGTTGGTTATTTATCCATTCTTCTTTAATGTTGAACAGACTTGAAAATGTTTGGTTATTATTTACATTTCATTCATTTAGCAGACGCCCTTATCCAGGGTGACACTCCAAGCAATTGTGGGTGAAGGGTTGCTCAAGGACCCAGCATTGGCAGCCTGACCTTCTGGTCCACAGTCCAGAACCTGAACCACTAGGCTACACAGTCCCATTTATGTAATTATCACACAAAGGGAAAAAACAAGAAGTTAGAAACCAAGCTGCTAAACATTACCATAAAGTAGTTGACTGGAGCTGCATGTTGTTGTGATGGTTAGCGTTGTCACCTCAAAGCTCCAAGGAACATGGTTCGAGTCCCAGCCCTGTTGCTGTGTGGTGTTTGCAAGTTCTCCTCGTATCTACGTAGGTTTCCTCTTGGTACTCTGGTTTCCTCCCACATCCCTAAGACATGAATTAGGGTAAATGGTGACTCTAAAGTCCCCTGTGATGAACTGGTGGCCTGTCCTGTGGTGTTTCGCATTTGGCGCCCAAGGCTGCCGGTTAGACCTCGGTCCTCCCATCCTGAATTGGAGTAAGCGGATGCGGAAAGTGAGTGTAACTCTGGGCGAGAGAGAATTATCATGTATGAGAGAATGAGAGAGAGATGGTAAAGGACAAAAGGAGTAAGAGATTGAGATTGAGAGAATAAGAGAAAGAGAAAAGGCATGTGAAGCATGTGAGGGTAAAAATGAAAGCGCAGAAAAGAAAGAAAGTGTAGAGATACTGAGCGCTAGAGAGAAAAAATGAGATGAAAGGAGAAATGGAGAGAGTCGAAGAAACACTGAGAGAGAGAGAGAGAGAGAGATGCTTAATCAGAGAGTAACCTGGGACTGGAGTCCTGACTGCACATATATATCTCCCCACATTCTGGTATATTTTTAGTTGTCCGTACAGCTCCGCTCCGGCACTTGTCTCATTTATCGACTGTAACACAATGCAGGCTGTGTTTGGCTCGGCTCTTTGTGTGTCTCATCCAAGGTCGCAGTCTCGCACGTCTCACAGTGTGGCCCACACAAACACATACACCCCATGCCAGCTGGACACAAGATGCCCATTGTCCAAATCATCTCTTTTGGTCTCCATCCCAGTGTATCTGAGTGCCACAAGGAAGTTCTCCATAAATATGACCGTCTGAGGTTCTACATATGTGTGCATTAACGCTGTGTCCCACTGGCTGAACTATATTCAAACGTTAAGGCACCAAATCTCTGTTTGTTTATGGTATTCATTATTTTATTGTATGCGAATATTTCAGGAGGTAACAGCTTCCATGGGGCACTGATTGATTTCTGTTGCTGAATTGAAATAGTGTTCATTCAGGCGTATAGAGCACTACAAGGGTTTCTCCAGTGTAGTGAGCATTTTTAGTGAACAGGACACCACTTTTTCTGCAGTTCACAGGATTTAACCCAAGTTTCTTTTGGAGTGGTAAATAAGACACTGTCTCAAAAAATGGTGTTTATTTTAAATAGATCTCAGGTACACTTTTTATTAACTAGCATTTTAAAATATTCCTAATTTGACTCTCTGGGGGAATTCTTAAAAGTTCTACAAAGGCATGTCTTGATTCCATTTTTTTTCATTTACAGTTCTATGCCCTGCTACTCTTACTACTACTATAGCCATTATAATAATGACCACTACTACTACTACTAATAATAATAATAATAGTAATAGTAATAATAATAATAATAGTAGTAACTCTCAGGACACACACCAGTCTAATACACCCATCACTGCTTCTGGCCAGGATGGATGTCGCTTGTAGACACAATTGGCTGTGTCTTGGAGAGAGGAGGTCAGTCAGAGGATCATCCCACAGCACTGCAACAGCAACCCCTATGTAGCCCTACAGTGGACTACTGCCCTGTCCAGGGCACATTTACACCTACACCTGAGGATAGGCGCTTGAAGTTCTGTTACTCTGACCAGGAAAAAAAGAGAATAAATAAATAAATAAAATACAAATAAACAATTAAATAAATAAATAAAAAATAATAATAATAATTAGTATAATATGTACAATAATAATCATCTTCATAATAATAATAATAATAATAATAATAATAATAAAATAAATAAAATACAAATAATAATAATAATAATAATTAGTATAATATGTATAATAATAATAATCTTCATAATAATAATAATAATAATAAAATAAATAAATAAAATACAAATACAATAATAATAATAATAATGAGTATAATAAGTATTATAATAATAATAATAATAATAATAATAATAATAATTAGCACAATAATAATAATAATAATAATAATAATAATAATAATTAGCACAATAATAATAAATAGCAGAAATACTGTACAGTACTTATAATAATTATTATTATATTATTATAATATGAATTATTATTATTACTAGTAGTAGTAGTTGTATTAATGATCCTTACCAATATTATCCTTTCAAACGAACCTTGAGGATTTATTTTTCAACTATTCAGGTATTAAAAACAAAATCTAAAATGAAACATCAGCCATAAAAATACTGATAAATAATTAAAACCTTGTCGGAAACATTTCTCAAACTTTATTATGAAACTTACTTCCTCCTTGAGAAAGTTATGAGGCGTTGTACATAGTGTAGCATTATTACTAATGTTTGTTCTGTCTGGAGAAATTGAGTCTGTGTGGACTCATTAATATTGTAATGCGTTCAAATACTAAATATTTCATGTCATTAAAATTTAAATGGATTTTAAAATGAATTGTACATCCTGTGTGTGTGTGTGTGTGTGTGTGTGTGTGTGTGTGTGTGTGTTTGCTTGCGCGGTGTATATGGGGAGGTCGTGTGGTAAAGCAATTGGAGATATTTAAAGCTGTGCTGGGCGGCTTTCGGTGAGAAGAGATGTGCTGATGACGAAGTGTGTGAGCTTCTGTTCTCACACTGCTGATAAATGTGTGAAGGAATTTAATTACATTCTTATCAGACAGTGCAGTTCATCCTTAACAGTCATGTTCACTGTTAAACTATGTACATCCTGATGATGTACCCCAGGCCATCTTTTCTATTTTGTAGCAATATAATTATATTGCTTTTAGAATATTCAATTTGTCTTTATATTCAACCTAATTATATATCAGTACTGATAGTAACGGAAAATCCAAAAGCTTTTCACATGCTGGGGGGATCCTCCTGATGTCAGGAGTGTGTGCTCATGCCAGAGTAAATGTGGAGTGGTCTACGATAATATCTTAATTGCTGTTACCCTGTCTAGGTAGTCTAACCAGCTGACGGGAATGCACCTGGTGGAATGGCACCTCTAGTTAATCTACTTGTTTCCTTAAACTAACAAGTTATTATGTAATACAATACTGACAGCATCTGTAGTTGCATCATTTGTAATGAGTACCGGATTATATTTCATCAGTAACCTGCCTAACTCAGTGTAACTCATATTTCTTCCCATGTTTGTGCTTAGTTCTCCAAGGAGAAGTATTTGCTGGAGTCTCCCCCGGAGAAACTGCGAAAGGAACTGGAGGAGGAACTCAAACTCAGCAGCAGTGACCTGAGGAGCCACGGCTGGTACCATGGCCGCATTCCAAGAGAGGTACACCCCTACGTATTACTTTAAAAGACATGGGCACTCAAACATCACATCCATGAGTGCTTGATTATGTTCCTACTGCCTAGTATGCTATTATATCCCAAATGTGTTGGGTGGGGTTGAAAAAGGTTGAACAGTTAATGAGCTGTCCACATACTTTTGGCCATGTAGGAGATGCACGCACACACACACACACATACATACATATATACAGTGGGGCAAAAAAGTATTTAGTCAGCCACTAGCCTTTCATCATAGGTACACTTCAACTATGAGAGACAAAATGAGGAAAAAATCCAGAATGTAGGATGTAGGATTTTTAAAGAATTTAATTGTACATTATGGTGGAAAATAAGTATTTGGTCACCCACAAACAAGCAAACTTTCTGGCTCTCACAGACCTGTAACGTCTTCTTTAAGAAGCTCTTCTGTCCTCCACTCGTTACCTGTATTAATGGCACCTGCTTGATCTCGTTATCTGTATAAAAGACACCTGTCCACAGCCTCAAACAGTCAGACTCCAAACTCAACCATGGCCAAGACCAAAGAGCAGTCGAAGGACACAAGGGAAGAAAATTGTAGACCTGCACCAGGCTGGGAAGAGTGAATCTACAATAGGCAAGCAGGTTGGTGTGAATAAATCAACTGTGGGAGAAACTGTAAGAAAATGGAAGACATACAAGACCATTGATAATCTCCCTCGTTCTGGGGCTCCACGCAAGATCTCATCCTGTGGGGTCAAAAATGATCATGAGAACGGTGAGCAAAAATCCCAGAACTAACACGGAGGGACCTGATGAATGAACCTGCAGAGAGCTGGGACCAAAGTAAACAAAGGCTACCATCAGTAACACACTACGCCGAGAGGGACTCAGATCCTGCAGTGCCAGGCGTGTCCCCCTGCTTAAGCAGTACATGTCCAGGCCCGTCTGAAGTTTACCAGAAAGCATATGGATGATCCAGAAGAGGATTGGGAGAATATCATGTGGTCAGTGAAACCAAAATAGAACTTTTTGGTAAAAACTCAATTGGAGGAAGAAGAATGCTGAGTTGCATCCCAAGAACACCATACCTACTGTGAAGCATGGGGGTGGAAACATCATGCTTTGGGGCTGTTTGTCTGCAGAGGGGACAGGACGACTGATCCGTGTTAAGGGAAGAATGAACGGGGCCATGTATTGTGAGATTTTATGCCAAAACCTCTTTTTTGCCCCACTGTGTTAGAAGTACTGTGGAGTATTTTAATACCATTGAGTGCATGTGGGCATGTCCGTGTGTCATGTTTATATTACATTGTGGGGACCAAATGTCCTTGTAAGGACAGAAAGATCTGACATTTTTATTACCTTGTGGAAACATTTTGTTGGTCCCCATGAGGAAAACTGTATTTTATACATAAACTAAAATAAATCGAAAAGAGTCAAAAGATTTGCTTTAGGTTACTGAGGTTAAGGTTAGGGGTAGGAGTAGCATGAATTGGCTGCAGTAATCATTATGTCAGTGTGTGTGTGTGTGTGTGTGTGTGTGTGTGTGTGTGATTTTGCACACTCTGATAGCTGCCCACACTGTGTGTGCTGTGACTACAGCCATCTGTGCGTTACTGTATTGCGATCCTACTCCAGCTGGAGGACACAGGAAACTCTACATCCGGCCCTGTCAAAACTGAATCTGGTCAAATCGAGGAGTGCCATGATGCTTTACTGACAGAGGCAGGCTGTTGTAACAGCGCCATCTGGTGGAAGATCGAGAGTAGGCCTGCTGATACTATTGCATCAGCAGCGCTAAGAGCAGATTATTATATCTTACTCTAAGCAAAGCAATACTGCTTTACCCCTGCTTATCCTGGACTGGGTTGTGGGAGGAGTCCAGAGCCTACACCAGAATTCACTGGGTGCAGGCAGAGCACCATGGACAGGGCACCAGTAAATTGCAAGGGTTCCGTAATCGCACCAAGTGACCTCCACATTGCAAGCCCAGATCCACTTGAATTGGGTCTTACCGAAAAAGCACAGTAGCTGCTATATGCCGATTGGCCAAAACAATATAAGCAAGCACAGACCAATATCAAATAATGCTGATTGTCTCGTTACAACAGCAGATGTTAAGGTCTGGGATATATTTGACGGTAAGGGAACAGCCTGTTCTCCTAGCTGACATGTTGGACGTGGGAGGAATGACCTGATCCACTTTAACAAGGAACAAATCGTTCTGTCCAGACGACTGAGCCAGAGCAGCTCCTAAACCATAAGGCTGGTGGGGTGCTTCCGGTCAGCAGTGGTAAGTACTGACTGATAGTGATCCAAGGAGGGACAAAACACGAAAGGGCACATGGTCAACGTCAAAGGCAAATTTATTTGTATAGCACATTTTAGAATGGAGCATTGTCTATAACTAGCTTTAAAATGTAATATATTTTATTATCTGAGCCCAAAGCTCAAACTGAGCAAGTCTAGGGTGACAGTGGCAAGGAAAATCTCCCTAAACATTATAGGGAAGAAACCTTGTGAGGACCAAGACTCAAAAAGGGACAGAATCTAAGTCATCTAATAAGTTTATATTCATAGTTTAAATAATTCTAATATATATAAAAGTATATAATAATTAAAATAAAATATAATAAATTAGAAAGAATGTAATATTATGAAGAGTATAATATAATAGAGAATATAAAACAATAGCATATAAGACAATAGTGTAAATAAATAAAATATTGAATAAAATAACGAAAAATATGCATATCAGCATTTAGTCCAGTACACAGTCACTGAGAATCTTGTGTCCTTGATGGCTTAAGAACAGCTTGACGGATGATGGAAGAACAGCTTGAGTGGAGCCAAAACGGAGGAAAATCTTACGGTGTTGGAATCCAAGGTTCACTGACGCTTGAGAGCAACAAATCCTTTCCAATCTGGCCTGAATAGAAGGGCTACTGTGGTACAAGTCACAAAATGTTTTATGCTGAGGAATAATGTGTCACTAAACACAGTGCAGCGCCCCCTACTGGCCACTCAGAGTGCTCATCATGCTAACCTCTTTCCACTGTCAAGAGCACCTACAATGGTGCTTGAAAGTTTGTGAACCCTTTAGAATTTTCTATATTTCTGCATAAATATGACCTAAAACACCATCAGATTTTCACACAAGTCCTAAAAGTAGATAAAGAGAACCCAGTTAAACAAATGAGACAAAAATATTGCACCTGGTCATTTATTTATTGAGAAAAATTATCCAATATTACATATTGGTGAGTGGCAAAAGTATGTGAACCTCTAGGATTAGCAGTTAATTTGAAGGTGAAATTAGTCCGGTGCTTTCAATCAATGGGATGACACTGAACAACAATGGTGTGCATGGCAGGGTTGCAAGGAGAAAGCCACTGCTCTCCAAAAAGAACATTGCTGCTCGTCTGCAGTTTGCTAAAGATCACGTGGACAAGCCAGAAGGCTACTGGAAGAATGTTTTGTGGATGGATGAGACCAAAATAGAACTTATTTGGTTTAAAAGAAGCGTTATGTTTGGAGAAAGGAAATCACTGCATTCCAGCATAAGAACCTTATCCCATCTGTGAAACATGGTTGTGGTAGTACATGCTTGGGCCTGTTTTTGCTGCATCTGGGCCCAGAGACGGCTTGCTTTGGGGCCTGGCTTGCCTTGTGTACGGGCTTTTGAGCCTTTTTCTTTTTGTTTGTTTTGTTCTTTAATTTTTAGGTTCGCCGTCACTTTCTGTTCGCCCCCCTTCCTTCCTTCCTTGCCGTCGGGTCCTACTCCCTGCTCCTCTTCCACTTCCCCCTTTTTCCTTAACTAGTGGGGGAGTGGAGTACCCTATCGCGAATCTACCAGCCCCTCTATTCCCTCCGTGAAGGGAACTGAAATCTTCTCAAGAGAAGGTGGGTTCATGGCAGAGCAACAAGAACAAAAAAACCACACCCACCCCGAGAGAGGGATGCAGGAAAAAAGACGATACAAGTAATGAGTATGTAAGAATCACCGACGAAGAGTATACAAACCAGACGGGGTCCAAAATAGAGAGGAAGAAAATAGCGTGCAAGGATAAACTAGGGGGGGGCGATGAAGAGGGGGGGTAACCACAGACTCAGGAAACAAGCCACACAAGACCGCAGACGAAGAACCCAAGGAGCGAGAAGATCACCGATAATTACGCTAGTGATTGCACTGGTACGGACGAGGGGGTCCCGCAGAGACCGGTGCGCCGGCACCCAATGGACCCGCCTGACGGGCGGAAGTTCCACCAAAAGATATTTAACATCACGACCGCGCAACCGAAGGGGATGGTGAAGGAGGTAGAAAGAAAAACGAAGAGGAAAAACCTAGGGGACAAGCATCGAATAGCTCCGGGCCGAAGCTGGTAGCGCCCAGGGCACTCATGCGCCATGGAGGGTGGTGGGCGAACAGTCATGTAATGGAAAGGAAGGTGGGGGAACAACGGAAAGAGTAAATGGTTATAACGAATAGAAGAGGGGGGCAAACGGAATGGGCACTGAAAGGTAAAAAAACGAGAGAAAGAGAAGAGCAGTGGATGATAGGAATCCTGGACAGAAATGTACCGGCGGAAACACATATCCAGCACAGAGCAGTTGGGAGATAAAGGGTACAGACACGCTGTTCGACACCCTGTAGCAAACTTCGGACAATTCTCGACGTCCACCTTTTCATCCTATAGCGTAGCATAACCATTGCAGGAGAAGTAAAGGAGGGGTAGGTCCTATAAATGTGGGGACGTGGCGGGTGAATCAGGAGGGCGCGTTTGCATACTCGGTCAGTAGCAGAAACGAGGGGTAATGAGGCTCGCCAGCGGAAAACAGGAAAAGAAATGAGCCTCTTGGCAAAATGCGTACTAGAGGCTTAGGGGGGAGAGTACGGACGAAAAGGCGATATCTTGACAATGCGGGAGTCCAATCAGAGGCATCATCCATCATGCCGCTATAAATTAGAAGGTACCGAAATCACACGCATAGCAAGCAGAATTAACAGCTGGAGGACGAGGAGTCACAGCTAGGTGGAGAATCTCCCGAGAAAGTTAAGGCGGGGGGTCTCAAAAGGAGTAAGAGCGGGGGCCCCCATAGAATGACGGGGATAGACAACAAGGTTGGTAAAAATGAGACATGGCAGGTGGAGAAGAGGCAAAAAGGAGAGGCTCCAAGACAATTAGGGCGGAAGTCCTTCCCGCCCTTAGGATAGAACTGACCAAAAAGATAAAGCGGAAGAGGTAAGATCGAGTGGCAGAACCGGTAAAAGGAAATGAATGGAGGGTTAATTAGAATACGGAAAGGCTAAGTTAGGCGCAGGAAATCTGTCTGGCTGAGGGGGGATGTTCGGCCACTCCTAAGTGAGCTCCTCCGATAAGCTGGTGAGATCCCTGGCAGAGGCGCGAGGGGGACCATAAAGAGACATAAGGGTCGAATCAGGGGCCCTGCCGGAATAAGAATCCTCAGGGGATAACTAGGAGAAGAGTTACTTGAAACTTAAAAAATCAGAAAGCGACTTTTGTCAGGTAAAAACGGTCAGCACACAAGCCGTTCTACCAAGAAATGGTTAAGAAGAATAAAAGTTCATGTTTTTTGGAATGGCCAAGTCAAAGTCCTGACCGTAATCCAATGGAAATGTTGTGGAGACCTCACGAGCAGCTAATGTTGAGGAACTCCACCACATCCAAGAGCTGAAGCTGTTCTGTACTGAGGAAATGGGCTAAAATTCCTCAAGTCCGGTGTGCAGGCTTGTCACAGCTACGGAAACGGTTAGCTGCAGTTATTGCTGCACAGGGGGTCCACCCAATACTGAAAGCAAAGTTCACATACTTTTGCACACTCACTATATGTAAACACCTCCCAGAGCGAAGCTGTTCTGTATGGAGGATGGGCTAAAATTCCTCCAACCGGTGTGCAGGAAAAGTAAATGACCAAGTATAAATTTTTTTGTCTCATTTGTTTCACTGGGTTCTCTTTTATCTACTTTTAGGACTGTGTGAAAATCTGATGATGTTTTAGGTCATATTTATGCAGAAAGATAGAAAATTCTAAAGGTTTATTTACAAGTTTCAAGCACCACTGACAAAATGGCATTTGACTGTCAGATGACCTCCGAACTTTGGCCTGCACGGTTATAAACACCCAATGACCAGTATTAAGATCCGTAATGTTGCAGCTGTGTTTTCTGCCTCGTAAGTCTGTGGTTCTAGACATTTTCTGTGTGTTTGGCCAGGTTCAGAGACGCTGGCCTGCGAGCGGTGAGTTCCTGTGCGGGACTCTCTGGCTAACGTGGGAGATTATTGTCATCTCCTGTCGCTGCAGCACGGAAGTGGTGCACTGCCCGCATCAGTAAGGTGGTGTGAAGAGCTCACAGACCAAGTTCCAGTTCCTCCTGGAGGAAGAAGACCTTCGACTCGCTTCCTGCACTGATCCAGCACCACGCCCCGCACCCGGCCGGCCCGTGTGCCCCGCGCACTGGTGCACAGTTGCTCTGTCCGTAAACCGCACGCTACCCATCAGTACCTAGAAGCCACGTTTGCCCTGGCGAGTGGGGAGACCGGGTTCGACGTACTCACCCTCCACACAGAGGGGGGGCGCCAATCAAGAGACGCAGCGTCACCATGACGGATGGCTCGACCACAGAGAGGATCTCCCACACCGGTGAGTCCTCACTGATGACCTGCTAATAATGGGTCTAACAAGCGGAAGCAATCATTATAGAATGTGGCAAGACTGTTTAACTGGAAAATATGGGATGACTCTATTAGATATACCATATATAATTATTTCTCAGACTCTTTATTAGAACGCAGCCAGAAAGGAATTTTATATGCAGTATTAATAAGACTAAAAAAACCCACCTTCTATAGGCTAACAGTGGCAGGTATTTTAGTTGAGCTCCCTTACAATAGGCAATAGCAGCATCTGGCAGCTTCAGTGGATTTTTATCTACAGTCCAAAGAAGCTGATCAGAAATGGTCATTTTGGAAGGCAGCAGGTGTGCATTAGGGTCGTTGTGTGCTGCATGACCCACCTTCTCTCTGGAAATTCAGTTCATGGACAAGATATCCCTGACCATTTTCCGTTAGAATTCTCTGATATAAATCAGAATTCATTGTTCCATCAATGATGGCAAGCCGTCTTGGCCCAGATGCAGCAAAAACAGGCCCAAAACTATGATACTACCACCACCATGTTTCTCAGATGGGATAAGGTTCTTATGCTGGAAATGCAGTGATTTCCTTTCTCCAAACATAAAGCTTTTCTTTTAAACCTAAAAGGTCTGTTTTTGGTCTCCATCCATCCCCACAAAACATTCTTCCAATAGCCTTCTTGCTCGTCCACGTGATCTTTAGCAACTGCAGACGAGCAGCAATGTTTCGTTTTTGGAGAGCAGTGGCTCTCTTGTAACCCTGTGCCAATGCACACCATTGTTGTTCAGTGTTCTTTCTGATGGTGGAACTCATGAAACATTAACATTTTGCCATGTGAGGAGAGACCTTCAGTTGCTTAGAAGTTTACCCTGGGGTCCTTTGTGACCTCGCCAACTATTACACACCTTGCTCTTGGAGTGATCTTTGTTGGTCGACTACTCCTGGGACGGGTAACAATGGTCTTGCACATTTCTCCATTTGTACAGTACAATCTGTCTGACTGTGGATTGGTGGAGTCCAAGCTCTTTAGAGATGGTTTTGTAACCTTTTCCAGCCTGATGAGCATCAACAACTCTTTTTCTGAGCTCCTCAGAAATCTCCTTTGTTTGTGCCATGATACACTTCCACAAACGTGTGTTGTGAAGAGCAGACTTTGATAGATCCCTGTTCTTTAAATAAAACAGGGTGCCCACTCACACCTGATTGTCATCCCATTGATTGAAAACACCTGACTCTAATTTCACTTTCAAATTAACTGCTAATCCTAGAGGTTCACATACTTTTGCCACTCACTAATATGTAATATCGGATCATTTTCCTCAATAAATAAATGACCAAGTATAATATTTTTGTCTTATTTGTGTAACTGGGTTTTCTTTATCCACTCTTAGGACTTGTGTGAAAATCTGATGACATTTTAGGTCATATTTATGCAGGAATATAGAAAATTCTGAAGGGTTCACAAACTTTCAATCACCTCTGTACATACTGTAGTTCCTTATATAGATATGATATAAGGATTGTAGGACGGTGTTGTGTGAAAGGAGTCTAACTGTCCATCTTACGTTATCAGCAATGGCGAGTCGGGTGAAGCAGCTGAGTCTCGAGTGTCAGAGCCCAAAGTGAAGATGGAGCAGGGATGCAGCTGGTGTGTGTGTAGACATGTGTGTGTGTGGTAGCTAGCGCATGTTGCGTACGTATGAGTGCTTGTGCGTGTCCTAGAATAGCCCACTATACGTTCATTCCCACGTCTCCCACTTATTCACAGCTTCACACCCTTTTATCCACAGTGGTGCTTTTGCACTTCAAGTCCCAGCATGCAATGCTTCTGACACTGAACGTGTCGCACATTTTGAGTTATTGGTAGTCACGAGCTTGTTTAGTGTGCTGGTCAGTAGGCACTCCTGTGTAGTTAGACGTGTGTCGTGCTAGTAGTAGCTACACCCAGTGAGAACTTGTGTTTAACGATGGGAACTAGAATTTAGAATGAGTCCTGTGCTGATTTTCTAAAGTGTGTGTGTGTGTGTGTGTGTGTGTGTGTGTGTGTGTGTGTGTGTGTGTTTGTGCAGCCCCTCTACCGTCCATCATAAAGACGCCATGAGGAACTGCGCGCTCAGTATGGACCAGATTCAGGAGATGCGCTGTCCTCTGTCCCCAGTGGGGGAAACCCCTCTGTCACCCGCCTACAGTGCCAGTGAGTACACACACACACGCTTAGACACACACACACACACACACACATCGCAGCTGGGTCCTCATTCATCCGAGATTAGAGACACTACACATCTAATGAGACACAGAGAGCATGAAACCTTCTGATTAATATTGATGAGCTAATTACTGATTCCTCCTCTCTCATCCTCCTGTCCTGCTCTGTCTCTCTCCCGATCTCTCCCACTGTCTCTCTCTCTCCTCATTTGTCTCACTTTCTCACTCTGTCTCTCTCTATATCTTTCTGTCTCTCTAGCCCCTTTCATGCATGCACGTTTAATCCAGTAATTTGCCAGGTAGTTGTGTATGTGTGAACTCACCCCAGAGACCAAATGCAGAGCAAACAGACTCAGCAACTTTTAGGCTTGAGACATACTACAGTTGCCGGCTAATTACCAGGTTGGCTCATGTGTGAACAGAAGCAGCTGCTGAACCCACTAAGGCTGGTGATTTAAAACGTGCAGAGACAATAAGGGAAAGGGCAAAGCTAGGGCAAAGAAGTTAAGGAGCTAATGTTACCGAAAGATGTCTGTGATCATTATAAATCCGTGGCTAGATGGGATTTCTCATTAGCAGGCTTCATGCCCATCACTCTATGTACAATACCGTGCAAAACTCTTAGGCCACCATTAGATTTGTTGTTTTAGCAATGGTATAATGACCATTTATTCATTCAAACCTTTAGGGACTTTAGCATATCTGGCGGCTTTAACTTTTCAACCTGTTCCACTTCCGAATTTCTTGGCTGCCACCCTTCCAAAAAGGCCTTTCCTTATCAAGCTTCTTCAGACTAGGTGATCTGTACTGTAAGATCAATAGAACCAATACATGAAGCTGTCCAAGCGTGACTTTTCTCCACAAAAACTTGCATAGTGATGCTCAAGCGTAAGGATGCTCAAGCCCAGAACGTTTAAGAGCAATGTGAGTGCAGGCCAGTGGGGGAGTAGGGAGGGGGCACAATCGTGATCTGGTACAAAGTTTGTTTGCTTATTTGCTTAGTTTTATTTAACGTCGCTATCAGTATCAATTGTCATTTTAACAATAGACTCAGGGGTCACGATTACATTGAATCTAGTCTTACATACTCAGATCGGGCCAGTTTAGCACAATTAACCTAATGCTCGTCTTTGGACTGTGGGAGGAACCCAGAGTACCTGGAGTAAACCCACGCAGACACTGGAAGGACATGCAGACTCCATACAGAAAGTGCCATCTGCATGGTACAAGGCAACTGGCAATGGTGTGGGTATGCCCTTAGAGGGAGTCACTAAATACTTGCCACTATAGCCTATAGATTTTTTCTGATTTTATTTTTTTAATACTGCATACAAATGTCCTGTATTTTCTGGCTGGATTCTAATAAAGACACAGAGACGTAGTTATGTATGGTCATTATACCATTGCGAAAACAGTGGGATATCTAATCTAATGGTGGCCTAAGAGTTTTGCACAGTACTGTAGCTCTAGCATACCTACTAGAATCCATGATTTAACCCACTTTTTCCTGGTCAGGGTCGCTGGGACTGTGACGCCTATCCCCGTTGAACATGATGAGACAATGCTCCTTTGTAAAAAGGGCTATAGAAATAAATCTGACTTGACTTGATGGGATGTCAGATTATCCTCTAACTGGTCTTTCCTCCCTCACTCACAGGCAGTTATATCAGATGCCTGACCCAGTCAGAAGGCACCGCCAGGACTCAAACCCGGGTCCCTGCGGTGGTGAGCTGGTGTATTAGTCTGCTGCACCACCTGAGTGGTGTAATTGAATTAGCTTTCTTGTAAAAACCATCTCTCATTTCGATCTGTAGCTCATGCAACGTTGTTTGGGCTCTAGCAGCTGCTCTGCGTATACGTGAGCTTAGAGATCGGCGATCTGATCTGATCTGATCAATCCTACCCAGCTGCAGTCTCAGCATTGCTGACATTTCGTTCTTTCTCACTTCCAGTATCCCGGCACAGACACGGCTCGGGTGGG
Source organism: Ancistrus triradiatus (assembly GCA_025084515.1). Taxonomy (NCBI): domain Eukaryota; kingdom Metazoa; phylum Chordata; class Actinopteri; order Siluriformes; family Loricariidae; genus Ancistrus; species Ancistrus triradiatus. Next base: position 1,267,627 of record JAJAGP010000003.1, on the reverse strand, counting down.
CGTGTCTTAGCCGTCATTCCACCCTCGCCGGTGATGCGCCACTCCAGTGAGCCCCGCCTCTCGCCGTCCTCCTCTAACAACAATCTCCCATGCTCAGACAATCCCCCCAGCCTCCACAACTACCCTTCAGATGGCTCGGAGGGAGGAGGCAGCTACTGTGAGCTGAGACCGGGTCAGCCCCCTACGCCACCCTCTAAGAGCTACGTGGAGAGGCTGAGAGGGGAGGAGTGTAGAGCGCCAGGCTCCACCCCTCCCGATGGAGGCCAGAGTTTCACGCTGCCGATGATGGAGAACTGCTCTTGCTTCAGGCCCGGCCAGTATCAGTCGGTCCTGCTGCCGGCAGAGAATAAGCCGCTAGAGATGGCCGTGCTGAAGAGGGTGAAGGAATTGCTGGCAGAGGTCGATCCCAAAACAGCGGCCAAACACATCACCAAGGCTGACTGCATGGTACGGATATGAATGCTGCACCCACCCATTCCTACACATCACTGATTCGGCTTTAAGTGTTTATATTCGGCTTTGGTCATTGGGTCCAGGCGGTAGATGGATCCATGGGGAAAAATGACTCCATGGACACTGACTGTAAATATATCGACAATTCTGACTCGGGGTATAGACTGTGTTTCAGTTCTCGCATCTTTCTTAGTAAGCTGTGGAACAGGACTATGGGCCAGAAGGTCTAGGGTTCAAATCCAACCTCTGTCAAGCTGCCACTGTTGGGTCCTTGAGCAAGCCTCTTAACCCACAATTGTTCAGATTGTAAGACTAAGACCGCTGGATAAGAGTGTCTGCTAAATAACTAAATGTAATTTAACACGATTTTACCCCCATCCAGGTTGGCGGTGCCAATGTGTTTCCTCCTCCTCTGAGAAAATGACAGGCAGAATGACCTACTGACCTCACCGGCAGGGGTTGGGGAATAAAAAGATTTTAATCACTTTGACATGCCAAATTTCGTCTACCACACTAATCCAAGTCAGTGAGTCATGAGTCACGCTGACGAATCTTTAAGTGGTTTAAATGAGTCACTGCACTATGTAGTTAGTCTGGATGTTAAGAGGACTTAATTCAGAGAGAGCAATGAGAGGTTGAGTAATATAAACAATAATAAGAAAAGCCAGATACCTCCAGCTGTTGAAAGGGGTGGTATGGATGGCAGCTGCAAGAATAAAACATTACTCTATATATACGTATTCACAATATATACAGCCCATTAGAAACTCACTCATCCTGCCAAAGTCCTATTACATGTATGTCATTTAGCAGACCCCCTTATCCAGGGCGACTACAGTTGATACGGTCTTACAATCAGAGCAATTGTGGGTTAATGCCCTGGCTCAAGGACCCAACGTGGCAGCTTGGCGCAGGGGGGATTTGAACCCTGAACCTTCTGGTCGAGAGTCTAGTACATTAACTGATAGGCCACCACAGTTATTACTGGCTGGATGGAAAAGTTTCATCACAGAAGTGTAAGAAAATATCTAAATATATGGTTATTATCCTTATTGTTATGGTAATGAGCCTGTTTAGCATTTCCAGTTACATTAGCTGATGAGGAACAGTGGCTCTCTGGATGAATGATGTATTTGTCGTATTCGGATGCCTTCCCCATCCTATGCTATTCATTATAAAAACACAGCGATTCATTCAATCTCTTAATTGTTTGCTATTTAAAGAGCACTCCGATCTCAGCAATCGGCTACAGCACGCCAGCAACAGGACACACTCCATTACTTACAGCTGGGGTTAGCCAGCGCGCCGGTACTACCTCACACTTCAGCAAACTTACAGATGTTCAGTCTGCTCCAGTTAACATGTGCTGAGAGAAACCGCAGACACGCCTGCTCAGCCCAATTCTGCTCCATCCAATCCGTTTAAGGGCGTCATTATTTGATAAGGTCTGAATTAAGGACTAATTAAATGTCCTCGGCCCTGAGCGTGAATAAATTTGAGATGAGGGACCGAGTGGAATTATTCCTCTGATAACCGTGTGGCAGGTTGCTAGGATACTGGGCGTTACCAAGGAGATGCAGAGGATGATGGGAGTGGGTTCGGGGCTAGAGTTGCTGACTCTTCCGCATGGCCATCAGCTGAGACTGGATCTGCTGGAAAGGTAACGCACACGTGCATGTGTACACAAAAACTCACACAACCCTTAACCATGTGCTCATGCGGTTCATATATTTACACAACCAGTACTGAACAGTAAACACATACACAAAACACTTCTAGATTTGAGTCCATATATGGACGAACCAGTTTATGTAGTTCTAGATTAAGAGAGAATATACAGCTAGTGGATGGACAAACAAAGACGTACTACTTACAATAGGACCGGCACATACAGTGGGGCAAAAAAGTATTTAGTCAGCCACTGATTGTGCAAGTTCTCCTACTTAGAAAGATGAGAGAGGTCTGTAAGTTTCATCATAGGTACACTTCAGAGAGACAAAATGAGAAAAATTGTAAATCATGGTGGAAAATAAGTATTTGGTCAATAACAAAAGTTCAACTCAATACTTTGTAACATAACCTTTGTTGGCAATGACAGACGTCAAACGTTTCCTGTAAGTCTTCACCAGGTTGGCACACACTGTAGCTGGTATTTTGGCCCATTCCTCCATGCAGATCTCTAGAGCAGTGATGTTTTGGGGCTGTCACTGGGCAACACGGACTTTGAACTCCCTCCACAAATTTTCTAAGGGGTTTGAGATCTGGAGACTGGCTAGGCCACTCCAGGACCTTGAAATGCTTTTTATGGAGCCACTCCTTTGTTAACTACTCCTTTGTAGTCATAATTTCACTGGGGGTACCCGTGGTCTAAATGTGCTATCACAGTCCCAGTCACCTAGTTCCAAGGAGGTCCGAAACTCAGGAGGCTCTGTTTGGTTGAGCACTGGTTCCCAGTGCTGAGGCTTCTTGGTTGTTATCTGTTGAGGTGAGGTTTGACGGTCAGATTTTGTATCAGCTCAGAAGGGTTCAAAGCTTTCCACTGGACAGGAGATCCTGGCTCATGCCGCATTCGACTTCTGTACATCCCTAATACTTACAGAGACAAATCACTTCTTATTCCAGGATATTCTGTTCTCTTAGCAAGCTGTTTGGTCTGAGAGAGCATTTTAGATGCACCACTGTGAACTGACCTGATGGCCATCTGTTCTGCTTTACTGCATAGCTTACCAGCAATAGCATGGATGCTTTACACTCTCTCTCTCTCTCTCTCTCTCTATACAGGTTCTACACCATGTCTATAATGATGGCAGTCGACCTGCTAGGCTGCACAGGCAGTACCGAGGAGAGAGCCGCCCTTCTCTATAAGACCATCCAGCTAGCGGCCGAGCTCAAGAACACCATGGGAAATATGTTTGGTTTTGCTGCCATCATGAGAGCCTTCGAATTTCCACAGGTGACTTAAACAAATCTTCGTAGAGCCCTGGTGGCACACTGCTTAAGGTCCTGGACTACTAACCAGAAGGTTGGGGTCCTGGCTCTGCTAAAGCTGCCACTGTTGGGCCCTCAAGCAAGGCCCCTAACCATCCATTGGCTTAGATTATATCTTGTAAAACTGTATCAGTTGTAAGTTGCTCTTTAGGTATTATGTGCTGTGGGGTTGATGAAATCTGGTGTGTTTAATAGATCTCACGGCTGGAGCAGACCTGGATGGCACTGAGACAGAGACACACCGAGGGAGCCATCTTGTACGAGAAGAAACTCAAACCCTTCATGAAGGCACTGAATGAAGGCAAAGGTAAAGAACTTCCCATACAGGAACAGTATTGGAAAAGACGTCCTTCGTTCCTGTACTTAAGTATTTTTAATGTGCCTCTACTTTACTTGATTCTTTCTGTAACTTAATACTTTTTACTTTCACTCCCTACATCTCAAAAGAAAAATCTGTACTAGTACAACATCTTCAAAGCCGGCTAATTGCTCTAGCTTTTATGAATCTATTTTTAAAATCAGATTCGTAGTACTTTTACTTAAGTAAAGAACTTGTCTACTTCTGCACCCTCTGGTAGAAAGGCACTGCAGCCTAAAGATGCTTCTGCTCCTGTTTCTGGCTATGTAACGTCCGTTTAGGCATGCAGTGCCACCTTGTGTTTGCGTACTCCTTTACGTGTATGTTTATTTTTGAGTGTGTTTCATTTACAGAGAGCTCTGTGCTGTCCAGTACGTGTTTCCCCCATGTGGTGCCCGTGCTGTCTCTACTGGAGAAAGGTGTGCCTGTAGGAGAGGGGTCAGATACTTGGGACACTTCAGAGTGTGGAGTGGATGTGGTCATGTACCACCTAGAGGCAGCACGTAGCATTGCACACCACGGAGGCCTGTACCGCACTAACGCCGAGAGCAAGCTACAGGGTACGTTCATTTCTGTACTGTTCATACATGCATACGTGTTAGTTCTACCTTGTGGTAACAGTTTTGCTATCGAACCCTACTTAGGAGCTTCAGTGCAATATATTGTAAATATCTGTGTATATACATACTTGTTTACATATTAATATACATATTATATTGTGATACAATTTGCACTATATTGTGTATGTAATACTATATTAATACTGCTGACACTCATAAATACCTCGAGCCAAGACAATGAAATTTCATTCTTATGAGCACTGTACGGTGTAAATTTCAGTAACAATAAACGTCTGTCAGTCAGTCAGTCGTATATATATACACAGTGGTGCTTAAAAGTTTGTGAACCCTTTATAATTTTCTATATTTCTGCATAAATATGACCTAAAACATCATCAGAACAGCTTCAGCTCTGGGATGTTGGTGGGTTTCCTCACATTAGCTGCTCGCTTCAGGTCCTTCCACAACATTTCCCCATTGGATTAAGTCAGGACTTTGACTTGGCCATTCCAAACATGAACTTTATTCTTCTTTAAATTAATTAACCATTCTTTGGTAGAACGACTTGTGTGCTTAGGGTCCCGTTGTCTTGCTGCATGACCCACCTTCTCTTGAGATTCAGTTCATTGGACAGATGTCCCTGACATTTACCTTTAGAATTCTCTGATATAAATTCCGAATTCATTGATTTCAATCTATGATGGCAAGCCGTCCTGCCCCAGATGCAGCCAAAAACAGGCCAAACCATGATACTAACCACCACCCCATGTTCACAGATGGGGATAAGGTTCTTATGCTGGAATGCAGTGTTTTTCCTTTCTCCAAACATAAACGCGTTTCTTTTAAACCAAAAAGTTCCATTTTTGGTCTCATCCATCCACAAAACGTTCTCCAATAGCCTTCTGGCTTGTCCACGTGATCTTTAGCAAACTGCGACGAGCAGCAATGTTCTTTTTGGAGAGCAGTGGCTTTCACCTTGCAACCCTGCCATGCACACCATTGTTGTTCAGTGTTCTTCTGATGGTGGACTCATGAACATTAACATTAGCCAATGTGAGAGAGGCCTTCAGTTGCTTAGAAGTTACCCTGGGGTTTTTTGTGACCTCACCAACTATTACACGCCTTGCTGTTGGAGTGATCTTTGTTGGTCGACCACTCCTGGGGAGGGTAACAATGATCTTGAATTTCCTCCATTTGTACACAATCTGTCTGACTGTGGATTGGTGGAGTCCAAACTCTTTAGAGATGATTTTGTAACTTTTTCCAGTCTGATGAGCATCAACAACTCTTTTTTGAGGTCCTCCAGAAAATTTCTCCTTTGTTCATGTCATGATCTACTTCCACAACATGTGTTGTGAAGAGCAGACTTTGATAGATCCCTGTTCTTTAAATAAAACAGGGTGCCCACTCACACCTGATTGTCATCCCATTGATTGAAAACACCTGACTCTAATTTCACCTTCAAATTAACTGCTAATCCTAGAGGTTCACATACTTTTGCCACTCTGATGAAAATCTGATGATGTTTTAGCTCATATTCATGCAGAAATATAGATATATATATCATCGCGCTATCATAGCGTAGCATTCCTAACACATGCTTAATACTGTCCACCACTGCATTTACATTTACAACATTTAGCGACTGCAACCATGGTTTTTCCTCACTACATTTCCCAGCGCTCATCACTCCCGCCACATAACTCCCTACGCCTCGTGCTGCAGTGTTCCAAATCATGCTTCGTATCGCATCGTATCACAATATTTCGTGAAAGTTACATTGTGTATCGTGAGCCAAATATCATGATGCGTATTGTATCGTGAAGTCCTTCCCAAGATCCACCCCTAGTATGAACAGTGTATGCGAGTTTAGGGAAACAGTGGTACAGCAGATGTTAGTGTAACGATGGATAGTTCAATGTTAGCCTCCTTCGCTGTACAGGAAATGCACCCAAGTATGATTGCAATTTAACAAATAATTTCTGTGTGTGTGTGTGTGTGTGTGTGTGTGTGTGTTTATGTAGACTTCCAGGAGCGGCCGGAGGTGTCGGAGATCTTCTGTACAGAGTTTCAGATGAGGCTGCTCTGGGGAAGCCGAGGCTCCGAGGGAAGCCAGAGCGAACGCTATGACAAGTTTGACAAAGTTCTCACAGCACTCTCACACAAGCTGGAGCCTCCCGTACGACACAGCGAGCTATAGCGCCCCCGCATGGCACACGTGGTAAACTCTATCAACTCACACTCACTCCTTGCTGGATAATACACAGTTGCAGCAGAGCAAAGTGGTGTGAGGGAGTGACTCACTTTGAATCCCAAAAAAAAGGCACAAATGGGATGGGATGTACCAGGCGTGGCCGTGTCCCACACCCAGCAGAGCTAAGAACCTCAGCAGCAGCAGCAGAGTTCAAAAGCCTGAAGCCAAAACCTTCTTATGATTATGGATGCTATAGGGCTTAGCAGTCATCGCTAAACTGATCTTCACTCTAGAGGTCTTGTGTGATATCAGTCTCACTCGTTCCTTAAATGTCTTAATGTATGTTGCCAAATCTCAATAATCCAAACAGAATATATGTTATGTTACAGTTACGTTTTTGTTTTATTTCTGCATTTAATGGGCAATATGTAGCAAGGTCCGTGCCAGCTTGATGAGTCAAGACTCCAAGTGCAGGTATGCACCTTCTAACTACCACTTTTCGTTCTGTGAAGCAGGTCGTTGACCAAAATGGACGTTGACTGGACATTACCTTGGTTACATAGTCTTTTTTTGTGTGCAAACGATACACAAATGCGCCATAGATACCCCTGAAACACAAATAAAAGCCTATTATATTATACACATGCTAAACCTTTTGTAATTTAGGAATAATTATAGAAAATACAGCAGTTACAGCACACTGTTATGATCCTGTGTAGTGGAAGGCCATAACACTTCAGTGGATGGTATGATGGACCCGATCCTCTTGTTTGACGGAAGCCAAAAATGCATTGATAGACTGCATTACAAAAAACACAGAAGCCAGGTGAGACAGAGACTCAATGACTGAATGTAATCCAGTTTATATTTAAGCAGTAATACATGAGTACACATGCTTTAAGGTGAGATATCGGCACGGCTGTGATGCTGTCATAGATCAGAACACCCGTGCAAATATCTCACGTTAAAGCACGACCTCGAGTGTATTATTGTGATTATACCACAGTTCCAGTATCACCATTTATTGTTAGATTTTAAGATAAAGAGGACAGAAAAACGATTTGTTTATCAGCCTTCCGCGAGGTAAAATGGTTCCATTCTATGGTTCCCCCGTGGCTACGCCCTTCAGTCATTAAAGTCGAGGAACAGAATGACCAGTAACTGTTTATTATACAGACACTAAACACAAAAGCATCGATTGGTAAGTTTTAATTTATGAATAATAAAGTGTATTTACATTCAGCAAATAAAGTGGGTGGGGTTTATAAGGCAGGCTGTTACTAAGATCCACTGTTCTACTGACTGAAGCAGATCAGAGTGAGATCCCGGTGTTAGAACCAAAGTCTAGGATCCCGTTTGATTAGCGATTATAAATCTGTATGATGAAGCTCTTAATGTTAATCTGATCAGTCAGAAATGTAAGGGCAGAGCTACAGAGCATCAGCAGCTTCTCTGGGTTAGAGCTGGACTTACAGATAACAAACCTGTCAGATGAATGAAGCTCCGATCAGCCGCGGATGGGGTTTAATGAAAGAGGCGAGTTTAACTCCAGCAAACGACGTCTCTGTGAGGGATGGAGCTGATTCAGCATTTTTGTTGATGGGACTAAAACTGATCTTCAGTCGAGCTGTGGATCCATTAAGAGCCGGACGTTTGGTTTAAAGAACTGACTTTGTTTCGCCTTCCAGAGCTTCCAAATCCTACATGTGATAAACCTTTGGCTCAGGTTGGTCATTAATAGCTTCATCTTCCAAATTTAAATCATTTTCAAACCAATAGATTTTATAAACTAATAGCAGTAGTTTACTGTCATCATTGCATCACTGCATCGTTGCTAGGTTAGGTGTGTAATACTGATAGAGTGTCAGTCACAGTGCCATTATCGTGCAATAATGGCACGGCTGGAGCGTCTCTCAGCCAATCAGATTGCGGGCTCGGGACTAACTGGTATAATTATATTTGTAATCAGTTTATAAAAACCTGTTGATTGGCTGCTGAGTTGACCGCATTGTTTGGCTGTTTACAGCTGCAATGTCCAGAGTTAAAAGGTAGATTTTTATTTCTATAATAATTTATGGTTGTCAAAGCGAACAGACGTAGATCGTATGGTCATTAAACCAGAGGTGCCCTCACATTTCAGTATAATTGTTGAGCAGGTATAAAAAGCAAGTGTTCACTAGGGGTGTTACATTTTCTCTGCATGATAACGCTGTCCAAAATTACTGTCAGGATATACTAGCCTGATAAAAGCACTTCCAGTTTTGGGGTGACACAAATTCCCTGTAGCTTTATTTCTTTTTTATGATTTTGGAGGAGTGCTACATATTGCCCTTTATTCCTGTTCCTGTATTCAGACTGATGGCTGGAGAGAAACTGTGATGAGTGTGAGCTGCGTGTGATTATTCCATACTTCCTTCTGAGTTGAGTATGTATGATAAATAATGTTTATTTTCCGCGTTCTACAGGGGTGTATGGAGAGACTATCATATTGTATTTTATATGTGTTGTACGGAATACAGTGATAAGCTGACAGTTGCTTCTATCACAAAGTCTTCAGGAGAAATCCAGGTTGAAAACTGGATGATGTGAATATTCTTCGTCTATGTCTTCTATTTGACATTTTTTATGAAAGTATGCACCTATTGAGCCTGTTTAAAGTCAAGTAGCCCTACAGATGGAGTGCTTGCTAATCCCAGTAGACCTAATAAAACATAGCAAGACCTTGTTGACAGTCCTTATGCTGGGTCAGGTCAGCTGAGGCATATAGACTGATATTGTTATTTATTTCATTTGAAACTCACCACGAACAAGCACCTTTGATCAGGTACCACCATATATTATATATATATATATATATATATATATATATATATATATATATATATATATATATATATAAGGCAGGTTTAAGCAGACAGGTCCTGAATGACACAACTCAAAAAGTCATATACCTCTTAGAGTAATTGTATTTCCCGAGTGAAAAGACATACGTATGTATTTGTTTCTTATGGGAGCCGGTAGCTCTGGGATGCAGGTTGCCACCATTGACCGTCAGACTATTAAAGATTATACCCAGGGAAAAATTATTCTGGAGGCACATTTCAGGTATTTTTATAAAGGCGAATGTTAAAAGCAATTTGAAGCAGTTAGAAGCGAGGATGGAAGAATAGAGCTGTATATGCAAATCCATTCCAGGCCAGCAGAGGGCTCTGTACAGCAAGCAAAAATGAGGCATGGCGCCTTGCACCAACGTGCGTTCATAATTCTCCATTACAAATACCGAACATCAGGCAGACTATGTTGCACCACTCAAAGCTAGACCTAGATCAATCTGAAGCCATTCGGTCAGTTAGATCTCGCTTTACTGTTGACAAAGAACAAGACAAAAGCATGGCCAGTTTCTTGCTGATGTGGGAGAAAAGGCACAAATCGATATTAAAACCCATTTATTCAACATATCATACCAGTCACTATATGATACCACCATCATTTACGGGTTTGCTTTTATAAGTGTCACTAAAACGTTTTTTTCAATTCAATTCACTACACAAATATGGACTGTTTGATTGCAACCAAAAAATTTGCAGCCAGAGGAGGCCTTTACCTTCAGACTGGCCACGTGTGGGTTAAATATAGCACTGCTAACATCAACAGCAACGGAACTTGACATGCATACCAGGTTTTTACATAAAGCCCAATTCAATTGTACATTTAAAAGATCTTTAAGCATGGTGATGACTTTTTGTTTTCGGCTTACACGCAGATTTTTCTGCCATCGTCTTCTGATGTATAAAAGGAAACTGTGTCTTCACAGGCTTTCTGGACAGGTCTGTTTTTAATTTTATTTAACCTTGCTTTCAGCATCAGTGACCAGTTTTGCAACAGACGCCCAAAATTACAGCGAAATCTAGTCAATACATCTACTCAGATCGGACCGATTTAGTGTAATCACTTTACCTAATGCATGTCTTTGGACTGTGGGAGGAAACCCAGAGCACTCCACACAGAAATGACTCAGAACCCAGGACCTTAGTGCTGGGAGGCCACAGTGGTACCCTTCTGGACAGGTTCTGCTGCTGAACTGGACATTGTGTCCACTCTGAGAGCTCATATATCTAATGGAATGGCCCTGAAAATGGTGACTGACAAAGAAACATTAGCAACAGCATCTGCTTTCGCTTGGCACACTACGCTAACCCTTTTAAGCAGCCAGTATGTCATGTCAAACCACTATTTATTTTTATAAATGATAAATCATTCATACATTGTATTAATTAACTTGTGAATTTCAGTAGGAGCAAAGTTTGATGTTCTAGAAAGGATCTTCTCAAGCAATGCCCACCTCACACTAGCCATAACTATGAACTAAGATCTAATTAGAGGTCTAACTGAAGAATGGCTTAAACCAGAGTCAGGTCTAGGCTTAATGTTTTGGTGCGACAAGACTCATTAAACAGACTCCATTTTAAAATTTTACTTCACGTTGGTGCAACCCCATGCTAAATTAGTTCGCAATGCTTACCAGTGCGGGACTGTTCTCTGTTGTTGATTGATTGAGAAGTACTGTGGGATCTAACAGTACTATATGATTGGTTGACTAGTACCGTGTGATGGACTGTGCTGTATCATTGGACAGTACTGTGTGGCGAACTTTCCAGTGTGATTGAACAGAACTGTGTGATTGATTCAGTAGTACAAAACAGTACTGTATGACGGAACAGAAGTGTGTCAGCAGTACAGTGTGATTGGACTGTACCCTATGATTGAACGGTACTGTGTGTTGGACTTTGCCGTGTGATGGACTTGAACAGTACAGCATATTCTTTCCTGTACAGACGGACTGGATTTCATGTTGTAAATAATGGACAGACTCTGATGAAGAACAGTTACTCTGTTTTGGTTGCATCTTATTTCTTATGTGCTGTATATATGAGTATGTGACATGTTTTTCAACTTTTTTTAAATAAATAAAATTCAGTGAACTTGCGTCTGATTGTTAATTTATGCACACATTCTATTTATTCCATTCAATCAGTCGTGACGATATGGAAATTGATTGTTTTTCATACAAATTTGAACGTACTGTTTTGCGTTTAGGTGATATTCAAACGGGTTTAGCACGTGAGTGTGTTTCTTTTATTTATGAATGAATACAGCAAATGTCATCCTTAAGAATACAGTCTGACTTCACTAATTGTCTAAATGTTTAAGAACAGTTATATTCACTGTATATTTGCGTATTAACGGAGCAAAATGTTTAATTAGTAAACTATAGCGCTAGTATCGTCACAGCAAGTTAACTGTAGTGCCTCGGTCTTACCACCAGGTGGCAGCATCTAAATGAAGCAAATGATTTGTTAGCCTCGGTTTGCTTGTTCGCTAGCTTCAGTATCTAGCCACACGCTTGCAAATTACTGATGTAAAAGCCCCAGGCGGTCTGAACAAACCCCTGGTTGCACAGATATCCATTTATCTCTGTAACTACACGCACTTTAGTGATTTTCATTGCACACCAAAACGATAATTGAGCTTTTAGAATGTACAATAATATGACTTTAATACCTGACCAGTGCCTCAGCCAGCTAGTTAACTAATATTAATTACGAAATTGTAGTTTAAAGTCAATTTACTGTGTAATGTAGCTAAGTAAAATGAACAAAACTTACATGTAGATGACATTTGCTGTATATAATGCAGATATCCAAACCTGCAAATACTTGCATGGAGGCCTAGTGTTTAAAAGACTGGACTATGTACCAGAAGCTCCAGGGTTCAAATCCAACCACTGCTGATGTTGGGTTCCTGAGCAAGCCCCAGACCCACCATATATACTGTATATACACAAAACCCAAATTAGAAAAAGTTGGAACGGTATTGAAAATGCAAATAAATTTATATTCAGTGTTCCTTAGATTTCCTTACATATATTTTTATTTCATTGCAGATAGTATGAACCAAGATATTTCAGTTTTTTCTGGTCAACTTTATTTCATTTGTTAATAAACATCCATTCCTCTGTTTCAGGCTTGCAACACATTTCAGAAAAAGTTGGGACAGGGACAATTTAGGGCTGGTAATGAGGTAAAAAACTAAACAATGATGTCATTTCAAACAGGTGATGTTAACAGGTGATTATAATCATGAGTTGTTACAAAAGCAGTATCCACGAACCTGAGCCTTTGAGGAGTAAAGATGGGCCGAGGATCTCCAGTTTATCAACAAATGTGTGAGAAAATTATTAAAATGTTTAAAAGCAATGTTCTTCAAAGAAAGACTGGAAGGGATTTACATATTTCACTCCTAACTTTTTCTGATTTGGCGTGTTTTGCATTGTCTTGTTGAAAAATTGCCTGGAAAAGATGTCGTCTAGAAAGGAGCTTATGTTACTCTAAAATCTCAATGTATTTTTCTGCATTAATGCTGCATCACAAAAGTGTAAATACCCTTTGCCAAGGGCCCTGACCCAACCCCATACCATGACAGAGCCTGGCTTTTGGACTTGTTGCTGATAATTCTCTGGATGGTTCTTTTCGTCTTTGGTCCAAAGCGTCCAATTCTTCCAAAAAAGGTTCTTCAATACTGGTTGGTCTGAGCACAATACTCGTTTCCACTGTGTGATGGTCCATCCCAGATGCCTCCGAGCCCAGAGAAGTTGACGCCGATTCTGGACATTGTTAACATAAGGAATCTTTTTTGTACAGTAATGTTTAAAGTGGCATTTGTGAATGTAACTATATTGTAGTGCACTTTTACACTGTGCAGACTGGAATTCCTCCAGATTCCTTGAATCGTTTGAAGATATTATGCACCGTAGAGGGAGAAATATGGAGATCCCTTCCAATCTTTCTTAGAGGAACATTGTTTTAAAACATTTCAGTAATTTTCTTACACATTTGTTGATAAACTGGAGATCCTCTGCCCATCTTTACTGCTCAAAGACTCAGTCTTTTCTGGATACTACTTTTGTACCAAATTGTGATTACAATCACCTGTTGACATCATCTGTTTGAAATCACATCATTATTTATGTTTTTTTTTTTACCTCATTACCTGAAGAAACATAAAATATATTGTATTCGTAGTGGGAACACAGCATATATTTGTTATTTGCATTTTCCATACCATCCCATCTTTTTCTATTTGGGGTTGTAATACCTTCACACTTCAGATTGGTGACTTGGTATATCAGCGAGCATAAATACACTGTCTGTGTTTCACTGATGTACTCTATATGTATGCATGTGTGTGTGCCAACTTTCTAAAGCAAGTCTCAGGCTATAATGACTTCACAGAGATAAGATGGCATCTACGGTGGGGGAGCAGCAAAACCCGTGATGCAATCTCAGAGCGCACTAAACAATCACAGCTGTGTGTCCAGGCAGCTGGGTGACAGTCAGTGACAGACCCTCCCGTCACCGTTGGCACATTGAGCACACTGATACACGCTATCAGCTTTGGAGACTGGCACTCAGGGGCCCACGCATGCTCAGCCACTGGCACAGAAACCCAGCCATGTCTTCTGGCCCACGTGGGGAATGAAAGACGATGCCGGAGCTCGGTCACTGGTTGTGCCAAATCTAAACAGCTGGTATGCTGTAACACATTGTATCTAATGGAGTCCATGTTTGAAATGAGACATCAGTACTGGTTTTATTGGCCAAGCAAGATAGATTTAGTAGTTGCTCACTTTGAGATACATTAAGACGAGTATAAAATTTGAAAAACAGGATGGAAAAGGGTTCATAAATAAGTGCAAGTATTTAATGACGGCGTCTATAGTTTATGTGCAGAAAATGGTGTATGTCCAGATTAGTCATGTTATCCATTCGTCAAAAACGGCTTAATACTGATCAGGATTGTGTTTGTACCAGAGCCTTCCAGCAACACTGGATGTAGATCAGTTAAAAAACTCACACATTAACTCACTCATAGCTGGGAGCAGCCAGTTAACCCAAGACATGTTTTGGGGGGTAGGAGGAAACTAGGCTATCATGAAGAAAGTCACACCAGCATGGGAAGAACATGGCACATCCACACAGACAGTAACCAGGTTTGAGAATCCAATCTGCTTGCACAATTCCACCTTCAAATATTGGTTGATGGATTGAATGTGAGTGAAACCAAGCTATTGTTTAAGAAAGTACAGGATTAACATCTATCCATTTGTAACATCTATTCATTTTTATTATTAAACTTTGTCAGAACTCTATCTATCCAGTAAAATGGGTGATGATTGCACAGTGCTAACCTGGTATCAGTTCCCTAACATGTTAGCCGAATTACCCGATTAACTACATTTGTTGCAACAGGGAAATTGTGTAAATGTCCCTCCAAGTCATTGTTTTAAACGCCATATACTAAATTAAATTTAGCACAAAAGCACCACGGCACTTTGTCAGTCCGTCCCCTGGATGACAGTGTGTGGTGGCCCCTTATGTGACTCTTGCTGGCCCCTCTGCCCCCCTTGGCCCTCTGCAGATCCTCCTCACAGTCCACATTACCACATGAATGGAAGACTGCAATGGGCCAGCGCGGCTTCGGACGGTAACAGAAGGCATTGGATTTGCAATTCAATCTGCCCACAGACCTGTCAGTGACGAGAGAGAGAGGGAGAGAGAGAGAGGGAGAGAGAGAGAGAGTTGTATGTGAAATCTCAGTCTTCACTAAAGTGGTGAGTGAATAGAAAGCCATTTGTGATTTAAACTGCGTAAAATTGTAAATCAAAAACAAGTTTTGTGATAAACTGATAGAAGAATAAATTGTAGAAGTCAAACTTGCTACCTCATTCAAATTTGCTCAATTTACATTTACAGCATTTAGCAGATGCCCTTATCCAGAGCGACTTACAATTGGTACAGTCTTACAATCCAAGCAATTGTGGGTTAAGGGCCTTGCTCAAGGACCCAACAGTGGCAGCTTGGCAGATGTGGGATTTGAACCCTGGACCTTCTGGTCCATAGTCCAGTACCTTAACCGCTAGGCTACCACAGTCCCACTTTAGATTGTTGCATACTGATTGTATTTACTTGTATCATTAACAGTAAACGAGCCACTTCACCGAATGGGGGCCATTTCCATCTCCAGGACATTACGTGTATAGATAATTAATACAATTAACCCTAAAGACCATTTTAATTTTAAGAAAAGTGTCCTGCACAGTGATGTAATTGCAAATTTAAGTTATATAATTTAAAACAGTACTATACATTACCTGGAACACTGAAAAATAGTATTTATTAGCTGTCCCTGTTCTCTACACATCACAATCAAATATAATCTCTTTTTTTGCATTGTTGTGTTACTCCATATCTCATCTATGCCTTTAATATTTTTAATAAGAAATCCATAATATTCTACTTTAAAATACATATTTTATGTATGTCCCATATTTTATATTCATGTGCTCACTCAGGTTTTCACTTAGTTCCATATTATTACCCATATTACTCAGTCCCAAATGTGTGTGTTGTTAAATTCAGTGTTGAAAAAGTATAGGAATTAAGTTTAATTTTTAAGAGTTAAGCAAATGGCACCCATCCGGCGGAATGACTCAAACACGTATAAAGAGAAACCATTTAAAATAGATTAAATAGATCATCCATGAATTTTAACAGTCAAGTTGAGTTTCATCAGGGGATGAGAGTCTGCTCTGGGAGGCGCTTCTTCCGGTTAGTTCTTTAACTCTTTCCGGATTGAAGAGGCAGTCATGGCGGCGCCCTTAGCGATACATCTGGAATTCGGGTTTGTATCACTTTGTTGTATTGCCACATAGTTGTATTTTATATAATTGATAGTTTTACAACAATGTAATGAGGTTGATGTTGCTTCCGATAGGTTAACAGACTTCGCACAGCTATATAAAGCGTTTCTGTGTACCAAATACACCGAGTTGACGTTTCTGTGTGTAAATTTAAAAAGCGATTCCAAATTATTCCCCTGTACAACACGTAGTGCCCTAGATAGGGACCGAAAGCCATGATGGAGCAGCGTACGTAAGGGCACGAATGTATGAATCACGGAGGTATTTGGGATACAGCTTGGATATAAAGGCATTAACGCACCCTTCAGCGTTCGCTGCTGAATAAGTTGGCTTATTTTGTGTAACTTTTTATGAGATTGAGTGTGTTGATAAATGTTACTATTTTCAATTATATTTAAATTATATTGATTATATTGATATAATTATATATATATAAACAGGCCAAGACTGAACAAACCCCCTTTAAAACCGTGATTATTGTGTTAGTTAGGTGGTATGTTTACTTTGTTATAATTGTGTAACGTAAATGTAACTTTACTATTCATAGCAGAAGTGTTAAAGCAAAACACTGGTAATATAAACTTAGTAAACAGCCACCTCAATGAACCATATTAAAACAGTAGTATTATTGTGCTCTAACAGTTTCCATACTGTGGTCACAGAGTTTGCTAATAGTTGTTTATGACCATAATATGTGAAATTAATGTGATAATTGTGAAACCATGGAGAATAAACTGGAATTAATTTTTATCAAGCAACGATGTAGGTTCTAATTAATAGACGGCATTAAACAAGTTGTTCTCTAGATCTCTAGTGTGTGGTTTTAAAGTTTTGGCTGATCTGTGTATGTTATAGAGGACTAATGAATATTCATAACAAAAGCATCCCAGTAAAATCATCAAAATGATATGATGTGAGTAGCAGACAGTTACCTCAAGGCAGTGTATATTAACCTGAACTATTATTTCCCATGAAGCACTATGGTACAGTCACTACTATCATGGTTCACTTTAAAATGAAACAATAAAATAATAGAGAATTTAAACTGTATCGAATTTCTGTAAGCAACGTTGTATATCTTTATTGAAATGGTATATAACAGTAGCAGGTGTTTGGGTGGTGAAGCGGCCTCATGTGTAGCCCACCAGGTCTCGGTGGTGCCTTCTGGCCAGGTCGGGCATCACTTGCAGACATGATTGGCTTTTCTTCAAATTGAGCTATTTATTACTGTATCTAGTGGTGCTGATCCAGTATCAAGTAAAAGTGAATATTTGTATATGTTATCTAAATTATCAGGACATTTAATCAAAAGGAAGTGAAGTTGCATCTTTTTCACTTTTGTCAAAATATGTGATGTGTTCATTGTCTGGCGTGTCTCTTTAATTTTGGAGTTATGAGGCTGTATAGAGGGAGGTAATTAGTTTATAGTATATAGCTTGTACATAATTTTCTGGAGAATCCGATGTTCCTGTCGTCATGCTTAAGCTTTCACATATGAAGACATTTTCTAGTGTGGATCTGTTGTCTGATCTTGAGTTTTGTTATAAATAGCTAGCTATCTAGGCAGTTGGATATACATTATTGATTCCCACAGGGAAAAATACTGGACTACATTTTGATTTCAGATCCCTTGTTAACATGTTATTGCTTCCTTCTTAATCTTGTTACAGAGTGATTAAAAGTTTATTCAGAACTACTACTTAAAGAATATGCACTCGCGGCTATTTTATTAGGTACACCTGGTCAAATGCTTGTTAACAGATATCTAAATCAGTCAATCACATGGCAGAAACTCAATGCATTTAAGTATGAGGACATGGTTAAGATGACCTGCTGAAGTTCAAACTGAGCATCAGAATGGGCAAGAAAGGTGGTTTTAGTGACTTTGAACATGGCATGTTTGGGTCAGAATTTGGTGTAAACAACATAAAAGCATGGATCCATCTCTCCTTGTGTCAACGGTTAAGGCTGCTGGTGGTGTAATGGTGTGGGGGATATTTTTTGGGACACTTTGTTTCCCTTAATACCAACTGAGCATTGTTTAAATGCCATAGACTACCTGGGTATTGTTGCTGACCATGTCCACCCTTTGACCAAAATGTACCTTCTTCTCCGAGCCATCTCACAAAGCTTAAATCATCTTAAACTGGTTTCTTGAACATGGCAATGAGTTCACTGTAGTCAAATGGCCTCCACAGTCACCAGATCTCAGAATAATATGCACGTTTGGGATGTGGAGGAACAGAAGATTCTCTTTAAGTATGTGCAGTCGACAAATCCGCAGCAACTGAGTGACATTCAGTCATGTTAGGATCGATCAGGATTGGAGGGAAAGTGGATGCTGCAAAGTACACCCAAATTCTTGAGGAAAACCTACAGCCCTGTGGTAGCTGGCTGAATGGCAGATGGTTCACCTGTTAGCACGACAACAATTCTAAAAGTGACATCCCAAAAAACAACGCGGTGACTTAAGGATAGATCGGTGAATGTCCCTGAGTAGCCAAATCGGAGCCCTGATCTGAATCTGACAGAACCTCTGTGGATTGAGTTGAGAGCCACACATTGCTGCTCACTAGGAGATCTGATTGAGATTTAATAATTCTTAGTATAATAATGCAAAGTATGAAATTTGTTGGCCGATCACTTTTCCAACCCTGTTGTTCTAGTTTTTAATTAATTTTCAAACCTGTAAACCGAAAAAAGATTGGGTTTTGATTTTATACTAAAAAAGGGACTTTCTCAGGGGGATGTGATGGTTTTTTTGTTGTCATGTTCCAATTAAAGCAAAACTAAATATATACTATATAGGCGAAAGGTTGTATGGAGTTTACCCCCAACTTTGCTGCTACAAGAGCCTAGCAAATGTAGGCTTTCCTCTAGCTTTTGGAACATGACTGTGAGTTCAGATTCTGATGAAGTAAGTCCTGGCTCACTTTTGGCATTCCGGTGCATTTTCACTGGCGCCTGATGGATTTGAGGTCAAGGTTATGTGTAAGCCAGCCAGGTTCTCAATCAAAGTTGGCAAACCAATTCTCTATGGACTTTGTTTAAGGACAGCAGGGCAGAAAGTGCATGAACTGACTTGTTGGAAGCGGAACCTATAAATAAGTCGTATTGAGAGATCCATTCTACTGCCAATGTTTGTCTATGGAGAATCCAGAAGAATCCCCTTCAATAATTAGAAGGGGTGTCCACAAACTTTTGTCTAGAGTGTATCATTACATAAAGGTTATTATAAAAGCATGACGCATTTTGATTCATCTTCTCCATCTTGCCTATCCATAATTCTAATATACTCTTTGGTGTTTTATTGAGCCCTTTCATGTACTCTGATTTTTTTTTTCTTCATGTTGACCCAAAATCAAAGAACCTGACCCAACCGTCTACTGCACTGATATAATTTATTTAGTGTACTATATGTAGTGTAAGTGTACGAATAGAGAGTAAACACGCTGTAAAAAAAAGTAAACGCTTGGCACCATATAAAAGACCCTCCGGCCTTTTAAGTTATCAAAGAATCCTGGCTCATTGTGTATGAAAAAAAGAGCGACGGTGTTTGAGAGTGCACTTACTGACCCTGGCATGCAGGCTTGATGTGGCAGTGTCTTTCTGTACTGCTCGAACATGGGCTATCGGCCAAAGCCGAGGATCTGGAGGACAACTGGGCATTCTCCAAGAGATGTGAGCGCTCTTTATACGACTTGCACCTGCTACACAGCACGTTCGTTCTCCTCATCGCCCTTGGTCGCACTGCTTTGCTAACATGAAGACCGTCTCGCTTTGATAAACACTCTATATCCTTTTGACCCGCTGTGAGAAGCTTTATTGATTAAGGTGTTATTGGACATGGTCCTGCTTACTTTAGATAGTGTAATAGTAAGCGTATGTAATCTCTTTGCTGATGTGATCAGTTTTATATGGATGTAGTGTTAAGACTGAGGTTCTATAGTCGATGTTGATTCACTACTAGTCTCTCAAATGCTCGGCTGCTGTTCTGGCAAAGCCCGACTGAACATTTTGAGTCAAATGTCTTGTGGAATAGACTCACCTTAAGCTGTTTATAAGATATTTTTTTTATTAGTGCCCATCGGTCTGTGGTTGGCTGGTCTTTCTCCAGATGGCTGGTCTTTCTCCATTTTTTTGCAGTTTTGTTGGTGACTGTGATTGTAGATCAGTATTCACATAAGTGTTTATACAGTAGGAAGGTCCATCTGCTCCAGGAGAAATCACTGGTCACTAACCATCCTCCAGATATATAATCAACCCACAACTAAAAACATGTGCCCCAGCTAACCAGGCTTAGCCTAGACCTTGGCGGTCGGTTGTGGGATCATCCTACTTTGTTCCAATAGCAACCCCTATCCAGTACTGCCATGGACTGTTGTCCCACATCTACATCTTTTAGCAGACACCCTTATCCAGAGCGACTTCCAGTTGAACCAGTCTTCCAAGAAATTTATTTTCTTGCTCAAGGAGCCAACAGCAGCAGCTTGGCAGAGGTTGGATTTGAACCCTGGACCTTCTGGTCCATAGTCCAGTACCTTAACCACTAAGCTACCGCTAGGCTGCCAATTTTTCAAGTGCACATCAATAATTCGAATCTCCCGTTCCACCACATCCCAGAGGTGCTCTGCTGGATTGAGATCTGGTAACTGTGGAGGCCGTTTGAGTACAGTGAACTCATTATGTTCAAGAAACCAGTTTGAGATGATTTGAGCTTTGTGACATGATGCGTTATCCCGCTGGAAGTAGCCATCAGAAGAGGGTACACTGTGGGCATAAAGGGATGAACATGGTCAGCAACAATACTTAGGTAGGCTTTGGTGTTTAAACAATGATCAATTTATTATTAAGGGGCACACATTGTACCAAAACATATCCATTACACCAAGACCAGCAGGATGGATCCATGCTTTCATGTTGTTTACGCCACATTCTGACCATACCATCTGAATGTCGCAGCAGAAATCAAGAATCTCAAGACCAGGCAGTTGTAATGAATTCTATCCTCAGCTTCCTGTTCTTGACAGGAGTGGCACTTGGTGTGGTCTTCTGCTGCTGTAGCCCATCTGCTTCAAGGTTTGACGTGTTGTGCATTCAGAGATGCTCTTCTGCGTGCCTCGGTTGTAACAAGTCGTTACTGTTACTGTTGCCTTTCTGTAAGCTCGAGCCAGTCTGGCCATTCTCCTCCGACTTTTGGCATCAACAAGACATTTTCTCATTTTTGGACCATTGTCTGTAAACTCTACAGATGACTGTATGTGAAAATCCCAGCAGATCAGCAGTTTCTGAAATACAAACCAGCCTGTGTAGCATGAACAATCATGCCATGTTCAAAGTCACTTAAATAAACTTTTTCCCATTCTGATGCTGTTTGAACTTTAGCAGGTCATCTGAACCATGTCTATCTACCTAAATGCACGGATTTTCCGCCATGATGAGATATTAACGTTGTGAGCAGTTGAACAAGTGTACCTAATAATGCATCATTTACGCTGCAGCACCGAGTAAAATACTTTAATGATTTAACAACTGCTCCAGCAAACGTTTGTGTACCCAAAAGCCTGGGCTATTATAGAGTGTGTCTCCTTTCGTGCTACAACAACCTTCCCTCTTCTGAGAAGCTAATTCTGAGAAGCCACTAGATTTTGGAACATGGCTGTGAGGTCAGGTACTGATGTTGGACAGTAAGTTCTTCATCATTGTTGCTGTTCATCTCAAAGGTGCGTGATGGAGCCAAGGTCAGGGCTCTGCAAGCCAGCCAAGTTCTCCAACAAACAGTTTCTTTAGAAACCTTTTTTTTAGAAGTGCAGGATAGAAAGTTGAAGAGTTGGGGAATGAAACATTGAAAAATTGCTTTGTTATGATCCTGTTAGCAGTGTGTGTGGTTGAAATAGAATAGTTTGGTTCACCACTTAGAATAGGTGCCTACATACTTGTGACCATGTTTCCAGTACACAGGACGGACCTTATATAATCAAGGAACCTGAAAAAGATAAAGAAAGAAAACAGAACTTCAAGTTAACCGGGGTAGGATAGGAAATAGGATTTTTTTTCCCATTAAGAGCTTCTGGATTTAGTCTCCAATTATAGACTTTGAACAAATGCTCTATTTGTCCAGCCTGAACTGAACTCTATTGGATTGAGGTCTGTAATTGGTGGCTGGCTAGTAAAAGCATCCCAAGTTTGCAGACGTCCTTTAGCGAATGTCCTGTAGGCAGACCAAATGTGGTAACGCGCTGTGTTGCTATGACTCCTCAGATGTTCTGTACAAACTTCAAAATCCCTCTAATAACCAACCATTCAGTTTTATGTACATTCACTCAGGTGAGCAACCTGTTGGCACTGAAAAATAAGGCACTGCTGACTTTATTTGTTTAGGGAGTTTATATGTACGTGATGGAGAAAATTAAACCTACACAGAGCAAGAGAAATCGACTTTTTATCATACAAAAGTGGCAAGGGAACTTGTGTAAGGTTAAGTCTGTGGTGGTGCTGTGGTTCGGGTACTGGACTACAGACCTGAAGGTCCAACCCAGCATGGAATACATTATCAATCTGTGTTCACGCCGGATACGAGCGTAAGCTAAATGCTGTTTAGCTGTGAGTGAATGAATAATGAATCTAATAAGAGGCCCAGAGTTTGGAGCTGTAGATTGAAGTCCAGTATAAGTTTCTGTGCAATAAGAGATTAGACCTAAGCTGTTACAGTCCTGTGGGAATACTTATCCGGTTAAAGCGGAGGATTAGAGTGGAAACTAAACTCTACCAAGGGGAGCATCCATGAGGCAGGTTAATGTCCACTGCTTTACTGAAGACCTCCTCAGTGGCTCTTGGTGAAGAAGCTGTAAATGGAGTAGTGAATAAGAAGGACTTGTCCTTTAGTTGGATGATCCCTTAGTCCTATTCACACGGGAATCATTTGTCATTTAGCAGACACCATTATCCAGAATGACTTACAATCCAAGCAATTGTGGACTAAGGGCTTTGCTCAAGGACCCAACAGTGGCAGCTTGGCAGAGGTGGGATTTGAACCCTGAACCTTCTGGTCCATAGTCCAGTAACTGCACAGTTTGTGTTAGTCATCCTCTAATCCTTCATCAGTTCTCACAGGATGCTGGTGGCTGAACATTTTTGGTTGGTGGACTATTCCAGCAGTGACACTGGCGTGGTTTAAAATTCCAGCAGCACTGCTGTGTCTGATTCACTCATATCAGTGCAACACACTAACACACCAGCACAGTTAACCACAAACAGATCGTTTTAGAAAGGTAATAGTGAAATCATGCCTAAATAATAATAATCATAATAAATGCTACAAACTTTCCAAACTGCAGTGTGTCAGCTCTGCCACTGTGTCGGTCCAGCTTTTAGGGCCAGTATTGGCTGTAATTGTTTGCTGTTACTTTGGTTACTTAATTACTGCCCTGGTAAGAAGTCTAGCAGTAAAATAATCCATCCTATAGAGCTACAGGAAGTTTGTGTGTTCTTAAGTTTTGTTTCTTCTTGTGTACTTGATTTTAGAGGAGGAGCAGAACTTCTGTTTGATGGAGTTAAGGATCACCATGTCACACTTCCTGCCCAGTCAAAACCCTGTAAGTACGTTCATTCACGTTTAGCCATTTGGTACATGCTCTTCTCCAGAACAACGTACAGTTGATACAGCTGTCTTACTCATTTACATTTATGTCATTTAGCAGACAGCCTTATCCAGAGCAATATCAAATCCAAGTAATTGTGGGTTAATGGTTTCTTTCTCAAGGACCCAGCAATGGCAGACTGGCAGAGGCGGGATTTGAACCCTGGACCTTTTGGTCCATAGCTCAGTACTTGAACCACTAGGCTACCACAGTCCGTACTCGAGCTCAACAGTGTCAGCCTGGTACTACTAAGAGCTGAAACCTGAACTTTCTGGGCAGTAGTCCTTACCTTAATTGCCATTCCACAACATAAGCACTCATTTTAGGCAATTACGACCCTCAGGAACTTTGTCATAGTTCTTAAAACTGTGCCCCTTTCTTGTGTGTTCACAAAACAGGAACTGGGGATGATGGTAGTTCTTAGAATGCCATGTATAGGACTTTATCTCCTACTTTAAGGTAGGGCCTTTTCTCAGAGCATAAGAACCCTGAATGACGTAAGTATGTGAGAACTGGTCCAGACGTAGAGGGCAACCGCCATTTTTAAATATACTTGTACACCAGATATTCATGTGAAATGGGAAGAAAACACAGAAAAATGGACCGACAGTGAAGTCCAGGCTTTACTTAATCTGTATACCAAGGAGTTTAGGGGCGGGTATTGGAAAGGACTTCACGATACGATGCATATTGCGATATATTGTGATATTCCACATAGTTCAAAATAAAAAAAACAGCTGAAGTACATGTTATGGTGTACAATCTGAGGTGTCTCAGTACATCACATGGATAATTCAGCAGAAAAATTGAGTCAAAACACTGTACTGTGACATCTACAGGAGTGGAGGTTGTGGTTTACACCCCATTTTAAATGTTTTCTTTTCTTCGGTCAAAAAAATCGTTATTTTGAGCTGAAAATCGATGTAGTATAACACGAAAATAAACATTGCAATATATTGCTGTATCTATTTTTATTTTTATTTTTTGGTACAGCCCTAGAGGAGATACAACGTGAAGTTGAGTCATCTAAACAAAAATTTGCATTGCTTACGTCACTGGAAGTGCAAATGTAAACCCATCGAAAAAGCCCTGGAATGAATGTAGTTCTCCACGGCGGTATTTCCTCCCAAAATACTCCCTAGTACTGTTTGGTGCGAAAGCGCTTTGATGTCTAATCTTTTGTTAAAAGGCCCTGTTGGCAGATGCCTTTTAAAATTTAGCTCAAGAGAATGCCATGGGTCCTCAGCGAAAAAGGTGAGTTATATTGGACTTCAGAAGTGACTTTGCTCCTCTCTCATTGTCCTACGAATCAATTCCTGACTATTCCCAGTATTGACAACTTAATTAGTTCCATACATCTTGACCTGTGTCCCTCCCGGAGGCAGAAAGAAGACAAGAATCTATTTATGCTGAAACTGAATAAAACATTATCTCCCGGTTTTCGACTATACAAAAACAGCACATGATGCCAAGAAGTGTAGACCCATTTCATTCCCAAATACCTCCGTCCATCCCATTCCAGCATTCCAATACCTCCAGTTGTTCTCTGACTTCCACAATCTCCAATTCTCATGCTCTCCAGTACACCTGTTCTTTAGCCCAGTCTCGACTTCTTGGCCTGAAAAATCGCCTCACTCATCCTCCCATTTCCTTCACTTTCACTTTTTCTCTCTCTCTCGGCAACAATAGATCTGCACCCTCTGTCCATCCGCCTTCTCCTCCCCCCGCCGTCCACCACCAACATCTGTGAGCCTCCTCAGCCTCGGCCATTCTGTCTCTAACTGCTCCATTATTTGGCCTCTTTCACTTGTAAATGCGGTCAATGATATTGTTGATGGGTCTTTTATGCCAGCACTGGGGTCACTGGAAAGGTACGGAGTGGGGTAGGGGCACTAGGAGCCTTAGCGAAGAAGGGAGGGATGATTGCTACAAAGCACCGAGAGCTGTTTTGTGTGCAGTCATTTTTCGAGAGGGAGGGGGAATTCTTTTGAAAAACGGATCCTCCTCTTTCAGATTCCTGCAGGCTTTCTGGTGGGCTTTCGGGGTGACGCTGGTGCTGAGGGCCAGACTGACATGGGCTTCACTGATGCCTCCAAACTGAGACTGATTACACAGAAGGCTTAGTGTTGCATCTCAGCCGAATTTTGGTGCTGACTCAGTACTAGGAAAGAAGCAGTACTCCATTTTATTGTATACCGTATCAGGGTTTTTTATTTCCATTATTAGTTTGCACTAGATGTATAATTTTGGTTCTTTTTTGCTAAATGGTTTACTTTGTAAGGACTATGTTTAATGAGGTACCACTCTGCCAACTAAACATCTTAATGTCCACTCACTGGGTACTTCATTAGGTACACATGGCTAGGTACCTGGTTGGACCCCCTTTTCCTTTCAGAATTGCCTTAATTCTTTCTGGCATAAATACAAGGTGCTGGAAATATGGCTCAGATATTTTGGTCCATATTGACATCACACAGTTTCACATCCATCTTGAATCTCCTGTTCACCCCATCCCAAAAAGATGCTCTTTTGGATTGAGATCTGGTGACCATGGAGGCCGTTTGAATACAGTGACCTCACTGTCATGTTCCACCAGTTTGAGATGATTTGAGCTTTGTGACGTAGCACATAGAAGAAGGTACTCTGGTCATAAAGAGATGGACATGGTCATCAACAATACTCTGGTAATACCTGTGGTGTTTAAACTATGCTCATTTTGTATTAATGGGCTAAAAAAAAGGGGGCCAAGGAAATATCCCTCACAACACCACCAGCGGCAACCTGAACTGTTGATACAAGGCAGGATGGATCCATGCTTTCCATGTTACTTAAGCCAAACTCTGGCCCGACCATCTGAATGTCGGAGAAGAAATCGAGACTCATCAGACCAGGCAGAGTTTTTGTAGCTGGAGTTGTGTGTACTTAGCTGACAAGTGCGGCACTCTTTGTGGTCCAACGTGTTGCGCATTGAGATGCTCTTCTGCATACCA
This sequence comes from Ancistrus triradiatus, assembly GCA_025084515.1. Lineage (NCBI taxonomy): Eukaryota > Metazoa > Chordata > Actinopteri > Siluriformes > Loricariidae > Ancistrus > Ancistrus triradiatus. Next base: position 1,240,684 of record JAJAGP010000003.1, on the reverse strand, counting down.
GTGGTTGTAACCAGTGGTTATTTGAGTTACTGTTGGATCTCTGGCAACAAGAAGGCATTTTCACCTAGAGAACTGCTGTCACTGGATAGTTTCTCTTTTGAGCATTCTCTGTAAACCCTAGATATGACTGTGCATGAAAATCACCTTCTTCCCATTCTGATGCTCGACCTGAACTGTGGCAGGTCATCTTAACCATTACTTACCTAAATGCATTGAGTTGCTGCCATGTGATTGGCTGACGAGACATCTGCGTTAACATGCAGTTGAACAGGTGTACCTAATAAAGTGACCTGTGAGTGTACGATTCCAGAGCTTGGCAGATTAAATAATTCTCTTGTGTATTTCTTTTATAATATTTGAAAAGTCTCCCTTAATCTTCAATCTTCAACTAACTGGCTGTGCAGTTCAGCTAGAGTTTCTGGAGCCTACTTCAGCCCACAAGTTTCCAGAGATTCATATCTGGTGAATTTGCTGGTCAACATTTGTCCTAGAAGCAAAAATGTGAGTGAGGCTTCTTAAGTATTTGTGCTATGTAATGATCAGAAGTTCTTCATTATTTCATAAGTGACCTCAAACTCTGCCTCTGTGCAGGTTGCATGTCCTTCCTGTGTCTGTGTGGGTTTACTCTGGGTGTTCTGGTTTCCTCCATCATTCCAAAGACACTAGGTTAATTGGTCACTTTAAATTGGCTAATGGCTAGTCTGTTGATGTAACTGTGTCTGTAGTAAATATAGCCGTTGATGCTGATGCGACATTAAATAAAACTCATGAACAAACAAGTCAGCTGAACTGATACCAAAAACACTTATTTTTCATGTCTTCCCATTGCGTTGGCTTTTATGCCAGACAATTTTGTTCACTTTTTCTGCCACGTGCTGAGAAGGTTCACACTTTATTCATGTTGAAACATTTTAAATATATTTTTACTCCAAAACAGGTAATTGTTACCTGGGACTAGTGTTTAAAACCTGCAGTTTGTCAAAACTGTAGTCCCCAATTCGCTATCAGTACAGCAGGTGGTAGTTAAAGCATTATGGGTGGTGTGTAGACAGATATTTTGTGTTGTGTGAGCCTGCACTGAGTATGTGCACACTTGGAGGTATGTGTGCTTTACCGGATCTCCTAACCTCCATAAAACAACCAGAACAGGACGTTAGCAGGGTCATCTCCATGGCGCTGAAGTCTCCACGACAACCTCGCCACAAAAGTGGTCTGTGAATGGGAATGTGGACCTTACTGGGGTCAGGGGTGACATTGGGAACTCCTATACGGGTGTATGGTGTGGAAGAGGGAGAGTGAGAGAGTGAGAGATATTCGGCCGTGTCATGGATGACTGACTGGCTCGGACTGTCATTGGGCTTTCACTGAAATCCCCCCACTGACACTGAAATTCTGTCTTATGCTCCAAATCCCTGAGTGATTGATGAGACCCCAGTGCTGAACACACACACACACACACACACACACACACCCACACCCTCACACAGCATTGTCATGGCGAATGCAGACGTCTTTCATATCGCTATCAACATGAATGACCTCAGGGCCTCCCACCCGCAAATAATAATGATAATGACGATCATTGCGCAAAAACCAGAGAGAAAAGAGCGGGTTAGCTTAGCTGCTACGTTACACGCCTCCACCCTCCCTCGCAGCCGCTGTCCCAGAATGCACCTGGCCTTGGTGACGCAGGCGGCTCCCTCTTCCCTTCCTCCGTCCCCCTCCTCCCCTTCGCCCCTCACAGTACCTCTTTCATGGAAAAAAGAAAAAGGATTGAAGCAGGATGCTCTGTTCACATTTTGCTCCTGCAAGAGAAACGCACTTTTTGGTTTCTTTCATTTTTGTTAAAAGTCGCTCTGGTGCAATAGGAGATTGCCTCTGTTTTTAGCCTCCCACTCTTGGCCTCCAGTCGATATTCATTGCCTGGACGTTCGCACCAAGGCAAGCATCACTCTTCTGTATGGGTAGCATAGCTAGCCGGCCTGCGATGTACAGCGATCGTTACGCGACTGAAGGGCTTGACAGCGATCCAATTAACCTGAAACAGCCTCCATCGTTCGCCCCCCTGCCTTTCAAAGTGAATCGGGGCACGCGCACGCGCTCGTGCATCGATGCTGACAAACCTAAAAGCTTCTTCTCTAATGGGAACCTCCCCCATAAAACTGTACTGGTTGCTTTTTCGGCCCGTCCTTCCTTCCTTCCCTCTTCGGCGTGCCCGAATTACATAAACAGGTATCACAATGGCGGACGCTCCAGTCCCTTCTCTGGTGCGTCATCATCTATGTCTGCTTAAACACCAGGGCTTCCCACCCCCAACTGTGTTCCCTTGGTCCCTCAATCACTGCCGAGGCTTCATAGCCCTCCAGGGGGCTCCACGCTCTTACTCGCCACTGCAAGCCTCAGGAGCGTGAGAGCTGACTGACTCTGCTCGATGTGGTACAGAATATGGAGGCTGGAAAATGCAGCACATATGGTGTTACCTGCTGGAATGATACTGTGGTTGGTGCGTCCTGATGTGTGCAAACTATATAAGACCTCTTTGGGTATATCATGACTAGGATTGGGTGATAATGCAAACATGCCATTTCAATACGCTTTACTTGAAGACATTTTCACAACACAAATGAGGTTCCACTAATAAAGATCCAATGGTGTTGTGTTTTTAGACCTTTTGGGCAATTAGGAAGTATTTAGGAGAGAAAAAGGTCCCAGACACCACAGAGGTCTCCTCGATACTTCGACTGTAATGATGTAATGTGCAAAAGTCTTAGGCCACCATTAGATTTGTTGTTTTGGTAATGGTGTAATGACTATATATAACATATTGTCAACGATTGGACCCAAAATTTCAAACTTGGATTTGTCACTTCATAATACTCTTCCACTGATCTTCATTTCGATCTTTGGCGGCTTTAGCATATCGTATCCTTTTCACCCCATTTCCCTTCCAAAAAGTGGTTTCTTGGCTGCTGCCTTCCCAAAAGATTATTCCTGATCTAGCTTCTTCAACTTGGTATTCTGATGAAGCTGCCGGATGCTGCAATTGCTCACAATTGCCACTGTAGCCTGTAGAAGCTGTTTTTTCTGATTTCTTTGTTTGGTTGTATTCTAATAAAGAAAGTGATAAACAATTTTTTATATTATTTATATATATATATATATATATATATATATATATATATATATATATATATATATATATATATATATACACACACACATATATGTATGTGTATGTGTGTATGTGTATATGTGTGTGTGTGTATATATATATATATATATATATATATATACACACACACATATATGTATGTATGTGTGTGTGTGTGTAGTCAATATACCATTGCTAAAATAATGGTATATCTAATCTAATGGTGGCCTGAGACTTTTGCACAGTACTGTATACTTTTGATATCATATTGCCTGGCCATAACCCAGTTATAGAAGAACAATATTATGTGACCTAGGGTCTATACCTATTAGGGCTACTGATAAATGAACAGAATATGCATCCGAGTATTATGTTTTGCAATGCAAAGTGTCCTGTTTACTCCCACTTTTCTTGTTCAGGCTTGCAAACCTAACCCAGAGTGCAACCTGGCACATCCTCAACAGATAGCCAGCCTATAGCAGGGTTCCAGAAACACAAAACCCGACCTCCACATTGCAAGGATTCAAACCAGGCACCTAGTGCAGTGTAGTTATCATGACGAACTGTAAGCTTTGAATTTACTAGGTGCAAAACGAATCCCTGGTTCCATGTTGTAGCGATATGCCGCCTTGGTTCTGTCTCTATTATGGATGAGTAACGAGACTTAAATATTTATATTGTGCAATATTTGGTTTGCTGTAGGTATTGCCAAGTGCCATAACACCGTGAAGCTGGTTTTATTAATCGAATAGTTTTGATGTTTTTGTTGACTTAGAAATGTACAGTGGGGCAAAAAAGTATTTAGTCAGCCACTGATTGTGCAAGTTCTCCTAGTTAGAAAGATGAGAGAGGTCTGTAATTTTCATAATAGGTACACTTCAACTATGAGAGACAAAATGAGAAAAAAAAATCCAGGATGTAGGATTTTTAAAGAATTTAATTGTAAATTATGGAATGGTGGGGGGAAATAAGTATTTGGTCAATAAATTTGTGGCAGCTCAATACTTTGTAACATAACCTTTGTTTGGCAATGAACAGAGGTCAAACGTTTTCCTGTAAGTCTTTCACCAGGTGGCACACACTGTAGCTGGGTATTTTGGCCCATTGCCTCCATGCAGATCTTCTCTAGAGCAGTGATGTTTTGGGGGGCAACACGGAATTTCAACTCCCTCCACAAATTTCTATGGGTTGAGGTCTGGAGACTGGCTAGGCCACTCCTTGAAATGATTTTTTTACGGAGTCACTCCTTCGTTGCCTGAGCGTTTTGGTGTGTGTTTGGGATCATTGTCATGCTGGAAGACCCAGCCACGTTCCATCTTCAGTGACGCTCTCACTGATGGAAGGAGGTTTTGGCTTAAAATCTCACCATACATGGCCCCGTTCATTCTTCCCTTAACAACACGGATCAGTCGTCCTGTCCCCCTCTGCAGAAAAACAGCCCCAAAAGCATGAATGATGTTTCCACCCCCATGCTTCACAGTAGGTATGGTGTTCTTGGGATGCAACTCGGCATTTTTCTTCCTCCAAAAAACGACTAGTTGAGTTTTTTCCAAAAAAGTTTCTATTTTGGGTTTCATCTGACCACATGATATTCTCCCAATCCTCTTCTGGATCATCCATATGCTCTCTGGCAAACTTCAGACGGGCCTGGCACTGCAGGATCTGAGTCCCTCTCGGTGTAAGTGCGTTTACTGATGGTAGCCTTGTTACAATTGGTCCCAGCTCTCTGCGGTCATTATATCAGGTCCATCCATTGTAGTTTCTGGCTGGGATTTTTGCTCACCGTTCTCATGATCATTTTGACCCCACGGGATGAGATCTTGCGTGGAGCCCCAGATCGAGGAAGAGTCTTGTTGTTGGTATCAATGGTCTTTGTGTGTCTTCCATTTTGTTACAATTGCTCCCACAGCTTTTGATTTCTTCACACCCCAACCTGATTGGCCTATTGTAGATTCACTCTTCCCAGCCTGTGTGCAGGTCTGCAATTTTCTTCCTGGTGTCCTTCCACAGCTGTTTGGTCTTGGCCATGGTGGAGTTTGGAGTCTGACTGTTTGAGGCTGTGGACAGGTGTCTTTTATACAGATAACGAGGTCAAACAGGTGCCATTAATACAGGTAACGAGTGGAGGACAGAAGAGCTTCTTAAAGTAGTTCCAGGCCTGTGAGAGCCAGAAATCTTGCTTGTTTGTGGGTGACCAAATACTTATTTTCCACCATGATTTACAATTAAGTTCTTTAAAAATCCTACAATGTGATTTCCTGGATTTTTTTTCTCATTTTGTCACTCATAGCTGAAGTGTACTTATGATGAAAATTACAGACCTCTCTCATCTTTCTAAGTAGGAGAACTTGCACAATCAGTGGCTGACTAAATACTTTTTTGCCCCACTGTACCACAGGATAGCTTCAGAGATCTTGAGGGGTCACAGCCTTGTTGGCACAAGGGGAACCCACACAATATAAGGCAGGTGATTTAATGTTAAGGCTGATCGGTGCGTAAGGGCTGGCCAAAGGTCTGAGGTCTCTTGAAAATGCTTATATTTAGCATTTTAATTGAATTTATTACAATGATTTTATTAAGGTTAAATAATCTTAGAAATAAAATAATATTTATTTGGATTCATTTCAGAATTTTAGTATTTGCTAAGTTACCCTTTTGCTTTAATGACGGCGTGTATACGAGCTGAATGGACTCGACCAGAATCTGATTATCCAGCATTCACAATATACCATAGAGCGTCATGTGATGTTACTGAATGCTTGGCTTTCCTTCCCTTCAAGCGCCCACATAAATGTTCTGGCTTGGGTCATGTTGCCTTTTAATGTGGAGAAAAGTCCATGACGGTCGGTCTGAGTGGTCATCACCAAGGCCCTACAGAGTGTGGTGAAGACCGCTCGGTGCCTCACTGGTGCGAAGCTCCCTAAGATCGGAGACATTCATATTCACTACCAACACTGTGGGCGTAAAGCACACAGCCTCTTCAGGGACTTATCTGGCCCCAGCCGCTCACTGTATAACCTCATGCCATCCGGGAGGAGATGCAGGAGTATCCGTACCAGAACAGCTTCTTTCCCTCATCCATTACTCTACATAAAACACTGACAGTAGTACCCAGGCTGCACTAACTATCCTAACACTATTCATGCTCTTCATCACACTGGTCCTCATTACTGTAAATAACAAAAGTATCCATGCACATTATGTATATGTATACATGTGTATATAAATCCACGACTGCTCATATCTTGTGTATATATTATTTATATAGATACAGTATATTCACATTCTTTCCTTATTTATTATTATATTTATTGATTATTAATATTTCCTTATCATTTATTGATCTTGAACTACTCTGCTTTTTGCACATTGCTACTATTTGCACTTCTGGTAGATGCTAACTGCATTTCGTTGCACTGTACTTGTACTGAGCAATGAAAATAACGTTGAATCCATCTGTCTAATCTGTATATCTAATCTATGTTTTGTGTGTGTGTGTGTATGTATGTATGTATGTATGTATGTATGTGTGTGTGTGTGTGTGTTGATATATATATATATATATCTATATATATATATATATATATATATATATATATATATAATATATATATATATATATTATTGAGTGTGTGTGGTGTGTGTATATATATATATGAGGGAGATATAGATTTAGGTTTCCTGATATACAAAAGATCATATTAGTATGGGGCAAGTTTTGATACTAAAGCCCATATAATTCCTTCTAAATGTTTCTCAACAATCTGTACAGGTGTTATATAAAAGACTTTCCCCAATCTGACATTTTTCTTTCTTGAAAGATGGTGGATGTGATAATGTTAACATATTTATAATGTTGAAACGGTCTGGTTTTTATCTGCATTTATAGAAAAAACGGCTTCTGTGTGTGTGTGTGTGTGTGTGTGTGTGGTGTGTGTGTGTGTGTGTGTGTGTGTGGGTGTGTGTTGTGTGTGTGTGTGTGTGGGTGTGTTGTGTGTGTGTGGGTGTTGTGTGTGTGTGTGTGTGGTGTGTGGTGTGTGGTGTGGGTGTGTGTGTGGTGTGTGTGTGTGTGTGTGTGTGGTGTGTGTGTTTGTGTAAGAGAAAGGAGTACTGTGTGTGTGTGTGTGTGTGTGTGTGTGTGTGTGTGTGTGTGTGTGTGTGTGTGTGTGTGTGTGTGTGTGTGTGTGTGTGTGTGTAAGAGAAAGGTTACTGTTTGACCAAGGACTAATCTGTATTTCAAAGGCTTTGTTGTCACATTCCTGCTTAGTCTAATTGCTTTTCATATGGATGAGCCTTGGATCAGATGCTAAGGGTCCATCTTTTACGAAGCAAATTCTAACACAATGTGCCGTGCCGGTGAAAAATCGCCGCTCTCGGTCTAATTAAAAGCTACCTACTTACTAATGTATTGCTAATTCTGTTATATAAATTCTTTTCCTCCCCCTCCCTGTGTGTGCGTGTTCCTTCACCTGCGTCTCCCTCGCCCCCTCTTTCAAGGAGGATAGTGGTTCGATCCAGCCATGGAGGCTGATGATGCTGTGTTGATGTTCATGCTGGACCACAGACCTGCTGTCTGTTCCGCCATTGTTGGCGTAGCCATTGCGCGTTCGCTTGTGCTCTCATTTTTCCTCACGAGCCTGAACTGTCAAAGCACATGGTTTCATTACGGGATTCAGGTGGACGTGAGATTTAGTGGCGTGTCATGTCGAATTACAGCAAAATTGTGACTATAGCCTATCCTTACAGGTTACAGTCCTCTTAATTTGGCGTCACGCAGCAGGGCTGGGACGGGACCGACCGCTCTTTGAGCGCGTTCGGTCAGACAGCAGGGCTTTCTCGGTGGCCATCTCGCTTCGGGTGGAGGGTCGCAGACGGCCTCCATTTCATTTGAATTTCAACATGGGGAGCGACGGGTTTATATCCATCAATCATTCCTGCCCTCCTCCACACTGCCGGGCAGCAGGGACTCGGTATTCTCATCGCGTTCGCCGAAAAGTGCTGATTTCAGCACGGCTCACCTGTCTCTAACGCCATCTGTGAGCGCCTCGTAGCGAGTAAAGGCCTCGAGACCGGCCCATGTTTAAACAGGGCTAGAATTTGGCGTTACAGTCGTTTTTTTTGTCCCTTTTCTTAACGTCGCCCCTCCCTCGATCAGAGGTCCTTTCTGTCGCGCCGCTTCGATCGAATGGCTGGTAAACTCCGACCTCTAACCTTTGCCCTTTGGTGGCGCACTTGCAGGGGACGTGAAGCAGCTGCTGGCGTGGATACAGAAGAACCTTCTGAAGGAGAGGCCCGAACTCTTTGTGCAGGGAGACACTGTGTGAGTACACACACACACACACACACACACACACACACACACTCGTATGTATATGGAGGTGAATGTATATAATGTCCCTGCTGGACAACAGCAAAGCAAAGTAGTCTAAAGAATGAGGTTAGGACGTGGGCAAAAGTTTGAGCACCCCCGGTTTAATTACAACCTGTGCCATTAACAAGTCACTTCTGGGCGTGGGTTCTGAGACCTGACAAAACCATGCCTTGGGGGGTCAGAACCTTGTCGGTACGAGGGAGACCTACACAATATTAATCAGCTGGTTGTAATGTTAAGGCTGATAGGTGTATATGTGCAGGCCAAAAGTCTGAGGACACTAGTGAAAATGCTTTTCTTTTGCATTTATCTGACTTTATTCAATTAATACAATTCACACAATCTTATAAACACATAAGCATAACCTTTACAATTTAACACAATTAAAATATGATACCTAGTTTTTCCTGTGCTTGTTTCATTTCAAATAAACAAAGCATCTCATTGACCAGGGGTGTCCTGATGTTTGCACAAGACTGTCACTAGTTAAACCCTCTTAATGAGCCTGATCCTGAATAGGGATTTACACGCTCGGTCTTTTTGCTTAAACACATCTGTATACATTGTGTCTGAGTAAATTCCAGCATATCAGTGGTTCCTTCTGACAGAAAATAGTGCCGTTTCGAAATGTTTTTGGTTCATTTGGTGTATGGTCATAAGAAGAAGCGTGTGCCTGTGTATAACACACTTTCTTACACCTCGCAGTCTGCAGTTTCCTTTCCATTCTTATTGGCCCGCTATCAAATAGTGCAACGTAGGAACATCAGAATCCATCTGATGCTGGTGGGATTGTTCTAGCACACGCACGGCAGTTAGCATATAGCGCTGTAAGGTGAAGCCTGACCTTTTGCAGAGGCATTATTACAGCACACCGTGGACCAGCACGGCATATCGTGATCATATAAGCATCGTTTGGAAGCACACTCGAACCTCGTGCATGTCATAGTTTGGAATATGACATCCATTCATTCTGCCAAGGATGTCATTTATCAAAACACAAACAGAATGTTGTAATGATTTTATATATATATATATATATATATATATATATATATATATATATATACACACACACACACACACACAGAGTCCTGGCATTTCTCTGGGCCGTCCAAATGTTTGCATGTTTTGTTGATTTTTCTAAAGGATAAAAAGTTGACTTCAATTTTTCTGCACTGCATGCATTTTAAAACTGAATGGAATTAAAAATGTGTGGTGTGCAAACGTGTGGGAACTCAGCTAGTGTTTTTGTGTTTTGTTTTTTGGTCAGGTCTCAGACATGGCTTGACCTGAATTTGTTCATTAATATCTAAAGATATATGGCGCATATTTAAGTTCTCTGCAAGAGTCTTTGGTCTGTCTATGTCTATATATATATATATATATATATATATATAACCCGATTCCTATAGATATATATATATATATATATATATATATATATATATATATATATAGTATATGTATGTGTATAGTGGTGTATGTCTTGTCTATACACACACCACATTTCTCATGTATTCTCAGTAGTGCCGTTAAAGATGATGTTTTGCCAGAAAGACGTTTTTTTTTTTTCTTTGTAAAGTTTTTAGCATTTTCACTGGGTTGCAAATATTTGTACTACACGTGTATCTGCCTGTGTGTTTGCTGTGTATGTGTACGTGCATTACATACGTGTGTTGTGTGTGTTGTGTGTGTGTGTGTGTTTGTGTGTGTGGTAGAGGGGGGAGTAGTGATGCACATGGGACTGGGGTTGCTTAACAGTAGGTTACAGAATACGTGTTTGACTTTGTGTGTTGTAAGTGTTATGTAATAAAAAATTTTGTGTATGTGTATTCTATCTATCTATATATATATATATATATATATTATAAATATAATCTATATTAGATATAATATATATATATATATATATATATATATATGTGTGTGTGTTGTGTTGTTGTTTGTTGTGTGTGTCTGTATATAATATATATATATATATATATGTATGTGTGATGGTGTGTGTGTATGTATATCACATGGGACTTGGGGTTGTTGCTAGAACAGTAGGTTACAGAGTACGTGTGTGTCTGTGTGTGTGTGGTATGTGTATATGTATGTATATATATAATATAATTTGTGTATGTATGTTTGTGTTATAATATATATGTGTTGTGTGTTGTGTGTGTGGTGGTGTGTTGTGTGTATACACACACACACACACACACACCCACACACACACACACACACACACACACACACACACACACACACACACATATATATATATATATATATATATATATATATATATATATATATATATATATATATATATATATACACACACAAATATTTAGCTTGCTTCTTTGACATATCGAAATAGCTCTACACCGCCATACAAGTGGACAGTATGAACTTAAACAGAATGTATTTATTCCTTTGTAATAATTCAGTGACATTATTCTCGTTTTATCTGATGTTTGCTGCATCACAACGTTTCACTGCGGCTCCTCTGTAGCAGGGTCGCTGAGTCATCGCAGCCTTTTTAATGCAACATATTCATTTTATTAGTTCTTTTCATAAGACAAAAGCATGTGAAATCTGTCATCTGGTGTGCCATGTGATGGAGTGTGTTAGTGTATTCATGTGACCGAATCTGCTGTCCCACAGTAATGAGCGAAGCATATAAGGAAGTGCCAAAAATCATTTTCCAGCCTCATCCAGCTGCTCCTGGTAGGCTACTGGTGCTCCATATAGAATGTAGTGAATAGTGGATCAGAGACCATTTCAGATGCAGCCCATGACTACAGGTCCCCAGCAGCAAAAATGACTGGCATTTAAATATTATCACTTTAACATGTTAACTTTGATAGTATATACCAAAAATCTGAGGGCACTAGTGACAATGCTGGTTTGGATTCATACTGCAGCAGGATAATGACCCAAAACACATCTTGAGACTTTGTAACATTTCATTTACTTGAAGGCCAAGCAGAGCTGACTGGCATGGACGTTCCTCCATAGTCCTGATTAAACCCCATTGCACGTCTACAGAGAAAGCCAAGCATTCAGGAACATCACATGAATCATCACTTAGCACTACCTTGTGGAGTCCATGCCAGCGCGAGTGCACGCTGTCGTTATAGGAAAAGTGGGAACATACCAAATACTCATCATTCAAAATTACTCAAATACTCCAATTATTGTGCTGCTGGTGTTGTTTGTAATGGAAAATTGTTATATTGAATTTAAGAAAAATGCCAAATAGAACCATTTTCACTACTGGTTTCACTGTTGACTGTGTGTGTGTGTGTGTGTGTGTGTGTGTGTGTGCGCAGATGTGAGTTGTGAATTCAGGTAGCAAAAAGTTACCTAAGCTTATGATTTAACTGTTAAAACAGTGTTATGGGCTGGTGCAGGTACTGTGTTATTATTTAGGAAGCATTAAATGAGACTAGGATGGGAAAATATTTCCAAAACTTTTCCTGAAACCTGTGTATAACTAACCAACAGCCGATACTCCATAACCACGCCAGACCTAGTATTTCTGTATTACACACCAAATCAGTTTTGCTCACAGTAAATGCTGTGGGGCGTTGTTAGATTTATCTTATGGCTAAATGTGTTCTTTCAAATTTTAAATCATGCTCTATTATGGCACCACTGTTTTGGTGACCGATATTGTGATGTGTTTTTGTCACAGATGGCCACAAGTATAAATATTAATGCTGTGACAATGAATGTGTTAATAACACTAGGCTGTTATTCACGTATTTGTGAGGTATGTATTTGGTGTTGCCATAATTATTACCTACATTTTGCATACCATATATAACACTGTTAGCCTATAGGGGACACAATCGTAAGTGATTTCTGACCTTATGCAGCAGCAGAAATGGATCCTGCGTAGCCGTGCGGTTTGACAGCATGCCTGGCACACAAGATAACCGCTTACATACTGTTCCTATTAAAAGTACCTAATGAAATGAATACTTTGCAATAGACAGATATTATTGTGGTAAGTGTTGTTGTGTTTTTGTTTATTGAATTATTAAAAGTAATAAATGTTTGAAGCTTATATCGTCCGCTCCTATGGCTGCGTAGTGCTTTAAAATGCTTTTTTAAATACATGCACAATTAATGCACAAAATTGTGTTTGTAAAGGGATTGGGTGCAGTATTGTTCTTTACAAATAGAATAATGATATAGTGCATTTGCATTTCACAGGGAATGAAGTATAAGAACCACTGTGGATTTTTTTGTGTGTATGCACACATCTATTAAATGTGCCAATACAGTGTTCACTTCAGAGGGGTTGTGATATTTTCCTTCCTATCTCTTTATTGACAGTGTTATAAATTGTCAGCTGCTGCTTTATGCCACTGTTATCAGTACAAACCACATCAGGTAAATGAGTCTCTGCCTGTTTCCCTTACACAGGAGACCTGGTATTCTTGTATTGATCAACGATGCAGACTGGGAACTGATGGTAAGGTTTATGTGTGTGTGTGTGTGAGTGTGTGTGTGAACGCATCAACCAGCTTTCTGTTTTAATGACTTGCTCATTTTTTGGGTTGTTATTGGTTCATTCTTCGTCCTTTTGATGTGCGTAACAGCTGTGTGGGGTTGTTCGTTCAGGAAAATGCGTATCGGCATCTGCTTGTAATTTAAAGAAACACAATCAATGAGGCAAAAGTCGATGTCTTGACAACTGCCAATGATGGCTAAAACCCACAAATCAAGCCCTGATTTAAAGTTGAGTGTCTGTTCACACCCGACAGTTCCTTTATGGCTTGACGTAAATCTAATTTGTAATAGCTTTTAAGCTGAATTCTTTTCTGGCTGTTTTTGTGCTGCCAGCAATAAACATTGAACGAGTGCTTCTTTTTTTTCTTTTTTTTTCTTTTTTGTAAGGCTTTCCTAAGGAATATTCAACATGGGCCATTAATGCTGCTGGTGGTGTGTGGTAGTGTTTTCTTTTCGTTCAGTAAATAGTGACGTGTGTGTGTTTGCAGGGTGAACTGGAATACCAGCTCCAGGATCAGGACAACATAGTGTTTATCTCTACACTTCACGGAGGTTAACTGACTAAAAGACGTTAAATAGACGCTTAGTAGTGCGTATGAACATACAAACACGCGTACACTCTTGCCTGACGCTCTACACCGCCCATCCTCCATCCACCAGTGGCCTTCCAACCAATCCTGTTATGCCATTCTGACTCGTTTTGATTTTTAGCCCAATGACATTGGGTGCCGTTGGAATATGGGCTCTGACCAAAGCGGCCCGTCCACTCGCCGCTGTACCTGAACCCTGTTCGATAAATGGGGTCAGAACGGTCCTGATCAGAGGTCATTCTGTCTAGCCACCGTCCAGATGGATTCTCCAGAGACGTGGACCAATCACTCTCAGTCTCGCCTCCAATAGCCAAATTACCATTTTCATCTGTTTACGCCCGGACACCCAACAATGGCACATTTTTTTCATGTTTCTATTTTGGTTTGAATAAATATTTTTTAAATAATTGTGTTCTTGTATCTAAATGGCCATTTTTGAAGAGGTACTAGTACAGGCTGTATACATTTATACTTTACTGAATGGGAGCCAAGTGTAAAGATTTAAATCTAATAAGGTTTACTGTTATGTAGCTTCATCATCTTGTGGGAATTTTCAAGGCCATTTTAAATTTCATCTTCTGTTTCTTGTGCCTGGACCATCTAATTTCGGCACTTTGGTTGATGTTTCTACATATTAAAAAGTGGGTAATAAATCATTTATGTACGTATTTTTGTTTAACTAAAAATGTGTATTGCAATAGAAAGCAAATAAAATGATGAGGGTTATCACTATTTAATATAAAGTGTTTTCTTTAGATTTATTAATCTGAGTTGGACTACTAATTTTGGCTTAATTTTACACTATGAGCATGAACTCTGCTCTTCCCTACCTGTCATCCTGTGGTTCTATATATTCACCGCTGTGCATTTCAATCTTTTTCCCCAGAGTGGTTTGGAGCGTGGCGTGCAAGAATTACATTTCCAAGTCCTTAGAAACCATAGCAGTAATCAGTGCATGGTCTTTTTTTTTTTTTTTGCTGAAGATGGATTTTGGACTTACTTAAGGCCCATTTCCTGATCATGGGGTGTCCTGGAATATTCATTAGGGGTGAACCCACGGGATCCACTGAAGAGGCGATTTGCAGCGGAAAACTGTATGATAATAGTGTAGCCTAACAATAATACAAATGCTAATGAGCTGGAGGCAGAAGAAACACCCCAGTGTCAATGTTTGAGTTGTGTGTGGATGTGTATTTGGGGCAGTTCCATTGTTGTAAAATATAGCTCTACTATGAGGAATAGTACTTTCGTAACATTGAAATTGCCACAACCTGTACGTTGAACCTGCCTCACAGGAAAATGAGTCTCATTGGCATTGACCTATTCTGGTCTAGTTTCCGCCTCCAAGGCTTGCTTTGCCTGAACATTCTGTTCTCTTGACTGAATCTGGATTGCTGCTGGTGACCTGTGAAGGGATTCCTGTCTGTTGGTCGAGGTTGAAGACCCATCAAACGCTAGAAGAGGGACACAGCCAAGCTGATATGGCATACTCGTATCATGAAGGCAATCTGAATTGCACATAAGACCTGGAAGCCTATAGAATAAAATGTCTGTAACAAAGTTGCATTTATAGTCTGAAAAATATGTTGGTTTTGCAAAATTCACTGGGAGAACTCGACACCAAGGTATTTTGTCATGCAGCTTGTCATTTGTCTACATTGGCTCTACAATACAGCATGATGTCTTCTGATCTGATTTGGCCTCAAATAATAAGGTATAAACAAGGATAAGCTTCAACTGTTTCAGTAATCTTTGTGTATATTATGTCTTTAGACTGCAGCTGTGTATAGGCTATAGGTTGTATAGATTGTAGCCTATATTTTTTCTTCATTTTAAAAGGTGAACTGAATAACTCAACTTAGTCCAGTGTAACAAATTAGTGGGATAGTAATACATACATCGTGTTGAATTTAGATTATGTCTGTAATATATAGGCCTTTTTATATAGGACACTGGACTTTTCCTCAGTGCAAAAGCTAAACTATAATTAGCTCTCAAAGCTTCTCAACCTATTTCTCTCTGCTATCGTCGGCTATTTTCTCCTTCATGAACAGTATCTTCCACCCAGCTGCCATTTGTATACAACACATTTCTATTTTAGGAAGTTGGTCCTATATTAGAGCAAATACGCTGTGTAACTCAAAAAATGGACTGGGGAAAGACCAGGCAGACGAAATAAAGCTTCACATGACGGCTATGTGCAGCCATCAAATTGGAGGGAAAAAGAGAAAAGCCAGTATGTGGTAAAATGGCAAACTAAAGATGGCTGTCTGCTCTGTGCTTCACTTTGATAGACGTAATAGGCTATTGTTTAACGTAAATTCTATTTTTATTTCAAACATCAGCTTACATATGAGGTAGCCTATTTATTTATTGTCGACCATAGCGTTCATTCCTGTCGGAAAGAAACAACAGATGAAACTGTTAGCTGGAAACCAGTGTCCACGTCAGTGATAAGTTAATATGCTCATTAACTGCCATTTTACTTATTTGGTTAGCTTATGAAATACTTCCGTCAGCAAGTAAAAGGGTACATTGTCGACCTTATCGTTCATTCCTGTCAGATTATTTGAGTTTTGTTTTTAAATCAGTAACCAGGGAAGTAATATTTTACCTGATACACGCTAGCCTACGTGAGATAAGTTTATTCTGACGTTTTTAAAAATCAAGGTTGCCCCTGTTAGCTTGTCCGAATGAACACCTTGCTGTAAACAACCAACATGGATTCCTGTCCTAACGTAACGTGTTCATTCTGTGTTGCATTCTGATACAAGAAAGGTGACCATTTTCGATCAGTATAAACAATCTAAGGGCATAATATGCTAATTCTTATGCTACTCTAAATTCAACAGATTTCAAACGAGACTGATTCAATGTTCCATCGTTATTTCGCGTAATTAAAGTCTTTGGAGAGCTTTATTTCCACCCTTGCTAATGACCTACATTTTGTCTTTCGTACACAATAGGCCTACATTTTTTTATTTTTAAGATTTCCCATGTTTATGATTTAAAATATCATGCATGAAACATATAGGCTTTTACAAATGCTTGTCATGTTCTAACGTTTTAATTCATGTGTCTGAATTACTACTTATAATTCGTATAGTACCTAAGCCAGATTCTCATTGTGTTTTGCATTTTTATTGTAATGATATTGTATATATTGTAATGTAAACGTCTTTATATGTGCTGCAGCTTACATTACGTCATAGCTAAACATGACAAGTAGACGAGTTTATGTTAAAAATGAATATGAATGAATGCGTTTGCCTGTTGCGTAGGATTTATACATATAAATGAAGCTCCGTGTGTCTGCTGAATTTTTTTTAAAGCCTGCCTTATTTATACAACTTGCCTATGTCACATGGCCGAACAGGTGGCCATGACGTATGAAATTACATAACAGTTAAAACATATTCATTAATAGAATATAGGCCTGTGGCCTAAATAGAGAACCTGCTAAATACCTTACATTTAATAGGTCTATGTGCACGCTTTTAAGCGTTGTGTAGCCTATATTTTAGACCATCTCCCTTAATATAATAGAGTTGAGTTTTCTTTTGGTGGTCGTGGGGGTGTTGTGGGCTTGGGCTTGGGGCCGGGGGGCGTTTCAAGGGCCTCCTGAAAATAGGGTTGGAGACAAAATTGTAAGTGTTTGTTCATTTTCTGTAAGCAAATGCAAGCCAAAAGCACACTTTGTGTTTCTGTAGTTAGTTCAATTGTTTTTATTTTTCATAATCAGATGTTCTCATGCAGCTTGTTTTTTTCGTAAATATAAATAAATTTGCTCCTAGTAGTTCGGTGAAATTGGAAATTATTCAAATGCGTTACTGCAGTTATGTCACTCAATGTTTTGTCATATATCAAATTAGATTATACGTCCATTATGGATGATCAATCTGAAAACATTACAGAACGCTTTATTTTGTTTTTGGTGGACCCTTGTCACATGCGTTTTGCACACGCTGTGCCATAATTCGGGCTTCCCTATAAGACGAGTCAGTTCAAACACTGATGAAATAAATACATAAACTTCAAATAAAAAGAAAGAAATACCAGGATGGATTCGTTTCCTGTTTAGATATCGCACGTAGAAGAATGGAGTGGTATGGTAGTGGTTTGGGACGGTACCCAAGTTCTGTTACTTCCAGCTTCTTTTAAAAAGAAAATCTCCCCACCTTCTCTGGCTTTGCTCCACTCTCTCTCTCTCTCTCCTCTCGCGCTCTCTCTCTCTCTTTTCCCTTTCTCTCTGTTTTTCCAAACTCGACTCAGCGCTTGTTCACCAAAAACTCATTTGCAATGTAATTAGCAGTGTATTGATTCGGAGCTAGTGGCACGGATAACTTATCCCACAATCAGCAGAGCTGTGATATGAAATCCAGGCGAAATCGGTCACTTTTACTGTAGTTATATTCGAAGGAAAAGCTACAGCTGAGTTTTACTGAAGGCCGAAGTGTTTTTCTGCGCAGAAACGCAATATTTGCAAGAGTTCAGTTCTCTTAGGCATTGTCGTCTACACGTCATGATCCAACTGGCTATTACAATAAAACCAGCATTTGAACATTAATGATAACAGAGTGGTCGAAAAAGTCATTAGCACTCTAAAATGGTTTGTGTTTAGAATTTATCTTATGTTTTTATTTATCTTTAAATGTATAAAAGTGTTACATTATATTTTCGGCTCATGATACAGTGCGTGAGTGTCTTATTCAACAGAGGAAAAGAACAAAAATAAAAGGAAATCCTTCCACGTTGTAAGGCATTGATAGCCATGCAGGACAGTTTGGCCTTTTCCACACAGCAGGCCTGATGCTCACCTAAAGCTATACCGTGTGTAAATTGCAGAATGATTGAGCAGCACATTTACAAACGTGAATATCCTCCGTTTATGATGCACAAACAGGATCACAAGAAATAAGCATTCTCAAAAATAAAAATACGTACAATTTTAGATATCTGAACGAATGCCATGCACGTTTATATACAGGCTACTGAAAATATACGTGGGAAAAATGTGTAAATACAAGGAACGAAAGATTTTAAACAATGCTTGCATTTTATTTTGCATCACCTTGTGAATCTGATTATTTAAAATGAAACAGTGGATTATATGACAATATAACACGTTATATAGGCCTACTAATATCCCTCTTACCTTAGTAATGTTTAGAAAAGATGCAAAAGTGATAGAAAATGCCTGTTTTTTAATCCTTCAGATAGCACAAGACGTGAATGAATCTCCAGCAACAGATGTCCAGGCACAATTCTTGGGTTGGATTTACATGTGACAAGAATTGCGTTTGGACAATCAGGTTCTGGGACTCAGGAAAAGCTACAGAATTATTTTCACTCACACACAAACACAGAGTCAAACGAATACGAAAACACTCTAGAAAATGGAGGAATGTACTTACATCATTAGACAATGATAATAAATAAAAAAAACAACGAATTATACATTTTCTGAACGGAACCTGTTTTATTCGCCTTCTCGATCTGGTTGGGGGATCGTGAAGATGAAGCAATATTTCAAACTTCATGCAAAGTTTAATATAATAAAGCAGTAAACAGAAAGCTCCGTCTTTCTTTCTGGAATACTCCAGATCCGTGAGTATTAATAAACGGATAGAAAAAAAGTTTTACAATCCTGCAGCACTTAAATAAAACCGAGCAGGCCTGTTGCACATGCTCAAAGGAAAAATAAATCTGTAAGGTTTTAATATTCACTAAACTATTCCGTACTTTTTTGGACCAACGCGCCGCCAAACCCCGTTAGAAGCACGAAAATAAAAGGCAAAGTTAGAAGGAGTTAAGTCTCTCCTTTTGTAGTGATTTACATTCCGCACGGTTTTCTCTGCAGCACTTGAGCACAAACATTAAACAGGCACTTTATACAGTGAACATGATTCAGCTACGAGGTCGTTGTGAGCTTTTGTCCCCCTCCAAAAGTCCGGATCTGTGGAGCATGCAGCGCTTCGCCATGGCTGCACCTGTAAAGGTCGCGCGTTTCCACATCGCGTCACTGACCAGAACGAAGAGAGGTTTCTCCAGCTGCTGTGTCCAAACCCCAGGAACTAGTGCCCAAATCCCGTCCACTCAGTCTTCTCTTACATTGTGCCTAACCTCAAAAACGCGTACAGTAACGATTAAAAGGGTTTAGGCTGATGCGCCCCGGCGTCCGCTTTCCGGGAGCTCCTGCGTGCTGCTCGTTATCCTAGCGCGATGCGCCGCGAAAATGGCAAAAAAAAGCGAAATCGCAGGCAGCAGCAGCAGTAACAGTAGGGGGTGGATGCTTTTGGGCAGGTCTAAGAGCCCGCACACGCATGCACACATGCACACACCCCCTTGCAAACGCCTCGATGGGACGGTCTGGTCCGCGCATCCGCTTTTTCTTGCGTAAACAATACAGCTGCAGCGCAACGGAGATCATCGCCTGGTACCGGATTAGAATAAGCATGCACCACTGTTGGGTCGTGATGAATGTCCATTGTGCTGGAGCACTCATGAATCTGCACCAGCGTCCTCCCCGCAAGCAAAGCAGCGAGCCACCGACCGGCAGCCTCTTAAAGACACAACGGCCCCGTTTTCTGCCCCCCGAGTGCCATTGCAATCCCTGTGCTGTTTATTCCTATTATTTTCCTGCTCTTGTGCGAGAAGGAGGGGGAAGCCAGTGCTGGAACTGACGTGTCAGTCTAATTAAACATAGGAGTATCTATAAGGGATCATGGCAGGCAATAGCCTGGAGCCCTGAGCGTTTAAGGGGCCCCAAGGCTGATCGCTTCAGATTTAACTGGAGCTAAAATACAGTTGTTATTGATGTTAATTAGGATATTACTGATACTTAAACATAATTCGTTTCTTTTCACATGAGCCTTGTTTTAGTCTCTATAACGTGTGAGTCTTACACGCGGGGGTAATGGGTGGATTTTTCTGTTCATTCATCTTTGGTTGATTTATGAATATTTATTGAGAAAATGCAAAAACACGACATTTTGCACCATGTTACAGTTCAGCTTTGTAGCTAAATAAAACACCATTTCTTTTGATGATGACGATGACGATGATTATTATTATTATTCTTCCCTTCTCATAGCTAAAATTAACAATATGAAATTAGCAATACAATTTTGATTGTAGAGTGAATCTTTAAGCCTATTCTTACTGCGCATAGTGTCTATTTATCAGAAAAAAATGGATGAAAAAACCGCCCTAGCACTTTTTTATATATTCTAAGCTTACTAACAAATATAGGAAAATACCCCATTAAGCCAAAAATGGGCTGTGTTCTAATAACTTCATGTCAACACAGAAAATGCAGTGCTGAAATACTACTGGGAATAAGTGTCAAGATAAGGCATGCCTGTGTAATGTTTATGTTATGTTTTGCTGTTATATTTTTATTTTAAATAAACCACGCACTGTCATTTAATGGCTATTTCTATGTGTAATTATATAATCGGATGCTTTAGTCACGTGTGTACAGCAGGATCTCATATCAACGCATTCTTTTAAGTAATTTTCCTAAAAACAAACGAAATGTAAACACGCTTTCCCAAAGACTAAAGAAATGCTTTGCGCGCTCATGTAGCGCGTTACCGCGCCTGATTCTCGCGCGCCTCTATCCTAATATATGATTGGCTAAAGCCCGCCTCCCTACATCATGTTTTCCTATTAACCCCTTCAAACCTGTTAGAAATACACCCAAATTTTTCTCTAGACAAAATAAGAACTGGGGGCAATTATTTTGTTGTGCATTAAACCTCAAACATAACAGACATGATGTAGTCCTGCTTCCCTTTTACTGAACCTACGGGTCACATGTCGCTGTGTTCGTTAGCTGTAGGGACACATTTCTCTTATACGCAGTATTCGGTCACACCATGATCTAAAGTATATGCCAGTCTCCTTTCGTCTTCGTTGTTGGTACTTAAACATCGAGTATCTGGGATTGCACTCAGAGTTTAAGTACCAACAAGCCACTGCTTTTGCATTAAAAGCAAACTGTTTTATCGCTTGTTCATAATGGATAAAATGTCTCGCTTGGTGTTATGCAAGAGGTGAACAAAATAAGGAACATCACATTTCTAACCAGGGTTTGCTGGTCTAAGATATTTTTTGTATATTGCTGATTTGCAGTGCAAGTAATAAAAATGAGAAATGCAGGCAAAACATGCGATTAACTAAAAATAATTAACATAGGCGTATCAGGACCATTTTCAAGGGTGCTCAAGCACCCCTAAACTGAATCCCATGCAGCACCCCTAAAAATAGAGGTTGTTTTTTGTTGTTATATAATATTTAAACACAGAAAGTCCCCCATTCCCCACTTGCCTCACAAATAGTGTGATCCAAGTGAGGGCTTCGTGGCTCAACATTAATGGAAACTTTCTCAGGTTTCTCAGGTTTTCAGCAGGTCTTGGTGGTGACCAGTATATGGTATGTTGAGTTTTTAACACATTTATGCTGGTCTCACAACATATACCAGTACTCACTTGCGAATGAATTCAGCATAAACCTATGCCCAGTTTAAATCAACAAGAGGCCAAAAGAAACAAGCTCAGTCCAGCATCCACCTAATGTTGGTCTGTGTTGTTTTTAAAATGACTTAATCCCAATTATACAGTTAAGATGTAGAAGTTGCAGGATAGTTGATTAAAGTGGACTGTGGTGCCCTAGTGGTTAAGGTACTAGACTATGAACCAGAAGGTCCAGGGTTCAAATCCAGCCTCTACCAAGCTGCCTCTGTTGGGTCCTTTAGTAAGGCTCTGAACCCACACTTGCTTGGATTGTAGGACTTTATAAGTTGTAAGTCGCTCTGGATAAGGGCATCTAAATTACATAAATGTAAATACAGGTAGTCCTCGGGTTACGACGTTTCGTGGTTACGACGCATCTCCCATTTACTGTATAAAGCCTTGTTTCGACATAAATGGTTTTGCGTCATAAACGTCATAATGCGAACTTCGTGTTTGGTGTGCGCGGCGGAAGAATACACGGTTACGCGGCTCGTTTTTTGATAATTACTGTGTTAGGATAGGTGTTAGGATAGGATAAGTGCTTACAGTATGTTATTTACCTACAGTATGTACGTATGTTCCGACTTACACCGAAAATCGGTTTACGACGCGACGTAGGAACGGATCAACGTCGTAAGTCGAGGACCTCCTGTATATCAAAAGTACAGCCACAAAATAACCACAGATTTAA
Source organism: Ancistrus triradiatus (assembly GCA_025084515.1). Classification (NCBI taxonomy): domain Eukaryota; kingdom Metazoa; phylum Chordata; class Actinopteri; order Siluriformes; family Loricariidae; genus Ancistrus; species Ancistrus triradiatus. Next base: position 1,217,856 of record JAJAGP010000003.1, on the reverse strand, counting down.
TGAGCTCCAAAAGAACCCACTCACAAATACAGAGGTGGGATTTGAACCCTGGACCTTGTGGTCCGTAGTCCACCACCTTACCCGCTAGGCTTTTTTAAGGAGAGTTAAACCTGAAATGCTTTCACACCTGAAGATTTTCTTCTTGAGACTTCCAGTAAGTGGTAATGTCAAAACATTCCTGGTTAGAGCAAGAAACACGTTTGACGATGAAACCGATTAATTAAATTAGTTTCCAACTAATTTGACAGTTGAATTTAGCCGACTAAGCCGATTAATTGTTGCACCCCTATATTTCAGTAAGATAACACCCCCGTATATACTGCTATAACTATTCTAAAGTGGTTAGATGTGTGCCAGTATGAGTCAAACACCACCCTAAAAATACGCATCAGCCATAACATTAAAACCACCTGGCTAATATTGGGTAGATCCCCCTTACGCCCATAGACATAATATACCTAGATGCCGCACTGGCTGCTGGCTCATATGTCAACGTCGTCGCCATATTGGTCCAGGCAACTTCTCATAATTCTCCAAAGATTGTATAGGAAGAAAACATGCCTGATTCTAGTCTAATAAATTATAATATAATAAGACAATAATAGTAATGGATTAGCAATAGTACATACTATATATACTATACATAGTAATATAATAGCTGTATAATATAGTATTCACTATTTTATATACTTTATTATACTGATATTATACTACTATTTATACTACATATACTATACTATTGTTAATGTATTATTTTATTAATGATATTATTTATTAGACTACATGTTATTGTATTCATAGTCTAATATTATGCTGTACTGTACCACATATCACCTGAGTATATCATTGATCGAGATTCGAAGTAACTGGAGTCAAAACTTTTCAGAGATCAAAAGCCTTGAATATAAAAAGGATTTATTAAAATCATTTGAGAAATAATTAGCTTATTGTGCATTTTAACCAGAAAAAACACAGCTCCTCCATTGCCTTGTATTTGCTTACAAGCCAGTCTTGCCTGGACCAATATGGCAGACGTGTTGACGTATCACAGCAACGAGCCAAAGCAGCCAATGCTAGGTATATATGTCCATGCTTACGCCTTAGATTCTGAATTGAAGCAGAGACCCATTATGATTTCTGAAGGTGTTCTGTGGTATCTAGCACCAAGACCTTTGCAGTAGATCCTTTAAGTTTTGTAAGTTGTGAAGTGGTGCCTCTAAGACTCGGACCTGTTTGTCCAGATGCTCTGTTGGATTGAGATCTGGGGAATTTGGAGGCCAAGTCAACTCCTTGAACTCTTTGTCATGTTCCATGTGTACGTGGTCTGCAACAATGTTTAGGTAGGTAGTACCTGTCAAAGTAACATCTACATGACCGTCAGGACCAAAGGCTTCCCAGCAGAACATTGCCCAGAGTCAGTGGTTTTAATCCGCTGTACCCTCTCTTGTTTTAAAGTTCAACTTAATACCTCTCTCTTCACTGCTCACTCCTCTTCTTCTTCTTCAAAGTGTTAGGTCTTTTGTCTTCCTTCTCTTTGTAAAACATCCTTGGGTTTGTGAAAGGCACTATATAAATTGAACAGATTATTATTATTTTTATGTTATGCCTGATCAGTCTATATATTTGAAACTATATTGGAAGTCAAGACTGGAACTAAATCGCCACCCCCTTCATCACTCAAAGCACTAGATTTTCTGTTTAAAGAGTGGTCCAATGTCCCACTGCAATAATTCAGGACTTGTATTACAGCATTCCAAGAAGTATTAAAGTCGTCCTGATAGCGCAAGGAGGTTAAAGTGCTTTGATATTAATATTCTGTTATTTTATCCAACCCTTTTTGTTGTAAAATAATAATAATAATAATAATAATAATAAAAATGAAACCGCACATACATAGTAATGGCCATTTCTGAAGTTAAACTGCTTTGTGGATCCTTTACACAGCTAATATGATTATATGTACAGTGAATTACAATGCAATGAAATTTATGTGTAATAAAATACCTCAGTGTGTTGTGATGATATTCAGTATGTGCTTTGAATCATAGCCCTGGTCTTCCTTTTATCCCTTTTCCCTGAAGTGGGAGTTTTAACTTCCTCCTCCTCCATTCCTGTTCCACAGGGTCTCCTGGCATGCGCTATTCATTTCTCATTTTGGAGAAGAAAAAAGCCCTCCTGCTTCCGCCTTTCACTCCAGTCTCTAGAGCGCCAGTCTTGAGGAGATCCTCATACTGACTGTCTATAATATGATTCACTGTGGTCATCTTTGTAATTAAAACCTTGTCTGTTGATGTTTTTAACCTTAAGATGTCTGTTCAGTATGAAACAATGGACGCCCAGTAAAACCAGGCTGTAACAGTAGTAGCATCTATGTCAAAATATTTAAATCTGATCATGATCTTATGTCTGTGTGTATTTTGGTAAGAGCAAAGTGTGACAATGACTAAAATATTATTCTGTGTCATACAAATATGATTTATTTCATTACTAGTTCCCTAAAGAACCACATACATGAAGTTTCATATTTAAAAAATCAATTTTAGCTTGACCTTTTTTGTCTAAATTTAACATTGATCTTTAGGTCCCAACAAGGGACTTCGCAATGAGGAGTACATGGTTTTTTTTTTCTAAATATGGCTTATACTGAGATCAAGGCATGGTAAAATAGACACTTCAGCACAAATATTACCTCTGCAGTGCTAAAAAAACCTAACAGATGGTCTCGGCCATTGGGATATCTATTGTTAAGTAGGGAAGGAATATATAAAGGTTAAGAAACATGGTCCAGAATTAAATTAAAAAGAAGACGTGACTTAAAGAAGACATTCTGTGAATTAAATGATGAATAATGGACTGTTGAAGTGATTCCATTTGTAAAACAAAGATTAATAAAATAAGTCAAATTTCTAATTGATACTTTTCAGCCTCAAAGACTTATTGGCATAACGAAACGTTTTTAACCTAGAAGAGAGAAACACACAAACATATTTTGCTCAAATACAAGCCCCAATGGGAAATATGTCCAGTCATGCACACAGAGACAGCGGTAGATGGCCACTTGCCACCACACTCCACTCTGCTCCATTCATGGATAAATGTTTAACCCAGCAGCTGAAAAGAGCAGTGGGGGACAGGAGGCCACATCCACAAGGCGGGCAATGAAACGGCCCCTCGGAGAATCATGAGGGGGCAGAAACACAATGGGCCCGGGATCGCATCATAAGCCTTCTCTAGATTAAGGCAGCTCAAGTGGGCCACATGTACTATAGAGAAACTGATTGGATCAGTGTAGCCTTTTCCAGCGCCTGTAAGCGCAGGCAGACAGTGCATCATTAGCCCTATGAAAAGCAGGTTCCATTATCCTGCGGATTGTAATACTTGCTTTTGTCTCACGGTGGTGACTTCTGAGAGCCCCGGGTATGTAGAGAATCATAAAATAAAGACGAGGGGAGTGCTTATGGCTTATATAAAGCTACGTGCAAAGTCAGAATGTTTGGCTAAACAGACTTAATATAGATTTCAATAAAACAAGTTCATCTCCCCACAGTTTATTTCTGATTTCTTGCCATCGGCTTTGTTCCATCAGAACAACATTAAATGCAATCTATAAATAGTATGGAGTACCTGCCTTGGCTGAGGTGTAATAAGAGAAAATGGGGAAAAGTGCAGCCCTAGGTTACCTTTCTCATTGATCTGTGTCATCATAGCCATGGTTTCATAAGAGAATCCGTTATTGTAATAGTTTTTTAATAGTTCATATTAGGAATTGCTGTCGTATCACTTTAAGCAATCAGACTTGACATATGGTTTGCTGAACGTGCAGTACGTGAGCGTATGAAATGTATCCCCGGCCCTAGATATGCCTTCATTTACTTACATGACAGACATTTGGAGTTCTGGCTTCATTTGAAATCAAGTTTGTGTATGAATTGCATATTTTGCAAATGCATATTTTCATACCCAAATATATCATGAGGTATAACATGCACCTCATGATAAACTCCTTATAGTGACGCAGAAGGTTCCAGATGAGGTGGACAGAACCAGGATCTTTAACTCAGCTGAACAGGAACGGCCTTGTCCTTGATATAGGGGACTACGAATTTGAAACCATAGGCGTGTCTAGCCCTATTGTAGGGGTGCTCAAGTGCTTCTAAATTGAGTCCCAGCACCCCTAAAAATACTAAATAGTTGTTTTTTGTTGTTGTTGTTTTTTTTCAAATGAAAAATTGTCTCTGATCAGCTGAAAAAATGTTAAAACCACTACATGGTTTATACATGAAATTTTAACATCGACAGTAAAGCTGTGGGGACTGTGGTAGCCTAGCGGGTAAGGTACTGGACTCTGGCCCAGAAGGTCCAGGGTTCCAATCCCACCTCTGCCAAGTTGCCACTGTTGGGTCCTTGAGCAAGACCCTTAACCCACAATTGCTTGGATTGTAAGACTGTACCAACTGTAAGTCGCTCTGGACTTACTAAATCTGCTAAATGCTGTAAATGTAAATGTAAATGTAAATAAAGCAGCCCCCCTTGCCTTGCAAATGGTATGATCCAAGTGATGGCTTTGTGGCTCACAGGGTCAGCATTAATGGACCTTTTGGGAGAGGGGCTGGTCTTATTGTGTACTCAAAAAAAGTTCTGATCCTAGAATCGCCCCCGCTTGAAACGCAATTTAGTTCGCCTCACCACAACCTGGGTATGAACCAGAGTGGTTCCGCACTGCAAACGAGCGTTCTACCACTGAGCCACTCTGGTTCATATCTCACTACTGGCAAGGTGAAGCTTGAGGTGTGTCTCGAGTCTGCGTTGCAAGGCATACCCTCCCTTGGAAAAAGACCACCCTGTTGTGCCGGGTTAAAAGTCTAGGTTTCAAAGTTTCAAGGTTCCTTATGCCATGGGGTTGGATCTCTTATGCCAGTCCAGACTTGTCCTCCTGCATGACAATCGTATTAGTATTTTATTGTTTCTCGTGTACTTATTGACCGTTGTAATGCTTGCAAGCAGTCATTTGGGAGAAACTAGTCCAACTACAAGACTGATTGTCAGAGCCTCAGTAACTGGTGATCTTAATGAGGCTTGGTGACATTCCTCCAAATGAATTGGCTAATGGAAAATCAGACTAAAATTTGCAGACGTGGGTTTTGAGCAGACAGGTCTTCCTTCTTTTGTTGATACAGAAAAATGTGCCAGTGTTATTATTAGTAGTCGTCCATTCACTAATATGGTAGGTATAAATGAGGTTGGAAAATGCTGGAGTGTTGCTTTAACTGGACATCCCGTGATTGGTTTTTACTACCTCAAATAAAGAGGCAGCCATTTGTGCATTAACAAAATAAGACATTTTACAGTGATCACAAGATCAATATGGTCTTCTACTGAAAAACATGAATACAAACCAATCCCAATGAAACCAGAAAGAGTTTAATTTGCAGTTGGTTGTAAAAGCTCAAATAATCATTTGATCTATAAACTGAATTATGTCATCTGGATGTCCTTTTTGTGTGATGCCGAGCGAAGAGCAACAAGCCTGAAGTGTTGTAGTGGACAACTGTAGGCTGAACGATTGTAGTGGTATATTTTTTGTCTTATTGTGATCACCCTCCAGTCTAATCCAGAGCTGGTACGTATCAGATACTCAAGATCAAAATGCTAGATGAGCTAGTATTTGTTTCCCATTGGCATCCCAATAGTTACAGCACAGACAAGAACTGACTCTGAATCAGCACTCAAACTCAGAGGAACTTAATCACCATGTTTTTTGTAACTTTAAGAAGCACTCTGCACTCTTGTCCACTTTCCTTAGTCCTTCCCTCTGCTGAGGAGGAAAAAAGCAAAGCAAAGGAATTCTTTCTCCATGGCTGGCTGGTTGCCAGGCAACTAGCAGGTTAAAGAGTCTTCGGGGAGAATCCGCAGGGTCCCTATCATAGGTCGTATGGCCAGGCTTCACATGCTGTCCACTACTGCTGATCTCAGTTAGAAAATAGCTTAGAGCAAGGTGGACTAAAAGACTTAAGTACTCTAAACATGCTGTATATTAATCCCAAATAATAAGCCAAATTAAAGGGATCAATTCCAAAATAATTAATGTATTAAATGACATACACTTTATTAGACACACATTATTAGATACACCTTGCTTGGCCCAGGTTGGACCCCTTTTGCCTTCAGAACTGCCTTAATTCTTTATGGAATAGATTCAACGATCTTTTGGAAACATTCCCCAGAGATTGTGGCCCATATTGACATGATAGCACCATACAGTTGCTGCAGATTTGTCGGCTGCACATCTATGATGGGAATTTCCTATTCTACCAAATGCCAAATGTGCTCTATTGGATTGAGATCTGGTGACTGTGGAGGCCATTTGAGTAATAGTGAACTCATTATCATGTTCAAGAAACCAGTTTGAGTTGATTTGAGCTTTCTGACATGACATTGTGGATTGACATGGTCAGCAACAATACTCAGGTAGGCTGTGGTGTTTAAACGATGCTCAGTTGGTATTAAGGGGCCCATAGTTTGCTCCCACATGTACCATTACACCACCACCATCCACGCTTTCATGTTGTTTACCCCAAATTCCGACCCATCCGAATGTCACAGTAGAAATCAAGACTCATCAGACCCATGTTTTTCCAATCTTCTAGTGTCCAATTTTGGTGAGCCCATGCAAATCGTAGCCTCAGTTGTCTGTTCTTAGCTGACAGGAGTGGCAACTGATGTGGTCTTCTGCTGCTATAGCCCATCTGCTTCAAGGTTTGACGTTGTGTGTGTTTAGAGATGCTCTTCTGCATACCTCGGTTGTAATGAGAGGTTATTTGAGTTACATTTCTATCAGCTCAAGCCAGTTTAGCATCAACCCACATGGGTTTTAAAAGCAGGCCCACAGGAACTGTCATTTTCCAGTAGTTGGCTCTTATTGAGGAGTCACTGGAACTGCTCTGTGTATCCAGTTTACTATTATGAAAGTCATTTCATTGTATTCACTATACGTCTGTGGAGCTTAACCCGTCTCAACCTGTCACTAACTTAAATTATCATTTAACTATTTAAATGATAGTCTTCACTAACCCTAGGCCTTAGGACTGGTTGGTCCTGACCACAACAGCAATACATTTCAACTGTGCATTTTTAAATTCTGGGATAGGTGCAGGAACCCCGGCATCTTGATCAGGAAAGGTGGGGTCAAAACAGGAAAATGACCCTCACCTGGAAACACTAATGGAAGCTGAGAGCTGAGCCGTCTGGATAAAAGCTATATTTTGTAATTGAAGGAGAATAACCATTTGTTTTCCTTTACACATTGAGCATTTATGTATCTCTTGAATTATAGCTTTGAATTCTTATTTGGATCATTATGTAAGTACAGAAAATACAGAGCACTGTTAATCATGTCCTGTTGTGCAGGATCATAACAGGATGTTCTTTCACATTTAGCATTTAGTCTGACAAGCAAAAAGCTTCAAATGTAAGTTATTGGTGTTATTTATAACATTAGTTGTATCATAAGGTTTTTAATTAGGAGATATATTAAAGAAGGCATTCATTTGCAGGCTTCCTTCAGTGAAAACGCCCATCCTTACTCTGAGCAATGGTTCTCAACCTTTTTATCCACTGGGCTTGAAAGTGGCTAAATGTTGGCCTACATGCATTAATAGGCCTAATCTACAGATATATGGATCACACATCCATGTGCTGCGGTTAAGAAAGTCTGCACAAGGGCGTCTTTGACCAACTTCTCCTGTCAGCCCCAACACTTTAACATGCTGATATTGTGATAGTACTTAATGGATTAAATGAATAATTAGTTTAATTGTGTGAGGCATTAACAAGAGCTGCAGTGATTGGAATCCATTATATTGAATGAATGACATGATCTGCAACACTTGTAAAAGTGTTCTGGGGTAATGTAATCTAAGTGCTTCAGTCACCCAGTAGTATTGGGCACAAGAGATGTGTGTTTGTTTGCTTAGTCATATTGAGCTCACTTTTTACATTCTGTAAATATTGTATTTACTAGAGTTGGGGGACTCGAAGGCACAAATTGAAGGACTTGAGACTTGCTTGACCAACACTAACAAAAGACTCGACTTTGACTTTGGCTTGGTATTCATGACCTGAGAACTGACTTAGAATTGAGACAGATGACTCGACTTGATTTTGTATTACAATATTTACAATTTTAGGCATCGATTTGTTATGCATTTGTAGGGACTTTTTTTGTTGAAATATGATTGTGATACGAAGTGCACAAACCTGGCAACCTATCAGAACCGGGGAAACCAGCAGAGACAAATGTACGAAGAAACTCGTAACATAGACGTGAAGTTTGAATTCGAGGATTATATTGACGATTAAATTATTAAAAAGAGAACAGTGAAATGGAAGGTCTGTGGATCAAAAATCAGCGACAAGACCACCACGACATCTGTCCTAACCCTAACTTCATCTGTCACTACAAAACCCATAAAGCAAGGTACATGACTGGATCTTTTAAGTTAAGTTTTTGTCTGGTCAAACATCATAAAGAAAGATAAAGATAAGATAATAACTCTTTATAACCTCTGGCTTTTGACTGATTTAAGTGCGGAAACTGAAATTAGAGCATCATAATTTAGTACGATTTAACTTGCTTGACTTGAGTTACTTGAATATTACCACAGTAACTTGGGACTTGCTTGAGACTTGGCAGTTACAAATTGAGACTTGCTTCTGAGTGCACATACGTGACTTATTCCCACCTCTAGTATTTACATTTATATGTAGGCTACAGCATTTATCAGATGCCCTTTTTCAGAGCAACATACAGCCAGAACAATCTTACAAGGTACAATTCTGAGAAATTAAGGATTGAGAACCTTTCTCAAGGGCCCAGTATTGGCAACTTGGCAGTACTGACACTTAAACCCTGAAACTTCTGGCCTATAATCCAGTACCTTAGCTGTTGTGCCTCTGCTGGTCTTTTCCTGATCGTCTGATTTGTGTCATTACGTGTTTTACATTTACAGCATTAAGCAGACAACCTTATCCAGAGCCACCAACTACTATTCCTCTTAGTAGACCTTTACCTCATGCTAGTACACATAAGCAATAGACACACAACCCAACTAAATCCTGTTAACATTTAATGTAGGTAAATCACAAACAATCATAAAGAATAACAATTCCATTTGTTACTTGTTAATATTGTTATATGTAATTAAATATGTAGGTGCATTTTCATCCTCCACTTCAAGTGAAGAGGCGAGTCTTTATTCGTCATTTGAAGACAGCAAGAGGCTCAGCCATTCAGACATCCAGTGGAAGTTCATTCCACCACCTGAGTGGCAGAACAGAGAAGAGTCTTGATGCTTGTCATCCTTTAATCTTGTGTGGTGAGTTCAGTCAAGCCAAGCTTGTGTCTCAAAGGGTACGAGGTACAGAGTGTGGTTTCATTAGAGCCTTTAGGTAAGAAGTTGCTGGTCCTTTTTTGGCTTGGAGGTGAGCATCAGAGTTTTGAATCTAACGCAGGCAGCCACAAGGGACATTTTTCTGATCCTCATAAGGAAAATTTCTCGTTTACAAAAACTGCAACTTTCTTTGGAAAAACCAAAAGACCTGCATTAGGTTACTGAGTGCACGGTTAGGAGGAGATGGATGTGGAGAATTAATTAGCTACAGTCATTTTATGTCGGTGGAAAGTCCTCCCAGTGACAGAAAGGCATCGTTGTGTGTGTAAAGACTAAGCCTGTAAACTGCTCATTAGATTTGTGTCAGGATTTACTCACAGAGATAAAGAGCCCCATTTTCACAGTTCAGTTATTTGTGAGAGCTATTAATTATTGTTTGTCCAATACAATTTGAAGTCAGTTTGTTCTCATTGCACCATTATACTACCTCATCTTAACAATGTTCCTCCTGCATTGTATAGTTGATATGACCCTTTAGCCATACCTGACTGTTCACTGAAAAATGATTATGCATTCTTGTCTTATTATATTCACCATGTGTGACCTCTGTACATTCACTGATTGCTTTATTAGGTACACCTCCTTGTTTCTACCATCATTGTCCATGTTATCAGTTCCACTTACCATAAAGAAGCACTTTTTTTCTACACTTACAGACTGTAGTCCATCTGTTTCTCTACATACTTTGTCACCTTTGCGCTTTTCTCTAATGGACCTCCACAGGACCAGCACAGATCAGGTACTATTTGGGTGGTGGATCATTCTTAGCACTGCAGTGACACTGATGTGGGGGTGTGCTAGAGTGTGTTGTGCTGGGATGAGTGGATCAGAAACAGCAGTGCTGCTGGAGCTTTTAAACACCTCAGTATCACTGATGGACAGAAAATAGTCCACCAACCAAAAATGTCCAGCCACCAGCATCCTGTGAGTATTGATGAAAGATGAGCTACCTACAAGATGGAGACATATGGTAGCTGCTGTCTAATAGAGTGCACAGTGAGTGAACAGTGTTCAAGCAGTATTGCTGTGTCTGATCCAATCATACCAACACACAAACCCACCATCACCACATCAGTGTCACTGAAGTACTGAGAATGATCCACTACCCAAACAGTACCTGATCTGTGCTGGTTCTGTGGGGGTCCTGACCATTAGAGAACAGAGTAAAGGGAACTAACAAAGTATGTAGAGAAACAGATGGACCACAGTCTGTAATTGTAGAACTACAAAGTGCTTCTATATGGTAAGTGGAACTGATAAAATGGACTATGAGGAGGAGCAGAAGCAAGGGGACCGATGAGTGTGCATTGTACTAATTGTTATTACTCTGCCATCATGAAACCGCACACTGGTTAACTAGGGATATGCTGCAGTACTGTGATGGTACATGTCATCATTACCCTGTTGGATAAAAATGGATAAAAATATATTCACTTTCTTATTTTAACTGATTCAATATGTGTAGTTTCTAACAGGTGTTTGGATGACAAAGACCAGGCTTTGTGATTAGGTTTTCTTGGTCCGGGTGGACCGTGGGAGCAAAAGTGACACGTATTGACCCGATTCTATCTAGGAACGTATGTGCTGATTATTAATGTGTCCACACCAAGTTTCAGAGTTTCCCAGAGCATCCCAGCTGCCCTCTCAGGGATTTGGGACTGACCGAGCAAAGAAGAGGGAGGGAGTCAAAGATGGTGCAGCTGACCACTGGACCATCTTCTTATGACATAGCCCCCTCCCGTACTGCCCACCCATTGTGGTCCTGATCTAAGCAGCTATATCAGTGAAACTTCACCAGACCCCCCACTAGCACCCGGAGAAAGTGAAGTCATCCTCCCCCCGCCCTTAACGCCCCTGCACTGAATAAATGTTTGAGCTGGGCTGACCGGCCTATGTGCCCCGAGTGGGTTGCCACACACTGCTGCCCCACTGCTTTGACCTTTGACCCAACTGTGAAAAGTTACTGGGGAGGCACATTAACTCTCTTAGGTCTGGGTTGCTGGGAAAGTGCCCTCGCAGGGCAGGGAAGTGTCAGAGGGTGGACGCAGGTGCCAAAATGGCAGCCTCTCTGACCCAAGAGTCCATCCTGGGTTTGAGCATGGTCCTGGTTCCATTGTCCCATTAAGGGCTGCTCCCTATTGATGGGGCCCCTCGAAAAGCTAGTTAAATTTGGTTTAGCTGGTTGTCAGCCGTATTTCTCATTTTCTCCTTTATCCTTCTGCATCTTCTGCATTCCTGACTTTTCTTTTCTGATTAGGCACTTTCGGGCCATGCTATGCTTTTCACACTCTTTTGTGAGCTCTCACATTCTCTCCTGCTCACACACAGTCGAGTCTCAGTAATCGTTATTGCAAGTCCTCAATGCTGTCAATGTCCACTGGTCAATTCTTGTCTGCTCGCGGACTGGACAGCTGGTGATAAATGTGAGAGCGGATCAATGTAGAGATTTTGTGAGTGCTCTGAGTGAAGTAAAATGTGCCAGCACTTTCCTTCTCCTTGAAGTGATCGTGGGAAATCCTGTGCACCTGATAACGGCCGGTACACCTGTCTGAACACATCCATGTAGAGATCAACTGGAAGTAGTTCTTGTTACAGAAATACAGTTAACATGATGTCTAATCCTGCTTAAGCACAATAGCGCCCTCTTGTGGAGAATTGTGAGTGAGGAAGAAATTCATCTTCACGCGGAACCCAGCAGAAACTGACCTGATATATTCGGAGTAGCCCGTTTACCAGGAACACCAGGGGCGTCATCAGACCCACTTTACTGGGGCACGTACCCCAGTAAAATGTTGCTGGGACCCACTAAAATCAGGGCAGTAAAAAGTCAAATTTATCATGGATTTTCGGGCAGAATTACCTCCCCTGTACGACAAGTAGCCTAGAAGTGCCCCGAGGTACCTTGAACCTACAGTCAGTGACTATTGTATCAGGATGTCTTTTTAGATATAAAGTTACAGTTAGAGATGGAATGGACCATTGACCAGATATTCTCTGTAAAGCAGTGCTACTGATCATCTTGATGGTGGGTTGAGAAATGTCAGCTGACCACAAATATCCAGCCACATAGAGAACTAAAGGGCTAGACAATGATTACCTTATATTACGCATTAAACATATCTGTAGGGAGACGGTGTTGGCATAGAAGGTCCAGGGTTCATATCCCATATCTGCTAAGCTGCCACTGTTGGGTCCTTGAGCAAGGCCTTTAACCCACATTGCTTGGATCGTAAGATTGCATCAGGTGGAAGTTGCTCTGGATAAGGGTATGTAAATGTGTGTAAATGTGGTCTGCGCCTTCATTCCACTAATGTGCTGAGAATGGTCCACTACCCAAATCATAATTAGTTAGTAGTGTCCCCATTCAGCGGATGGATAAGTTAGAGGGTGGATGGCAATTTGTGCCTAGCATTTTGTATAATTATGTCTACCTACACTCTTATAAATGTTTGGACACCCCTGGTCAGCAAATTACACGTCTTGCCGATTTTCTAAGTGAAAATGACACATCATTTAGCATATTGGAGAAAACAATAAACAAAGTTTGGGCAACTTTCTTGATGATTTGCTTCTGTTTTCTCAGGGCTTAGGTTTTAGCCGACTTGTTAAATGGTTTAATGAAAATTAAGGTTGTGTTGACTCCTTTTCCAAACAACAAACTGTATAATTTGACCAGGGGAAAAAGTGAAGATGGAGCTTTTAGCAAACACCCGTATTCCATCGAGCTGAGCAGGTACAGGCTGGGGGCTATGCTCAACATAATGTATGGAAAATTGGTGTAGAAAGTTGGACCATCTTGGTTTTTTTTTAGGTTAAAGGAAAAGGAAAGAGCATCATTAATATTTCAGATTTGTTTTACTTATTTAAGTATTTATTGTTAGCTGGTGGTGCAGCTCCTGTGGCTCGAAGATAAGAGCCATCTGACAGAAACAGGATTGGGTTTGTAAATGGGAAGTACAGGTGATTTGGTTACTGGCTGGCACTCTGTCCAAGGCTGCACCCATTCAGTTCTGGGATAGGCTCCAGACCCCCACAGCAGCTCTCTCCCCTACCTGTGACCTGGAGTAGGATAAGCAGAGGTAAAGCAGAATGCTATGCTAAGTTGCTCTACCATTATTTGAACTCACAACTGTCTGACTAGAGTCCATAACTATAGAAAGTCTAATGTTAATGGAAAATAGCCTGTAGATTTTTCTTCTTAAAACAAAAAGAAACGGGGGTTTAAAATATTAAAAAATATTATAAGTACTGAAGAATTTGCTTTGGCTTGTTTTGGACAAGCAGACCTTTAGTAACTAAATTGTATCTTTTTTGAGTACCTGAATTTGTTTTTCTTTTTGAAGCAAAATAGAGATACCTAAATTAACTTCTAGTTTCCATCAGAAGGACGTTTGAGATTTTTATTTCGGTGTGAGCTTTCACATTCCGCGTTTTCCTGACAAACGGTTTTCCTTTTTTTTTTGAGGGCTCAGTAAAACTTCACGCTTTAACGGAAGTCGGCCCACAAAACTTACACACGTTGCCTTTTTTGAAGGAAACCCGAGATTTTGGGGATATTTATCCGACCCGTATTCTGTTAAATCCCGCCTCCTGAGCTCCCAGCAGACGTTTAACCAACCACCGAACTGCTAGCGACTCAATATGGGTGCGTCTGAAACTGAATGTTCTTGGTACTGATACAAGTCTTCAACTCATGTCCCGAGCCAATGGTGATATCATTTTTGGTTAGAATTCAAAACAGACTAAAAGCATCCTGTGCATCTTCTCCACTGCAGTCAGCAACAGTGGAATGGGAACATTTAAACATTTTAAATGTTTAGAAATGTACATTTGTAGCAGGACCCATGGGCAGGATGGTGGCACAGTAGCTAATGCTGTTGCCTCACTGCTCCAGAGGCCAGGGTTCGAGTTCCAGCTGGGCATCTGCCCATGTAGAGTTTGCATGTTCTGTGTGTTTGTGTGGATTTCTTCCATGTGTACTCCACTTTCCTCCCACATTCCAAACACACATTAGGTGAACTGGAATCTTGAAAGTGTCCCAGTGTGTGTGAGAGTACATGTGCCCTGTGATGGACTGGCACCCTGTCAAGGGGTGGTTCCTGCTACATGAGCCCCTGTATTGTGTCCTGTATTCCGGCTCAGGGCCAGCGGGGTGAATGTTTCAGAACTGGGGGAATGATCCTTTAATTGGCATCTCCTAAGGTATGACCAATTGTGCCTGTTTGATGCCCGAACCTGCTGGAAGGCACCAGTGGCACTTGGATCTGGATTGTCTCAACAGTACCTGCTTGTTCAATGTTCACTATTATTCTCAGTACACAATTACAGCCATTTTATCCATTTAACATACATTGTATGTGATGCCATTTGTGAGCTATAAGCTTGCCATGATTGCCACATCATGCCATTTCTGTTTTGTCAGACAATCCATGAAGATCTTTTTTGGGGTATTACTGTTACAACGTGTATGGATCACAGGTTGCCATGTCATTATCAGTTGATCATGGTGAATTTTGTTTCCTTAAAATAGCTAAGGACATTTTAGATCACTGTGCCACTTGTAGGGACCCATGTTTCAGGATGGGCATTACATGCAGACATGTTTGGCTATGCCTGAGTGAGAGCAGGTGTGATGGGCAACTCTTCTCCAACTTTGCAACAGCAACCTCCTACTGCTTTAGTGATGGATTGGTGTTTCATCCAGGGCATGCTCACACCAATGTCATGTCATGTGTTCTCCGGGGAGAGGTGCTAGGGTCCCGGTGACCCTAATCCTGAATAAAAATGGGTTATAAACATGAAAAAATGGGACTTTTGTTGCTATTGGCTTATTGTCTTGATGCAGTCTGTTAAACTTAGCAGCTGCTTCTGTTAGATTTCAATTTCGTATAAGTATTAATTCAACAGCTGTAAATCATGATATGAAAAACTATAAACCATACGTTAATCTTTTGGATGGAGGACTTTGGGGACATGCTGTAGGCTTTGACACGCTATTACTGACTCAGTAGGGGAAATGCAATGTCAGTTTTAGACGCACCCTTACCGAAGGCGTGTTTTGCCGGAAAACGGGTATGTGGAAAAGTTAAGCATTTTCGGGGGGAGGGAGAAAAAGTTTAAGCCCCCGAAGTGCTGACGCGGATAGGACGGGGCTGCAGGACTAACACCAAAGCGATGTTTCTCTGGATTTCCTTGGTCTTTTTGTTCTTTTCGCGGTCCTTATGCTACTTTTCAGAGGAGAATTACGCGGAGGAGTCAGAGATGCAGGCTCCTACCGTGGTGATCGCAATCATCGCCCGCAACGCCGCTCACTCTCTGCCTTACTACCTCGGAGCTCTGGAGAGACTGAACTACCCTAAAGAGCGCATCTCCATCTGGTAGGATCCCTTCACCCGCCTTCGATAACATTCACGCACCCGTATCTACCTTCATACAACTTCATTTATGTCTGTTTACTGTGTCTCTTGTCATCCACCTTCTCTGACTGGCCTCTGTCCTGACCCCTCTCCACCCATCTTCACAAAACTTTACTAACCTACATCCACCTTCATACCACTTAACCCATTTTGCTCACTTTCACTCACCATTCTCTGCATTCATCCACCTTTGAATATTTTCACACACCTTTATACTCCTTCCTCCACCTTCCAATTTCACATTCACCCAGGTCCACTCAGCTTCATCCATCATCATCAACCTTCACCATTTCCAGCTAATCACCTTTGTCCACCTTCGTCCAGCTTTGTACACTTTCATGCGCCTTTGTCCACTGTTAACCACCTCCCATATTCACCTGCTGTCATCCACAAACTCCACCCACCTTCGTTCCGCTTCACTCAACTTTATCTACATTCATACACTTTAACCCATATTTGCTCATCTTCACCCACCTTTATGTGCCTTCATCCACTTTTGTGCGGTTTCAGACAAATCCACCTATCTTCACTCGCCTTTATTCTCCTTCCTCCACCTTCCATATTCTCCCACTGTCATCTCGATTTGTCAACCTTCAGTCACCTCCAGCCACTCACCTCGTCCAGCATTGTACACTTTTATCTACCTTCACCCATTGTCATCCACAAACTTCATCCACCTTCATTCCCCTTCACTCACTTTTATCAATCTTCATACACCTTAACCCATTTTTAACCTTTATCTGCTTTCATCCACCTTCACCCACCTTTATATTCATTCATCCACATTCAACAAACTGCACCATCGTCAACCTTCACTCACCTTTGTACATTTTGATACACCTTCTCCCACATTCCCCTACCTTTATACACTTTCCTCTACCTTCCACATTCACACACTGTCGTCCACATTCTCCAACACCATTCGTCTTCATCTGTCATCATCAACCCTCACCTTCTTCCACCTCCACCCATATTCACCCATATCCACCCGCATTCCCCTTCATTCACTCATTTATATCCATCTCAATATCCCATAACCAATTTTCTGCTCATCCGTCTTTGTAAATTTTCATACACTTTGATATACCGTTATACTCCTTCCTCCACCCTCAACCATATTCACCCACTGTCATCCACATTCATCCAACAGCACTCAGCTTTATTCATCATCGTCAGCCTTCACTCACCTTTGCCCACCTTCGTACATTTCCATACACCTTTGTCCACCTTTATACTCCTTCCTCCATCTTCCATATTCACCCATTGTCATCCACAAGCTCACGTTTCTGGGGAACAACATTTCACAGAAGGTGATGCGTTATCCATACCTGTATATCAGCCCTGAAGATACTGCATTTTTTATTTTACAGTTTCCCTTCTCCAGGTAATAGGGAATAATGTTTAATTCAACGAGAAATTGTGTTTAATTCGGCTTTGTCTTGTTGAAAAAGGTCATCTGGTTGTCCTTCTTTAGAAAGCAGGTCTTCAGGCGATGGGAAGCCTTTCTGCCATGTTTTCCAGTAGTCCAAAGCATTCATTGACTTTTCATGGTCAAGCATCTCACCAGTACCAGCAGCCTCTTACACCATGACACCTCTACCTCCATGCTTAACCGTGGTAGAGATGTGTAGTCACTTCTCCCCAGATTATCAGCATCCAACTCATGATTCATCACCTCACACAATTCAGCCAACCCACTCTAAATCTAACTTTCCATATTTTATCCTGACCTGTGTGCATGTCCTCCCCATGTTCTTGTGGGTTTACTCCAGGTACTGTACTAAGCCACTGCTGTCTTGATGGTACCAATATAATCTTGATGCTGTCATGAATAGCCATCGAGTCTGATGTGACATTAAATAAGCAAACAAATTTAAAAAATGTTGTTTTTCTCAGACAGCAGTGGCTTTTTATGACATCTTCTACACGTGACTGACAGACCTGTCTTTTCCATCGTTACACTGTAGGGCGGCGACAGACCACAACATTGATAACACCACCGCAATCCTGCGAGAATGGCTGACCGTCATGCAGCAGTACTATCACTATGTGGAGTGGAGGCCCAAGGACAAACCGACGTAAGCCTTCTTCTGTCCATATGTAGGGATGCATCATCTCATACCGAGTGTTATAAAGGCTTTAGACCCGAACAACGCCTCTCTGAACTTTTACCACTTTTGTATATAATATAATTCATATAATATATCATTAATATAACTATAATGTTTTGTCACTATCGCTCACCCCTAGGTGTGCCCTTTTATTGAGTAATTAACATTCCCTATTTTTTTTTTAAAGCCTTGAATCCTTTAACTACATGTAATAATGTAAAACAGGGGAATTAAATTCCTCTGTGCAGGTTATATTTGGAAACATCAAAGCCTCATTGGCCTGTGGGAATACGTTTTTACCCTCTGTTATTAGTGCACGTGTTTGGAATGATGGGACAAGCTTTAACATGCCGTCGTCTGTTTAAAGAGGATTGACTCCGGTGTAACTCAGTCTCCTCCGTTGGCTGTGTCTGAGGGAGGGGAGGCTGATCTGGAGTAGCGGTCGACCGATATGGGTTTTTTAATGCCCGATGCCGATATTTAGAGAGCGTGGTGACCGATGGTCAAATACTTTTGGCCGCGTGCGGGGGCGTGTCCCGACACTTTTGGCCGTGTGCGGAGAGGCGTGTCCCCCCGACACTTTTGGCCGCGTGCGGGGGCGTTTCCCGACACTTTTGGCCTGCGTGGCGGGGGAGGCGTGTCCCGACACTTTTTTTGGCCGCGTGCGGGGGGCGTGTGGTCCCGAACACTTTTGACACTTTTGGCCGCGTGCGGGGGCGTGTCCCGACACTTTTGGCCGCGTGCGGGGGCGGTGTCCCGACACTTTTGACCGCGTGCGGAGGCCGTGTCCCGACCACTTTTGGTCACGTGCAGGGAGTGTGTCCAATACTTTTGGGCCGCATCCGGGGGCTTGTCCCACTTATTTTTGGCTGTGTGCAGGGGGTGGGGGCCTAAGGGGTGGCCGGGGTGGTGGTGTCTAAATACTTTTGGCCACGTGCGGGGGGTGTGTCCCAATACATTTTGGCTGTGTGTGGGGGCGTGTCCAAGTACTTTTGCCTGTGTGCAGGGGTGTGTCCTAATACTTTTCCATGTCTCTGTATCAGTAGATATACTACTAGGTCTCACAGAGGGCTCCGTGATGACATCATCGATGTCAGTTACAGTTTGAATTTTGTCGGTTGGGATTTGAATCTGAACATTGCCTCAATGCATTTCTATGGGAGATTTTTAATTTTTAAACTTAAATATTTTAAAAACGATAAATGGGATCGACTCCAAAAGTCGTAGCGCCCCCCACAGAGCGATGATCTACGTAACGCTGTTTGAAGCATGTCTGTACGTTACACGGTTCGAGCCACATTAATCACAGAAATGTGTGGAAGAAGAGCCGCTAACAAACTATAAGAAGAAGCATGAGGGCTAACAATATGGAGTGCATTTCATTCACTGTCTCATAATGCAAGCCAAACCAAAGCAGCTTTAATAGCGTCCTACACTACAGACAAATCCCATTCATTGTCTCTGGTTTATTAGCTGATGAAAAGCTCTTGGCTTTGTAATAGGCTTATAATTAACAGTGGCTCAGCTGCTCGTACCTCTTGCCCTGTTTTCTGCTGTCTGCTCTATGGATGGCTTTGTGGATGTTCAGAGGATTTCGTAAGTGTTATTGTGTCTCTGTGCAGTTCTTATGCAGGCGAGCTGGGTCCTAAATACTGGAGTAACGGCCGCTACGAGCACATCATGAGGCTCAAACAGGGAGCACTAAACTTCGCTATGAAACGCTGGGCCGACTATATCCTGGTATGTGGTATCACCGGTGCATTACTTCTCCTCCGTGTGCTGCTTTTCCCTGTTTTAAGCAGGAGATGATCATTGCTCTATCTCACCCTTAACAATAAGCAACTTATGAAGTAGATGTTCATCCAAAAATACTAAAAGTTGGAATTTACAGTACTGTGCAAAAGTCTTAGGTCGCCGTACTTCTGGCCGCGTGTGTGGGCCGTGTCCCAATACTTTTGGCTGCGTGCGGGGGCATGTCCCAATACTTTTGGTCGTGTGCGGGGGCGTGTCCCAATACTTTTGGCCGCGTGCGGGGGCGTGTCCCAATACTTTTGGTTTATTTACTGTAAAAATTTCCTGTATTTTCATATATATAATTATATATGGTATACACCATTGCTACAACAGCAAATCTAATGGTGGTCTAAGACTTTTGCACAGCACTGTATATCCAATGCAGGGCCAACCAATCGCTGTTTACTTGGATTAATCAGTACAACTTGTTTTGTGTGGCGTTTTCTCCAGTATGCAGACACTGATAACATCCTGACCAACCCAGACACGCTGCACCTCTTAATGGCGGAGAATAAGTCTGTTATTGCCCCTATGCTGGATTCCCAGTCCGCCTACTCCAACTACTGGTGTGGTATCACTCCACAGGTAAGAGAATTTGTCCTGACATGTGATTTTGCATTAACATGTTGTACTGTATGCGTTCGAGTGGTCTTATCTGAGGGAGGAGAGGCTGGACAACAGTGACCCCTAAACAACCCTTTCCCCAAGTCGGAAGGAGGAGCCTTCGCACTGATTGTGTTCAGTTTGGGGTCTTGTGTTGGCCTGCACACTTACCCACAGGTCTGTAGGTCCTATTTGAAAGGAGTTTGGTGTGTTTTAGGGTTACTACCGTCGAACTGCGGAGTATTTTCCAACCAGGAATCGTTATCGGACGGGCTGCTACCCCGTTCCCATGGTGCATTCAACCATGCTGCTGGACCTGCGGAAAGAGAGCACCAAGAAACTGGCCTTCTACCCACCGCACCCGGACTACTCCTGGCCCTTTGATGACATCATCGTCTTTGCATTCTCCTGCAGAGCTTCAGGTATTGAGCTGTGTAGCTGGGCTTCGTCTTTGCCATGTCACTTTGGACTGTATAAAGTTTGTGTCCGTTCATGTTATCAGCCTCGGTGAGGATCTCTTTTGGAGCTGAGTGGTGCTGTGCTTTGCTGTAAAGTCTAACAGAAACGTATGTGCTCCTACAGAGGTGCAGATATACGTGTGTAATAAGGAGCGCTACGGCTACCTCAACGTCCCTGCCAAACCTCATCAGACCGTGGAGGACGACCGCATCAACTTCGTCCATCTCTACCTCGAGGCCTTGGGTGAGTTTATGAAAAGGATTCAGGAAGATGGAAAACTCTACATCTACAAGATATAGGAATATGTGGAAGACACTCCCTAACAGGGAGTGCTGGTCCAGTGGGGGTCCTGACCATTAGAGAACAGTAATGGGGACGATGGACTACATTCTGTAATTGTAGAACTACAAAGTCCTTCTACATGATGAGTGAAACCGAGTGTAGAAACGGGTGAAAGTGATCGGCTTTATTAAACTTACTTCCATATTTCGCTTTGTTTGCAGTTGACGGCCCGCCCATGTACGTGTCCCGCTACATCCACATTCCTCCCAAGCAGACGGACCTGATGGGCTTCGATGAGGTGAGTTTAAATCAAACCTGCAGCTGCTTCCTTTCTGCTCTGCCTCCGGAAGATGTGCTGTAATTATATAGACACACAACATGACTAATGTCCTGTACATGTGAGAACCGGGATTAGGAGCTGAGTGTGCATTAGATCTTGGTGTGTGTCTGTGTGTGTGTGTGTGTGAAGAGTAACAGCCAGGAAGCTGTACATATCTAGATGTGTGTCGGTGTCAGCGTTTAGTGATGGGCTCGTCTCTCTGCGTTTGTGTGTTCCTCAGGTTTACCTGATAAACTTGCGCAGGCGACCCGACCGCAGAGAGAGGATGCTGTGGTCTCTCTATGAGATGGAGATCAACGCTAAAGTGGTGGATGCTGTGGACGGAGCGTCAGTGCTTAAATTGAATTATTCCATAAACTACTTAGTGCTACTGTTTATTATGTACTGAATCACTGTCTTTGTGCAGACCTAACGCTAGCATGGTTTTCCCAATTCCTCCGCTTTGTACCAGCTTTGTGCTGAAGCCCAGGGAATGCTTCAGTACTTTCCGCAGCCATGATCTTTGCCGGTGCCTTGATTGGCCTGTGGGGCCTCTGTTTCAGTGGCATTGAGATGATCCCTGTTTGACCTCTTCCTCCCTCAGACATGTTTTTTTTTTGTCCTGCCACTGGTGTTGGGTGTCGTTTGCATTTTATCGACTCTGGTTCTGATTCCGGTTCTGCTTATCAATTCCAGATTCTTATCAAGCCCAAATTTCAATTCCAAAATGGTTAAAACATTTGCCAGATTTTTTATTTCAACTTCAAAAGTAATCATTTCTGCGTTAAGCTGTTTTCTTCCTGTTTAAACCTATTGTAGTAAAAAGCTTAAGGTGGTGTAATGTACTAAAGCAGTGACCTAGGAACACCAAACAGGTCATAAGTACTCTCTACTGCTGAAATGACAAACATGTGGTCCAAAGTAGCAATCGACTGATAGGGGTTTTTTAAACGGCAATATCGATATTTAAAGAGCGGGGTGATCGATGGCCGATTTTATAGAATGCCGATATCACAATATATCGTTGTTGTTGTTTTTTTTTGGGTTTTTTTTGCAACTGAAGAAACTAATAACAAAACTTGACAGACCAAATAGCTGAACTTAAATGACCATTTATTTCAGCTATAAATGCAGTCTCTGTCTGCACTCAGGAGGCCCAAACTGACTGTATCTGTGTATGTGCATAATGCCACACATACATTCTTGTATACTTGCATATTTGATTTGCTGCATGTTACCAAGTGTGTGTCTGTCTCTCTGTATGTCTGTCTTTCTCTGTCTGTCTTTCGGTCTGTCTATCTGTGTCTTGTCTGTGTGTGTGTGTGTGTGTGTGTCTCTGTCTGTCTGCTTGTCTGTCTGTCATTACCTGTGTATGTTTGTCTTTCTGTGTCTGTCTATCTGTGTGTCTGTCTGTCTTTACCTTTCTATGTTTGTCTGTCTGTCTGTTTGTATATTTGATTCTGTCTGTCTGTCTGTGTTTGCTTGTGTCTGTCTGTCTTTACCTTTCTATGTCTGTCTTTCTGTGTGTTTGTCTGTTTGTGATTCTGCCTGTGTGTCTATGTGTCTGTGTCTGTCTGTCTGTCTGCTTGTGTCTGTCTGTCTTTACCTTTCTGTGTCTGTCTTTCTGTGTGTGTGTGTGTGTCTGTCTTTACCTGTCTGTCTGTGTGTTTGTATGTTTGTGTGTGTGTTTGTGGTTCTGTCTGTCTATCTGTCTGTCTGTGTGTCTGTCTGTCTGCTTGTGTCTGTCTGTCTTTCTGTGTGTCTGCCTTTACCTGTCTGTCTCTTTCTCTGTCTGTATGTCTGTGTATCTGCCTGTCTATGTGTTTGTGTGCTTGTCTGTTTGTGTGTCTGTCTGTCTGCTTGTGTCTGTCTGTCTTTACCTTTCTGTGTTTGTCTGTTTGTATGTTTGTGATTCTGTCTGTGTCTGTCTGTCTGTCTGCTTGTGTCTGTCTGTCTGTCTTTACCTTTGTGTCTGTCTTTCTATGTGTGTGTCTGTCTTTACCTGTCTGTCTCTTTCTCTGTCTGTCTGTCTCTGTCTGTGTTTGTGTGCTTGTCTGTTTGTGTGTCTGTCTGTCTGCTTGTGTCTGTCTGTCTTTACCTTTCTATGTATGTCTTTCTGTGTGTTTGTATGTTTGTGATTCTGTCTGTGTGTCTGTCTGTTTGTCTGCTTGTGTCTGTCTGTCTTTACCTTTCTGTGTCTGTCTTTCTGTGTGTCTGTCTTTACCTGTCTGTCTCTTTCTCTCCTTCTGTGTGTTTGTGTGCTTGTCTGTCTCTTTACCTTTCTATGTCTGTCTTTTTGTGTGTCTGTCTGTCTGTCTCTGTATGTTTGTGATTCTGTCTGTCTGTCTTTGTGTGTCTGTCTGTCTGCTTGTCTGTCTGTCTTTACCTTTCTGTGTCTGTCTTTCTGTGTGTCTGCCTTTACCTGTCTGTCTCTTTCTCTGTCTGTCTGTCTGTCTGTGTGTTTGTTTGTGGTTCTGTCTGTGTATCTGTCTGTCTGTGTTTGTGTGCTTGTCTGTTTGTGTGTTTGTCTGTCTGCTTGTGTCTGTCTGTCTTTACCTTTCCATGTCTGTCTTTCTGTGTGTGTGTGTCTGTATGTTTGTGATTCTGTCTGTGTTTATCTGTCTGTGTGTCATTGTGCCTTTGTGTGTTGGTATGTTTAGAGCTCTGAACAGCAGTGACATTAAGGTGCTGGGTGTGGATCTGCTGCCTGGTTATAATGATCCATTCACTGGACGCACACTGACCAAAGGAGAGGTGGGATGCTTCCTCAGCCATTACTACATCTGGAAAGAGGTGAGGGGACTGAAGAGGAACGCGCACACACACACACACACACACACACACACACACACACACACACACACACAAAAAAACAAGCTTTTAAAAGTCCTTACATGTGTAAGTAAATAAAATTCATATATATCTAACAGACACATCACAGACACTGCTGAGTGAGGAGTGAAGTAAAATAGGCTTTAGGAAGTGTGTGTTTGTGTGTGTGTCCCTCAGATGGTGGACATGCAGCTGGACAAAGCTCTGATCTTCGAGGACGACGTGCGTTTCCAAGGCAACTTCAAACGGCGCATGATGCAGCTGATGGATGAGGTCGAGCAAGCAGAGCTCGACTGGGACATCATGTGAGTGAATGCTGTCCCTCACCATGTTGCCATGGGGACCCGATGGGCCTACAGACTTTTTAATCAAGGCAGCGTAACAACTCTTCAATATCACAGAAAGGTTTTAATGCTTTTCTGTAATGATAAACGAAGGTGCGAGGGTGGTGCAGCAGCCAAATATGCGTCTCCACTTTTGCAGAAATCTGTCATCCAGTATCTGTGGTTCCCCAGCCTGACTGCGTCTGAGGGAACGACTCTGTAGTTTGTGGTTGCCATCATGGCGTGTTGCTCATTCCTGAGAGTCTGTTGATGGAAACGTACTTTGTGTGTGTTTGATCTAGATACCTTGGTAGGAAGCAGGTGAATCCAGGTGAGGAGGAGCCGGTGGAGAATGTGAGGAACCTGGTGGTTGCTGGGTACTCGTACTGGACCCTCTCGTATGCCATTTCGCTACAGGGGGCACAGAAGCTGATCAACGCGGAGCCCATTTCCAAGATGCTCCCTGTGGACGAGTACCTGCCCATCATGTACGACAAGCATCCCAAGTGAGTACTGAAGACGAGCGATGAGATAAGAGCGTGCCAGGGTGAAATAATAAGTGGTTATGTAAGAGGGGAGGCTTTTTGTTCAGGTTTTGAGAGGTTGTGAGTTTCAGACAGTGTCAGAGATGAGAGACAGATTTGTTTCTGTGGCGGTTTATTCTACAGACAATAAACACAAATATAGTGATTGGTAAGTTTTAGTTTATTAAAAAGAAAGTTTATTTACATTCAGCAAATAAAATGGGTGGGGTGTATAAGGCAGGCTGTTACTAAGATCCACTGTTCTACCGACTGAAGCAGATCGGAGTGAGATCTCGGTGTTCTAACCAAAGTCTGGGATCTCGTTTGATTAGAATTTTCTATATTTCTGCATAACTATGACCTAAAACATCATCAGATTTTCACACAAGTCCTAAAAGTAGATAAAGAGAACCCAGTTAAACAAATGAGACAAAAATATTATACTTGGTCATTTATTTATTGAGGAAAATGATCCAATATTACAGATTAGTGAGTGGCAAAAGTATGTGAACCTCTAGGATTACCAGTTACTTTGAAGGTGAAATTACTCAGATGTTTTCTGTCAATGGGATGCCAATCAGGTGTGAGTGGGCACCCTGTTTTATTTAAAGAACAGGGATATATCAAAGTCTGCTCTTCACAACACATTTTTGGAAGTGTATCATGGCACGAACAAAGGAGATCTCTGAGGAGCTCAGAAAAAGTTATTGATGCTCATCAGGCTGGAAAAGGTTACAAAACCATCTCTAAAGAAGTTTGGACTCCACCAATCCACAGTCAGACAGATTGTGTACAAATCGAGGAAATTCAAGTTCATGTTTTGGAATGGCCAAGTCAAAGTCCTGACCTTAATCCAATCGAACCCACCAACATCCCAGAGCTGAAGCTGTTCTGTACGGAGGAATGGGCTAAAATTCCTCCAAGCCGGTGTGCAGGACTGATCAACAGCTACAGGAAACGTTTAGCTGCAGTTATTTTTTACACAGGGGGGTCACACCAGATACTGAAAGCAAAGGTTCACATACTTTTGCCACTCACTAATATGTAATATTGGATCATTTTCCTCAATAAATAAACGACCAAGTATAATATTTTTGTCTCATTTGTTTAACTGGGTTCTCTTTATCTACTTTTAGGACTTGTGTGAAATTCTGATGATGTTTTAGCTCATATTTATGCAGAAATATAGAAACTTCTAAAGGGTTCACAAACTTTCAAGCACCACTGTACAGATAACAAATCTGTCAGATGAAGCGCCGGGACGCTTGATTTAAAGGACTGACTTTCCAGCGTTTCCAAATCCTAAAGGTGACAAACCTTTGGCTCAGGGTGATCATTAATAACTTCATCGTCTAAATTTAAATCGTTTTCAAAACCAATAAATTTTATAAATTAATTATAGCTTTCATTTCAGCAGTGTTTTACTCATTAGAACTTGGCTGCTTTTTAGAGCGGGCATCGTTGCTAGGTTACGTGTGTGTGCCACGGAGTAATACTTATAGTCCGTCGGTCAGAGTGCCGATATCATCAATAAAGTCATGGGAAACTCACGTGATTGCACGTGATCTGGATGTTGTCCAAACACTATATTATATACAGTACTTGGCAATGCTGTTTGGGATAATGTAGTGTACCGATATTGTGTAATATCCTGTAGTGTTTCCCATAGATGGATTGTGTTTACATACACTTAATAATCTGATAGCTACAGAAAATCAGATTTTATTTCCATGTAATCAGATTTCTACTTTGTGACCAGCCAATAATCTCACAGACATATGTGACATAAATTTCAAGAACTAAATCCAATTCTTCATTTCCTCAAGTGTTTACTGCATTTCAGAGTCTCCCCAAAAGTCTTTGGTAGCTGTTCTATGGGTGCTGCGTTTAATTCCAGGGTTACCAAAAGTAATGGAGTAACATTTATAGAGTAAAATGCTCTCTGCACATGCAGACCTGGAGCCATATTTGATCTCTCCAGTCTAGGCTGGAGAGAATCATGGTATAAACTCAAGCCTATGTTTAAAATGTACATAAGCTGTAGTTAGGATGTTTTGTGTGCTTGTGTTAGTGTGGTTTTCTAATTTTGAACTCGTAGCTATAAGCTCATGGTCCAGAAATAATAACAGACTCTGGATCAGAGTGAGTCGGGTTCTATCGGTGTAGAACGTGGAGGAATTTTATAGAACAGAGTAAGTGATTGTAGAGGTGGTCATTACTGCTGTGTGTGTGTGTGTGTGTGTGTGTGTGTGTGTGTGCTGCCTAAATGGCTTTGGCTTTCCCTTCACCACTGGCCCTCTTTGCATGCTAGCCGAAAGAGTTTACTTTTCTCCGTAGGACTCTGACAGGCTTAACACGCATATATTCTGACCCCTATGGCAGACCATACACTCCTCCTGTGCCATGCTCCCCAATTTATAGTAGGGTAACGTAACCTCATTTTAAGTTGAATATATAGCCTACCTTAAACATGCTTAAAACACTCACATTAACCTCCAGTTGTGCAAAACACTGACATAAAGCTTATTTTATAGGTTTTAGTGTTGAATATCTCATGTAACTTATTGAATAGTGTACTGCACGTAGAAAAACAAAACCTAAATGGTTAGTCCACTGGCAGAC
The DNA here is from genome assembly GCA_025084515.1 of Ancistrus triradiatus. Taxonomy (NCBI): domain Eukaryota; kingdom Metazoa; phylum Chordata; class Actinopteri; order Siluriformes; family Loricariidae; genus Ancistrus; species Ancistrus triradiatus. The sequence continues at coordinate 1,190,122 of JAJAGP010000003.1, read as the reverse complement.
AGAGGGCGCTCCTGCTCAGACGCCCAGCGTCTGTGGGAGAGGATCGAACTGCATATCGCTGTCCCGGAGAAAAATAAAAAATTTAGAATGTGGTTTCTGTTGAATGTATTATTAAATTCCCATTGTAAATTCCAAATATTGTAACCCGAGCTGTAGTACATTGTGCACCTGTACAGTGGTACCTCACTACTTGTTATGAATTCGTTCCAGAAGCCATATCCAATGCCAAAAAGGACGAGTACTGAGATATTTCCAATAAGGAATAATGAAGTTTGAATGAATCTGTTCCAGACCCCAGAAAATCCACATTTCAGAAGGCATTCTCTGCATTAATGGAGTTGTATTTTATATTTAAAGACTATATATACCCAGACAAAAATAAAACACAGTAATAAGGTCAAATAAATGAAAATTTCAGCAAGATCAGAAGAATACCACGCTCTTATTTTGCTATTATTTGTATTTAAGCGTTATGGTGGTTCTCACTGGTTTTCTTTTAGGTCGGCTGTTCTCACTAACCTTCTTGGGACCCATGGTGACTTATTTGCACTAAGAATATATGTAAAAACCTAAGACAGTGGTTTGGCGGGGCAACAGCCACTATGCACTGGACTATGTACCAAGAAGGTCCAGGGTTCAAATCCCACCTCTGCCAAGCTGCCATTGCTGGGTCCTTGAGCAAGACCCTTAACTCACAGTTGCTTGGATTGTAAGACGTGAAGTGTAAGACAATTGTTGTAAGTCACTCTAGATAAGGACGTCTGCTAAATGACTTAAATGTAAACAATGTAAATGTAAGCCACCCCTATCCAGCCCTGCGATGGACTGCCACCCAGAAACAGCACAAAGCACACATACAGCGACCAGCCATAGCGTTAACCCCACCTGCCTAATGCTGTGTCGGTCCCCTGGTACCTGGCAGTTCTCATTACTGGTTGTTCTAATATTACAAGCCATAATTTGTACCTTTTTTGTCATTTTTTTAACAGCGAAGAGTACAAATCTCATTTCCTGAACCGGAACCTGCAGGCCTTCTCTTGTAGCCCCCTGCTGGTGCAGCCGTGTCATTACGCGGGTGACAAGGAGTGGGTGAGCGACACCGAGACGTCTACGCTGTGGGACGATGACAATGTCCCCACGGACTGGAGGGGCTCTTACAAGAACCTAAAGGGAGGAACTCCACCGTCGGGCGTGCAGAGCGCCTCCTATAGGGACGAGCTGTAATCTGGAAGCCTGTAGAACAAGGAAATCGCCGAGCAACATGGAGGCTACGAGTCTGCAGAGTGTTAGGAAGACTCACTCAGTTACAGTTATTACAGTTTTCCTCAGATGTAAGCAGCTCTGAGAGAGCACCTTTAATATCTGTGTGTGTGTTCTCAGGGATGTACAGTGCAGTCGGTACGTAGATGAAACGGGACACAGCTGAACAGTGAAATAAGGGCTAAGAGGATAAAGTGCATATATATATGCTTGAAAGTTTGTGAACCATTTTGAATTTTCTATATTTCTCCATAAACATGACCTAAAACATCATCAGATTTTCACACAACTCCTACAAGTAGATAAAGAGAAACCAGTTAAACAAATGAGACAAAAATATTATACTTGGTCATTTATTTATTGAGGAAAATAAATAAATAAATATCCCCCTGTGCAGCAATAACTGCAACTAAACGTTTCCTGTAGCTGTTGATCAGTCCTCGCACACCGGCGTGGAGGAATTTTAGCCCATTCTCCGTACAGAAACAGCTTCAAGGCTCTGGGATGTTGGTGGGTTGCCTCAAATTAGATGCTCACTTAAGGGTCCTTCCACAACCTTTACATGATTAGGTCAGGACTTGACTATGGCCCCATTACCTAAAAAACATGAACTTTATTCTTCTTTAACCATTCGTTGGTAGAAACAACTGGGTGCTAGGTCGATTGCCTTGCGGCAGACCCACCTTCTACTTGAGATTCAGTGCATGGACCAGATGTACTGAACATTTTCCTTTAGAATTCTTGATATAATTCAGAATTCATGTTCATCAATGCTGGCAAGCCGTGCCTGGCCCAGAAGATGCAGCCAAAACAGGCCCAACCATGATACCCACACCATGTTTCACAGATGGGATAAGTTTCTTATACTGGAATGCAGTGTTTTCCTTTTTCCAAACATAATGCTTTTTTTAAAACCAAAAAGTTCTAGTTTGGTCTCATCCATCCACAAAACATTCTTTCCAATAGCCTTCTGCTCGTCAACGTGATCTTTAGCAAACTGCAGACAAGCAGCAAAGCAGCATGCTTCTTTTTGGAGAGCAGACGCTTCTCCTTGTAAACCCCTGCCATGCAACCATTGTTGTCAAGTGGTCTTTATCGATGTGGATCATGAACATTAACACGCCAATGGAGAAGGCCTTCAGGTTGCTAGAAGTTACCCTGGGCCTACTTTGGACACCTCACCACATCACATGCAGGTGGCTCTTGGCGTGATCTTTGTTGGGTCGAACCACTCCTGGGGAGGGTCACAAGCTCTTGAATTTCCTCTTTGTACACAATCTGTTCTGACTGTGGATTGGGGGAGTCCAACTCTTTAGAATGGTTTTGTAACCTTTTCCAGCCTGATGAGCATCAACAACTATTTCGCTGGGTCCCTCAGAAAATATCCTTTGTGCGTGCACATGAGACATTCACAACGTGTGTTTGAAGAGCAGACTTTGGATAGATCCCCTGTCTTTAAATAAAACGGGTGCCCACCACTCACACCTGATTGTCATCCCATTGATTGAAAACACCTGTCTCTAATTTCACCTTCAAATTAACTGCTAATCCTAGAGGTTCACATACTTTTGCCACTCACTAATATGTAATATTGGATCATTTTCCTCAATAAATAAATGAGAGAGTATAATATTTTTGTCTCATTTGTTTAAATGAGTTTATATATATATATATCTATATCTCAGGGGTGTAACGATACAGTCTGCTCACAAATCGATTCCATTCATGATACGGAGTTCATGATTAGATTTTCTCATGAGTTCTATTGTACAAAATGTTCTATGGTAGCTCATGGGAACAGGACATGTGCCTGTGAGCATGTTGCCCTCTAGTGTTCAAAAATATTTCAACAGATTGTATTTATTGCGTCTTAATTCAAGAACATGATTTTCTTCATACCTAACATTTGCTGAATTGCAGCTGAGATGTCACAGTGAGCAGGATCATACATTTATAAGGCGAAATGTTCATTCTATTAGTCACATTTCTAAGAAATCGCATGTGAATGCTGTTATGTGCCATGAAACGTAGTGTGTGTTTATGTGACAGAATCTCTGCTGGAGTAGTAAACAATTTTGTGCTCTTCCTAATGCGCTTTGCTCGTTACTGGCAGGTTGCGTTCTGTAAACACACTAAACTTCACTGCAACATGCCTAGAAACCGAGAAAAACCTCTTATGCATGCTGTTCCTTAGAAAAATACCTATTAAAATGGACAGTTTGCATTAAGACGTCACATGGCAGCAAGCCAAAAAGTGATCAGTTGTGACTTACACTACAAAACTAATTGATAGCACTAATATGTTTGGAATATAAAGTGAATATAGTCATGGCATAGTTCTGTTACATGGCAGTGCAGGGTTTGAATAATGTGAGTATACAGTTCTGTGCAAAAGTCTTAAGCCACCCTTAGATTTGTTGTTTTAGCATTATTTTATATCCTGTATTTTCTGTTGGCATTTTAATAAAGAGACTGGGAAATAATTATATATGGTCATCCTACCATTGCTAAATGGTGGCCTAAGACTTTTGCTCAGCACTGTATGTACAGTCGGGTATTGTTTTTAACAAAGTCTTGTTTGCTAAAAATGGTTCTTTTTCTCACAGATACATGAGAAGATTCGATTTCTAATGTTTCTGCAGTGTTTGGTTGGTTCTGATTTTACAGCCCCGCTTTATCTTCGTTATTATTTCTTTGATTCCCATATGCAGAGATCTGAATGCTACGTCTCAAATCAATTCTAGTCCTTTTTTTCACTCTTCATGAATTAACACAGTGTCGCACCGCTGGCCCAGTCATTACTGAGCAGCCAATAATTATAATTATAATCCAATTATAAAAGCCCTGAGTGTTTTAAAGCAACGGAAACTGTGTCTGTCCGAATACAGAGAGGCTGCACTGTATGTGGGGTTTAAATAGATTTTTTTACTTGTCATGACATCCATGTTGATATTAAGAAGATTTTAAGTAAGGTTTGCGTCTTTTGTTCATGTATCTATGGGTGGGTTTTGAGTGTATGAATAAGAACGTGCTCCATGTAGGATTTTAGGATTGTAAATCTAATCAGACTGTTTATAAATGAATGTACAGTAATTGCAGTCTGCAGAAATCATGCTAAAGACAATCGGAGAGCAAATTTGTCTCTCTCCATGTGCATGCTGATGTGCCTGTATGCCTGTGTTTGTCCAAAGATTTAATGTTCCATCTCAGCTCATTTTTATAGTTTGTGATAGTCTTCTTCTTCTTCATCATCTTCATCATCATCCTCATGGTTTCTCTTATTTATTTCCTTAACCTTTTCACCTTTATGTCTGTTTATCATGTAGAAAAAGATTAGAATTGATGAAAGAAGTCTGTTATTGAAAATGACATGAAAAAAGTCGCATCTAAAGATTAACATTTCGTTATAGTTCCTCCACAAACACTACAATAAAGACTATTTGTAATGTGACTCTGTTTATTGACTATTATTTATTGCTGTATTATTACTGTTTTTTATATTACACTGAATCGACACTTTTCCTTCGAGTGCATTGTGATGAAGCTAACTGTGTGTGTGTGTGTTACTACTACCACCTAGTGGCGGAAGTGTTGAACCAAAGATATGATGTGTTCTTAATTAGACGGCGATTTGAAATCGTGAAAGCAACATTCACATCTTTTTGGTGAAGTTCAAGCCCTTTTTTATTTTAATTCACTTTTTTTACTTTTCAGTTAGGATGTTCTTTTTCATATGCCCAATTCTAGACAATTGTAATGCGCCATTGAGCTTAGAAAAGTCACTATTGGCCTTATTAACGATATATGCTGTTGTTACTTTTATTTGTTAATGTTATTTGTTGCACAGCTCGAGTGCAGGTCAGCTCTTGGAACCCAGGTTTGATTTTGACCTCTCATTCATGTAGATCCTGTGGCGCCGTGGTAAGAGCCACCTGCTGGAAACCTGGGTTTGAACCCCGTGCTGTGGTTGGAACATAAAGGTTGGGCGGTCCAGTTACAGGGCTCTGTGATGAACTAGCGTCTAATTGCATAATAGTGTAATAGAAATTGGTGAAAGGTCGAAAAAATATACTCTTCATCGTGATGTGCAATGCATGTAAAAACTTGAGAGAGGTCTTGTGGTGCAAAAGGATTTCCCCTGGATGTAATTTTGGAATTAATTTTTTAAACTCTGGTCATCACACTGTCCCTCTCAGGTCACTGTCTCTGCTCTGTCTTTAGGGTGGGAGGGTGTTGTCTTAAATAACTGCCTACATTCCAGTAAAGGGAACCCTTCTCCATCTGAGACTGTCATATTTATCAGCACTTTCAGCCAGACATGGTTTTCAAATTTAGAAACTAGTCAAAAAAATCAGAAAAAGGTTTGAACAGTATGGAAAATGCAGACAGTATGGAGAAAAGATGTTTCATGATTTAATTTGTTAATAAACATTCATTTCTGCATTTCAGACCTGCAACAAATTCCAAAAAACGTTGAGACGGGCAATTTAGAGCTAGTAATGAGGTTAAAAACAACCTTAATAATAATGTGAGTTCAAACAGGTGATTATAATTGTGATTTGGTACAGAAGCAGTATCCACAAAGGGCTGAGTCTTTGGGAAGCAAAGATGGGCAGATAATCTCCAGTTTGTCAACAAATGCATCAGAAAATGATTGAAAACCTAAACACTGGTGATCTCTGATCCCTCAGACGGCACAACAGTCATTCATCAATAGCTGGTAGAACAACATGGGCGAGGGATTACTTTATCAAGCTCTACAATATGGAGTTACATGGCTTCCTTCTGACACTTTTCTCTTTCCACAGCTCATGGATTAAATTACAGCCTACAGTGCTGGTGACTGATTTTACCACACTGTCATAACTTACAGTGATTCTGTTTTCTGGATTAAATAAAGACATCCACTCATATTCTCCAGTTTATCATTTTTGTCTAATATAAAAACTATTCTATAATCTATAGTGTTATATTCTATATTTTCTACTGTCTAGTTTATTATTTTATTCATAATACTGTATTCTTTTTAATTTATTGTAGTCTATAATTTATATCATTTTATTTCTTATATTCCCTATTTACTTTTCTATGTAGCTTGTGTATTTGAACTATTATTATAAATTTTATTTAGGTAATTTAGTTTTTCTTACATATAACATTAAGGCAGAGTGTTTTTGAGTCTTTGCCCTCCCATGGTTTGTTCCTCATTGCATTCAGGGAGTTTTTCCTTGCCTCTGTCGCCCTAGAATTGCTTAGCTGGGGCTGCTGGCCTAGATAGTTGTAAAGCTGTTTTGAGACATTGTAAAAATGCTATAGAAATCACTTTCACTTGACTAAACTTGATCACTTGTGTCACCTGTGCTTTTCTTAAATGTATTCTAAAAGTATCCTGAATGTGTTACTCTTTGAGTTTTAACAGAATATGTTACTGATTACTTTTATAGTTTCAAACTACTCTATCCAAATCTGGTCTCTTCCTGTGTGGGGCAGTCCACATCGACAGAGAAATGACGGGGGTGGAGGTCCTTGAATCTGTCTTTGATTGGCCATAAAACAGGACAAGGTTTCTTGTGGTCAGGAGCTCTCTCAGTGTGAGTCGAGCTGTGTTGACGGTTGGAGGGTCTCTGGTAATCGTTCAGCCAGGGCTCAGGGTTCAGCCGTGTGTCTTTTCATGTAATATATTTACGGCATGCCACGTGACACATGAACACTTTCTTCAAAAAGCAACCAGCTCGAAACAACACACTCACAGAAATGCTCAGCAGTTTGGGTTTAGCTGTAGTTACCTGAAGGTTGTGATTTAAAATCCCAAACCTGCCAGTGAGATGATAATAGTAATACTGTACAGGAACAGTAACAGTGTGCATGTGATGGATAGAAGCTGTATGTGCATGCAGGCTGTTTCTGGTCCACTTCCTCTAATATGAGGGAAAGCATAACAGCTGGGGCTCTGTGCTGCCTCAGGTTTCCCAGCATGTCGCTTCGTTTCTGCTGTTCAAAGTCACACATTTGAGAGCTCAAAAAACCTTACATAAACGTAACACAGAAAGTAATTGCTAAACCTTTTCAGGGTCATGATTTAGTTGTTCTGTAGGTAGAACTTCCCTTCGAAGCAGCGGTGTCATCAGACCCACTTTAGTAGGTAATAAAAGTAATACAATCCTTTAGTATTCATGTGTTCTTCATTTCTCATCCATGGCAGAGTAACAGCCACTTTAGTGTTCACTTGTCTTCACTTGTTTAACAGGCTTATTTTTTGCACGGTTGTGCCCCTACGGCTGATTGGCAAGCACAGGGATTTGTGCTCAGGACAAGTAATCGAGAAAGGCCCCTGGTTCGAAGGGAAGTAGGCCGATTTGAGACTCACCCCAAGCGCCGTTTACGTACGCAAACAGCGCAGCTGCTCTACACAGCGCTTGTTCTTGAACGCTGCTTACTCTGCATTATCCACATATGGGATACACAGACACACACTACTCTAACACTACCAGTGCTACACACTCATACACACGCCTCATCCCGTTTGTCGGGTTTATTCCGGTGCAGCCACGGATCTGAAGGGGGTAGTCCAATCTGCTGTAAGTACTTGTGTGATGTGTCATAAAGTAACTTTAGACCTGGTTTATTTGCAGCACGAGCTCTGTTATGTGGACGTGTGTAAACATGGATCTTGTAGTACATTTGTGCCTTCTGTAAAACTTCTAATTGCTGCCCAGTTGGAGTTTATTTTCAGTGTTTGCATGCGAAGTGTTGGCATACGTGGGTAAGGTCGTGCCACGGGAGATTAGTTCAAGTGCAGTTGTACTGTTAGTGGATCAACTCACAACTGACACGTGCAAGCTAAACAAATTATGCAGTGTTGTATGCGCTGGTTTTAATGCGTTATCTCATATGTGTGCAAATATTTTTCCTTTAAGTCATTTCACAGCAAATTAACAATCACACTGTAGTGTTTTTCTGAACACTATGGATAAGTTCTAAACTGTGGTCTATGTTTGTAATCAGTTCTGGCAACAAAACCAGTGATAAAACTAACAAACACTGCGAAGTTCATGGCCATGCTACAATAAGCATTCACTGATGTTTCTTAAAGGATCAGTTTGGCCTAATCTTAATTTTTTTGTTTTATATTAAACCAAAGTTTGTTTAAAAGTTTGCTGCACAACTCGGCATGCAGTTTGTCTCAGGCAGATATGTAAATGATTGCAGGTGTGATCTGATTAAACACTGGGTCTTGCCACAAGAGGGCATAAAAGTGCTTTCCTTGCTGCCCTGTAAGAAGGCTCTCAGATGCTACTTTTGAGTAGGGTACCTCTTGGTGAGAGATCGTCGACTGCTAGACACACTACAATGCACTCTGATATTTTGCCCAGCTGAAAGGCTTTCAGAGTGGGCGCATCATTGGAATGAGAGAAGTAAGATGGACATTATGATGCCATCTAGGGCGTTCTGATCTAGCTGTTAGGAGGTGTTGGGAGCAGTGGTTCTCTGAGGGCACACACACACGGTGAACAGGCTCTATACAGCCCAGACAGACCATGAGTAGAGAGGATCGTTTGATCTGCCAACAAGCACGAGCAGCTCACACAGTTTCCTTGTCCACTATCCAAACACAGGTGGCACCTTCACTACACACACCGGTCTCTGCCTGAACCATTTCCAGGCTCTTACCAGAAGGACATTTGTTGCCCATTGTGTTCTGCCATTGACAACCAGAAACCTGGACTGCTATGTACTGGGACTGTATTGTTTTTAGTGATTAATCCAGGTTCGGTTTGGGGTCCAACAATGGTTGGTTTAAAGTATGGAGGCTTCATGGTGAGCGCTTCAATCCTGCCTTTGCTTTTGAGTGACAGTGCCTCAACTGCTGGTGTGAAGATCTGGGGAACCATGCAGCTGGTCATCCCTAGTAGTGATACGGGGGACACTAACATTTCAGTGGTATACGCAGGACATACTGTGGCCTCGAATGCACACTGTTATGAGGTACAAGATCAATTTATTGAACAATACATTTATAAAATTATACAAATAATTACATTTCTGTGCCTATCTTGAAAATAATAGTTGCAAGTAGTTGCTATTAAGTAAGTTAATAATTGCGATTAACAATTTAGTTCTCTGTTCACTGAACGCAACTAATGACGTACAAGCCTAACGTGACTGAACAGCCATCTTGCTTACTAGCTGTGTGTGGTTAGCAGCTAATTCTGATTACTGTTCAAATGATGCCCTGCATGTGTGTTCACCAAAACCTCTCACATGCCTACAAATAGTCAAAAATAAAAATGCACAGCATGACAAAAGTGAAACCCTCAGCAAAAAGACTTGTTCTGCTAACATACATACCAAAAATATAGAAGTAACTACACAACTAAGAAACACCAACATTACTTATCACTGCCCTCTAAACGTTACAGCACCACGTTACAAGTTGTTTTTTCATTAACCCCACTACGTCTCAATGAATACTTTTACTGCTTTCTTTTATTGCATTAAGTGCATTAGTTGCGTTAATTGTTCCCCAAGATCTTGTATTGATGATGGGAGCACATCCCAAAGATTCTCATTGGGGTTCAGGTCTGGACTCTGGTGGCGGATGAACATCTTTTCCACGACCACAGGATGTGTGTTTGGACATGGTTGTTTAACAAATGAGAAGCTGCTCACTGCATCAGTTAGGGTTAAAGACCTTGTTGCCAGCTGAAACATAATCACCGATGCAGTAGTTATCCATTGGGAGGTTCTTTTTTTAAACGATTTAACTATTTGTGTAGTTAAATCCAGGTGGTTACCTTTTTTTGGCTGGGCAGTGTATTTGTATGACTGATTAAAAAAAGTTATATTATTACAAAAATATGAAAGGTCTTATTGTCTTTTCCTCAGTAGCTGTAGTATATTGATGACCATTGTCCTGTTTGCATTTTTTAGATACACTTTTTGTTGTGTGCTCTTGCTCTTTATTCTGTGCTGGTATCTCTTAGACTTGCCTGTTTGCTCAAGTTTGTAAAGTAAATGAACACTGATCTGTTCTGGTGTTGCAGTTCTGTGCACGGATCGTTTGTTTTGATAAATGTTGAAAGAGCAAGAACGCGACTGGGTTAAAGTGCAGACTGTCAGTGTGTTTTGGTTTAATGTTACTCCCCTTTAAAGTGAACTGTTTTTACTGGCTCTGTACTTTTGAACTTGTTTTAAACCGTACTGCTGGAACAAAACACCAAGAAGCATACAGATCTCACCAGATTCGGTTCTCGACGCATTTTGACAAGAAAAATTTGTCTCGGCACTTGTTGTTTGTTCAGCACTTGGCGCACTTGCTAAAACTTGTATGAGTCGAGACAAGGGTCTGGATTCAGTCTCAGAATAGCTCTCACTCAGTGCAGATCTCCTCTGTGTTTCTTGTGTTTGTTTTTTATTTTCACATCTACAGTACTGTACTCTTAGTGCAATTAAGTCACAGTTAAGAAGGTTAGTGATAACAGCCAACCAAAAGGAAAACAGCCAGAACCACTGCAGTACGATACTCCATCTCACGGAAAATACTTTTTATATTTGTATTACATTAACCTAAGAAGACTGTGACATCGGTAATGCCTGGTCAACCTCCTGTTTCACAGAACGTAATGCGAACATTACATGTTCAGATGATCTGGCTTTCTTGACGAGGATAAAATAGTGCTGTTTCACTTGTCTAATGACATTTTTTCATGGAATTTCATGGTCAAAAATATGTTTTACAGTATAGAAATACATCCGTCAAGCGTGTTTTGTGTGACTTGAACTCCATTTCCCGCAGCATATTGTAGGAAACAAGACAACTGGACTTATCTGGAAATGATCTCCTAATACTTTTATATGTCTATGTCACTGTAGTGGCCATGGCCTTCTTGAGGAGCACAGTGCGAAGGGCTCTGGGCTGTCGGCGACCCTTAGGATCTCTTTATAGTCCTGCCTTTCGCTGCTACAGTGTTCAGACTGAGCACACCACGGAGAAGAGCGTCCCCTATGCCAAGACCCTCAAGCAGGAGGACAGCCAGAGTGGACCAACCAAACCCCTGCCCAAGTCTGCAGATGCAGTGGTGATTGGAGGAGGCAGTCTGGGTTGCCAGACTCTCTATCACCTGTGCAAGATGGGCATGACCAATGTAGTGCTACTGGAGAGGGATAGGCTGACAGCAGGCACCACCTGGCACACTGCAGGTACTCTAACACTGCTGAAAAACCCTTTAACATATATGAATGTAGAGATCTTGTGTGGCACAATGGTTTAATATGCTAGCCCATCAAAGAGACCACCAAAGTAGGGCAGGTTGGGTGACCATAGATGGGTTGTAACGGTAACCCATCTATGGGTTCTGGTTCCACCGTGATGCTGATCAGGAAAAGTGGGGTTTGAAAGTTGGATGGACATTTTTGGTTGGTGGACTATTTTCAATCCAGCAGTGTTACTGAGGTGTTTTAAAGCTCCAGCAGCACTGCTGTGTCTGGTCCAAACGTACAACACACACTAACACACCAACACGTCAGTGTTTTGGTGTTTTCACATTATTGTTTTGGTGTCTCTGCTCATCTGACTTGTCTGTATGCCCCTTTTCATCCTGTTGGTCAGGGTTGTTGTGGCAGTTGAGGCCCAGTGATACAGAGGTAGAGCTCTTGGCTCACACTCGTAATGTGGTCAGCTCAGAGCTGGAGGAAGAGACTGGACTCGAGACGGGCTGGATCCAGAATGGAGGCCTGTTCATTGCCTCCAACAAGCAGAGACTGGACGAGTACAAACGCCTCATGTCGGTATGATGGGTCGTCTTGCTTACCCTCCTTTATCGATGATCTTTTTTGTGGTTTTCTTTTGCTTCCAGTGTTGGTCATAGCCAAATTCTTATTGAAAGTGTGACTCCTGCCACACCGGATGAGGATGCTTATAGTGCACCACACACCTTCTCCAATAGAAGCGTTCCGTTCACCTAGGGTTGTGCAAAAAAAAATCGATACAGCAATATATCGCGATATTTATTTTCGTGATGTACTGCATTGACTTTTAGCTAAAAATATTGATTTTTTTTTAAGGAAAAAAAACATTTTAAATGGGGTGTAAACTAGAGCCTCCGCTCCCGTAGATGTACAGTGTTTTGACTCAATTTGTCAGCTGAATTATCAAAGTGATATGATGTATTAAGACACCCTAACTTGTATTCCAGCTGTTTTTATATTTTCAGTGAAATATGTGGAAAGTCTCAATTATCGTGATATAATACTTTCACCAGTCAGTGGCAGATTTTGTATCTTATCATTTTAATGCATGCATTTTAACATATAGTGCAGGGTACCCATTTAGATGATGAGCAAATTTTGTCGTAAGGTTTCAGAACTTATTTATTATCATATTTGATTTTGTTTGTAACATCAGAAAAAAGCATAAACTTTTGCGTGTGACTGTAGTAACTCGGATAATCTCCATCTTTATAGCTGTGGTTCTTTCTTTTATTTGTTATTTTTGCAGTTGGGGAAGGTATATGGCATTGAGTCATATGTGCTCTCACCAGCAGAAACCAAAGAGCTTTACCCCCTGATGAATGTGAAGGATCTGTATGGAACACTCTACGTGCCCAAAGATGGCACCATGGACCCTGCTGGCACCTGCACCACCCTATCCAGAGCAGCCACTGCCCGTGGTGCCACGGTACTTAAACGCATAGTTTGATCTCTTGTGGTGCATTACCTTTTGTTTTTCTTTTTAACTTTGCTTTGGGTCATGGGGAGAATGCAGGTGTAAGCTTGTTCTAGATCGATCAGCCTTCCCTACCCGAGACACGGCCAATTCTGTCTGCATGTGACGCCCGACCCTGCCGGAAGTTGCTCGATCCTTTGTCCCTGTAGTGGTGCGGCAGTGTATTCGACTGATGCACCACCTGAGCACCCTGTGTTAAACTGAAGACCTTATAGACCTTAAAGACCTAAAGATTGATAGTGAATATATTAGATGGCATTTAGCTTCTAGGCTGCCAGCAGTAGTTCACTTTTTGTTTGTTTATTTTATTTTATTTTCTTTAGTTTTAGCATGCGTGTAACAGCTCAGTAGGTCCTTTACAATTGGTTTCCAAGTTCAGGTGTTGAAATGAAACAAAACACAGACTAGTAGGGGTGTTACAATACACTCTGCATACAATTCGGTTTGCGATTCGATTTTCTCACGATTATTGATTTTACATTCAATAAAAGGCATTCCTTTTTTTAGTTCTGAAGTGTAAACAGTGCAAAACAACACACATTTTGTTGTATAAGTTTAAACAAAAAAATTTCCCCTGCAATTAAAAGAAATGACTGGAAGCAGAGGATTCAAATTGTAAACAAAATGCTCTATTATAGCCCTTTCAAAATAACCAAGTGAAAACATTCCTTTTTATTTATGAAGGATAACAATTCAAAATCTTATACAAGAAATGCACTTTCCTTGTCTAAAAATATAAAAGATTCTTAAGTCCCCTGCAGTTAAAATAAATCAGGAGTCTCACTGAGAACGGAATACGTGTCTGTCAGCATGGTGTGCAGTTCCATTAGATGACGTAACAAACATCCAACATGCACATTGTCCCATTTTTGCGTGTCACGATGCATTGTTACACTCCTACCGACTACCCAAAGATAGAAGGGTAAACACTCAATAACGGCGATGGTTCAGAGGCAAGAAGTCAGTTGGGTGTTATCCCTGATCTTTGCTGGTCCGTTTGGGGTCCTCACCCCTAGAGAACAGGGTATGTAGAGAAACCGATGGACTACAGTCTGTAATTGTAGAACTACAAAGAGCATCTATGTGGCAAGTGGAACTGATCAAATGGACAAGGGGTGTAGAAACATGGTGTATCTGAAGCGATTGGTGACTGTCAGTGGCGTCTAAATGACCGCATATATGATCTACTAAATTTCTTAATGAATAATATCTGCTAAATTGCGATTGCAGGTAATCGAGAACTGCCCTGTAACTGGCATCCAGGTGAACATGGACCACATGGGAGTTAGGAGAGTGAAGGGGGTTGAAACAGACTACGGGACCATCGAGACTCCATGTGTGGTGAACTGCGCAGGTATATATGAGTATTGCTCAGCTCACTGAATTAAACACACTTCATGTCATCTGTTAATGTAATCCAAGTATTTTGGAAGAATCAAATCCGGTAATGCCGAGTTTAGGTGCGCAGTCTGGCTAGTACACTTGTTTTCATGACCAGGAGGGGGCGCTCTTTGCTTATACATGACTCATTGTAATACCGATTTGGTCGATTTTGAGCAGACTGCTCTTGTATACCGAGGCATTTAGAGCCTGCTTGAAGGGGGAGTGGAGATGGGCTAGTATACATTAGTGACGATTTTTCTATAGAGGATTTTGGGAATTAGCACGTGCTGCCCTGATCACTACTGAAGAGCAAAGTTAACATTTTAGTTGTTTTTATTCTCTGTAATGTAATTAATGAAAGTATTTCCCATGGTTTGTCTCTGATTGGTCAAGTGTTTTTATCTTCTTCAGTCTCTTCAGCCATAACAGTCGTTTAATGTAATCAAATCAGGGAAGAGCTCAGTTCATGACCACACACATGATTGCAGTTTTTCTTTTGAGGGAAGAATGCTGGATTGATTAAGGGCACAGAAGAGGTTCACTCAGCTACCTAACGTTGCCCTTATTAATTACTCACAAAAACTGTCTGAGGCTGGTATTTTTTGGTTGATTAGCTAACTGTGCTGTCCCTGATTTGTCAGGTGTGTGGGCCACTAAGCTGGGACAGATGGCTGGGGTGAACGTGCCTCTGATTGCTATGCACCATGCTTATGTAGTAACAGAGCGGATTGAGGGAATCCAGGTAAGCTCACTTCTTCAACTTCAGCTCAACACAACAGACAACTGTCTGGGTTTAAGGGACCAGCAAGAACCGGTGGGCGAACCAACAACCAGTACATAATCATAAATTCTTAAAAATAACATGGTTTAAAATAATAAAACAAAATCACAAAGGTTCTCTGAGCAGGGGTTGTTGGGGGTATATTTTAGTATTGGGACACCAAACCACATGTGGACAAAAGTATTAGGACACCAACTCGCATGTGGACAAAAGTATTAGGACACCAACCAACAGGTGGACAAAAGTATTGGAACACCAACCCCCTCCAAATATTGAATTGGACACCTCACTGGATTTATATACAATGGTGTGAAAAAGTGTTTGCCCCCTTCCTGATTTCCTATTTTTTTGCATGATTGTCACACTTAAGTGTTTCGGAACATCAAACCATTTAAATATTAGTCAGAGACAACACGAGTAAACACAAAATGCAGTTTTTAAAATGAAGGTGTTCATTATTAAGGGAGAAAAAACTCCAAACCTACATGGCCCTGTGTGAAAAAGTGATTGTTGTTAAAACATAACTTAACTATGGTTGATCACACCTGAGTTCACTGTCTCTATCAGGACATCACCAGTTCTCAATCAGGACATCACTTAAATAGGACCTGCCCGACAAAGTGAAGTACACCAAAAGATCCTTAAAAGCTACACATCATACCGAGATTAAAAGAAATTCAGGAACAATTGAGAAAGAAAGTACTTGAGATCTATCAGTCTGGAAAGGGTTATAAAGCCATTTCTAAAGCTTTGGGACTCCAGCGAACCACAGTGAGAGCCATTATCCACACATGGAGAAGACATGGAACAGTGGTGCATCTTCCCAGAAGTGGCCGCCCGACCAAAATTACCCCAAGAGCGCAGCGAAGACTCATCCAAGAGGTCACAAAAGACCCCACAACAACATCCAAAGAACTGCAGGCCTCACTTGCCTCAGGTAAGGTCAGTGTTCCTGCCTCCACCATAAGAAAGAGACTGGGCAAAAATGGCCTGCATGCCAGAGTTCCAAGACGAAAACCACTGCTGAGCAAAAAGAACATTAAAGCTCGTCTCAAATTTTCCAGAACACATTTTGATGATCACCAAGACTTTTGGGAAAACATTTTGTGGACTGACAAGACAAAAGTTGAACTCTTTGGAAGGTGTGTGTCCCATTACATCTGGTGTAAGAGTAAAACAGCATTCCAGAAAAAGAACATTATAGCAGCAGTAACATATGGTGGTGGTAGTGTGATGGTCTGGGGCTGTTTTGCTGCTTCAGGACCTGGAAGACTTGCTGTGATAAATGGAACTATGAGTTCTGCTGTCTACCAAAAAATCCTGAAGGAGAATGTCCGGCCATTTGTTAGTGACCTCAAGCTGAAACGAACTTGGGTTCTGCAGCAGGACAATGATCCAAAACACACCAGCAAGTCCAGCTCTGAATGGCTGAAGAGAAACAAATTGAAGACTTTGGAGTGGCCTAGTCAGAGTCCTGACCTGAATCCTATTGAGATGCTGTGGCATGACCTTATAAAGGCCATTCATGCTGGAAAACCCTCCAATGTGGCTGAATTATAACAATTCTGCAAAGAGGAGTGGCCCAAATTCCTCCATAACGCTGTAAGAGACTCATTGCAAGTTATGGCAAGCGTTTGGTTGCAGTTGTTGCTGCTAAGGGTGGCCCAACCAGTTATTAGGTTTAGGGGGCAATCACCTTTTCACACAGGGCAATGTAGGTAGGATTTTTTTTCTCCCTTAAAAATAAACACCTTCATTTAAAAACTGCATTTTGTGGTTGGTTTGATGTTCCGAAACACTTAAGTGTGACAAACATGCAAAAAAATAGGAAATCAGGAAGGGGACAACTTCACATCACTGTAGTATTTAAAACAAATGATTGTTTATATATCACATGTGGCCAAAAGGACTGGGGGACACAGAGCCACATGTGATCAAAAGTATTGGGACACAAACCCATAAGCAACTTTGGGTGTAAGGACGTGAGTGAAAGGGTGAGAGATCTAGTGAGTGAGTATTTGAGTGTGTGTGTCTCTTTTTCCTAAGTGCATGAACAAATGAGGAAAGGAGCAAATGTGTGAGCGAGTAAGGGACTGCATGAGTGACTGAGAGGGCTGGCCGGCAGCTCACATCCAGGCTCTTGCTCATCTTCCCTCATTCTCTCTCTAATGTTCCTTTTATTACTTCCCTGTCTATCTGTTCTCTCTGTACCCGTATCATATGTCCTTACTCCTCTTCTTCACTCTTTCTATGTATTATACCGTGTGTGTGTGCGCGCGAGAGTGAGTGAGTGAGTCTGTAGCAGTGTGGGTGGTGAGTGTCTCAAAATAAAGTGACATTCTTATTCTTATCCCTCCTTATGCAACAACACAGCTTTCACACTGCACCATAAAACACAACAGCCAGCGTGAAATCGTGCTTAGACACAGCTGAAAGCCTCACTGAACATTATGCAACGGTGTGTGTGTGTGTGTGTGTTTGTGTGTATGTGTTCAGTAGGTCTGCCCACCAGATTCTTGATATATATATTGGAGTACCCGCTGTGTTCAGTCATGCCAAGTCTGGAGTTCTCATATGTCAGCCACATGCTAATTGGCATATGAGCTTTTGGGTGAAATTGGAGAGTTGATGTCCAGTGATCTGAGAGAATTTGGCCCGAAACGTGTCACACTGAGCATGCACCAGCACACTGGATGAGATTATGTTGTTCCATCAGCGTTTATCTAACTTCTTGACTCTGGTTTGTTCATGTTACTGATATGTTGGTATGTAGTTTTTAAAAGGCTATTTAGGTGTATTGTCAGGTTTTGTCTTGGTTAAATTGGTTCTAATTAGTGATCGGCCAATCCACATCTTTTTCAGTTCCGATCCTCATATTCATATTCCTCCATTTCTTCCAAAAAATCAGAAATACTGATTCTTCTGAACACAATCCACATTTCCACAGTGTGATGGTCCATCCCAGACGCCTTAGAGGTCAGAGAAGCGATTCTGCTTCTGGGCATGGCTGGGCATGGCTTATTTTTTGCACAGTAACGTTTTAAGTGGCATTTGTGAACGTAACCCCATTGCAGTGCTTGAGAAAGGTTTGCCAAAGCAATCCCTTGCACATATGGTTAGCCCTAAATTGTCCAGTCCCAACTTTTTTGGAATGTGTTGCAGGCCTGAAATGCTGGAATGGATGTTTATTAAGAAATGAAATAAAGGTGACCAGGAAGGAACACTGTCTGAAAAGTTCATACTGTCCTAATTTTTTTTGTTGCATTCTTGGTACTAACGATACCATTGGTAGTCTTCTAAATTGTCTGTAGTGAGCTAACCATTACCCTGATGCATTTTGCAGAACATGCCCAATGTGAGGGACCACGATGCATCTGTCTACCTCCGCCTGCAAGGTGACGCGCTGTCTGTGGGCGGCTATGAGCAGAACCCTATCTTCTGGGACGAGGTGAGTGTTAATCAAAGGTTTGCTGACACTTTTAGAGAAATAACAAGACTAAAATATTTCTCGGTTACCCCGATGCAGTCCTGGGTGGAATGTGTGTTTGCACATTTCTAATTTGAGCCGTCGTGTGGGAGTTTGTAGCCAATTTCAGTCACGAAGGCAGCACAGACTCAGCTGGGCTTTTAGACTTTTTGAGTTTGGCTGGCGTTTGGCTGTGTGTGTGTGTGTGTGTGTGTGTGAGACTAGGATTTGCTTTACCTGATGACAGGTGTTTAAATGACTTTTTTTGAGTAGATTTGGAGAAACCAGACCTGCTTTTTGCTTCAGGTCGACAGTGCTAGTAATCTAGCGAACTGTTTTTGGAGACTATAATTGGAACTATTGTATAAATAAGGATTCTGTTCCTCTGTGTCGTGTTGTGCACAGCTTCAGAAGAACAACCTATTATATTTTAAATAAGAGTACGCACTATTCCGTGATACACTCATCACATGAGGCTATAATCAGACATGTTTCTCCTCGCGTCCCGTCCACATGCCCAGTGTTAATCAGCTAATCAGGTGTATTAGTTCAGGCTCTGAGCAGCTTGTGTTTCTCTCATCCAGGTGTCTGACAAATTTGCCTTCAGCCTGTTTGATCTGGACTGGGACGTTTTCATGCAGCACATCGAGGGAGCCATTAACCGCGTGCCAGCACTGGAGCAGACTGGCATCAAATCCACCGTCTGTGGACCAGGTACACCTGAAGAAACGAACATTACCTATTTATGGTTATACTCCCGGTTAACCGGGCCCTTATTGAAACATTTCTAGGTGATGCATACAGATGCACAACTCGCTTTTCAGTGGCTTAAAATTTCATAAGAAAACAATACAAAATACATGGTCTAGCCAAAAGTTTGTAGACAGCCAACAGTTACATCCCAAAACAAGGCTATTTGCATGGACTAGTCACACTTCTGAGACAAATTCTCTAGATTTTGGAATGTGACTAAGTTCAGGAACTGATGTTGAACACATTTTCCGATCCAATATATCCCACAGATGCTGATAGAGTTAAGGTCAGGACTTGGAGGAAGCCAGTCACGTCTGGTCCACCTTACGTCTGTAGTGCTTTTGAAAATGGAGCACTGTCACAAAGCAGGTTTACAATTTTATCTTCTAAAATTTAAGGCCAATCCCAAACTGAGCAAGCCGTGCCAAATAGGGCAACAGTGGCAAGCAAAAACTCCCTAGAAATGGTAAGGAAGAAATCTTGGGAGAACCAATACTCAAAAAGGGAACCATCCTCCTTGAGTGGCCTAGATGTTATATGTATAAATTAAGTTAACTTATTATTTATAAGTTTATAGTAATACATTAAAGCAAATTTCCCCATATGAAGTAATGTAAATAGGATTAATCTGTTCCCGACCCCCAAATAGTTTTTTTATATGCCTATATTCGTATGTAATTAATTATTAGAAGCATGAATAAAGCAAAGGAATGCAATAATAATAATCAATAAATACATGAAGTAATTGAAATAAGTAAGTGAATATAAAGTGAAACTTTATAGCCACTGAGGCGAATGCAGTTTTGGCACGTCTTATTACTGGGGCAGTGGCGCCGAGACTGAGGGTGTGTCTAAAATCGCACCTGTAGACTGATATACATAATATACATAACATGCCTATCTTCTTCTTCTTGGCATTGGTGCATTATCACCACTAAATCACGTGCATCGTCCTTAATTAAATAAGAAAGCTTAAAACAAATATTAACAATGCCATTTTCCAGTGCCGACCTTTACTCACCCGACCGCCATGTATTTGTATGCCACATCACTCACGCTGTGTCACAGTATGCTTTCTTTCACTCTGTGACCTCACTGTTGGTTGTCTTGGTGACCCAGCAGTCGCATTACTGTACGTGTTGATTTGCTGAAGCTTTAGCTCTAGCTGTGAGCTCTGTTGTAACTGTCTCGCTCTGGCTCGCTCTGATGGGAGCTGACAGGTGTGAAATGCCGCCGTCATAGCGCCGCAGCTCCAGGTCACAGGGACACACTGCAGGAGATTACCGCTGCTGCCGTGAACTCTGGTAGCAAAGCCACATGTGACGTTTTGTTTTGGCTATTGCAAGTGGAAATGATGGTGTGAAGTGATGCTTCGGTATGATCAAGCTTGATCCAGCAGTGATCCAACAGGCCTGCTCAATTTGGGATTGGCTGTAGATATTAGAAGATAATCTAAAATTGTACAGTTGCTTTGAGACAGTGCTCCATTGTAAAAAGTGATATATAAATAAATCTGACTTGACTTGACCTGATTTTGTAAGGTATTAGAAATTCATTGACTTGTTGGTTCATTCAAATTTGCTCAAATTACATTTACAGCATTTAGCAGATGCCCTTATCCAGAGCGACTTACAACTGATACATTATTACAATCCAAGCAATTGTGGGTTAAGGGCCTTGCTCAAGGACCCAACAGTGGCAGCTTGGCAGAGGTGGGATTTGAACCCTGAACCTTCTGGTCCAGAGTCCAGCTTAAGAATGGAATTTGTGCAGGCTCTCTCCTGAGGCACACTGGGAAATGTTTACAAGCACTGCAGCAACACTACATCTCCCACATGGAGTATCAGGGCAGGGTTAGTCAGTGTCAGTCTCTCTGAACCCAAGCTTTCACAGTGAGTCATGTCATAGTCAGGAACCCTCTGCTTGTGTTTTCATATGAATGCTCAAGTAGCTCTGGTGACATGAGCGATCTGGCTTTTCACATGGAGATCTTACCAAAGTAGTTCATATATTTCTCTCTGTTGGGGTTGATGCCTAGCTGTGCTACAACCCCAAATCAGAAAAGTTGGGCAAGTATGGAAAATGCAAGTAAGAAAAATGCAGTGTGTTTTACATTTCCTTTGACTTGTGTTTCATTGTAGACTTTATGAACCCAGGATATTTCACTTTTCATGATCAATTTGTTAATAAACATCCATTCCTGCCTTTCAGGCCTGCAACACGTTCCAAAAATGTTGGGACGGGGGAAATTTAGGGCTAGTAATTAGGTAAAAAAACTAAATAATGGATAATGATTTCAAACAGGTGGCTGTAAGCATGATTTGATACAAAAGCAATATTTACAAAAGGCTGAGTCTTTGAGACGAGAAGATGGGTAGAGGATCTCCAGTTTGTCAACAAATGCATGAAAAAATTATTGACATGTTTAAAACCAATGTACCTCAAAGACAGATTGGAAGGGATTTACCCGTTTCTCCCTCTACAGTGCATACTATCATTAAATGAAGGAATCTAAAGGAATTTCAGTCCATACAGGGTAAGGGCACAAGCGTAAACTCCCATGAGCTCTGATCCCTCTGACAGCACTGCATCAAGAACCATCATTCATCATTAGTTGTTATAACCAAATGTCCAAGCGCTACAATATGGAGTTTCATTCACAAATGCCACTTAAAACATTACTGTGCAAAAAAGGACACATCTTGGGGAATCTATCCAAAGTAACCTACAACTGATGCATTCTTACAGTCCAAGCGATTGCCGGTTATGGGCCTTGCTCAAGGACCAAACAGTGGCAGCTTGGCTGAGGTGGGGTTTGAACTCTCGACCTACTGGTCCACAGTCCAGTGCCTGCTGTGTTTTTGCTTATTGAACAGTACTTTCTGCTACTCATTATACTTTCGCTGCTCCAGCAGGGTTGTGTGTCAATGTGGTGCAACAGTCTAATTCACAAGCCCTATGACCAAGCTTCTTCAGAATGTCATCGATCTGGCCATACTTGATACGCTTTGTTGGCCATGATTAAAGGAAAGATCACCTCCCTGCTGCTGCAACAGTGGCCCCTGTCAGGCGTTTGAGGCAACAGCAAAACCAGTGAATGGAAAAGGCAAGCGTAGTCTGGCCCGTAGAAATTTGCCACCTGCTGGTGGAAAGAAGCAGCCAGTAGCAGATAATTGTACATAGCCAGTTGTTAGGCTGCCTCAGCCTCTGATACTCTAATTCTGTTGAAATGGATCTTTTTTTTTTGCCTGTGCCTTGGGAAAATCCATAAATGACTTTTTCTCTCCTTCAGAATCCTTCACTGCAGATCACAAGCCATTAATGGGAGAAGCTCCAGAAGTGAGAGGCTTTTTCCTGGGATGCGGCTTCAACAGTGCAGGTACATGTCTCACACATGAACATGAACACAGCATCGTTGCAGCTTAAAGCCCAACAACTCATAAGCTCCTGTTTGTAAGTGCATGTGCTTATTGCACCATGGCTTTTTAAATGTGTGCCTCTGCAATCATCCTCCAGCTGTGGGCTATTTTGGCTTTGGAGCACATGCTGCCTAACATTTTGCTGTGGTCCGAGATGTTGGGATTGCTGGCAGTGGTGAGAATCCTGACATTATAGCACTTGTCTGAGAGTGCTGATAATCACACATGATCAGAATGAAGCAGTACCATAACGGATTACACTGACAGAATGCGCTAATGATTACGATAATGGACAGGGATGCTGGAAGGGATTAAAGAACAAGCAGAGGTTTTGCTGTTGGATGACATCTGTTTGTTGTCTTCATAGCTGATGAGAATTAGAGAGAGTTTTAGATGGTTAGATTTAGGAGACATCCCGTGCAAATTGAAAGAAGTTGCAGGTATTTCAGAAAAGTGAGTGTTTATTCACAGGGGACTCCCTTAGAGGTGTATGTGTGTGTGTGAGTTGCATCAGTATGCATGGCCACGGACACTTCATCCTTCCCATCTGGTTTCCCTCATGTTTCAATAATATTTCATGTCAATACTTTCTCTCTCTCTCTCTCTCTCTCTCTCTCTCTCTCTCTCTCTCTCTCTCTCTCTCTCTCTCTCTCTCTCTCCCCCACTTGCTAATATCACATTCTCAAGGACTTGAAACACCATACTACCTTACTACATGGTTTAGGGTCCCTTTTTGAGTCTTGGTCCTCCCAAGGTTTCTTCCTATAACACTCAGGGAGTTTTTCCTTGCCACTGTCGCCCTAGGCTTGCTCAATTTGGGATTGGACGTAGTTATTAGGAGATAATCTAAACTTGTAAAGTTGCTTTGAGACAATGCTCCATTGTAAAAAGCGCTATATAAATAGAACTTCTAGTAATGACAATCTCTGACGTTGTACAATTTGAGAGAGCTAGTGTGTTGTTTCTGTTCCTATTACAGGTATACCGGTGAAGTGTGCCACTTAACGTCCACGATACGTTCTGTGAAATTGCACCACATGCGATCTGAAAGTTGTCCGAACACCATTCTATATCATACTACATGGGATAATATAGTGTATTACTGGTATCGACTAAATAGCCGAGACACTGCATTGTTTTCTGTACACGGATTTATTTAATATCAGCATTGATCACCACTGATGGATTGATTGATTTTTTTACTATTGGTAAAATCGTTTCACTTTAAAGCTGCATGCAGCTCTTTGATTTGCTAAGCTCCTCCTTTCCCCTCTTCCTCCGAAACACATTTATGGAATGAGAAACTGTCTTTTATATGACAGTGCAATGTATTTTCTGTTGTATTTAAGACCCAAGCAAGTACTTGAGAAGAGAACAGGGAACGAGAAGGCTGTGAGACTCTGCATTGCAAAGCTGCAGATCTGGTTTCTCCCATGTCTGCTTACAGCCACAAAGGGAATCCTCAAATACAAACTAATCCACAACTGCCCCGCGATCAGTGCAGTTCATTTTTGGGATGGTTTAGAAGGGCGGCAGTTTGTTTGACGTGTTCACATATGCAAAAAAAAAAGCAGGACTCCGTGGTCTTACGTTGCAGAAATCTAAAAACGTTCATTGTTTTCAACATTATCAAACACTTATTAGAATTGATCAAATAATCGTTGTAGCCTCACTCTGCTCTCACACAGCCTCCTCTTTATCTGAATATTGTTTTCTTTCAGCTTCTCGATTTCACCTTTCACGTACTTTCTTCCTCTGTATAACGTTTTACTCCCTCTGTCTTTTTTTAAAATCCAATTTTACTTTCCTTGTTTCCGCTGACATTTGCTGAAATACCAGCATTGATTGCAGTGTGGAGTCGGTAGGCAGTGTGTAATGCTGAGCTCTGTGCAGCCAGGAATCCTACAGAGACTTCTAATGGAGAAACTTAGAGAAGCCGTTCTAAATAGTTGAAAGGTCTTGTGGGCTAGAATATGCCATAATGTATCAAAAGTGAGCATTATGTAATAGTAATAGTCAGTTCCAAGTCCGTGTTGTTTGTCAGCGAGTGAGATTACTGTAATTATTCTATATTTGGACACGTGTAGGACTGAGCAGGCTTTATTCTCACTGCCTGCACCAGTGTATTTAGGGTCTCCTGCAGCGGGGTGTCAGTCAAGCTTGTATTAGACCACGTCCATACAGTGCTCAGATCAGGCTCATCAGCAAATTGCATGTGAAATGTCACCGTCTGTGCTGTGCTGGGTCCCATAATAGGTTTGTCATACATTACCATGTTCTTATTGTGGTATATCTGAGCAAGAGAGGGCAAAATAATTCTGCTCATAGGAAATCGAAGTCCAACAAATATCTGTGATGCTGAACTTCTCAGACATTTGGTTGATGCACTTAATGACAGCTGGTCGGTGATTTGATTGGCAGGTATGATGCTGGGAGGAGGCTGCGGGAAAGAGCTGGCCCACTGGATCATTCATGGGCGTCCTGAGAAGGACATGTATGGTTACGACATCAGGTATGTGTGTTTTTGCTCTGTTATTGATCACCTGCTCATGCAGTTTTTTCCCTTTTTTCTGATGCCCTAAACATACATGATTAATCAAAGTGAAAGGTTTTGTGTGTGTGTGTGTGAGAGAGGGCAAGACAAAGACAAAGCATCCAAGTTATTGCTGCAGCTTTAGCAGGCAGTGATAAAGCAGCGTGCAAATACGCACTTGAACTCTTGAGCATAGCCATCATAGTTTTCCGTAAAAGCACGAAAAATGTGCATGTATATAGCACCCAGGTGGAAATGTCAGACCGAAGGAGTGGCTCCGTAAAAAGCATTTCAAGGTCCTGGAGTGGCCTAGCCAGTCTCCAGACCTCAACCCCATTCAAAATGTGTGGAGGGAGTTGAAAGTCCATGTTGGCCAGCGACAGCCCCAAAACATCACTGCTCTAGAGGAGATCTGCATGGAGGAATGGGCCCAAACACCAGCTACAGTGTGTGCCAACCTGGTGAAGACTTACAGGAAACGTTTGACCTCTGTCATTGCCAACAAAGGTTATGTTACAAAGTATTGAGTTGAACTTTTGTTATTGACCAAATACTTATGTTCCACCATAATTTCCAATTCAATTCTTTAAAAATCCTACAATGTGATTTCCTGGATTTTATTTCTCATTTTGTCCCCCATAGATGAAGTGTAGCTATGATGAAAATTACAGACCTCTCTCATCTGTCTAAGTAGGAGAACTTGCACAATCAGTGGCTGACTAAATACTTTTTTGCCCCACTGTGTGTGTATACATATATAATGCATCCTGTGTGTACTGATGAAGGATTAGAGGATGACCAACACAAACTGCAATAGCAGATGAGCTTCTCTCTGGAGCAATATGGTGGATGTGTCTAATAAAGTGCACAGTGAGTGAACCCAGTGTTGAAAAACTCCAGCGGCACTGCTGTATCTCTTCCAATCGCAACAGCAAAGCACACTAACACACCACCACAACATCAGTGTCACTGCAGTGCTGATAACGATCCACCACCCTAATAGTAGTAATAATAACCTGTGCTGGTCCTGTGGGGGTCCTGACCATCAGGGAACAGAGTAAAGGGGACGAACAAAGTATGTAGAACTGCTAAAATGAATAATGAGTAGAAGCAATGAGGTACTAATAAAGTACCTCATAAAGTGATCAAAGAGTGTGTGTATGTGTGTGTATATACATATATAAAGCATATTATACGTATATGCATTTATTTTATAGGAGGTTCCATCACTCACTAACCAACAATAACCGTTGGATCAGAGAACGCAGTCACGAGTCCTACGCCAAAAACTACTCTGTGGTGTTTCCGTTCGACGAGCCCCTGGCCAGCCGCAGCATGAGACGAGACCCATTTCACCAGGTCTTCTTCTTCACTTTCACACACACACACCTATCCACTCTGCATTTGTTGCTCGATTTCCCAGACATTTTCAGACTCGTACTGCTAAAATAGCACTGATTTTCCCTTCCTACACAAAGGTAAACACGTTACAGAATAGGCAACCTGACCCTACATTATTATAGCTCCTAATGTCTGAAGTTATGAACAGTATATCTAACCTGACTTTCTGACACTCCTCTAATGATCTGATTGCTAGCACTTCAAACAGTGAGTTGCCACTGCTATAAAAAGCAAAGCAAAAATCGATTGCATGCAGGTTCTGCACACATCAGTGTTCAGTAACAAACCAGGCACAGTCTAACGTTGTTTTCACCCCAGAAACAACATGAATTTTCTAGTTCATTTACTGCGCCTGTGCTCTGTCCATGTTTTGATGTTCTGGTAAAAAAAATCAGTGCTTTAGTCCGTCACATTTTACATGCATCAGCATGCTACTTTCCTATGGCTTCACTCTTGCTGCTTTAAGTAAATGGTGTTTGTACTAAATCCCACTTCAAAGCTAGCGAGCTGGCAATACGTTCATTTGTTTCAAGAGTTTTTATCTGCACACTAAAATGACTTCAGTCTTAATAAAATAACCTACTCTCCTGAATACTGCGATTTCTTGAGACTGTAATTAAATTTCAGCTTGAAGTCCATCACTGTGGATAATACTTCCACAACTTTAATTAATAATAGTGTGGCTTGTTTGTACAGGTAGACGCTTTTGACTAGACACTGAGAGATTAAGACAGTTTGTGCCTTATGAATTTCCCAACTAACTCTCATAAGATTGAGAAAATCCTAAATGATTTTTGCTTCTGCTCCAGAATCATGGCTTCAGCCGGATAAGTTGCATTTTTACATACAGTTAAATGCACAGCTTCGTGCACCTTCACGATTTCTGCACACTTTGTGCTACCTGCTCTTTTCTGAAATATCTGCTTGTGTCATAAACACAACAGGAAGTTTGCTGCGGGAGAGTTTTTTTCTTGTGTGCGCGAGCCTGAGACAGAGAGAGAGCATGTGCAGTGTAAGGAGTGGCTGAGGGAGTCCACACAGGTGCACTACAGTGAAATATTATATCCGTCTTACATCAACATGTGGTGCTCCATTGATATTAAAAGAAGCGATGCATGAGAAACACTGCATTATCTTTGCTATTGAGTCAATACTTCATTTAAAGTACAAATTGGCTTAATTATAACCCTCTAAACCCAGTGATTCAACTTTCAGTTTTCCAGTAAAAGCTTTATTTCCTCTCTAGAGCATGATTCATCATTTCTGACTTCAGGCTATGTGTGGCTGTGTAAGAGACTTGTTGCTAAGCTACTTCTAAATGATGGAGCTTAAGTGTTTCCAGAAATACCACTTCTGCTGGCTGGACATGCGACGCTTGAGGCTCGTCCCAGCAGAGGAGAGAGAGATCAGTTACAGTTTGTCAGTAATAAGGGTCAGAAGCTGAGTTTTTCCTTTTTCCTCCCCACTTGGCTCTGCCGATACTCGAACCCGGGTCATCGTAGTGTTGGGCTAAGGTATTAGACTGCTGCGGCACCAGCAGCCAGGGTTGGTTTAGGCTTGAGATGCTACACAATATGAAGAGGTACCAAACTTACCGTACCTTGTTGAATCTATGCCACGTAGAATTAAGGCAGTTCTGAAGACAAACTGGGGTCCAAGCCAGTTCTAGCAAGGTGTACCTATTAAAGTGGTCGATGAGTGTATATGCAGACTCCTGCTTATTCTCATTCCCAACTGATGTAACAATCAGAACACACAAGCATTCAGAAATAAGGCAAAGAACATGAAGTACTTGTGTTAGTCTGTGCAGATCTGTGCAGTCTGTGCCGAGATCAGAGATTATTTTAATTCTCCACCATCTGAACCACATTATCATTACAAAACGCAATAAATTACAAGGTTGCATCCTGGAAAAGACAAGCAGTGAGTCATGCTCAACATACGACACACAGCCAGGTCCGTCCTTCAGGCGAGCGCAGCCTTGAGAAAGCATGGTGGAGAGCAAGTCGCTTAGCAACCTGTTCTTTGTCCTGCCAAAGAACTAACGAAGGAGAAAGGAATGATATTACGATATTTATAAATGTGTCTGTGTGTGTTCGTGGGGGTATGCACAGAGGAGGTGGGGACCGATTTATACTGTTGTTTTGGTTCTCTCAGGAGCAGCTTGTGAAATCGTGACCAGCTGTTGGGGAGCGTGAAGTGTTCAAAGATTTTGAGGAACTAAAGTTAATAAGGAGGTCGTAATGTGGAAATGTGGGGTGAAACCATGAGTAACGTTCAAAAAAAGCAAAGCAATCTACAGGGACGTCAATATGTCTATCATAATTCTCAGTCAGATTTAGACATTTTACCCAATCTACATATTAACAGATAATGATAGATGTACAGAAGTGATGGTATCACCACTTAATCTCATCAATAGTGCAGGACCTAAATCTTGGCTCACTGTGACATGTAACCCTAAATCTATGATGCCCATGCCTAAATTTGGGCCCACTTTAACACCTAAACCATAGATCTGGACTACAGTGGCTTAGCAGTTAAGGTACTGGACTGTAGACCAAAAGATGAAGGGTTCAAATTCAATATATGCCAAGCTCCTGTTGTTGGGTCCTTGAGCAAAAGGGGGCACGGTGGCTCGGTGGGTAGCACCACTGCCTCACAGCAAGAAGGTCCTGGGTTCAATCCCAGGCTGGAGAGGTCTGGGTTCTTTCTCTGTGGAGTTTGCATGTGCCTGCTTGGGTTTACTCCAGGTACTCCGGACTTTGCAACATGTCTGCTTGCTACCAGCTGCTTGCTACCAGCTCTGTGGAATGCATTTCTGACTGGTAGGCTACTTGATTCGTTTGTGTGTTGCTGCTGGTGTGTGTACAGTTGTTACAGGATCCAGGTTAGTTCAATGATATACATCATTTATGTTGTGTTGTATGTTTTAGGTGCTCTTGGAGCAGGGCTGTGTTTACCAGGAGAGACATGGTTGGGAAAGACCAGGCTGGTTCAATAAAGATGGGCCTGCTCCGGTTAGAGAACGCACACACTTATGTATGGACACAGATGCTCACTCATTTCACATGCATTCACATTCATACATTCTTCTAAACTAATATACTGATGGTCATACCAATGGATATGCTGGTAACTGTGCCAAATATTCCTCTAGGAGTTAAGCATTAAGAATTATGCTTTTTAAAGTCAGGGAGACTTTACAGGAACTATAAAATGAGCATGTGATATAATTGTGACTGTACTGGGTATAATCTTATAATGAATGATATCTGTATGTGTTCTGTGTGTGCAGGTTCTGGATTATGATTATTATGGTGCTTATGAGACTCCCAAAAACAAAGACTATACATACAACCAACTTTTGGGGAAAGAGTACACCTTCGACTTCCCCCCTCATCATGACACGGTGTGTTGAGTGATTGTGTGGGCTTTCCAAACTAAACCTAGGCCCAAACCCTAAATCTCGACCCAGTATGACACCCAGGCCTAAATGTTGCCCCACTGTTTCACCCAAAACCAATTCTGGGCTCATTTTGACACCCAAGTGTAAATCTGGGCCCACCTTTTCATCCAATCTGGGCCCACTATAATCTCTAAGCCTAACCAAGCCTAAATCTGAGCCAATTATGACACCAAAGCCTAAAAACAAGCCCACCATGGAACATAAGTCTAACTCTGGACCCACTGTGACACCCAGACCTAAATCTGGGCCCCCTATGACATCCAGGCCTAACCTAAGCTTAAAACTTGATCCACTATGATACCCAAATCCAATTCTGCGCTCAATCTGACATCCAAGCCTAAATCTGGGCCCACTTTTTCACCCAAGCCTAAATTTGGGCCAACTGTGACACCAAAGCCTAAGTTAAGCCTACATCTGGGCAGACTATGACACCAAAGCCTAAAAACAAGCCCACCATGAAACATAAGTCTAACTCTGGGCCCCCTATGACACCCACGCCTAACCTAAGCTTAAATCTTGACCTGTTTTGACACCCAGGCCTAAATCTTGCTCCACTAATTCACCAAAAGCCCATGCTGGGCTCATTCTAACACCCAAACGTAAATCTGGTCCCACTATGACACCCAGGCCTAATCTAAGCTTAAATCTTGACCCACTATTTCACTGAAACCCAATTCTGGGCTCATTCTGACACCCAAGCCTAAATCTGGTCCCACTATGACCCCTAAGCCTAACCTAAGCCTAAATCTGAGCCAACTATGACACCAAAGCCTAAAAACAAGCCCACCATGAAACATAAGTCTAACTCTGGACCCACTGTGACACCCAGACCTAAATCTGGACTCTAGTCCAAAACCCACACTTCTTATTAATACAGTTAACTGAACAGCTGTGTTTGTCTGTGGGTGTGGGTGTGTGTAGATCAGAGATGAGTGTTTGGCCTGTAGGAACGCTGTGGCAGTCTTTAACATGTCCTACTTTGGCAAGTTCTACCTGACTGGCCCAGATGCAAAGAAAGCAGCTGATTGGCTGTTCACTGCAGATGTTAACAAATCCTCAGGTGATGATGCACATCACATACTTACACGAGCTCTGTTTACATACTGCCTAATAATCAAGGTTCTGTCTCGTACACAGTTCGTTTTCCATTCCATTAAACCCAAGAGTTACTTGCATTCTACTTCTCCTGGCAACAGTTAGGGGAAAAAACAGACTTGTAGGATGTTCACTCAGCTTTTCTTTTACTTCATATCAAATAAGCGAATCACAGGAATGACACCAGAGCGATTGTTTAATAGCTGAACATTCTGGTGATTGAAGTGGTTAAGATCACTCTGGATTAAGTTGTTTGCTGAATGCTGTAAATGTAAAATGTGGGTGTATTTGGTAGGGAGAATAATTGAGTCAGTTCTTCTGAGCGTAAAGTATGATGTCCCATCTCAACTGATAGTAGTCCATCTTGGATATCTGTGAGCTCATCTGCACTGATCACCCATAACATTCAAACCACCCGGTCCGTAAGGATGTTTAGGTCACTGGTTCACATTAATATAATGTCCACATAAATTCCTGGGTTCCACAGCAAAACATTACCCAGAACATCGTACTCCCTCCACTGTCTTGTCTTCTTCTCATTCTACATCCTGATTATATCACTTCAACAGATAATCCATTCACACACACACCCAACCATGGGAAGGAAAAGAAAATGGGATTTATCAGACCAGACGATCTTCTTTCATGGCTCCAAGGTCCAGTTCTGATACTTGTGTGCCCATTATGGGAGTTTTTAATGGCGGATGAGCATTAGCATGGTGAGCAGTCTGATCGATCTGTGACTAGGCATCGATAAGCCTTGGGAGCCAACATTCTGTCGCCGGTTCATGGTTTTTCCCTCTTTTAAACACTGTCGGTAGGTTTGTTGTTGTTGTTTAGGAGAAACTCTGACCTAGTCATCATAATGATTTGTCCCTTGTATATTTCTCCCACATCCAACATGTCAACTATGATAATCTACTGTTCACTTACCATCTAATATCTCCCAGAGCATAACATACTGGTGTTCTGGCTGTCCATCGCTTGAATGTTTTGGCTGATCAGTGTATGTAGAAAGAGGCATGGGTAACGATTGATTGTTTAGGAACAGATGAAAGGGTTTAGTTATCTGGTGAGGTTTGCTCTCACTCTTACTTTTCTCGTGTGTGTGTGTGTGTGTGTGTGTGGTTTCCAGGCTCCACTGTGTACACCTGCATGTTGAATAAAAAGGGTGGGACCGAGGCTGATCTTACTGTCAGTCGCCTGGAGACCGGCTCCGCCGACATTCCACTGGCTCCTGATTCTGATGGTGGGCAAAAACACACACAAACTGTCCGTTTCTCAACACTGTGCGACTTATAGCTGGAGACAAGGGGAACACAGACACACAGCATTCTAATATGAGTATTAATCCTGTTGACTTTGCTAGCAGGTCCTAGATTACTTGGTATCCAGTTACATACCATTATGAGTCACTGTGTTGGAATGCTCGGCCATTTACCACTTGACTCTGGAATATAAAAACATTTTTTTAAAATGGACATTGCTTTTCTGTTCGTGTCCATGTCACATTTTGTATTGTGCTAACAAGATCCTATTTTTCCTGAGTATGTTTGGCCACTCCACCTTCTGTCTTTCAGGTAGGATTGTTGGGGAAATGCAGACCCGGGCTGGCTCTCTTCATGCCTGCTCGAGCTGTGCACAAGCTGTGATAAAATATTTATCATAATATCCATGAACCAGATGGAAACGGTCTTTAAGTATGGGTGTAACTATGCACACTGACCCTGAATAGATTCTGCGCACATGATCTTTTTTTTCTGAAGTGAAAACAATGCAGAACAATGCATATTGTCTTGAATAAGTTTTTAAACAAAAAAGATTCTTGAAGTCTTCTGCATTTAAAATAAATGACCAGAAACAGAGGTTTAAAATTGTGAACTTAATTAGTTATTGTAGCTTCAAGATGTATTGGATAACCAAGTGAAAGCATTCATTTTTATTTCTGAAGAATAACAATCCAAAATGTGTACTTTCCTTGTATAAAAATGTAAACAAAAAGAATCTTTAGGTTTAGATGCCTATGGGAGAATGACATATGATTGTGCTCTCTGGTGTTCGAAAAATGCAATTGCATCAAATAGCATAATAAACAGAACTCATTTATGTCACTTAGCAGACGCCCTTATCCAGAGCGACTTACAATTGATACAGTCTTACAACCCAGAGCAATTGTGGGTTAAGGGCATTGCTCAAGGACCCAACAGTGGCAGCTTGGCAGAGGTGGGATTTGAACCCTGGGCCCTCTGGTTCATAGTCCAGTACCCTAACCGCTAAGCCACTACAGTCCCACATGACAATCTCAATCTCTATGCAACATCAAGCATTGCCGCACCGCTATGTTTAAGTAATGTTTGTCACTGAAGAGTGATAGATATGAAAGAATTTAAAAAAGGTGTGCAGATCGGTTTAGGGATTCTGTTTGTTTCATCTCCGTGTTGTAAAAGGTAGTCTGTTTGGAGGATCCAGTCACATGACATGGTGGTTATTCCACAGGAGTGTGTATATGTTATGTATGTATAGTCAAACCCATTTCTGCAGTCTCTGCTATCTTATGACCTGTGACCTGCACTGTACATAAGCCACCCTGCACTACAGTGCTGTTTGCAGTGAGACCATCTTTGT
This sequence comes from Ancistrus triradiatus, assembly GCA_025084515.1. Lineage (NCBI taxonomy): Eukaryota > Metazoa > Chordata > Actinopteri > Siluriformes > Loricariidae > Ancistrus > Ancistrus triradiatus. Next base: position 1,156,212 of record JAJAGP010000003.1, on the reverse strand, counting down.
TCACCTTTGGTCTCCTTGTTTGGCATCATGTAGCAAACATGTACCGATCATTCAATTGCATTGTATTGGCAAATTGCTAACCTCTGCACTCTAGATGTTTGGGCAGGCTTGCTTCTGAGTATTTTTAGCACTGCAGTGGGAGTTCTCCAGAGAGAACATGAGAATGGAAGATGCCAATAGAATGCATATTAAGGAAGCTCCCACACATTCTGATTAGCATGTGCATATTCATAACCACGTGCACGCATGAAGCTCATTTTCATAAAAGCATTCAGACATCTGCTGTTGTAAGTGGAGTCCTCTTTAAGGAGACACACTCATTATGAGGACTGTGTGTGTGTGTGTGTAGGAGATGCTTATTACTTGGCTGTAGGAGGTGGTGTAGCACAGCAGAACTGGAGTCACATTCAGACAGTCCTGCAGGATGAGGGCTTCAACTGCACACTTACAGACCACTCAGAGGACATGGGCTTGATCAGCATCCAGGGGCCCAAGAGGTGATCTCACAAACACACAAACACCACACACACACACACACTGACCACTCAGAGGGCATGGGCTTGATCAGAATCCAGGGCCCCGAGGGGTGATTACACAAACACACACACTCGCATTTGTCTTTATAGCATTGTGGGGACCTTCTATTGATGTAATGATTACTGTAGCTAATTAATGCTACACCTAACCGTAACCTCGGTAACTTAAAGCAAATCTTTTGACTCTTGTTTTCCTCGTGGGGACCAGCAAGATGACCCCTCAATGTAAAAAATGCCAGAGCTTTCTATAGATGTGGGAACGTTAGGTCCTCACAGTGTTATATATACATGATACACACACAGACATTCACACTGACCACTCGGAGGACATGGTCATGATTACCATCCAGGTCCTCAAGAAGTGATCTCTCTCTCGCTGTTGATCACACACACACTCTCACTCCCAATCAGTCATTGACCTCTGAGATTTCATGGGTCTGATCAATTTACAGGGACCTAGATGATTCTCTCTCTCTCTCTCTCACACACACACACACACACACACTCACACTCACACTCACTGAACACTCAGATTACATGGGTATGATCAGCATCCAGGTCCCGAAAGGGTGAATGTTTCATGTCAGTATTCTCTCTCTCTCTCTCTCTCTCTCTCTCTCTCTCTCTCTCTCTCTCTCTCTCTCTTTTTGGTCTTTTATTTAATCTAATAAAAGGGGTTGGTAAACAAGCAATTAAAGTTGTGAGGATGAGAAAAACGGGGGTTTCCTTTGTTTGTGAGAAAATCTGGTCCCCACAACTATATGTTCATGTACAGTGTACACCAGAAAGTGAGTACACTCCTGTGCAATATCACTTAAAGGTCAAATAATTCACCTCTCAATAAGTGCATTGTTTTTAAGTTGACAAGTAGTATCCCTCTTATGACCAACCAAAAACAAACACTTTAAAAAGACCGTGTTGAAAATGCAGACCTCCAATGTAGTGTGAGTAGACCTGTGATTTCCAGTTAGCCTAATTGCATGAACATGGTTATAAACTGACCTGTGAACACCAGAACTTTCTCAGTTCTTGTCATACGAGCCGTGTCTATCTGCATGTCTGCATCATGGCGCCACATGGAAAATAATTGCCACAGCAATTGAAAATCAGGTTGTGAGACTTCACAAAGATGGAACAGGATACAGGAAGATCGGTGACCAGCTGAAAATCATTCGAAACGCAGTTACAGCAGTAATCAGGAGGTATAGAAAGAGCTGTAGTGCCACTAATCCTGAAGTGGCCATCCTCCTAAAATGGTGCCACGGACAGGACGCTACTTGCACAACCTAGCTCTGAAAAGCAGACGGGCAAGTGCTTCAGACTTGGCACAGGGGTTATCAATGGAAATAGGAGTTTCTGTGACAGCTCAGATGGTGCGTCAGACGTTGCATAACATCAGCCTCTATGAACGGCGTCCAAGAAAAGAACCCTTGCTTACTCCTGAGCACAAAACTACAGGATTAAACTTTGCTAAAGAACATGAAAAGAAGCCTGATAAATATTGGGAGCACATTCTTTGGTCAGACGAGTCCAAGGTAAATGTGATCGGCTCACATGGGGTCCAGCATGTTTGGTGTGAACCTGGCCAGGACTACCACAGTGAATGCATAGCCCCGAGAGTGAAGCACGCAGGTGGGAGTGTGGTGATATGGGGCTGCATGAATGCAAAAGGTGCTGGGGAGATGACACTTGTAGATGGCACCATGAATGCTTGTGGATATACCAAAATACTGTCTGACAAGGTGACTCCCAGTCTCCAGAAGCTTGGCAGAAGAGGAATATTCCAGAATGATAATGATCCAAAATCAGGAAAGAGTTTCTAAATAAGAAAAAAAGTAAAAACTATGACCTGGCCAAGTATGTCGCCTGACTTGAATCCAATAGAACATCTTTGGGGCGTTTTAAAGAGAAAGGAAGAGCAACACAACCCTTCCAGCAAAGAGCAGCTGAAGAATAATCTCTGAAGAATGGCAGAAAATCTCTCCAGATATTTACTGAGGGGCCTGTATTCTTAATATTGTAAATCTAAACTGTTAGTTTCTGATTTTACGTAAGAGCAAAAATCCTATTGTTCAAATTAAATGTAATGCAATTGCTGCATTTCCATGATATTGCACTCCCCTGTGTTGTATACTGTGTAGGTACACACACGTACAGTGGACATGGGAATGGACATGGTCATTTTTTGAAATTTGAAACCCCACGATTCCACTGTTATCTAGTCTGTGGTCAGATGAAGCTTATGCAGGATGCATTTATATTCTGCCCCAGTCCCACACTCGCCCCGTATCAGCTGAAAGTGATTCCACTAAAAGTTCATATCTTATCTTCAGTTAACTCACACTGCTAACACACAAACACACACATACAGGCTGAGGCAGTGTAATTAGAGTGATGTTTAGTGTGACTGCAACAGTGAGCATGGTGAAGTTAGAGGCGGCAAGGGAAGAGGAAGCACAGTAACGCACACAGTATTAGCTTGTATTTAATTCTACAATTTGTTCCAACGTTTGCACAGGCACTTTTATATGAACAGTTTTGACCACATGTAAAGTGATCTCAGTAGAGCTGCACTGATAAGTTTCTCGGCCGATTCCGATGTTTTTCAGACACATGATTGACCGATTCTGATTTTGTCTGATTCCAGTTGTCTTTCTGTGTAATAATTAAAATGACAGCTTACAGAAACATTTTTGTTCAACTTTTCTTTTCATGGAAACTTCTTAATTGTGAAAGAAAGATAGCAGGGGCTGCTGGCTCGTGCCTGGCTCTGCGCTCTCGCTACCTTTTAGCTTTAACCTCAACCTGTCAAATTACATATTCAGCAGGGTGATGCTGTTTTAAATGTCTCATTAAATGTGTTTGTCCGAACGATTTCTGATGGGTCCCCCCCACAGCTTATTTTCACCATCCATGTATTGCAAACAGCACTCGCTGAAGAGCTTAAACACTGAAGAGATGGCTGTGTCCAAAATAGATACCTATACCCTCATTAGGATCCCTAATCTCTCATTAGTACTGTGCTGTTTACTGCACTGGCCTGCCTGCAGTCCTAATCTGTCCCCAACAGAGAATGTGTAGAGAATTTTGAAACGAAACTTGCGACGATGACCCATTGCTGTTGCACATTTTAAGACGTGTTTGCAGGAAGAATGGAACAAAATTCCATCTGAAATGCTTGCGTTGAAAACACGTTAATGTAAGATGCACTGCTTTTTCTTGTTTGCATTTTTCATTTTTGGGGGTTGTATGAAGTCACTTCTTTTTCTGTTATAGACATGTACTTGGAGGGAAATGAAGGTGGTTGGAAGCACAGGTTTATAAGGTTGCATACACTGACGTTTTCTCTTGTCAGCATGCACACTAAGCATTGAAGCAAGGGCTGTGCTCTAGACTCAGACTATGTCCTGTCACTCGGCTTACAGAACAGCTGTAAGTGTTTTTATTTTTATTTTATTATTTTTTTTTTTTGGTTTCTTTTGGAGGTGGCATATAGAAGTTGTACTGTAATTATTTTGTTGGGTGACTAAGTGTTTATAGCACATGGTTCTTGCTCTGTAGTTGCTTTTTCAAAATGAACAAGCTAAACCCCAAGATACATTTCCTGCTGGTTTGTGCACAAAAGCTGAAAAGTTCAATCACTCCTGCACTGAACAGGCCATAACATCGCAAACAATGAATTGTACCTGCTGTATGCTGCATTTTTGTACAGTTCCTAAATATCATAAATGTGTTATAAATATAATTGAAGCAAAAAACAGCAGAGAACCAACTTTTGTCCTGTAAACATAACCAGGTTTTTTAGATCCATTGCTGATTGGCTGCCAAAAAAACAAAAATGAAACCATGCACACAGCACATTTAGTACACATACACCGATATGTTAGTGGATAAATGTTACTGTTCCTGTAGTATCATATTATGACAGCAATTCTGGATTAATGATTTGATTAGGGTCACCAATGATCAGCAATTACATCAGCGTGACCAAACCGAAACATCAGACTGCCCAGTTACCCCAAATACAGTGGTGTGAAAGTGTTTGGCCCCTTCCTGATTTCCATAAGTGTTTCGGAACATCAAACCAATTTTAAATATTACTCAAAGACAAATCAAGTAAACACAGAATTCAGTTTTTAAATGAAGGTGTTTATTATTAAGGAAGAAAAAAAATCCAAACCTACATGGCTCTGTGTGAAAATGTGACATTTTGGCAGATTTATGAGCACCGTGTACCATCTACAATTGGTTCTAGGTCAGAAAGCACAGCCAGAATTAATTCATACATTAGACGCACCGCATTTTAAGGCGCACTGTCGATTCTTGAGAAAATTAAAGGATTTTAAGTGTGCCATATGGTCCGAAAAATACGGTAACTTAACTATGGTTTATCACACCTGAGTTCACTGTCTCTAGCCACACCCAGGCCTGATTATTTCCACACCGGTTCTCAATCAGGACATAACTTAAATAGGAGCTGCCTGACAGTGAAGTATACCAAAAGATCCTTAAAAGCTACACATCATGCCGAGTTCCAAAGAAATTCAAGAATTCAATTGAGAAAGAAAGTAATTGAGATCTATCAGTCTGGAAAGGGTTATAAAGCCATTTCTAAAGCTTTGGGACTCCAGCGAACCACAGTGAGAGCCATTATCCACAAATGGTGAAGACATGGAACAGTGGTGAACCTTCTCAGGAGTGGCCGGCTGACCAAAATTACCCCAAGAGCGCAGCGACGACTCATCCAAGAGGTCACTAAAGACCCCACAACAACATCCAAAGAACTGCAGGCCTCACTTTGCTCAGTTAAGGTCAGTGTTCATGCCTCCACCATAAGAAAGAGACTGGGCAAAAATGGCCTGCATGGCAAAGTTCCAAGATGAAAACCACTGCTGAGCAAAAAGAACATTAAAGCTCATCTCAATTTTTCCAGAACACATCTTGATGATCCTCAAGACTTTTGGGAAAACATTCTGTGGACTCACGAGACAAAAGTTGAACTCTAATAGGAAATCAGGAAGGGGGCAAACACTTTTTCACACCACTGTATGCTGCCTATCCTGAATGGGTCTGGTGGAGCAGGGAGCGAGAATAGAATGATCGAGGATATCAAGGAAGTTAAAAGATGGGCATGTGACAAACTCAAGAACTTTTATTTTCTGATTACACAGCTTTAATTATGAATGGGATCTCATTACATTCATAGTATTGGTTCATTATTTTACTGTGAGGCTGAGTGACAGTGGAACTGATTAACACCTCCAGTTGTTTGTGTGTGTTTGCAGTCGGGATTTGCTGCAGGAGGTTGTGGATGCGGACCTGAGCAATGAAGCCTTCCCTTTCTCGACACACAAGATAGTGACTGCAGCTGGACACAAGGTCAGTCCCTCTCTCTGTTACTATGTCTTCTGCCAATGGTGCACAAAATTCAAATATTGTGTGAAACAAAGATGAGTAAAGATACGGTGTGTTAGGGAGAATTCACACCAAACACGCTCATTGAACACTGTTTTTCAGTTTCATTGCCATTCTAACCCCGCTGAGGTTCTTTACGTGAGCTCCTTGAGATACCGGAGACTGGCTAGTGTCGTCTGGGTATTATTTGATAAGGAAGACACGACTGTCATCACTCCTATACAAAGAGCAGGCAGGAAGGCACAGAGGAGCAGCAGTTAGCGCGGTCAGCTCACAGCTCCAGGGTCTCAGGTTTGAGGCCACCTGTCTGGAGTTTGTATGTTCTCCCCATATGGTTGTGGGTATCCAGGTACTCCAGGTACTCTGGTCCCTCTCACAGTCCAAGGGCGTGCTTTAGGTTAATTGATTACACTAAATTGGCCCGATTTGAGTATGTATGACTAGTTTGGATGTAATTTTGTGTATGGACTAAACTGTGTTTGTCATTAAATAGCCATTGATGCTGAAAGGTGACGTTAAATAAACCAAGTAAACAAATGGCCTATGTTATGTTAGCCTACTAACCTTACCATGTATGACTGGTGGAGTCTGGGATTTGTTACATACCAGTCTATGGTTGGGACGCCAAAGTGGGAAAAGGGTAAAGTAAAGGGGAGAGAGTATCCAACAGCACTCGCCACCACACACAACGCCAAAGTGTGTATGTGTGTGTGCATGCGCCAAAAACCCATATTAAGCCTTTAATGGTCTCAACCGCAAATAAATGGTCAGGAAAATAGCAATAATTGAATAAGTATATAAAGTAACCTAGTAAGAGATGGCCTCACCTTTTGATTTTCTTAAATGTTTAAGAATTATGTGTAAACTTGTGGACAGAAAGAAGAGTCAGTGCTGTTCCACTCAATGGTAGAGGCTTCAAACAGCTGACGTGTAGCTGAAAAATGTTTCCGTTAGTTTGTGTGTAATGTGAGACCAACTATTCTGTATAGTGATTTTGTGATGTTGAAAAATAATATGATCGTTCGTCTTCAGAAAACAACTTTTCGATTGTTTGAAGCCTTTCTGTAATATTTTCCTGTACTCCAGAGTATTAATTGCCTTTTCACAGTGAAGCAGCATCGTGATTCATCAGTAAACACAACTCTGCTGAACCACCCAGAATCAAACCTTCTGCCAGAAATGTCATTCTGTCCTTGATGTATTTCTTGGACGGCAATGGCTTTTTAACACATCTTCTAGAAACAAAACCCGCGTTAGACAACTTTCTGGTTATTGTTGTTCTTGAGAGTCTTGTTTTCTGAGGTCTTGAATTGTGCTGATAGGTTTTGAAGGCTTTTTTTGAAAACTGTAAATTTCAGTAGGTGACTGGAGAGACTTTGGCCCGTCCAGATCCTTTGTTACTGGCAACATGACCTTTTGTTTTAAAGTGTCAGCCTATTCTCTTAATAGCTGATGGTGACATGGGGATTTACTGTGCCTTCAGGATTAAAAAAAATTCAGAATAGCTGTAGATTACCTGTCAAAGGCCAGCCATGTGGTTTCTGACATCAACCCCTGCATGATATTTAGCTTTTTTTGGAGATGATGTTCGGCCATGTACCTTGGCTGCATATCATAGATCACTTCCTGTAGTTGTTTTCAGACAGTTTTCATTTCATGTGTTTTATATTTATTTGGGAGAGAGAGAGAGGAGAGAGAGAGAGCGAGAGGAGAGAGAGAGAGATATAAAGAGAGAGGAGGATAGAGAGAGAGAGGAGGAGAGATAAGAGAGAATAGACACACACACACACCACACACACACACCACACACAGAGACAACGATGGGGTGGGGTGTGGGTGTGGGGGGATGAGATTGAGATAGAGCAGCGAAGAGGGGATAGAGAGATATAGATATATAGACGAGATAATATATATAGGATAGATATACGATATAAGAGTATTATATATATACTATAGAATATATATATATACACAACACACATTAAACATACACCACAAAAAATATATATATAGATATATATATATGATATATATATATAATATATATATATACACACACACGCGCACCACACATATACATACATATGTGTGTGTGTTGTGTTGTACATATATCTGTGTATGTGTGTGTGTTGTGTATATAGATATCTATATATCTTATATTATATATATATATATATATATAATATATATATATATATATATATATACATTACACAAAGCACAACACACACTGATGCATATTCACAATGTGTTTTAGCAGCGGTATATTAGGATCAGTAAGTATTGCAGTATAGTTATTCAGTATAGTAATAATATATAAGAATTGATTGTTGCTGCTTCTTTTGTTGTGTGTGTTATTTTCTTGCTGGTTCGTCTTGTCACATTTGCAGCTGAAGGGAATTGCTAGTGTAGTATGTAGTTATATGTAGGAAAGAACGCACAAATAAGATATTGCCGGCCTGGTTTGCCCCAGAGTACTGCACTGATTGGAATAAGGCTTTACAGTGGCCTGGACTGACACGATGGCCACAGCTGGCATGCTCATTTAGGCACCGCTGAGGTTTTTCATTGGCATTCCTCCATTCTAACTTTGTGCTGTGTAATGTTTTGCTGACCCTTTTCTTGCCCCGTTCCCACCAACACAGGGACACTGTTATCCGGATCAGAGAGGTCTGTCTCCAGAACTTCTTTAGAATCAGTGCAGTTCCGTTACAGGTATGGAAACGTTTGGGCACCCCTGTTAAATTTCGTGTTTTTTTTATTAAACATTGGTTGTCCAGCTCGGGCAATTTAGGGTAAATATATCATATAGCAGATGAAACACCGTGATATTTGAGAAGTGAATGAGTTTATAGGTTTTACGAAAGAGTGCAGTAATTATTCAAAACAAAATTCGGGCAGGTGCAATTAAATTTGGGACATTGTCATTTGAATACTTTAGCACTAATTTGGAACACAAAATTTGTTGTAAGCTCTATTGACCTGATCTACATACACAATGAATCCAAACTATGAGAAAGAAGGGTTAAGGTGTGGCCAATTGGAATTTTTCTCCTCTTGCATCATTATCTGAAGAGTGGCAACACTGGGAGCTCAAAACACCAACTCTCAAAATGGGACCCTGAAAACTAAAGGTTGTTCAACATATGGGTTCAGGGAAAGGGAAAGCTCTCTCAGAGATTTCAGTGTCAGTTCCACTGTGAGGAAAATAGTGAGGCAATGGAAGACCCACAGGCACAGTTCTAGGTAAGGAACCTCCCGAAGTGGCAGACCCAAGAAAAATCTCAGATAGGCAGAGGTGGAAGGATGGTGAGAACAGTCATAGTAGCCACAGCCCCATCCAAAGACCTACAACATCATCTTGCTGCAGATGGTTATGTCACTGTCATCATTCAAATTACAGCGCAACTTTGCACAAGGAGAGGGCTGTATGGGGAGAGGAATGCCAGAAAGAAGCCCTTTTCTGCAGGACACGCCACAAACAGGAGTCACTTTGAGGTGTGCTACGCACCATTTGGACAATCCAGACTTCCATTTTGGAATAAGGGCTGTGTACTGAGAAACTAAAAAAAAACGAGGTATTTGGAATTAACAAGGAGCGGAAAAAAAAAAAAGAACACAGATCCCAAGACAAACACTTGCTACCCACAGTAAAATTTGGTGGCGGTTCCATCATGCTGTGGGACTGTGTGGCCAGTGCAGGTACTAGGAATCTTGTTAAAGTTGAGGGTCGCATGGATTCCAGTTAATATCTCCAGATTCTTGAGAACAATGTTCAAGAATCAGTGACAAAGTTGCACCGAGGCCAACGACCTTAAACCCTGCTTAAAATCTAGTAAGGCATTCATGCAGAGGAACCAGTACAACGTTGTGGAATGGAAATCTCAGTCCCCAGACATGAATATTACTGAAAATGTGGGCTGTCCATGCTCGGAAACCATCAAACCTGACTGAACTGGAGATGTTTCTAAAGAAGAATGGTCCAAAGCACCTTCAACCAGAATCCAGACTGGAAGCTGTAGGAAGCGTTTAGCGGCTGTAACTTCTACAAAAGGAAGGATCTACTAAATATTGATGTTTTAATTTTTGTTAGGGGTGCCCAAATTTATGCACCTGCCTAATTTTGTTGAATTAATTACTGCCACACTTCTGTAAATCCTAAATTCATTTCACTTCTCAAATATCACTGTGTTCATCTGCTATATGATATATTTAACTCAAGTTGCTGATCTGAACAACCAATGACTTATAAACTAAAATCATGAAAATTATCAGGGGTGCCCAAACTTTTTCATACGACTGTAGCTTCAGACCTGAGCCATTACATTGTCAGATTGAAGGTTTTCTTGTACTGCATACAAAGGCTTCCTTCCTTTACCAGTGATTCCGGGTTACAGTATTAGAGCTTTCCCCTGGTCATTTACATGCATTTTTAAAGCCATTCTTTCCATTTTTGTACTAAATCCAGCTTGCCATTGCATGGAATAACATTTCTCTCTCTGCGTCTATCCCTGTGCAGGTGCGTGCTATGCGTCTGTCCTTCGTAGGGGAACTTGGCTGGGAGCTGCACATCCCTAAAGCTGCCTGTCTTCCTGTCTATAATGCCGTCATGGCTGCAGGGGTCAAATATGGCATCCGCAACGCTGCCTACAGAGCCATCGACTCGCTGAGCATTGAGAAAGGTCTGGCACTGGTTCATCTTTGTGTTATTGTGTGTTTGTAGTATTTTCACCATTTATATAAATCAGGTGGAGAGAGAATGAAGTAGAGATGAGATGCCCTTTATTAATATTATAAATTAATAATAAATGAATATAATTATTTGTGATTGTCAAAAATTTGGCATTCATCTCTACATTTTAGTTAGTTAAACAGATATTATACACTCACCAATAATTTTATTAGGTACACTTCCTTGCTTCTATGCTCATTGTCCATTTTGGCAGTTCCACTTACCGTATAGATGTTAGTGTGTGTTGTGCTGGTATGAGTGGATCCGATACGGCAGTGCTGCTAGAGTTTTTAAATACTTTGTGCACTCTTAGACTCTATCGGCTGTTGTTGCAGTTTGTGTTAGTCATCCTTGTCCTTCATCAGTGCTCACAGGACGCTGCCTACAGGAGGATGGTGGCTGGACATTTTTGGTAGGTGGACTATTTTCAGTCCTGCAGTGACACTGAGATGTTTAAACTCCAGCAGCACTGTTGTCTGATCCACTCGTATGAGTGCACCACACACTAACACACCACCAGTGCTGAGAACGAACCACCACCCAAATTATTACCTGATCTGTGCTGGTTCTGTGGGGGTCCTGACCATTAGAGAACAGAGTAAAGGGGACTAAAAGTATGTAGACAAACAGATGGACTACAGTCTGTCATTGTAGAACTACAAAGTGCTTCTATATGGTACGTGGAACTGCTAAAATGGACACGGTGTAGAGTGGTGTACCTATTAAAGTTATTGGTGAGTGTATATGAATGCTCTATAATGACTTTATAGGTACTGTTTTTACTTGTGTAATTTCTCAACCCAAGTAAACAACAATATCGTAAACAACATACAGTGGGGCAGAAAAGTATTTAGTCAGCCACTGATTGTGCAAGTTCTACTTGGACAGTTGAGAGAGGGCTGCCATTTGAAATGCTGTCATTGTGTACTAATTTGACACAATATTAAATACAGTATTATTACTATTATTACAGTACAATATTTAATGTACTATCAATACACCCTACAGTGTCGTCAGTCTAATCATCCTAATTACATAATGGTCATCATTTTCACTGACTGTCTCAGGCTACAGACACTGGCATGCCGATCTACGCATTGACGACACTCCTCTGGAGGCAGGACTCGCGTTCACTTGTAAGATGAAGTCATCCATTCCCTTCCTGGGCCGCAAAGCTCTGGAAGAGCAGAAAGCCAAGGGTCTGCACCGCCGGATTGTCTGCTTCACCACTGATGAGTGAGTTATGCACAAACAATTCTGTGATAGGACTTTTATAAAGAATCAAAAATTGTATAAAACGTGTAGAACTCGGGCACCTGCTGGGGAAAAGAGTCGAGAATCAAATAGAAATTCATGTAGGACCTGCATTTCCACTATTACTTGATTGGTGTGGCTGCATTTGCTGGAAAGGCAGTGGGAGAGCAAGTACTTTACTTTGTCACTTGTAAATTAGAAAATATTTCAGCCACTATCCAACATGGAGCAATTGACTTTTATTATTAATTGAGGTTTTTTGTTTTTGTTTTGTTTTTTATTCAATGCAAGACTACCAAAATTAGTCAAAGTTGTGTTATGAGGCTGACCTCTTAAGTCAGTGTTATGCAGTTCAGATAAACTGTAATATTGCATATATTCTGTAAACAACATATGTCTGAATATTTCTGCTGTGCCAAGTTTGCGGAATTTTCCTTTCTCTGAATTAGGAGCACTGTGTGCAATCAGGAAAATTGCTCTGCGGAGTCACACATGCTCTGTTTAATGGAATATATCAGGGCTATTTAATCAGCAGCCCACAGGCCGGATCTGGACCTTGAGTAAATTTTCACTGCCTTTGATTGGTTCAACAGCTAATTGAATGGAAAAATCAGATTATCATTTTCTTCACATTAGTTATTCCAGTGTGTTCCACTCCATCAGTGTTAACACACATTATTAGTGCACGTGTTGTATCTCAAACTGAGGCCAATCTGCTGCTCGCTTAGGATCTGCATTCTTGATTAGCTTTCATGTTCTGTTTTTAACAAAACTCAACAGTGAAAATAGATTTGTAAGCAGATACAGTGCCTATAGAAAGTCATGGCCCATTTATAGTCAAATCCTGTTAAAATATGTGTATATGTGCAGTGGGGCAAAAAAGTATTTAGTCAGCCACTGATTGTGCAAGTTCTCCTACTTAGAAAGATGAGAGAGGTCTGTGATTTTCATCATAGCTACACTTCAACTATGAGAGACATAATGAGAAAAAAAAATCCAGGAAATCACATTGTAGGATTTTTAAAGAATTGAATTGTAAATCATGGTGGAAAATAAGTATTTGGTCGATAACAAAAGTTCAACTCAATACTTTGTAACATAACCTTTGTTGGCAATGACAGGGGTCAAACATTTCCTGTAAGTCTTCACCAGGTATGCACACACTGTAGCTGGTATTTTGGCCCAATCCTCCATCCAGATCTGTTCCAGAGTAGTGATGTTTTGGGGCTGTCGCTGGGCAGCATGGACTTTCAACTCTCTCCACAAATTTTCTATGGGGTTGAGGTCTGGAGACTGGCTAGGCCACTCCAGGACCTTGAAATGCTTTTTACGGAGCCACTCCTTCGTTGCTCGAGTGGTGTGTTTGTGATCAATGTCATGCTGGAAGACCCAGCCACGTTCCATCTTCAATGCTCTCACTGATGGAAGGAGGTTTGTGGCTAAAATCTCACGATACATGGCCCCGTTCATTAGTCTTCCTTAAAACACGGATCAGTCCGTCCTGTCCCCTTTGCAGAAAAGGCAGCCCCAAAGCATGATGTTTTCCCACCCCCATGCTTCCACAGGAGGTAAAACACACGACTTGAGAGTTTTTACCAAAAAGTTCTCTATTTTGGTTTCATCTGACCACATGATATTCTCCCAATCCTTTTCTGGATCATCCATATGCTCTCTGTCAAACGTCAGACGGGCCTGGGACATGTATGTTTACTGGCTCAAGCAGGGGGGCACGCCTGGCACTGCAGGGTCTGAGTCCCTCTCGGTCGTGAGTGTGTGACTGATGGTAGCCTTTGTTACTTTGGTCCCAGCCTTCAGAGGGTCATTCATCAGTCCCTCAATGTAGTTCTGGGATTTTTGCTCACTGTTCTCCTGATCATTTTGACCCCAGACAGGATGAGATCTTGCGTGGGGCCCAAGATCGAGGGAGATTATACAATGGTCTTGTATGTCTTTCATTTTTTTTACAACACTGCTCCCACAGTTAGCGTTGATTTTATTCAACCAACTGATGGCCTATTGTAGATCACTCTTCCCAGGCCTGGTGCAGGTCTACAATTTTCTTCCTGGTGGCCTTCGACAGCTGTTTGGTGGTCTTGGCCCATGGTTGAGTTTGGAGTCTGATGTTTGAGGCTGTGGACAGGTGTCTTTATTTATACAGATTAACGAGATTCAAACAGGTGCCATTAATACAGGCTAACGAGTGGAGTACAGAAGAGCTTCTTAAAGAAGAAAGTACAGGTCTGTGAGAGCCAGGAAATCTGCTTTGTTTGTGGGTGACCAAATACTTATTTTCCACATGATTTACAATTAAAATTCTTTAAAAATCTACAGTGTGATTTCCTGGATTTTTTTTCTCATTTTGTCTCTCATAGTTGAAGTCTACCTATGATGAAAATGACAGACCTCTCTCATCTTTCTAAGTAGGAGAACTTGCACAATCAGTGGCTGACTAAATACTTTTTTGCCCCACATGTACCGCATTAGGCTCTGTGAAAGAGGACATTGCTCAAAATGGATATGGAATGTAATTATAAAGGGTTCTGTTCAAACGATACATAAATGTGTCAGAGATACTGCTGAAAACATGAGTGGAACACTACACACACACACACACACACACACACACACACACACACACACACTATGGACTTCCACTCTATCTCCCGCCTATGCAGCATTACTTGGTCAGCTGTTTATGGCTGCAATGTCCGGAGTTAAAAGACAGATTTCCTTTTATAATTTATTGTGAATCTTCAGATCTTGGTCATTAAAGTGAGCGGGTCATTAGAGCAGTGTTGGTGTACTGAGCAGTGCTGTGGTAATCATTTTAACCATTCTGTAAATCTAACAGAAGCAGGCCTGTCCTGCATTGCTGATGCTCACTTATTCATAGACAGTTGTTCTGCGTTGCTGCTGCTTGACTGTGAATCTTATGTTTACGTAAGTGATTCATGAGCATCACTAATCCTCTTCAATTCAAATCATATGTGTGCACAGACCTGCGCAGTCCAAATGGGAAATAATTAAATCAAGCCTGCTCTGTGTAAGCATCGTGGTGTTTGTTTGTTCTGTTGAATTTCTCACTGAAGATAACACATTAGAAACCCTTCATGCTTGGATACCTTTCCCTCCACAATTGTTGCCATCCCTGGGAAAGATGAGTAAAAAGCCCTATAAGAAATTCAGCTTACGAGGAATTAAAAATAAAGATCTGAGAAACCTATAATGCCGTTTATATTTCATTTATGTTATGGTGACCAGCAATAGAAGAATCCAGCATTGAGATGAGAGGATATTTAGTTTATTTAGATATGGGGAAAACAAGAAGGAGAAGAGGCACAAAAATAATGGGCAAGAGGACCAGTTTGAAAGAAGGCAGCACCTCAATACTGTGCTGATATCATTAAAAGTAGGTCAGGACTCGTATGCTGGAACAAAGTGGGCCTTTTTTCAGTACGAAGTAACAGACAAACTGTTTTTCAGAATGAGGTACATTCAGATAGTTGGGTTCAGCTGTGTTTTGCACCTTTATGGAGGTGTTGTGTGTATGTGAATAGAATAACAAGAATTGAAGGAATGAATTTGCTGTTATTTATGCTCTCCTCTACAGGAAAGTTCCCATGTTTGGTTTAGAAGCCATCTTCCGTAATGGTGTTCCTGTGGGCCACCTGCGCCGCGCCGAGTTTGGCTATGCCATCGACAAAACCATCGGCTACGGATACATCCGCAACCCAGACGGAGGAGTGGTGTGTAGAGATATATACACACACACAGACACACCGACACACACACACACACACATTGCTTCTGAATCCAGAAGCTCTAAGCTTGTTGACACACTGGAATACCGAAGTCCAATTGTCTAAAAGATACAAAAATAGGAATTACTGTATTGTACAGTACTAAATGTTCCATATTGTGTTTTAATTACACAATGTGCAATGTGTAACTATAGTAACTATGTGACTATAGTAATGTCGGGTCAACTTCTGTTTCGATCAGTGTGCTGTTTCATAGAAAGTAATCCCGATGTTAAACGGCACGTACTTGTGTATCGAAGTTCTAATTAATCTAGGATTTTTAAGCAACCATTTAACAGTCCATTTTACAGGTCCTGCACACTTTGTCTGCTTTACAACACAGAGAACCATTTAACTAATGCCACTGTGTGATGTCTCACCCACACACCTCTCTTATATGCCCTCTTGCACCCTCTTGTCTGTGTTCTTGCTTTCTGTTTTGCATTCTGTCTGAATGTTAGTCTGCGTTCTTTGTGCGTCGGTGTATGTACATCTGTGTGGGTGTGCTTAAGTGGAGCTGCTAGGTTTATGTAATGTTTGTGGATGTAGGTCTGTCTGGAGGGAGCTGTGTATGTGCTGGTAGTTGGCAGGTCAGATGCTGAGGGACAGCTGTGGATCCTCTTATCCACTCCCTTCTCAAAGCACTTGGATGATTACCTCTTGCCACAGTCCTATTTAGCTCTATATTACTGCATCTGTAGTGGGTTCAGGAGTGGTGCTACTTGAAACTTAGCACTGGGTGTGTTTACACTTAGACAGAATAGATTTAAAGTGCAACAGACACAGGTGGAATGGAGATTAGAAAGGGGAAGAGCAAAAGTGCTGTGGAGACGTGGGAGTGAAACGTGAACGTACGTGGTTAACGTGAGGCTTCTTTTTGTGCACAGTAACGTTTTAAGTGGCATTTGTGAATGTAACTCCGTATTGTAGTGCTTGATAAAGGTTTTATAAAGTAATCTCTTGCCCTTGTGGTTCTATCAGCTATTGATGAATGACTGTTCTTGGTGCAGTGCCGTCTGAGGGATCGGAGATCACCAATGTTTAACTTAGGCTTGTGCCCTTGCCCTTTATGCACTGAAATTCCTCCAGGTCCCTTGCGTATTTTAAGGATTTTATGCACTCTATAGGGAGAAATATGTAAATCCCTTTCAGTCTTTCTCTGAAGAACATTGTTTTTAAACGTTTTTAAACGTTGAAATATATATATATATTTTTTTTTTGCATTTCCGTACTGTCCAAGCCTTTTCTGATTTGTGGTTGGAAATATACAGGGTTAATGTAATAGTTTGGCTCATGTGTGCTTTTCAGAGCGGGCATCCATTCAGTACATGGTTTATATAGCAGAGGGATCACACATTGGTTTACTTCCACACTAACATTTTATTGAGCTGTATGAATGAAAACCTTTGTAGAAATCTTTACAGGAGATGTGTTTGTGTCTTAGGTGAGCCCTGACTTTATCCGCAGCGGAGAGTTCACTCTGGAGAGAATGGGTGTTGTCTATAAAGCCAAAGCCCACCTGAAATCTCCCTTCGATCCAGAGAACAAGCGAGTGAAGGGCATCTACGGTACAGAGTAAACATCTCTAGCTAGAGGGACTGGAGGTAACCTTTATATACAGCCAGCTGAGGGTTGTGAGGATCCAGTACTACAAAGCTGCTAGGTTTCGGATCCGGATCTTGGTTCGACCCTTGGATAGCGTTAGCGACGTGAGTCAAAGATGAGCCTGTCTAAAGTCTTATACCTTCTAGTAATGTTTATATTTGAAATGCTGTTTCGATAATCATTAATTACAGTAGGAATATGGATTTTGGATACACACAATGAGGTGTTAAATCAATAAGGTTCTAGAGTTTTTTACTAAATGAGGTCATGTGATGTTTACATGTGTATTTATGCACATTTGCTCTAGGTAGAGGATAGCTGTTACTTGAAATGATACGAACTCATGTACGTGTCTGTGTGAAGATCGATTTTGGCTTGCGTTGTACGTGTGAATGTTCTGTCTATCAAGGATCAAAACTTAAGAGATGATGACTTGAAGTTGTGTAGCCGTAATCTGCCGATCTGATCAATTAATGTCACTCACGTATTAGCAATAAACTCTTTGAATCACATGAAGTGGTGCTGGATTTGTTTGTTGATTGAATTTGTCAATTTCAAGTTGAATACAAGATTTGCAAAGAAGATAGAAAGAATTTCTTCCCTAAAGGTAATCCCCGATTCATGATGAGGCTGCGTTTCCAACAAATTAATCGTAAGTTGAATTTATTGTAAACCAGGGAGTTTAATAGATACTGTTTATATCATAGCGTAGCCTACCTTAAAAGGAGTTATATATATACACACACACACTGAAAGGCCCAAAAAAAAAAAAAAAACACTAATATTTTGTCGGACCGCATTTACATTTACAGAATAAGGGCGTCTGCTAAATGGTCTTGCTCAAGGACCCAACAGTGGCAGCTTGGCAGAGGTGGGATTTGAACCCTGGACCTTCTCGTCCAGAGTCCAGTACCTTAACTGCTAGGCTACCACAGTCCCGCCTTTTAGCTTTGATTATGGCACACATTCGCTGTGGCATCGTTTCCACAAGCTTCTGCAATGTCACAACATTTATTTCTGGCCAGAGCTGCATTAATTTTTCCCCAAGATCTTGTATTGATGATGGGAAACTTGTTCCACTGCACAAAGTCTTCTCCAGCACATCCCAAAGATTCTCAATGGGGTTCAGCTCAGGACTCTGTGGTGGCCAATCCATGTGTGAAAATGGTGGCTCATGCTCCCTGAACCACTCTCACAATCTGACCCCCCTGAAACAGATGAATATCTTTTCCACGACCACAGGATGTCTTTGACATGGTTGTTTAACAAATGAGAAGCTGCTCACTGCATCAGTTAGGGATAAAGAACTTGTTGCCAGATGAAACATAATCACCAATGCAGTAATTATCCGATGGGAGGCTCTTTTTAAACTATTTGCTTAGTTAAATTCAGGTAGTGACCTTTTTTGGCCAGGAAGTGTAAGTGTGTGTGTGTGTATAATTCATGTCTGAATGATGGAATACAAGTACGAGTGAACCCTTGTGACACCTGTTGACAGAAAAGAGAATCGCAGTCTTGAAAACAAGTTTTTGGTAAGTTTTAGGATACAAAGATGAGAACTACAGTGACACTGGCATTTTATGCTCAGTGTCCGTTTCGGTCAATGCCCTGTATCACAGAATGTAATGCGGACATTAAACTGGTCACACTTGTAGTAAAAAAGTGTGATTGGGTCACGACGTACGATTTAGCTAGTTCAGCATGGAGGATGTGAAAACCAGACTTTGAAGGAAACACAGTTTATTCTTTAAATGTAAAAAGATTTTGAACTGGTCAGGATGGATGGCGGAAGAGTTTAGAATATTTCTGTTCAAACCAGCATTTAAACAAACCATCTCTAGCTCCGCGTCACACACCGACAGTCCTCATGTCCTCATTGCTATAGTAAAGTTTTCACTAAATGGTAGTCCACATGCATGGGTCATTTTAAATCATATTACATTTAGTGCATGTAAATTGAGATTTTAACCACAATGCTGAGTATCACAACAGTTCAGTCTGAATCTGTAATCGGAATGATTGCATTCTTACTGATAAAGTCTAAACACAGACACTGAAGAAATCCTTACTGGATGAGGCTGGAACTTTTAAGGTGAGGGGAGGCATAAGTGAGTATTGGTAAATGTCAGGCAGCATGCTGTTTTGCTTTTAGTTCTGCAATGGTTTTATATAATATTACAGTGTTAGGCAATAAGTTGTAATTAAGAAGGGAGGTTTGATTTACACTGACTAGGTACGTTTCAGTTGCACCACAGTAGGACCATTATTCTTGGCCTTCTCTCGGCCGAGTTCACACGGGTATGGGCTTGGCTCGAGCTCCGAAAACACCTCCGGAATCTTCTGTCTTTCCCAGTCTCCCTTCAAGAGGAAAGAAAAGGGGCGATTATTAAAACGTGTGCTTCTGTAAGCAGTGTGGTAAATCACTTTTAATTAAACTTATGGCAGTTTCCTTTGCTCGGTTATTTGAAGGTCATTTTTGTTCAGGCAGTGCTGCCATCGCTCTTAAAAGCACTGCTGAAGCGGATCTGCTGTCAGCACATCAGTTTAGAGTTTGATGCTGGATGAAGTGTTGACAGTATGAATGGTATTTATACAGTAATTACCAAATAAGACTTAATGTAGTAAATTGTAATACAAAAATCTTAAAAATAATGTTTAGCTATTACTTTTGGTAATCTATTTTGCAGACTTAAAACCCCACCCATTACTGATGTACTAAAAAAAATGTATGTGGTAGCCAAGTGGTTAAGGTACTGGACTGTGGATGAGAAGGACCAGGGTTCAAATCCCAAGCTGCCAGTGTTGGGACCTTGAGCAAGGCCCTTAACCCACAATTGCTTGGACTGTAAGACCTGTAAGTCTCTCTGAATAAGGGCATTGGCTAAATGTCATGAATGTAATTGTAATGTTCAAATCCTTTATGGTCTTTATACAGAGCATTTTGTTAAGGGTCCGCTTGCAGTTTTTATTTACTGCTCATGATTCACCCATATCACAATCACCATAACACCAGAGGCAGAGCTTCACATGGTGAGGAAAAAATGGACTGTTGTAGCCTAGTGGTTAAGGTACTGGACTCTGGACCAGAAGATCCAGGGTTCAAATCCCACCGCTGCCAGTGTTATTCTAAATTAAGCTCCAACTTCTCGTTCTAGCTCAGCATCTACTGGACAACCAGCAGCCTTTCTTTACCTGATTTGGATGTATCTGGATGATGGTGGCTGAATTTGTACTGTAAAGAAACTGGTAATATTTGCTTGTGGCTGTAGGAGCGTTACTCACGGGGAAGAGCTCGGCTGTGGACTGATTGCAGTGCATGGAGAAAGGCGAGGTGGTGTAGAGGGAGTCCAGCACCTCAGCACTGAACGAGTCCCAAGTCACAGAGGAGAACTGGTCTTCTAGTGTATTCTCAGAGCAGCTGCAACCCTGCCCTCCATGAAACCTGAGAGCAGGAACATCATATGTGTAGTTACAGAGTTGTTTTGTGCTCTATGTTAACTGTCCTTCAACTCAGTCACTAATGGCTATTGTACTGGTGAGATGGAACATGAATTACTTGTTTGACTTTGCATGAAAATGAAAACACCCATGTGCTGTAAGAAAGATGAGGTGCATTGTAAGAAATTGGTGAATAAATTAGAAGCGATTTAGTGATTTTAGCCTGTACTATTTCACCATCTTTCATTAAAACAGTGAAGCATATATTAGTTTAACAAAGTTATATAAACTTATAAAATGTTTTCTTGATGCCATGACTATGATGCCATTGAAGTAATTGGAACATAAGACTTAACCCTGACCATGGCTACGTTCTGCAGCAGTGACTCTAAGGATACAAATCCTAGGACATCCCTTGAGCCACTGTGAGACCTCAGAGGTCTTTCTCAATTCACACTAGAAGTGCCAAGAGCCTGTCGTACACGATTTCAGATCTGCAGTTTGGTTGAGTAAGAAATGGACTGGACTTCTTGATGAAGATAATAAGGATTTTGATTAGGTAAAAGCTGGACTTGACTTTTTTTTAAAAGGGGTTTGGAATTTTGCTTAGGTAAAACCTGGTAACCTTTTGTTAAGGAGAATCAGGATTTCACTTGACTGGATTTTACAAAAAGTGGATCTGGATTTCATTTGATTTCGGTTAGGTCAAACTTGACTGAACTTTTAAAAAAATGGATTAACATTTCAGTTTGGAAAACCTGGGCAGGACTTTTACAAAAAGCTGGTCAGGATCTTAGTTAGGAAAACCTGGGCAGGACTTTTACAAAAAGAGAATCTGGTTTTCATGGATGTGCAGCTGAAAGATTTTGAACAACTGCGTGATGCTCTCGTCAATATGGACCAAAATCTCTAAGCAACGTTCCCAGCACCTTGTTGAATCTATGCCATGGGAGAATGAATGCAGCTTTGAAAGCAAAACGGGGTCCAATCCAGCACTAGTAAGGTGTACTAATGAAGTAGCCAGTGAGTGTGTATGTAGAAAAGGCTTTCAATTGTAACAGCAAGGGAAATGAATATCTGAAGATAAACACAATGTCTGTACCTATTAATGAGGCTGAAATATTTCTGCAGGTAGTCTGGATCTACATGGCTCTTACACAGCTCCAGTTGAGTGCTTGGGTAGTAGTGCACATAGTTCACACACATCTCCTCCATGATCCCGAAACCACCCTGCAACCACAGCGCACAGAGCAGACAACAGCAGTCATTAGTTTTCCACAATAAAACAGCATCAGTCATGATGTGTTTATTAAAAGCAGGGCCGCTCCAGAGCAAACCTCTCATTAGCTTACATAAGAAATCAGACAGTGCTCTGAGGAACAATGAAGCTGAAAGCTGAAAATGACCATTTGAACTACAATTGCTTATCCTACATCTACCAATATTACTATTAATGGGGAGGTTAGAAATGTAAGAGCAGTGCATGTTGAAGAAGAACTGGGGAATTGAAAGCTTGTGATGAAAACCATCCATTAATGTTTGCTGTCAGTTTCCCTAAAAATGGTTTTGATTTGTTGTAGCATTTCCTGTTGGTAATGCACAGTGGTGTTGACATTATTTTACCATTGGCAACATGAGTTGAAGAGCAATTTAAAACAATTTAGATGTTGAGGTTCTCTTTAGGAGTGTCTAGGGTGGACAGGGTTAGGATGAGATCATCAGAGGGACAGCACAGGTTGGAAAATTGGGAGGCAAAATTCGAGAGGGAAGACTGAGATGGTTTGGACATGTGCAGAGGAGGGATAGTGGATATATTGGTAGGAGGATGTTGGCGATGGAGCTGCCAGGTAAGAGACGGAGAGGAAGACCAAAGAGGAGTTATTTGGTTGTGGTAAATGAAGATATGCAGGGAGTTGGGGTGAGAGTAGAGGACGTGGAGGACAGGGTGAGGTAGAAACGTTTAACTTGCTGTGGTGACCCCTGATAAAGGGAGAAGCCGAAAGAAGAAGAAGAAGAAGAAGAAGAAGAAGAAGAAGAAGAAGAAGAAGAAGAAGAAGTTGTTTACTGTAAGGCTGCTATGTTTGAATGTTTAATTTATTTGCACTTAATAGTGTAGTGGAATCTACGGTACATTAAAATCTTAATCTTTTTACATTACAAATATATTATGTTCCTCCTTTATCCAACGGAGATGTTCCTGTCCATGCAGAGCTATTCAGTCACTGAGCAAGGCAAGCTCCCCAAAACAACCTCAAACAAGCAACCTCGAAACCACACAAATATAGCTTTGGAAAAAAAAATAAGAGACCACTCCAAATTTTCTTAAAAACAAAAGTATCTACATGTATGCCAGCAATTCCATTTCAGGATGATCACCTGAACCAAATGTTATTTATTGAGGAAAAGTACAAGATACATGAAAGCTGCGATTGAAATACTGATTTCTGAACTTTCAGCATTGTTTTGTTAAAAATGGATATAAAGTTGTTTCTGTTGTATTATTATTTGTATTAATAGATCTCTGAAAACACTGCATGTTCTTTATTTTGACCAGCTGTCACTTACAGCAATGCTACATAAATGTTCGTCATCGCTGCGAATAGATATTTGAAATCTGTCAGTAATTTATAGAATAAAACAAAAATGTTCCATTTCACTCAAACACAAACAGTACCTACAACTAATAAAACCAGAGAAACTGATCAATTTTGCAGTTGAATTTGAGAGAAGGATTTAAAAAAAAACACTACACAAAACTCCTTAATGATACAGGAGATATAAAATCAAACCCCAACCAGATAAATGGTTGCTGGGGAGGACAGACTATAAGAGCGACTTTACATTTACATTTACAGCATTTAGCAGACGCCCTTATCCAGAGCGACTTACAATTGGTACAGTCTTACAATCCAAGCAATTGTGGGTTAAAGGTCTTGCTCAAGGACCCAACAGTGGCAGCTTGGCAGAGGTGGGATTTGAACCCTGGACCTTCTGGTCCATAGTCCAGTACCTTACCCGCTAGGCTACCCCAGACTTGCATATGTCTGTGTGTGTGTCTCTGTTTTGTGTGTCTGTTTTGTAGATGAACATTTGTCCACAGCGCCAATAACCTTGAGCTCTTGGTGGGTCGAGTCATTGTGTACACATGTATGTGTGTGTAATGTGTTGCAACTCACCACTGTGGGTTT
Source organism: Ancistrus triradiatus (assembly GCA_025084515.1). Classification (NCBI taxonomy): domain Eukaryota; kingdom Metazoa; phylum Chordata; class Actinopteri; order Siluriformes; family Loricariidae; genus Ancistrus; species Ancistrus triradiatus. Next base: position 1,132,244 of record JAJAGP010000003.1, on the reverse strand, counting down.
CTGTCTGTCCTCTGTGTTGTATGTGCATTTCGTCAGAAGGACATCGCCCTGTGTGATAGAGAAATGAGAGATCTTGTAATCAGCTGCTTCTTGTAGGAGGTTATTTAAAAGCTGAATTTGGCAGGTCTGTGTGAATCTGGCAGCTTTGTGTGTGTAGGGGGAGCTGATATTGACAGTCTAAATGCAGAGGGTCTGTTCTTTTGTTGGTGGCTTTGTGCCTCCAGGCATTTCCTGTGATGTCTGTGTTATCTCACTCTAGTTCTTGGCTAAATAAGGCTCTGTTTTTAGCGTGTGCCGCTCGCCTGCTTCTATATGTACCCGGTGCTGGCACGGGCACTTACTGGCAGAACAGTCACCATCTTCCTCAGGTTGCGGATGATCTGGAAAGGCAACGTAGAGGTGTTAGTGCCTTATAAAAATCATCTAACACTTAACTTATCTTTTTTCCCCCCAATGGTACAGATCACTCGCATGAGATTTTGAAACGAATACTACAGCACTTCTTTTTTACATAATCTCTCTGCTCGTTTGCAGCAAATGGACGACAAGAACCAATATGAAATTTTAATTTTTACATGTTGCAACAGAAATCTTTTGGGAAGCTGCTGAGTTTTTGCCAATAAACATTAGAGGTATTCACTCACTGAGCTTGTTGTAGCCCAGCCGCCTCAAGGTTCAACACGTTACGCATTCTGAGAAGCTTTTTTGCTCACCACTACTGTACAGTGGTTACCTCACAGAGTTACATCAACCTTTCGGTTTGCTTGAACCAATCTCACCTCTCTCATCAACGTGGCTTATTGGAAGTTACCTACAATGGCATGAAATGTTTAAAAACAATGTTCCTCGAAGAAAAAGAAATATATCCACTTAAATGAAAAAGAAGCCTTTTGTTAACCATGTCCAGGAGCAGTGCCAATGGACTCTCACATAGCAGAAACGTATACTGTGGTCAGACAATCAGTATTCCAGATCATTTTTTAAAGAAATGGACGCCGTGTAAAGACAAAAAAGGATCACCCAGACTGTTATCAGGAACAGGTCCAAAAGCCAGGCTCTGCCATGGTATGGGTCTGCGTCAATGCCCTTGGCAAAGGTCATTTACACTTCTGTGATGGCAGCATTAATGCAGGAAAGTACATTTTAGAGCAAACATAAGCTGCCTTCAAGACGACATCTTTCACAAGGCAATGCAAAACAACCCAAATCAGAAAACATTAGGACTGAAATATGTAGATCCCATCCATCTTTTATTTGAGGAACATTGTTTTTAAGCATTTAAATAACTTTCTTGCAAATTTGTTGACAAACTGGAGATCCTGGAGATGCCCAACTTTGTTCCCACTCAGCCTTTCATGGATTTTGCTTTGGGACCAAATCATGACTATAATCATCTGTTCATGTCACCTGTTTGAAATCACATCATTATTTTAGTTTGTTTTTACCTCATTGCCAGCCCTAAACTGCCTCCATCCAGGCTTTTTTGGATTGAACAAATGAAATGAAGTTGACCAGACAAAACATTACATATCTTGAGTTCATACCGTCTGCAATGAAATTAAAGTCAAAGTAAATTAAAACTGTTTTTTTGTGGGCTGCTTTTTCTGCTTTGGGTTTGTATTAAACTTTTTTAAAATTTGAATTATTCATCCATCTTCACTCACTTATGAAATGGCAAAGAAAACTCCTGATGTTGTGACTTATGAGAGAATGAAATCAGGTTGACTTTTCAGAGCTGAGGCAGATCTTGGGCAGAGAAGTGTCTGTGTGTTCAGGTGAGATGATTATACAGTCAGGTGTGTGGTCAGCTTCCTGCAGTGATATAAATGTGTGCTACCTGGTAGTGTGTGCTGAAGTGTTTGTCCTCTTGTACCACCTCCACCTCTTTGCCTCCTCTCACCAGTACGGTCCTGACGCCGCGCCCGGCCAGGTGTGTGTGCAGCTGCGATGCAAATATATGAATCCCTCCAGGAGGCAGAGCCTGCAGGAGACGAGTATGAACGAGAATGCCCATTATCCCTAAATAGCACTTCACAGCACGGAACATGCAGCTCTGATAAAAAGCTACTGCTGATCTCTTAGGCATTTGCAGTTCACTGGTGTTTATCAGGTTCAACTACTACAGCTCCAAATCATAAAAACGTTGGGACTGAAACGCAGGAATGGATGTTGATTAACAAATAAAATGAAGCTGACCAGACAAAACGTGAAACATCTCAGCTTCAGACTGTCGGCAATGAGATAAAAGTCAAAGTCAAAGTCAAAGCCAAAGTAAGAAACACCGTGTGTTGTTTTTTTCATTTGCATTTTCCATACTGTCCCAACTTTTTCTGATTTGGGGTTGTATATGGGAGCACTGTGCAGGTGCACAGGGTTTGACTGGAGCATCCTTATGTACACATCTGTCAATGGTAAGAAATGTATATGAACACTAATGAAGTGGATCATTTTCAGACCAGCAATGATACTGCGTTCATTTACTGTAGACTTTATTTGAGGGCCATAAGTGCACTAGGTAAAGCACATGTGCATGGATTGGAGCACTGTCATTGTTTACTTTGGTTGTAGTGTGTACCGTGTGAGTGCACTCGGCTGAGCAGTAACCCGTGAGATGAAAACTTTGCTGATGGGGAGGAATGGCCATGAGAGGCGTGTAAACCAAACCGAGCTCCATGATGCCAGCATCGTAACGCCTCATAGAAGGGGTCAACCAGAGACGAATCCCTGAAGAGTCACGTCGCCCTGAAACACACACACACACACACACACGCTTGTCTCACTATCCTGGTGGGGACTTTTCATTGACATAATTACTGTAGCTAATTAATGCTACACCTAAAGGATATCTTTTCTGCAGTTTCAAGCTTCACTTAAGTGCTGAGCGAAGAGGTGAGTCTCAAGCAAGAGACTCAGCCATTCAAACATCCAGTGAAAGTTCATTCCACCACCTGGGTGCCAGTACAGAGAAGATGCTCAGGTACATGCTCACCTGAGCCGTGCGAATTCTGGAGATGGGTTTCCAAGCATCTGAATCTCAGCATCGTTATATTAAGATCATTTAATATTACACCTTTCAAAGCACAAAGGTGAAATTTGAATTTCATTACAAGGCGACAAGAAGTGCAGCAATGAGAATTTTGTTTTTTTCCTGGTCAGCGTTCTGGCAACTAAAACACAGTACACAGGTGTAAGACTGGAAGATGGTCCATCACCCGGCTAGGAGGTGGTCGTTGTTGAAGTGATGACTCCCTGACCAGCTTCTCCTCCTTTAGACACTGCAAATCGTGTCTGCATGTGATCCCTGACCATACAGCACCGAACCAACATTTATAACTTTATAAAATACACTCACTGATCACTTTATTAGGTACACCTCCTTGTTTCTACACTCATTGTTTATTTGATCAGTTCCACTTCCCATATAGAAGCACTTTGTAGTTTACCAGTTACAGACTGTACTTCATCTGTTTCTCTACATAATAGGTCCCCATAGTCAGTCCCTTTTACTCAGTTCTCTAATGGTCAGAACCAGGGACATTTCTAGGACCAGATTTTAAAGATCACTAATGAGACCCAACACCAACCACAACAAACGTTTTACTACAACAACAAAAAATTATCGTACTTTTGAACCATCATTCCCTTACTTGTGAAGGAAGAACATCTGACTTTTAGGGTCGGGAAACACTAACTGGAATGACACCAACAAATCAGAGAAAACTTCACAATGCTTTCACTTAGCTTTCACAAATCCATGACTTGGATCATACCATTTGCGAGGCAAGGGGGAGCCGCTGGATTGTTGTTAAAATGTTTAAACCATATACTTTCTATCGCTCACCATATTGCTCCACCTTGTAGATGTAAAGTCAGAGCCAGTAGTTCATCTGTTGTTGCACAATTTGTGTTAATCATCCTCTAATCCTTCATCAGCGCCTACAGGATGTTGGTGGCTGCACATTTTTGGTTGGTGGACTACTTTTAGTCCAGCACTGACACTAAGGTGTTTACAAACTCCAGCAGCACTGCTGTGTCTGGTCCACTCGTACTAGCACAGCACACACTAACACACCACCACCCCATCAGTGTCACTGCAGTGCTGAGAATGATCCACCACCCAAATAGTACCTGATCTGTGCTGGTCCTGTGGAGGCCTGGACCATTAGAGAACAGAGAAACAGATGGACTACAGTCTGTAATTGTAGAACTACAAAGGGCTTCTATATGGTAAGCGAACCGATGAAACAGGCAGCGAGTGTAGAAACAAGGAGGTGTACCTAATAAAGTGATTGGCGAGTGCATATCATTAAATATATTTTTTTCTAAGCAGTGCTTTCCTGTTGCTGATATACTGACTATATCTGCTCACTATGTAGGGTACTGCATAAGGCTCGTTTCTGTTATTGGCCAAAAAATACTGACAAATTTCAAATACATAAGTACTAAGAGAGCCGTCTATTCATTCCTATCACTACATTGAGTGCTGGTGTATTTTTAGTAAACTTCATTTTTAAAAAGGATCAAGCAACACATGTGAGGGAGTTATTTTAGTAGAAGGTGGAGGAGGAAAATCTAAAGGCTATCGGGTGAATTGCTGAGAGAGGAGATGACTCATCACAGGGCAACAAAAATCTATCGCTGTAATTGGGTGGACTATTTCTGAAGTGTGCGCTTATATACCTGCGATGAGGAGTGGATTGTGATAGTGCACTTCCAGACGAAGAAACCTAGAGGAACCTTCACCCCCCAGAGGCAGACCAACATCAGGTGGGTAGTAGAAAGGCTGAAAGCACATAAACATGGGAAAAGTTAGGACATTTCTGAATCATCCCCTGCAAGTTAGCTGAGAAACTTTACACTGGGAGATGTTAGAGCTCCACTTGAGTCAGCGCTGGCAAACGTTCTCATGGACGTGATGGACGGTGAACCCCATTTGTTAGGGTGAAAGATATAGCATCACGGCCTTTCTTTTAAAAGCCTTGTGAGATGCTGTCCAAGAATTGCGTTACGTAACCGGCCTGTTTTCTTCCTCCTCCACTTGTTCTCTCTGTCTCTCTCTCTCATATATATCCAGTACTGCGCAAAAGGCTTAGGTCACCTTTAGATTAGATATAATATTGTTTTAACAATGGCACAGTGACCATATATAATTATTTCTCAGTCTCTTTATTTTAGAATACAAATAGAAAATACAAGAATTTTATATGCAGAATTAAAAAACTGAAACAAATCAGAAAAAACAGCTTCTATAGGCTGAGTCATGTATTTAGTGTGACCTGCCCTTACACTTGAGCAATAGCAGCATCTGGCAGCTTCATTGGGATGCCAAGAAGAAGATGATCGGGATGAAGAAGCTTGATGAGGAATGGGTATCAGCCAACATGGTATGGGTATGGGTATCAGCCAACAGGAAACAGGGTGAAAAGGCTGAGATATGCTAAAGCTCATAAAGATTGGAATGAAGATCAGTGCAAAAGAGTATTATGGAGTGACGAATCCAAGTTTAATTTTTTTTTGGTTCAATTGTCAACAATATGTTACATAGGGTCATTATACCATTGCTAAACCAACACATCTAATGATGGCACTGTACTGTACTATATATATATATATATTATATATATATATATATATATATAATATATATATATATATATATATATATATATATATACACACTGTTTACATATATATTGTTTAATATATATGTAATATATAAACTAAATGTAAACCTCACTAAAATAGAAACAACAGACACATTCCAGTAGACTGACAGCAGAAAAATGGCAACATATTGAAATAAATCCAAACACGAATGCTCTTCAGTGTAAGAATTTATGCTTGTCTGTAATTCAGAGATTCTTTCTTGGCTCGGTTTGCCATTCAAATTGTTGACTGGCATGTAGCGAGCGTGGGTGATCTCCCTGTGTGTATATTTAGAGACCAGTGCTGCAGTTGATCTCAGGAACCCAGGAACAGGATAGCAGACAAACGCTGGTGATTGGTGAAGGAGCTCAAACTGGTTGGAATAAGTTTCTACTGATTTCTGCATTTATATACATGTCTAATACAACAGGTTCACCTGTCATACAGGTGCAATTTATAGGTAACGAATTACTGACTGCAGCCCATCTGTTGCTATATACACTTGAATCCCCACAGGACCACTACTTACCACATATTATTTAGATGGTGGACTGATTTCAGTACAGTGGTAACATTCCCTGCAATATTAATCTAATCAAGGTTCTCACTTTATTTGGACATAATTATTTCTTAGAAATACAGTGGGGATTGTGCAAGTTCTCCTACATAGAAAGATGAGAGAGGTCTGTAATTTTCATCATAGGTACACTTCAACTATGAGAGACAAAATGTGGGAAAAAAATCCAGGAAATCACATTGTAGGATTTTAAGAGAATTTAATTGTAAATCATGTTAGAAAATAAGTATTTGGTCACCCACAAACAAGCAAGATTTCTGGCTCTCACAGACCTGTAACATCTTCTTTAAGAAGCTCTTCTGTCCTCCACTCACTACCTGTATTAATGGCACCTGTTTGACCTCGTTATCTGTATAAAAGACACCTGTCCACAGCCTCAAACAGTCAGAGCTGTCGAAGGGCACCAGGAAGAATGTCAAAATGATCATGGGAACGGTGAGCACAGAACTACACAGAGGGACCTAAAGAATGACCTGCAGAGAGCTGGGACCAAAGTAACAAAGGCTATCATCAGTAACACACTACGCCAAGAGGGATTCAGATCCTGCAGTGCCATACATGCCCCGATGCTTAAGCCAGTACATGTCCAGACCTGTCTGAAGTTTGACAGAGAGCATATGGATGATCCAGAAGAGGATTGGGAGAATATCATGTGGTCAGATGACTCCAAAATAGAACGTTTTGGTAAAAACTCAACTCGTCGTGTTTGGAGGAAGATAAATGCTGAGTTGCATTCCAAGAACACCATACCTACTGTGAAGCATGGGGGTGGAAGCATCATGCTTTAGGGCTGTTTTTCTGCAGGGGGACAGGACGACTGATCCGTGTTAAGGGAAGAATGAACGGGGCCATGTATCATGAGATTTTAAGCCAAAACCTCCTTCCATCAGTGAGAGCATGGAAGATGGAACGTGGCTGGATCTTCCAGCATGACAATGATCCCAAACACACCGCTCAGGCAACGAAGGAGTGGCTCCATAAAAAGCATTTCAAGGTCCTGGAGTGGCCTAGCCAGTCTCCAGACCTCAACCCCATAGAAAATGTGTGGATGGAGTTGAAAGTCCATGCTGCCCAGTGACAGCCCCAAAACATCACTGCTCTAGAGGAGATCTACATGGAGGAATGGGCCAAAATACCAGCTACAGTGTGTGCCATCTGGTGAAGACTTACAGGAAACGTTTGACCTCTGTCATTGCCAACAAAGGTTATGATACAAAGCATTGAGTTGAACTTTTGTTATTGACCGAATACTTATTTTCCACCATAATTTACAAATAAATTCTTTAAAAATCCTACAATGTGATTTCCTGAATTTTTTTCTCATTTTGTCATGATTCATGGCTGTGTTCAATAACGAAGTGAAAACTTCAACTTGCTTGTGCTTTATCAGTTTAGGCACAATGTATCAGAACCATAATGATGATTCGACTGAAGATCAGAAAACAGCTGTTTAAAGCAAAAATTCAGCTCTGTGTATATGCTAGGTACATGCAGTTCATTTTGCATTTATTCATAAATGATGGCAGACGTTTGTGCCAGTTGCATTATTAATATGGAATCGTTATGATTCCCTGATGTAAGTGGGTTAGGGTTTCTGCTGAGCTTCCTGCTGAAAGATATCATTGTGTCTGTAATGAAATTCTGCTTTAGTCCTTTCGTTTAATTGTCGTATAGCTTTCATTTGTAGCCTTTCCTGATTCTCATATATTAGCCTGGAATTATTAATTATTAATTCTTTGAGTCATTGCCTTGAAAATTAATCCATTCAGTCATCTGTGGTTTTAGATCAGTGCAGTGCAGTTCAGTCAGTAAAGATCGGTGAGCTATTGAGATCACAGAGCTATGGTAGGGAGGTCATTTTTATGTTGATTTTCATTTGGAAATGTAATTTTATGATGATTGTGCTTCACTGGTACCTAAGTCCATACTAATCTGGTTTATGTACAGGACAGAGGGTGTGTATGGGTGTGTTCACCTCAGCTCCAAGAGCCCAGGCTGCCAGGACGTGACGGCACGAGTTCAGCTTCGACGGCTTCATCTTGGAGTCGCAGGAGCCGCTGTACTGAGGGACGGAGTCCATGTGAGGAGAGCATTCAAACACTTCCATATGATGCACTATGGCCTCGTTACCAGGACTCACCACTGCCTCGTACTGCAAACAGAACCATTCATTCACATTTTAATCATGCTTCAGTGATTGAGGTAACACCTCCACTGAGGTTCACAACCTCCGTTGGACAGGACCACACACAATGGTTCCCAAACTGGGGGGGACGTGAAGCTATTGGGGGAAATGCAGTAAGGCCGAGATAATTTTTAGAAGATATGTTGAAAACAATGAATTCTGCCACACAGTAGAACTTTAAGATACATATTGTATGTAACTTGTAATAATTCCACTGTAAAGGTACTGAAATGCCGAGGGTATTGACGTTGGGACAGCACGAAAAATATCTTGCCTGTCGGGCAAATTCCTGGTGGGGGGCAGCGGGGGAGCACAATATAATGACAGAACAATGTAACTGAGCCAAAGTCAATTCATTTGGATATTCAACCACTCCATGCAAAAATATGGTCTTATTTATTTACACGTCTAGTCAAAAAAAAAAACATTGATTAATAAAATCATCGTTTTGACTAAAAATGTTCTGCAATGTTTGCAGGGCTCTTTTTTGTCGGATCTACATCATTTAAAAAACAGCTGCTCGAGTGTCAGAACAAATCTCTCTGTCACATTGCGTATATAACAGTGAAAAAGCCGTTAGCTCATTTGGGCCACTGTCTATGTACAGTGAGGCAAAAAAGTATTTAGTCAGCCAGTGATGAGAGACTATGAGAGACAAAAAAAATCTAGGAAATCACATTGTAGGATTTTTTATTAATTTGAATGTAAATTATGGTGGAAAATAAGTATTTGGTCAATAACAAAAGTTCAACTCAATACTTTGTAACATAACCTTTGTTGGCAATGACAGAGGTCAAACGTTTCCTGTAAGTCTTCACCAGTCTTCCCTTAACACGGATCAGTCATCCTGTCCCCTTTGAAGAAAAACAGCCCCAAAGCATGATGTTTCCACCCCCATGTTTCACAGTAGGTATGATGTTCTTGGGATGCGACTCAGCATCCTTTTTTCTCCAGTTGAGTTTTTACCAAAAAGTTCAATTTTGGTTTCATCTGACCACATGATATTCTCCCAATCCTCTTCTGGATCATCCATGTGCTCTCTGGCAAACTTCAGACGGGCCTGGACATGTACTGGCTTAAGCAGGGGGACACGCCTGGCACTGCTGGATCTGAGTCCCTCTCGGCGTAGTGTGTTACTGATGGTAGCCTTTGTTACTTTGGTCCCAGCTCTCTGCAGGTCATTCATCAGGTCCCTCCGTGTAGTTCTGGGATTTTTGCTCACCGTTCTCATGATCATTTTGACCCCACAGAATGAGATCTTGCGTTTAGCCCCTGATCGAGGGAGATTATCAGTGGTCCTGTATGGCTTCCATTTTCTTACAATTGCTGCCACAGTTGATTTATACACACCAGCCTTCTTGCTTACTGTAGATTCACTCTTCCCAGCCTGGTGCAGGTCTACAATTTTCTTCCTGGTGTCCTTCGACAGCTCTTTGGACTTGGCCATGGTTGAGTTTGGAGTCTGACTGTTTGAGGCTGTGGACAGGTGTCTTTTATACAGATAACGAGGTCAAACAGGTGCCATTAATACAGGTAACGAGTGGAGGACAGAAGAGCTTCTTGAAAAAGAAGTTACAGGTCTGTGAGAGCCAGAAATCTTGCTTGTTTGTGGGTGACCAAATACTTATTTTCCCCAATGATTTACACTTAAATTTTGTCTGTCATAGTTGAAGTGTAGCTATGATGAAAATTACAGACCTCTCTCATCTTTCTAAGTAGGAGAACTTGCACAATCAGTGGCTGACTAAATACTTTTTTTGCCCCACTGTATATTGGATGGATGAACAGTGGATCTGATTTCAAGCTGACCAAGATAGCCACCACGGCATATCACACGGTTAAAAGAGAAAAACCTAGAAAGAAACCTAAAATGCATGTATTTATAATAAAATAGAGATACAACTCAGTGGTAGTAATTTGAGCAGTTTTATTTAAAAACGTTGTTTTAATCATTAAGTTTACCATGGTGATCTCTGAAGTTTTATGGGAATATTACAACAGAAAGAAAATAAGTGAAAGTATATTGTGAGAATAAACATATTTTAAGAATACTGTAAATAGCCTTAATTAAATGTATTAGCTCATGTATGCTTATTTACATGCAAATCAAACTTTGCATATAATCTTCAAAGATCAATGTTGAACCCTGTTTGTTTTATTCAGTAATAAGGTGCAGTTTTGTACAAGTTAAAGTGTTAATTCTATTGGAGTTTGGAAGCAAAAGACGTGTACATATGTTGGGTATCGGAGTGGGAGGGGCTTGAAAATATTCTTATTTACAAAAGGGAGGCACGGCAGAAAAAGTTTGGGAACCACTGCCCTAACAATACAGTGTAACTAGAATAAATGGCATTATATACAGACTAAAACAGACAAAAAGACATGGACTAATAAAATAAGCAATGACGACATAAGAGAAAAGAGAACATTCTGAACACCCTGTTCTTCACAAACAAGACGAAGAGATCTGAGATACAGTAATCATTTCCTTTTCCACTTTCCACATCCCTGTAGGCTGGATGTTCCCCCAGATACAGATGCATTACACACGTTATTTACGTCCAGTGCATCAGAGGCTGTGAGTCATTCAAAAGGTTAATAAACCCAAAAGTACTTCCCCCAGAGTAAAGTGCAGGGTGAGCAATATGAGCGACATCAGACATGGTGGAACAGCTCAATCCTCAGGAGGTTAAACTCAATAAAGCTCGACGTCATTGCCTCAAATTCATGTTCACTTCCCATAACACTGCTCTGACTAACATGGATAGACCGGCAGCAACAGATTAAGCTTCGTCTCGGCTTAGATCACTCTGTCAGGAAGTTTGTGTGCTGGAATGGATGAAGCACCAATCCAGTGATCCTGACATCATGATTTATGAATCCAATTAGAAATGAATATTGTCTGATTTGTCCATGTTAAGTTTATGACATATGGACGATGTTAAGAGAAACATTTAAACAGAAACACTGGCATGCTTCAAATATCCAGCAGTCTGGGGAGCTCTGGTGGTTTAATGGTCTCATATACTAGGTCACCAGTGCAGAAACCCAGGTTCTGTCTAGTCCGAATTTTGCCTTCTGGCTGGGTGGAGCATCACATGCAGACACAATTGGCTGTGTCTGAGGGAGGAGAGACTGGTCAGCCAGTCACCCCCAGTACTGCAGCAGCCGTTTGACTTCAATTAACTGAACAACAAATGAATTTACTAATATGTTAATTAGGTAAATATTTACATTTATTTATGTACCATTCAACTGAGTGACCATGTGATGTATCGATAAAATTATTTGTGAGGGGTGGTTCTGGGGGGGCAGCAGAACCCCCGTACCCCTGTGACCACAAGCTTGTCCTCCCTATGGCCCACTTAAATGTGGACTGAGTTAACTAACTAATCCTCTTAATGCCTGCAATGAACATTTAGGTGTGCCTCAAACATAGCCACCCGCCCAACTTCAAATGGTCTACACCCACTACTGGCTGCACATTGTCACTGCACTACTTGAGCTCAGTGACTAATCAACTGATTGATTGTTGACTAATCAATTGATTATTTGCACACAAAGTCCACTGTTATATTAATGTTGCGTACTACATCTCTGCACATTGAAGCTCAATAAAGCCATAGTGTTATTAATATCTACACTGTTACCATGACGATGTGGTTCCTGGGCATGTTGGGGGGCAGCTGGTACATGTAACACCAGTAGGTTGTCTCCTGGCTGGGGATGGTGATGTCAGGTGCCAGAACCTCCAGTGTGCGCACGTCCGGTGGGAGGGAGGGGGGCGGCGTGTCTGGACGCAGCAGCAGGATTCGCTGAATGCCAGCCTTAAGGTGGGACATGTTGAGCTCCTTGATTGAGCGGATTGGCTGATCGAGTACGGCGTAAATCAAGTGGACGGTGCCTTCCTATCAATCAGAGGAGTGCTTAATTAATCCAGGAACCACTGTAGAGGAAGTCCTATTCATAACAAACACTCCAGGATCATAATACATTACCAGAATTACTGGCAGCCTTGGTAAAGGGCTTGGGCTTTATTCTATCATCATCTATTTGCAACAGGAATGAGGTCCCATCAATACTAGTCAGCCACTTTCATATCGCGCTCATTTAGAGTGACCAATTAACCTAACGCATGTCTTTGCGATGTGGGAGGAAACCGGAGCACCTGGAGTAAACCCATGTGGACACGGCGAGGACATGCAAACTCCACAAAGGCGGAGACTGAGGTCGGGAATACACAGGGGATCTCTGGAGTTCATTCCCTCACTATACCACCTCTCCTTGGTAAAGATGGGTAGAAGGTTCATTTCGCATAGGAGCCTGAAAATGCCCATAACTACTGTTAGGACAATAATTAAGTTAAAATCAGCTGGTGCTGTAAGGAACCTGCCTGAAAGAGGACGCAAGTGTATTTGGTTCCGACACACATGGATGGTTAGGAGCAAACTAGAGTTGCCTATAATCAGATCAGACCAAAAGAACTGGAGTGTTCAAATGTATACATGCATGAGAAATAAGTGAGTGTGTATGCATGATAATACAGTGCCTCTATGACATAGTCATGACGGTCACACGTGCTGAAGGGTCTCTTGAAGAGGAGAGAAAAGCCTCGCGGAGTGTTTGACACGTCCAACAGCTCATAATCCTGCTGCTGGTCCGGTGTCACTCTGCCTTCTTCATCACTCCAAGCATCCTACACATACATTCACACAGCCAAATGCACACATATGAATATTAATACACACATACCAAACAGGGTCTTGATTTTATAATGTAATTTACACACCAAAACAAGAATTGTATACTGTGAATAAAATGAAAGTAATAGTTGAGTAATAGTTAAAATGGTATGTTCTGTGTTTACATGGAATTCTTATAGTGATGTAGTCAAGACCACTAGGGCCGAGTCCGAGTCAAGACTAAAACTGTGACACATCGAGCCAAAGGCAAAACTGAGACTGGGAGTGGCCGAAACTGAGACGAGACCAGATTAAGTTTTTTTTTTTTTTTTCATTACACAGGAATAAATTAAATTAAAGTAGGTTTTATTAGTTATATATTAGTATCTCTACATACACACACACACACACACACACACACACACACACACACACACACACACACACACACACACATATATATATATATATATATATATATATATATATATATATATATATATATATATATATATATATATACTGTATATGTATAGAGTGAAAAAGTGGTTCAAGGAGCATGAGCCATCATTTTCACACATGGACTGGCCACCACAGAGTCCAGAGCTGAACCCCATTGAGAATCTTTGGGATGTGCTGGAGAAGACTTTGTGCAGTGGAACAAATCTCCCATCATCAATACAAGATCTTGGGGAAAATCAGTGCAACTTTGGACAAACATAAATGTTGTGACTTTGCAGAAGCAGTTCTGTCCAAAGTTCCCTTCATTTTCCCCCCAAGATCTTGTACTGATGATGGGAGATGGGAGGTTAAATAACTTGTTACCAGCTGAAACAAATCACCCATGCAGTAATTATCTGATGAGAGGCTCTTTTTTAAACTATTTACCTATTTGCTTAGTTAAACCCAGGTGGTGAAGCTTTTTTTTGGCCGGGCAGTGTGTATAGAAACAATATCATATTTCATCATATATTTTGTAAATGATATGTAGCCTTAAATGATTATTAATTATTATTCTATGATATGCTTATTCAAACTAAGGCAATGTAACTTTTAGAAGTAAATGAATAAATGAATGATTCTGTTTCCCTTCTTTTCTGACACTTAATCAGAAGTGTCCCCTGAATATAACACAAAGTCCCCTGAATATAACCAACAACATCCATTCTACCCCTTTTTATTATTAAATGTGAAAACATCATCATAATAATATTTAAATCTGCCCTCAATCTTCTCTCCTAAACTATACCAAGTAAAGTGGGCAGGCAAAAATCTTAACGTCAGACTACTAAAACATAAAACGTGCTCATTGATTGGATACTGAACGAGAAGAGCAGTAGCTTGTTTTTCCCTGTTAGCAGATTTAATTTACGCATTTAGAGAAAATATTGATTCATTCTGTTTGAATGGATTGTTGATATTCAATCCTGACAGAAAAAGGTTCAGCTTATAAGTAATGTTACCTCAGACGGATGCATCGGACTCGACTGGTCTCGACAACAATTTCCGAGTCCACCTTACCCAGAAAACGGGTCCAAATGAGGTTGAGACCGAGACAGCTCGTTTATGGACTCCAGAGACTTTAGTCTAATTAAAAAGGTGATCAATTTTGGATCAGCAGGCTTGCAGACTTTAATTATTGTTTCTGTATTAGATTAAGTTAGATAATTGTTTCTCTAAGTTAATGGAGGAACACTGACCAATCCTAGGCTGCTTCATTATTTATCATACACTACACACTTATTTGAATATATGGCATTATACTGTATATGTCAGTTGCTTAAGCACACCACTGACCTGAGGTAACTTGCTATTTAGAGTTCACCCCGAGACAGAATTCCTATATTCCCTGGAAATCTCTTCATTAAACTGAAAATTGAGAAAGAGCCGTTGTTTCTTCACTTTTCTTTATCAAGTGCAACTGAGCTGTTTGTTATGAGACGTTATTAAACACTGCTACTGCTTCCCCTCTAAGGTGATTAGATATAATACATAAACTGAAGATGCAAGTTTTCTTAAAGTTACATATTGTATAACTTAACCACAGAAGACTTTAGACAGTGGACTCAGTTACCCTCAGCAGGTTAGACTTGGATGATAATAAGATGATATTCAGAGCTTTGTTATCAATATTGTATCAAATCAATAAAATAAATAAATTGATGATTGATTTTTATTCCTCACATTAGTGAGTAGCTTTATATTACAATCTCAGTAAATTCATTTAGTGAACGGTTTACGAATCCAGAATAATATCGCAACACAAACACCTTAGAAAAAGTCTCCTGCATCTACACATTGACTCTCACCCCAAAGTAGAACTTGTGCCCATCGTTCCACAGCAGCACCAGGTCAGCGTTGGTGGTCTCTCCGTGGTCCGACATGCCCAGCAGGAGGCCGTGGTGCAGCTCTTTAACACGAAGCTCCATGTACACCTCCTGCTTGGCGTAACTGATGTTCCAGTAGAGCTCCAGCTGCCCGGCTGGGTCCAGAGGGACATGGTAGGGTAAAGATGGTCCAGAGGAGGCAGATGGAGATGGTGCATGGTATGGAGCCACCAGAAGGACCACTAGGGCAGCAAGCAGTATCATGTACATCAGCGTGACGTCCTGAAGACGCAGGTCTTTGTCCAGAATACGCATTCTTGCTCAGTTGAGAGCAGTGCTGCCGCTTAAGAATAAACTGTTCAGTAACTACACAGAATCTCGCCAGGGACTGACTCACATTCCTAGTAGCACACCATATTATATTTTTCTAAAAGTAAAATTGTTCAGGGATGGCAAAAATGGTTTTCCAAAATTCTGCCTTCTGTGATTTTTCTTGTCTATCCACTTGTTTGTAACAAGAATTTGGTTGATGTCCTTTGTCTGTCACTCTCTTCTCAATTATGATTCGCCTATTGGTTTGATCTCCTAACTTCAGGATCACCCTTACGGTTCTTGTTTGGTAGATCTGCTCCTCTCTCTCCCTCTTCCTCTCCGGCTTTTAAGGGCTGGATCCTGTGACAGGCTCTACTCTTTCTCTGGCTAATTTAATTACTTCTGGTTAACGAAAATCCAATTGTTTATTTACCCTCAAGTCAAACTTGTTTCTCCACCGAGCATCTGCTTGTCTGTTAGGAGAAGTGGCATGGTATCCTGCAGCACCAGGACACGTGAATGCTATCTGCTAAATTAGTATGTGAAACCCATTAAGCAATAAAACTATTATTTGGGGCTGTAAAGTTTTAAAAGGGTTTAGAAGTAGTTATTTCGGACCCCCTCATACCCCCCCAGTTTTCACAGTCACAATGGCTGTATCACACGCTGCTCACTGCTTAACAGGACCAGATGGGAACGGGAATTATCTTTATTTAATGCCATATCAGCTACAGTGGCCATTTCACGACAAGCACGTGGTTATGTGGAAACTAGTCATACACACTCACACCAGGTCAATTTGGCGTAATCAATTGACCTAATGCAGGTCTTTGGACTGTGGGAGGAAATCGGAGCACCCAGAATAAAGCCACGTAGACATGGAGGACCACAGGACAAATTTTTAAAAAAGGTAGAATTTAATTCACTCTGAAATCTTCAACATTTCAAATTATACTGTATAAACAATTATCT
This sequence comes from Ancistrus triradiatus, assembly GCA_025084515.1. Classification (NCBI taxonomy): domain Eukaryota; kingdom Metazoa; phylum Chordata; class Actinopteri; order Siluriformes; family Loricariidae; genus Ancistrus; species Ancistrus triradiatus. Next base: position 1,115,543 of record JAJAGP010000003.1, on the reverse strand, counting down.
GAAGTAACCATATTAGTCCTAAACATATGGCTACCAGACAAAATAGGTATGAATTATCAGGGGATGATCAAATAAAATGGTAATGTATAATATTTATGTTGCACTCATTCTGTCACTACGAAGTCACGGTCTGTGCTACAATCAAAGAAATATTATTTTCAGACTGCAGACACTCTAAGCAAATGGTTTGCAAAGTGGGGGGCTAAAACTTACACAGTAAATATTTTAAGATACATATTGCATGCCACTTGTAATAATTTCACTGTGCAAATGATTTATCACTTTATTTTGTTTTGCTAAATAAGAAGTTGCAGTTTTGTATGAATTTGGATGAATGTTTAAAATAAATTCCAGTGCAGTTTGGAAGCAAAAAGACGTGTGTGTGTGTGTGTGTGTGTGTGTGTCTCGGAATGGGGGTCTCAAAAATATTCTTATCTACAAAAAGAAGCACTGAAAAATAACTTTGGGAACCACTGCTCTAACCTAAGGTTTAGTATTACCCTATAGTGGCACAGCATACTAGTGGAGCTGAAGGTTCAAGGTTCAAATCCCACCTCTAAGCAAGACCCTTAACCCACAACTGCTTGGATTGTAAGACTGTATCCAGGTATATTGCTTATAAATATATCCATAATATTATGACATTTCTAAATATATTCCTGTGAGTTTTGAAGTTAGAAGTCTAATAATGAAGCTAGTGGAAAACCACTAAAATAAGGCTAGTCTGAAAGTCAACAAAAAAAAAATACAGAACTTAAAAAAAGGATTTTATTTTAAAATGTATAAATTGTTTTGAAATGTTATAAAATGTACCATTAAGCACACTGGTATTCTAAGGGGTACTGACAAAGCCATGTAGCTTGAAACTGGTTGAAATAGGTAATTCCACAAGGTCACATTTGCAAAGAGTTTTTTTTAAATCAGAAATGTCCAATCACCTTACAAGCAAATATTACTTCAAGGAGAACAAAAAATGGGTTTATGTACAAATTATGATGTAATCATAAACCCTCATATGTACAGGTTTGTGTTGTTTAACATCCATCCGATCAATGTCTGTTCACTTTAATGTCTGAGGTCTTCAGAATTATAACAAATTATAGTAATATAGAACTATCTTATATATATCTAATTCATGTCTGAATGACAGAAATCTAGTACGAGTGAACCCTTTGCAAATCTGCTGACAGAAAAGAAAATCGCAGAAAGCAACTCTTTCAAATTATATAAAAAACACAAAGATGTGAATGACACAGTACAGTAAGGTACTAAATGTTTTCATATGTGTTTTAATTAAAAATTTTTTTTTAAAAATATAAAACACCATGTGCACACCTGTAATTACACCTACATTAAACATTGTTACGTCCTTATTTACCTCTAATAATGCTTTTATTCAACCCATGGATTTCTATACCAATGAATAATCATTAAATAAAATGTTAACAAAATGTCAAGGGCATAAAATTCTCAAAAAAGTCAATTCTCATTTATCTAATAATTTCATCAGTCACTTTTAATGACCATGATTGATTCATACGGAGCAGAGTTAAGCTCATAAAACAAGCGCCAGGCTTTTACTCTCCTTTTATTGTTATTCAAGTTTGCTCGGTGCCCAGTGTCCCCTGTAAAACATTAAAGGCACAAGATAAGGCAGTAGTTAGCAGTGCTGTGAGAAGGTGGAAGATGCTTCCACAAATGCTCTTCCTGATGACTTTATTTTGACTGACCCATCATCATCACTGAAAAGCATCAAAATCACTTAAGTGCTAGATATGTGATGGTGCTAGCTCCAACTTATCCACACACCTAAATGTCTTTTCATCCCGGTGTTGGTTTTGTACTAGAGCCATGTCCCTATAACTTGGAATTAAAAGGGAATCAGGACGAAACCCAGTTGAGGGTGGTAACAGAACATCCTCTTCCAACGCTGATACCCTGGAGGCACAAAACTACACTGCTACTGCAGCTGTCACTGGGGTCGTTTCGATCGGGAAACGTGGACACCTTGTTTATGAGGGAGAGAGGGGAGAGCTAAAAGGTTATCTAGGTCCCTGGGGCTACACGACTTGGAGGGGAGAGAGAACGAGATGGATGGAGGAGGGGACATGGTGAAGAACAGATGCTGGTAATGAAATGAAGAACTAACGCAGGGTGATGTTTGCGGCAAGTGGACGTGTCTCCTGACCTTCTGGCCAAAACCATGGACTATGATTATTATGATGCACCCAGTCTAACGTTGCTCTAATGTACCAGAAGCACCGGCAAAACAATAAATGCATTATCTCTAGCAAACGAATAAAGATATGCATGCATATAATATCCTGTATACACAAAATGCTTCTTTTCTTTTTAGTCAGCATTTTTGGTCATTCCTATAGCTGTAAAAGCTCATAGTCAATAATTTGCAACTGGGAGGTAAAGGGGTCATGAACTGCGGGATGAGTACCAGTCTTTGCCATCTGTAGAGTCTGGGTGGAGATAAGAGGAAATATTTTGGGTGACAGTAGAGAGATGATGACTAAAAAACATCGTGTGGGAATCCAAACACAGTAAGAGTTTTACATTTAAGAATCAAGGGCAGTCCCAGGAGACTGACATTGGAAAACACTATAAACATCTGAGTCATTAAGGCAAAGGACACAGTAGATATTTGTCATTTGATTTTCTACCCTTGAGCACAAAGCACTGCAGTGCATGCATGCTAACGGATGCTGTGTCATGTTATATTGTACAGTTTCTGGCAACATACGTGTAAAAACATGATAGATGAACCAAAACAACTGACACAATTAGTCACATTTGCTAATACTCTAGTTAACGGACTTTTATTAAGATAGTGTTGTGTTCTCCAGCATGCTTGTTAGCACTAAGTGAGCTACAGGTATGTGCTGTTAACGATCACCCAAACAACGTTTGTTTGTTTAACGATAATGACCTAGACCTCGGTAATGACTGAGGTCTCCAAAAGCTATAATAAAGTGTAATTGGAAAGGAAAATCTGTCTTCTAACTCCAGATGCTGTGCCTGTAAACAGTTGGTCACCTCATCAACCAACCAATGCTGCAGATCCATGAGCAGATGTGGTAGTTAAATACCAGAAGTCCATGTGTGTAACTACCTTACTGGTCGTGTACTTGCTTGCTCATTAGCTCATGTTCGGACAAGAGACTGTTCTTACTCGGTTGATGTGTTTAGACTTTTTTTGTGCGAGTTACTTGTGTTTGTGTGGATGATTTTCCGCTGCTTATTTGTAACAAGTTGTAATCAAATGTCATTTGTGAGTGTACGCACCTGTCCTATTGTAAGTAGTACTCGTTTGTTTGTCTCCCCATTACATGTATATTCTCTTTAATATATAACTATATAAACTAGATCACATTCACTCGTTTAGTCTCTGTTTCATCTGGCTGATCTTCTGTGTTGTTTGTAAAACTGTCTATCAATGCATTTTTGGCTTCTTCAAACAAAAGTATAAGGTCCATCATATCATCCTCTTAAGTGTTACAGCGTTCCACTACACAGTGTCAGAACAGTACATTACTGTGTTTGTAATAATTATTGTGAATTTTCATAAATTAAAAATGAGATGGCATTAGGGGTGCTGTGTAAAAGGCAGCGATCCACTCGTTTTCAGCCAACATAAGACTTTCATTGTACTGCTTAATTAAAACCAGCAGGCAAGATTCCTAGCAAGCAGTTACTGTTACACACAAAGTTATTCACATGGACGTAGTACAAGGAAATGGTTTAGATAATGAGAGCTCATCATCCATTATTCCCAGTGAGGACAGCACTAACTAGTTCCTGTATATTCCAAACCCCACCTACCAAAAATGATGTCAGCATAACATAGTGCTGCAGGGGACTTTCTGATTTATCCTTATGCCTGCCCTGCAAGCTCTGTCTGTTTGGTGTGTGTCTCACCACATGCATATTCTCTAGTGTCTCAGTGCGGTTAATTTTAAATAGAACTCCATTTTAAACTAAATTAACTATATTTTTACAATCACCATTTGTTATAGCAAGCTATTGGATCAGATAGGAATGGGTAAGGAAATTAAAATAACCTATACAGTGGAACCTCAGAATTTGCCTCTTCACTCAAACAAGTTCGAAGACAAACAAGTTTTTTTTTACCCCAAATTCAAACTAAAATTCAGACGTAGAACGTGGGCACCCTAAATAAAACATTCAATAGTGCATTCTTCCAAACATGATGCACATAATCCAGTACAGTCAGTGGACAATGCACCAATATGGTATGCCAATCATGAATATAACCCAAATGATGATGAAGGTGCTCTAGGTATATTATAGTTATCTTATAGAGGGAATTTGGAAAAAGGGAGAATTGATACCCTGGTTCAACTAGACAATATTTTGTACAATTAAAACCCCCTGTGTACAAATAATACACATTTCTGTTTAAATCTGGTTGCAAATCAAATCTGTGAATGTGTACGGGTACTAAGCAAGTCTTTTCTTTACCCGGGTGGTCAGAATTATATCTCGCTTCCCAACATGTTTGAGTTTTTAATAATTCCCACAAAAAAGAATATCATAAAAAAATGGCAGAACTGTTTTGTCACTTCTTAAATATTGCAGGAAGTCACCATATAAAATCGGACCTTTTGAATGTACTGTTCCACAGTACGAAGAGCTGTTGCTTCAGTGCATTAAAGCAGTTGTTGTATATGGCTGAAAATACAATTCATGTATAAATGTTTACTTCAAATAAAAAAGAAAAACGGAGAAAGAAGAGAAGAACTAGAAGCCAGCGAGATGAGAAGACTCTATGCCTTGGGGCTCAAACTGACATTACACAGCCTGGGAAACTGCAGACTGCAGTGTATCACAGCATCACTAATATTTCTTGCCTAGTGTATTTGGAATGAAGCACTTTTTGCATACAGAAATATTTATGAGTCACTGATTAGAAAGAGTCAAATCCCACCCAGTGGTTCATTCATTGCAACCTGTAAATGATAGCTTCATTCCAGTTTTTAAGCACCCTTATATTGCATTTGCCCACATCTGTCATGCCAGCCACCTGGAAACACAGCAGGCATTCGGGCTGTGAGTGAAGCAACACTCAGTAAGCATGGACAGTGGCTGAGGTACAGCGGAAGGTAATGGAAGGATGAGTGGTGGGAGGAGGAAGGGAAATAGCCTCACTTCCTCCAGTCTTGCTTTGGTAATGAATAATTAAGAGCCTTGTCACTACTATACAGACCTATCTCAGGCTCTTACTGTGTATAGGCTGAATAACTGATGCGATAGAAGAGCTGCTTTTCACTTTTCACTTTCCCTGGATGAGCCACACTCTGCCCGGGGTCATGGGCATTTAAATAAATAGAGGGATTGGAAATAAAAGGTTTGGAATATGAAGTACAGTACAGAGGCACTGGGTATATTCAAATGAACTCAGGGTTGGTAGAAGTGAAAACTGAAATGAGAGTTGGGAAATTGGAAATTAGAATGTAAAGGAGACATGGGGAAAGTGCAAATGAATTCAGGGTTGGGGAAACTACAAATCAATTAAAGGTTGGTGGAATTTAAAAGTGGTCACAAAGGTCCAGGAGTTCAGGTACTTGGGATCAACTGTCCAAGGAAATGGGGAGTGTGGAAAGGAGGTAAAGAAAAGAGTACAGGCAGGATGGAGTGGGTGGAGAAGAGTGTCAGGAGTGCTGTGTGACAAAAGGGTCGCAGCAAAAGTGAAAGGAAAGAAAGATTATAAGAGAGGAGTGAGACCAGCCTTGTTGTATGGCTTAGAGACAGTGGCACTGACAAAGAGAACAGGAAGCAGAGCTGGAGGTGGCAGAACTTAAGATGTTGAGGTTCTCTTTAGGAGTGTCTAGGGTGGACAGGATTAGGAATGAGATCATCAGAGGGACAGCACAGGTTGGAAAATTGGGAGACAAAATCCGAGAGGGAAGACTGAGATGGTTTGGACATGTGCAGAGGAGGGATAGTGGATATATTGGTAGGAGGATGTTGGAGATGGAGCTGCCAGGCAAGAGACGGAGAGGAAGACCAAAGAGGAGTTATTTGGTTGTGGTAAATGAAGATATGCAGGGAGTTGGGGTGAGAGTAGAGGACGTGGAGGACAGGGTGAAGTGGAAACGTTTAACTCGCTGTGGTGACCCCTGATAAAGGGAGAAGCCGAAAGAAGAAGAAGAAGAAGAAGGGCTTGAATATAAAGTGGAATTAGAGTTGATTGAAAAATTGTGGAAATATGAATAAATGAAGGGTTGGGGAATTGCAGTGGTGTTTGTGAACTGTAGAAACATATATGGGAGGTTGGGGAATTAGAAATGGGTGAAATGTTTGGGAGTTTGAAATAATTGAAGACTTGGGGGATTAGAAATGGATGGAGGGATGGGTGAATTAGATAAGAGTGGAGAGTTGGGGAATTAGAAAAGAGTCGCATGTTGTTTGAATTACAAGAGTTTAGGGTTGGGGAATGAGAAAAGTCACAGGTTGTTTGAATTAGGAAAGAGTGGGGGGTTTGGGGAATTAGAACCATTTCCTTACCACCCAGATTACACTGTATTGTTATTTATTTGTTATACAATGTGTAAACACATTTACCTGTTGCTGGTGTGTGCTGCCTCTGTACAGATATATTAATGTTATTAAGTTAGCACAAAGCTAGCTTGTAAACCACTTCACCAATTCAACTCTTACATTTGTCACAGATAAACACCAGAGGCCCCATTGCCTTGAATACTGTATATATACACTGCCCGGCCAAAAAAAAGGTCACCACCTGGATTTAACTAAGCAAATAGTTAAATAGGTTAAAAAAAAAAAAAGCCTCCCATCAGATACTGCATTGGTGATTATGTTTCAGCTGGCAACAAGTTCTTTAACCCTAACTGATGCAGTGAGCAGCTTCTCATTTGTTAAACAACCATGTCGAAAGACACATCCTGTGGTCGTGGAGAAGATGTTCATCTGTTTCAGAAGGGTCAGATTGTGAAAGAGTGGTTCAGGGAGCATGAGCCATCATTATCACACATGGTTTGGCCACCACAGAGTCCAGACCTGAACCCCATTGAGAATCTTTGGGATGTGCTGGAGAAGACTTTGCACAGTGGTCCAAAGTTGCATTGTCTGTCCAGAGTTGCATTCATTTGTCCCCAAGATCTTGTATTGATGATGGAGATTTGTTCCACTGCACAAAGTCTTCTCCAGCACATCCCAAAGATTCTTAATGGGGTTCAGCTCTGGACTCTTTGCTGGCCAATCCATGTATGAAAATGATGGCTCATGCTCCTTGAACACTCTTTCACAATTTTACTCTTCTGAAACAGATGAACATCTTTTCCACGACCATAGCTGTTCAACAGTGGAATTGTTTGATGATTTTGCTGGTCAGTCAAAGTTATCAAATTTTTTAAAACTTTTTGAGTGTTTTTTTGCTAAACCACTTGTGATAACACCCTTATACCATGCTGTGTGGTAATTCTTTTGAAACATTTTGGACAACACTATCTCTGGTACTGCACACACCCAAATTCCTAAATAAGTCTGTTTTCTTCACCAATTAACACATGCATTAATATTTAAATCTTCTCAGTTCTAAAGAGGTTCTATGAAGTCTGCATATCTGTCATAACATTTACTAACGTGCTGTACACACTGTCTCAAAAATATAGGTACACGTGCATATCCTGTAATTAAGTAAAGGGTGTTGTCGGGGTAAGCATGGCATGTTTAGAGCACATTAAACGGAACATGTATAAAGAAATTACTGTCCAGATGGAGCAGCCAGGCCTAAACATGCACGTTGTTTCCACATGGCCATATTCCAAGACAAAGATGCAAAGCTGCGAGCTTGCTCCTTGTTTTCTAGACGCGGTGATTAACATGTCGAGTGCTGCTGGCCATGCAGATGGGCCTGTGCTTGCTTTGGCCATTGTCCACATCCTGCTGGACAGACCTGGAGATCGGTCTCCATTATCTCCGTAATTTCATCGTTATTAGCTTCAGCAGACAATGCAGTGTTTGTGACTGCTGTTTAAACATTGTGTGTATAAATGAGGGAGTGAGCAAGGAAAATAGAGCAAAGAGAAATGAGAAGGACGAGATGAGAAGACAGAAATAGCAAAGAGAGAGAGCGGGACAGAGTGAGAGGGATTGCAGTCTCCATGACCATGGCACCAGAAAAGAATTATGCCTCCCGTATTGACCATAAACGCCCACTGGTTCCATCAAACAGCCACACAGGAAACGTGCATCGATGAGGAATGAGAAGATGACTTATGGCCCACTTTAATGCATTTGCCTCCATCTCCAACTATATGTAACCCACTAAGTAAACATTTTGCCCAGTGATGAGAGTGGTTCCAGAACTGTACAAGAATTACCTTTTTGTAGACACATTTAAGCCAGTTTCCACATTTAAGCAACTATAGTAGTGAGAGCTGGCACACTGATGTGTTAAAAGCTGCTCTTTCATCCTATACTTTCAGCGAGTACATGCCTCACAGCAAGAAGGTCCTGGGTTCAATCCCAGGGTGGAGCGGCCTGGGTCCTCCCTGTGTCCACGTGGGTTTACTCCGGGTACTCCGGTTTCCTCCCACAGTCCAAAGACATGCATGTTAGGTAAATTGGCATTGACTTGAGTGTATGAGTGACTTGTCTTGAGATAACTGAACATGATCACTGATGCTGATAGCGACGTTAAATAAATGAATAAACAAACAATAAACAGCCCTTGTCAAGAGCGACTTACGACTCATACAATATTACAATCCAAGCAACTGCAGGTTAAAGTTGTGGGTTAAGGCTAAAAACCCAACCGTGGCATCTTGGCAGAGGTAGGATTTGTACCCTTGACCTTCTGGTCCACAGTCCAGTATCTTAGCCACTAAACCACCACAGTCCATACACCCTGCTTAATTTGTGCCGGATCCTGCCAGAACAAGATCTGCTCATATTACGAGGCTCCAGAACCTCTGCGGTTTTACAGATGTGTGCTGTTTAAAGACCATCCATTGAATGTGTGTTCACTTTAACAACCGAGGTCTTAAAAATTACAATAAACTAAAATGAAAATCCGCATTTTAATTTCACAAGAGCAGAGGTGGGAGTTTAAGAGCGGATGTCTGTCATTCACTTGCTCATTAGCTCACGATTGGTTGATGTTTATAGAGACATTTGTGTGAATGACTTTTTGCTGCTTATTTGAACCAAGCTGTAAATGCTGTATGTGAGTGTATGTACCTGTCCTATTGTAAATAGTACTCCTTTGTTTGTCCACCCACTACCTGTATATTCTCTCTAACCCATAACTATATAAACTGCTTCTTATTCACTTGTTGAGTCTCTGTTTCATCTGGCTGATCTTCCGTGTTGTTCGTAATACTGTCTATCAATGCGTTTTTGGCTTCCGTCAAACAAAAGTATCAGGTCCATCATACCGTCCTCTTAAGTGTTACAGTCTTTTACATGAATATAGATATAATATAGATACGTTCTGGGAACTTTTCACTCCCTGCCCACTTGCTGGATCACTCCAGGCTCGTTGTTCCCTTACCTCATGTTTTACAAATTAAGCACTGCCCACAGGCTTGACCGAGTGTCCATTAGCACTGTCTCAAGGGCTTCAAAGGAGATTTTACACACAGGCTGTGCTGTTCGTCTGTTTGAGTTTAATGAACTAACAGAGTAATATTGCAGTGAGATAATTAATTCTCTACAAATAGTGAATCTCACCGACATTAATGAGTAGTATAGACACTTTTCATTGCTCCATTTTACTGAATGTGTTTACATGCACTTAATAATCTGATCATAGTCGGATTTCTGCAGGTATCTGATAAGTCAAGTGTATACAGCATATTCCAGTCTAGAAACCAGATTAAGAAATCCGATAAAGAGAGCTTATTCCAGTAATCAGATTTCAGTCGGTTTTCTCAGTCTGCGCATGCACGCAAGCCTAACCAACATGGTTGCCAGGTTCATTTATTCTAAAGTCTTGCTTTTATTTGTGCTCTTTTCCAATTGATAGTGGAGGTTGTATTTTTGTGGGACCTGGCAACCCCATAAATAAATGCGCCACAGAATTAAAGGCAGCAATGCGGCTATCGAACATTTTGTAGAGACACTGAAATGTAGTAGCCTAGCGGTTAAGGTACTGGACTATGGAGCAGAAGGTCTAAGGTTCAAATCCCACCTCTGCCAAGCTGCCACTGTTGGGTTCTTGAGCAAGACCCTTAACCCACAATTGCTTGGATTGTAAGACTGTATCAACTGTAAGTTGCTCTGGATAAGGGCGTCTGCTGAATGCTGTAAATGTAGATGTAGTATATACTGCCTTAGTCAGTAAGCCCAGAGGTTTCCCATTATCTGATCTCAAGTGCATGTTTATTCAGTGATCGGATTACTGACAAAATCTGATTTTCTGCAGTTATTGGATTATTAGGTGCATGCAAACACACTCACTGAAATTGTAGGGGGACGCCGGGCTTCCATCTAGTCATAAAATGAAAATACAAATGTACATGACCACATCTGGCCAATATATGATGTGGTACATTGTTCTAAATCTCATAACTCAAGGGATAGATAAATTATAATTCAAACAGCTATTATTGACAGTCTACAGGAAGTAATTTCTTCTTCAATACATCCTAGTCTTGCTGGACCCTTACAAGTCTGGTAGACTCCCGGAGATAACCTGCTCCTTACTGCAATTCTACAAGGTCTGCAAAGATGTGGTGTGTCTAACTCTACCCCTTATCTAGTCAAAAGGAAAGCACATGCTGACCTCGAAGCAGACAGAAAAATAACAAATATGGTCTTTAAATAATACAAAATATCTTTCATGCTTTTCTGTTAATTCCTTTTCAGGCTTGTTTTGAGTACTAGAGCTGTCAAAGTTAACGCATTAACAATGTTGTTAAGAACTGCATCTGAAAGGGTCAAATAAAGCAAGCAAAAAATGTGATTAATGAAAAAATATATTCATTTTTTGACAGCAAATGTCCAAATAAAACTTAACTGCGAAGCAGTGTAGGACAGATATGTCCGAATTTGGCCTGTGAATATAAAGAGTGTTTAAATGTGTGATAAACCAATCACCGATCACTTTATTAGGTACACCTCCTCTATTACACTCCTGTTTCTACACTCATTGTTTATCAGTTTAGATGCACTTTGTAGGTCTACAATTTTATTTTATTTTAGGCTATTATTTTTCTCATATCTGTTGGGCAGCATCTTAGTATTACTGCATATATTAAACAGTGCAGTAATATTGGATGTTTTGCATGTATTATATAATATTGTGTGTTGTGAAGCCATTGCTTGCTCTCCGGTGTAATATTCATGTGATTGTTCTTATGATTCACTGCCTTTTCTTGCATGCTCTTTCTTTGTTTGGAGTTGTACAAATGTAAAGTGGGTTGCAACCTGTTGCAGCTGCCTTTGTACACGTATTTACATAGCCGTCGTTTCAGAAATTGGGTATCATGTAGTTGTATAAGGGCTATCATTCGCTCTTCCACTTACACCCCTTCGCTGGTCTGTCTGAAAGCGTATCTTTCATATGCGTTTTACCCCACTGCCATTTTCAGCCATTCTGCACAAACGTATTCAACCTGGCAACCCTGGTCACGGCTCCCTCCGTACGTCCGAGGAGGTCATGCCTTCAGAGAGACCGGTGGCTCTTCCTCGTTCACTCATGTTCTCTCAGCAAATAAATGAAGCACAATTACACAAACCCTAACTCTCCTGACCTCACCGATCTGACCAATGTGAGCGCGAGCGGTGCTACGATCACGCGCGCCGAGTCTCCTTAAAACATCAGCACGTGCGCACGGGGTTTACAATTTCAAGGGAAAAGGGTGATGCTGCAAAACGCGGTTGCCATGGCAACTCATCAAAACTCACGCCGTGATTTCAAGTTCGAGGGCAGGTTACATAGAGCTACCCATTATAGAAATTAGTGGGACGTTACACACCCCCTGAGCCCTAAATGTATAGTAACTCATGCTTGGTGTCTGACGCCGCAGCTGCACGGGGGTCCAAGAGATGCATTTACATTTACAGCATTTAGCAGACGCCCTTATCCAGAGCGACCCACAATTGGTACAACCCAACAATCCAAGCAACTGTCGGTTAAGAATCTTGCCCAAGGACCCAACAGCGGCAGCCCGGCAGAGGCGGGACCCAAACCCCGGACCCTCTGGTCCAGAATTCAGTACATCTACCATATTGCTCCAAGTTGTAGATGTAAAGTCAGAGACAGTAGCTCATGTTGTTGCACAGTTTGGGTTAGTCAGCCTCTAGTCCTTCATCAGTTATTACAGGACGCTGATGCTGGTGGCTGGACATTTCTGACATCGAAGTGTTTAAAAACTCCTGTTGATAACACTTTGTTACCGGATACCACAGGACACCTTCAGAGATCTGGTGGAGTCCAGGACCAGACAGGGCAAATCCAGAGCATGAGGGAGGGATTGCACAATACTAGGCAGGTGGCTTTAATGTTATTGTTGATACTGATCTTCAACGCTTCTTTTAGAGGTGTGGTATAAAGAAATAAGACACACCTGACAGATATGAGTTTTCCGTACGCAGGTGTTGTTTTACATAACGTATTACGTGTTATGTAATATAAACATTACAATGTCGCCCAGTTCTTTCTTTATTAAAACGATTATTATTTTTTTCTCAACCGGTATTCGGTGTTTAAGAGTGATTAGGCAAAGCAGAAGTTCGTCATGGTTACAGTAACCTGGGGGAGGTGTTTAAATCTGGGAAGAAAAAAATGAGCTGCAATCTGGCAACCCGGGTTCGTGATTTTTTTTTAAACTGCGACTGAAGGCTTCTGCTCGGGTTGAGTCGGACCGCAGAGAACCAGATCCACCTCGATTCATCTGCTCTTAAGTTTCCACAGCTATCGCATCTGATCTAGGGTAATGCTGAAGATGGGATCCACGGAAGAAGCTGGATTTGAATGAACGAGCGCTGATTACAAAGATGCAACACGGTTTATTTGCGTTAGACTCAGTTTAGCCACAAGCGCTCTTCTCCTCCTGCGTTTCATTTTCGGCCGATGTTGAAGACGTTGATGGACAGGGAACAGAGACTCACACTTTACCCGGGTAGAAACGAGTCCCGTTCTTTTCACTGGCGATCTACGGACTGATTTGATCCATGATCCGTCTGAGCTGCGTGCGATCTGATCTGATCTGATCTCATTCTCATGCTGCTGAAGGTAAGTTTGCTTTTCACTCCTTAACCTGTTTGCGCGCAAAACATTCTGCGCTCCAAAACCCCCTCGGTGTCCATCTGAACACAAACACTGTCCATTGTACACACCATTGTAACGAGATGTAGCTGTGTGATCTCTACTCTGTTCCTATAGGCACTATAGTTGATTCAGCGGCGCGTCAATAAACTCATTTAGACTCCTGCTTTTTAAATGTCATGCTTTGCATTTGCAAAGATTGGATTAAAGTTCCAGGGCCAGAAGGATCAGAATCTCTGTCTGTATAGTCCTGTGATTAAGCAGAGCGCAGGGTAAAGGTTAGGACTGGGTACCGCTTGGCCGAGCTCTCCATGGTACTGAAGTTTTCTAAGGATCTGAGAAAGCACAGCAAAGAAAAAAAACTAATGTCCATTCATCATTTTTTGCAATACTTTTTTTAAAACCTGGAATCGATTAGGATTGATTTCCATTTTGATCTTATAAACCACTGAAAACTTCCTGAATTCTTGTACGCTAGAGAACTGTGCAAAAGTCTTAGCCCACCATTGGATGTGTTGGTTTAGCAATGGTATAGTGACCATATATAACATACTGTAGACGATTGGACCCAAACTTGGATTCATCACTCCATAATACTCTTTTCCACTGATCCTTCATTCCAATCCTTGTGAGCTTTAGCATATCTTAAACTTTTCACCCTGTACCCGTTTCCATAAAAGTGGTTTCTGGGACTGTGGTAGTCTAGTGGTTAAGGTACTGGACTCTGGACCAGGTTCGAATCCCACCTCTGCCAAGCTGCTACTGTTGGGTCCTTGAGCAAGACCCTTAACGCATAATTGCTTGGATTGTAAGTTTGTACCGGGTGTACGTCGCTCTGGATAAGAGCGTCTGATAAATGCTGTAAATGTTTCTTGGTTGCTGTCCTTACAAAAAGACCTTTCATAATCAAGCTTCTAATTGTTTTTTTTTCCAGTTTTTTAATTCTGCATACAAATTTCCTGTATTGTGTGATGCATTCTAATAAAGAGACTGAAAAAGTAAAATTATATATGGTCATCATACCGTTGCTAAAACAATGGCTTGACTAATCTAATGGTGGCCTAAGACTTTTGCACAGGACTGTATATCACTTGATTTTCTTCATATTCTTCTAAACAAGCACTCTTAAGAACCTGTTATTTGGTCATGCTTTTTGTCATTGTCACAATCGGCTGCCCATTTGTGGTCTAAACTCTTTACATTCAGTCATTTAGCACACTAAGCATTTTGCCCCCAATACATCCCCCAACACTACTGGCAGCACCAATCATGCCAGGTAAGAATTCAATCCACATCGTGAGAAAGAGTTCCAGTTCATGTTTGATAGAATTGTGGTCCAGTGATTTTGCGAACCAGTCAAAGCGTCCCAAAGTCAGTGAATTCTACTGCAAATGTGATTAATATCCTCCTGCCAGCTTGTGGTGGCCCAATTCCAACTCATTTCAAACCCCAGCATCTCTGAGGAACAGAACAATGTGAAGAGTCATACTAATAGTGTTTGGCCAACAGCTGATGATTTGGTTTTACAGGGATGTGCAGTTTAACAACTAAACGATCAAAGTCAGTTCACTTTATCGTCTGAGGTCTTTAAAATTAGAATAAATTATAAAAATAACTACAAATAACTCTGGACATTGTGGCCTAAACAGCTGGTCACCTCAACAGCCAATCAGCGTTGCGGATCCATGAGCAGAGGCGGGAGTAAAAGTGCAGATGTCCTTCATTTGTATGCGTGTTTGTGTGTGTTCACTTGCTTGTTAGCTCTTGTTTGGACTAGAGACTGTTCTAACTTGGTTGATGTGTTCAAAGACTTTAGTATTGTATGTTACTCTTGTTTGTGTGGATGACTTTCTGCTGCTTATTTGTACCAAGCTGTAAAAGTCTATGTGCCAGTCCTATTGTAAGTTGTACTGCTTTGTTGTCCCCCCACTACCTGTATATCCTCTCTAATCTACAACTATATAAACTGGTTTACATTCAGTTGAGTCTGTGTTTCATCTGGCTGATCTTCCGTGTTGTTCGTAATACTGTCTATCAGTGCATTTTGGCTTCCATCAAACGTAAGTATCAGGTCCATCATACCGTCCTCTTAAATGTTTCAACTTTCCCCTATACAGGGACAGAACAGTTCATTGCTGTATTTTCTATAATTATTGTGAATTTCCATAAATTAAAAATGCAGTTGCATTAGGGATGCTGTGTAGATGGTAGCGTTCCACTCATGTTTTTAGAGATATCTCTGACATATTGAAGTATCGTACATTACACTCATTACATAGCCTAAAATGTGACTATGTCTGGTCATTATGTCTATGGTAATGTCCGGTCAGCATCCTGTTGCAAAGCAGACGTTGTGCATATCTGTATACTACATTATTTCAGATGCACAACCTACTGACAAATAAGATGCTGCTGTTGGTGCATGCACCCAATTTTGTTTCATGTTTGTTCATGTACATCAAATATAGTGTAACTGCATTATGAAAAAAAATAGTTCAGAATTCATTAGGTCTCATTTCAGAGAATAGATTTCAAAGGACAGACACCTGATACCCACAGTCTCAGAAATACAGATCATGATATAATGAAATACCAATATAATAGCATAACATTGATTTTAACCCTTGAGCTACTGGATGCTGCTACAGGCACAGATATTGGCAAGAAACAAGGGATTGAATTAGGCTCATTTTCCACTCCACTGATATATTCCATGAAGGCATATGGCATTGACTGGCATGAGTGATCACACATGTGAAAGCAGGAAACAAATGGTCTTAAAATCACGTCTGATATTTTACATAACATGGCAACTAAGTATTATAGAGACTCGCTCCAGTTACAGTTATCTATTTACACTGATCTGAATATTGTATAAGAAACATTTACTTTACTCAAAAGCTTCGTTTAAAGCCTCAGAGTCTACACGTGAAGGTCCTTGGCAGGATCGTGTAGGTTGTAAACACAACAAAACACAGACGCTCGCAGATTTACAATGGAAATAAGTTCCAACAAACCCATAGTTTCGATATACTGCAAATATCTTAGCCTAGCCTACCTTAAACATGCTTAAAACACTTCCATTAGGAGTTGGGGAAAATCATGTACACAAAGCCTATTTTATAATATAGTGTTGAATATCTTGTGTTAATTAATAATATATTGATAATGAGAAAAAAAAACTTCAGAATTCAATTTCTGCTGAATGAGTATTTATGTTTATTATCAGATTCCCATCGTAAAGTCAAAAAAACGTAAACCGTATGATCATAAAACAGGGACTACCTGTAATCCAGAAAAAAACAAACTGTGACTCAGCATTCATACTCCAGTCCAGCAACGCATGGAACAAAGTTTGAGTGCTTGTGGTGTCTTTTGGTTGGGAGATGGTGCTGCAACAGTGACCCCTGGCAGCCCTGTGATGGACTGGCGTTCCATAGGTGATGGAGACCCTGAAACTCTGACCAAGGGTTAAAATGTTGGGGGAAAACACCACTGTACTGACTGTGGCTTTAAGGTCACAGGTCTTTACAGTACGTTACACCACATAGCAGAAGATTGTAATGTGGTGTGGTTTGACCTGGGCTCAGCAAATGAGTTTAGTGGATGTGTTTTCCCCTGACAAAGATCAATAAATGCTCCCACTGTAGAGACAGAGTCATTATTTTGAAGGCTGTAGAACCTCCATGAGGATAAAGCACTAAGGAATATGTGGATTGTAGCAGACCAAGACCAGCCCGGACACTGCTGTCTGGATGCCGTCATATCCCATAAACCCTTGAGAAGACAGAAGTTCCCTTTGGCTCAGATCTGCAGGGGGATGGGCATTCCTTAAATAATCACGTTAACAAATTGTCCTCCTCCTCCTTCCCCCATCACTTTCTGTTTCCCCGTTCTTCACCATCCCCCTCAGCCTCTCAGTCTTAAAGACATTTACACTAATTGTGTCTTGTCCCATCCTAATGGGAATAAAATACATAATTGTCATATTCCAAATGCAACACCCCGAGCGATGCAACAAGACATGATTCTGCAATTACTGGAGCTTTTCTCTAAAGATGGCTCTCAGAATCCCTCAGCACTGTCCTCTGTTTGCTCCTTCTGCTGTATGTGCTCTGGAAATATGCACAGACTGAATAACATGGATTATCTAGTTACACCAGCACATTAAGCTTTGGGATCTATTCTGGTAAATGAACAGTCTGTTCTCATAGTCAACATCTTGAGAGAAATGTTCAGGTGTAAAGACCTGAGCGACTTTAAATAATAAAAATCGTTATGGCCGGGGAGCATCTAGTAAACAACAAGACTTAGGCTGGTCCCAGTCACTAGTGGTGTGTACCTACCTATAGTGGTCCGAGGAGGGACAAACCATGAACCAGCGACATTCTATCCCATCTGGTCCGTATGGACAGAAAAGCTACTGTGGTAGAAGTCACAGAGCATTGAAACCCGTTTCCAGTTCAGAACCGGTTCCAAAATTTCAAGAACCTGTTAAAAAACAGAATTTCGATTCCACTTATCGGTTCCTACTAACTCATTTTATCCTTCAAATGCAGGAGAGGTCTATCTGCCAGGTCCTATGTGTCATGTAATCACATACGTCATCATGTGGTTTTGATGTGATACGTTCTGCTGGAGCTTTAGAGGTAGATGTATGCTCCAAATGCTCAAAAGTTTGGCTCCACTTTGAGAGAAAATGAAAAGGCTAAATACAATATGTGTGGAAAGTAGATCTGTTGTAAAGGAGGTTGCACTTTCAACAAGGCAAAATATCTCAGGCATCAGCATGAGCTTCAGGACTGTACTGGGTTCGACTTTCCTAGCCCAAATGCTGCATTAGCTGGGAGAGTCTAGAACGCTTAACAATGACCTTATAGGTAAATTATAAGTAAAAGGCTCCATGTGTCTTAATGTACTAAAGCGGTGACCTAGGAACACCAACTTCTCTCAATCACTACTGGTCAATTGTTTTTACATTAAGCTTTTTTCTTCCCATTTAAACCCATTATAAGTAAAACACGTAACGTAAAAATGAATAGTTTCCCTTTGGATCACAGGTTCATCATTTCAGCAGGAGAGATTACTTAAGCGCAGTAGTAACTGAGAGACGTTTGGTGTCCGTAGGTCACTGCTTTAGTACATTCACTCACATGAAGCCTTTTACCTAAAATAGGTTTAAATGGGAAGAAAAGAGCTGAACAAAAATTACAATTTTGAAGTGGAAATATAATAAAAATAAATATATTCTTTATACCTAAACACTAGAAAATTTGACCTGATTTGATCAAAACATTGCTACGGACTAGATGTTTTGGCTGATCTATATATATTCAGATTTCGTCCCCTGCACATCTAGAGCACTCCTAACCTCTTTAATGCAAATCCAATTCCATCTTTCAAACCTCCACTTCCACTTTATATATCCTTCCTTCTAATGAAATAATGTGCATTGTTAAAGATTCAGCACCAGTCATTTAGTAGGATGGGTGTCGTTTAGATGTGACCAGGAAAACAATGGGATTCCACACTGTGGAAACAGGTTTAAACAGAAAAGAAAGTGGTAAGTTTGAAGAAGAAGAAGTCAAGCCACACCTCCTGTACTGGGATTGACAGGCAAACAGGCCGCCCCATCACTGGGACTAAAAGACACATAGGCCACACTTCCTTTACATTACTCAGTATGACTTCCTGTTAAACTGAGCAGTTGACAGTTAATGGTCTTGCTCGAGGGCCCGTACCCTTCCATTTAGGAGTCCAGAGCATTAAGCACTGAGATATCATCGTCCTGGCACAGTAATGGAAATGACAGGCTCAGAAGCCATGTTTCCTTTAATGATACTGACAGGTACAAATGATTCGCTGACTGCTAAAAAGGTCATGTCTCCCTTACTGGGACTAACAGGCACTGAAGTCATGTCTCCTTTAAAAGGACTGAGGCCACGCCTGCTTCAGTAGGACTGACTCGCTCAGTGGTTCTCTGTCAACTCTAAAGATGGCTGTGCATGAAATCCCAGTATATCAGCAGCTTCTGAAATACTCAGGCCAGCCAGCCTGTCTAGTACTAACAACCATGCCACGTTCAAAGTCATTTAAATCACCTTTCTTCCCCATTCTGATGTTCACTTTGAACTTCAGCAGATCTTCGTGACCATGTCTACATAACTAAATGTTTGGTTAGTTTAGTTTATTCAACATTGTTTTCAGCATCACTGGCTATTTAACGGCAGACAAGGTTATACCGAAACGAGTCATACATACTCAGGTCGGGTCAGTTAACCTACAGTGGTGCTTGAAAGTTTGTGAACCCTTGAGATTTTTCTATTTCTCTACATAAATATGACCCAAAACATCATCAGATTTTCACACAAGTCCTAAAAGTAGATAAAGAGAACCCAGTTACACAAATGAGACAAATATATTACACTTGGTCTTTTATTTATTGAGGAAAATGATCCAATATTACATATTAGTGAGATAAAGAGAACCCAGTTACACAAATGAGAGACAAATATATTACACTTGGTCTTTTATTTATTGAGGAAAATGATCCAATATTACATATTAGTGAGTGGCAAAAGTATGTGAACCTTTGCTTTCAGTATCTGCTGTGACCCCCCTGTACAGGCAATAACTGCAGGTAAAGGTTTCCTGTAGCTGTTGATCAGTCATGCACACCGGCTTGGAGGAATTTTAGCCCATTCCTCCGTACAGAACAGCTTCAGCTCTGGGATGTTGGTGGGTTTCCTCACATTAGCTGCTCGCTTCAGGTCCTTCCACAACATTTCCATTGGATTAAGGTCAGGACTTTGACTTGGCCATTCCAAAAACATGAACTTTATTCTTCTTTAAACCATTCTTTGGTAGAACGGCTTGTGTGCTTAGGGTCGTTTGTCTTGCTGCATGACCCCTTCTCTTGAGATTCAGTTCATGGACAGATTGTCCTGACATTTTCTTTTAGAATTCTCTGATATAATTCAGAATGCATTGTTCCATCAATGATGGCAAGCCGTCCTGGCCCAGATGCAGCAAAAACAGGCCCAAACCATGATACTACCACCACCATGTTTCACAGATGGGATAAGGTTTCTTATGCTGGAATGCCGTGTTTTCCTTTCTCCAAACATAATGCTTTTCTTTTAAACCAAAAAGTTCTATTTTGGTTTCATGCATCCACAAAACATTCTTCCAGTAGCCTTCTGGCTCGTCCACGTGATCTTTAGCAAAACTGCAGACCAGCAGCAATGTTTCTTTTTGGAGAGCAGCGGCTTTCCCTCCTTGCAAATCTGCCATGCACACCATTGTTGTTCAGTGTTCTTCTGATGGTGGACTCATGAACATTAACATTAGCCAATGTGAGAGAGGCCTTCAGTTGCTTAGAAGTTACCCTGGGGTCCTTTGTGACCTCGCCAATATTACAACCTTCCTCTTGGAGTGATCTTTGTTGGTCGATCACTCCTGGGGAGGGGAACAATGGTCTTGAATTTCCTCCATTTGCACACAATCTGTCTGACTGTGGATTGGTGGAGTCCAAACTCTTTAGAGATGGTTTTGTAACCTTTTCCAGCCTGATGAGCATCACCAACTCTTTCTGAGGTCTTTAGAAATCTCCTCCTTTTTTCGTGCCATGATACACTTCCACAAACATGTGTTGTGAAGAGCAGACTTTGATAGACCCCTGGTCTTTAAATAAAACAGGGTGCCCACTTGCACCTGATTGTCATCCCATTGATTGAAAACACCTGACTCTAATTTCACCTTCAAATTAACTGCTAATCCTAGAGGTTCACATACTTTTGCCACTCACTAATATGTAATTTTGGATCATTTTCCTCAATAAATAAATGGCCAAGTATAATATTTTTGTCTCATTTGTTTAACTGGGTTCTCTTTATCTACTTTTAGGACTTATGTGAAAATCTGATAATGTTTTAGGTCATATTTTTGCAGAAACATAGAAAATTCTAAAGGGTTCACAAACCTTCGAGCACCACTGTAATCCATATCTTTGGAATGTTGGAGGAAAACGGAGCACCTGGAGTAAATCCACACGGACACGGGGAGGACAAGCAAACTCCACGCTGGAGCTGTGAGGTGACTGTTCTAGCCGCTGTGGCACCACACATCCCTAAATGCATCGAGTTGTTGCCTCAGTTCATTTTGTTACTTGTTGTACTTTAAAGCTTGGAACACAAAATGAAGTTGGGGTGCAGAAAGTGGTTAGCAAAGGCTTCGGAGCAGGTCTGTCAGAATCGCATTCATGGGACAAGTCCTTAGGAGCAACAGAATGCTTGTGGACTCTCACTGGATGTGGTTAGAAGATAAACTGGTCTCACACAGCTTACATACAGGAGTATTCTTGTCAGCAATTCTCTTCCAGCACTCCAAAATAAAAAGCACTACGCAGCACTTTTTAAATGCTTTGGTGTTGTCAGGATTTCCCACATTACCCGTCAGCAAACAGGACTTGTTGGTGATTGATTACGCACACAGCATCACCACCATTCTTGGAACAGATTGCAAACAGAAGTACGCTAATGTACTGTAGGTTTTTGTCACTGCATTCGAAGAACATTCAAATAGCCCTCATACAGACCACACCTTCTTCATGCCTCCTTCATGAGACCATGCCTCCTTCTTCATTAGGGCTGACAGGCTTAAAGAGATATCTCAAATATCTCGCTACCATATACACAGCATCTCTAATGCCACCGCATTTTTAATTTATGGAAGTCACAATAATGATTATGACCCTGTGGAGTGGTAAGCCATAACACTTAAGAGGGTGGTATGGTGGACCTGATACTTTTGTTTGACAGAAGCCAAAAATGTACAGATAGGCAGTATGATGAACATCACAGAAGATCAGCCAGATGAAGCACAGACTCAACGAGTGAATGTCAACTATGGAGTGAGATCAAATTAGACTGAAATTACATGACATGTATCAAAACTTTGGGCACTACTTATCAAACGTTTACTGATTTTCTAAGGGCAAATAAGCTAGCCTAACCTCTACATGAAACATTAGTAGGGCATATTTCTACAGATGTTTAATGCACAGTATTTATTTGCTGAATTTAACATGTTTGAAGAACATATTAAATGTGGCATCTGCAGATCTGAACACCCTGTCAGTCAGTACTTGGCAGCCCCTTGACAGAAGCTACAGGGAATCAATAGATGCCCAAATCTTTGCACTTGCAGCATTTTATGTTATTTTCTCCCCAGTATGTTAAATTCAGCAAATCAATGATGGTATTACATTACAATTTAGACCTGTTTCCATTTTGAATTTAGAACGATCTTCCCAATTGTCCGGCCTAGTGTGTGAACATATGATTTAATGTAAAGATGTCTGAAATAACTCTGCATTCTTAGTAGATATGATGTATTTGAGATCATTTATATCTCTGTCGATTTCTGGAAGCTGTCCAGAGAACTGGCTGGCCATCATGGTATGGGACTATGTGGGACTGTTTTAGCCTAGCGGTTAAGGTACTGGACTATGGACCAGAAGGTCCAGGGTTCAAATCCCACCTCTGCCAAGCTGCCACTGGTGGGTCCTTGAGCAAGACCCATAACCCAGAATTGCTTGGATTGTAAGACTGTATCAGTTGGAAGTCGCTCTGGATAAGGGGGTCTGCTAAATGCTGTAAATGTATGGTCCTTCTTTTGAAATAATTTCCCAGTTTACTTTTAATATAATAAAACTGTCTTCCAGTCTGTTTTATGCCCATAGATTTTGCCAATTTATCCTTCATTTTAGCTTTAATAATGCTTTTAGCATCTTCTTTACTGCATTTTATATTAATCTCTATATTATTCCTTTTTGCCGATTTCCTCTAGCGACATCTCGCAATCGATAGTTCCAGTAATGATCTACCAAGCCTTGACCTAGAGAGAATATTCCCCGATTTATGATGGAGATACGTTCCGACAAATCCATTCCAAGTTGAATTTCTTGTGGATTTTAAGACATACTGTATATATCATAGCATAGCCTACCTTAATTATGCTTCAAAAACACTTACATTAAACTACAGTTGGACAAAATTATTAACATACATCTTATTTTATAATAAAGTATTGAATATCTCATGGAGTTATGTAATAATAATGTATTGAAAACGAAAAAAATGATTATTGTCGTGACCCTTGCTTTTCCTCACTACATTTCTCATTGTAAAAAATGGGGACTGTACAGGTAGTGAGGAGATTAAAAAATGAGTACTACTTACAATAGGACAGGCACACACACTTGTGAATGCCATTTAAAGCTTACAAATAAGCAGCAGAAAATCACTCAAATAATCATTACATTTACATTTACAGCATTTAGCAGACGCCCTTATCCAGAGCGACTTACAATTGGTACAGTCTTACAGTCCAAGCAATTGTGGGTTAAGGGCCTTGCTCAAGGACCCAGAGGTGGGATTTGAACCCTGGACCTTCTGGTCCATAGTCCAGTACCTTACCCGCTAGGCTACCCCAGTCCTTATCTCTAAACATATCAAACGAGTTAGAATAGTCTCTAGTCCAAATGTGAGCGAACGAGCAAGTGAGTGCACGATCGGTGAGATAGGTACTCTCACACACACACACACACACACACACACACACACACACACACACACACACACACACACACACACACACACACACACACGAATGACAGCCTCTGCCACATCGAGTCATAATCACCTTCCAATTTTTTCCTGATCCCAAATTATTTCATCAGCGCACATACTTCCTAACCCTCATCTGCCGTTAGCCTGAAGTCCTTCAGTCATGTCCTTTGCAGTCCACCCCTTCTCCTCTCCTCACTCCCCAGCCAACCCCCTGATTAAGAACTCAAACACACACACAGTCCCACCCCCCACTGCTAGTGAAGCAGTTGTCATGCCTGCTTCTTCAAGGGCATGTCAGCATCAGCATCCACCAGCATGCCTGGACTGGAGAAACAACATGTCTGCTCATTTCTTCCCATGACGCCTCAGCTTTCATATCACGCAGCACACAGCTCCTATCAAAGCTGCCATTTCTGGTCTGCATTCAGCGTCCCTTCCTCTAAACTGCTAAACTAAATCCATAACAGCGAAGGTGGTCTCAGAGCAATCATGAACAGCAGTCACAGCATGGCCCCCCACAGGCGCGAACACAAAGATACCCAGCGGGACTTATCTAGGAGGGATTGAGCCGCAGCTTTACAGCGTCAGATGTTCAAAGACAAACATTGCCAAAGCGCACAGCGGCCCTGCTGTCAGACACAAACACCTGGAGAGGGATATAAACATACACACAGAGCGACAACGGGATAGTGCATCCACACTCGAATACCGCACCCTAGCAGCCGTCGAGTGGAGATACTGTCCAAGGTTTGGTGCTGTCACCAGGAAATCCCAGCGATGCCACGTCCAGGAGGAGAAAGTGCTGATCTTTATCTAGTGTAAATCAAACCAGTGCTAAACAATTACTTAACAGGGGAAGGCAAACATGGGCAATTTCAATTGGTTACATTGGTGAGAACAGTCATTCTTCTAAATATGTACACAGACTAGAGGCAAGGTCATGCCTGAGGCAGAGATCCATGTCAAAGCAAGGAAACCATGTGACCATAGAAACAAGGAACATCTGCCAGGAATATTGACATTTCCTATTGTGTGTTAATCATAGACTTTCCAGGGGTGCTGCCATGTTACAGCTCGTTTCTTCAGTGTGCTTTAAAAAAGAAACTGACTTTACTTAGAAAATGCACTAGATTATCAGACACAGTGGCCATGGTTTGATATTTGACCAAAACATGAATGCACCCATCCTCCACCCCACCCAAGTCTGACATACTCTGTACTCTATATATGAGTATAGGCGTGTTCGCACCAGAGGAACTTTTTCATAATTCTTAGAACTGTGCCCCCCTTTGTCGGGTGTTTGCACCGCATGAACTGGGGTACTGTGGTAGCCTAGCGGTTAAGGTACTGGACTACGGACCAGAAGGTCCAGGGTTCAAATCCCACCTCTGCCAAGCTGCCACTGTTGGGTTCTTGAGCAAGGCCCTTAACCCACAATAGCTTGGATTGTAAGACTGTACCAATTGTAAGTCGCTCTGGATAAGGGTCTGCTAAATGCTGTACATGTAAATAGATGATTGTAGTTGTTATAGAGAAACTTTTTAAACTCCAACTTTAAGGTAGTGTCTTCTCTCGGCGCACAATTACGTGATGATTGGTCCAGATGTAGTGATGCAAACAAGTGATTGGTCCAGATGCAAGTGCCTGGGTTGAGCTCAACTGCCATACAGGTAGACCGCAATTTATGATCAGGATACGTTCCGACAAATCCATCATAAGTTGAATGTATTGTAAGCCGAGGAGTTTAATATATACTGTATATATCATAGTATAGCCTACCTTAAACATGCTCTATAATATTATACAATATTTACAATAAAGTGTCGAATATCTAGTGTAATTGATTGAATAACATACTGAAAGTGAAAAACTAAAACAATTATTGTCTTAACCACTTTTCCTCACTACATTTCCTTGTGCTCATCACTCCCGCCACTCCCTATGTCATGCGCTGCCGACTTCCTCATTTAGCACCATTTAGGAGAGTGCAGCAGAGTATCGTACTGCATATCACTTGCCTGGGGAAAAATCTAAATTCACAACTCAGAGTCCAGTCTATGATGAATGTGTATTTATGTGTATTATCAGATTTCCATCATAAAGTCAAAATAGCATAAATCAGACCAATCAGGCCAGATCCGCTTATTCTACGAGATTTTGTTGTGTTAATTATTCTCTAATCTTTCATCGGTGCTCACAGGATGACGGTGTCTGGATTATTATTTATAACTCCAGCAGCACTGCTGCGTCTGATCCACTAGTATTAGTGCAACACACACAACACCACCAGTGGTGAGAATGTGGCACGACCGAAATAGTGTCTGATCTGATCTTTGGTGGTCCTGACCATTAGAGAACAGAGTAAAGGGGATTACGTAGAGAAGCAAATGGATTACAGTCTGTAATTGTAGAACTACAAAGTTCAATGACCACTAAAGCTAAAGTAAAGAATAAACAGTATATAAACTGAAACATATAGAATGCATATGACTTTTGCACAGTACTGTATGAACTGGCAACTTGTTGTGTTATCTAGAATCTACTGACAGTATTCACAAGTTTCCAGTCTATAAAAAAGCTTGTGCTTCAGCGCTCAGCTGTGCGTCATCACAGTGTGAGTACCATTTGCAGCCAAAGGCTGTGGGAGGCCTGCAAAGCTGAGCAGATTTGAGCTGAGATTTGGAAAACATCTTGAAATGGTAATCATGGCTAATCTGCTGGGAGAGAGCACAGATGATTCAGTTCCTACAAAGTCCAAATGTGATGTGTTCTTCTTCATCAAACGGCCTGACTGGAAGAGTGCTGATTCGGTATCAGCTCCCCTACCAGCACTGGTGATCATATTCATTAGAATATGAAAGGGAAGCAGTGATCCTACATCAGCACTCTTACACACAGATCTTTGATCTGTATGACCGCTGGGGTTGTGTTTCACCCACTGAGGTGACGAGGACCTGGACAGTTTGCAGGTGTGAAGCTGACCAAAGATGCAGACGTCTATTTCACACAGATGGGCGTGTACAGGAGATGGATTTAAATGATTATCTGAGTATCTGGGCAGTGGTGTCTCAGTGAGTAAGGTTTCTTTGCTAATTACAGGTTGTGTTGCCAAATATGAGAACTACAAAATAACCACTGTTAGAACCTTCAAACTCTGTTAGGTGCTTGGTCTCATAACTAAAATAGAATGTAGGTATGCGCCATTTAATGTCCGCATTACGTTCTGTGAAATAAGACACTGACCTAAATGGATG
The DNA here is from genome assembly GCA_025084515.1 of Ancistrus triradiatus. Lineage (NCBI taxonomy): Eukaryota > Metazoa > Chordata > Actinopteri > Siluriformes > Loricariidae > Ancistrus > Ancistrus triradiatus. Next base: position 1,088,391 of record JAJAGP010000003.1, on the reverse strand, counting down.
CTGGCCAGACATTACCACAGTCACATCTTTTTATGCTACAATGTAAATATATGGAGTATTTTCACAAGAAAACTGCATGTAAACGATATGTAAATGTGTCTGAGACACCGCTGAAAACGAGTGGAACGCTCCCATCTACACTGCATTTTTAATTTGTATTCATTTAACAAATGAGTGCTACTTACACTGGCTATTCACTTATAGTGGCTACAAGAGCAAGGCTACATCGATACTATTCAGCCACATTCATAATAGGGCAATTTTAGAGTAACCAATCAACCTAACGTCTTTGAAACCTGGAGGAAACCAGAGTAAACCACACAGACACGAAGAGGGACGTGCAAACTCCTAAGACATATAATTTGAGTTTTGATCAAACCGGGGATCTGTGCACTCACAACGATTATTCTGATGATTATGCAACACCTACAGGTTAAAACCTCAAAAGGACTGTTAATTTCTCCAAAATGTCAGTGGTCTGATAAGGTTATTATCCTTATTATTAAGACTATTAACCTACTTAACCCATATATTACTTTGCCAGGTACGTTAGCTGCTAACAGCACAGCCTATGGTGCAGAAAGTTTATTTTTAAACGGAAAGTTTTATTAGACACATGCGGCATCAGCGTGAGCAGACTGAATGCTGAGCAGCGTTTGGCTGGCACTGACTCGTGAATTGCGCTGATGATTTGTTTCTGTTTGAGAATTAGCTTCTTTTCGTGGTGGTGAGCTGATGCATAAGAAACAAGGTCTGCAATGCATGACTTAAATGCACTCATTTTTCTCACGGTTTCTGCAAGCCTGTTCATTTCCTATTGTCTTCAGAAATACTTGTTTGTGTAAAAAATACAAGATGAAATACATTGTGCATTGCGCAGCCACAAAGATAGTTTCTCATTCCATAAATGTGTGTGTGAGTTAGAGAGAGCGAGAGAGATAAATTATTCGATAAAAGACATGAAATATTAAATCGTTTATTATAAAATAAGCTTTATGTTAATGACTCTGAGCGTTTTAAACATGTTTAAGGTACACTACGCACTACAATACTCTCCTGCACTCGGCAGTGCGTGATGTAGGGAGTCTGTAGAGAGGAACAGTCGTGGTCGCAGTCGTGTTTTGGACGTGTTTAATGCAGGCAGCGCTATGATATATATATAGTACAGATTAAACTCAACTTATGATGACTTTATCAGCATCATACATCGAAGACTACTTGTACTTACAAAGTGTTATCAAAATAGTGCTATATATGCTTTCATGCAGCCTACCGAGCCAGCCAAGGACCATCCTTTGCATCTGTGTTGAACATAAGCAAATGTCTATGGCCTAATGTATGACTTCTAAAAGGATGTGGCATTTACCTAACACTGAAGCTAAAATGTTCCTCTCAATTTGCAATTAGAGAGCAGCTCTATTTTTAATTTCCATCTCTGTGGGCAGTAAGAGTGTGAGAGAGAGAGAGAGAGAGAGAGAGAGAGAGAGAGAGAGAGAGAGAGAAGAGAGAGAGAGGGGGAGAGAGAGAGATGAGTGAGGAGGGAGGAGAGAGGAGAGAGAGAGAATGTAAATTGCACACAGTGGAAGAAAAGAAATAGATGCTCGGTTTCAGTCCATGTGCAAATTCCTGCTTTTGTTAGGTTAGATAAAGGCTGGAACAAGATAAGAGGATTTTACTGTGGTAATCTGTGATTAATGGGGAAGCTGGTGAAATGGCTGCATTCAGTTTCAAAAATCACCAGCTTATTTTCCCTAGTCCATCTTATTAACTGAAAGTGAGTGTGAAGGATTATGGCAGGTTTTGTATCCCTCAGTACTGAGCCATAAGGACTGGAGTTGATATGGCAAACGTGTATCAATACTAAAAGGCATTTTCACTGATTAAACTCAAACGTTGATAGAGCCAAAAGAGAAAAAACCATGCTGGCTCATGTTCAGAAGTACAGGTGATGAGGTGGTAAAGCAAAAATATCCAATCACAGTAAATGTAGGCATTTCATGATACACAATATACAGGTCCTTCTCAAAAAATTAGCATATTGGATAAAGTTAATCCTTTTCCGTAATTTAAAAATGATAAAAATTTTAACTTTCATATATTTTAGATTCATTGCACACCAACTGAAATATTTCAAGTCTTTTATTGTTTTAATACTGATGATTTTGGCATACAGCTCATGAAAACCCAAAATTCTCACAAAATTAGCATATTTCATCCGACCAATAAAAGAAAAGTGTTTTTAATACAAAAAAAGTCAACCTTCAGATTATTATGTTTATGTTTATGCACTCAATACTTGGTCAGGAATCCTTTTGCAGAAATGACTGCTTCAATGCGGCGTGGCATGGAGGCAATCAGCCTGTGGCACTGCTGAGGTGTTATGGAGGACCAGGATGCTTTGATAGCGGCCTTAAGCTCATCCAGAGTGTTGGGTCTTGCGCGTCTCAACTTTCTCTTCACAATATCCCACAGATTCTCTATCGGGTTCAGGTCAGGAGAGTTGGCAGGCCAATTGAGCACAGTAATACCATGGTCAGTAAACCATTTACCAGTGGTTTTGGAACTGTGAGCAGGTGCCAGGTCGTGCTGAAAAATGAACTCTTCATCTCCATAAAGCTCTTCAGCAGAAGTGCTCCAAAATCTCCTGATAGCTAGATGCATTGACCCTGCCTTTGATAAAACATAGTGGACCAACACAGCAGCTGACATGGCACCCCAGAACATCACTGACTGTGGGTACTTGACACTGGACTTCAGACATTTTGGCATTTCCTTCTCCCCAGTCTTCCTCCAGACTCTGGCACCTTGATTTTCGAATGACATGCAAAATTTGCTTTCATCCGAAAAAAGTACTTTGGACCACTGAGCAACAGTCCAGTGCTGCTTCTCTGTAGCCCAGGTCAGGCGCTTCTGCCACTGTTTCTGGTTCAAAAGTGGCTTGACCTGGGGAATGCAGCACCTGTAGCCCATTTCCTGCACACGCCTGTGCATGGTGGCACTGGATGTTTCTACTCCAGACTCAGTCCACTGCTTCCGCAGGTCCCCCAAGGTCTGGAATCGGCTCTTCTCCACAATCCTTCTCAGGGTCCGGTCACCTCTTCTCGTTTGTGCAGCGTTTTCTGCCACACTTTTTCCTTCCCACAGACTTCCCACTGAGGTGCCTTGACACAGCACTCTGGGAACAGCCTATTCGTTCAGACATTTCTTTCTGTGTCTTACCCTCTTGCTTGAGGGTGTCAATGATGGCCTTCTGGACAGCAGTCAGGTCGGCAGTCTTACCCATGATTGCGGTTTTGAGTAATGAATCAGGCTGGGAGTTTTCAAAAGCCTCAGGAATCTTTTGCAGGTGTTTAGAGTTAATTCGTTGATTCAGATAATTAGGTTAATAGCTCGTTTAGAGAACCTTTTCATGATATGCTAATTTTGTGAAAATTTTGGGTTTTCATGAGCTGTATGCCAAAATCATCAGTATTTAAAACAATAAAAGACTTGAAATATTTCAGTTGGTGTGCAATGAATCTAAAACATATGAAAGTTTAATTTTTATCATTACATTACGGAAAAGAATTAACTTTACCACAATATGCTAATTTTTTGAGAAGGACCAGTATAGAGACTTTCAAAATGTGACTTCTAAACTGGATTATTCGTTTAGGTTATAATGGATATCATTATATAATCAGTATCATTTATCGTAATATGGTCAGTAGCTAAACATGTTTAAAGTGTTTTTTGCTAGATGCCCAAGTGGGAAAAGCCAAAGCAAAGCAATTTTCAAAAATGGATAAGAAGATAAACAAATATTTACAGCTAACAGAGGTAGAGACGTGTTATTTTGTGTGAGAGATTATTCAGACGTTACACAATCAGGCTAAGTTTGCTGATTATTTCCTTCTTAGTACACAGTCAGAGGGGTTAAGCTGAAACAGCAAGAGACTGTGCAACAAGTTTAATTTCATCCCAAAATGTGTCAAAGGCTACGCCAAACCTTCGTAGGGCATACACACTCGTACACTAAGTGCCCTTTGGAAATTCACCTAGGGAAGAAAGCGGAGCACCCAGAGTACACCCACGCAGACACGGGGAGAACATGTAAACTCCACACAGGCAGAGTCCGAGGTCGGGATTGGACTGGGGTTCCCAGAGCTGTGAGGTGTCAGTGCTAAGCACTGCACCACCGTTTTGCCCAATTTTAAATATCATTTAAATACAGGTATGCGCTGTTTAATGACGGCGTTATGTTGTGTGAAACAATTCGTTTAACGAAATGGTTGTTGACCAAGCATTAATATAGTCACATACTTATTTATGTTAATGTAATGTAAATATAATGGAAAGGGTAATTTCACAATAAAACTTGCAAACAATACATAAATGCGTCCGAGAAACTGCTGATTGATGACTGATTGAAACGATCGATACTTTTGTTTGACGGAAGCCAAAAATGCATCGATAGACAGTATTACGAACAACACGGAAGACCAGCCAGCTGAAGCAGAGACTCAACGAGTGAATGTGAACCAGTTCATGCAATTATAGATTCGAGAGAATATACAGATAGTGGGGGAAACAAGAGTACTACTTACAATAGGACATATAGGCAGCAAAAAGTCATTAACACAAACACAAGGAACTAACACAAAGTCTCTAAACTCATCAAATGAGTTAGTTTTCATTTTAACAAAGTTTTAGTTGAACAAAACCAACTCGCAGGAACATGGTAAAGAGACAGGATTAGGAAGCAAGCCCAAATAAGCAACTACACTTTAGAAACAAGCCCCAACAACCTGCAACTTCCAATATATGTAAGCGACTTTATAGAAAAATATCCCAAATGTATAAGACCTTAAAATAAGCAGACCTGGCAACCATGACTCGTATGACAGACATTCGATCTTAAACTCCCCAATCTGCTTGTTCATCCACAGAGTTGACTGGCTGTTCTCAGCCTCAATGTCTGGAGTTAAAGACAGATTTTTATTTGCTATTTTAATTTATTATAATTGTTAAGACCTCGATGTTAAAGCAAACGGACCTTTCAGTCAGACGGGTTTAAAACAATACTAGTTTACTTTTTTTGCTAACAACATGATTTTTAAAATTAAACATCTACAAAAATTAATAGTGAGGGACTCAGCCCAGTGTGCCTCACTGTACCAGTGACTGCTACCCAGCCCTGCGATGGACTGGAGCTTCTTTCCAGGCCATGGTTGTGCCTGTGTTCCCGCCCTATGTTTTCTGTGCTTAAATGTTCATCTACATACCAGATAATGAACAATACTGAAGATAATCCTGTGCTGTTGATCACCGGAAGCTAAGAGTCACTAATAAATACAGATTTGGGCACTTCCATAACACAATGTATCACTCAAACTGTGACCCTATTAGCAATAAAAGGTTGACCCCTGATCCTCTGGCATTCGGATGATGCCCGGATTACAGTGTTTGTTGTTGATGTGAAAAACTCCTATTGGACCCCTGTGACCCGCTGCCATGGTAACACGATGCTATTCCAGACAAGGTGAAGGGCGCACTGACCTGACCCAAGAGACCTGTGGCCGACGTCTGATGGCTGCAATGGATTTATTCAAGGGATCACAGCTTAACTGTAAATAGATCTACTTAATGCACTGGAATTGAACTCATGCTGGTTTCACAGTGCGTTAACGCTGCACTTTACTCAGCCTGCAAATTATAATATGTTCAGCGGTCACGCATAATAAAAATGTAATTAAATGTTTGGAAAGTAATGAAATAATTAAAAGGTTCGTCTGCTGTTGCATACGGCGAGAAGCTAAGCAGGATTTATCTAGCCTACTTCTATAAACAGGCGTGAAATTTCAAGAACATATTTATTTGCCTAAATTATCCACGCTGCCTAGCGAATGTAGGGTGTGCATATACACTCAGTGGCCACGTAATGCCAATGGGCCAAGAAAACATCCCCCACGCCATTACACCACCAGCAGCCGGGATGGATCCATGTTTTTGTGTTGTTTACGTCAAATTCTGACCTCACCATCTGAATATCACAGCTGAAATGGAGGCTCATCAGACCAGGCAACGTTTTTCCCAATCTTCTGTCATCTGACTTTGGTGAACCTGTGAGAATTGTAGCTCGAATTGCCTGTTCTTAGCTGACATGAGTGGCATCTGGTGTGGTCTTCTGCAGCTGTAGGCCATCTGCTTCAAGGTCCAATGTGATGGGCTTTCAGAGATGCTCTTCTACAAATTGAGGTTCTGGATCAAAGATTAGCATGAAGGAATGTAAGTCTATATTATTTAGAGTAAATTTGAAAATGACAGCGTTAAGCAGCACTCAGGTGGCACAACGGTCTAACATGTTCGCCCACCACTACCACAGTGACTCAGGTTCGAGTCCTGCTGGTGCCTTCAGGCCAGGTCTGGCACCACGTACACACACGATTGGCTGAGTCTGTCTGCATCAGCAATCCCTAGTCACTATGAAGGACTGCCATTCCTTTCAGGGATTGCATGTTCTCTAGGGATAGGCACTGGAGCCCCACTAATGACACTTCAGTAATTCATCTTCAGTAACTGCTTCATATGGATCAGGGTCAGAGAAGGTCTGGAGTCTATGGGCCTACACTTGGGGGGGCAGAATGAGAAGTGAGAGGTTTTTGAAGCAGAAACAGTCAGAGGAACTGGGATTTCTACATCAATCTGTTATAAATATAAATAACTAATCAGAAGAGTTACTTTATGGAGATGTCTGTAATTTAGCTTGTGTACCCAACCTAACAGAAGATGCGTACGTCAGATCCTTTAGCTGTACCTCCATGGCTAATGCTTCACTTGCTTCCCACCACAAACAGCCAGACTGGGCAGATGGCAGGGAGAAAGCAAATCTGTGTTTCATGCTCATCACTGAGACGGCTGCTTTTAAATCTGATGTATGCCTGAGTAATGAGCAAAAACTTTGTGCATCTCTGGGAAATGTAGTGAGGAAAAGCCGTGGTGGTGACAACAAATAGTTTTCTTTTTCAATTTTCAAAACATTAAATAACGATATCCAGTGCCTTATTATAAAATAAGCTTTATGTTAATGATTTTGCCCAACTAGTTTAATGTGTTTTAAGCATGTTTAAGGTAGCTACAGTGGTGCTTGAAAGTTTGTGAACCCTTTAGAATGATCTAGATCTCTTCATAAATTACCTAAAACATCATCAGCTTTTCACACAAGTCCTAAAAGTAGATAAAGAAAACCCAGTTAAACAAATGAGACAAAAATATTATACTTGGTCATTTATTTAGTGAGGAAAATGATCCAATATTACATATTAGTGAGTGGCAAAAGTATGTGAACCTTTACTTTCAGTATCTGCTGTGACCCCCCTGTGCAGCAATAACTGCAGCTAAACGTTTCCTGTAACTGTTGATCAGTCCTGCACACCGGCTTGGAGGAATTTTAGCCCATTCCTCCGTACAGAACAGCTTCAGCTCTGGGATGTTGGTGGGTTTCCTTGCGTTAACTAAGACATTTGCGCAGTACTGATGGTGGTCATAAGGTTTTGGCTCACAGCAACTTCTATAGTTGCTGTTTCATTTTACATTAATCCAGGTTCAGAACCTATTGTCATTGAAAAGCTAAGGAACAAAGCCTTAGCACGGATCAGATGTCTGAATCTTTTCCTGAATCTTCTCCACATTGCTCCATCAGCTGTCACTGTGTATGAACTGCTGCAAAGCTTAATTCAATCCTTATCATATAGGCCCATTTGGAGGCATCTGGATGTCATTTTACCACATGACCACAAGGGCATCTGATGCAAACCTGTAAGATAATTCTTGCTTGCGGCTTCAGTATGTTATTTATACTAACATGACTCGACATAAATGCTGTGCTGGCTGCTATTGTATTACATCCGTATTCCACCACAGCTATAGCATCGGACGGAGATGCAGGACATACTGAAGCAGCTTTGTCCATCCTACTCATCACGCATGAGTTATGACCAGTGACGGGTTTCATTGCTCTCAGAGACACAGATGCCCAGATGTATTCCTTTCCACTTTCTCTCTGTATTACTGCATCTCCGCTGTGCCTAACAGAGAGGAATGGCCTTGTTTGTGTTGCCTGCCATGTTTTATCGGAATGCGTTTCTTCACACAGCACATTGGGGAAATGTGCATTCTTGTGTGTGTGTGTGTGTGTGTGTGTGTGTGTGTGGTGAGTCATGCATGTAAGCTTATTCATATCTCAAGAGTCGCAGATCTGTTTTAAAACACTTCTGTGGAGTGTTTCACCATCTCGACACGGTTACTGTCATCAGCAACAGTAAGTGAGCGAGCAGTAAATAATTAAAGCTATGTGTCACGTTATATCAACACACACCACACTGAAATGTAATTAAGTCCTCCCTCAGGGAGGTGGCTGAAGATTTCTGCGTCTGCCTGCTTCACTCTAATGATCTGCTTAGGTTCATCACGTTATGGGTGTGTGTGTGTGTGTGTGTGTGTTGAGAATAGTTATCTGATGAGTTTGTTGTCTCCAAACTGCAATCATGCACTAATATAAAATTTGAATCATGGTTATTATAGATACTGAAATCCAAAGCTAAAAAAATCAAATACAATTTTATGAACTGAAATAGTGTGTACTGGAAAAAAGGAATATCAATTAAATGAGATGCTTTTGTGTTTCATTTACAATCCTCTCAGGCGCTCAGGTGGTGCAGTAGCAATTCACCACTGTAGTGACCCGGGTTAGAGTCCCGGTATCGCCTTCCTGCTGACTCGGGTGCCACTTGCAATCACAATTGTCTATGTCTGAGGGAGGAAAGGTCAGGCAGGGATCATGACCAGGCTATGACCACCTGTGCTGACCCTGTAACGAATTGGTGTCGCGTCCAGGGCATGTTTACACCTGTACCCTTTGTTCTCCGGGATACACTGGGGGCCAAACGTCTAAGGCTACTAATGAAAACGCTATTACATGTTTTAATTACAAACCATATAACCATCATGATTACAATTTGAGAGAAACTATTAGTATTTGGTATGTTCCCCCTTTTGATGTAATTAAGGTGAGCTGGCAGGTGTTTGTGGAAGTTTGTGCAAAATCAGATCATCCATGTTATCCACCATGATATCACAAGATTTCAAAGAGCACCTTATGATGTTACTGAATGCCTGACTTTCTCTCTCTCCAAGTGCCCCATAAATGTTTAAGGGGGGTTTAGGTCAGTAGGAACATACCAAATACTAGTAGATTCAAATATCATAATAGAAGTATGTCTGAACCCTCTACAACCCTGAAAAGGAAAAGATGGATGAGGAAAATGACTATAGACCTGCTAATTAGGTATCTTAATTTAATTCATACATATAACACCTAGGCCAACGAAGGAGGTTGGGTCCCTTTTTGAGTCTTTGTCCTCCCAAGGTTTCTTCCTTAATAGGGAGTTTTAGGGAGTTTTTCCTTGTCACTGTCACCTTAGGTTTGCTCAGTTATGGCTTTGGGCCTACAGTGGTATGAAAAAGTTTGGGCACCCCTGATAATTTTCATGATTTTTCTTTATAAATCATTGGTTGTCCAGCTCAGCAATTTCAGGTAAATATATCATATAGCAGATGAACACCGTGATATTTGAGAAGTGAAATTAAGTTATAGGTTTTACAGAAAGTGTGCAGTACTTATCACCAAAATAGGCAGGTGCAAAATTGGGCACCTTGTCATTTGATACATTTAGCACTAATTATTGGACACAAAATTTGTTTGTAAGCTCATTCCCTTGATCTACATACACAAGTGAATCCAACATGAGAAAGGGTAAGGTGGCAATTGGAAGTTTTTCCTTTTGCATCTTCTCTGAAGAGTGGCAACATGGGGCCCCTTTTTCCCCCAAAACCAAACTCTCAAATGGCCTGAAAACAAGGTGTTCAACATCCCCATGGGTGTCCAGGGAAAGGGAAAAGCCTCTCGAGATTTCTGATGTCAGTTTCCCACTGTGAGGGAAAACATAGTGAGGCCAAGGCAGGACCACAGGCACATTCTAGTTAAGGAAATCCCGAAGTGGCAGACCAAGAAAAATCTCAGATAGGCAGAGGCGAAGGAGGTGAGAACAGTCATAGTCAGACAGACACTCCACAAAGACTACAACCTCATATTGGCTGCAGATGGTGTCATGTCATCGTTCAACTATACAGTGCACTTTGCACAAGGAGAGGCTGTATGGGAGAGTAATGCAGAAGAAGCCTTTTATGCAGACACGCCACACACAGAGTCCACTTGAGGTGTTGCACAGCACATTTGGAAAACAGCTTCATTCTGGAATAAAGTGCTGTGTACTGTGGAAACTAAAATGAGTTATTTGGACCAACAAGGAGCGGAAAAGACCACAGCATCCCAAGACAAACCTGCTAACCACAGTAAAATTGGTGGCGGTTCCACATGCTGTGGGGAGTGTGGCCGTGAGGTATAGGAATCTGTAAAGTGAGGTCGCATGGATTCCAGTTAATATCTCCAGATTCTGAGAACAAGTTCAAGAATCAGTCCAAAGTTGACAGAGGCAACGACCCCAAACCCTGCTCAAAATCTACTAAGGCATTCATGCAGAGGAACCAGTACAACGTTCTGGAATGGCCATCTCAGTCCCCAGACATGAATATTACTGAAAATGTGGGCTGTCCATGCTCGGAAACCATCAAACCTGACTGAACTGGAGATGTTTCTAAAGACGAATGGACCAAAGCACCTCCAACCAGAATCCAGACTGGAAGCTATAGGAAGCGTTTAGTGGCTGTTATTTCTACAAAAGGAGGATCTACTAAATATTGATGTCATTTTTCTGTTGGGGTGCCCAAATTTATGCACCTGCCTAATTTTGTTTGAATAATTACTGCACACTTTCTGTAAATCCTATAAACTTCATTTCACTTCTCAAATATCACTGTGTTCATCTGCTATATGATATATTTAACTCAAGTTACTGATCTGAACAACCAATGATTCATAAACTAAAATTATGAAAATTATCAGGGGTGCCCAAACTTTTTCATACCACTGTAGATAATAGAAAATCATACGGCTGTTTTGAGACAATGCTTCAATGGAAAAAGCGCTATAGAAATAAATCTGACTTTGACTTTAAAACTTTATTTATCTTTGCTGAAAAAACACCAGCAGTGATGAAGTTTTACACACAAAAACAATATGTATAAAAGAAAATGAAGAACCCAACGGTTATACACAGACACGTGCAAAACCTTTTACAGAGCTCACAGGATTGAAACCAGGTATCTGGAAATGTCTTCTGTGCCATTGCGTCACCACAGCTAGTCATTAAATCCAATATCTTCATCATTTGTATAATTTATGAGTGAAAACAACTTTAAAGCAGCTTTACACATTTAAAGCCTTATAAATACTGTCAGGCAACAACAATATGAGCAAGATAATGCTTGCCAAAGTCCAAAACATGATATCTGTAATGAGGTTTTTGTGTCTGCCTTCCATTATTTTCTGTTATTGGGTTGCATCATTTAGCATTATCCCTTACTTCCTGTGCAATTCTGTAATTGTAACTACTGTATATCCATCAGTTCAAATGGTAAGCGTAGTACACAGTTCCCAGCTACACTGCAGGCTGTGTTTTTAAAATCAAGCAGGATATCTCGTTCCCGCTTGCTGTCTCCACAGTTCATCTTGCCAGGATCTAATATAAACCAACCGTCCTCCTTCATTTCCAAACCAGAACTATTGATTACATTTGGGCACTGAATGAATGAAATTAGCTTGCCTTAATTCGATTCCTCTGGACAGGTACGAGTTACCCGAGGACAGCTCAGCTGATTGGCTGAGACAGATGCTTTTCAGAAACTGCCATAGGTCAGAAAGGACAAAAGAGGAGGAATTAAATACAGTGAAATTAAGAGGGTGGCTCAAAGACATGGTCCGGTGCCTTAATTAAAATCCTTTGTTTGTACAGTGAGATTGTATTTTTGCTCTTTTTGCTGGAGATGGCTTGTTTGTTTTTATCTGCCATAATGATGCGGGTTATTATACTGACCACATGACCATGGCTGTATTAGTGAGTTCTTACAGTGGTCAGTGATTTACTCTATGGAATGAAGAGCAAGCTAAAGGTCACTACTAGCTGTTTTGCAAACCAGCACTGGCTAACAGTTATACACTGTCTGTATGATACATTAGTTAGCTTCATTTAAGCACAGGCATGACTGGCAATCTACACACACACAAAGCCATATCAAAGAAAGCATAACCAGTGAGAACCATAGCTTATGTTTGTTCATATTCTTCTCATTAATGTTCATTCCCAATGGCAGATGTTCATGAGCTTCATGTCTAGCCTGTGATGTTTGTGTCTGTGATGTAACTGACTAATAAAACAAATCACTATTTCCATAAAACTAAAATAAGCTATAAGGGTGCCTGTGAGATGTATGGAAAAATTTAAGATATTGATTTCTGCCAATGAGCGGAAGAGGGCCAAATACCAGGATCTGCTGGAGGAGTGTCGTCGCAACGGATGGCGAGCAAGATGTGAACCCATTGAGGTGGGATGCAGAGGGTTCGCAGGCCAGTCCCTCTGCAGGGTCTACAACATCCTGAGCATCACTGGGGCCAATAAGCATAGAGCTATTAAGGAAGCCACGGAGGCGGCAGAGGTTGCCTCGCGGTGGCTGTGGATCAGGCAAGGAGATCCGTGGGTAGGGTAGCGCTTCCTGGACACAAGCGGGGGGGGGGTTGATCACCCCTGGCTGGGTCGCCCGGAGGAGAGTGTATGATGTTTGAAAGACCCGAAACACTCTGTGATCCCAGGTAACATCACTGATGATGTGTCCAGGTTGCATCACTAGTTGATGCATGTTACAAGAGATTTCTCATTCACCCTCAAACTATTCCATATCACAGTTAACCTCCATTACCAGCAAACAAACGATCATATATAGATTGTCAAAAAGGTACCTCAGTCTGTTGGAAAAGGTTTTTCTATATGACTCATACCAAGTTACTTACGCCATGAATATTCACGAAGCCAAGTCACATAAAATTGGCTGCAGAACTTGTGCCACAAACAGCTGCACCACTTTGGGGGAAACGGGGTTTTGGGATGGGTTGGCATCCATCGCCTATCCCTGGAGAACACAGGGCATAGGAGTGAGTGTGTCCTGAAATGCATGCCACAGGGCCGGCAGAGGTCGCTCTTGCGGTCAGCCTCCCCTTTCACACACAGACAGAGTCAGTCACCCCATAATGAAGCCTGACCTGGCCAGAAAGGACTCCCGGCACTCAAACAGAGGTCAACACTGTTGTGCTTTACTAGTTTGTAAAAACAAACAAGACACAAAACACACTGAAATTTGAACCCACAGCTTAGCTAAGTTGATTAGAATTATGTCATTAATTTGCCTTGTGGTCATGTGGGCATGACCTCTAAGCAATGATAAGAGTGATATATAATAATAATACATTTGCAAATACAATGGCAAAGTACTAACTGGCTTATGAGGTTTCCGCTTCAGCCCTGAAAATGACACTGCAATATTAAACATCTAATAATAAAGAATTCATTTTTTAATCCTGCTTTATCCTGGTCAGGTTTAAATGGTACACCATTCCATCACAGGGCCTCCACAGGTCACTGGGGCATCAACAAAGGAATATTCTCCTAACCAGCCTCCCCCGTTTCATTCCTGTATGATGCCCAAAGACACCGCTGGGACTCAAATAATCACCAAAATGGACGTTGACCAGACATTACCATAGTCACATAGTCTTTTTAGGCTACTATAATGTAAATATAAAGGGTATTTGTACAAAACTGTGTGCAAGCAATACATAAATGCATCAGAGATACTACTGAAAACACAATTAGAACGCTACCATCTATGGAGCATCAAGCTCCATAGCTGTAACAATTCAGAGGATGGTATGATTGACCTAATACTTTTGTTTGATGGAAGCCAAGATGTAAATATACAGTATTACAAACACAGAAGATCAGCCAGATGAAACAATGTGAACCAGGTTATACAGTTATAGGTTAGAGAGAATGTACTGTACAGGTAGTGGGGAACTAACAACGGAGTACTACTTACCATAGGACAGGTATGTACACTTACAAACTCCATTTGCAGCTTGTTACAAATAAGCAGTGGAAAGTCATCCACACAATCGCAAAAGTCTCTAAACAACCAAGTTAGAACAGTCTAAATGTAAGCTAACGAGCACACAACTATTAAGGTAGTAACACACAACCACGAATGACAGACGTTCTGTTCTTTAAACTCCCGCCTCTGCTCATGGAGCCACAGCGCTGATTGGCTGTTTACGGCCACAACATCCGGAGTTAAATGATAGATTTTTATTTCCTCTTCTAATTTATTATAATTGTGAAGACCTTAGTTGTTAAAGTGAACGGACCTGGATCGGGTGTTCATTAAAGAGCTTACCTGTATATTTAAGATGTTTTGGCTTGCTAAGACTTTCACAGTGTAGTCAGAAGCGCTTTAGTATTGTGTAGTATTGTAAACCTTGCGTTTTTCATTGTCTTATTGACGCTGGACTAGAGTCTAATTTAAAACCACTGGGGTATTCCTTTATAGGCCAAGCTGATTTGTGCAATCGATGCCACTGCAAAGCACCAGCTCCTGGACGTTTCAAGCCTCATTTCTTCTTGTTTGCCACCGTACTGGACGTAGAATGAAGAAAGAGTTCCTGCGTTCGTCCAGGTCATAGATTACACCTGCTTGTTACCATGCCAACATTCATCTGTCTGCAGCAGCTGCTCAGTTTCTATGGCTTTATCTGAAAAACCAGTATCGTTCCATCTCTCCGGCTCACCTCCCTCAGCCTTGACCCCTTTCTGCCCTGCGTTTAATCTCTCGCCTCAGCACGTTATCGAGGCTCTCAATCAGAGCAGGGCCTTCCATTATAACCCTGTGTGCCCTGAAGCATCACCTCCTTTTTCCGGTTCTTTCTCGCATTCGTTCTGCCCATTTTACTTAATCATAGGCGCTCGCTTTGAATTGAAATTATACGTGCTGAAGACAAAGTAAGGTGAAAGTCCCGTGTGACTGGAGCTAATCCCGTTCGACAGCATGCCGCAGGAAATCTAACTGCGACCGTTTGTCTCAAGGACTTTTGTCACTCATCTCCAGCCATATTTATTCCTGATATGTGCTTGATCTCTCTCAGGGTGTTGATGGAGAGCTTTTCGAATGACAGCCGGGACAGTGGTAATCACAGGCGGGATTCTAGCTACAGTAATCTTACTGTGCATCATCGCGGTACTGTGCTACTGTAGACTGCAGGTAAGTCATTGCCCTCCCTTCTCATTTCTCTCTTCTTACCCCTCACAGATGTAAAGCCATCTCTGTCCAGTAGAAGTGCAATGATGTGTTTTTAGTGTCTTCTACTAAGAGCACTGAGAGTTTAAGTGCTTCCCTCTCTCAGATCTTAACCGTTCACTTCTCGCAGTGTTAAAGCGACTCTAAGTCACAAGAACTCACATTCACTCATGAGCACAGTGATCCAGAAGACAGGTCATGCTTGCAGCTCTCCAGCGACATCCATGTATTATAGAACATGCCATATTTTCAGTACTTTCAAGAACTTCATACATCATTAAGCCGCTAACTAAAGTAGACCCGCAAGTCATCGAGAAAACTGGAATCGTCTGGAAGCATTTTTTGGTGGAATGGCGGTTAATGTTGTCGTCTCACAGCTCTAGAGACCTGGGTTCGAATCCTAGTCTGGTCACAGCCTGTGTGGAGTTTGCATTGTCTCCCAGTGGGGTTTTCTTTCGGATACTCTGGTGTCCTCCGACATTCCAAGGAGGAATAGAGCCCACTGGCACAGTTTATGATTGGTTCCCACTAAGGGTGTGCAATACGTATAATCTACCATAATATAATATCTTAATTGTCATTTTAACAATGTGTGAGCTGGCGTTATCGAGTACGTCACCCATAGGACAAACCCAAGCTAGCGTTCTACCTAAAAGTGCAAGGATGACAAGTTAAAAATGAGTGCACAAACTGCACCAGAAGACAAAATACAGACACAACCAGTCTCGCAGTCGCAGTTATATTTAATTGCTAGTCATGGCTCATCTTCACTCACATGGATGTGGTTTGGCTTTGAAAATATGGATGTTGCTCAGACAGCGACCTGCACACTATGTCAGAAATCGGTTGCTGTTAAAGACGGCTCGACTACTAATTTATTTCACCATCTGTGAACTAACCACTGTGCAGAATATATGAAGATGGTGGTAGCCTAGTGGGTAAGGTACTGGACTATGGACCACAAGGTCCAGGGTTCAAATCCCACCTGTACCAAACTGCCACTGTTGGGTCCTTGAGCAAGACCCTTAACCCACAATTGCTTGGATTGTAAGACTGTATCAATTGTAAGTCGCTCTGGATAAGGGTGTCTGCTAAATGCTGTAAATGTAAAAGATTATGACAAACTTCAGAAGTGAAAAGATTTTCGTACAACAAGAAAAGCACCAGATGGGATGTTTTCCCTACATTCAAATTCCCTTCAGTGTTACCTCCATTGACATCATTAGGAAGCATCAATTAATATCCTATCAACAAGAGCAAGCTAGTAAAATGTAGACTTTTACATCACATTTTTGAAGGATGCACCTTATAGCCTAATTAACATTGTCAACAAAATCCCAGATAATATCGAGATACAGTTTTTTGTTAGTATTGCACAACCCTAGATTGAACATTACAACCTTGGAAGGAATTCTCTCCTTTTAGTGCCACTGTGTATCCATGTGGTGAGCCAATAATTACCAGTCCAGTCTCAAGACCACAAACTGGCGGTCTCTGTCTCGACTCAGTCTTGGGGTAAGGTTCACTCAGCCGAGACCAATGCGTCGGTCTGAGGTAATGTTAATTATAAACTGAATGTGTTTTTAATCGTTATTGAATATCACCAATCCATTCAAACCGAATAAATCAGTCCTTTCTCTACATGCCTAAAGAAAAGATTGGCTAACAGGAAAAACAAGTTACTGCTCTTCTTGTTCAGCATCCAATCAATGAACACACATTTTGAATAGTCCAACATTAAGATTGTAAGTGTCCATTTTTGCCCGCTTACAGTACTTTACCATGTCCTCAAAATCTGGAGTGTTTTCACATTTAATAATAAAAATGGATAGCGTGGACATTGTTGGCTATATTGAGCTGACTTTATGTAGATAAGTTTAAGAGAATAAGGGAAACAGAATCATCACCATCACTTGCTTCCAAAAGTTACATTGCTGCTTAGGTTTCACTGTGACTTACGCCAGGCATAAGGCCAAATTTGTGAGTGGCTTAAATGCTTAACATGAATAAAGCTTTACGAAGCTTAATGGGCTAATACAATGTTCTAGGAACACCAAACCTTTTTCAATTTCTACTGGTAATAAGTAATCTCTACTGCTGAAATGACGAACCTGTGGCCCAAGAGGAAAATAGTCATTTTTACGTTTCACATTAAAGTGTTTTTGACATTGACTAATTCAATAAACTGTGCCTTTACAAGTACCCTCCCATAACAACACCCCCGTCAGTTATTTTCTCGTAATTAAGACATAATTATGTTGGTTTAATGACATACTTTCTCATTATTATGACGTTTTTATGACATACCTTCTCGTACTATGGACATGAAGGGTTTATTTTTTTTATTCTGTGAGGCAGCAATACGCCTCTAGTGTTGTAAAGGTAAAATCAAGACTTAGCTGTTCAACCTGAAAACAGTCTGAGCTTGCTGTAAATAAGATATTGCATACATTATAAAAGACATTCCAGATTCCGAGGAGCTCAAGGTCCTTTGGCAGGTTTGACAGCTAAGAACTTTCTACGGATCTTCACACGCAAGCTGGGCCAACGTTGAGACAAAAATTAGATTCAGGACCATCACCGTGAATACGCAGAGACTATAAAGACAGTGATGGAGAGAGGAACGCTGGCTAAGCCGTCCGTGAGAGAATCAGTGGTCAGCAGATCATGCTCTGCATCACGCTGTCGATGCCTCAGTGCAGGAGGAAGCACTTTCACAGATCTTGCGGCTAACGGACAGACTGAGTGAGATTCACCCAGAGCTGTATCTGTTTACCCATCTGCTCACGATGGCATTATGTTTGCACTGATGGTTTGGCAACTTGACAAATTTTAATAACATCTATCTGTGAATATGTGTAATAATCATTTGTATTAGACCTGTATATTTCTGAATATGTTAATTAGCACTGCCTTAGAACTCCTCAGAATTGCACATGAACAGGTCCAAGTCTCCAGCTGCCATAAGAAATCAGTGTTCTGCTAGCGTTCAATAAAGTGCTGGCAATCAAGTGTTGGCTTGTCTTCTCATCTTATCTTAATTTGGTGCTGTGCACTGAATCATCCCTCGTCTACTAATGTGCCAACACTGCAGCTTAAGTGGTTATACATTCCGCTATTTTACCATTATTGCGTAATATTGAGCTGAGCTATGCACGCGTGGTGATAATACTGAATCTGCCACTGTCACGATTCCAGCGTCAGATGTACCTCTGAAGCTGGTGTGAAACCCTGCTACGTCATGGGCAGATACACTACATAGACAAAAGTTTGTGGAGACCCAGAACATATTGCTACAAAAGCCTACCACAGTACTTCTAAGCAGGCTTTCCACTAGATTCTGGAACATGACTGAGCTTGGCTTGTGATGCTAGACCTGGTAGCCCTGGCTGATGTGTCTGAGTTGAGGTCAAGGTTCTGCCCAACAGAAAGCTGGCCAACCAATTCTCAGTGGACTTTGTTTTAAAGACAGCAGAGCAGAAAAGTTGAACTGACTTGTTGGAAACCTATAAACATGTCATATTGAGAGTCACTGGGGTATCAGTACAACCCATTCTACTACCACTGTTTGTCTGTGGAGAATCCAGAAATGTATGCTTCAAACTGTGAATGTGTTACGCTGAAGGGAGTGTCGCTATAATACCAGAGCTCAGTAGTTAGAAAGGGTGTCCACAAACTTTGTCCTATATAGCGTATTACTGTTGTAGTTAAAATAGTGAGTATCAATGATAATGAGAACGTACTTGAGCAACTGGCAGGATTGTGTTTGTGAAAAATCAACAGTAAATGAAGAGAGGGCCACTCTGGTGGCACAGCGGTCAAATATGCTAAATAAGCAGCTTTAACACTGACAGCATTGTAGCCTCTTCATTGAATATGTCTCTTACTCTTGTTACCATATATGCAACTGGAGTTGCACTAGTAATAAACAAAAATCTCTTAAATCGCAGTGAAAACCATATTGTATGTATGTTCGTTAGACATTTAATTGTCAGCATGTTGATATTAAATAAATGAAGAAGGTATATGAAGAAACCAGTGGTCATATTGCTTCCTTAATTTTGGATGTTAACACGTTATTAAGTACAACAGCTTTTAAGCTATTGTTCATGAAAACGTTTTTGTTGTTGTGGTGTCTCAGTATTATTGCTGTAAGAAGGAGGAGTCAGAGTCGGAGGAGGAGGAGCCCGACTTTGCCGTCACATCCCGTCTGCCATCCGTGCACACCAATCACAACATCCTGGCTGCTCCAGTACCGGCAGCGCCTACGCCCACGCCCAACGGGCCAGCCCTATTCACGTCCGCGCCGGCGCGCAAGCTGACCCGCTCACAGACGTTCTGCCCGTCCTGCACGCACTACGACATGCCCTTCTACCTGCAGCAGCCGGACGGCCTGAGGAACGGAGGCGAGCGGCTCAGCTACCGGGGCATCGAGCAGCAAGAGCTCGATCTGCCCACGCCGCTGCCCAACTACAACAAGCTGAACCTGAACCGCGCCGTCACCATGAGGCAGATGTTCACGCGTAGCTGCAGCATCAGCACTGACGTCTAGCAGCCAGTCGGTGCCCCCGGCATGCTTGGAGGTCCAAACATGAGCGAACACGGACGCTCGAATTTGGTTGGGTCTGATACACCGATTAAGAGGTGTATGCAACTCATACCTAAATAAGAGTGGCCTATGAACACTTTTGTTTATTACGTGAAGGCAAACCTTTAAACATAGAGCTGGGTATAAAAGAAAGGTAGATGAGATCAAAAAGTTCAGAAAGTCATGGATTGCCGGTTAAAAAGTGACAATTATCAGTGTAATAAAGGGCTTGGAAGAGCAGCTTGCCATACGATCCTTTTATTTTATTGATGAATAGCCAAGGTCGACTTTCACTCTTTTTTCTTTGTACATACAACTTAAAAATGTAATTTTTGTATCGTCAGTGTGTGAATTAAGTGACAGTTGATATTTCAGCATTAGACCATGTGATGATATGACTACCCAAATGACAGGCTCTAATTGAATGCCCCAAGAGGGCGGCAATAAAACATAAGAATGGAATGTAAATGGACTGCAATGTTACAAAAAGGTACACATTATTAATCAAAAACGATTTTTTAAATAGTGTATTACTTGCTTTATGATGTGTTATAAAATGCCTAAACCTACAGAGGTTTTCATTGTTATCTTAAGCTCCCAGACAAAAATGAATCCTGTACATCATTTCTTCTCTAATCCTTGGTTATGCCTCCTCTCATCCCCGATAACAGCACCAATAGAGATGGGGAAGGATTGCATCACTGATTTTGGACCCTATTTAGGCTATTTGTTTTCTATTGGAACACAGTCAAAGCTTGATGGTACAACTTCCGACCCATTTTAGACAACACTCTCAGTAGATACCAGCGGTGTAACAATGCATCGGGTTATGTGACTGACGATTTTGATGCATGCATTCTGTTTATTACGCTAAATTGCAATCTAATGCAATTGCATTTTTTAACACCAGAGGGCGCATATGTAATGGTCCCATACACATAAAACATAAAACTCCGAATTTCTTTTAATTTCAGCAGACTAAACATTTTTTTTTCCCAAAGTTTTATTCAATAAAAGTACACATTATTTTGATTTGTTATTCTTTCAAAGTAAAGCTTATTTAATATATGGTGAAGCTACAATAGAGCATTATAGTTACTGTTTTAAACCTCTGTTTCTAGTCATTTGTTTTAATTGCAGGGAACTTCTTTAAACTTATTTTAAAAATGTGCTTTGTTTTGCATTGTTTACACTTAATAAAAGAAATTTAAAAATTGTAAGAAAGTCGTATCATGAACTCTGGCATTTATCAATAAGGCACTGTTATGGAATACAACTCATTTTGTCTGAGGAGCTTACTAACGTTATTTCTTCTGTTTATAAGGTTTGAATCCATACATTTTGTCGTTATCTAGAACATTTTGGATCTTTTCTTCAGCTCTGTTCATGTGTCAGTTGAGAAGCTCACGACTGCGGATTTGATGGACTTGATGCTGTATAATACTCAACTGCCTGAATGCATTATGAAGCTTTGAAGCAGAAGGACTTGAGTTACAAGGGCTACAGTTGCTCTTTCTAAACATGCTTGATGGACTGACAGCGGTATGTTATGTGAAACATTTATGAGCTTGACCTTTTCCGTGTTGCTCTTCTTTCCCAACGTGATTAGCGTGAATCCGAACAGACTTTTCTACGGAGGCACTGAGATACAGAAATACTATTACAATATTTTGTATCATTCATTTGAGGCCCTTCAGTTTAACAGTAATATTGTTCCTAATGGTGATTATTTGACTTTTGCAAGGACCATGCAGTTTTGACGTTTCCTCTGGCAAGCCTTTCTTGACTCTAATATCCAACACACGTTGGGCCAGATAAGAGAAACGATTATTACTATGAATCAAATTTTGTGTTATTTGCTGCATTGCTGTTTTCATGTTCTAAGCCGAAGGTGATGCAAACGTCAAGTTTTAACCTGTATTATGAACATGGTGTTGATAATAAAAAGAGAAAAAAAATATCCAGCTCATTTCGCTAATGTGTAAATCAGATACATGTATAATCTGATACATTTATACTCATAGTAGTACTGTCATACCTTTAAGAATTTCATTTAATTTGAACTACAGACACGCATGTGCAGTGCTTGAGCCCTTTTCCACATTTATAACATATGGATTTCATAGGTACAGCAGGGTTTTAGGGCCACTTTAAATAATTCGGTTGGATTTTGAGAATAAAATAATATTTTGAAACTAAAATCGTAACATTTCCAGATGAAACTCGCATTCTGAGAATAAAGACCTCATATTTCAAGAATAAAGTCCTTGCATTTCGAGAATAAAGTCCATGCGTTGGGGCCAGAGTTCCACTCCTGCTGGATCGATCGTTTTTGGCATCATTCTGACTGAAACTACATGATACAACCATAAAATTGGTTGCAGAGAACCTCTGCCTGAAATTTCTCCTTTCCCAAAAGAGACAATGACATCCAAGTCTATTTGATTCTTCCTTCTAAATAAACTCAGCCTTCTTGATGCATTCTCAATAATCCAGGTAAGAAAATCCCAGAAGTTAAATCTATTCATCTGGACATAGATTTTGTCGGAGAAACGTTTCGTCACTCATCTAAGTGACTCCTTCAGTCTGGACTGAAGGAGTCACTTAGATGAGTGACGAAACGTTTCTCCGACAAAATTTATGTCCAGATGAACAGATTCAACTTCTGGGATAAACTCAGCCTTATTGCACAACCGTTTCAATTCTTATACTCATAACAATCTGATTCTGACGTGCCACGACATTTAGTATTTCTTTGCTTTTAAAACCTAAGCAAAAGTATCATTTTATTATCCTCATAATACAGTGGTATGAAAAAGTTTGGGCACCCCTGATAATTTTCATGATTTTAGTTTATAAATCATTGGTTGTTCAGATCAGCAACTTGAGTTAAATATATCATATAGCAGATGAACACAGTGATATTTGAGAAGTGAAATGAAGTTTATAGGATTTACAGAAAGTGTGCAGTAATTATTCAAACAAAATTAGGCAGGTGCATAAATTTGGGCACCCCAACAGAAAAATGACATCAATATTTAGTAGATCCTCCTTTTGTAGAAATAAACAGCCGCTAAACGCTTCCTACAGCTTCCAGTCTGGATTCTGGTTGAAGGTGCTTTGGACCATTCTTCTTTAGAAACATCTCCAGTTCAGTCAGGTTTGATGGTTTCCGAGCATGGACAGCCCACATTTTCAGTAATATTCATGTCTGGGGACTGAGATGGCCATTCCAGAACGTTGTACTGGTTCCTCTGCATGAATGCCTTAGTAGATTTTGGGGTGTTGGCCTCGGTGCAACTTTGTCACTGATTCTTGAACATTGTTCTCAAGAATCTGGAGATATTAACTGGAATCCATGCGACCCTCAACTTTAACAAGATTCCTAGTACCTGCACTGGCCACACAGTCCCACAGCATGATGGAACAGCCACCAAATTTTACTGTGGGTAGCAAGTGTTTGTCTGGGATGCTGTGTTCTTTTTCCGCTCCTTGTTATCTCCAAATAACTCAATTTTAGTTTCATCAGTACACAGCACTTTATTCCCAAAATGAAGCTGGATTGTCCAAATGTGCTGTAGCACACCTCAAGTGACTCTGTTTGTGGCGTGTCTGCAGAAAAGGCTTCTTCTGCATTACTCTCCATACAGCCTCTCCTTGTGCAAAGTGCGCTGTATAGTTGAACGATGAACAGTGACACCATCTGCAGCAAGATGAGGGTTGTAGGTCTTGGAGGTGGTCTGTGGCTTGACTATGACTGTTCTCACCATCCTTCGCCTCTGCCTATCTGAGATTTTTCTTGGTCTGCCACTTCGGGAGTTCCTTAACTAGAACTGTGCCTGTGGTCTTCCATTGCCTCACTATGTTCCTCACAGTGGAAACTGACAGCTGAAATCTCTGAGAGAGCTTTTCCCTTTCCCTGAACCATGATGTTGAACAACCTTTGTTTTCAGGCCATTTGAGAGTTGTTTTGAGGCTCCCATATTGCCACTCTTCAGAGAAGATGCAAAGAGGAGAAAAACTTCCAATTGGCCACCTTAACCCTTTATCATAGTTGGACTCACTTGTGTATGTAGATCAAGGGTCAGTGAGCTTACAAAACATATTTTGTGTTCCAATAATTAGTGCTAAAGGTATTCAAATGACAGGGTGCCCAAATTTATGGCACCTGCCTAATTTTGTTTGAATAATTACTGCACACTTTCTGTAAAAACCCTAAAACTTAATTTCACTTCTCAAATATCACGGTGTTCATCTGCTATATGATATATTTACCTGAAATTGCTGAGCTGGACAACCAATGATTTATAAAGAAAAATCATGAAAATTATCAGGGGTGCCCAAACTTTTTCATACCACTGTATTACAACTTTACTCTCAAAATACTACGACATTATTTTGGGAATTAAGTTTATTCCCAAAATGCGAGTTTATTCTCGAACTCAGTGGCCCTAAAACGCTGTTGTATATACATGACCATACAGCATTAAGCAAAGGTTTGGACAGCGCTTGATAAAAGACATTTTTTGTTTCCTTTGAGAAGCTGTTGGATCAAACTCTGCTGTGAATAAATGTAAATATGAAAACTACCTGTGGAATCATCGTCAGAACCAGCACAGCTCATGGAGTGAGTCTATAGCTCAGCAGATACGAACCAACCCAAGATCACCATCAACAGTGCAAAGGTCATCACCACTGAATTAGAATCTGGTGCTGTTTCCCTCTGTGCTATATGGCAGAATTTGCATTTGCAGCTTTTAGCAA
Source organism: Ancistrus triradiatus (assembly GCA_025084515.1). Taxonomy (NCBI): domain Eukaryota; kingdom Metazoa; phylum Chordata; class Actinopteri; order Siluriformes; family Loricariidae; genus Ancistrus; species Ancistrus triradiatus. The sequence continues at coordinate 1,063,703 of JAJAGP010000003.1, read as the reverse complement.
AGCTGCCAGTGAAGTTCTTGGGTCTTGGGGTCTTGCATTCTTGGCTCAAAATAGCACATTAAAAGCCATTCGTCCAATGAGCATCCTAATCAACAGCGAATACACAAACAATCCATATACAACCAGTGATGCATTGGGCTTCATTGTCTGTTTTGTGTTGTGGGGGTAAAGACATTTTTATTAAATTAAAGGGGAAACCTGTGTATGTGTGCTGCCTCCCTTTACAGGTTACTGCCAACAAATAACGGGAGCATATGGAGGGTGTACATAGAGATAAGGCGGCATTTACAATGTAATCTCTGTCTAGGTTACAGTATTAAAATCTTTACAAACTGTAGCACTAATAGGGCAGCCGAACAACATTTCTTGGGGAAGAACTTGACTGGTCTACACACAGCCCTGACCACAACTCCTTAGTGTGGCTGTGGCTCTTGTGGCTGAATGGAAGCAAACCCCAATAATGTTCTAAAATCTAGTGAAAAGCGTGGTTTTTTGAACGAGATGTGACATATTGACATGATGCGTAGGTGTCAGTAAATACAGTACTGTGCAAAAGTCTTAGACCACCATTAGATTTGTTGTTTTAGCAATTGTATAATGACCATAGAATTATTTCTCAGTCTCCTTATTAAAATACAACCAGACAATGCAGGAAATATGTACACAAACTAAAAAAAACACAATTTTCAGAAATAAATGGCTTCTGCAGACAGTATTTAGTGTGCCCTCCCCAAAAAAGTGGGAGCATTCCTGATCAAGCTTCTTCGGACTGTATTTCTGATATTGCTCAAGTGTAAAGGGAGGTCACACTAAATACTTGCGACTAAATACTTCAGGTTGTATTCTAATAAAAAGGCTGACAGATAAATGTATATTGCTAAAACAACGGTATATCAGTACATCTAATCTAATGGTGGCCCAAGACTTCCGCACAGCACTGCATGTTCATCAACCAGTGATTTGTACAGTATTAGTGGCTTAATTAGTCTTCATGCTGGAGTTATATAATGATGCTTATATAACTCAAGGCAAGTCAGAGTCTTACATAAGTAGACATGTCTGAAATGCAGAAGTCAAACATTCTGTGTTAAAGCGAACAATATTTATATGCACTACTAGCTACAAATGTTAAGGCTACACCTTTTCTAAAAACAAAATTGCTGTTTATTATACAGTCGGCAACAGTGACTGTTGAAAAACACGTTCCGGCCCTTCTCAATCAGCATCCAATCAATGAACCCGTTTTATTTTGAACAGTTTGACGTTAAGACCCACTCAAACAGTCAAGGTCTACACAACTTTAATGTTCTGCTCAATACTCCTACATGTTTAATTATACTTTATTAATAAAGAGGTCAAAATGAGAAAGTAATACAACCCGATTCATTTGCTACATTCTCATTTCCTTTGTTAGTGGATCTCTAAAGGCCAACTTGTTCCACATAAGGAGCCACTGATGAGCTGCGAGAAGCCATATGTCACAGTAAGTGGCAGGAGTAATCACATCTGACCCAGGTTTGAACTTTAAACGATTGGGCCACAGGCGAGTAAAAGAGATATTGAAGCATTTGTATCTAGAGACAGGACAGAAATAATACAAACATGTGTAAACAGAATAAACAGTCCACCTCTGCTCTTTTCTATCACCGTTCCAATATGTGTGCATGCCCTCAACTTCTTCTTTTAAATGCTCCAGGTGATTGCTATAGGTACAAGAAGTCTAATCTGTATTTGAAGTCTAACCTAAGCATTTTTAATACTCCAGCAATCTTCCTGCAGCTTCTATAAAACAGGTCTTGAATGTGTGCAACAAGATAACTATTCACACTGTGCTTGTATCAAATCGAGAGGATGATCGATGCACCATGAAGCATCCAACAGTGCTGCAGGATGTTTTTGAATTTGTGTAAAACTCTTCTCTAAATAATGTTTTCCACCTCCAACTTGAAAATATAATAATACCACTGCTGTTGCCTTGGTAACAATCGCAGTACAGGTAGATGCAATGCTATTCCATATAAGGGCACCCTGAACCCAACACTGACACTCATCATTGACCATAAAAAACACATCTGGTTTTTGACACCACCAGCATATACGTTTGTGTATACACAAACTGGAAAATCAATGGCGCATATCTGTATATCCTTTTTACCTTCACCCCAGTCAACATCCTTCCTTTGCCGCTAGCAGTCAAAACACAATGTTTCAAAAAAGTTTGTGCTCGCAAGAAGGTTTGTGAGATTGTGATTTTTGATTAATTACATTTCCAGTCAAAGCCCATTGCTTGAATACTGAGATAGCATTTTATTATTACTGGCCAGCCATAGCAGTACACAACATTTACATTTAGCAGACAGACTTATCCAGGCTGACTTCCAAATGATACAATCCAGCAACTGTGGGTTAAGGGCCTTGCTCAAGGATCCAACAGTGGCAGCTTAGCAGAGGTGAGATCTGAACACTGGACCTTCTAGTCCATAGTCCAGTTCCTTAACTGCTAGGCTACCACAGTCCAACTCCTATATCACCCACTGGAGCTGCAGTTAGCTTACATTTAGCAGTTTAGCAGACCCTCTTATACAGAACAACTGTGGATTAAGAACCTTGTTCAGTGGCCCAACAGTGGCAATTTTTGGAGTGCTGGGACCTGAACCTTTGGTACATAGTCTAGTAGCTTAACATCTGCACCATCAGAGTCCACATACATCTGCATGTTTTCCATTTATATTATACACTGCTCAAAAAAATAAAGGGAACACTCCAATAACACATCCTAGATCTGAATGAATGAAATATTCTCATTAAATACTTTGTTCTGTACAAAGTTGAATGTGCTGACAACAAAATCACACAAAAATCATCAATGGAACTCAAATTTATTAACCAATAGAGGACTGGATTTGGAGCCAGAGTCACACACACAATTAAAGTGGAAAAACACACTACAGGCTGATCCAACTTTGATGTAATGTCCTTAAAACAAGTCAGAATGAGGCTCAGTATTGTGTGTGGCCTCCACGTGCCTGTATGACCTCCCTACAATGCCTGGGCATGCTCCTGATGAGGTGGCGGATGGTCTCCTGAGGGATCTCCTCCCAGACCTGGACTAAAGCATCCGCCAACTCCTGGACAGTCTGTGGTGCAATGTGACGTTGGTGGATGGAGCGAGACATGATGTCCCAGATGTGCTCAATCGGATTCAGCTCTGGGGAACGGGCGGGCCAGTCCATAGCTTCAATACCTTCATCTTGCAGGAACTGCTGACACACTCCAGCCACATGAGGTCTAGCATCTGAGGATCTCATCTCGGTACCTAATGGCAGTCAGGCTACCTCTGGCGAGCACATGGAGGGCTGTGCGGCCCTCCAAAGAAATTCCACCCCACACCATTACTGAACCCACTGCCAAACCAGTCATGCTGAAGGATGTTGCAGGCAGCAGATCGCTCTCCATGGCGTCTCCAGACTCTGTCACATGTGCTCAGTGTGGAACCTGCTTTCATTTGTGAAGAGCACAGGGCGCCAGTAGCGATTTGCCAATCCTTGTGTTCTCTGGCAAATGCCATGCGTCCTGCACGGTGTTGGGCTGTGAGCACAACCCCCATCTGTGGACGCCGGGCCCTCATACCATCCTCATGGAGTCGGTTTCTAACCGTTTGTGCAGACACATGCACATTTGTGGCCTGCTGGAGGTCATTTTGCAGGGCTCTGGCAGTGCTCCTCCTGTTCCTCCTTGCACAAAGGCGGAGGTAGCGGTCCTGCTGCTGGGTTGTTGCCCTCCTACGGCCTCCTCCACACCTCCTGGTGTACTGGCCTGTCTCCTGGTAGCGCCTCCAGCCTCTGTACACTACGCTGACAGACACAGCAAACGTTCTTGCCACAGCTCGCACTGATGTGCCATCATGGATGAGCTGCACTACCTGAGCCACTTGTGTGGGTTGTAGAGTCTGTCTCATGCTACCACGAGTGTGAAAGCACCACCCACATTCAAAAGTGAGCAAAACATCAGCCAGAAAGCATAGGTACTGAGAAGTGGTCTGTGGTCCTCACCTGCAGAACCACTCCTTTATTGAGTGTTGCTAGCTAATTGACAATAATTTCCACCTGTTGTCTATTCCATTTGCACAACAGCATGTGACATTGATTGTCAATCAGTGTTGCTTCCTAAGTGGACAGTTTGATTTCCTTGGAGTTATATTGTGTTATTTAAGTGTTCCCTTTATTTTTTTGAGCAGTGTATTTATAAGAGTGGTTCAGGGATTCTCAATGGGGTTCAGGTCTGGACTCTGTGGTGGCCAATCCATGTGTGAAAATGATGGATCATACTCCATGGAGAATCCCTGAACCACTCTTTCACAATCTGACCCTTCTGAGACAGATGAACATCTTTTCCACGACCACAGGATGTGTCTTTCGACATGGTTGTTTAACAAATGAGAAGTTACTCACTGCATCACAGGTTTAAAGCTGATATTAAATTGAAGTTGGGGTTTGGAAAGCATACATTATTTAAAGCCATAATCTGCATTCAGCTCAGACGGTCAGATCTTTGGCAGAGTATTAATGTTTTATACCAAGCCTTGAGATATTCTACCTTATTGTATGCTACTCATTTCTGACTTCTCCCCAGTCAAGGTGGATCAGGCTTATGTTTTATGCTCACTGGTAGTAATGAAGGAGGGAATTAGTGGTTATAGGCATTGTAAAAGTGTTATAGACAAGGAGAAGGACACTGGACGAGAGTTTCACCCTGATTTAGGGAGAGACTGTGGCTCACATTGGCTATAGTAGGTTTGAAAGTCAGTTCATTCAAATTTAAATCAGCTGGGTAGCTTCTTCTCTACTCAAACACATAATTCATTTTACACAACAGACTGTTCATGTCACGTGTCGGTAAAAACACTCACTCACTTTCTTATTCGCTTAATCCTGGACAGCCGGCTCGGTTAAACATTGAACTAAATGCAACCAGCTTGTAGCAAAACAAACTGTAAACTAATGGAAAGACTCAAATGCTAAGATTGTTGAAACTGATACATCGGTGCTTCTCTCATTAAGTGTAACCTGTAAATATATATAAATGTGAACCTAAGAACAGACACCCCATCAGCCAGGACCTCCTGTAAGGTGGACTCGAAGAGGGACTCACTGGCTGGGAGTAAATTCAAACCAATTCTTTATCACGATTAGAAGCAACCTATTACAGTGTCAGCTCGGCCAGACACTGATAAAAGCTCGCCAAGTGCATAGGCAAGGACAGGCAGCCTGAAAACGTTCTGAATAAAATGATGTGTCCTCAGAATCATATTTTCATGTCTGAGCTTTATGTAAGTACAAACGATTGGACTGCACCTCATTTTATGCATCTGTGGCAAACTTTTACAAATGTAAAACTGATCACGTGCTTCGAAAATACAATTAAGAAAATGAGGAATCAGCTTCAAAGGTCATCAGCTCATCTCAGGTTAGTAATAATTAGACTGTGGAAGGTCCACAGGTTTTTTTCCACTCCTTAAAGGTTAGTGACTTATCAAGAGAAAATGATGTACATTATATTATACTGATCCTGCATCCAACCCCTGCTCAACTGAAGTCTGCAACCCACAGCCAGAAGACTAATCACTGCACGTGAAACCACACACACACACACTCAGCACCGGAGAACGACCCATTACCCCACGTGTCTGTGATTGGAGGCCGTGAATCTTTCATCCTCTGCACTCCTGGACCACTCCTGCATGGACACCGCATAAATAAAGCATGGGTGCTGGCAGCATAGGGCAAATGACTTCTTTCATATTTCTTTTCCTGCTCTTTGCACGCGCACTATCTCTGAGAGAAATCTCTTCTTGCTTTGATAGTGCCCACTCAAGTGTGATCAGCCAGCTCCCTGTGAAGTGAAGCAGGACATGGAAGCAGAACTGTCGTCCAGCGTGTCTGTCACATTAAATAACATCGCAAAGGTCGAATCCACTATACTAATATGGCCTATGGATACTTACTCGGTCACACTCTTCAACTGGACACTAAGTAGCTTCCATTCCATTGGGAAATGGGACTTCTGCCAGCCAGGTGCAGCGTCTGATTTAATGACCAGTCAACTCAGTCCACAAGACTGTCTATGTAAATTCTAAAATGCTTTCAGTGAACAACTTTACTGAAAAAGGGGGGGGGGGGGGGGGGGGGGGGGGGGGGGGGATTGGATCTCTGTATATACTGTACATCATATGGGCCACGCTAGAGAACCTGGATAAAGTCTGTCTGTAATCAAATATACAGGAGATGTATAAATGTACCACCAATGGCACATACAAGCAACTCAAAGTAAAGCAAATGACTATGGAATGTGGTGCATTGATAGTGTACATGCCCCTGTGTGCATGAGATACCTGGATTCAATCTCACTCCCGGGCAGCAAGGTGGTGCAGCGGTTAGTGAGGTGACCTCACAGCTCCAGCATCCCCGCTTCAATCCCGACATGCATGTTAGGTTAATTGGTGTTTCTAAAGTGCCCTTAGGATGTGTATGGGTGTGTGAGTGCGTGTCACGGATTGGCGCTCTGTCTCTGGTTGTTCCTGCCCTGTGCCCAGATTAGGCACCTGCTTTCCTGACCAGTTCTAAGCTAACACGAAATTGAATGAATCTCACTCTTGGTCACAAGAACCCTGACCTTGCACCTTTCTCTCTAAAAAAACTCTCATCTTCATCTCTAGGGATTATCACATACATCCCACTGTGTTATTTATTACAGCCCTGCCCACATTCCTATTGACCTGGTTTCTACTGCTATTGGCCTATTTAAGATGTCGCACTGTTTGACACTTTATCATACTCTACTTGACTGTTATACTTGCAGATTCTCTAAATTGTATTTCTATTGCTTTTCTCTTTTTAGGGCATTAAATAAGAGAGCGGCAAACTTAATCCTGTTGTACTTGTGCAGTGGCGATAAAGATATTCTACTCTGTGATGTTCTAAAACTTCCGAGTTAGGATATATCATTTACTAAAGCAGGAGTGTTCAAACAGTCACAAGGGACAGCATTTTCAACCAAAAACGTGTTTCACCCTGTCATTTATGTCACTCAGGTGTGGTCACAGCTTGGTTGCATTGCAAATCTGCAGCCATTGCGAGCGAATACAGACATTATTCAACGTTGTGCCGCCATCTGCTGTCCAGGCATGAATTAGCAGCTAAAGGCGGGATTTTTGTATTTACAGCTTCACATAAGCCCCGCCCACAGTGCGTTCATTCGATGAAAACAGCTTCCATTTGAAAGCTTGGCGGGATTCAGTAACGCAGTAATGGCGCAGGACTGATACGTTTAAATGTCTAATAATAACTCTTTAAGTAACTACAGTGTGTCGAGAGATGGATTCTGAAAGTGTAAAGGCGGATCGTGATGTCGCTGACACTTCGGTGAAAGTTACACCACAAAGAGCAGTAACGTTAGCTTCAAGAAAAAGGTAAAGAGCCGTTCCTAACATTGGCTTCACCTTACAGAGATGAAACATTATTGCATTTATCGAACACCACGTTAACTAACCTGGTTAGTCACTTACAGTTCTGGCAGGGCAGAAAGTTGTCGAACTGACTGTGTGTGGCGTCCTGAAAGAACCCGGCCCGACAATCTGCTAACTGTCTACAAAGATCGAGTCGGCTCTTTGAATCGGCTCTTTAAGGTGGATGTTTTTGGTGAGCTTCGGGAGTCGACTCACATTGGAGAGCCGTTAAGATGAGTCAAATAGCTAGATCCTTGGACGCTCTTTGGAGGACATCCAGTAAAACTTATCTGATTTACCTCATACGTTCATTTTCTATACCCTATTAATCCAATTATCTTTATATTTTCTAATATTCTATATATTCTTTACTATACATAAAGTAGGGGTGTCATCAGACCCACTTTACCAGTACAAATGTTGCCATGCCCCACTGAAATTACAGGGTTAAAAAGTTAATTTTATCCTGGATTGATGGCAGGAACTACAGGACACTACATTTCCCATAATGCCCCAGCATTTTACAGAAGCTTGAGCGGCAAACGCTTTTAGTCCGAGCCAGTTTCTTTCAGTAAGGGACAACAGCGAATATTTAAACGAAAGTCAGCCATGCTGTAGGAAAGGTAACGATGGCTCATAGCTGCAATGTATATTTTGGCTACTTATAACTGTATAACCTAAAAAGTACATATTAAATCACCAAAGCAAAGGCATTCATTAAACTAGCAAAGACATTAGTTACATTAGCATAAGCAACATTAATGCAATTAATGAAAACACCTTAGTAATGCCCACTTCAGTGTTAAATTAATACATTTTATATTTAAACTTAATATATTTAGTGTTTAAGAGGCTTATTTTTTATGCATAGCTTTCCATTAATCTCTTCCAAAAGGTGAGTGCAGGCCTCACCTGTGGGACTTTGTGTCCAATGCCATATTAAACTACAAAATAATTTAATAAATGTAGTGTATTAGTGCTTAAAATGCATTTTTGCTTTCTAAACTTCAAATATGGAAATGCAAGGTGGTTAATACACAGATTAAAGGAACTATTAAGATAGTAGGTTATATAAAGTCAATTAAAGTGGTCTAAGACATTTACATTTACAGCATTTAGCAGATGCCCTTATCCAGAGCGACTTACAATGGATGCAATCTTGCAATCTTACAATCCAAGCAATTGTGGGTTAAGGGCCTTGCTCAAGGACCCAACAGTGGCAGGGTGGCAGAGGTGGGATTTGAACCTTGGACATCTGTTCCATAGTCCAGTACCTTACCCGCTAGGCACAGACCCTAGCCCACCACCTCAGGGACCCAGGTACTGTCCAACGACAAGGTCCAGAGTCCATCCCAGGATTGACAGGGCTAAGGTGACCATGTACCCTGACCATCGCAGTGCTTTCTTACATTCCCTCTGTCTAGTGTCTCTTCACTAAGACATGGGCAGTCATGCCTGTGTGGCCTGGTCAGAGGGCACCACCAGATCTCAAACCCCTGCTCAGTTTCTACCCAAAACTGTTACTGTTACTGAGTGTTTACTAACTAATCATTGATATTTCTTTAAGATTGTTGTTGTTGTTTTTTACAGGACTCCATATTCAGGATGCAAAAAAGTCAATTCCAGTTTTAAATCTCCAGTAAGTACTTTAATGTATGGTTAGGGCAGGCCACACTCACTTGCACTTGCTTTGTTTACTGACTGTGAAAGCTTAGTGCACACTCCATGATTGTCAGTCTGATTATCCAGTTAATTACATATTTTAGAAAGGGTTTGAATACAGTTGATCGAAGACTAAACTCATGTGTACCATGGTCGTGGACCATAGTCGTGCGGCGCACGTGCTCACTCGTTATATGATATGATACGATAATTTATTATTGCTGCTGAGAAAAGCACACTGGAGCAAAGTCTCACTTGATAAAAGTGACTAAAATATTTAACTGCATGAGTTTCATCGCCATAATCATAGTTGGTGGCTTGCATTTGATACTAAAGATTTTTTTTCTTCACGTTGTCAAACTGCAAATTTACACTCGACTGGTGTCGCACAGTAACGAGCAAGCCACTTAAGCAAGTATCCGTTCGTTTACTGCGGTCAACAGTTCTGTTCTGTACAGGCTAATAGTTCTCTAAACTGTATGCAGAATGTAGGGAACACTGATTAGGAGACACGACCCATAAGCACAGCTGATATTTTAGTTTGGCGGTTTGAAGGTTGAGGGTTTTGCTTAAGAACCTGACAGTGGCAGCTTGGCAGAGCCAATATTTGAACCCATAACCTCGTGATCAGCAGTCCAGAGCTGAGTCACTGAGCCACCACTGCCCTGGGAGTGCTGTTAACTTCAAAACTGCCTGTTGAAGGTCCTAACTTAATTACAGTGGTGCTTGGAAGTTTGTGAACCCTTTAGAATTTCCTATATTTCTGCATAAATGTGACCTAAAACATCATCAGATTTTCACACAAGTCCTAAAAGTAAATAAAGAGAACCCAGTTAAACAAATGAGACAAAAATATTATACTTGGTCATTTATTTATTGAGGAAAATAATCCAATATTACATATTAGTGAGTGGAAAAAGTAAGTGAACCTCTAGGATTAGCAGTTCATTTGAAGGTGAAATTAGAGTCAGGTGTTTTCAATCAGTGGGATGACAATCAGGTGTGAGGGGGCACCCTGTTTTATTTAAAGAACAGGGATCTATCAAAGTCTGCTCTTCACAACACGTTTGTGGAAGTGTACGTGTCACCAACAAAGGAGATTTCTGAGGACCTCAGAAAAAGAGTTGTTGATGCTCATCAGGCTGGAAAAGGTTACAAAACCATCTCTAAAGAGTTTGGACTCCACCAATCCGCAGTCAGACAGATTGTGTACAAATGGAGGAAATTCAAGACCATTGTTACCCTCCCCAGGAGTGGTCGACCAACAAAGATCACTCCAAGTGAAAGGCGTGTAATAGTTGGCGAGGTCACAAAGGACCCCAGGGTAACTTCTAAGCAACTGAAGGCCTCTCTCACATTGGCTAATGTTAATGTTCATGAGTCCACCATCAGAAGAACACTGAACAACAATGGTGTGCATGGCAGGGATGCAAGGAGAAAGCCACTGCTCTCCAAAAAGAACATTGCTGCTCATCTGCAGTTTGCTAAAGATCATGTGGACAAGCCAGAAGGCTATTGAATGCAACTGCAAATGCAACTTTCTACTTTTAGGACTTGTGTGAAAATCTGATGATGTTTTAGGTCGTATTGATTTAGAAATATAGAAAATTCTAAAGGGTTCACAAACCTTCAAGCACCACTGTATGTCAGTTACAAATATTACATAACCATCTAATTAGCGATGATCATGATTAGATATCATGAGTAACCTTTGGACTCCACAGTCCTATGGTTTCATGTAAATCTAACTCATTATCAGGGTTCATATCAGTATAATCAAATCACTGTGCATCAGGTTATATTACAGCACATTCAGTACAGTTTGGGTAAGGACCTTTAAACTATGGACTGTATGTCATTATGCCGTGTTGGGTAACACGGTGATATTGGACTTTTGCAACAAGTATAATTTAAACCTGACATGATTTTCGTATTTTATCGCATTAATGGATTTTTTTTCTCTTGCTCCTATTTGACCATAAAAAAAATAGTTTGAGACACAGCTGTTTAGCTCGTGTGCATTGGGGGCACGTCTCCATTTCTCGAGCACTTCAGCGTATTACACTGAGTTTTGGATATTAGACCCGCAAATTTATTTTGTAGGCAGTTTCCTCGTGTTCATAGTTCATGTCTTGGTTGCATAAATCTTATTATTTACTTTTTTTTGCAATATACAAACAGTGACATGTAAAATTCTTACGAGTTCTGTGATTAGGCCCTGTCTGCATTTCACGAACAGTTTTAAGAGTCTAAGTCCTGTAGTGCGCACTAGGCGTAGTCTGAGTAAAGATTTTTCACTGCATGACTGAACAGTTGGACTTGTCTGAAGGTTCCAATAAGGGGAACATCGCATGACTGTGCTTCTAAATAGGTTCAGACATCCAGCGCAACAAATTCTGTCTCCTGCCTCGAGGAAGAGATAAAGGAACTCCAGAGGAACTTGACTCACCTGGAGACAGAGATCGCTCTGTTGGAAAATGAGTAAGTTATACAGCTACTGAAGTATTTAACTCAAGTCAGGTCATATCGTACAGCGGGGAGTACCTGTGTAAGACAATAGTATAAATAAATAAAGCACTAATTGGAGTATACGTGTGAGTATTAGCATGATTTAATCCAGAACCGAGTCAGTGTTGGTTTTCGTGTCCTCAGTGACGTTTTGGTGGTATCACCATATACATGAAATACTAGTGCACCTTTGTGATGAAGATAACCCCCGATCCGAAACAATACACACACACGTCATGCCTGTGATGGGACAGTTCTCATGTAGCTAACGAGCAGGGGAGGCTTAGAGCGACCACTTCAGTATTGTGCCTTGATCATCACTCACAACCGTGTGGAGCTGTCCAGTGAACGTAAACAGACATGTTCATCTGCTTTCTGTTACTGTATGACACTGTTATCCTTAAAAGTGAACAAAGAATGTTGAATAATTAAAAACACTACTAGCAGCTATCTTTCTGCACTTTATCACTAAGTAGGTAGGTAGTAGGTAGACGCCCTTATCCAGAGTATCTTACAGAAGGGCTTTGTAGTCTCCTTAGTAGACATTTTCTCACTCAGGTATACTGTGTTTCTTCATAAATATGACCTAAAGCAACATCAGATTTTCACACGTCCTAGGTTTTATTTTTTATTTTTTCAGCACATTGCTCCGTACAGAACAGCTTCAACTCTGGACTGTTATGTGTTATTCATGTGAGAAAAACACCCAACGTCCCAGAGTTGAAGTTTTTCTGTATGGACGAACTGGCTTTAAAAATATCTGCTGGATTAAGGGTTTGGCGTTTGGACATTTTTACTTGGCCATTCCAAAACATTAACTTGATTTTCTTTAACTATTTTTTGGTAAAAATGACTATGTGCTTAAGGTCGTTCTCTTGCTGCATTGGGATTCAGTTCAATATGTTTCACAGAGTGGTGGCACGGTGGTAGCCTAGTGGTTAAGGCACTGGATTATGGACCAGAAGGTCTAGGGTTCAAATCCCACCCTGACCCAAATCTCAAGCTGCCACTGTTGGGTCCTTGAGCAAAGCCCCTAACCCATAAGGATGTATCAATTGTAAGTCGCTAAAGGGATAAGATAAGGGATAAATGACATAAATGTAAATGTAAGGTTCTGGGTTCAAGCAGTGGAGCAGTCTGGGTCCTTTGTGTGGAGTCGGCATCACTCTGTGGGTTTACTCCGCATACTCCGGTTTCCTCCCACAGTCCAAAGACATGCATTAGGTTAACTGATTACGATATGTGCCCTATGATGGATCATCTAGGGTTGTTCCTGCCTTGCACCCAATGTCGCCGGCTAGGCATCGGCTCTCGCACGACCCTGCCCAGGACTAAGTGGTTAAAAGTGAACAAAAGTTTCACAGATGGTATATGTTTCTTATGCCGGTGAGGCAAGGGATCTCTGCTACTAGGTTTATCTCATTCAGATGTCAATTAGATGCACATAAGACAGATTAGAATTTTATTTCCTGTTATAAGCTTAAGACCTCAGAGGTTAACGCAAACAGACATTGATTGGATGATGAATGAGTGGCTGTGTGGTGCCCTGTGCAAAGTGAATCCCTGCCTTGAGCCCATTGTTTACAGGATAGACTTCTTATTCACCATCTGGAAGCAAAATTTGTAGATCCAACATGACTCTTCTGGTTTTTTATATATATATATATATATATATATATATATATATATATATATATATATATATATATATATATATATATATACACACAAAACACACACACCACAATTTATTTTGTGATTCTTTACAGAGGTATCAGAACAGAGGAGCTGGATCAGCACATTGACCTGCTGCATGAATACAATGATATCAAGACATCGCACAGACTCTTCTAGGCAGACTTGGTAAGAATCCATCAGGTTAAATGTCTGAGGTTTCATCACCTTACACTGTACTGGTGGTGTGTGGTTAGCCGGACACATGATTTGCTGGCTGAGCTGCTTTGTTCAAGATGATACACGATGCACTTATATTTAATGTACCTAAATCCTCTTGTACTCTTGATTCAATCGCTTTGGATGAGAGTATAAAGTTTTAGCGTATTTGCCAACCTGCACTTTCACTGCAGAGAGGCTGACTCAAGTCTCAGACTCGCAACTCGAATCTGGAATTCCTAATTTAATGACTGGTGGATTCGCAGACTTGAGACTCAAAATGACACCGCAGACTCGGACTCGCACATTAGACACTCAAGATTCGACTCGGAAGCTCACACACTACAGTTTCAAGACTCGAACCAGACTCACATGCTAGAGTTTCAAAAACTCAAATCAGACCTCACATGCTAGAGTTTCAAAACTCGAATCAGACTGGCGCTAGAGTTTTCAAGACTCGCATGCTAGTTTAAGACTCGAATCAGACTCATGCTAGAGTTTCAAGACTCGAATCAGACTGGCGCTAGAGTTTCAAGACTCGCATGCTAGTTTTAAGACTCGAATCAGACTCATGCTAGAGTTTCAAGACTTTCGAATCAGACTCGCATGCTAGAGTTTCAAAACTCGAATCAGACTCGCGCTACAGTTTCAAGACTCGAATCAGACTCGCATGCTATTGTTTCAAAGACTCGAATCAGACTCGCATGCTAGAGTTTTCAAGACTCGCATTTTACACAAGTTTTAAGACTTGAATCAGACTCGCATGCTAAGAGTTTCAAGACTCGAATCAGACTCGCATGCTAGAGTTTCAAGACTCGCATTTTACAGTTTTAAGACTTGAATCAGACTCGCATGCTAGAGTTTCAAGACTCGCATTTTACAGTTTTAAGACTTGAATCAGACTCGCATGCTATTGTTTTCAAGACTCGAATCAGACTCGCATGCTAGAGTTTCAAGACTCGAATCAGGACGCATGCTAGAGTTTCAAGACTCGCATTTTACAGTTTCAAGACTCGAATCAGACTCGCATGCTAGAGTTTCAAGACTCGAATCAGACTCACATGCTAGAGTTTCAAGACTCAAATCTGACTTGCATGTTAGTTTTCAAGACACAATTTTTACAGTTTTAAGACTCGAAATCAGACTCGCATGCTAGAGTTTCAAGACTCGCATTTTTTACAGTTTTAAGACTCGAATCAGACTCGCATGCTAGAGTTTCAAGACTCGCATTTTACAGTTTTAAGACTTGAATCAGACTCGCATGCTATTGTTTCAAGACTCGAATCAGACTCGCATGCTAGAGTTTCAAGACTCGCATTTTACAGTTTTTAAGACTTGAATCAGACTCGCATGCTAGAGTTTCAAGACTCGAATCAGACTCGCATGCTAGAGTTTCAAGACTCGCATTTTACAGTTTTAAGACTTGAATCTGACTCGCATGCTAGAGTTTCAAGACTCGAATCTGACTCGCATGCTAGAGTTTCAAGACTCGAATCTGACTCGCATGCTAGAGTTTCAAGACTCGCATTTTACAGTTTTAAGACTCGAATCAGACTTGCAAGCTAGAGTTTCAAAACTCGAATCAGACTCGCATGCTAGAGTTTCAAGACTCGCATGCTACAGTTTTAAGACTCGAATCAGACTCATGCTAGAGTTTCAAGACTCGAATCAGATTCACATGCTAGAGTTTCAAGACTCGAATCTGACTCGCATGCTAGAGTTTCAAGACTCGAATCTGACTCGCATGCTAGAGTTTCAAGACTCGCATGCTACAGTTTTAAGACTCGAATCAGACTCATGCTAGAGTTTCAAGACTCGAATCAGATTCACATGCTAGAGTTTCAAGACTCGAATCAGACTTGCGCTAGAGTTTCAAGACTCGCATGCTACAGTTTCAAGACTCGAATCAGACTCATGCTAGAGTTTCAAGACTCGAATCAGACTCATGCTAGAGTTTCAAGACTCGAATCAGACTTGCGCTAGAGTTTCAAGACTCGCATTTTACAGTTTCAAGACTCGAATCAGACTCGCATGCTAGAGTTTCAAGACTCGAATCAGACTCGCATGCTAGAGTTTCAAGACTCGCATTTTACAGTTTCAAGACTCGAATCAGACTTGCATGCTAGAGTTTCAAGACTCGAATCAGACTGGCGCTAGAGTTTCAAGACTCGCATGCTAGTTTTAAGACTCGAATCAGACTCATGCTAGAGTTTCAAGACTCGAATCAGACTCTCATGCTAGTTTCCAAACTCAAATCAGACTCGCATGCTAGAGTTTCAAGACTCAAATCAGACTCATGCTAGAGTTTCAAGACTCGAATCAGACAAGAATTTGAGACTCAACTTGGACTCACAAACTAGAAACTTGAGTGTTGACTCAGTCTCGTGCACTAGAAACCTGGGACTCAGCTCGGACTCGCAGGCTAGAAGCTCAAGTCTCAACTCAGTCTTACAAGCGAAACTTGAGTTAAAAATTAGAGCTAGAAGCAAGCTAGAAACTCAAATTGACTTTGACTCGCACACGTGAACATCTCTCTTGAGCAGTTAGAAACAGTTCAGGTTACTTAAGTGTTTACAGACTGTTCATATTCATGAAAGATGAAATAATGCTACTAACCACCCAACATGTACAATTCTGCTTAGTTCATACCAACTTATGAGAACAGGGGAATGAATGGCTGTGATACGACATGCAAGTTAATTCATCACGGAACGGATTATTGTATCTCTGCCCATGTGGGCACGCACACTCACACTGGTCTACACAGCACTGTACTGTAGAGCGGTATGATAATGGTACCCGGCTGAACTGGAGCTGCATTCCCTACAGTTCTCCGTATAAAGAGCTCCTTTTAGGTCCCGAGCCAGCTGCACACCCTCTCTGTGCCACCCCTTCTGCGCTGTGCTAACACAACTCCCCTTCTGTGTCTCATAGCCGGCCTGCGTGGAGTGACCACACGCGACTTGTACAGCCACTTCAGCATGGATCTGGACGACTGATTGGCTGCAGTAGCGGCTGTGGGGGAGAGACGACTGTTTCCTGGATGACTCAGGAGCCACAGCGCTGGTGTTAAAAAAAAAAGAAAGAAAAAAACTAAGAACAGTCTGAGATTGTCAGGGAACCCTGAATATTTTAACATGACCATTACAACGTGAATTATTACATTCACTGTACGTCTGTCTGCCTTCCTATGATTCACCCCTGTAGCCTTACACAGCGAGTCTTAAGAACTGTTTGCTCGGTTGATTTTTGTGTTTATGATGGTCCTGGCCTTACTGGTCCACTCTTACTGGAACCACCTCTGCACTACATGAATCAATTTACCAGCTAACCTGGATGATTAATTGAATGAGATTAAAGTAGGTTGTGTGGAAATAACGGTAAACATCAGCCACTTTATTAGGCAGATCTGTTCAACTGCTCTTTATTGCAAATATCTAATCAGGCAATCACATAGACGACCCGAACATCAGAATGAAGGAAGAAAGGTGATTTGAGTGACTTTGAACATGGTATGGTTGTTGGTGCTAGACAGGCTGGTCTGGCTATTTCAGAAACTGCTGATCTACTAGGACTTTCACGCACAGCGCCATCTGTTTACAGAGAATGGTCCGTAAAAGAGAAAATATCCAGTGAGGCACAGTTCTCTGGACAAAAATGGCTTGTTGGTGCCAGAAGTAAGAGGACAATGGCCATTGGTTCAAGCTAAAAGAAAGGCAACATTAACTCAAATAACCACTCGTTACAACCAAAGTATGCATCTCTGAAAGCACGAGACATTGAAACATGAAGCAGGCGGGCTACTGGGGCAGAAGACCACACCTGGTACCACTCCTGTCGGCTCAAAACGGGCAACTGAATCTAGAATTTGCACGGGCTCACCAAACTTGGACGACAGAAGTTCAGCCTTATTGCAAAATATTGAGAGGTTTTGCTTTTTTTTTCCTTTGTCCTTTCACGTGTTTACTCCACTCTATCCTGGAATGCCCAGGGCGCAGGCATAAGGATGGACTGGGATGCCAGTCCATCACAGGGCTGGCATTGGTGCCGTTACAAAACCTGACCAATCTACCCTCTCTCAGGCATGGCCGGTCGTGTCTGAAGGTGGCTCGACTCAAGTGGAACGCACTGCCTTTTCTAGTCAATGTGGTAGTGTGCAAGTCAAAGCCACCCGATCACCATGGGCCTGTTTTTACTTTTCTTAATATTATATAATGGGACAAAACATGTTTCTTTTATTAGTAGTCTGATCTAAGCAATAAGTCACATCTACAATTAGTGCCTGTGGCTGATAGTGGATGGTGTTGAATATGTGGCACATGAGGTGGAAATCTGATAATGTCTGTTGGACCGATAGCTGCCTGCAATGTTTGAGCTCATGCTGGGTGATATCACATCCTTATCTTCATGAAAGAGCATTAATTTATTTTACAACAGCATTACAAACGCCAGAGTTATATACATGGATGATTGCCTTATTTCTTACTCCTGCAGTTTGTCCCTTCTGATCTGAAGATCTCTCAAACCCCTTCCAATAGACTGTTTGTGTATTTAGATGCTTTGACCCAAACTACTTCATACTACGGGTAGCCTGCCACAGTCTATCATGAATCTGAAGATATAATGGAAAATGTAGGCACAGCTTACTACAGGTATTTATAGCCTGATCATTCTCGTGCAACGCCATCTCCAGGAGCCTGAAGTTACTACTACCTTAAACACTGATTGTGTGATGAATCATTTTGTTGCTGACCAACTCAAGTACTCAACTCGAATGTAAATACTAGCATGCCTATGTACCATGGGGCTGTGGTGGCTTAGCGGTTAAGGTACTGGATTGTAGACCAGAAGGTCCAGAGATGAAATCCCAATTCTGCCAAGCTGGCACTATTGGATCCTTGAGTGAGAGTCTAAACCCAACAGGATGCTTGAATTGGAAGATTGTATCAGTTTCAAGGTTTCATTTAATTGAATTCAAAAGTGACCATGGCAGGCTTGAATGAAAGCATCATGATTTATTAAATCATTCACAACTAGAAAATATTTTGAGTGTGTTATGCATCAAACAATGCCCTGCTGATCTGCAGTGTTTTTTTCTGCATACTGCGCCGCTGCATGCGCGAACTTAACGCTCATGAAGATGCTCTCGGATGTTCGTGTGGTACGACAGTTACGCAGTTCCTCCACCCATCCGTTTCTACCGCGTGCTTTTTTCCCCTCTAGCTGCTTCACGTTACTGCGGAGAAGCCATGGCTCTGTTCCAAATCGCTTCAAATCGGTTAGTTAGGGCACTAGAAGCCATTACGTCTTTCCGTTTGTAGTGTGCCCTGTATGAGTAAAGAGGCGTTTGGGATTCGGCAGCCGTCACTATTACCATATTCCGTCCAAATATACTACCGTACTACGAAATATGATAAATAGTACGCAGCAATAAGACAGTATGTTTACCGTGCGTACTATTTTAACACACTCTCTTAAGGTAGTATGCGGCCGGGATGGGAGTCGATCTCAAGAGTCGACTCTTTGATTCCAATAATTGTAGACTGAGAGTCGAGCAATGATCTTTGGAGTCGATTCCTCACATCGAGATTGAATCAAATCATGATAAAGTACGATGAAGAACGAAAGGGATAAACTACATATTAGATACAGGATATTTTCAGACTCATTATGAGGAGAACACCTTTAAAACGTATTAATAAATGTATGATTCACCTGTATGTTGACTGGGCTGTTAATCTGGACCACGAGCTTTATAGTGAGAGCTTTACCAATTCAAACAGCTGTAACTGGTTATAGATTTTTTTAAAAGGATTTACATTAAGGCATTTTGCAGACACCCTTATCCAGGGCGAATTACAATTGATAGATTCCAAGCAATTGTGTGATAAGGATCTTGCTCAAGGGCCCAACGGTAGCAGCTTGGTGGACGTAGGATTTAAACCCTGGACCTTCTGGTCCACAGTCATGTACTTTAACCACTAAGCCTCCACAGTTTTAAAAACATATTTCTTTGTTACAAAATATTCTAATGAGCAGCTCCTGGAAACAGCAGTTTGTAAGGACCTAGGTTCCAACCCCAGCCTGGGCTTGCAACATCAAGGTCAAGTGGTGCAGTTACAGGGCCCAGTATTTTTGTGCTTTCCAGCGAGCACTCTTACCTATGCCTAATGAATTCCGGGGCAACACAGTCATCGTACAACTCCAGGGACCTGGGTTTGAGTCCTGGCCTGGTCGCTGCTTGTGTGACTTTATGTTTTTCCCCCATGTATGGGTGACTTTTTATAGGTACTCTGGTTTCCTCCATCCCAAAGAAAGGTAATGTTCAAAATTCAGAGAATTTGATTCATTCATTTATGTAACATCACTTCAGCATCAATGGCTATTAGTGACAGGACCAAGGTTATATTGATACTGGTCAGACACTCACACTGGGGCAATTTAGTGTGACCAATTAACCTAATGCATGTCTTTGGAACATGGGAGTAAACTGGAGTAAACTCACACAGACAGAGTGTGAGGTGGGATCACTTGCACCACTATGCCACCCCAGAATTCATTAGCTGTAGGTGAGAGTCCTCATCAGTGGGGGAAAAAAAGCATTCACTGAAGACTGCTGTTTGAGAGTTTAATAGTTTTTAAATGAAAATAGAAAATAATGTAGAAACAAGAAAAGAAAACCGAACACAGAAAATAAAAAGCTAATATTGAAAGCAATAACAATAATAAATGTATTATAATTATTGTATTGTATATTTTCTTTTTATTTTAAAGATTTATTATTATTTTTAAAAATCTTCATCTCCAAAAACCTATAAAAAAAACTTAGCCATATTCTCTGTTGCTTGAAAAATGACTTAAGGGACGTTTGATATTACATACATACATACATAAAACATACATTTAAGGGTATTAAAATCTGGGTGACATGGTGGCTCGGTGGGTAGCACCATCTCCTCACAGCAAGAAGGTCCTGGGTTCAGTCCCAGGTTAAGAAACCTGGGTCCTTTCTGTGTGGACTTTGCATTGCTTCCTGCCTGTGTCTATGTGGGTTTACTCTGAGTACTCTGGTTTCTTCCCACAGTCCAAAGACATGTATTAGGTTAACTGGAGTGCCCTTGGCATATGAGTGTGAGTTTACATACTACGATGGATTGGTGCCCTGTCTATGGTTGTTCCTGCCTTGCACCCTGTGTCACCAGCTAGGCACTGGATTTCCCATGACCCTGGCCAAGGATTAAGAGGATAAGAGAATGAATGGATACCTGAATGAAGATTTAAGAGTTTTGATTATTTCCCTTAAGAAAGCCCTTAACTTTAAGAGATGTTTAAGAGCAATCTTAAGGGAAAATTCACTTCAATCAATTTATGCAACCAGGTATTGGACTTTTGAGCAATCAGTTGAGAGATAAAGTCCCATTACTGCCACTGTTAGGCCCCTAACTTTCAACTGCTTAGATTGTATCAGTAAGTCGCTCTGGATAAGATCCTCTAGTAACTGCTCTGTAGCATGGATTGTGTTTCTAAAGACATATCTGTATATCACATACTTCCTCTCTTAATATAGAGTATGTAACCATTATTATTTGGCATCAAGATTACCTGTGAGTTTCTGGTTGTCTCACAGGCGATCATTTATAATTTAATTACATTTATAAAATTATGTATAATTTCTTATAGCAAGATACCCTTAAAAGAAGCATTTAATTGCAGGTGTACCTGTGTTCTTCTCTTGGATGGTAACCTGTTTGGGCTAGGTGGTGAAATGTTGGTCAGTTAAGGAACTTCAAATTCTCAGAACAAGAATTCTCACCCCAAGACTGGTGGCTTAGTGGTTAAGGTACTGGACTATAGACCAGAAGGTCAAGTGTTCAAACCCCACCTCGGTCAAGCTGCCACTGTTGGGACCTTGAGCAAGGCCCTTAACCTACAATTTACTTGGATAAGTCATGTTGTTAAGAAAATACAATGAATGCATTTGTCTGATGAGTATTACCAACACTAATTTTTGTCTAATATAAATGGTTGGGACTCATTTGAAACAGTAATAAATCAAAATGATATTTAGGAAAGTCATAGCACTGCTAAATTGCTTCTCTTGGGCCCTCATTTGCTTGGAATGTAGTTAGAAAGACTGTATCAGTTGCAACTCACTGGGGAAAAGATTGTCTTCTAAATAGCTATAAATGTAAATGCTGAGTAGTGTCAGACATAAGCCACAGTAAATAGATCATGTGAACATGCTGAACAAGCAGATCTTAACTTAACATTTGCCTTTGTTTCATCCCAGCACATATCAGAATCTCAGATGGAGTGTTGTTCTTTTTGTGTGTGTAGTGGTGGCTCAGTGGTCAAGATGAAATGTTGACTGTGAGGCTTAGAGTTCAAGTCCCAACACTGAGATTATGCCACTGTTGGGCCTAAACGTTCTCTAATGGATAGAGCCTACAACCTAAAAATCTGCTTTTTGTTCTCTGTGAATTCTGGGATAGGCTCCGGACCCTCCCACTTCCTTAACCAGGATAAGCACGATTATTTTTTTAAGGTCTGCAGTGTGTACGTAGATTAAATATCCATCCATCCATTTATTCATTTTCACACCCGCTTCAGGATTTCAGAGCCTAACCAGCAGCACAGGGCAGGAAAGTCAGATTTATTTCTATAGTGCTTTTTACAATGGAGCATTGTCTCAAAACAGCTTTACAATTTTAGATTATCTTCTAATATCTAGGGCCAATCCCAAATTGAGCAAGAGTAGGGTGACAGTGGCCAGGAAAACTCCTTTCTTATAAGCAAGAAACCTTGGGAGGACCAAGACTCAAAAAAGGAACCTATCCTCCTTGGGTGGCTTAGATGATAAATGTGAGAATGAAATGAATTTATCTAGTTAGATAAGTCTGTAGTAATAGTTTAAAAAGTAAGTAAATATTAAGAGACAAATACATTTTGAATAACATTAAAAAATATGCATATTGGCATTATTTAGTCCAATACACAGAGTCACTTTAGGATCTTGATACTGGACTATGGAGCAGAAGGTCCTGGGTTCAAATCCCACTTCTGCCAAGCTGCCACTGTTGGGTCCTTGAGCAAGACCCTTCACCCATAGTTGGACTGTAACAGTTGTAAGTTGCTCTGGATAAGGGCGTCTGCTAAAAATGCCTAAATGTAGATGCAAACCATCACATCCTTTGAATCCATCACGCCCTTTGAAGACAACAGTTGACCTAATGCATATCTTTGGAATATGGGAGGAAACCAGACTAACCTATGACTGGGTTGTGGGGAGGACATGCAAACTCCACATTGACCCGAAAATTGAACCTGGGATCTCATGGGATCAAATATCAACAAGAAACAATTGATGTTGCAGCATGTGAGTGTTTCAGAAAGATACAACCTGCACTATGATGAATTTTGTTTAGTCCATACTATCAGCCTTAGTGTTCATACCCATTTAATCACACTCATGGTTGTGGAGAGCTGGGGCCATCGCAGGACACACACAGACACACACGTGGAAACTTCAGAGACACCAGTTGACCTAACCAATGTAGAAAACCCACACACAGACCGACAGAACACGTAAGCTCCACACAAACAGACTGCTTCTGGGATCAAACAAGGGCTCTCTGGAGCCTTTATAATTTATTATTAAACAGCTTATGTTACAGGAATCCAACTTTTACTAGAATCCATAATCTAGAAATTACGTTTGGAACCGACTCTGTGAATCAGAATCAGAGTCGAGTGGATTTCAACAGCACTAGCATGCGGTTTGGATTCCTCGTTTTTATTACTCGGTAAAAATCCCCGCCTCCTTATAGTGACGTCGGGCGTTATCCCGAATCTCATTGGCCCACGGGGCTGTCATTCAGAGCTTAGTGAAAGAGAAGAGGGAAGGGCGGGTTTGGGTAGGAAAATTATAAGGTCATTTTGAATTACCGGTAGCTACAATCAGCCTGCGGATAACAATGGAGCTCATAAAGCGGTGACGGATCAAACATCGCGGATGACTGAGTATAGACGTGGTTAGGGGTTAGTAAAGAAGGAACAGAAGAAGGCCTTTAGTACGGCGGCGGGAGGTTTGGCTTTAATCTGATCAAGGTGGGAAAGGTGCTTCCACTCCTGACATTAGACACACTGCGGATACACAGCCAGGTATTTTATCTAATTCTTCTCTTTAAAACATTTTGCCCTCCTGTATGTAAAGGTTCCCTGTCCGTTCCCTCGTACTGATTGTGTTTCTATTATGAAGACGGGCTCCCTCCTCTGTCCTCTTGACAACCTTGTCATCTGATGCGACTAACCTGGAGGAAAGAGGCTGGCCCGTGTAGACCATCTTATCCATAATCGATAGAAAGCCGTTTTATTTATTAAAATGGATTCGGTTAGGACACAGCGATAGAGCCGTGTTATTGTGCTATTATCGCGTGTAGCTTAGCGTATTCACATTCATGAATGATGGTTACTTAGGAACCGGAATCATGTATAATGGAATACATATAATAAATCGTCCTGTAAATATAGAAATGTATAGTAATATATAAACAGTGTGAGTTTAGGAAGCCGGATGATCGGTTAAATCCGTTAGTACATTCTCATCGAGACAAAGTGCTGGTGCACATGGCGCTGTCCAGATTAACTAGCGTAGATTTGCGCACGTTTGGTGTCGTCCCAAACCGCATGCTGTGTAGTGTGTGAAATGGGCTGTGTCCCAAATACTTTACCACTATACAGGCCTACTGTATACAGTACTGCGTAATAGTCCTCATAATATCAAATAGCAACCATTAAGCTTTGGTGTGTCATGGCGTCTGAAAATACTCGGTTGTCATTGGCTAGCAGGTGTGCATTAATTCACGACATCAGGAAACCTCTCAAATAAATCCACAAAAATGTAATCAGTTCTGATTAGTCACACTGTACGATCTGTTAACGCTGTGTAAGAACAGATTATACTTATAGTTTAGGTTTCTTGGGCTGGGAGTTTTCATGTAGACCATTAAACAAGCCCAGTATGCAGTAAGTGGCTGTTTTATTGTTCCTTTCACTTAACCCAAAAGATGAAATACTCTTGCTGTAGTGTGTAGGCCAGGTCTGTGATCAACATTACTGAGCGATATTTTGAAATGTAGCTCCTCATCATTACGCTTGGTGTTTATGTGCTACTGAACATCGGTGAAAATCTCACTGGGATAAAACGTTCTACTTCAGCAATAATACACGAGAGGGAGTGCTATAATGTGAGATATTGGCACTGGTGTATGATCTTAAGACACTATTCTACCAGCAGAATGTGTGAGAGTGAGATCCCATTATACTACTGTGATAGCCTAGTGGTTAAGGTACTGGACTTTGGACCAGAAGGTCCAGGGTTCAAATCCCACCTCTGCCAAGCTGCCACTGTTGGGTCCTTGAGCAATTGTAAGTCACCCCTGGATAAGGGTGTCTGCTAAATGCTACAACATTATTTAGCTGTTAATGTTGATATCATCAGTCAGAAATGTACAGGGAGAGTTATACAGCATCAGCAGCTTCGTTGGGTTAAGAGGTGGACTTAACAGATCCATGAATGAATCTCCGATCAGCCGTGGATGGTGTTTAATGAAAGATGCAGAGTTTAACACCTGCAAACAACATCTTTGTGGATGTTGAGAAGAAAATAAGAAAGAATGGAGCTGATGGAACCAACGAAGCTGCTGATGCTGTATAATTCTCCCTTTATATTTCTGAGTCATCCATAAAAACGATGTAGAAGCTGATTCATGTCTTTTTTTTTTGATGGGACTAAAACTGACCTCAGTGTCGTTGCTCTTCAGCCGTGCTGTGAACATGTTGAGCCCAGAACATTTGATTTACTGTACTGACTTCGTTCTCTGCCTTTCCAAACCTTCGTTTGTAAGGGTGATGAACCTTGTCTCATCGGAAGTTTCAGGCTGGTCATTAATAGCTTCATCTGCCAAATGTAAAGCCAACAGATTTTATAATCTTATCGATGCTTTGTTATGGCTGGTAGTTGCTAAGTTATTGGCACTCCAAGAACATCTCTCAGCCAAGCAGATTGTGGGGTTGGAACTAACTGTGATATTGCACTTATTCACTATGAATCCGTGTTGAAGCAAATCTAATGGTGCACACGGCCTTGATCAGAAAACCTACAAATCAAGCTCCCGTACAATAACACCCACAGCATGTAGCAGAGGCCATTTTCCAGAGCAACTTACAACTGATTCAAGCAAGTAAGAGTTAAGGGGCTTGTTCAAGGATGCACAGTGGCCAGTGCTGGTACTTGGACACACCTCACTCAATCCAGTTCCTCAACTGCAACGCCAGCATGGCCCACGTTGTTGTCACTTGAGTTGTAGTCTACTGGTATCCTGGCTTAGTATTTATTGACAGATCTGAAAAGTCGTCTAATACTTTTATTGTTTAGAATCCTGCTCCTCTAGGACATGGGGCAACCCAAAATTACACAAGCTTCACAATCATCTTCACTATCAGAAATTAAAGGAGGTAAATAAATGCTCATGGAATAATGTTCATATCAAGTGTGACTGTCCTGATGTGAGAAAATAATGGACACGTAATAATGTTCAACTCATTCACTATTTTCTTTTTTCTTTGATTCCGTCTTTGGGATGTGGATCACAGACACGAGTTCCAGGTGGGAAGTGAAGTTGTGCATTCAGCAACCTCTGAATGACCTCAAACGGCTTTGTTTTATTTACATGCAACGTAATTTCAGTTCCTGTGACTGCAGATGTTACCTGTCGGTCACAACCAAAGCTCAGATGGTTTTAAAGAACAGAATAGGAGAATACTTCGTTTTGATGCATTTAACAGACTCTCTATCCAGATGAACTTACAACTATAAATCATACAATGCACAGTCCAGCAATCAAGGGTTAAGAGCCATGCTGAAGGGCCGAACAGCTTGGCACTTGAAGCCTGGATCTTTGAGTCAGTAGTTCAGTATTAACCATTGCACCACCACAGTTCAAATACTGACAGTAACTGCAGCCTATTACCAGTTAACTCCAGATCCGTTTTTATATATACAAACAAAAAGTAATTACTCATAAATGGGTCTTGGGTGGCACAGGAGTCCTATGCACTAGCTCACCATCACAGAATCCCTGAGGAACCCTCATCATGAGGAACCCTACTCATGAAGTTTTCTGGGGTTTTTTGTTGAAAATGAAATCATCTCATTACAGTTTCAGCTGTAGTACTCTACCAGCAGATGTGGCCATTACCTAGAAATAGAGCTGCATGTTGCTGCTCAGCAGGGTTTACTATAAGTAGAATACAGTGCATGTCACTGTAGGCGTCGACATGCAACCAAATGTAAAGGAAACTGGGAAGCTAAAGCTGTGTTGTAAAGGCTATACCATACCCTTTAATCTTACTGTATAGACTCCACGCTGGCTGCGATTTGATCGTGTCATCAAAAACATTGTTCGGTATAAAGTATTAGGTCTTTTCACTCATTGGGCTTTTTTTTTGCCATTTTTGGCCGAATCATTTTGGTTGTCAAATATTTAGAATTGATTTTAAGATTCTTTTACTGGTTTTTAAATGCCTCCACAGTTTGGCTCCCCAGTACCTCACTGATATGATTGTTAGGGACGTTCCACTGAGGGCCATCAGATCAGCTAACAGGAACATGCTGGTCGTACCGACCATCCGCCAAAAGAGTGGAAAGGCGGCCTTTTCGTATTACGGCCCCCACCTTTGGAACTCTCTTCCTGATGACCTGAGGGCTCTGGACGATCTGCTAGTGTAAAGCACTTTGTAACACGTTGTTTGAAAAAGTGCTATATAAATAAAGCTCATTATATAATTATTCAGTGCGTTCGTAGTTATAAGCCTGGCTTATAAGCAGATACTAAGGTTGCTGGAGTTTTATTTATTGAAATCTCTTCTGAGGGCAGTATTACACACAACTGGTTTTGAGGCGACCATTCAGAACACGGAATCCAGCAAAAACCCTCATTGCTTTGAAAGAAGGCAGAACATTTGTGGACTTGCTGTTACAGCTGCACTTGCCTCTGTTATTATCAGTTTTCTCATCCATGTGAGGGATAGCGGAGCTGCTCACTTTCAAAGCATTGGCCATTTTTCGCCACATTCAAAGTTATTATATCCATGCCCCCTGCGTGTTCTGATCGCTCGCCTGCCACCAATCGTGTGTAATACAGCCCTCAATAAATACAACTCTAACCTGCAGATACTAATGCCTTGTGTGAAATTTGTTGAAGAATCTACAGTGAGGAACCTCACAGCAGTCAGCATTAACTATATGTAAAATGCATTCTTACGAAGTTAACAAACATGAACGAATGCTTGTTAACGCCTTGTATTTTGGTCCAGGTGGATTCTTTCAGTGAGCTGCAGAATTTGAGTCTATCATGTAGCAGCTCAGTAATGGTATCCAGTGCTTGGGTTCTGGTGCTTCCCAGTTACAGTGATTCAGCAAGTATAGTTATAGTGATAGTAACCAAGAAACCAAAGGGAACGGGGTGAAAGGCCATGATATGCTAAAGCTCCCAAAGGCTATAATTGAAGATCAGTGGATAACAGTATTATCCAAGTTTGGAATCCAAGTTTGAAATGTTTGGGTCCAGATGTTGACAATATCTCATATGGTCATTATACCATTGCTAAAACAACAAATCTAATGGTGGCCTAAGACTTTTGCACAGTGCTGTACATGATCAGATGGTAAGTAAAGCAGACCCTGAGTAATCACAGCTTTCATAAGTCCATTTCACAAAAGTTTCTCCTATGATGAAATGGCAGAAAACTGCACAAGCATGTGCACTGGGTGTCTGACCCATGACCGTTACATCATTTCTGCCATTTTTGTCTCTTTTGATGCAGTAGTCACGTGAAATGTAGAAAAAATGCAGGAAGGTTCCAGGTTCCAGGGCTGGGCAATTAATTGAAAATTAATCGAAACCGACATTCAGAGCCAATAACCAACATAATCTTGCCCATGTTGTTTCTAAAACTCTATTAATATGTTCCCTACTGTGTTTACAAATGTAAAAAAAAAATTACAAAAATCGCAGAGGTTTTCAATTGGTTGAAATATTCAATAAATAACCATCAATAGTTCATCTGTGCGTTTCCTTCAGTAATTGTAAAATCACAATGATATGCAGTTCCATTAGAAAAAATATCCTAGTTTTAACAGTTGATATACAGTAGCATATTTCAGGTAGAAACCTTATGAGGGCAATAAAACAAAAACAAAATAGTCGTTCATGAATCGTAATCGAGGTAAAATGTTCAATTAATCGTGATATTAATTTGAGGTCATATCGCCCAGCACTAGCTGATTTGGCTTCTTAATATACAATAACAAGCATAGAAAAGACCCGTCGAGCTAGATTTCTAGAGATGTTTCTTCACAAGCAGTCCTTTCACGTGTGGTGTTTCTCTTATTTTTGTTCACCTCCTGTACAGTTCATCTCAGGAGAATAAGCTGCTAATGTTCCATTAAACTGGGTGTGTGTAACATGATCCATACTGGGCTGTGTCTGCAGGATGGTCCAATCTTTAATTTATGAGAGTGAGGAGCGCACTTTGACCGTCGTCCTACTGGGTGTATAATGCAGGTTGAAGAGCAGCGATTCTGTTACCTTAGCGCCTGCACTCCTCAGTATGAGCACGCCTTTGACTCCTCTTATCTGTATTGATGGCTTATATTGTGCATCTTATCAGTGAACAGCTCTGTGTACCATTTTCAGTGTCACGCATGACCGACTTTAGTAGTAGCACTCTGTGCAGGCCGTGCATTTACTGCCTGTTGCGCAGCACACTCGGTGACTAACGATTATCGTCCGAAGAATTCTCAGATTCAGATTCAGGTAGGAAGAATTACGTGTGACCGCGTCAGTTCCTCACAGCATGGCCTGTGTTCTTCCAGATGGTTTCACATACTTTTGCCACTCACTAATATGTAATGTTAGATCATTTCCCTCAATAAATAAATGACCAAGTATAATATTTGTGTCTCATTTGTTTAACTGGGTTCTGTTTAGCTACTTTTAGGACTTGTGTGAAAATCTGATGATGTTTTAGGTCATATTTATGCAGAAATATAGAAAATTCTAAAGGGTTCACAAACTTTGAAGCATCACTGTAGTCCAGTTATGATCTAGAATAGCTTCTAATGGCACATGATATTCCAATACCCACCCCTATCCAACACTGGAGAAATTGAGTAGAACATAACTCCTGGTCCTTACACTTTGTATCACCCGAATGTTTTGGTCATTGCTACCCAAAATTCTTCATATTTAAATAATGGATTTATAGAAAAGAAATCCTGATGCTCACTGGGCACAGGCAGAAGTACAGCACAGGACATGGCAGAGGTTGCTGTTGCAGGACCAGGGGACCCATCAGAGGACTGAGGTAGCCTAGCGGGTAAGGTACTGGACTCTGGACCAGAAGGTCCAGGGTTCAAATCCCACCTCTGCTAAGCTGCCACTGTTGGGTCCTTGAGCAAGACCCCTAACCCACAATTGCTTGGATTGTAAGGCTGTACCAATTGTAAGTCGCTCTGGATAAGGGCGTCTGCTAAATGCTGGACATGTAATGGTCTCAGACACAGCCAATCGTGTTTGGAGAGGAATAAAAGGTTTTGGTTATCCATGATAGCACTCCCTTTTATGTCTACTGCTTAAGTAAAACATCTGATATGGGCTTGGGCATGGGCTCAGAACTCCCATGTTGGTGCATCCCTAAAAAAAATGAATGCTCATTTTGTTTCGATTGCTTCCGCAGCTGCCTTTAGACTTTGATTATACAGAAAGAGTCCATCTCATTTCATCCATGTAAAACTTGTCTGTGGTATCTGCAGTAACCAAGGATGCAGCAGACCAGAGTCTAGTTGAAAACATTGAGGATGTGATGACTAACCCTGCTGTTAATTGTGTGTGTGTGCAGGATGTTACGGCTGGGATGCTCCACGGTTCTGCTCTTCGTGCTCAGGCTGGTCCTGGGTTTGCCCTGGTTTCAGGTCCTTCCCGCGATCCTCATTTTCTTCCTGGGTACCGGAGGACTGAGGTCCCTGCGCATCTTCGTAAAGACCATCGGGCGTGACTTACAGTAAGCGTGCCTGTGTGGCTGTGTGAGAATGTGTGTTTCTCTTTGAGCCAAAGACGAGGCTTGCACATCTTGCGTGCATTAATGTGTAGAAGTGTTAGGTGAAGCAGAACTGTGCCTTCCACTCGTATTCGAGGTTGAGAGAATACTGTAAAGAGCTTGATTTCTCTGGGTATTTCCAGTCCCAACGTCCCTCCAGCTTCCAAAGCCCCTGTTGTAAACATCATGCAGTGCGTTACTCCTCAGCAGTTCCACATTAGAGCAGGATTCAATCCAACTCTAATGTACACAATGTTATCATCAATGCATGGGTGTAGATGTTTCGTTTTAAATAACTCAAGGGAAATGTTAAAGAAAATACGTATTGCAACTTTTACATTTCATATTTTAGTCAACTGAATCTATAAAACAGCTGTAATCTTATCTGTGGTAGCCTAGTGGTTAAGGTACAGGACTATGGACCAGAAGGTCCAGGGTTCAAATCCCACCTCTGCCAAGCTGCCACTGTTGGGTCCTTGAGCAAGACCCTTAACCCACAATTGCTTGGATTGTAAGACTGTATCATTGTAAGTCGCTCTGGATAAGGGCGTCTGCTAAATGCTGTAAATGTAAATGATTAGTCGACTAAAGCTAAACTAAAACTACAAACAATTCAGATGACAATTGGACTAAAACGAAATCAAAATTTGCTCTCAAAATGAACACTGCTTACCACTGAGCCACTGGAGCTGCTGGATAAATAACAGTGCTGTCAAAAGATTAAGATTTAATCACTGTAATCACCCCAGCTTAATCACATTAATCAAAACGGATCATTTTATTGGCTTGTATTTGACGCTGGATTATTTTTTTCATCAAGAAGCACTACACAGCTGTACGAGTGGACAATATAAACATCATAGAATGCATTCATCACGTCATGAGGGTTCGCTCGTACTAGTTTTCTGTCATTCTGACATTTAGAAGTATACAAGATAGCTTTTTATTTCCCATTATAATTCTTGGACGTTGAAGCGTACGGACATTGATGGGACGGTCGCTAAACCTATCTGCATAACTATAAATACAAAAAAAACCCACAACAGCAGGTTACCAGAACGATACCTTTATAATGCAAAGCAGTACTACATGAGGTCCTTTTATTAGGAAGGGAATGTCTCAAGCTGTCATCTCGTGTGCCTTGCATGTGGTCAAACCACTGTAGGTTAAGGGCCTTGCTCAAGGACCCAACAGTGGCAGCTTGGCAGAGGTGGGATTTGAACCCTGGACCTTCTGGTCCAGAGTCCAGCACCTTAACCACTAGGCTACCACAGTCCAGTAATGCTATAAGGCGCACACATTCGATTTAACCCCGGGAAGAGCCTACAACTAGCATCTGTACGGTTTCATCAGCTCAACAATGTCAACACTTGGGAGAAGGAGAGCCGATATATGGGCACATTTATTTGATGTCAAGGAAAACAAGACTCTGTAAACCGTGTGGCGTGACCATCTCCGGTAAAAATACAACAAACTTGAAACGACATCAGCAGGCGTGTCAAGCTAGCCGCACCTAAACGGCACGAGCTCCTGTTGTAGCGGTATTACGGTAGTACGTTGCAAACGCACTCAAAAGTTCATCATGTTCAAGCCAATATTTCAGTAAAGTAGGTATTAAAATATGCTTTCAGTTTGCGACGTGGATATATTTTATACTTCGCCTATAAAGTGTTCATACTATGTTTAAGTAGTATTCGGATAACATAATACTGTCATTATGAATAAATGCATACAGTCCTGATCTAAGTCTTAAGACCAGTTCAATTGCAAGAATTTGCATTTTGCACTATTGGATCTTAAGAAGGTTCTAAGTAGAGCTTCACAATGCTAGAAGAAATCAGTGCAAGAGAAAAAGTTGAGCAGGAAATTTTTTGAAAACTGCATTTACACTCATTTTTTTCAGCTGATCAAAAGTTTAAGACCATAGCCTTTAAAAGCCAAAAGCTGCGCAAAAATTTGGATTCCATGTCATTTTCTGTCAAGTATTTACACAGTCAAGACCTCCTGATGGCAAAAGCAGAAAAGCTCACTGTCTTTGAACGTGGTAGGATTGTTGAGCTGCATAAGCAAGGCCTCACAACGTGCCATCGCTGCTGAGGTTGGACGCAGTAAGACAGTAATTTTGCATTTTTAAATGATCCTGAGGGTTATGGAACAAAAAAGTCAAGTGGTAGACCCAAAACCACCCAAGTGGTAGACCAGACCATTTCAGCACACACACACACTGGGCCTTTAAAGACAGCGTTGATTTAACTTTGGAACCCACCTGTCTTTGGAATATAGGTGGAAACCGGAGTATCGGGAGGGAACCTATGCAGACACGTGGAGAATATGTAAACTCCACACAGGTGGTGAATTCTGAATTATATCAGAGAGTTCTAAAGGAAAATATCAGGACATCTGTTCATGAACTGAATATCGACCCAAAACGACCCAAAACACACAAGCCGTTCTACCAAAGAATGGTTAAAGAAGAATAAAGTTCATGTTTTGGAATGGCCAAGTCAAAGTCCTGACCTTAATCCAATGGAAATGTTGTGGAAGGACCTGAAGCGAGCAGCTAATGTGAGGAAACCCACCAACATCCCAGAGCTGAAGATGTTCTGTATGGAGGAATGGGCTAAAATTCCTCCAAGTCGGTGTGCAGGACTGACCAACAGTTACAGGAAACGTTTAGCTGCAGTTATTGCTGCACAGGGGGGTCACACCAGATACTGAAAGCAAAGGGTCACATACTTTTGCCACTCACTAATATGTAATATTGGATCATTTTCCTCAATAAATAAATGAACAAATATAATATTCTTGTCTCATTTGTTTAACTGGGTTCTCTTTATCTACTTTTTGGTCATATTTATGCAGAAATATAGAAAATTCTAAAGGGTTCACAAACTTTCAAGCAAGTTAAAGAAATGAATTATCCTCACAGAGATTCCATGAAACGCTGAGCCCAGTGGAAACAGAGGTTAACACCCGGTCTATTGCTTTGGTTTCTCAAGGTGTTAAGCCTGTAATTCAGATCTTCCCTGTTCTACAGGCTGGAGCAGAGGAAATGACTGTAGATTTTCTAACAGGTTTAACATGTCCCACCCAAAAAGAGTAAACTTTACCACAAGGACACAGATGAGCCCCAACAGGTTTAGCTTTTCCCAGCCTAAGAGGTAACCTTGCCATAAAATGCTCTATGGAACTCATTGTCTTGTAACGTTGGGTCTTTGTGGAATGTGATCCCAGGGAGATTCAGTGGAGAGATTTGCATGATGCAGTCTGTTTTGTGAGTAACTGTTCATTTGCACTGTTCTGTTAGTGTAAACGAAGTAGGGCTACAGCAAACGATCAGATTAGGAATCGCTCAGTTACCAAATAACTTATGTTGCTGTCAGTGGAGACAAAGGTGAATACCTCATTCAGAAATTCACTGTATTAATGAACTTCCCTGCTCATACAAGAGATAACAGTCCAATAGCTTTAAACGTGAGGCGTGTTCAAATTTGGCAAACAGTGGTGAACGGTTGTGGCTCATTTGGTAGTCAACTAAGTCACATAATCGTTGCACCCCTAAAAGGTAGACACATGTAGTTACCTTATAGGTTTGCTGTTCTGGTTGGGCTGAGAATATTTAACATTAGATGTGTCTGAACTTGTCCCCTAACCCACTCATTCCGTATTAATTAGGCTGTTCTAGAACACCATGTAGGGCACTAGTAAGGGAGGCATCCTAACTGAATTTGGACAGCACAGTACATGTGAGATGATCACTTAAACCAAAATGTCAGCACTGTTACAAACAAAGGACATTACAAAATGAAGATACTTCAGCCATGTTCTTCAAATATACTGTAGAAGCCAGAAGTTTGAGACCGCTGGTGAAATTGCTACAATTTGCCTTGATTTCAATACAGTGTTTATGCCATAAATTTCGGAACTTATTCGGAACTTATTACTCGATTTGGCCTGGTCTCCACATGTTCAGTCTCTATGGAATGAATACAGACACGACCTGCAGTCTTACAATGGAAGTTCATGGAGGCCAGTTGTATCATTAGTCACCTTGTGGAGGTTTACACAAATGCCACTTCCACTTGTGAAGCAGAACACACTACACAGGACACTAGTAAGATCAGTGGAGATTTGCTTTGACACAATGCTCCATTGTAAAAAAGTGCTACAGCAATAAATCTGACTTTGGTGGTGTGGTTATGAAACCCGGCGATAGACTGGTGCAATGTCCAGGATGTACCTCTGTCTGCACCCAGTGAATATGGAATACGCTGTGGATTCTTTGCTTTACATGTTCATATTTTTATATACTAACTGTTTGTTAGTGTACAACTTGAACGTATCTGATGTCACTGATTCCATTTGCTATTATTCAGGTTCAAAAACTGGCAGCATCGATGTAATTATTTTATTATTTCTGTCATCCGCAGTGCGGCCGGAGTTCTCCTGAAGGTGAAACTCAACGTGAAGCGGCACTTGCGCGAGCGTAACACTGTAGCCAAGATTTTTGCAGAGACTGTACAGAAGTATGGCGACAAGACGGCGCTAATATTCGAGGGCACGGGTGAAAAGTGGAGCTTCAAGCAGCTGGACGAGTACTCGAATCGCGTGGCCAACCTGCTGCACGAGCGCGGCTTCAGGGAGGGCGACGTGGTGGCCCTGTTCATGGAGAACCGCTCGCAGTATGTGGGTCTGTGGCTGGGCATGGCCAAGATCGGCGTGGAGGCAGCCCTCATTAACTTCAACCTGCGCCTGGAGGCCCTGGTGCACTGCGTGAACATCTCCAATTCCAAAGCAGTGGTGTTTGGCAGCGAGCTGACTGAGGGTGAGCAAACAGAATCACTAGTTGGGGCACAAAAGGAAGGTGCTATGAGTGTTAATGTTTCTGTTAAAAGTAGTGACGCACGATATATCAGCGGCCGATATATTATTTGTCGATATATGGATTTTTTTCAGTTATTGGCATCGGTCCGATATAAGGAAAATATGCTGATATTATAACCTATATTTATTAAATATTTACATATGAATATTTCTCAGGGTTTTTTTCGCTGTTATTCATCAAGCAAAATATCTGATGTTACCGAGTGTATAGTTCTGCATGCAGTTCTATTCTTTCTAGGAGCTTCTTCTCTCTCAACCACCTGAATGGGCATTGTCTTTTGCTATGGTAATGACACCATTTGGTATGTTTTGCTGGCTGTTGCTTTTCTTCTCGTAAGGTGATTTTTTGCTAAATGATTCCTCTAAGGTTTGCTGAGTGTGTTTTTGTGCTGGTTCCTTGGCTGGTTCAAGCCCGTCATGGACAGTCAATCTTGATATACTACGCGGTGATTAGTTCACAGATAGTGAAATAAGTTTGATGTCGAGCTGTCTTTTGAGCAACATCGTTTTAGTCAAAGCCAAACCACCTCCATGTGAGTGAGGATGAACCACATCTAGCAATTAAATTTAACGACAAACTGCTTGGCTTCTGGTGCAGCTTGATCACTCATTTTTGACTCCAGCCATGCGCTTTTTGGTAGAACGCTAGCTTGATTTGTGATGCTAGCATGCTGCGGTAATCTGGTTTTGTTTAAAAGACCGCGACTGGCGCACGTTGATGAAGAAGCTTTAGATTTCGGTTTTGTTTTGAGTGCTACATAGTCAGGTAAATGGTCTCCCTAAGTAGTGCAGTTCCAATGAGGGAGTAGGGATCTATTTCGGACACAGCCATGCCTTCTACGTGGAGGCTCTTCACAGCATGCTGTTTGGATTGCATATGTGGTGAAAATAAGCTGTGAAGGAACTCCAAAAACGTTTGGATCAACTCATTTAATAAGACTTAAGACTTATTCAATGTAATAAGACTATCTTTAGCAATGAAGAAGTTCATATTAAAAGACAAGTTGAGCAAAAATGTTTCTGTATGCTGCCATTTATAGTTCTTAGACAGAAAGAAAGTTGGAATCGGCCAATCATGTATTTAAAAAATCGGAAATCGGCCAAGAAAATTGCAGTCTGTGTATCTCTATCCAAGGACATGACACGAATGCCATTGCATCTTATATTTGTAAGAACATGGCCCAGATTGACACAGTTGAAAAAGAAGCAGTCAAAAGCCTTTTGATGCATCGTTGTTTGTTTAGAATGATGCTGTATCACATTCAGGCACATGGGCACTGGTTTCTTAGCTGATTCTGGTGTAGTAACACAAAGAGGAAACTGTGTTGCAGTGCTGCAGTTGGAACTTCCTGGTAAGGAAACTTGAGCAAGCTGTTTGTTAATGAAGCAACGAACTGGGCGGATTTAAACGTCCTACAGAAACAAGCAGCCTAATAAATGGGGTCTGGATCACAAGTGTTACTACATCTAAGGTTGTGAAACTGGCCAGGCTAGTAATGTGAACAGGAAGTGAAAGTCAGCCCAAGGTAAACACAAGTCTCACAAATGAGAGAACAGTGATTCATTCATTCCAAGAGGAGCTTCTCTGGCACAGGTGAAGAAAAATGATTTTGTAATCCAGTCTTGCATTCTGAACTCTCCGTGTCTGGTACTTGCAATATGGTGAAAGTTGAGCAGTCATGCAGGACCCGTAGCTCTGCAGTGTGATAAGGAGTCCGACACGGTACAGCTGGGCTTCATAAAACAGGAGAGTGAAAGCAGTCTGACTCAGCAGTTTTGCTTAGAGATTTAGCAGAGCCAGGATTTTTGTGTTGTGCCCTGTTCGTCTTACTTGGTGTCTCAGATTGTTGGCGGATTCTTATTTCACCTCCAACCTTTCTTTTTATTTCCACCTTCATCTCATGCGGACGTTACAGCTGACCTTAATTTGCCCGTTGCGCTGTAGTAGATAACGCAAGAAGTTAATAATTACACAATAAGGTAATAATTATACAATAATGCAGTCAAGGGTTACAAACTAAAGCGATTTAAATCAGCAGTAGGTGTCATTTTTGTTCCAGGGATATGGAGAGATAAATGACCAATCAGGGACTTGTAAATAAAAACAAAGCCGTTCACTGGTTGATATTGGGCTTTCTTGATTTCATGGGTTGGGTCTTTTTTTCTGTATGGACATAATACAGTGGGTACTCAGTTCTTGACCACCTCAGAACTTGTTGAATTCTGTTCTCGATGGATTCACTATTCAGTACACAGTGATTGTGATTCAGATTCACAATAGCTCTCATTCAGTGCAGATTTCCGCTTTGTGTTTTAAAACATCTACAGTAGCATATTACTGCAAATAAGTCCCCATGGGTCTTCAAATGGCTAGTACTGACAGCCAACCAAAAGGTAAACAGGAACTGAATTCTCCAGAGTACAGGCTGCAGTTGGCTTTAGCAGCCATGCTAGCACCCGGAGTTCACCAATAGAGTAAGTGTTTTGCTTTTACTTTTCCCTTTCAATCCATTACTCACTAAATTACCTGAGATATTAAACACTGTATTATAAAATAAGCTGTGTTAATGATTTTGACCAACTGTAGGTTAATGTACGTGTTTTAAACAATAAGGCTCCACTATGATACAGTACAGACTATATTAAACTCATCAGTTCATGATCCATTAAACTTGTGATGGATTTGTTGAACACACCCCCATCATAAATGGCAGAGACGAGACAGATGGGGTGTACATATTACATTTTTCTCAAATTTTATACGCTTTTATCAAATCATGTGGGACTGCGGTAGCCTAGTGGTTAAGGTACTGGACTATGGACCAGAAGGTTTAGGGTTCAAATCCCACCCTGACCCAAATCTCAAGCTGGCAGTGTTGGGTCCTTGAGCAAGGCCCTTAACCCACAATTGCTTGGATTGTAAGACTGTAAGATAAGGGCGTTTGCTAAATGACAAATGTAATCAGCATAATTTGAATGAGAATCGTCTGATAAATTTCAGAATTTCTTAGTACCATATTTTTCGGACCATAAAGCGCGGTTATAAGGCGCGATATCAGTGATCGACTGCTAACGGATCTATTTTCATACATAAAGCGCACCGGGTTATAAGACGCATTAAATGAAACAAAACTCTTAAGTTCCGTCGGAAGCTCAGTTTGGTCTTTACCTGGCGCAGGGCGTCTTCTTGCTTCCTCCACTTCCGTACCATTGATTCGTTAATGTTGAATTCTCTCGCAGCTGCTCTATGTCCATGTTGTACTGCGTGACCGATAGCGTTGTGTTTTGAAATCCGCTTCGAAAATGAATGAATGAATGCACGTACCCTAATGCTGAAGCACATACCGTATAACTCCGCGAAGCTGCGCACTACGATGGCCGTAAGCTTCGTAAACTCACCAAGGCCGTGCTAAAACATTTTTGACAGATTTATGAGCCGCCGTGTACCATCTACAATCGGTTCTAGGTCAGAAAGCACAACCAGAATTAATTCATACATTAGACGCACCGCATTTAAAGGCGCACTGTCGATTTTTGAGAAAATTAAAGGATTTTAAGTGCGCCTTATGGTCCGAAAAATACGGTAATTGTTTTATTGTAATGACATGTCTGTGTAAAATCTGACGTTATCTGACGTTATCTGACGTTATCTGAAGTTATCCAGCATGATTTCACTGAATGATTGGCCCCATAAATGCTCAGGTTAGAATACTGTAGAGGACAGTGAGTCAGCACTCCTTGATTTTCTTTGTTCATCAAGTAGTTGTTGCGAAGCTCTGAGGTGTGTTTTGGGTTAGTAACTTGCAGCAACAAGCATTTCACAGTGCTCCCAGACTTCTGGCCTCTGCTGTACGGGTTTGTGTATTTAACAGAAAAAAACGTTTTCAGAATCTGAGAAATAGATGGCAAGACATAACCAATGATGTCACAGATTACATCACGGAAGAAACTGTGCCGGTTCATGTGGTTGAGAAAGATGGGTTCAAAACTTTTGAATACTTTAGACCCAGAATGTACACTGCCAAAGTACTGTCTAATTAACGTTATAGATAAAATCCCTGACAATATGGAGATCTTTTTTTCCCCCAATATTGTACATCCTCACCAGATTCTTGTAAAATGTAAACATTAAGAAGTTATATTTATACGCAAAATCATACAAAACCAGCCAAAATATGCCTAGACCGCTACGGGTTACTACCGGAAACGAACAATTTTGGTAGTTTGACAAAGAAGACAGACTAAAACTAAATGAAAGTAGAATATTCATTTCTTTTTCTCGCGCCTCTCTGTCTCTCAGCGATGTGTGAGGTGCACGGCTCTATGGGGAAGACGGTGAAGCTCTTCTGTTCTGGTGACTGGGATCCGAAACGCGTACCCGAGGGAACCGAGTGCTTAGAGCCACTTCTAGCTGCCGCACCCACCCACAAGCCTAGCCATCCACAGCGCGGCTTCACCGGTGAGTCAGCCAATCGTGTGCTGCCAGCTTGCTTGTGTTTTAAAAAAAAGCCCATGTGGCTACTATGTTCTGATGCATTCCTCCCTGTGCCTGTGTAGATCGCCTCTTCTATATTTACACGTCTGGAACTACCGGGTTGCCAAAAGCTGCGATTGTAGTTCACAGCAGGTAAAGCTAGAGACGTTTCAGTTCCCTCTCCCAGTCCTCTCTCTTTTTCTTCTGTACCTGTTCTAACCGACTGGATCGTCTCTTCTCTTATCCTGTAGGTACTACCGTATGGCTGCACTGGTCTATTACGGATTCAGGATGCGGTCAGAGGACGTGCTGTATGACTGCCTCCCGCTTTACCACTCAGCAGGTGAGATGCTAATGACTTCCTCTGAGAAACTGCAGTGTGATTCAGACCACTTCCTGCATGTTACCATAAACCTGCTGTAGCTCAGAGTAATTGTGTGTAAGCAGACAGATTATTGCACTTCTAAGGATGAGGAAAGAAAAACAAGCCAGGCAAAATAAAGACAAACAGTAGAGAAAAGCACTTCCAAAGAGGTTGGAGTGAGGCTCCCATTTCATCTTTAGTTCACACCTAATTTCACCTTTATCCAACAATTAATCATGTGTCCATGTATCAGGCATCACCGACATCAGGGGTAGCTAACCCATTTCTCTATATTTCTCAGATTTTTAGATATAAATATAATGTAGAATAATTTGAAACTTAATTTGATTTAAACAAACCTAAGGTCCCTTTAGTAATGACCTTAAATCATTATGACACTGTAGTTAGTATGTCAGCATACATCGCCCAAAATCATTAAACTGCTATATCCACAAGGGAAAATGTAAACCTCCTGCTAAACTGCATGTATAGTACTGTGCAAAAGTCTTAGGCCACCATTAGATTTGTTGATTTAGCAAGACGATATAATTATTGTGCAATATCTTTATTAAGATACAAACAGAAGATACGTACCCAAAATGAAAAATAAAAGAATTTTCAGAACAAAATGGCTTTTGCAGACAAAAGTCAGGATTTAGTGTGACCTCCTGGTAGGACCATTCCTGATCAAGCTTCTTCGGACTATAGAAGGTATAGAAGCTATTTTTCTATAGAAGCTTTTTTTAAATACTGCATACAAATGTCCTGTGTTTTCTGGATGTATTCTAATAAAGAGACAGAGGAAATAATTAAGTATGGTCATTATACCATTTGTAAAACAATAAATCTAATGGTGGTCTAAGACTTTTGCACAGTACTGTTTATCTTCAGGAGTTAAATGGATGGATGACACTTTCTCAAGTTGACTGTTTTTTTGTTTGTTTGTTAGGTAACATCGTTGGTGTTGGTCAGTGTCTGATCCATGGCATGACTGTCGTCATCAAGAAGAAGTTCTCGGCATCGAAGTTCTGGGATGACTGTATCAAATACAACTGCACGGTGAATGGGGAAATGCATTCTTCACATAGCTTAGCTCCATTACAGCTATTAACTGGTAACCACTGAGGGACAGATATGTCCACTGAGTAGGTCTAATCTGGACATCTGACATTTGATATTTTCAAAGCTTTCTCTTAGGCTACAATGTATAATGACCTTTCCAGTGTATTTATATATTATATAAAACCATCATACAACACAACTCAATCCACACAGCTTTAGCGTAGCCACAAAGGCCAGAGATGGAGACTGGTCACTGCACTTCAGAGCTCAAGTAACCACCAAAAATACCTCATCTGTACAAACTGAAAATCATGCAGAAAAGCCCTGGAACTCAGTACGGACCATCCCACCATCTCTGAAATAATGCTCATGGACAGGAAGTTAATAGAAAAACAATATACAATTAGTTTACTGCTGGATCCCAAGTCGCACAGGCTTCCAAGGCATCGAATTCCGTGGTAGCCTAGTGGTTAAAGTATGGACCAGCTTAGTTTATGGACCAGAAGGTCCAGGGTTCAAATCCCACCTCTGCCAAGCTGCCACTGTTGGGTCCTTGAGCAATTGTAGGAAAATCCTTCAATAGGATGGACAGTCGAATACCAGACTATTCTTACAAGATGTCACATTGGACAGTCCAAATTGACACAGACAC
This sequence comes from Ancistrus triradiatus, assembly GCA_025084515.1. Classification (NCBI taxonomy): domain Eukaryota; kingdom Metazoa; phylum Chordata; class Actinopteri; order Siluriformes; family Loricariidae; genus Ancistrus; species Ancistrus triradiatus. The sequence goes on along the minus strand of JAJAGP010000003.1, from coordinate 1,021,540 downwards.
CTGTTTGCCCCAACCTGTCAACCATGTAAGGCAGCACTAAAGGTCAAACACATTGATGGGCTGCTCAGAACTGAACACAGACTTTCAGTTCTTCACTGAAAACAATATAAATGACCTATTTAAGAATACCAGGGAAAATACTGACATTTTACACAAAGCAGGTTTTCTAATCATTTTAAAACAATAGTATAAGGACACAACCTGCTCACAAACGCAAACACAACCTTCTACTACCTACAGAGTGCACTATATGAAAGACTGGTAACACACATGCATAATTCAGCTCCTGGAAAGCTTAAATTTGACAGGCTTGAGTTAGAACTTGACACTTTGGTGGTCTGAATTTTGCCATAAATAATCCATGTTCATGCGTCTCAGATTGTGCAGTACATCGGGGAGATCTGTCGGTATCTGCTGAACCAGCCGGTGCGAGATGCAGAGAAGCGGCACAGAGTGCGCATGGCCCTGGGTAACGGCCTGCGTCAGAGCATCTGGGAGGAGTTCATGCAGCGCTTCAACGTGCCTCAGATTGCCGAATTCTACGGAGCCACGGAGTGTAACTGCAGCCTCGGGAACTTCGACAATAAGGTCAGCAGGAAGTATCACTATTAGCCCCGACTCTGCTCACTCCTTATCCAGATGCTAGCTGATGCAATTCAGAAAAGCTGCATTAGAAAAAAATGGATGCTCATTACCATCAGGCTTGGGGATCTCCTTATGAGATCATGTGCATTATTCATCATATGTAAAAAAAGGTGAAGCGGTGAAGTCTACACCAATGCTTATGCATGCATGTCCTGTGCAGACTGGTGCCTGTGGCTTCAACAGCCAGATCCTGCCCTACGTCTATCCAATCCGACTGGTCAGAGTGGATGAGGAAACGATGGAGCTCATCAGAGGACCTGATGGAGTGTGCATACCATGTGGTCCAGGTTAGCTCTCACACACAAAAAAAAAAAAAAAAAAAACACCACCCTTTGTTTCTACACTCACTGTCCAGCCTCTGTTTACAATATAGGAGTACACTGTAGTCCATTTGTTTCTCTACATACTTTGTTAGTATCCTTTTGCCCTGTTCCTCAGTGGTCAGGAACCCCACAGGTCAGGTACTATGTGGGTGGTGGATCATTCTCAGCACTGCAGTGAAACTGGTGTGGTGCTGGTGTGAGTGAATCAGACAACAGTGCTGCTGGAGTTTTTTAAACAACTTTGGACTGAAAATAGACCACCAACCAAAAATGTCCAACCACTAGCATCCTGTAGGCAGTGTCCTGTGAGCACTGAGGAAGGATTAGAGGATGACTAACACAAACTGTATGCGCAACAGATGAGCTCCTGTCTCTGTCTTTACATCTACAAGGTGGCGCAATAAGGTGGGAGTGTCTAAGAGTGCACAGTCAAAAAACGCCAGTAGCACTGCTGTGTCTGATCCATTCGTACCAGCGCCTGTGCTTCAGTGTGGTTCAGGGAGTTTTTAATAGTTAACTGTTTTATAATACACTACTTAGTCTTAGTTCTTGTTTTTGAATATTTGCAGGCTTTTCACTTGGGCTTTCCATGTTACATACCCAGATTGGTACTACGTAATCAAAATGGATGCTTGACATAATGTACAATTTATTGTTAAGGTTCGCCATAATAAAAACTGCGGGAACGGAGAAAACAAAAGAGGTTTTAGGACCCAATTGCAGTTAGTTCCAGCTGGAAATGGTGAACCAAAATGTAACTAAATAATAAGAAAGTGAATGAAGTAAATAAGCCAACAAAAGGAAAATGATAGCAGTGGCTGAGGATCGAACCCAGGGCGCTAGCGTCGGCAATGGCTGTATAAACTGAACGCGCCACTCAGCCACTGAAGATAAAAAGGGAATCAACTTAAATGAAAGGAAATGCCGTAAGCGCTCGAGCTGAGCTGCGTTTATGGTGTAGCCCCGCTACCCAAACGGCATAACGGGTCCACGCCTGCGCAGAGTGTCAGGACCCGGGCGGAGCCACGCGAAGGAGAATCACGAGTCTTCCGCGGCTGAGAGCGTGATTCGGACGCGGAAGGAAAAAGGACGAGGCTGAGCGTCCTTTTTGAGCGCGAGCACGTGGGAAGCGCTACTTCTTGCGATCGCGGTGAGCCCAAAGGGGCCTCCGCCAAACAAGGAAAAAGGTGAGGGGCTCGTGTATCACCGCAGCAAGCAAGCGAAAGCCGCCAAGGCACGCGAAACGGATAGCGGAATCTTGCCCTACACTATCAAAAACTACGCCCTAGCATTCATCTCAGAACTCTAAGCCATACAATTGCTGGCGGTCTACAAACCCCTAGCTACACCTCTTTCCCTAACAAGACAAAAAACGCGAAATAACGCACGCATGTGAGACGGGTGAGGTCTCGGGATTGATCAATGGTTTGACAACCTGACTGAGCTCAGGCATGCTCTTATATACAAGAGCCAGCAGGAGTTGCTGATTGCGCACTCAATGCTAAATAAGCGCTGGAGAATGCACGATCGCCCCAAGCGTGCCCAGGCTGAAAGATGAGTTAATGCTGCCCTCTAGCGTCAGAAGCACAGAATCAACGGGACTCTTAACATTTATATTGTTATTTATAAAATTTCCTAGTATTTAACATTTTGTTTTAAAGGTTTTGCTAGCAGCTTCTGCATAGTTCATGTCAAAAACAGGTCATTACTATGAAGAATAGTGCATACACTCTCTGGACATGTGCAGATGACAGGAGCCACAGAGGAAAGCAATCTGTAAGATCAAAACAAGAGCTCTGCTCATAGCTCAAAGGGTCCTTCAGCAAGCTTCGTATAAAGGGTGTACAGCTTCCTAAAGAAAGTCTTTATACCAAGAGGACACAATGAAGAGGACCAAAAAGGCTGCTTAGGTGAACCATCTTGTGATTTGTATACAAATGTCTTTACTAATATCCAGGTATGCACCTTTTAACGTCTATATAGAATGCTTAAATTGCGTTCTATAAAACAGTACATAGTAGTTTAGATAATTTGCACAGTGTTTTAAAATATTAATTAGTTGAACAGTACTGTACATTACAGTAATTCTTATCATTGCATTTATTATAAATCTTGGAACACTTGTAGAAAAAGGAAGTAGAACGATGGTTTTTTTTATGCCTTTCAAGACAGCGATTTTCTTTTCTGTCAGCAGGTGTCGCAAGGGTTCGCTCGTACTAGTTTTCTGTCAGTCAGACTTGAATTAGATATACAAGACATTTTCTTATTCTAATCATTGGTATACGTGTCCAACTGAACACTTCACAGGTGAACCTGGTCAGCTGGTAGGGAGGATCATTCAGAACGACCCACTGAGACGCTTTGATGGCTACATCAACCAGACTGCCACCAACAAAAAGGTCGCCCACAGCGTCTTCAAGAAAGGAGACAGTGCCTACCTGTCAGGTGAGATTCCCAAAATGTCTTCATCCCTTTGACATGGAAATCACTTTGTTTGGTACCACTTCGGTGAAACTGATGGCAAGCCGCTGTGTTCTTGGCTTTGTGCAGGAGATGTCCTGGTGATGGATGAGTATGGGCATATGTACTTTAGGGACCGTACAGGAGACACGTTCCGCTGGAAGGGTGAGAACGTCTCCACCACTGAGGTGGAGGGAACGCTCAGCCGTCTGCTCGACATGAAGGACGTTGTGGTGTACGGCGTCGAGGTGCCAGGTACAGGGCTGCTGTTTCCTTGTGATTTCGACTAACTTACCGTCCAGGTTTTTTCTTTCTTTCTTATTTATTTTTCACTGTCCAGTTTTCTTCCCACTCTGGATCTGTCCTCATCTTTTCCTGTATTTCCTTTTCCTCTTTCTAGTCGTTAGATCTGTTGTCTTGTTTCTAAATTGTTTGTTCTCTTTATTGTTCTGTTCTTACTTTCATTACATTTAGCAGACGCCCTTATCCAGAGCGACTTACAATTGATACAGTCTTACTGACTGTAAAGCAATTGTGGGTTAAGGGCCTTGCTCAAGGACCCAACAGTGGCAGCTTGGCAGTGGTGGGATTTGAACCCTGGGCCTTCTGGTCCATGGTCTAGTACCTTAACCACTAGGCTACCACAGGCCCTTCACTTTCATTTTATCAGGTCCAGGTTTATTGTTTTTCCATGTTCTTTAGTACATGTCTGTTACAGACCTGTTCCTTTCATACCCTGTACTTGTTTTTAATTTATTTCCCTATCTGCATTAATCTCATCTGTACTTTTGTTTGTTTTTTCTTCTGTCCAGGTTCATTCTGGTCTTTTTTGCCCTTTACTGTACTTCAGTTCCCTTTTATTTCCTGGAATGCATGTTCCATGTGCCAGTCCCAACCTTAACATTCCTGTCCTACATGTCATTGTCCCATCAGGATTCGATTTACATTCCTGTCCTGTCTTAAAGGCTCTGGTGGCATCAGTCCCCTGTATTGTATTTGCAGGTCTGCTTTATGGGATTGTGTGTAATCGAGGACAAGAATGACCTCTCCAGAGTAGCAGTGTATCAGTAATGATGCTGAACTGTCCTTTCAGCCCAAGCTCTACTACTTACAGCTAGCTGACTGCATGGGTCTGTTTAATGAACAGTACTGCATTTTGCAGTCTGAGTTTCCACTTCAGAGAAAGAGCCCATGTAGCTTTAATCTCAAGTCGGCTTCATTGGGTTTTAGCTTTTTAGCTCATTTTTAGCCCCCCCCCCGAACCTGATGAACCTGATGAGCGTTATTTACGTGTGTAAAAAACTGACTCTGTATGAAAAGGCCTTGACTATATTTTTTGTTTGCTGTGTTACTGTCTGGGTGTTTTCCCCAGTATAATGTAATGTTCCCACTCGCTTTCAGGCGCAGAAGGCAAGGCTGGCATGGCAGCCATCGCTGATCCCGATCACACCACAAATTTGGAGAAGTTCAGCAGAGAATTAGAGAAGGCTCTGCCCCCGTACGCCCGGCCTGTGTTCCTGCGCTTCTTGCCCGAGGTCAACAAGACCGGTGAGTCGCTGACTAAAACTGGGGGCCAGGGGACTCAACTCTCAAAGATAATTCAGTCAAAGCGCTTTCGCACCAGAGAAACTTTTTCATAGTTCTTGGAACTCTTCCTCCGTTCTCAGTGTTCACACTGAAAGAACATGACGTGATTGTAGTTCTTAGAACTTCTTGGTTTCTCAATCTTGGTCCTGGAGCCCCACTGCTCTGCACGTTTTAGTGTTTTCCTTACTCCCAACACACCTGATCCAGTTACTAAGCTCAGTAATAAGCCCATTACTGAAAGTGAGTGCAAAGTGGGTGTGTTTAAAACAGGAAAAGCACAAACAGTGCAGTGGAGTGGGGCTCCAGGACCAGAATTGCGAAAGACTGGCTTAATCTGATCTGGGAAATCTGAGAAAGCTGTTTACATGACCACTTGAATAATCTGATAACTGCAGCAATCCGATTCTGATCCTGTTTGCAGTGGTGACCATAAAGCTTTGGTAGCAGTGCTACTAGTTATTTCAGAAATCCCCAATTTAACTCTGGACTCTCTTGCAGGGACCTTTAAATTCCAGAAGACAGAGCTGCGTCGTGACGGGTTCGACCCGGCATTGGTGTCAGATAAGCTCTACTTTCTGGACTGCACTAAGGGATGCTACGTAAAGCTGGACGCAGAACTGCATCGTAACATCGCCTCTGGAAAGCAAAAACTGTAAGAGGCCACTACCGAATGCGCCCACTTCCCCATCAAGCTCATGCCCCAATACCACCCCCTTTTACCCCTGCCCCTCGTTACCTCAGCATTCGCAGTGAGGGGCAGCAGGAGCACATTCAAGTTCCTCAACTCATCAGTTCCCACCCCTCATCAAACCCCACCATCTACCTGCAGTGGCAGGATGGACAGCAGGGGCACCGGACAACTATGAAAACAAGTCCCAAGTTATTTAACAAATAATCGAAAGGAATGCCGCGACGTGCAAGAACACGCCTCTGTAGAACAACGAAGCCGATCCTACTCTGCCTAATCTGCACAATGGCTGCTATCTGTGATTAAATATGGATTTCAACCATCGGCTGTCCCTGAATGCATCCCGAAGCTCTGCTCGTGTCGGCAAGAGATCGATGACCAAACTCCATGGATTAAATGTGCAATATCAACATCTCGCCCCCGCAGAGCAATAGACAGCCATACAATCCCTCAGCCCATGCTATTTATTCTTTACCTGCACCAAAAATATTTAAGTTGTAGAATAGCATCTATTTATAAGACACTGTATTGTCAGTACTGAGCACATTGTCATTGTGTTGTCTTCCAGATCTCTAGGGGGCAGGCTTTCTGTTTTGTCTTTTACATCACTCATAAGCTGTGCATGGCCATGATATGGATGCTGTGTTTAGTAGCATTGTGCAGACTGGGCTCAGAGTTTGGCCTCAGTTTTGTTTGGCTTTTCTGGTGTTTTTTTGCGGTTATGGACGGAGACGCTCTTTGTTTTTGCTGGACTTTCTGCAAGGCTCGAGAGGATCACAGCGCTTGGGGTGCTCAACACCACCACTTCCAACATAGTCGTAGCAGCAAGTAATAGAGAAGTGGGAGAAAAAGGGAACCCAATGTTTTTACCATCCATTAGTTTTACATCATTTTCCAGCAGCGTCAACGAATAACAGACAGAGCACTGTGCCTTACTGTGAGATCAGCATCAGGTCTTACAGGCCATGTCCTGATCCTCCTCCCTAACCCCTCACTTACTGCGTTCATCCTCCCCTGCATCCTTAGTCGCTTCCTTCTGCACTCGGTTGACCACAGTTCGATTCCAGATCCTCTAAGCAAAATTAAAAAAGTAAAGCATCTCGTTTTAGCCCAGGTAAAACCACTTATCCTGGTTGGGGACACGGGAGATTCTGGAGCCTAACTCATAGTTCACCCAAAGAGAGGACCACCCTGGTCAGGGCTCCAGTGATCTGAACTTCACATTGCAAAGCCACCTCAGGAACTGCCACTTCCAGCAGATGGCTCTTACCACCGAGCCAACCAGAGCTGCTCGATCCTCCAAGCACTCCCATTAATCCTAATAGTCAGCTTTCATCCTGGATTAGTATCTCGCCATAACACCACAGTACAGTTATAGAGCCTCAGCCTGGGTGCCAGAAGCCCATGCTTGACCAGACAAGTGCCTGTTTGGGTAAAAGTAAAATGCTCCATCAAATTAACAGGCAAGTATAGAGATCTCGTATCTAAGTTTGATAAGTGAAATCTTCCACCCAACATGGGGCTTGTTCTCGTCTGAGCTGAGGGCATGTTTCGTTGGATTTGTATAGCTGCAGCTCATTGTCACGTGTCTAAAATCCAAAAGCTTGCCTAGAATTCAGAAGTCAGTCTCAGCACTAACTCGTGTGTAGTAGTGTCATCAGTAGCTCATTCTCACAAAACTGAAAAAGCGTTATATGTGAGTCATTGTAAGGGTATTGGAAAGGAATCAAGGGAAGACGATCATCAGGACACTTAAATATTTGAGGCCTTGCAATGAAAAGACGTGATGGAATGCGTATGGAATAAGTAATTGATGTTCTCCATTTAAATCCAACAGTCACTAAAGCCACAGTGACTGCTTTCTTTTAAATGGAAGACGTTATACCATACTTAAATCATAAATGATAGACCATACCAAAATGTTCTTTCATTGCAAGAGCTCATTTAATTTTTTAATCCCACATATGGTGGGCCAACAAACTGCTGGTGCTCTGCCCGAGCGGTGTACCAGCTCCTGTAATGCTGAGGTGGTGAATGAAGCTTTCAATACTTTCCCTCTAGAACCTATTGCTTCAGCAGTGGCACTGATGAGGTATATTATCGGGTATGATGCTTAGGAAAGTGCAGTTAGTGCACCGTGCTGTCTGTAACGCGTGTTTACTTTCTTTGCAGTTTTATTTATTATTCGACATCTGATTTGTTCTTAATTGTAACGTTTTTAATCTGTATTTATCTGCTTTAAGTGGGTTTAGGGATTTTTCTGCTTTCTTTTCGTTACCCACGTCTTCTGGGTGTGTGAAAGAGAGGGCGAGCACACGTCACTGACCTGAGGTAGGTCTGGGCACTTGTGTGTTTGCACGTGCAGTCCTATGACGGCGGGGAGTCTTTATCGGACGACTTTGCTGAGGCCTCTCTTGAGTAAACGTCCCAGTTCCAGAGGCTTCCTGTAATGAACAGATGCAGACACACATTTGCGTGCACCATTACTACGCATCAATAGATGTTAAAAGTGAGGGACAGTACAGTATTACACCCTGCCGTTTCAACCTCAACATGTCAGGGTCATGGGGCCGGAGCCCTTCTCGGAATTCACAGGGATATAGGGGAGCATTTAGCCTGAACAGGCCACCAGTTCAGTGTGGATCTCAGTGGTCTGGCCTGGGGGTGATCCTCCACCTCTGACAGACCAATCATGCCTTCATGATGCCCAACCCAGCTGGAAGGCAAGTGAAGAATCTTAATTTACAAAACGGCACTGTGATGGCTTAGTGGTTAAGGTACTGGACTATGGACCAAAAGGTCCAGGGTTCATATCTCACCTCTGCCAAGCTGCCACTGATGGGGCCCTGAACCCACAATTGGACTGTAAGACCCTATCAGATGCAAGTCGCCCTGGATAAGGGCGTCTGTTACGGCATCAAACATGCTTGGCGACTTTTGAAATTGCAATTGGCTTCGTGATTGGAGCCAAGACGACTTCAAATCCTTTCCCTAAATACATAAGCCCAAACATGTAGCATTCTGGGGCAAAATCCAGCATGAATAGAACTTCCTGCAAATTTTTCACACGAAGGATCTGTTCCTTTACTGATTCTGAGCTGGAGCTTACTAAGAGTAGTATGTACAATCAGTTTGAACACAGACATGAGCAGTAGTTTGAAGAAGCCGTGGCTTCACGTGTCCTTCTAAATACAAAAGGCATATTATGGAAGTATGTGAAATGTAAAAAAGATTGGTTCATGAATAGTTTCAATTCTGAAGCACTTCAATACGTTTAGCATTCCATGTCTACTAAAAAGGCAGCTTCTTATTGTGTGAACGTGCCATCAAATGTGTGTCTGCTCTTTTAGTACAGCAGTGTTTCACAATCCAGTGCTCTGTTGCTTCCAAACGTGGTTTAATTCAGATGTGATGAGGACTAAAAAGTGAAAACGAGGACTGGGTTAAGACATACTGCTGTATTGCACACGTGGGCCAATGAAGGTTACGGGGGTGAAGCCTCCTTTCCATCCTGTAGAGGGCAGTGTGCTCTCGTTTGACCAAAATCTAGTCGGCAAGACTGAATTCCATAAACACACAGCTCGTCTTGAATGACCAATACGTATTTTTATTTCATGAATATTTGAAAATGTTTGATATTTGGTCTTTTACATTTTGCTGTGAATGCTACTGTAATGTATTTTGTTTTTTAATGCTTTTTTAATTTTGCAAAGCCATGAAGGACCATACAAGCACTAATAGGTGTTGGTTAGCAAGGTAATGTAAAGGGGACCCACTGTCATTCTAAAATAAACCAATGTGTTCACGTTCTACCTTTTCGCTTACCCAAAAACAACATTTTTTCAGGGACTTGTGCTTTTTCACATGGGACGCAGAGGAATTGGAGTGGATTTGGGCAGTGGATGGATTGAAATCAATCTACATGTGGTAGCACATTTAGATTTGAACACTTTAAGGAGCTCCATCCAGCAGAGCGTGAGGTTTTGTTGCAGCACAGTATGTGTGCTGTAAATGTACGTTTGGTTTAGATCAGATAAAAATAGTTTGCTATGGATTGTTGATACGAGACAAAATTGTGACTCAAACTGTATTGGACTATTAAATATGGTTAAGAAACAATGTTTACATATAAACTAATGACAAATATGTAACAGAAGTGCTTGTGTAATAGGAAAATGTGCTCACATCCTGGACGCTGGTGCAGATGTTCTGCGAAAACCGATTTAATAGGCAAAACAGCAGTGTGGAAATGTTTGTGTCCTTTTCTAATCTCATAATTTTCTGGAATGTTTTATAAGCAGCCTTGTTTAGCTACCGTGTTATGTGAATATCCCTGTACCCCCCCTTGTTTGATTGGCAAGAGCCAACACCAAAACACCGATAAGGACCATGGCTAATGGCCTGAGCGATTAAAAATGTTCACCTCCTTTTCTACTACATATCCACAAGCAACACATGGTTTTTCAGATCCTCCATTGCTACATCCTACAGTGCTCCAGAGCACAACTAGTGGTCAAAACATGCATTGTTGAACTTTTATGAAGGGTTCATTCAAATGTTGAGATGTGCAATGAAAGAAGTCCATGTAAACTGCTACTGGGAAGCATGAATGTTTTTAACCCTTGACTGAATCATCTCGGTGTAATCATTTTGCTCCTCACCATTCTCATGTTTCACGTTTTCTGTTCAGTACTCAGGAACGTCATGGAGTTGCAGTTTAGAAAGGGAAAGTGTTGATGGTGTGGCTCGGGTAGTAAACAGTGCACTGTGTGTTATGTCGGGGGAAGGTGTGTGAGGTGTGCAGTGCTGCACTGAGGTCCTCTTGTCTCTGACTGGCTGTATATCTTGCGCTCGAGGAAAAATATGGCATCAAAGAATCAACATTAATAAAAAATATAAAGTATTGGTTTGAGTATAATTTTTTCATCATTTTAGAATTTTTTTTTTTCCAAGGGGTCTGGCCAAAGATGACAAATATTCATACAAGGTAATGTTAAACCACTCTTGCTTTTCTGTTGTATCAAAATGTTTCCGGGAACATGAATTACGCCAATGGATCGGGTTGGAAATGGTGTTAATCCAACCCAAACAGATCCAGCACTTTAGGGTTAATATTACTGGTAAAAACATGAAAATGTACTCTCTGGTCTAATCAGTGTTTTTATCAGTAATATTAACCCTAAAGTGCTGGATCTGTTTGGGTTGGATTAACACCATTTCCAACCCGATCCATTGGCGTAATTCATGCCATAGATGTGAGCAGTGTTTACATCTACATTAACAGCAGAAATAAATAATATTTCCCCCCGAATATTTGTAAACCTTGGATGACTATAGAAAAAGCGAAACCATTACTTCCATATTTATTTTTAAAATAATCTGGAGTGGATCACCATGTCTTAAGCCACACATTTCAGACCATTTTAGAACATTTTTTATCATATTATTTTAAACTTGATTTCCACTTCAGGGGTATCCTCTCCCTGTGATTTCCTTAAATGTTTAAGGATTGTAGGTAAACTTGTGAACAGCTTTTTAGAGAAAGATCCAGTGTTGTTCAACACAATGGTAGAGGCTTCAAACAGTTGTCAAGTTGTTGAAAAATGTTTCCCTGTTGGTTTGTGTTTAATCCGAGACCAAATACACTGCCTGGCCAAAAAAAAAAAAAGTGCATTCGCCGTGGCATCATTTCCACAAGCTTCTGCAACGTCACAACATTTCTGTCGAGACTTGCATTAAATTGTCCCCGAGATCTTGTATTGATGATGGGAGATTTGTTCCACTGCACAAAGTCTTCTCCAGCACATCCCAAAGATTCTCAATGGGGTTCAGCTCTGGACTCTGTGGTGGCCAATCCATGTGTGATAATGTCTCATGCTCCCTGAACCACTCTTTCACAATTTGATCCCAATGAATCCTGGCATTGTCATCTTGGAATATGCCCGTGCCATCAGGGAAGAAAAAATCCATTGATGGAATAACCTGGTTGCTCAGTATATTCAGGAAGCCAGCTGACCTCATTCTTTTTGCACATGATGTTGCTATTCCTAGACCTGACCAACTGCAACAACCCCAGAGCATAGCCCCGCCCCCACAGGCTTGTACAGTAGGCACTAGGCATGATGGGTGCATCGCTTCAGGCGCCTCTCTTCTTACCCTGATGCACCCATCACTCTGGAACAGGGTAAATCTGGACTCGGACCACACGACCTTCTTCCATTGCTCCAGAGTCCAATCTTTATGCTCCCTAGCAAACTGAAGCCATTTTTGCCAGTTAGCCTCACTGACAAGTCTGTTAAGTCCCAATCCCTTGAGTTCCCTTCGCATTGTGCGTGTGGAAATGCTCGTACTATCACTATTAAACATATCCCTGAGTTCTACTGTTGTTTTTCTACAATTTGATTTCACCAAATGTTTATCACAATCATTCAAGATTTTTTTCCGACCACATTCCTTCCTCGAAGATGTTTCCCCACTGTCCTTCCACTTACTGACAATGTTTTGGAAAGCTCTTAACCCGATTTTAGTAGTTTCAGAAATTTTCTTGGATGTTTTCTCTGCATGCCAATAATTTGACCCTCTGAAACAGATTAACATCTGAAACTATCACCAATGCAGAAATTATCCCATGGGAGGATCCCATGCTTAATTAAATCCGGGTGATACTTCTTTTTTTTTTTTTTTTTTGTCAGGCAGTGTACATTCTCTAGGATTCAAATCTGGACTCTGTTGAGACCAAAACACGACCCTGATGGACATCAAGCCACTTCTAAGTCTTTTGCAGTGAAAGGATGAACATTGTGTTGTTGAAAAATAACGTGATTGTTCATCTTCAGAAAACTGAGTCTGGGAACTTTTCACAGTGAAGCAGCTCACCAGTACCAGCAGCTGAAAAGGTTCCTCACACCATGACATCCCCATCTTCCATGAATAGCGTATGTTCCTAGAACTGTTGCGTGAACGTGGCTTTTGAGAACTGTAAACTTCAGCATGTGGTCATCTCTGCTCCAAGAGGCTTTGGCCCTTGTAGATACTTTCTGGCAACGTCACCTGTTGTTTCAAAGCTTTGACCTATTCTCTTATTAGATGATAGTGAAATAGGGATCTGCTGTGCCTTTAAGGTTTTCTAAATTTCAGAATAGCTGCTTCAGAATAGATGCATGACAAAGACCAGCTATAGCTTTGTGGTTTCTGACAGCAAACCTTACGATTGCTCTTATTGATAGTCGACTCTTGGTTATCAGGCTTGGAATGGGCTGCATCAGATGTGGCAGATTACTACATCTAAGCTTTTAAGGAATAAAGAAAACAAGAGAAGTTATTTTGGACACCCAGACATGCTAGTCTGAGTTTTATATCAAATATTTAAATTTGGTCATGATTTTATCTTTGTGTACAATACGACCAAGTGAATTTCCTTGTTTCAAAAGTCTACTGGTCAGTTAAATTAAGCCCAATAGACATTTAAGTCAGGCATAATTCTAAATTCCTATCAAGGGCTTGTATTTTATAATTTTATTTTCTGTTTTACTAATATAATGCATTACATTTGTATTTCGTTTTTACATAGAGTACCAATAAGAACAAGTAGACAGTTTCACTAACATCATACATTCATACCAAATGCCTGCCTAATTAATGTTAAGTATAAAGGAGGGTTGTGAGAGTGCACCACCTCACTGGTGAATGTTGAAATAAGTACACAGCTTTAATCCAAGCTAAATATCTAAGCTCCAATCCACAGACCATAACATTTCCACACGTTAGGTACTACGGGAGTTCAGACAAATTTAAGAAAGGAGAGTGCAAAAGTAAATACTGCAAATCCGGTTCGCATCTGATCTTTGACGATGAGGTTAGAGTCGCCTTTCCAGTTGCCCTGGGGTGTCTGCGAGATCAGGGATCTTGTACACATGCCATGTACATATCCATATTTAAAAGCAAGCACTTGAATTTAAAAACATGTTCAAGTCTCTGCTATTTGCAAAGCCACAAAGGAGCAGAACAGGGATTTGTGGAAAAGCAAGCTTATTAAACGTAGCAGTTAATTGATCTGCATTTGTTTTTGCTTGTTCACCTGATTTTAAACGTGTTCTATCAATGGTTTCCTTCAAGCACTGACGAATGTTACAACTCTCCTCATACCAGCAAGCAATTATTGCGTATTGCCCCAGACAAACTTGTATTTTGGGATCCAAATCAAGGCTTGCAGATGGCAAGAAAGATATTTTTCCAACTTTCGATGAAAAGTGTCATTGTTTGACGCCTGTACAAATTTGATTGGCTGGTTGGGTGAGGGGAGGAGTTGTTTAGGCTGGCATGTCTTATTTAAGCTCTCTGCAGCTCACTCCTGTAGATCTACTGCATTTCCACTCTGTTACCATTTATTTGGCCCACAAACATGAAGATTGCACTGGTGACCATTACGGTGGCCATATTACTGATGGACGTCCATGCAGATGTGCAGCCGCAAAAAAACTTTGATCTTAAGAGGGTGAGAGGAACTTCTGCTTCATCTGTGATGCGGTCTTAAAGATAGGAAGGTTTGTGTGGGTGGAAGGACATTAGAGCTACTGTACTTTGGTTATTCTGTTTCAGCTGAAGAGTTGCTATGAATCAAAATGCCAGAAATAGACATTTTAAACACATGCAAGTTTATTTTGTTGATCTAGTCAGAGACTAGAGTGGATTGAAGGATTTAAGTTTCATTCTTAATTTTAATGCAGCTTTAGTGTATGATTTAACTGATTAACTAATTCCGGGGTGGCAAGTGCTGTGGCCTCACAGCTTCAAAGATCCCTGGTTTGATTCCTGACATGAACTCAGAAATCAGTTTCTAAAAGGTTCCCAGTGAGAGTGAGTGTGTGGGTCAAGTTTATGTACCATTTTGAGGACCAAATGTGCCACAAGGATAGAAGCATCTGGCTTTTTTTTTTTTTTTTTTTTTTTTTTTAAACCTTGTAGACATTTTGCTGGTCCCCATAAGGAAAACTGCTCTTCTCAAAAAAGGCAACATTGTCTTGAGGAGAAAAGAATTTAAAAGGTATAGAATGGCTACAGTTATATTTTGTTAACTGAAATTCCTTACAATAACAAAGCCAATCAGTTTAATTTAGTGAAAATTCTACTTGTCGTTTTGTTCTTGAAAAGGTTTGTGCTTTAGAGACTCTACTGAACAATAGTCCAATACCAAAGCAAAGCATCCAGTGGTTTGCAGTCGTGTGTGTTATTGTTTTTCGTGTGTGTAGTTTGCAGGGAAGTGGTACCGTGTTGGCCTGGCCTATGATTCACCAAGCTTTGCTCGATACAGAAAAAAGCTCACAGTGTGTATGGGAATGGTAGAAGCTAAAGAAAATGGTGATGCCATTATGACAGTGTGGAAAATGAAGTAAGTATATAATGTTTTTGAAAAACTCTAGTTTAATGACCGTGTTACATTCTGTGAAACAGCTTGTTAATCAAAATGGACGTTGGCCGGACATTACCATGGCCACTTTTATGGTCTTTTTATGGTACTGTAATGTAAATATATAAAGGGTATCAGCACAGGAAAACTGCATGCAAACTAGGGCAGCAACTAACGATTATTTTAATAATCGATTAATCGGTCGATTATTTTTTCGATTAATCGATTAATCGGATTTTGTTTAAAAAAAAACCATTTCCATGTCTTTATTCAGAAATATAACATTAAATAACAGAGCAAATAAGTGCTTACAATAAATGAATAATAATAAATTAAATTCATTAATAAATTAAAATAACAAATTAAATAATAAAGAAAAATAAGTGCATCTCTGATGCAAACACTACATACAAACTTATTCGCTCCCTTTCTTTAGGAACTTTGCATTGCAATCCAAAAATGTTATCATGTCAACATGCTCCAGGCTAAAGCTGGCTCTCTTTTTAGAGACTATGGTCGTGTCCACATGAACACGGGTATTTTTAAAAACGTAGCTTTTTCTATGCGTTTTGACCGTTCGTCCACACGAAAACGGACTTTTTTTTGCAAAACTCCTTCCAGGGTGAAGATTTTCGGAAACTCCGTTTTCAGCGTTGATGTGTGGACTGGTAAACTGCTTGTAACGTCATTTGTGCGCCGTTATCTCCTTGGTTTACATGAGGCGATTTTGTGCAATAGCGGACGTAGCCAAAATAGTGGCAGCTGTAACACTGCTGACCAAACTTGTTACAGATCTACAAATATATTTACAATTATTAACTTTTTCATTACACGGAAGAACAGAGGCGTCAGAATGCGCTACGGAGGTCACTACTATATCCATCACACCCACGAAGAAGTTCCCGCCCCCAGCGTCGCCGGTTTGGGACGAGACCCGGTCGGACCTCTCATTGGTGGGACAGCTTTAAAAATGAAGTGGTTGTTGAAGAAGAATGGCGAGAAAATGTTCGTATGCATAGGACGTTGCTGTTGTCGTTGAGTGAGCTGCTTCGCCGGCACATAGGACCGCTGGTTTGGCTCTGCTCTTGACAGCGACTGTGTGCGTTTTTGCGTTTTCATGTGGACGAGGTTTTTGCAACACAACCAATCGATAATGAAATTCGTTGTCGACGCTTTTAATAATCGATTATTATCGATTTTATCAATTCGTTGTTGCAGCCCTAGTTTAATGACCGTGTTACATTCTGTGAAACAGCTTGTTAATCAAAATGGACATTGGCCGGACATTACCATGGCCACTTAGTCTTTTTATGGTACTGTAATGTAAATATAAAGGGTATCAGCAGAGGAAAACTGCATGCAAACGATGCATGATACATGAGTGGAACGCTACAACCTACACGGCATCCAATGCCTAAACTGTTATAGCATTACATATCACTCCCAACAGGAAAAACACCACCATGGTTCAGTTATGTAGGGATTTCTTATGCTTTTGCTCTTATTGCACTTCAGTCATCCAACACAGTCAAACAGTTTAAATACAGAACAAGCACTAACAGTCACACTGTAGAATGTGCACGAGTATAATAAACAAAAACAAGCCTCGCACAAGACTTCTGACACCTAAAAGTATTCGTGCGAAACACAGACTAACAATGTACTTCCTACTTATGAAAATAGTTAATGCAGTAAATCATTAATAGTTAATAAGTAAATCAAAACTAGTAAAATAAAAAGTAAATATAGCAAAAACAGCAGTTATGACAAATAAGGCAGTTACAAGTCCTTTTTTTTCCCCCATTATTTGACCTGCTGTTTACAGCCGCACTGTCTGATGTTAAAAGAGATTTCTATTTCCAATTAAAATTTGTTGTAATTGTTACGACTTCTGTCATTAAAGTGAAAGGAGTTCATGAGTAGCAAAACAATGAAAATGAATTTTTACCCAAACGTAGTCGATTACCAAAAAGATTGTCAGGAGTTTCCATCTATAAAAAGGGCAAAAAAAGTACAACACTCAAAATGCTCTGCTTAAATTCTGCAGTGATAGTTCTACTGCTTGCCCAATGTTGACATACAGATATTTGGCTCTGTGTCTATCTACAGGTCTTCACTCTGCCATAATGAAGTCTACAGATATGAGAAGACCGCCATGCCTGGAGTGTTCACATACTTCAGCACACGTTAGTATTTCATCCATTAAAATGCACATCCATAATTTCAGAAAGCCCTGACTTGCTGAGCCCCAGGAATGTGACAGTGATGATTAATCTGTTAAATAAATTGTACAGTATGCTACCCAGCTGCATGGGCAGCACAGCAAGATCATCCTGGGTTCGACCCCCAGGTCTGGGTCCTCCCAGTGGGTTTACTCCAGGTACCTTTCACAATCCAAAGACACGCATTACGCTAATTGGTTACTCTAAATTAGCCTGATCTGAGTATATATATGAATAGCTTTGACATAATCTGTGTATGGATAAAACTGACCTTGAGTCTGACGTTAAAATGGCCATTGATGCTGATAGTGACATTAAATAAACCAAATAAACAAAAAAAAAACAGTTGAAAAGAAATCTCTAATAAATACAATCAATAATAAATAATTACTGTGCTTTATTCCAGGTCACAACAAAATGAAGGATATTACAGTGGTGGAGACGAATTACACAGAGTATGCTCTGATTTTCAAATACAAGAAGTTTAATAAGGAGTATTCACAAGTGGCTCTCTATGGTAAGTGCATAACTTCATGAATCCTTGTCTACACAACAATTTTGGTCATGTATGCCTCCATTCATATTGAATAGGATGCTTACATAAATGGAAATAATGGCCCCAGAGTGTGATCAATGGATTTAACATGAACAAACTAACATAAGGACTCTGATGTTGGAGGGTTTTGGAGCATTTGTGCATTCTGACAATTGTTTGTACATTAGTGATAAACATTGAGGCCTCAATATTCAGGGGCCCATGCAATTAAGAGACATGCTTATCTTGTAGCTATGCCTTTGCCAACGTGTCTTATGGAAGCTGCTTATTATTTGCAGGTCGTACTCAAAAACTCAGACCGGAACTCATTGAGAAGTTCAAAAGATTCTCCAGGCAACACGGCTTCTCTGAGGAGTCCATTATAATTCCACCAGTAGCAGGTAAAATATTAAATACCTGCCATCATGCTGCATGCTCATAAATACAACAGTGGAATCAGAGATTCAATTAATCTTGTCTGTTTCTCTTTTCTCAGACAACTGCCCTCCCGGAGGACATTAGGGCAGGGCAAACTTTATACGCATGGAGGCACCTAGACTTTGCATGAGTACAGTAGATTAGTCAGTCTACAGTGTCTCAAATGAGTACTGATTGTTTTCTACCCAGTGTATGAATGTGAGAACTTTACTATGCTTATATAATGTAGCCTACATTAGAACTATTAATACAAAGGACATCCCAGAATTGATCAGCCAGATACTAAAAACAACCAGCAGTTGATGATTGTTATTAAACATAATTATGTATAATTTAATATTTATAACCAGTCATTTAATTCTGATTTTGTTTATTCATTTCAGTGGCGATTCACGAAAGGAAAAGGTTACATCACTCAGTTGAACTGTTTTATAACTTCGCGATAATGTAATCAAAAGATTTTAATCAATACTGAAATTATTTCCATTGTAGAAGTTTTACGAAAAACAATGTTCATGTCAGGTTGGGCCAGAAAATGGAGACCAATCCAGACAGCAAACAAACGGAGCTTGGGGAACAGACGAAGTTCTTTAGTGGGTTCAGACAAGGAGTTAATTTACACCGACAACATAGTAACAAATGGGGACTGTGGTAGGCTAGCAGTTAAGGTACTGGACCCTGGCCCAGAAGGTCCAGAGGTGGGATTAAATCCCAGCTCTGCCAAACTGCCACTGTTGGGTCCTTGAGCAAGACCCTTAACCCACCATTGCTTGGATTGTAAGACTATCAATTGTAAGTCGTTCTGGATAAGGGCGTCTGCTAAATGCTGTAAATGTAAATTTATCTACAATATACAGTAAATATAGACTATGCACTCATACTAGCAGAGCACACAATAACACCACCACATCAGTGTCACTGCAGTGCTGAGAATGATCCTGATGGTGGAGCTGACCATCAGATAGAAAAACACAAATCACAGTCTTATTATACAACTACAAAAGTGCTTCTATATGGTAAGTGGAACTGATTAAACAGACTGAGAGTAGAAACAAGGAGGTGTATCTAGCTACACTATGAACAATGAGTGTAAACTCAAATAGTCGGTTCACTGCTTCCAACATAGCTTTAAGACTTTAGCTGGCCTCTCAAGTGCCCAGACAGTGCGCTGAACATTACATGGTTAACCTCTACGGGCGTCTTCCAAAAAAAACTGTTATTAACAAATAGACACAAAACTGAGGTTTGCAAAAAAACAAAAAGAAGCCGGATGAAGATTGATAACATTCTCTGGTCAAGTAAAACAGATTACCGAGTTTGGATCTGATCATGTTTGGCATGGACCTGGACAAGACTAATAGTGGTTGAATCCCATTTCAGGGGCTGCATCCCTCAAAGGACGCAGTCTACAAGGTCTATGAAGGTGTGTCCTTGGAAGGCTGCTTAGACCGAACCGAAATGAGACCGTCTACTCTGGCTTGGATTTCCTGTTTGCGTCACAGAACCACTGTTCCCGCCCTCACTCTTCAGCGCTATTCCCGCCTGCAATGTATCACAAAACAGCTATAGGCTTTACAAAAATAGCCAGAAATTGAGTTTAGTTTTTATGCTGTGTTTGGTTTTTCAATTATTGGAGGAGACGCTTCACCGCAGGCGCTCGCATTCACTTTCCTCTCGCAGTTTAATAATAATCTACGTTTGCTCCTTGCTCCCTGAAATTAAAAATAGTTGCGCTTTTGTTTAACATTGAGGTATTTGATTTAAAAAATTTTAAATCCTTACATTTAAATAATGTATATTCCTCAGCCAACCGTTCTGATTGTTTTCAGGGGAAAATAAGGCCGCATACAAAGGAGCCTTCGAAATGGGAATGCCTAGGCGCGCCGCTATGACGCAATCATTCTTCAAATGCAGTCTCCAGAGGATCTTCTTCTTTCGGCTTCTCCCTTTATCAGGGGTCACCACAGCGAGTTAAACGTTTCCACCTCACCCTGTCCTCCACGTCCTCTACTCTCACCCCAACTCCCTGCATATCTTCATTCACCACAACCAAATAACTCCTCTTTGGTCTTCCTCTCCGTCTCTTGCCTGGCAGCTCCATCTCCAACATCCTCCTACCAATATATCCACTATCCCTCCTCTGCACATGTCCAAACCATCTCAGTCTTCCCTCTCGAATTTGTCTCCCCAATTTTCCAACCTGTGCTGTCCCTCTGATGATCTCATTCCTAATCCTGTCCACCCTAGACACTCCTAAAAGAGAACCTCAACATCTTAAGTTCTGCCACCTCCAGCTCTGCTTCCTGTCTCTTTGTCAGTGCCACTGTCCCTGTAAGCCATACAACAAGGCTGGTCTCATTACTCTCTTATAAATCTTTCCTTCAACTTTTGCTGCGACCCTTTTGTCACACAGCACTCCTGACACTCTTCTCCACTCACTCCATCCTGCCTGTACGCTCTTCTTCACCTCCTTTCCACACTCCCCATTTCCTTGGACAGTTGATCCCAAGTATCTGAAACTCCTGCACCTTTGTTGACCACTGATCCCTGTAGCCTGACTGTTCCACCTGCCTCCCTTTCATTTACACACAGGTATTCTGTCTTACTACAGTTGACTTTCATTCCTCTCCTTTCCAGATTATACCTCCACCTCTCCAAGTTCTCTTCTACCTGTTCCCTGTTCTCACTACAGATCACAATGTCGTCTGCAAACATCATAGTTGGGATGCAGCCCCTAAAATGGGATTCAGCTAGTGACTGCATAGTGTCAACTGTGAAACATGGGGGCAGTAGTGTGCTACTATGGGACTGTATGAGTACAGATGGTGTTGGGGGGGGGGGTGACATTTATAGGCATCGACATAAATTCTAGTATGTAAACCAAAATACTGAATGAAAAGATTATTCTCACTTAAGATATTTGGCAGATAAGGAATGTTCCGGCAAGACAACGACTCAAAACGCACTGCATAAAGCACAAGCTTTTAAAGAAGCTTTAATATTCACAGCACTTACTACTTCTCCTGTGTTTTTTGTACTTTTTAGTGTGAGGGCCTCCTGTGTTTGATTACAACAGGACGTACATGTGAAATGTGCATCATGTGTGCGTTCCTGTACAGACTGGAGCTGCTTCACAGATTTTACAATCAAGCATGGCAGTCTTCATTTTCCCAACACATAGGAAAATAAAGATTGATTTGACTCTGATCAGCCTGGTTGGATGCTGTATTTTTTTCAGCACACGCTCTGGGGCACAGACGGCTGATTATTAAAAGGATCAATACTTTTTATCTATTCAGAGTATTTAAACAGACAGATCTTTTACTTTAAGCTTTCTGGGAAATTACGTACATTTGATGTCAACAGCAAATTGACTTTCCAATGCCCTTCATGTTTCTGTAGATACACTAAGCATAAGCTGGCAAATCCACTTAACTGGATAAAGCCTTGTTTGGATTTAGTCACCCTCCATTGGATATATTTAGAACATGTTCTCTACACTTATTAGGTACAAGTCTATAATACCAATTTGCATATGTTCTTTGAATACAAACCAAAAAGACAGGACAGATGGGTCAATATATAGATAAGAAGACCTTTGCTCTGGTTGGTTAAACTGATTTAGGCAGCTTTTCCACCAGGCTAAAGCTCACAACCCACAGATCGATGGTTTTAGCAGGGGGAGGTGTAGGGGGAAAGTGCTGTTTTCAACCAGCCATTACAGACTAGACCCTCATTTTGAATCAGAGACACCGAGACATGCACACTGCGCTTGTGATTCTCCTGCTGGGCAGCGTGGGTCTACTCCATGCTGGACCACTGCCTGCTCAACCGCTCCTTCAGACCCAGGAGAACTTCGACCTGAACCGGGTAAGCACCTCTATGCACAGTGCAATCTTAGTCAAGGTAACTTGATGGCTTTAGAAGGAACTTTCTACTTGAAGAACCCTCTGGACATAAAATTACCTCCACAAAATGTGTATTTGGATCAGTCTTTTCAACTCGGGGTTCTACAAATAAATTTTATTGGTTCCTCAAGAAGGAAACCTAAGACCGTAAGGAGCAATATTTCTCAACAGGTTGTGTCAGGACACATTTTCCTTTCATAAATAAGCCATGACCGAAAACAGTAACTTTCTACACTATCTAATTTAAATTTACAAAAATAAATTTCAAATTATAAAAAGACCTACACTGCTACTATTAACAGTCCTGTACAGTTTGATCAATGGGCACAACTGGACAAAAACATGAATTAATTCCATTATATGCAGCTTAATATAAACCATTTGAATTCTGTTAGTTAACTCAACATAAACAAAGGGAAATTGAACCTTAAAACTTCAAAGAAGCCTTGTTTCATATATAGTCCATGAACACTGCAAAGTAACGCTATTTCTATGTACCATGACCTATGATTATGACGCTAGTTTATATGCAAACACTGCTTCAGATCTGCTGTTTACACTTCAAGTAACCACCTGTATCAACACTTCATATTGAATAAACTATTCCACCGTGTCACTTCTGAAAATCAGGACATGGAATTGCTGGGGGAAAAGGAACTGCTAAAAATAATTTATTGTTTAAAAATAAAATTAAATAAATTTAAAATGATTAAATTACACAATCTGACGGAAAAAACCAGCCCTGAACCTGAGCAATCTAGATGTCCATTCCAGGTATTTTCTGTGCCATGTACTAATCAATAGCTGTGGTGGCCATTTCCTAATTGTGTGGATGTTGGAGCACAAAGGGTTTGTCCTTGAACAAAGAGCAGTAGCTGTTTACAGGAGTCTGTTTACGTAAAGATTACAAAACGTAACTGCAAATATTCAGCTGTAGTATTGACTGCGCATGTTCAGCATTGACCGTCTTAAATTAATAGATTCTTTATTTTAGAAAGATTGTGAAAAAGTAAAAATGTAACTAAGGTTTAGATTACGTTTTCCATAATGAAATTATAGTGCTAAAAATTATTCGCATTTGACGTCACTAAACTGAAAACTATTGCATGCAGGCATGATTGCCTGGTTTTGTTTGTTTTTTATTTTGGGGGGGTATTGAGGGTATGATCTCCCTGTGCTGCAACAGCGCCCCCTACCCAGCCCTACACACCTGTGCCCTGCCTGTCTGAGAGCAAGTGCCAGAGACCCCATGATCATGAGCACAAAACAGTCAAAATGTGAGGGAAATAACTGAACAGAATTTTACAAAAATCCCCAGTTTGATTCCAAGCCTGGACTAGGTTTGTACTGAGTTAGCTTTGGGTAGTCAGTTTCCTGGGCAAATACATGTGTTAGGTCAAGTGGCATCTCTAAAGTGTACCAGTACCAGCCCTGCGATGGATGGGTGCCCTGTGTAGAGTTGGTTCCAGCACTGAGCCCTGTGCTGCCAGCTAGACCACAGCTCCCTGTGACCCAGAGTTGGATTAAATGGGTATGAATCAATCAATTAATTAATTTACAGAAAGTAATTAAAAGATCTAAAATGACACTTCTCACAGTAACAAGCCACAGATTCAGTGTCCTCAGGTCATTATCCAAACATCCAAACACTCGCATTAGCATCAATGGCTAGTCAGGACAGGAGCAAGGTTTCATCGATACTAGTCACATTCACACTGGGGTAATTTGGAGCAACCAGTTAACCTAATGCAAGCCTTTGGAATGTGGAATGGAACTGGAATAAACCCAGAGGAGAACATGCAAACTCCTCATAAACGTAGTCCGAGTTCGGGAGCCGGGACACTCTGGATCTGTGAGCGACCGCACTAACCACTTGCGCCAACATACCACCATATTGTCATATCTAAGGAATTTATAGAACCTCACCAATCTTTTATTTAATGCTCTCAATCACTTATGTTTGGTATCGGCAGTTCTTGGGTAAATGGTACGATATTGCGTCAGCCTCCAACTGTCCCTGGAAGAAAAAGCACAAGGGAGATGCCCCCATCGGCTCTCTGGAACTGCAGCGCAATGACTCGCCAAACACTCTCACCATGACCAGAATCATGTCCAGGTACAACCTTATTCACACACAAGCAAATTCACACTATACTCACACAAACACTAGCTTTGTCTTAATGTGTTAGTGTTTTAAGCATGTTTAAGGAAGGTTATGCTACGGTGTATTCAGAATATATTAAACTCCACGGTTTACGATAAATTCAACTTACAATGGAATTGTCGGAACGTATCCCCATTGTAAGTCAGGGAGGACCTGTACATGGATGATATACAGTAGTTCCATGTGGTCCTGTCAACTTGTAAGTACATCGCATCATCCCTGTTACTAACAGGATCACACATCTTAAAGTATGACCACATGGTTACTGAATGTGTCAGTGTTAGCCTGTACAGTAATGCTGCTTTTGCAGACATGGTGCATGTAAGATGATCACCGGTGACTACGTGCTGACTGAAACCCCAGGAAGATTCCACTACCACAGCGCCAGTGAGTACAGTCAAACATCAGACGTCACAAAACAGGCCACATAACAGTATATAAGAAACAAAGAACCCTTTAAAACTGCTTCAGAGGTTGAGTTACTCAAAAGAGAATGTGGGAAATATTAATTAATAAGTGTTCAATTCCTGTGTCTATATCCATGCAGAATGGTCAGCTGATGTGGATGCCTATGTAGTTCACACAAACTACGATGAGTATGCACTGGTGGTGATGTACAAGCAGCAGCGTGGAGGCGACAAAACCACTGCTGTCAAACTCTATGGTGAGATCTAATGATTATACATGACCTAAATAAACCAGCAGACTTGTTTTTACCCAAAACAAAAATGTGGGTCATTATTGTTCCAGCACTAAGTGGTTTTGCTGATAAGTAGATCGGATCAAACCCATAAAAGCTCTACATAGTGTCAGTTTTCTATAAGCAAGCAGGAGCTCAGACGACTGTAAGATGCAAAGGCTTAGCAAATGCGTTTAAATCACAGAAACAATTACGTATTGTCAAATATGAAGAACCAATTTACATTTTACAAGCATAATGTTATTCATCTTGCCACTGGCCAGCAAAAGAAACAAAGCTCTGTGCTTCCAAACTTGGGTGTCCCACTTGACCTGAACTCACCCTGCTTTCTCATATCCACCACACAGAACAAAGTTATACTCTTGTATTTAATTTGTGCATTTTTGTTAGCACTCGAGTTATTTTATGAGCTCGATTTTTTGACCCTTTTTCACTCCATACTGAGACTTAATCTAGCTCATAGTTTAAAGAAAAAACAGAACTGACTCGGACTTCTCTTAACAGGTCGTACAAAGGAGCTGCGCCCCACTCTCATCCAGGATTTCAAGACCCTGGTGGCTGAGCAGGGAATGGCTGCAGACACCATCTCCATTAAAGAGAACAAAGGTACTTATTTCTAAACAGTTAGTCACAAGCAACGAACAACTACAAACAAAAATCCTCATTGTCCATCTCTACCACTTTCTTCAGGAGATTGTGTTCCAGGACAACAGATCACCCAGCAACCTGCAGTTCAGGTAAAGATACAAATACTGGTGAATGTGTTTGCCATAATTTATTCAAGTCTCTAACACAGTCAAATAGGCTAGCCCAGTTCTGCAGAAATTCAGGTTTGCAGCATATTTTTTTAATCCCAGTCTCAGTTAAGAGTAGCAAATTATGCTGGAAACAGTTTTCTTCTCATAATCCCACCCTCACGGAACGCTCTCGCAGCATCTCCTTGTTTTCAGTCACTCAGAAGCCCCAGTTATGAGCTGCCAGTTGTAATGAAGGAAACAAAGTTTCTCTATTTTTAAATATTGGCCTCATGAGCCGGCATCGACTCATGGCTATTATTTCAAAATGGCATTAACCGGCTGACTACAACCCTCAGACATGGCCAGTTATGCCTGGTAGATGCCAAACCAAGCCAAAAGGCAGGGTTAAAACTTGGTTAAACTGCAACATTTTCTCACTGGCTTCTCAATGGCAGAAAAGGCTGAGGAATCAGAAAAAAATACAATCCCTTTTTTCCAGACAGGGGATGCTGCTTTTCTATGAACTGTCTTTGTTAAAACATAACAGGTTTTGCTTCAAATTTAAGTAAGACCACATCCATTGGGTTACTATGGACCACTAACAGGAGTGATAAAGCTTGGAATATATTTTTATCCAGTCAGCAAACAAATGTATTACATGTCTTAATAATGGTAAATGTTACTAATTTTCTGGGTATACCTGCACTTTCAGGTATGTAAACTATGGAACACACCAAGTATAGAAACATTGACCGTATGAAGTTGCTCTGTAGGGTGAAGTCAGGCAATTTGGGACATCAGCCATAATAGGACAAATAAGGTTGTCTGTCAGGGGCTGTATAAGTATTATTATCCTATCACCAAACATGTTATATCTTTGTTGATCCAAATGTCCTTTACATGAAATAATCATTTTACAATAATGGTCTGAGAGAACTGTGATTGGCAGAGTAAATATTTAAAAACATCACTGGTCCCAGGACATGCAAGAAAGTCATGTGGCATGCTGGTTTACTCTCTATGGTAATAAGACAACTAAAGCAATAAGTGTACAACACCAAAAATGTCTGTAGGACATTGCATTTTATCAACTTCTAATCAAAATATTTTAACAATAAACTTTACTTTTTGTGGGAAATGATTTGCAATGGTTATTCCATGCATTAGATAAATGGGGACCAAAAAATCAGCTAAAATGGGACACTTCTGAAATGAAATCGGCAGGTTTCTAGACTGTCAGGTGCCATAAAGTTATGAGTTTCTACACCATTGTTTGCCACCCTATCGCATTTAAAGACATATATTGTATTTTTTAGCAATTTTGTGTATATATCTATATTGTTGATCCTGCAAAATATCTTATGGAGACAAGTGATCCCAAACCTAGAGGATCGGCTCTGTGCAGAATGTGGGGCGTGGTTCCATAAGAGCTGTGGTGAAGAAAATGGGATCATGGATGATGCGGGTTATGCTTACAGATAGTGTGTTAAGGAGGGTATAGACTGAGGTTAATTAAATGAAATGTAATTTATTCATGTGTTTATTATAGCTTTTTTCATAAGTGGTTTCCAAATAGGCTTAAAATGGACTGATTCTATAGACTTTTTTTTAATGAATAATGACACTAGATTAATTAATCCATTTACTCATGAGTGTATTTAACAATTTAATAATACAAACACATGAAATGTTGTTCTTCAATTAAGCTGATTTGCTGGGTGTCCTTTTTAACTACACTGACTGTCCCATTTTATCTGAACAGGACATTGGAGTGATGTAAAGGTTCTTGATGTGTTTGAAGGTCCAAAGTTTCTAAAGTACTTGACTTGGCAAATTATTTTCTTAATAGAAATATAGCAGGGATCCACACCAAACTTTAAAAGGAACAAATATGGTAGTCTTCAGAATTTTATAAAGTTGTCTTGGTGATCTAACAAAAACTGTCCCAAATTACCTGATTTCACCCCATATTTAACAGCACACAATGGTTTCTGCCAGAAGTCATTAAATGGCAATTCGGATGTTTAAAAGTTAAAATAGTGGTACTTGTCCCAAATAAAGATGTACACCAAACTCGTTAAATACGAGCCTGTGTCACAAAGTGAACCGTTAACATACTTACCACTAAACAGCTGTCGTTTTCAAAACTGCCGCGCGCGCGTGTGATGCTCGTTCTTATTAAATTGGACCGGTTTACTTGCAGCAGTCGGGAGGGGTCATCGCGCGCGCACTGAGCAAGTTCAAGAGAAAACAATTTAAGTTTCTGATTAAGTAGATTAAATATTGCCCAAATGAAGACAATCAGTGGTTCATCATCATTTGTTACAAACGCATATCGCGGTAAATTTAAGCTAAATTTAGACTAAAACGCTACATGCCCTCTTTATAAAGGTGAATGGTTTGATCCAAAAGTGTGGCGGGAAAATATAGTATTTAAACAGATCCTCAGTTTTTAGTGAATTGGTGGTAACGTATCTTTGGGTAACTAAAGAAGTAGGGCTGACTTGAAGATACCATGCGCATCATGCTCTTATAATACATCTATTTTTCTTTCTTCTTTTGTTATATTGTGTATAGATGGACAGTGATATTTTAGTTGAACTGCAAAATAAATGTATTTAACACAGCTGTATAAGAAAAAAAGCAATTATATTTAGACTTAGTAATGTTTCCCTGTTTCTAAGTGGAGAGATTTGATTCATATTCATGGTGGGCACATGATGTATTGATGATTTGGTGTTAATTTATAGATGTAATAATGGTTAAGCTAATACTATTACCAGGAGACAAAGTCTGTTTATAAGCAGTAAACAAATGAGAACCAGTTGATTATGAAGTCCTTTTTAGTCCTTTTTTTAAATGCAGCCACACTAGTTGTTTCTGGAGTGACTTTATCATCAGGAACTACATTTACATTTACAGCATTTAGCAGACACCCTTGTCCAGACTTACAATTTTACAGACTTACAAACTTACAATTGATGCAGTATTACAATCTAAGCAATTGTAGGTTAAGTTTCTTGCTCAAGAACCCAACAGTCCCTGGACCTTCTGATCCAGAGTCCAGTACCTTAACCACTAGGCCACCTTAACCACAGTCCCTACAAACTGAACTACAGAACTACAGAACTCAGTGCTGCTTTTGTATTGAACTTTAGCTTCAAGACTACTGTAACTATCTTCAAAGTCATATTGTTTAGCTCAGATTATACAATCTACAGCAAAAAGACCTAACCTATATACAGTATACTACATTTCACATTTATAGCATACATTCTTACCCAGAACAACATACAGGTGAGTGGAACACATCAAAATTTCTTGCTCAGGTGCACAACAGTGGCAGCCTGACAGCTAGTATTTGAACTTTCAACCTTCTGATTCTCCTTAAGCACAGAGTGTTACCTGAGTCTGAGGCATGTGTGGACTGATACCCAACTATGTTCTGAGAAATGCAGTGATTGATTCGTTCTGGAATGTAGCCTGCTTAGGTATTTCTTTAATAGTCAGCAGTTTCAAAAACCACAATCATGCCTATTTTAGATTACATAACAACCTGGCATAGTTTGAGGAGCATCTGTTATGATTTAAGCACGAATTATTCTCAGTGCTAAACTGGAGGAAATACGCTTATCTTGTTATCAACATTGGTTGTGTAGATAGGGCTAGAAAAAAAAAAAAAAAAGCTTCAAACTTCAGAAACCCATCTTAGACAAGCTGAGGTAAAGGAAATGTAAATTGAAGTTAAAGTATGTCTTTTACATTGACCAGATAATTTTCCCATGGTTCACTATATAGTAGGCTTGGGCTGACAATGAAATTTAGACCAATGGTTATCATCTGAAGTATTATCAAAAAAACAATATTATTATTATGCAAATTTAAAGAACCACAAGTGACCGTTTCAGTGCCTTACAACATAGCATGTCATTTCCCGATGTCTAGGGTGGCACGATGGCTTGGTGGGTAGCACTTTCTGGGTTGAGTCTGCAAGTCCTTCCCA
Source organism: Ancistrus triradiatus (assembly GCA_025084515.1). Lineage (NCBI taxonomy): Eukaryota > Metazoa > Chordata > Actinopteri > Siluriformes > Loricariidae > Ancistrus > Ancistrus triradiatus. The sequence continues at coordinate 991,724 of JAJAGP010000003.1, read as the reverse complement.
TGCCTGTGTGGGTTTACTCCAGGTGCTCCAGTTTCCTCCAAAGTCCAAAGACATGCTTTAGATCAACTGATTATGCTAAGGTGTCCCTGGTGTGTATGTGTGTGAGTGTGTGTGCCCTACGATGAGTTGGCACCCAAAAACAAAATTATAGCACATTATAGAAAGTCATATTTGAATCTGATTATTTAATTGATTCAATAATATAATTATTAACTGTTTGCTATTTCTGTTTCTAAAGACAAGGGCGAGAAGAAGTGCTGTGCTGCCTCCACCAGAAGAAGGGTCTGGAGACAGCGGCCCCATGTTCAGAGCAGCAGGCGAGTACTTTTATTTGTATCTTTGTCAAGAAAAAACAACAACCAAAAACTGACATAATAACCCAGTCAAGTGCCCTGTCAGTATATAAAAACAATAATGGTTGAAGAGCTCATCCATTATCCAGGAGTCCTCTAATCCCTTTGTATGTGTGTATGTATCCGTGTGTACAGACTCCTGCACGGCTAAGCCTGACTCTGGCCCATGTTTCGGGATGTTCCAGCGCTTCCACTACAACTCGTCTATCATGACATGCCAGCCATTTGTGTATGGCGGCTGCATGGGCAACCAGAACAACTTTAACACAGAGAAAGAATGCCTGCAGACCTGCCGTACTGAGGGTGAGGGGTCCCTGTACATAAAGTCAACTAAATATAGCAACAACATCCATTCTATCCATGTTTATTAATAAATGTCAAAACATTTAGCAACTGTCTTTAGTCAGAGTCATTTATAACTGATTAATGTTTTAGTACTCGAGTCCAGTCTCGACCTCATTTGGACTCCTCTGGTCTCGGTCTTGGGGTAAGGTGGACTCTGAAATTGTTGTCGAGTTCATTTACCTGAGGTAACGTTAATAATAAACTGGACTTCTTTCTGTCATTATTGAATATCAACAAACCAGTCAAAGAATAAATCAATCTTTCTCTACATGCCTAAATAAACATCTGCACAGATTGGCTAACAGGGAAAAACAAGTTACTGCTCTTTACTTTACCATGTCTGCAAAATCTGGAATTATTATTGTTTTCACATTTAATAATAAAAATGGATAGTATGGATGTTGTTGCTATATTCAGTTGACTTTGTGGTGACTTCTGATTAAGACTCACAGAAGATGGGAAACAGAATCATCACCATCATTTGCTTCCAAAAGTTACATTGCCTTAGTTTGACTAAAATATAACTATAATTAATAATAATGCTACATATAAGTTAATGTTATATATTACAAAATCTATGATGAAATATAGTATTATTTATTAATAATTCTACCATATTATATAACATATAATGAATGTAAAGTGAATTACGAACTTTTTCATTTTTATTCTTGTACGATGAAAAAAAAATCTTGATCTGGTCTCGGTTTTGTCTCGGGCTCAGCCACGTCCGGTCTTGGTCTTGACTTGGAATGTACTACATTTACATTTACAGCATTTAGCAGACGCCCTTATCCAGAGCGACTTACAATTAATACAGTCTTACAATCCAAGCAATTGTGGGTTAAGGGTCTAGCTCAAGGAGCAAACAGTGGCAGCTTGGCAGAGGTGGGATTTGAACCCTGGACCTTCTGGTCCATAGTCCAGTACCTTACCTGCTAGGCTACCACAGTCCCGAAGTTTGCAGTGTGTTTTCGTGCTGGTACCTTGGCTGCTTTAACATTTATATTTATGTCATTTAGGAGACGCCCTTATCCAGAGCGACTTACAACTTATACAGTCTTACAATCCAAGCAACTGTGGGTCAGCGGCTTATAGGAGGTGGGATTTGAACCGTGGACCTTCTGGTCCAGTATCTTCACCGCTAGGCCACCAGTGCTACTACTGAAAGTCTTGATCTTGACTCGGTGTCCTGGTCTTGGTCGTGACTCGGCTGTAGTGGTCTTGACTATAACACTAAAACTGATACAGTCTGACATAGTACAATCCAAGCAGTTGAGGGTTAGGGTCCTTGCACAATAGTTGAACAGTGCCAGCTTGGGGATACTGGGACACAACAATTAACTTACTGTAATCCTGCACTGTGCCACCACTACCTGTACAGTATATACATGTGTGTGGGGTGTGAGCTGTAGTTTTTGTAAAATAAGATGTTTTCCTTTTATTGCCACATAAAGTAAAACTGAACTGGTTCTAATGCCTATAATAAACAGTTAAAGATTAAAACTAAAATGTCAAAAATAAAGAGTCAGTTCTACAATAACACCGTTGCAGTGCTCTTTCGGAATGTGTACAGAAGTTGAATATGATTTATTCTGTGTATGATGAGAAGGAGGAGAATGAGGATGACAGTTTGCGTGTTTGTGAATAAAAGACTGGCATGTGTGTGCTTGTGTGTGTTTGTGACTAACACATTTCCTTTATGTTTACCTGTGCAGCTGTCTGCCGGCTCCCAATTGATGTCGGGGAGTGTAAAGCAAGTATGGAGTTTTGGGCTTTTGACTCAGCCACTGGCAAGTGTGTGAGCTTCACCTACAGAGGATGCAAGGGTAATGGCAACAGGTTCTACAGTCAAAAGGAGTGTGAAGAGTACTGCGGCGTGACAAGAGATGGTAAATGCACACAAACAGAAGGAGAAAAAAATGATTTTCGGTTGCATTCTCATTATGGGGGCTCATTCAGGGAGTACTCTCATCCGTGCCCAGTGAATTCCAGGATGGCCTCTAGAGCTGATTGTTTTGAAAGTTACAATTTATGTCTCGTTTTTTACGATAACTCAAGATAACCAGCACATGACCAAACAGAACTTTCAACAGCTCATTAACACCAGGGGTCTCATCAGACTCATGCCCTAGTACAATGTTGCTGTGTGACACTAAAATCATGGCAGTAAACAGTCCATTTTATCCTGGAATGCATATCATAACTACAGAAAACCCCATGCAAATTCACTACAGGCACTACATTTCCCATAATGTCCCAGCATCTTTCCAAAAGCTTGATTGGGTAATGCTTCAGAACCAGTTTCTTTCATTTTTTTCTCATGGAGTAGTGGACATCTACAAATATTTAAACGAAAGTCAGGCACACTGCAGGCTAAGTAATGATAGCTCATAGATAGCTACAGGCCTCATTTAGTCAGTGCACTTAATAAAATGTAGTGTTAATTTGTTCTCCATTTCTCATCCATGGCAGAGTAACACCCAGTTTAGTGTTAAATCACTGATTGGCAAGCAGAGGGGTACAGCTATGCCCCTCTAAATACTGTGTGTGCCCCAGAACAACATGTAGTCTAGACATGCCTCTGATTAACACACACAAACATTTACTTAACTGAAGAAAATTCAGTAGTGATAATTATTGTTACACACTGAGTAACTTTCAGACTTTAGTACACTTCAAAACAGTGGGATCTTGCAACTTACCATGTGGCCAGGGGGGACAGAAGTGCAGTCTCACTAACTGGTGTAAAACACAGGGGTGTGGCTAAAATAAGGCTCCACCTATGGACGAAAAATTGTTTGTTTGTTTGTGTTTAGTGACACGGGAAACATGGGAAAGCATTTTTATTAAACCCATAATTATGGGCTTTAATCTTTTGAGTTTGGGTTGAATCTGAATCTTTTAAATTCATTTGAAAAGAAATGAAACATATATTTAAAAACCATTTGGATAGGAATATTGTTTTTACAAGTTAAAGTTAAGGCATTAGGAGTTTGTGACAGCCGTCTCCCAGAGAAAGCACTCTATACATTTGTATATATTTAGCTTATTACCATCTTAATGAATGCCTTGGGTTTAAATATAAATATCTAAGGTGTGGAAAGTCTTAGGTCACAATTAGATTTGCTATTTTCGCAATGGTATAATGATCATATAAACTTGAATTTGTCACTCCAAAGTCCACTGATCTTCATTCCAATCTTTGTGAGCTTTATCATACCTTAGCCTTTTCTGTTCCCATTAAAAAAAAAACTAGTGTCTTGGCTGCTACCTTTACAAAAAGACCATTCCTGATCAAGCTTCTTCAGACTGTGAAGTGTCAACTTGGCATCCTGATGAAGCTGCCGGATGCTGCTATTGCTCAAGTGTAACACTAAATACTAAAAAGATCACACTAAGTACTTGCCACTCTATCCTATAGCAGCTGTTTTGTTTTTTTTGTTTTTTTTACTAATTTCCTGTATTTTCTGGTCGCATTCTAATAAAGAGACTGAGAAGTAATTATACATGGTCATCTAATCTAAGGGTGGGCTAAGACTTTTGCACAGTACTGTAATGAGCAGCATGTTGCAATACTAAATACATATTCTTCGTTTCTGATATTTCAGGTGATGATGAGTTCCTCAAGGTGAACTAAAGAAGAGCAGAATATTGTCAAACCCCACCATACATTCAGTGGCTGTGTTCCATACTGGTTAGAATGTGGCACTAGTAGGCTACAAAATAAACACATAGACACACAACATTGCCTCATTGTGTTCATATCCAAACCCACTGGTATACTGGGCACTCTCAATCATTTGTAAATGTAATACCAGTCTATTATGTAGGTATGGAATGGTGTTGGTGCCTGTATTTCATCCAGGACCTCCGGTTTTCTTTCCACCCCAAAATATGCTAGTACATGGAATGACTACTTAAATTTGTCCCTAGGAATGTGTACAGTACTAGAGGTGGCAGTAAGTCACATTGTGCAAGTCAATAGGCAAGAATTAACCTTCAAGTTCCAGTCAATTCTCAAGTTTTTGTGGTAATAAGTCCTTGCTATTTGTTAAGCAAGTCTGAAGTTGAGTCATATGAAATTATGACGCTCTCCAGTTTCCCCATTTAAATCTGTCAAAACATGCCTGGATGAAATGCCAGTATATCACAAGGCTAGCAGAGTACTGTTGCAGCACTTGGGATGATAAACCAACCAATCAGGTATGGTGCCTGTATGATGCCTGACCTGTCTGGAACTCAACACCGGGACTCAAACTCAGAGGCGAATTCGTTAGCGAACTGCCACTGCGCAACCTGAGTAGTAAAAGTGAATACATGATCAAACTATTAGCTCCAACTTCTTCCATTGTAACGTTACCATATCGCTGTGGTAATATGAACGTTGTCCAGCAGAGGACAGTGTTGTCTAATTCAGGTACTTAGCTCAGTTTCAGGCTGTTGATATTAGTGCTTGGTGTGTTAACAGTTAAAGTCAGGACTTAGCTACAAGCTACTGAGATCAGGGCCGAAGGGGGTGGGTTGGAGGGGGTTCTGGCCTGAGCAGTGGCAGCCTGGTCCGGCTTCCTGCCCCACAGATTCCCAGCGTTCCCGACCTGTGATTCTGGCAAGAGAATGCTGGGAATATCCGGAGAGGAAAAAGGAACTGACGGCTTTCTATGATCTTCCGGCCAGGGCCACATCACCTGCTCACACACACACACACACACTGGTTTACACGTAAAACAACAGAGGGTCATAGCTAAAATAGGAGAACGATAAATGCCAATACACCTTCACGTACACACCCTGTGCATTGAATGAAAGCATGCAGTGCTGTGTTTGATTTTCTCAGCCAGACTTGTTCCTCACTCACCACAAACACTGCACAATACATGAAACCTCTGCTCCAAAAAATCCCCCTTTACAGAAAGGGCAAGTGTATCTCAGACAAAGAATATTCAACCTTTGTTGGCTTCCTGTTTCTCACGAAAGAGAAATGATTCTCCTTTGAGGGCTCCCTGTCCCCATCATAAAAGGATTCCCATCCATCATCAGTACGATCCAAATCTACGGACTCTTACAGACTTACTGAAGTGCTCAGTGTCACCACATCAAGGCTGGAAAGCCACAGATCTGTGAGTGTATAAAAGCGCTAATGAGAGCTCTGCAGCGCTAATCTAATCCATGTTTGTGTTACCATGCATGTAATAGTCACCGCTCACACAACGCTTCCCCTCCACAGTTTTTACCCTGCTTTTCCTAGTCAAAAGGGCTAGAGGATCATTCCCAGACTGGCCACTGCTCCCTCAGACAGCATGTGACACCTGACCTGGTCAGAAAGCACCGCCAGAACTCAAGCCACAATCTCTGGAGTGATGGACTAGCATATCAGAGGGCCACCCAAGGGACAACAACACATGACACAATCTATGCTATTGAGCCGAAACATTATGACCACTAAAAGATATAGTAAATTAACATTTATGTCATTTAGCAGACCCCCTTATCCAGATCAACTTACAATTGATAAAATCATACAATCCAGGCAAGTGTCAAGTCAAGTCAGATCTATTTATATAGCGCTTTTTACAATGGAGCATTGTCTCAAAGCAACTTTACAAGTTTAGATTATTTCCTAATAACTACGTCCAATCCCAAATTGAGCAAGCCTAGGGCGACAGTGGCAAGGAAAAAACTCCCTGAGTGTTATAGACGAACCTTGGAGGACCAGACTCAAAAAGTGACCCAACCTCCTTGGGCAGCGGCGTAGTGGTAATTCTAAGAGCGAAACTAAGGTCATGGAGTCAAAGTTCAATAAAATTTGAAGTATGCACATCCGGCATTAGTGGCCCGGGTATGGTGGGCTGAGCTGATGACGGAGCAGCTTTGTGTGAGCTACAGCGGATGAAATCCTGTGTGGGGCTGGAACTGGTACCGGACACACTCGGGAAGAAACCAGAAAATGTAATTGTTATTGATTAAGACACAGTAGTCCTATTAACAATCACGCTGCCATGTGTAGCATTAGGCTAGAAGAGCATAAGCTAGAAAGAGGAACTGGTAAGAACACAGCCAGAGGATCACATGGAGCATTGGCAACCCAACTCTCTGATCACCATAAGATCTCTTTGACTATGAACCCCAGCTCTGCCTTATTCTACGGCAAGGATGCAACGAGCAAGGAAGCTCCAGGACCGAGCCCAGTTCAGCCAACCCACCTCTCGCTCTGTGCCTGGCCCACCCTCCTTTCTTCTCCGCTTCTCTCTGCCTTCGTCTCACGAGCTCACTCGACACTCCCAGCTAGCGGACAAGGCAGGCAGGCCAGACATGACTCCAGACTCCGGCCCCAGTGACCCAAGCCATGCATCCTGGTCTAAATCTAGTCAAAAAGCCTGAGCAAATTATGTGGGTTAAGGGACTTGCTCAAGGACCCACCAGTGGCAGCTTGGCAGAGGTGGGTCTATTGTCCAGTACTTTAACCGCTAGGCTACCACGGTCCCCTCAAATCATGTTTATTATCTCATTTCAACATGTCAAAGTCTGAAATACATTAGACGGTATGGGAACGATCGGTCCTCGTAGTCGACCTGTAATGATCACAGAAGTAATTTCCTACCCACAGTTGTCTGGGTATGGGTGTGGGCAGTGTTGGGGTAGTTACGCAAAAAAAGTAATCCATTACTTGATCCATTACTGATTACTCATTACTTAACTAAAATTGTAATGGAATTACTTTACTCATTACTTCTTGGAAAAAGTAATCTCATTACTCATTACATTTAAGTTACATTCTAAAACCCATACAAATACACTGGAATCAGATCTACAAACAAACCTGAAAAGTACAAAAATGATAGACAATATTTATTTCCATAGTTTATTTAAGAACAAAATGTAGCAGAAGTAGCAACATGAATAAAACATGAATAAAAATTAGTTTCACTAGCATACACTTGATGTTATAGTGTACTTGATTTTGTGATACCTTGCGCTGGGGTTTGAGTTTCTGGAATTCTGTAAAGGAGGGTTTAGTATTTGGTGTCAAAACACCACAACGTTCAGTATAAGTAAAACATTTAATACACATCTAACTATGTGATGTTTTCACATTTTATATTTTTTACCAAACATAATGTAAAATTATGGAAATTATAAGGCTGATTATACTTACATTGAATAATCTGAGTGATACACAGAGCTAAACTTGGCTGAAAAAGAGCCAGAATTGCTGGTTACAGCCACATGACAAGCTGTGCAGTCAGCTGTGGCAAGACATTAGTGCATGCAGCTATTACACAGAAAACAGCATAGGAAATGTTTTATGATTTCGGTGTTAAAATACCTGTTTCATATGTAATTTTACATGCTAAATCAAAACATAGTTAAATCGTTTCTCTATAACCCATCTTTTCTTTGTTCCAGTATACCTGCATATCATTACATGCTGTATAGGGTTTGTGTCCTAATACTTTTGTCCTCATGTGGATTTGTGCCCCAATACTTTTGACATCATGTGGATTTGTCCCAATACTTTTGCTCACATGTGGATTTGTGTTCCAATACGTTTGACCTAATGTGGATTTGTGTCTCAATACTTTTGTTCACATGTGGGTTTGTGTCCTAATACTTTTGACCTCATGTGGATTTGTGTCCTGATACTTTTATCCATATGTGGATTTGTGTCCTGATACTTTTGCTTACATGTGGATTTGTGTCCCAATACTTTTATCCATATGTGGGTTTGTGTCCCAATACCTTTGACCTAATGTGGATTTGTGTCCTGATACTTTTGCTTACATGTGGATTTGTGTCCCAATACTTTTATCCATATGTGGGTTTGTGTCCTAATACTTTTGTTCACATGTGGGTTTGTGTCCTAATACTTTTGACTTCATGTAGATTTGTGTCTCAATACTTTTATCCATATGTGGGTTTGTGTCCCAGTACTTTTCTGCACATGTGGGTTTGTGTCCCAATACCTTTGACCTAATGTGGATTTGTGTCTCAATACTTTTGTTCACATGTGGTTTGTTTCCTGATACGTGTTTGCTTACATTGGATTTGTGGTCCCAATACTTTTATCCATATGTGGGTTTGTGTCCCAGTACTTTTCTGCACATGTGGGTTTGTGTCCCAATACCTTTGACCTAATGTGGATTTGTGTCTCAATACTTTTGTTCACATGTGGGTTTGTGTCCTAATACTTTTGACCTCATGTGGATTTGCGTCCAAATACTTTTGACCTCATGTGGATTTGTGTCCCAATACTGTTGTTCACATGTGAATTTGTGTCCCAGTATCTTTGATCTAATGTGGATTTGTGTCTCAATACTTTTGTTCACATGTGGGTTTGTGTCCTAATACTTTTGACTTCATGTAGATTTGTGTCTCAATACTTTTGTTCTCATGTGGGTTTGTGTCCCAATACTTTTGACCTCATGTGGATTTGTGTCCCAATATTTTTGTTCACATGTGGATGTGTCCCAATACTTTTGCACACATGTGGGTTTGTGTCCCAATACTTTTGTCCACATGTGGGTTTGGTAGCGAATACAGCTGTCAAATATGTGTATAGCTGGCAATAGTGTAGCTTCTCACGATTGGCTTTTGCATTGCTGTTTTCTTAATTTTGCTTGTTGGCCACAGTTGTTGCAGGACACGCCAAATAGCTAGCTAATGCTAAGCATTTACTCAGCATTCACCACAGTAAGGAAAATTAGAAGGTGAAAGTCAGGTGTACTACATCCTCAGCTTATGTATTATACTAAATGGCCAAAAGTATTAAGACTTTCAGGAACACTCAATGATATAAGGTTCATAATATGAAGCATCTGTTCTACCTTTAGACATTTACCAGGCAGCCTTCTCCAGTGACTTACAACTGATACAGTCTTACAATCCAAGCAGTTGTGGATTAAGACCCTTGCGCAAGGACCCAACAGTGGCAGCTAGACAGAGGTGAGATTTGAACCCTGGACCTTCATGTGGACCTTCAAACGTATTGGGATGCAACCCACATGTGAGCAAAAGTATTTTGACACAAACCCACATGTGGACAAAAGTATTGAGACACAAACCCACTTATGTGCAAAAGTATTGGGACACAAATCCATATGAGGTCAAAAGTATTTGAACTCAGGCCAGTACCTTAACCTGTCCCCCTACAACAAGCACCATAAGGAAATGGTTTTCCAGTTTTGATGGAGAACTTGGTTGTCTTGCACAGAGCCCTGATTGATAATCCATCAGATACCTTTGAGACGAATTGGAATGCCAACTATGGTGCAGCGTCCAACATCAGTGTCATGTTCTAAAATCTAGTGTAAAACCAACTCAGAAGATGTCTGTAGACGTTATTTTTCGTTGTTTTTGGTTACACAGCATAGCAATGTCTAGCAAACATGACTCAGTAACCGACTAAGAAATTCCTTCTAGCCTGCATGGTGCTTGCAAGCAAGGGCAGGTTATGACTTCACCTCGTTCCAGTTTGTAAATTTAATAGGCAATAATAAATTTAAACATGTCCAAACACTGCTCGAGGTTGTATGTTCTGTATGAGGGATGTTCTGAAATTTTAATGTACTCACCATTGTCTACAGGGTTTTTGCTTCCCTGAAACATAAACCATGCATTATGTACAACGCTGACAAAGTGAATACTTCACACCTTCGTGACATGTAGTGTTATGTTCAGTGTAAATAGCCCTTAAGCTATGCATACATGATCAGACCCACATGACTACATTGATAACACAACTGTGACTTATTTGTCAATGAGTCACTTGAGGAGAAAATGCTTGAGGAGAGGGATTCATACTGGCTAATGGCCCAAAATATGACTCAAAACTTTGCAACTAGTTGAAAACCAAAGAAGATCAAGGAGCTTTGACTGGTGACTTAACTTCACAGTTTCCTGACCTAAAACCCACCAAGAATTTATTGGGGCACTTAATGCAGAAGCATTCGGTCACATCACAAGACGCTCTTTGGACTATTGTGAAATCTTGCTGGATAACACAAACTTGTGGAGTCCATGCAGGGTGTGTGTGTGTACAACATTCATTTTATTGTGTACAACTGTTCATCTGCTTGTTAAAGTAAATATCTAATCAGCCAATCACATGGAAGCAATTCAATGCATTTAGGTCAAGACAACCTGCATCAGAATGGGGAAGAAAGGTGACATAAGTGACTTTGAACATGGTATGGTTGTTGGTGCTAGACAGGCTGCTTTGAGTATTTCAGAAACTGCTGATCTGCTGGGATTTTCACACACAGGGTTTACAGAGATGGTGCAAAAAAGACAAAATATCCAGACAGCACAACTCTGCACATGAATGTCTTGTTGATTCCAAAGGTCAGAGGAGAATAACCAGCTTGGTTCGAGCTGAAAGGCAACTCCAGCAGCACTGATGAGTCTGATCCACTTTTACCAGAACAACACTCGCTAACACACCACATCAGTGTGACTGCAGTGCTGAGAATGATCCACCACCCAAACAGTACCGGATCTGTGCTGGTCCTCTGGGGGTCCTGACCATCAGAGAATAGAGTAAAGGGACAAAGTATGTAGACAAACAGATGGACTACAGTCCGTAATTGTAGAACTACAAAGTGCTTCTATATGGTAACTGATAATGGACAGTTAATGTAGAAACAAGGATCTAATAAAATGATAGGCAAGCATATACACCACTACCACGGCGACCCAGGTTCGAGCCCCGGCTGTGCCTTTTGGCTGTTTGAGCAACATCCTGGCAACATTGCCAATGACTGGGGCAGGGATGGCTAGACAGGGGGATGATCATCAGTAATGCCTACCTAGCCATGTGATTGACTGATGCTTGTTCACTCTGAATGTTGAGATGTGCTCCAGACCCCTTCCCGTCACCCTGACCAGGATAAGCAGTAGCAGTGGAGTAAAAAAGTATTTAGTCAGCCACTGATTGTGCAAGGTCTCCTACTTAGAAAGATGAGAGAGGTCTGTAATTTTCATCATAGGTACACTTCAACTATGAGAGACAAAATGAGAAAAAAAAATCCAGGAAATCACATTGTAGGATTTTTAAAGAATTTAATTGTAAATTATGGTGGAAAATAAGTATTCGGTCACCCACAAACAAGCAAATATTCCTATTTTTATAATATCAGAAATGTGCTAATGTATTTCTGATGTTTTTGCAGTACAGGGAAATGCAAAAATCCATGTCTTTGTTAACTGAAGATATAGATCAGGATGAAATGTGCTGTATTCATCTGTATTGCAGACACTGTACGGATGTTACTCACAGACATTCATAATACAGTTTTCACAGTGTGTGTTGGACGAAGTGAGCAGCTGGAGGGAACCCATGCGGATCTTTAATGCAGTCAGCTCCCACAGTGCTGCGGTTAGAAGAAATGAAATGAAACTGTCTCTGCTCTGTGTGTGCGTGTGTGAATATATGTGTGAAACTGGGACTGGTTAGTGGTGTGTCTTTGCTGTGGGAAGTCTTCTGGTGTGTAAATATGTAGCGAGCCAAGTGAGTGTGAGAGAGAAGAAAGTCAGAGACTGAGAGAGAGAGGGAGAGAGAGGGAGAGAGAGAGATGGGCTGGTTGGCAGCTCAAGCAGATTCAGACCACTGGAGAGGATCAAAGCGAGTCAGCCCTTGGATGGATTCGCTTAACATTCTCAATACACACATGCACACAAACAACACATACATTCCCATAAAGCATAACATACCCAGACTTTCCCATACGAACTCTTCTTGTGGTGATACCGCATCTGCTGAGCCCTAGGAATTCACACTCGTACTGTTATACCGATGCAAATATCATCATCCCCTGAGGAAACATACAAATGAACTTTTTCTGTATTTACATACAGATGTATGCACTTACACCCTTTCCCAGATGGTACAGTTTAACAACACAGATGCCAAGCACTGCTTAAGGGCGCAACAGTGGCAGATGGTAGTGAACCCTGGACCGTCGAGTCAGTGGTTCAGTACCTTAACCGCTGTGCCACCACAGTCCCACAGTACAACAGATCTATATACAGTGGTATCTCAGTTCTCAGCCAACTCGGAACTCGTCTAATTCAGTTCTCAACACATTTTGACTAGACAAATTTGTCTCAGCACTCGTCGTGCGCTCGGTACGCTGCGTACTTGCTTAAACTTGAGTCAGGCCGCATGATTGATGAGTCACGATTCAGTACACAGTGATTCAATGATTCAGGTCCAGAATAGTCCTTTCTCAGTGTGCAGCTCAGCCCTTACTCTGCTATGTTTATGGTGTTTTTCTTATTTTTTACATCTGCAGTACTGTATTCTTAGTGCAAATAAGTCCCCATGGGTCCGAAAAAGGTTAGTTCATAAGAGCCAACCGAAAGGAAACTGAAAAGAAAGAGTTCCTCAATAGAGCAAGTTTTGCTTTTAATTTTCACTTTCAATCCATTACTCACTAAATTACATGAGAATGTTATTAATAAGCTTTGTGTTAATAATTTTGGCCCACTGTAGGTTAAATGTATGTGTTTTAAACACTAACTTAATTCTCATGAATTATCACAGTATCTTTTCCATAGGCTCCTCTATGAATACAGAATAGACCGCTCTAACAAGCACTCGTTCTAACAAAACTCCTCAGTGCATGTTATATTTAACTTACGACATTTATGTTGGAACATAAATCAGGGAGCACCTGTACAATACTACTTCATTAATGCGTATAATGCCTTAGACAGTGTGGATTTTCTGGGGATCTGGAACAAATTAATTTTAGTTTACATTTTACTGTATTTTATTGGAAAAATTTGCTCGGTACTCGTCGATTTCGATTCTCGAAAAGCCTTCTGGAACTAATTGACGACAAGAATTAAGCTACTATTGTTTCTGGTCAGGTTTGTGGAGAGGTCCATTGCCTATCCCAGAGAACACAGGGCACAGGTGCAAGCAAGTTCATCACAGGGCGGGCAGGGGTCACTGTTGCAGCACCACCAGGGAATGATCTCCTGACTGACCTCCTCTCATTCATGCATGTCCACTCTTGTGTTTGTGATCCCCAACCCTGGTCATGTCTTATGCCATATCTTAAGTTCGCAGTGCGAATAAGTGTTGCCAGTTCACAAAAACTTCCCATAAAGCTCTCAGTTGTTTGATTCTCTACAATGATCCTGGAAAGCATTTGCATTTCTGAAGTCATTCTTTTTTATTACCGGATAATCGTATTACACAGACTCTTGTCATTGTTTGTGTTTGGCTTGCTTCTCTGTCTTCATGCTCCATAGCTGGATGATAGAGCATTCAGAATATTGCCGCTCACCTGGTTCACAACCTGCCACAGTTTTCTCACAGAACTGAGACTCCACTGGCTTCCTGTTACAGCTAAGATCAAATATGAAACTCTTGTCCTAGAGCTCAAAAGGTTCTGCTCAATGTTGTTTACATTCCTTGATTCAGAACTGCACACCTGCATGCCTGCAGCTTCAGAGGACCTGCTACAGCTTTCACTGAAATTCATCTATGCCTTCAGGTCAGATCCCGATGTTTTAGTGTCTTGGATACTTGTTGGCGGAAAAATCTTCCCAGAGCAGTTTGAGTGGCTTAGTGTCTCTGTTCCTTCTGCAGAGGGCTGAAGGCTTAACTTGCCTAACAATACCTAGGATAATGCCTTCTCTATTCTCTGTACGTTTGTTGTACTTCCTCAATTCTTTGCATAATTCTTTGTAAACTTTATCTTTATGCTCTTAGTGTTTATTGTCTGTGCACTCAAGTGTCAACTGAGGACTTTTGTGTCTGGGCAGTACAGTCTTTACAGATTATTTGACAATGTGCATTGTCGTACCTTCAGGTGTTTGCAGCTTTTGTGAGTGGTTCTGCATAAGAACAACTGCTAAATGACTAAATGTAAATATATACTCACCAGATACTTTATTAGATACAACTGCTCATTAGTGCAAACATCTAATCAGCCAATCACATGGCAGCAGCTCAGTGCATTTAGGCAAAGGGGAAGAAAGGTGATTTAAGTGACGGGCTGGTCTGAGTATTTCAAAAACTGCTGATCTACTGGGATTTTCATGCACAGTCATATCTAGGGTTTACAGAGGATAAAAGAGAAAAAGAGAAAAATATCCAGTGAGCAGCAGTTCTGTGGGTGAAAATACCTTGTTGATGCCAGAGGTCAGAGGAGAATGGCCAGACTGGTTCGAGTAACTCAAATAACAAGCAGATGGGCTACAGCAGCAGAAGACATTTACAGCATTTAGCAGACGCCCTTATCCAGAGCGACTTCCAATTGATACAATCTTACAATCCAAGCAATTGTGGGTTAAGGGTCTTGGGACCCAACAGTGGCAGCTTGGCAGAGGCGGGATTTGAACCCTGGACCTTCTGGTCCATAGTCCAGTACCTTAACCACTAGGCTACCACAGTTCCACACCAGCTGCCACTGCTGTCGACTAAGAACAGGCAACTGAGTAAAATTCACACAGGACACTAGAAGATTGGAAAAAGGCTGCCAGGTCTGATGAGTCCCGATTTCTGCTGCATCATTCGGATGGTAGAGTCAGAATTTGGCGTATACAACATGAAAGCATAAATCCATCCTCCTTTGCATCAATGGTTCAGGCTGATGTAATTGTGTGGGGAATATTTCCTTGGCACACTTTGGGCCCCATAATACCAACTGAGCATCGTTTAAACACCACATTCCATCCTTTTATGACCACAGTGTACCATCATCTGATGGCTACAGGATAACGCACTGTCACAAAGCTCAAATCATCTCAAACTGATCTCTTGAACAATGAGTTCACTATATTGAAATGGCCTCCACAGGTAGAGCAGCTTTGGGATGTTGAGGAACAAAAGATCCATCTCATGGACGTTCAGCCAACAAATCTGCAGCAACTGCTTGATGCTATCATGTCAATACGGACCAAAATTTCTGAGGAATGTTTCAAACACCTTGCTGAATCTATGCCACGAAGTACTGAGGCAGTTTTGCACGTCTTCAAGAGAAAACATTTAAGGCCCAAAGACCTGGTCTGCAAAGCTCAGATTTCTGTCAACGCTCTAAAACACGTGCTGCAGAATGGTGCAAGCAGACTGCAGAATACTCTGCAGCTTGTGATCGTGTCTCTAGCCGTGTCAATAAGTCTCTGTGCTGTGCAGCGAGATTTTATCAGAATGAGAATGTATGAAGAATGCGTAGGCTTGATACCAGTTTACGACCTGGTTTCCTTTGTATCTGGTGTACTTAAGCGATAGAATCGAGGTGAAGAAGAGTTGACTATCACACGAGCAGTGATTGTAAGGCGCGTTTCCTTTCAGCGTGTCAAAACCGCCGAGATTACGTGCTTAAATTCTAACCAAGCTGTGGTAGTTTTTACATCTCAGGAGTCAAATGTTTCCTCACCATGCTGGGAGAGAAAAAAAAAGTCAGAACTGGGCTGTTGCAACGTGTAAAAAAGCAGAAGGCTCTCATTGTTGAGCTTCCTGTGGTTGGACAAACCAAAGCTGTGGCGCTGAACTCCACGGTCGGTTGCACGCCTTGTTTTGCCCGTTGGCTTTCCTAAAACACCGTCCACAAGCAGTTAACATTCTCATTTTCAACTGCCTGGAACAGGGAGGGCCTCGTGGGGGAGGGGAGCGCAAGAGGAGGGCACGAGGGAACGAGAGAAGAAGGGAGGTGTTCTGTACTCCTTATTCACCCTGCCCTTGCTGTCCCCTCGCTCCCGTCCTCCACTTAGACACCTCTGAAGAAGAGGAAAAGGGATGGGAAGAGAGTGGTGCAAAATAGGGACGGCAGATTACAAGGAGAAAGTGAGACTGAGGAGAAAAGAGTGAGAAATGAAAGAGAGAGAGAGAGAGACAGATGACAATAAGAGAAAAGAGGCCTGCAGTAAGGGCTTTTGTTGAATAGCTCCATTCACTGTGCCCAGTCAAACAGACACTCATCCCTCCTCTCGTTTCATACCCAGAGTTTCACTCCCAACAAGTGGGGCTTTATTCCCCGTAATTACTCCCCAACGCACGCACACACACACACACACACACACACACACACACACACACGCAAATTTGTCTTTCTAGCATTGTGGGGACTTTCCATTGACATAAAAAAATAGTGTACCTAATTCATTCTACACCTGCACCTCCACATAAAACTAACCTGAATTTCAGTAACCTAAAGCAAATCTTTTCCTGTTTTTGTTTTTTTTGTAAAAAAGCTTTTTTTGTTGTGGGGACATTTTGGATATTTGGTCCCCACACACACACTCGCACACGCAGGTTTGTATTTCTATCATTGTGAGGACTTTCCACTGACATAAAACTACTAATTAATCAAAAATGTCCCCACAAGTCAAAAAGTGTCAGGCTTTTACGGCATTTGGTCCCCACAATGATAGATAAACATGACGCACCTTAATTCTACACCTGTACCTCCACATATTCCTAACTGTTTTTGTTACGATTCGCCATGTAGGAACGATGGCGAACCGTCAAAAGAAAATAGAAAAGGGGGTTGGGACCCAAATGCAGTTAGCTCCAGATGGTAGTAGTGAACTGAAATATAACAAAGAAGTAAAACACTAAATAATAGAATGCAAATAAAAGTGAGAAACTAAATAAAGAAAGTCACCTCAGTGGCTGGGGAGCGAACCCGGTCGACCACATAAATCCTTTGTGGTATAATCAATCGCTCCACCCGACCACTGAGGGTAGATCAAAGAAACAACCAACAAAAGCCAATCCCCCGTGTGTTTGAGGGAGAGCACGCACCCCCACACACACACACACACACACACACACACACAGGCACACGCGCACGCACACACACACACGTACGCACGCGTGCACACACACGTGCGCACGCACACGCGCGCACACACACGTGCGCATGCACACGCGCGCGCACTCGCGCGCACACACAAGCACACACGCGCGCACACACAAGCACATACGCGCGCACACACAAGCACACACGCGCACACACGCACGCACACGCACACAAGCACACACACGCGCACACACGCACGCACGCACAGATGCGCGCACGCACATGCACACACTAGAGCCAGCTCGCTTTGGAAGGGGCGGGGCTAAGGCTCCGGATCTTCCAAACGAGCTGAAGCAAAAATAAATAACCCGAATACAATAAATACAAATAAGGGAACGAAGCGAAAGCAAAAGCTATCGCTTGCCGGCCCAAAACAGGAGAAGGGCGGAGTGAAAGAAAATACCGATCGCTAAAAGCAAAAGGAGACGGAAGTGATCAGCGGTAATCAGCGGCAACGCGACGAGAAAAACAGAAGAGAATGGAGCGAGTAAATTCTCAGCCCTACACTATAACTAATGCCCTGTCTTACCTCATGTCCTTCAGGAGCATTACAAGGCCGACCTCCTTGCCGAGGCCGGTCGCCCGCTGAGCCTATCAAATAAATAGAACAAAACAAAAAGCGATCGGGAGAAAGAAACGGGAAGCTCTGTGGAGAGCAGGTGAGACGGATGAAGTCTCAAAAAACACGCTTTAAGCGGCCAACAGTGACCAATTCGCAAAAAGGCGAAGATCAGGCAGCATAAGTGGCGTGTTGGAGTGATGATCCGACAGCTACTGCCTGTGACGAGGGTCTTAAATACCCACAGACAGCAGCTGAGGATCCTTTGCTCTGATTGCGCTGTCAAAGTCTATTGACAGCGCAAACAGAGCGGCTGTCAGGAGTCATGCCAGGAATGTGGAGTGTTGCTGCCACCTATGGGTCATTCCTAGCATGGCATCCTAACAGTACCCCCCCCCCGAAGGGCGTCGTCCCGACGCCCACAAGCGTCCAGCTAAGCGCCCCGGGCCTGTCGGACACGTTCGGGGTTGAGCGTCCGACGAAAGGGGAGGCCCTGGTAGGCAGGGCAAACCCCCAGCAAAGGACTGAACAGAACGGGGGGGCAGACGACGGCAGGTCTGGCGCCTACAGCGAGCCGAGTGACCCACTCACTGGTCCCGGAGATCAACCTGAGGGCCGCCGACCGAAGAGCAGGGCCCTGCAGCGCAAAGCAGAAGCCAGCGACCCAAGAGCAGAGGTCAAAACCGGCGGCCCAGGGACAGAGCCCAGGGCTGGCGATTCATGGGCGGAGCTCAGCACTGGCAAAAAAGGAGCCGGATCCGGCCTGCAGAGGCCGACGAAAAAAGCCGGGGCCAGGGATCTGGCCAACCGCATAGATGCCAAGGACCTCAGAGACGAGGCTAACAAAGGTGACCATGGCGACGCAGGGATTGGTCGTGGCAACCGTGGTGCGGGGTTCGGGACCAGAGATCGTGGCGCAGGGACCGGTCTGCGTGACCGAGGCACAGGGGTCGGCAGCAACGACCGGTGCGCGAAATGCCCAGACATGGAGCCTACCGGCTCAAACATGGGACCAGGAGGCACAATGGACTCCTGCGCAAGGCCAGGCGGCGCCAACAGTGCAACCGTGGAGTCCAGCTGCTCAAACACGGGACTGACTTGCGCGGCGGGCCCCAGTGCAGGGCCAGGGGGCGCCATAGGCTCAGGCACAGGGTCTGACTGCCCCAGTGCGGAGCTTGAAAGTGCGTTGAGCCCAGGTTCACCGCTGGGGGGCGCTGTGCACTCACTCATCCAGCTAGTGCATTCAGTGCACTTGTAAACAGGGCTAGGTGATACTATAAGCCTCTCCGTGGAGCCTTCGTGCTCAAACACGGGGCCTAAAGGCGCATAAGGCTCCTGTATGGGGCCAGTTGGCACGAACTGCCTCACCGTGGAGTCTTTGTGCTCGAACACGGGGCTTGCGTGCACAGCGGGCCCAGATACAGGGCCAGGGGGCGCTATACGCTCAGGCACGGGGCCAACGGGCACGGTGATCTCCAGAACAGAGCTTAATTGCTCAGGTTCACGACCTGTTAGGCCCTCAGTGACCCTGACGGACCTCCTACAGGATCTACGAAGGCAAAACTCCGCATCAATGGCCAGGTCGTAAAGCTCTGTAATAGAGGAGGGCGGCCTGAGCAGATCCAGCTCGCTCAACACCTCCCCATTAAGCGCCCAAAAAAAAAGGGCTATGAGGACCTGGTCATCGAAGCCGGAAGTGACGGCAACGTTGTTGAAGTCCCCTACTAACTCCAGGACTGACCTGGTCCCTTGTTCAAGGTCGAGGATCCCAGGGGTCCTAGGAGAGACGGCCCATGACCGAGGGGCTTCCTGAGTACGAGTGTTGCACCCCTGCAAGGAGTCAAGGGGTGCAGGAATCGGTCTAAGTGACCGGGCTCGGGATCGGGGGCCAACGATCCGCGGTGCAGGAAATCGCTATAATACGTGACAGCGTAACACAGGGGTCGCGGCAACGACCGGGTGCAAAACACCCAGCGCGTGGAGCTTTTCTGCTCAACGGGGGGTAGATGATGGTGCGCAGTGGGCTCCTGTACGGGGCCAGGCGGCCGTGAACTGCCTCCGTGGAGTCTTGTTGTCTCAAACCTGGGCTGTGGCGCGCGGGCCCAGGTTACAGGCCCAGGGGGCGGCCATACCCTCAGGCACGGGGTCTGATTTGCCAGTTGCGGAGCTGATTGCGCGACGAGCCCGAGGTTCAAACTGGGGGGGCGCTGTGCGCTCGCTCTGCCAGTTCGAGATTCCGTGTGCTCGTGAACGGGGCTATGTGGCGCTATAGGCTCTGGGCCACGGGTCCCTGATCGCCCAGTGCGGAGCCGTGATTGCGCGACGAGCCCAGGTTCAAAACTGGGGGGGCGCTGTCCTCCGCTCTGCCAGTTCGAGCATTCCGTGTGCTCGTGAACGGGGCTAGTGGCGCTATAGGTCTGGCATCGGGGTCTGCTCGCCCAGGTGCGGGCTGTGAGTGCGCGCCGAGCCCGGTTCAAAACGGGGGCGCTGTGCGCTCGCTTGCCAGTTCGAGCATTCTGTGTGCTCGTGAACGGGGCTAGGTGGCGCTATAGGCTCTGGCACGGGGTCTGATTGCCCAGGTGCGGAGCGTGAGTGCGCGACGAGCCCAGGTTCAAAACTGGGGGGCGCTGTGCGCTCGCTCTGCCAGTTCGAGCGCTCTATGCGCTCGTGAACGGGGCTAGGTGGCGCTGTGAGCCCTGGCAAGGGACCGGGTGGATGGGAGCTGACAGGGAGGAGGTCTCTCCTCTTCCTCTCATGCTGCTCGAGGTGGGCCTCTGCCAAAATGGCCAGCTCGAGCAGGTGATCGAAGGAAGAGGCCTGAGGGAGGAAGCACAGCTCCATATCCACATCATCAACCAGCCCATTCCTGAAGGGGGTGATCAGGGCTGGTCCCTGCAAGCCACTCTGTGCGGCTAGGGCTATAAATTCAGCCACATACTCCTGCACAGTCGCGGAACCTTGATCAATATTAAAAATGGTCATTGGTTCGGGGGCAGGAGTAAGTGGCTGGGGGTCTGGATGGATGACGCCGCTGAACAAATCCATCTGGGCTCCACGCGGACGGCAACGGCGGTGAGGGCTGGGCAATTTGGGAAGGGCAGGCTGCGAAAATTCCTCGGCCTGAGGATAAGAAAGATCCTCCATGTGAGGGTACGACAGGTCCTCATCATGCGGGTAAGAACAATCCTCACCGAGGTCATAACAAAAATCCTCATACCGAGGATACAAAAAATGTTCAGCGTCTTGGCCACGAACACTGAGGGACCCCACAAATGCCAACCACAACCCGGGTAGCGAAACCCGCCGTCTACGGCGTCTGGGGGCCTCCCTATCGGAGGCCCAGGAGCTAACGCTGGGTCCCTTGGCTGGTCGGATCATTCTGTTAACATTCGCCATGTAGGAACGATGCGAACCGTCAAAAGAAATAGAAAATGGGTTTTGGGACCCCAATGCAGTTAGCTCCAAATGTAGTAGTGAACTGAAAATAACAGAAGAAAACACAAATAATAGAATGCAAAATAAAAGTGAGAACTAAATAAAGAAGTCACCCTCAGTGTCTGGGGAGCGAACCCAGTCGACCACATAAATCCTTTGTGGGTTAATCAATCGCTCCACCCGCCCACTGAGGGTAATCAAAGAACAACCAACAAAAGCAATCCATCCCCCGTGTGGTTTGAGGAGAGCACGCACCCCCACACACACACATACACACAGGCACACCGCACTCACACGTGCGCGCGCACAACCGCGCGCACACACCCGCGCACACCAACGCTCGCACGCGCGCCCACGCGCACACACAAGCACACACAATCAGCACACGCGCTCACACACAATCACACACACAAACGCGCACACACGCGCACACACGCGCTCTCACACAATCACACACATCGCTGCGCACTAACTACGAACACACAACTCTCGCACACACCCGCGCGCACACGCACGGCACAAGGCCCACACGCTCCACGCTCACCACTCATCGCACTCCAGATCACTCACGCACATGCACACACTATAGCCTGCTCCGCTTTGGAAGGGGCGGGGCAAGCTCCGGATCCTTCCAACGAGCGGATCAAAAATACATCCCGAATACAAGAAAAACAAATATGAACGAAGCGAAAGCAAATCTAATCGCTTGCGGCCCACACAGGATGAAGGGCGGATTGGGAAGAAAATACCTGATCGCTAAAAGCAAAAGGAGAACGGAATTGCCGCGTAATCAGCGGCAACGCTACGAGAAAAACCGAAGAAAATGGAGCGAGTAAATTCTCAGCCCTACACTATAACTAATGTCCCTGTCTTACCTCATGTCCCTGTCGGAGCTTACAAGGCCGACCCTCCTTGCCGATGCCGTTCGCCCGCTGAGCCTATCCATAAATCGAACAAACAAAAAGCGATCGGGAGAAAAAGGGAAGCTCTGTGGAGAGCGGTGAGACGGATGAAAGTCTCAAAAACCGCGTTAAGCGCCACCAGTGACCAATTCCGCCAAAAGGCGAATATCAGGCAGCATAATTGGCGTGTTGGAGTGATGATCCGACAGCTACTGCCTGTGACGAGGGTCTTAAATACCCACAGACAGCAGCTGAGGATCCTTTGCTCTGATTGCGCTGTCAAAGTCTATTGACAGCGCAAACAGAGCGGCTGTCAGGAGTCATGCCAGGAATGTGGAGTGTTGCTGCCACCTATGGGTCATTCCTAGCATGGCATCCTAACAGTTTTTGGTTTTTCATAAGGTACAGTTTTGTATCACTTTTCTTCCCAGCCCTTTATATCCTTGTGGAGACATTTGGTCCTCACGATGATATATAAACTTGATCCACTCACTCACACTGAGGGAGTTTTCCTTGCCACTGTCGCCCTAGGCTTGCTCAATTTGTGTGATTAGATGTTAGAAGATAATCTAGAATTGTAAAGTTGCTTTGAGACAATGCTCCATTGAAAAAAGTGCTATAGAAATAAATCTGACTTGACTTGACTTGACTTGAAAGAACCAGTGGGGACATTTGGATTGAAGTCAAAAAGTGTCAAGCCTTACCAGCATTGTGTGGATGTTTGGTCCACAAACATTTGTGGGGACTTTCCATTGACATAAAAACAGCTAATTCATTCTACACCTGCGCCTCCACGTAATCCTAACCTCAGCCTCAGTAACCTAAAGCAAATCTTTCACCATTTTGGGTTTTCATAAGGTACAGTTTTTGTAAAAAAACAACAACAAAAAAGCCTATTTTATTCAAGTCAAAAATTGTCAGCCTTTTATATCCTCGTGGAGACATCTGGTTCCCAGGATGATATATAAACTTGACACACTCTCACACACTGAAAGAACCAGTGGCAATAAGAGATCTGCATTTGTACATCACAGATGAAGCACAAGATGACTAGATGGGGGACATAATGCATGTCACTGTAGAAGTGAATTGTGACTTTATTTTGTTTAAAAAGAAGTTGCAGTGCTGTATGAATTATGATGTCTAAAATAAATTCCAGTGGAGTTTGGAAGCAAAACACGTGTACATGTGTCAGAGTGTGAGGGGGGTTGGAAAATATTCTCATTTACAAAACATCTACATCTAAATCTCCACAATAATAGTTTGGGAACCACTGAATGAAGACAGTGTCCCTATGAAACCCACTGAGTGAAACAGCGGCCTGATGATTCTTTTGTTACGAGCATTACACAGACACCTGAACTTCTGGCAGTTGACTGAAAGTTCATCAGAACACTCCTGCTGTGTGTGCGGAGATAATGAAGATAGCAGATAAGCTTCGCCTCTTTTTTTCTCACCCAAGGTGCAGCCCAGTGCTACCTGATAATAACAGGTTATTAAGGCAAATATAGTTTCACAAGACAGACGTCTACATATCACCAGAGAGTGTGATCGCTTTTTCTCACTCTTTGTTTTAAGGAAACACCTAGTTTTAAAAGTAAAGGTGATTTGCAGATGCTGCAAACATCCAACTATGGACCAGTGTGTGTGATGTGTAGGTGGATGGCCTGAGAAGCATTGTAGTTTGGAGATGGATGGCCAGTAGGGGTGTAACAATACGCTTTGCTCATGATTTTCTTACGATTTTTTTTCTGATGTGTAAATGATGGAAAACAATGCACATCGTCTTGAATAACTTTTTAAACAAAAAAAAACTTTGGTCTCCTGCAATTAAAAGAAATGACCATCAATAGAGGTTTCAAATTGTAAACAAAATGCTCTATTGTAGCTTAACCATATATTCAATAACCGAGTGAAAACATTCCTTTATTTCTGAAGAATAACAATTATCTAATAATATAATGACAAATCATATAAATTTCTAATATCCAGCTTATTCTGGCCAGGGTCACAGGAGGGGGTCAGGAGCCTAACCTGGAATTCACTGGGCACAGTCAGAGATACACACCGGGCAGGGAACCAGTTCATCACAGGGCTCCATACAGGCACCCACTGACCATCATGTTGATTGGACCCAGGCTGTGATCATTTATAGCACTCTGGTGGCACTATGGCAATTCACCAGCCCAGTACCGTGGTGACCCCGGTTCGGTTCGATCAGATCATGCTCATGCTGCTGTTGTATCCAGGGTGTACTTCCACCTGTGCCCAGTGCATAGCCTCCGGACCCCCTGTGACCCTCTTCAAGATAAGCAGGGTTCATAACCAGGAAGAAAATCCAATTTAGCTGCTTGTATGAAGAAGAAGAAGAAGAAGAAGAAGAAGAAGAAGCTGCTTGTATGAAAATAGCATTTATAACAATTCCTGAACACTATCATTTCAATCAACTTTATACTTTAATGTCATTTAATCACAACTCAGTGGAAAACAACCATCAGCTTACAGTGGAGGCACCTACAGTACTGTGCAAAAGTCTTAGACCACTATTTGTTGTTTTAGGCAATACTATAATGACCATATATAAAATATTATCAACGAATGTACCCAAAATTCCAAACTTGGATTCGTCACTCCATAAGCCTCTTTTCCACTGATCTTCATTCCAATCTTTGTGAGCTTTAGCATATTGTAGCCTATTCACCCTGTTCCCCTTCTGAAAAAGTGGTTTCTTGGCTGCAACCCTTCAAGAAAGGCCATTCCTGATCAAGCTTCTTTGGAAGGTACAAGGGTCAAGTGGCATCCTGATGAAGCTGCCAGATGCTGCTATTGCTCGAGTGTAAGGAGAGGTCACGCTAGATACTTTCCACTGTAGCCTATAGAAGCTGATTTTCCGATTCCTTCTGTTTTTTAATACTGCAAACAAATTTCCTGTATTTTTTGATGTATTCTAATAAAGAGAGTGAAGAATAATTATATATGGTCATTATACCCTTGCCAAAAAAATTATATATCTAACCTAATGATGGCCTAAGACTTTTGCACAGTATCGCAAGTTCACTCCTCAGTTACAGTCTGTGTGGAATTTAGCATGTTCTTTAGAAGGTATTCTCTAGACACTGTGGTTTATTTCAGCAGCCCCAAAAAATCATGCCAGTATGCGGCTTGGTAACAGTAATTTTATTTATATATTTTCCTCAAGATTAAATGGGTTACAGAACTGATCAACTGCAGAGTTCCTCAGTGTTACCAGTAGCTGACTGGGCTTTATAGGTTTCCTTCTTGTTCATTTTGAAATAACATATTTTACTCTTAAATTAATAAACCATGAGGTATATGGTGTTCATGCTGTAGCTCACCTCAGTAAATCTGTAGAACCAAATATTGCGATACATGTTGTATATCATGAAAAGGTACCATTTTCTACTATGACTCAACCCTAATAGAGACATGTAAGCGCATGTGTAATGTTCTTAACACACACACACACACACACACACACACACACACGCAGACTGGTGTGTCCAGCTGGGAGAGGTCAGATCTGTGTGTGTGTTTTAGGGTTGGACATGTGTAGAGAGAAGAGAACAACATGCAGCCTGCTCCCTAACCATGCACTCACACTGTGTGTGTGTGTGTGTGTGTGTGTGTGTGTGTGTGTGTGTGTGAATATTTATGCATGATCGGGGGAGGATCTTACTCTGTTGCATGAATGCATCGCTGGCCAGAAAGGCCTGCTGAATACACACACACTTAGCCTTAATAGGCTGTATAGGAATGGGACTAACAGTGACAGAGTGGCACGCACAATGGCCAAAACAAAGGTAGCGGGCAGAAGGAGCTATGTGGATGATGTGTGTGTGTGTGTGTGTGTGTGTGTGTGTGTGTGTGTGTGTGTGCGTGCTCCATATGGGTGCTCCCTCACCCTCCTCACTCAGAAAGGCAGATGCCACATGGGCCCCTGGGTCATGGCGTGCTGCGACTCCGAACAAATACTAAACAGTAGCGAGAGAACCAGCTGCCTGACCCACAGCCACACTCGCGCACACACACACACACACACACACACACACACACACACGCACACACACGCACACAAACGGAGAGCTCACTTATATCTCTCACGTTCATTCCCAACTCTGTTCAAGTTGTTTGTCTTGTCGCCCTTTATTCTTCTGCTGGTTCTCCTCTGCCTCTCTCCTCACATGATCAGTAAGCTACTTTAAACTAGTATGGTATCGTAGCTTGTATTTAGCCAAGCTACAAATTCATCTACAAAAATGTAGCTTAGCTTCAGTGAAGCTAAACAGCAAAGAAATTCAGCTGCCACTCGACAAACGATATAGCATAAGAAGCTTAACTAGACAGAAACCATTTTTGTCGCCTCTTCTGCTAATTACAGATAATAAATCAATGAAGCTGCCAGAATATCTGTGTATCATCATCATCATCATCCTCTTCTTCTTTTCTGCTTGTCCATTTCAGGCTCACAATGGCAGCAAGGTAAGCAAAGAAGCCGAGGCATCTCTATAGCGCTTGGTGGCCGGGCAGCCAAAAAGGCAAAGTGAGAGGATTGTGTGGACCCATCACCTGCAACATCAAGAGTAAGGGTGTGGTGCAATGCCCATCGGGCACAGGGCAGGGGCAGAGGGGCCCCTGGAGGAATGAACTTTCACAACAGAAACTGGGTCTTGGCACATGGATTACTAGTAGTAGTAGTAGTAGTAGCGGTATTAATCCAATTCAGGGTCGTGGAGGCCAGAGCTTAACTGGCAGCACAGTGTGCAAGATGGGACCACCTCTGGGCAGGGTGCCAGTCCATCGCAGAGCACATGCACATGCACACTCAGACACATCAGTTGATGTAACGCATGTCTTTGGAATGTGAGAGGAGCTTTTGAGCTTCTCGGGGGGAAGATGAGCTGAAAAACACAAACAAATGGACTGACAGTGAAGTTCAGGCTTTACTTTTCCTTTCCATCCCTTCAGAGTCACATATCATTCCTACTGGCGGTGCGAATGCAAACCAAAAAAGACCCTGGAACAAATTTAGTTCTCAGGGGAGCCCTGCGGGGGTAGTTCCTCCCAAATTAGCCCCTAGAACTTTTAGGTGCGGAAGTGACTTTACCTATTGAGGGTGTTTTCACATAAAGTTGGTTTTAAACAGAACGGAACTTCTGTAAAAGTGAACATGAAAGCGAAACGTGCCACTGACCTCAGTTCTTGTTGTGTTTTTCTCAGTTCTTACTTGAGCACTGATGAAATCTCAGACCACTTGTGTCACACCACAATTCCTTTAGAACCCAGGCCTCGTGTGTAAAATTGCATATTCAAACTGGTCACTTTTCATGTTGCTGTTGATCGGTTCTGCTACAGGATGTAAATGAGAAGATAAAACAAATCTGTTGTGAAAACCTGAAACTAATGAGGAGACAAGCCTGGATAAGAAGAATTTGGCTGCAGAACCATCAAATGCATCTGATGACTCTTGTCATAAACCTACTGTTGACTCAGATGAACAGTTGATATAGACAGAATTCCTTCATACACATGTTACATCCTTCCAGATATCCAGACGTGCCATGGTCTCTTCCTAAAATCACACAATCCCACGCACAGACAGTTGGGAGTGTGTAATTGTTCTCAAATTTTCTTCACCCCCAAAGACTACAGCTGTGTACTCAAGCCTCGAGGTTTTTAGCTGTGAAGCAAAACGAGAAGCTGATCGGGGTCATTTTGTTTTCACAATGCACGAATCAAGCGGACCACAAAACAAACCACTAACCTCTATTAGAGGAGTCTGAGCTCATTTGACGTGTTCAGATATGCTGATAAAACCACGACTCAGCGATCTGAGGCCACTTGAAATGTTGAACTTGTCCAACTGTGAGAACAGCCTAAATCAACCCTAGGTGTGAAGTGAATGAGAACGTGTGATGATCTGCAATGAACTGGTGTCCTGTCCAAAGTGTTCAGTGGTGCTTGAAAGTTTGTGAACCCATTACAATTTTTATATTTCTCCATAAATATGACCTAAAACATCATCAGATTTTCACACAAGTCCTAAAAGTAGATAAAGAGAACCCAGTTACACAAATGAGACAAAAATATTATACTTGGTCATTTATTTATTGAAGAAAATGATCCAATATTACGTATTAGTGAGTGGCAAAAGTATGTGAACCTCTAGGATTAGCAGTTAGTTTGAAGGTGAAATTGGAGTCAGGTGTTTTCAATCAATGGGATGACAATCAGGTGTGAGTGGGCACCCTGTTTTATTTAAAGAATAGGGATCTATCAAAGTCTGCTCTTCACAACACGTTTGGAAAAGGTTACAAAACCATCTCTAAAGAGTTTGGACTCCACCAATCCACAGTCAGACAGATTGTGTTAATGTTCATGAGTCCACCATCAGAAGAACACTAAACGACAATGGTGTGCATGGTCTCCAAAAAGAACATTGCTGCTCGTCTGCAGTTTGTTAAAGATCACATGGACAAACAAGAAGGCTATTGGAAGAATGTTTTGTGGATGGATGAGACCAAAATAGAACCTGTTGGTTTAAAAGAAATGTGTTATGTTTGGAGAAAAGAAAACACTCCATTCCAGCATAAGAACCTTATTCCATCTGTGAAACATGGTGGTGGTAGTATCATGGTTTGGGTCTGTTTTGCTGGATCTGCATCAGGACGGCTTGTCATCATTGATGGAACAATGAATTCTGAATTATATCAGAGAATTCTAAAGGAAAATATCAGGACATCTGTCCATGAACTGAATCTCAAGAGAAGGTGGGTCATGCAGCAAGACAACGACCATAAGCACACAAGTCGTTCTACCAAAGAATGGTTACAGAAGAATAAAGTTCATGTTTTAGAATGGCCAAGTCAAAGTCCTGACCTTAATCCAGTCGAAATGCTGTGGAAGGACCTGAAGCGAGCAGCTAATGTGAGGAAACCCACCAACATCCCAGAGTTGAAGCTGTTCTGTACGGAGGAATGGGCTAAAATTCCTACAAAATTCCTGTGTGCAGTTACAGAAAACGTTTAGCTGCAGTTATTGCTGCACAGGGGGTTCACATACTTTTGCCACTCACTAATATGTAATATTGGATCATTTTCCTTGTGTGAAAATCTAATGATGTTTTAGGTCATATTTATGCAGTAACATAGAAAATTCTCAAGAGTTCACAAACTTTCAAGCACCACTGTACATCAAACACTTCTCTTCCCTTCACTTAGCCGTTATAATTAACTAGGCTATCGAGCCCTGGTGCATGCTGGGACCAGGGGAATGTCTCCTCAGGTTGGAGTAAACAACTTAAGTAAACAACTGATGGGCACTGAGGTTAAACTCCATGAGCAATCAGTGCACTGAACAAAAATGTGTGCAGTGGTCCAAATCTTCTATCATCAATACAAGATCTTATGGAAAAATCAGTGCAACTCTGGACAGAAATAAATGTTATGACATTGCAGAAGCAGATTCCCCAAGATCTTGTATTGATGATGGGAGGTTTGTTCCACTGCGCAGTCTTCTCCAGCACATCCCAAAGATTCTCAATGGGGTTCAGCTCTGGACTCTGTGGTGGCCAATCCATGTGTGAAAATGATGCCTCATGCTCCCTGAACCACTCTTTCACAATATGACCCTTCTGAAACAGATGAACATCTTTTCCACGACCACAGGATGTCTTTCGACATGGTTGTTTAACAAATGAGAAGCTGCTCACTGCGTCAGTTAGTTACTAAATCAATAAATCTAATGGTGGACATTTGCACAGTACTGTACATTGTCTAATTCTCTATTAGTGTGTATTAGTACTATGACTGTATATTAGGGTGTGTATTCTGATGTTGTTGTAGTTAACACACACAGTCAAGATGCTGCCTGAACAGTCTGGGCTTAGCACTTCACACTGCTGAGTGACAGGTGTTCACCAGGGACAAGAGTGAAGGTATGAGTATGGGGTTTTAGTGAAAGCGATCCCAATGTGACCACACACACACACACCCGCACGCACACTCTCTCTCTCTCTTTCTCTCTCTCTCTCTCTCTCTCTCTCTCTCATTCCCCCATCCCTCCATCAGTGGGTAATTAGCATAGCAGCTGCTTAGTGCAGGGTATACGAGGTGGGGATAGGCTGCTGTGTGTTTGTGTGTGTGATTGTTTGGGGGGGTAGGCAGGGGGCTTTACTCAATGGGGGCTGTCTGGGAGCTGAATAGGACGGAGGGCGAGCTCAGCGGGGAGGACAAAAGAAGAGAGGAGAGAAGAATGGAGGGAGTGAATGGGTGTGCTGAAGAAAGAGCAGAATGGAGTGGTAGAATGAAAGAGAGTGAAAAAACGAGGAGAACAGGCAGGGGAAGGCCGATATAGCCACCTGTCTCACTCGCTCTGCGATTCTCTGCTCGACGTGAGAAGAAGTAACAGTGCATGTATAGTGTGAAGTCAGCAGGTTCGAGGTCACTAAGTTTACTGCAGCATTAATTCATTCCGATGCTCTCGACGGGGAACAAATCCTGGCAATCGCACTGCGCGCTCTCACTTTTACCGAGTCTCCAGTGAGGCCAGACTCAGCTGCTTTAACTTCTGTGCGTGCGTGTGAATGTGCGAGTGGTGAGTGCTGCAATGCATCATATCTGCAGTAAAGTAAGCACGTCCCGGTTCTGCGGAGCCCGCGAACTCCATTCCTGCTTATTTTTCCCATTCAGATCAGCTGTATGACATTGCATGAGGTGTCATGGCCTGAGGCTACGTTCACGCAGCAGGCAAAGCGGCCCAAATCTGTTTTTGGGTGGTAGGGGCTTCTTAATGTGACCTATGTCAGACATTTCTTTGACTTGAGTGTATGTGCAAAAAAGCAACGCTTCACTTGAGCCGCTCGTCCAGAGGTAATCAATCAAAATAGAGATAACATTAATAGGTACCTCTTTAATGGTCATGTTATTCTTTAACGGCCACTTGTTTGGTTTGCATCCTTGGTTTCTTTTAAACTTTTAAGCTTTTCAGCTTTTTATTTTCCCTTGACAGTGCGTCCCCATTATCCTCTGGCTGCATTCGGACATTTTTTAGGCTATGAATCAAAATCACACATTTATACTGTAATGAACGTTAGCAGAGAATAATCAACTAAAATGTTTGCGTTTATTCAAAAGGAACACACCAATTATTAAAGGTACTGTACAGGTCTAACCATAATATGTGTTAATATAAAATGTGTAGAGAAATGCGAATTTCATCGCCACATGGTGACATTCCTTGGGTACATCATCGAGCCAGGCTAAGGTGCAAGCAGTGGTGGAGTGGCCGACTCCCTTGTCCCGCAAGGCCCTGCAACGCTTCCTAGGGTTTGGCAATTTCTACCGCAGAATTATTAAGAATTACAGTAAAATCATGGCTCCTCTAACCCGCCTCACCTCTCCCAACTGTCCCTTCTCCTGGTCTGCAGAAGCAGCCAATGCCTTAGAACGGCTAAAGGAACAGTTCTCCTGAGCCCCCATCCTCATCCAGCCCGATCCAACCAAGCAGTTCATCCGAGTCAGGAGTAGGCGCCATCCTCTCCCAGAGGGCTGGACCTAAGAACAGACTTCACCCATGCGCCTTCTTCTCCAGCCGCCTCTCACCCGCCAAAGTAAACTACGACGTGTGCAACCAAGAGCTACTTGCGGTCAAGATGGCACTAGAGGAGTGAAGGCACTGGCTCTAGGGATCCCCGCAGCCGTTTATAGTTTGGACCGACCACAAAAACCTAGCTTACATCCAGTCGGCAAAGAGACTCAACCCCAGACAAGCTAGGTGGGCTCTGTTCTTCAGCAGATTCAGATTCAAGCTGACATACTGGCCGAGATCCCGGAACACAAAACCTGATGCCTTCTCCTGCCAGTTTGCCAACCCCACCCACCCCAACAAGGACGAACCCACCCCAACAAGGACGAACCCATCCCCCTGCCCAACCGCATCGTTGCCAACATCACCTGGGAGGTTTGCCAGACCATCGAGGAAGCCCTCAAGGATGACCTTCGTCCCCAAAGCAGCGGTGTCAACCGTCCTCCAGTGGGCCCATGGCTCAAGGCTATCCTGCCATCCGGGCACTGGGCGCACCCTAGCCCTCGTGAAAAGGCATTTCTGGTGGCAGACCCTGGAAGCGGATACTAGGGAGTTTGTCCCAGCCTGCCCCATCTGCGCCCGCAGTAAGGCGTCCCACCAGCCGCCCACACACAGTACTGTACACACAGTGTCCCATATTTCATTATCGAAAAACCTCCCTCACATAAGTGTCACATTAAGGCAAAAAATCAGATTTGTGCCACTTCAGGCTGGTAATGTGAACGTATCCTTAGTTCTTGGAAGAAACCCACTTTCAAAAATTCATGTCCAAACTAATATTGCCAGAATGTACTTGGAACAGAACTAGCACACATGGATAAAGGAATGTTTCAGTCTGGAGGAGTTCCACTTTCTCTATTCCCCCTTTTTCTCCCAATTGGCATGTCCAGTTCCCTAATCTGTTTCGGCTTCTCTGACCCATGCACCACCCCACCACTGAAGGAGGAGGGCCGTAAGCCAGTGAGTGCCTCAGCACAGCTCGCTGCCTCTAACCACTTCTTTGCATGAGCAGACAGCAGGCTTCTACAGGCAGAGTGAATCCACATGGAGGACTGTTGTAAGCAAAACCTCGATTGGCTGATGGGGCTGCTGTTGCAACAGGAGGTATATAATCCCCAGCCAAACAGATTTTTATTACCTATTATAATTTATTATAATTATTATATTATTAACGCAAACAGACGCTGATCGGATGGAAGTTAAACTGAGCATAGGACACCATTTATATATACATATTTATATATATATACAGTATATAGCATATATATATATATATATATATACATACTATGTATATTAATAAGTGAAATATGTTGCAATAGAGTGAGCATATCTACTCAGTGTCACATCATCTCTCCAGATTTTTCTCCTC
Source organism: Ancistrus triradiatus (assembly GCA_025084515.1). Classification (NCBI taxonomy): domain Eukaryota; kingdom Metazoa; phylum Chordata; class Actinopteri; order Siluriformes; family Loricariidae; genus Ancistrus; species Ancistrus triradiatus. The sequence goes on along the minus strand of JAJAGP010000003.1, from coordinate 958,341 downwards.
TTTGTAACAGATGGAATGTGTACACTGACTTTTTTTTTTATTCGTGGCAAGTTACAATTTGGCTCACTATATTGAACTACTTCTCAAAAGTATTTGGAAGGCACTGCAAACCTAATCCATCTTGGGAACAACTAGCGCCTTAGTAACTGGGGAAATATGAACAGCGGGTCATTCTTCTCTTTTATGGTTATTGCAAGAATTGCCATAAAAAATTGTACCAATAAAATAAAAAAAAACACGATAAAAGTAGATAAAGATCACTATTAAAGGAATACCCAGTGTTTTCTGTTACATTTCTATCACCTGAGTGATTCCCACAGACTAGCATTTCCACAGAAAACCCGGTTACTCACTCAGAAATCCAAGTATAATTTTTGTTGTGATTAAATGTGATTTTTGTAGCATGGGATTATGATTTCTGCTGTCAAAGTTGTTTTGTTAAGCTGTAAATCTATTATATGATGTGGGACAGTTATTTCAGAGGGAAGAATTCTGAACATACTGTATGTAGTTGTGTGGATACCACAAAATCTTAAGTAAAATGTAAATAACAACCATGTTTTCACTAAATGCCCAGTGCTGCAAAGCTGGCTAAACCATTTTTAATGAAACATTCTCTCATGTCATCTAAGCACATTAAATATTTTACAGTGGCATACAGCTATGCATTACTTTCTGTGAAACAGGTCGTTGACTGAAATGGACGTCGACCATAGTCACATAGTCTTTTTAAGCTACTGTAATGTAAATATAAAGGGTATTTTCACAAGGAAACTGCATGCAATTGACACGTAAATGCATCAGAGATACTGCTAAGAACTCTAGTAGAAAGCTACCATTTACACAGCATCCGAAGCCTAACATTTCTACATATCATTCCCTCCAGGAAACACTGTGGTTCTTCAGTTACAAGCACACATTAACGACCTCACACAGTAGGACCAAAATGTAAACATGCACGATGGGAAATGTAAACGTAAATAAACATACCTGCAGGCTGCACACGACCAAGAGGGAATGAGTCCGCTTGAAGAAACACAAATTTCCAGGAACGTCGCCATTTAAACCTTAAACCTTTGAGCAGAGTACAAACTTTTCCATCACACGTGTCAATCAATATTCATTCAAATAAATTCAATATAACATTTTTTTAATTGGCCAGCTGTTTACAGCTGTTCACTTATTTAAATAATTTTTTGTCTAAAATGAAATACTGCCTTTAGACTTCCGTTATAAGTAATGAACCAGTATTTAAATAGTAAAAGGAAATGTTGAAATTACTGGTAAAAATGCTTGGGTGAAGCACTGCTGTATTAAACTTGAGCAAGCACATGAAACCTTACCCACATCGGGAACATAAACAGTACATGTGGATTAAGAAAAAAAAATAGTGACTTTATTGCATGTGAGGAAACCTTCTCCTGAACGTTATTTGATTCTAACGTACATTGAATTGGAGTTCAGGGTGTCACCCATCATTTATTCAAGGAATGTAAATTGTCTCTAAAAATATTATTCTAGTTGGGATCATAAATGAATATAAATGCCAAAATGTGTATTGTGTATTCAAGCATGTTTTACCTACAGGCATTTAGAAATCATTGTAACTAATTGTAGCTAAATACAAAAACAAATATTTTGGATAATACATTACATATAGGTCATTTTGGCCAGCTGTGGCATGGTGGTTAAGGTACTGGACTATGACCAGAAGGTCCAGGGTTCAAAACCCTCCTCTACCAAGCTGCCACTGTTGGGTCCTTGAGCACGACCCTTAACCCATGATTGCTTTGACTGTAAGACTGTATCAGTCTGCTAAATGCACACATTGTGACACCTACATTCACTTTGCACAGAGGATATGTTCCAAGACTTTTAGAATGCTTCTGGACCCTTAAGCAAAGCCCTTAACATACAATTCTTGGTTTGTGCTTTGTAAGATTGTATAGGTTACTCTAAGTGTAGAATATTTAATAATATAGGACTATTGCAGCAGTTCCAAAGTGGGTGGTGTAGCAAATTAAAATAATTTCTGTGGGTGCCTCAGAATTTCCATTGAAGTTCAAAACTGATTAATTTATACCATAAAACTTATTCCTATTCATGATAAGGCAGGTCTTGCAGATTATCTGATAGCCTGTGGTACATTGCACCAGAAAAGAAAGCTATTATCATTTAGCTTATCGACAAGCCACATGGTTGCTAAAGGAAAAACTCTTTCTGCACTCAGGTTGTTGCAGTCAGAAATATGGCTCAGTTCGCCCACCTCAAAGTGTCACCTACCTGTGGTATGGCTTTATATGGAGCAGCTAAAGATAGATAACAAATGATAGGAAAATACGACATAAAATGCCTTGGCTGCTAGCTTTGAAGTGCCTTTGCATACATTCTGTACATCTCTGAACTTGTACCTGAGGAATGGAATCTCATTCTTCCAGGAGATATTCCTCAGGTGGTGTTTTGATGATGATAGTGGAGAGTACTGTCTAACATATCAGTCCAAAATCTCCCAGTGGTGTTCATTTGGCTTGACTGTGACTGTGTAGGGTAATCTTCATTCTCATCAAACCATTCAGTAAGCCCTTGTGCCTTGTGAATGTGGGTATTGTCATCCTGGAAGACAGAAACCAATCCCATAACAGAATAATCATGAATATCTTGAATAATGACAGCTGCTGGACCCCTTCGTTTTCCCTTGACTTTGGCTACAGTTGCCAAAATATTCAGTTTGTATGTTATGTATTATTGTTGTTATTATGAATGGTTCTAGATAGACATAAAACAAAGATCATTATAAGGAATTGTGAAATAAGTACCCCATGTTGAAGTGCATAAACAGGGAAATTTACAGGGTTGCCCTGACCCCAAAAATGTTTGGGAACAGCTAAACCATTTCCATATTGCCCACATGCTTTAGCAGTTATGTAAGATTTAATGCATTGTTTTATTGCCTTTTATATTAGCTAACGCTCTAACCACCAAGTTACTGGCCATCACTGTGCTGCAGAAACCTATCAAATCAGACAAAATAACATTCCAGTAAATTATAGAAATAAATAAATAAATGAGAAAGCCACAGATTCTTTTGTGCTGTTTTGATTTGCACCAGCTCTCCAGTTCTCAGATACATTCACTGAATTCCTGTTGTTCTGCAATTAAAATGAAATAGAACCATTTTTGTGGTTGTAAGCCCGAAGGTCCCGTCGGTTCACGCAGGCACAGGAACGGCGCGACGTGTAACCCTAGACCCCACAGACGGAGAGAATTCTGTTGTAGGCTCTTGTAAACGCTCTGCTTAAACACAAGCTGAAGAATGGGCCTGCGCAGGGGGAGCGGCTTTGTTCTGAGGAAAGCTGTTTGGTTGGTTGCCAGTAAAGTGAAGGTATGAGAGATCTCAACATTCCTCAGCTCAATACACAACGGCAAACAAAAAGGGAGAGGAAAACGGAAAACTCCAACCAACACAAGGCCCTACTTCAGCTCACAACACCATGAGAGGAGTGTACTTTCACTGCCTCTCTCTCTCTCGTTCTGTTTCTTCATTGACAAGAATCTCTTTCACATCAGCTCTGAGTTGAGAATGCGCTTCCCTCTTGCTGTTTCCCTGGTCGGGAGGAGGTGAGGAGAGATGGGACTCTGCTAAAATCATTTCCAAATTCCTGCTCTGCCGAGTGTCGAGGCACAGGCACATGAAGAATCTATTAGGGGCCTCTCTGTTGCACTCTGGGACAGCAGCCAATCCCGGCACTGGACAATGGAAATCCAACTCAACAATAACATCCTGCCCTGCGGGAGGAGGGAGAATATGAGGGGGGGCAGTCTGTGGGTCTGGGATGTTCTCCAAATGCATGCTGGGGGCTCTGGCTACCTGCTACAGAGCCATACAAAACAAAAAAAGCACTTTAAACTGCAGATGGGTATAGAATTCTTTAAAATGTTCATTATTTAAAAACGGACTTAATCTCTGTGGGATATTTTATACTCTGGGGCTATTCTAAGTGCCAAGTTTATTCAATTCTTACAATAGGTATAGATTAATAGTAAAACATGATGAATACATTTATTATATTAAACAAATGTCTATACTTTATCAAGGTATGTTTAATCAGACTAAAAGACACAGGAGCTATAAACAGATCGTGTTAAAACAGGTAGTTTTTATTTGGATGGACATATAAAGGTTGCTGTCCCAACATAAATTGGATTGCTACATCAGAGTTTAGGGAGTATACTATTTTAGGAGATCACTACGATACACTATATAGCCAAACGTTTGTGGAAAATTACATGATATACAATAAGGTGCAAAAGTCTTAGACCACCATTAGATTTGTTGTTTTAACAATGGCAAAATCACCATACTTAACATAGTTGTTAATGGCTAGACCAAAAAAAATGTCAACTTACATTCATCACTCCATAATACTCTTTTCTATCGATCTTCATTCCAGTCTTTGTGAGCTTTAGCACATCTTAGACTTTTGACCCTGTTCCCCTTCCAACAGAGTATTCAAAAAAAGGTTGCTTCTTAGCTGCTACCCTTCCAATTAGACCATTCAGATTGTAGAAGGGTCAACTTGGCATCCCGATGAAGTATCCAGTGTAAGGGGAGGTCATCTTACATACATGCCAGTGTAGCCTATAGAAGCTGTATTTTTTCAGTTTTAATACTGCATACAAATTTCCTCTATTGTTTGGTTCTAATAACAAGACAGAGAACTAATTATATACGGTCATTTTGCCGTTGCTCAAACAATGGTATGTCTACTCTAATTGTGGTCTAAGACTTTTGCACAGTGCTGAACATGAGTATTAATAAGAAGTTGATCACCCTTCGCTGCTACAGCAGACATCAATCTTAGATAAGACTTACAGCTAAATTTTGGCTGATGTTGGACAGTGAGCCCTGGAAGTACATTACATTTGCAATTAGTCATTTAGGAGATGCCCCTATCCAGAGTGAATTCCTGGCCCATTTTAAAAAGAGTTAAGAGGGACTGAAAATTGGGTAACAGATGGGCTACAACAGTATATGCTGAGTGAACATGATAAAATTAATATTTTTATATACCACTATAATTCCTAATGAACAGGGAACTGGGTGTGTATTTGTACAATGATTTCATGTATTGTGAATAGTCATTCATCAATCATTCATTTTCATATCCGCTTCATCAAAGGTCATAGAGAATCACAGGCAGCAATCCATCACAGGGCCCGATTTTACAAACTAATTATGTTTTAAGGGCCTTGCTCAATGATCCAACATTGAGCGAGTACAATCTATTCGATCCGTATACAGAAATACATGCAGTTTGCATGCTTATTTTGTGTGAACGCTCCAAAAGCTGTGTTTCTGCGTTAGGCTCTGGACCTAGTATGACAGGGCAAAATGAGGTGATCCTGAAGATAAATGAATGTCATTTAAAAATGGCAAAAATGGCAGGGTCCTTAATACACTACTCAAACGGTGAGAATATAGAATATATTAACAAATCAAAGTCCGGTACATCCCCAGACAGAGGACAAAAAGCCTATCTGTAAAACCCCTACCAAAAGGAGTAAACCAAAATAGCTGTTTAATTCAAATTGTGTTAGCAGAATAAAGAATTTCTTAAATCCAGTAAATGTATACTATAAAACTTATACTATAAAAACTTTGAAAGAACACTATATCAAGATCTATTTAACTTAATTTTTCCTTTTCTGCCTTTACTAACAAGTAAAATACCAATTAAACTTATTTAAACTGTAAAATCCTCTCACTCTCACTCTCACCTTTGGAGGAGCTGCTGCTTTTGCGAAAAGGTTTTGTATATCCATCTATAGGTAGGTACTGAGTTTAACAACAATAAATAAATACTGCAATTTTTCAATTAAACTCTTTAACTGGCTTTTTCACTAGGATAACTTTATGTTCATCATTTCTCTGCTAACATTATTCAATTTGGTGCATCAATGACTATTCATTTTGATATTTGTAACAGGCATTCATATTGTGTATTTATTTTTGTGCTGAAATTACACTTCTGGAACATCCACTCAGACCTTGTCACCTTGTCCTTACACATAGGGTTGTGTATTTTAGACTAGTGGTGCAGAGCGATAGCCTGTCACAGAACAAGCATTCAACCCTTGTTTCAGGTTTCAGGAACGTTATGGGGCAGCAGTCCCTCCTTCAGGTTTTAGTGTGTTAAATTGTATTACACTGTGAATATGGAAACAGCACAGGTGAATAAGAGTGATTTCAGCTCATAATAATAAAACAAGTCTAACAACATCCATGTTAATGACATCGTATTGTGTTTAACATCTGATAGGTCTATATTAATTAGCGTCCATAGTCCTCCATAGTCCAACGTCCTTACTATGGAGGCTAATGCCATCACATTTTTACCAGGAACTGCTCTGGCATACAGTTACTAAGTTAATATCCAGCTAATAGCGTCCTGTGGTCTGAAATTGACACTAATGAATGACTAGAGCACAGAAGAAGAACCGCATCTACAAGGGCATGACTTCATTCCAAACAACCTGGAGCTATGTCTAATACAACTAATCAGTGTTTGTGTTGTTTGTGAGACCAATTGATTAAACAAAATGGAATCAGATGTCATTCTTGCTTTGTTGGTATGAAAACTTGCAGTCGTTCCATCATTTTGAAATATTGAGTCCTTTCTGTTAAACAGAGTTAAGAGGGACTGACAATTGTGCAACAGATGGACTATAACAGTATTTAATGGGTGAACATGATCAAATTATTTTTGAAAAATGAAGTGTAAGTACAAGGAATGTATTCCTAATGAGCAGGAAACTGAGTGCATGTGTGTCCGGTCAATGTCTTTTCACTATAACGGACAAGGTCTTAACAATTATAATACATTATAATAGGAAATAAAAATCTGTTTTTTAACTCCGGATGTTGTGGCTGTAAACAGACTAAAACTCCAAAGACACTGTACAGCGCTGCCCAATAGATGATGTCATGGTATACAGCACTGTACTGGAATGTAATTACTATATTTTACTTAGTAATTATAACAGATTTCTGTGTTAACTGCTTATTTATTTACTGGCAGCATAATTATAATTGTTGTGTTGCACTCTAATGCAGTGAGTTTTACCACTTCTGCCCAGCTGGTAACACAAACCAGTCAACGCTGCGGATCCACAAGCAGAAGCGGGAGTTAAAGAGCAGAAAAGCAGAAGTTTGTCATACGATCGAAAGCTCACTACCTTACCAGTTGAGGTTGTCCTAACTCGGTTGATGTGTTTAGAGACTTTAGTATTGTATGTTACTTGTGTTTGTATGGATGACTTTTCACTGCTTATTTGTAACCAGCTGTAAATGGTGTTTTTAAGTGTATGTACCTGATATATTATAAGTACTACTCCTTTATTTGCCCACATCCCACCCCACACTACCTGTATATTCTCTGTAAACTATAACTATATAAACTGGTTCACATTCACTCGACGGGTCTTTGTGTCATCTGGCTGATCTTCTGAGCTGTCATTGTGTCTATCCACACATTTTGTCTTCTGTCAAACAAAAGAATCAGTTGTTCCAATCACTCTTCAATCACTCGTGCTTTCAGCGGTATCTCTGACACACTTTTCTTGTGAAAATACCCTTTATATTTACATTACAGTAGCATAAAAAGATAATGTCACTATGGTGATCTCCAGTCAATGACCATTTCTGTCCATGCCACACACCTGAACAATGATTTAATCAATTCTTCAGAATTCAAGGTTGCAGAAAGCCGGGGTATAATCAGCAGCACATGGCAGGAAAAAACATAGACAGGGCACCAATCCATTGCAGAATTGACTTAGCGCATGTCTTTGGAAAGTGGGAGGAAAGCAGAGCACCCGGAGGAAACCCACGCAGACATGGAAAGTACATGCAAACTCTACACAGGTGGAGCCCAGGCTGGAAATCAAACAAGAGCTAACCCCTGCACAACTGTTCTGCCCCTGTGTATAATCTCCAGACTGACCTGATCCCGATACCTCCTTAAAGAAAGTGTAACAGGACGGATTTTTACTGTATTATATAGAAGTTAGATAAACCACATAAAACAGTTTGCTAAGACAAACCCTCATGTCTGTCTCATTATCATATTTGTGGTCAGACTGTAATGGTTAGAGTTGTGAACGTGTGATGTATAGTTAGACTCTTCTTACAAGCGAGTTGAGAGTTAATTGCTTTTCCATTCCTCTCCAAGTAGAGGGAAATGCATGGAAATGATTGTTTGTGGTAATCACATATGTGCTACAGATGTGGCAGATAGAGATTAAGTTGTAAAAAAAAAGATGGATGATTCCTTTAAGTTTGCAGTTACGCACAGATTACGGTGACTTTAATTCCAAATATACTCAAACACTGAATTGAGCTACTTTACCTTTGGCATTATAACAATGTGAGAGTTTTACTGCTTCCTCACTTATAGTTTTCACTCATCTTTCATTCCTTTACCTCTAAAGAACAAGACGTATTGGAGGAATCTAGGCCGGGATTTGCTCAGTTTCAGGCGTTGCAATCTGACTGTGTGTGTTGTATCTGCCCGAGTTCACTTCCATAGAACGTGACAGTGTGTTGACACAGTGCCTGTGTATCCGCACGAACTTCACCCAGAAATTCTTTTGTCTCAGGAAGCTCAGGCTGCACGAAAGAACCTGATCTGAACTCCAGAGGAGATAATGGAAAGAAAAAGTGTGGGAGAAAGTGAGGACTCTGTGTAAGTGTGGGTGACTGATGCAAGCCTGGTTTGTTACCATAAATGTGTATCAGATATGGCTTTTTTGAGTAGTGTAGATATAATCAGATTTCTGTTTCTCCATTACGCTTAATACACAATCTATTTTTGCCTCAGCCATTTAATTTCCATTTCCTTGTTAAATAAGTAATTGTAAGCAATAGACATATAGGTATGCACTGCTTAACAACCTCGTTAACAACCTCGCCATTGACCGGACATTACCATAATCACATAGTCTTTTTAAGCAACTGTAATGTAAATATAAAGGGTATTTTAACAAGAAAACTGCATGAGAAACACAAAGTGGAACATCAGATTTTCACACAAGTCCTAAAAGTAGATAAAGAGAACCCAGTTAAACAAATGAGACAAAAATATTATACTTGGTCATTTATTTATTGAGGAAAATGATCCAATATTACATATTAGTGAGTGGCAAAAGTATGTGAACCTCTAGGATTAGCAGTTAATTTGAAGGTGAAATTAGAGTCAGGTGTTTCAATCAATGGGATGACAATCAGGTGTGAGTGGGCACCGTTTTATTTAAAGAACAGGGATCTATCAAAGTCTGCTCTTCACAAACAAGTTTGTGGAAGTGTATCTGGCACAAACGAAGGAGATTTCTGAGGACCTCAGAAAAGTAGTTGTTGATGCTCATCAGGCTGGAAAAGGCTACAAAAACCATCTCTAAAGAGTTTGGACTCCACCAATCCACAGTCAGACAGATATTGTGTACAAATGGAGGAAATGCAAGACCATTGTTACCCTCCCCAAGAGTGGTCGACCAACAAAGATCACTCCAAGAGCAAGGTGTGTAATAGTTGGCGAGGTACACAAAGGACCCCAGGGTAACTTCTAAGCACCTGAAGGCCTCTCTCACATTGGCTAATGTTAATGTTCATGAGTCCACCATCAGAAGAACACTGAACAACAATAGTGTGCATGGACTAGGATTACAAGGAGAAAGCCACTGCTTCCAAAACGAACATTGCTGCTCGTCTGCAGTTTGCTAAAGATCACGTGGACGAGCCAGAAGGCTATTGGAAAGAATGTTTTGTGGACAGATGAGACTAAAATTGAACTTTTTGGTTTAAAAGAAAAAAGTGTCATGTTTGGAGAAAGGAAAAACACTGCATTCCCAGCATAAGAACCTTATCCCATCTGTGAAACATGGTGGTGGAAGTATCATGGTTTGGGCCTGTTTTTGCTGCATCTGGGCCAGGACGGCCTGCCATCATTGATGGAACAATGAATTCTGAATTATATCTGAGAATTCTAAAGGAAAAATGTCAGGATATCTGTCCATGAAACTGAATATAAGAGAAGGTGGGTCATACAGCAAGACAACGACCCTAAGCACACACCATTCTACCAAAGAATAAAGTTCATGTTTTGGAATGGCCAAAGTCAAAGTTCCTGACCTTAATCCATGGAAAATGTTGTGGAAGGACCTGAAAGTGAGCAGCTAATGTGAGGAAAACCCACCAACATCCCAGAGCTGAAGCTGTTCTGTTACGGAGGAATGGGGCTCTAAAATTCCTCCAAGCCGGTGTGCAGGGACTGATCCAACAGCTTCAGGAAACATTTAGTTGCAGTTATTGCTGCACAGGGGGGTCACAAACCAGATACTGAAAGCAGAGGGTCACATACTTTTGCCACTCACTAATATGTAATATTGGATCATTTTCTTCAATAAATAAGTGATCAAGTATAATATTTTTGTCTCATTTGTGTAACTGGGTTCTCTTTATCTTCTTTTAGGACTTGTGTGAAAATCTGATGATGTTTTAGGTCATATTTATGGAGAAATAAAGAAAATTCTAAAGGGTTCACTTTCAAGCACCACTGTCCTACTGAATCTAATCTCTATGTGCCACATCTGTATTATATAGGCAATTTGCAAAGGTTGATAAGTTCATCACATTTTGAATTCTTAGTACAACATAGACAATAGCGCGTATCATACATATGTCAAAGTATAGAAATAGTTTCTGAAATAGCTACAGGTGTTTTACTTGCTAACTGACAATAGTTGAGGACAAACAAGGTACCAAGGTCTCAGAGTTCTGTAACTGCACCATCCAACCTTCCAACCTGTTGTTGTGAAGTCAATGCCAAATCGAGTGCATTAAATTCTGAAATTAATCAGTTTTTTCAAAGATTCAACTTTTCACTCACGTTGTTCTGCTGACTATATTATTTATAATGGAAAATATTGTGTTGTGTTAAAATTGTACTGCATTAAATTTAAGAAAAATGTTACATAAAAAAGTATTTTCACTCGTGGTCTCAGATTTTGGCCCCACGGTCTACACATCCTGTCATTCTTGCCTTTAGCATTAATGTATCCATAAACATTAGATTTAAAGTATACTTTACAGAAGTAATAGAACAGTTTTAAAGGCAAAGACATATTGACTTGGTTTACATTTTATTGATCACTGCTGCCAGCAGCTTTTTTTTTAATTTCATTATTTATTAGGGCTGTCAAAGTTAATGCATTAATAGCACCCTAAAAAAGTTTCATGTGAAAGGCCTGTTCTTATGGGTATCTGAAGTAACATCTTGCACATGTTGTTTCTCGCAAAGTACTTAAAAAAAAATATGTATTTCGCGTTAAAAAGGTATTGTTGTTGTGGTTTTTGTGTGTCTGTTCTGATGCTTCCATGAGAGCAGTTGCAGTGAAATGGATGACCGGATGAAAGTGATGTTACTGAACAGTAATAAATGCATTCTGGTGAAGCTTATATTACATTTACAGCATTTAGCAGACGCCCTTATCCAGAGCGACTTACAACTGATACAGTCTTACAATCCAAGCAGTTGTGGGTTAAGGGTCTTTCTCAAGGATCCAACAGTGGCAGCTTGGCAGAGGTGGGATTTGAACCTTGGACCTTCTGGTCCATAGTCCAGTACCTTACCCCCTAGACTACCACAGTCCCCATATTATCCACTAGTATTGCAGTTTTTCTTATATAAGCATGCAACCGCAATTAACCCTTTGAAAGCACTCATATATATTTATGGTGTCCCAAAAACAATGTTTGACCTTTTTAAAGGTTAAGTGGATACTTACAAGCTTATGTTGGATAAACATTCGTCTATAGATGTCAGTTTTTGTGCCAATGCCAGTGATCAGCTGTTATAGCGTATACATTTTGGGACACTCTGTAAATATACTGTATACACACTCTATCCTCCACCTCCCTGTCATCTCTGTATTCTTCATGACTCATTGCTTCACCTAAATGGCTTATATATCTCATATCTATCATAAAGGAGACAAACCTCAGCCTTCTCCTGTCCTACCGTTCCACAAGCCTTCCCTTATCATCTCTAGTTGAGGTCTGAAAAGCACAAACACACAATAATGCAACATGATATTTCAGTTCAAAGTGACAATGGACTTGATCTGTGTTTTTAAAAATGATACTGTGATTGGCATTATTATTTAATTAATCAGTTTTAATTTTAGCTATTGGGTCTTAACCTTTTATGAGTAGGGCTGCAACGGATTGCATACACACACTAATGTTTTATTATATACTTTATATACAGTACTGTGCAAAAGTCTTAGGCCACCATTAGATTAGACATACCATTTAGCAATGGTAGAGTGACCATATTTAATTATTTCTCAGTCTCTTTCACAAAGCAGCCAGAAAATAAAGGAAATTTGTATGAAGTATTAAAAAAATTGAAATAAAAATCTGAAAAACAGCTTCTATTGGATACAGTGGCAAGTATTTAGTGTGAGCTATCCTTATACTTTGTACCATTTGGAAGCTTCATTGAGATGCCTGTAGAACCTTCTACAGTCCGAAGAATTTTGATCAGGAATGGTTTTTATGGAAGGGTAGCAGCCAAGAAACCTTTTTTTGGAAGGGGAACAGGTGAAAAGGCTAACATGCTAAAGCTCACAAAGACTGGAATGAAGATCAATGGAAGAGGGTTACTATGGAGAGAGTAATCAAAGTTTTTGGGCCTATTTTAAGTATGGTAATTTTACCATTGCTCAAATAACACTTCTAATGGTGGCCCAAGACTTTTGCACAGCACTATATATAGCAGGGTTCCTGTTGCAGGACCAAGATAGGATCAACCGACCGGCATGTTCTCTCTCAAGCATGGCCACCATCACCGGGTCTCAAACCAGAGTCACCAATATATTCATTCAATATATTCATTTTGTTGACACTATTTTTATAACATGTATTAAGATTTATAAGAGAGGAGTGAGACCAGCCTTGTTGTATGGCTTAGAGACAGTGGCACTGACAAAGAGACAGGAAGCAGAGCTGGAGGTGGCAGAACTTAAGATGTTCTCTTTAGGAGTGTCTAGGGTGGACAGGATTAGGAATGAGATCATCAGAGGGACAGCGCAGGTTGGAAAATTGGGAGACAAAATTCGAGAGGGAAGACTGAGATGGTTTGGACATGTGCAGAGGAGGGATAGTGGATATATTGGTAGGAGGATGTTGGAGATGGAGCTGCCAGGCAAGAGACGGAGAGGAAGACCAAAGAGGAGTTATTTGGTTGTGGTGAATGAAGATATGCAAGGAGTTGGGGTGAGAGTAGAGGACGTGGAGGACAGGGTGAGGTGGAAACGTTTAACTCGCTGTGGCGACCTCTGATAAAGGGAGAAGCCGATACAGTCCAAATATATCACAATACTTTAATGCATTTGCATCATATATTATTTGAATGAACAAAACTAAAGCTATACCAACAACAAACCAGTGTGAAAACAACACTGACAGTACACACAGTGCTTCTATAAACGTGTACTGCGATGTGCTTTATTCTATCATTGCATTGTAGCTCTAGTATCAGGTCTCCCCAAAAGGACTCCCTCGCCAGAGAAGGAATGCGTCTTTAAAACAAAATTACCCACAACTCCCCGCGCCCCTTTATCCAGCCTATGAAAGGCACGAGCTAAATGAATGACAAAAGGAGAGAGAATCCGGACAGGGTCGGACTCTGTCCCAGAACAGGACCTCAATCTTTTCACACTGAGAGAGAAAAAGCGAGCAGAGAAAGTCTCAGTCACACCTTTTAGAAGGTTTAATGATTTCTTTACTGGCTTGTACACAAACGTACAAAACATATTACAGCACTCCATCATCTGAGCACACACAAATCACAGTGTTACAAACGTTCAAAAGGAAAACACACACACAGACACGAACAAAAACCGAAAAGAAAAGCTACGACTTACAACACTCGAAACAAAACCAAACCAAAAAAAGTTGTTCACTGGCGACAAGACGAAAACACAACTTGGTCCACAAAAACCAAACAAAAAAGAAAAGAAAATCAGCAATCTACTCATTCACTTACACCTAACCAGTTGCTTTAACTCCACATGTCATAAATGTTATGGCAAAAACAGAGCAGAGCAACCACACACCGTGCAATTTATATTCGCTTGTTACAATGATCTTACCATCAAATGTATTATTCCCCTTTCTTAACATGAGGAGAGCACTTCAGAAAAGAAAGCGCCCTGGGATTCAGCGTTACATACTGTATATATATACTCATATATATATATACACACAAGTACACCCAAGCACAGAGATACAGGCTTCTTTGCAAACGCACTGTTATGCAAAGTAACACACAACACAGACAATATAACCTGGAGCTTTTTTTTATACAATAGTATTTTGTTGTGTTCCTTTTTTCTATTTAGAAAAAAAATAAAAGTCGACCGGAGTCAACGTAATGAACAACAGTCATCAGTGCAACATTTCAAAGAGTAAAAATATCAAGTTTAAGACATGCGATGCATATTTATTTTTCTTAGACCGATGGTCGTTTCTCCAGGTTTACGAAGAGTTCTTAGTCTAACCAGGGCTTATCAGCGGGGCTAGACAAGCAAGAACCAGTTCAACAGTGGTATGCATGCAACACTCGTGTCTCCCTCACACACACACACACACAGTTTCTCACTCACACACCCACACTGGAGACTTCATACAGATCACTGTAACTGATATTTGTCCTCTTTCACTCACTGTTGGCTATTGTTTAAAAGAAAAAACAAAACAAAAAAACATTAAACTTACATAAAAGCAGCATTGAAACAAACACCAGGGTGATAGGACTTGCAAAGGCAGGTCTGTGTGTTTTAACCAATGTAGATTTCTGTCCCTGCAATAAGTCACGCAACAGTCCCCGTTCATGAAACAGTCAGTATTTGAGTCTAAGTGGCGCTCAGTAGTAACTCGATTGCAGCCTCAGCTCCTGCAGTTACCCGAGCAGGCACGAGGGGGCGCGAAAGGCTCCACGGATTTTTGTGCAACAAAACTCCCTGCATTAATAATCACGCCACACGGTCCACTTTTTCATAGAACAAACAAGCGACACGAAAATGGATACACACGATTCGGCTGAGACATTTAAAACGTGTCCACCATGCTCTGAACGGATAATGGCACTTTATTAAAGGAATCCTCCAGCTTGTCAGAACTATCGAGCCACTGCATGCATCTGTAACTTTAGAGCAATTACTATAAAGATGAATTTGCCTGTACTGAGAGAATGAGGCGTCTGAGGAAAGTCTAAGGGCACTTGTTGGAGCACTTTCCGTTCTTTTCTCAGTACAAGCAAATGGGCCAAAATACTTGTATTGCACATGCACTACAGACGCAGATGCTGAGCTGAAAACAAAACAACAAGAGTATTCCTTTAAGCTCTGTCAGCCAGAGAGATCTAATTTTGGTTGTTGGAAATGGTCCCGAGTGAAGAAAACCGAATGGACCGATCACAAAACAGGCTAAGCTCTGGGGGCCTGAAGGTTGAACCTTGGAGAGCCTGGTAGGCTGCAAAATTGAAATGTCAGGAAAGAAGAGAGGCTAGGATCAGATCAGTAGGCTAAAAAAAACGTGAATACTTTAAAGTCGAGGTAGCTGATGCAGAGATCCATAACATACAATAGAAATGCTAGATAAATATGCAGGTAGGCTTAATGGCAGCGTGTCCCGATCTCGCTCCTTCTGCACTGGCACATTTTTGTGCGTTTCCCTCTTGTAACACGCCCGATTTTAATCTTATTCGGGCCAGGTTGATGGGAGTCGAGACAGGTGTGTTAAGAACAGGGAAGCACGCTCAAATATGCAGGAGCAGGACTGGGAAACGCCGGGCTGTGGAATCTCCACACGGGACGTTTATAGGCTATGCAACCTGAAGCAGCTTAATTCACCCTAACCACGTTTACTTAGGCTATAGATTTGGTTCTTTAAAAAAAAAAAAAAAGAAAAAGAACCACAACATAATTTAAATGCATCATCATCATCAATGTACCTTCATAAATAAGAAACCCAGCCTGTATTCACAGTGATGACCAGGGTGTTAATAAAAAATACTGAGAGAAGATGATAAAGTGTATTCCAAATGCAACTTTCCTGACATTGATCCGAAGCGAAAGCAGCAGTTTTTTTAGTAACACATTAACCATACACACTCACATGCACAGAGCTCGTGTAGGAACCATCTGCTATAGGTGACTGCAGGGCACATTGGACTACTTTTCTAAAGAAACCCAGTAAAGCTATTGTGTACAGTACTTAACATTTAGTCACTTGCTGTTATGGTGATATACTTTTTTAAAAAGCATTGGATATAGGTTAATGACTTTCCAAAACACGCCAAATGATTTTTTGATGAAGAAATACATGGCAGTCAAACAGTGTTTTGCCACTCATAAAGGATGGCCTTCATTCACCTTCCCTTTGAAATATTCCAGCATACCTCAAGTGCCATCTTATTCGTTTTTTTCCCTCAAAAAATGATCAGCAACCGAGCGACGGATCACCCGAGCTTTCATTGGAAGCCCAGTTACGCGACATGAGCGCCGTTTCACATCCAGCAAAGAGTGTCGGCCACCATTCGAGTTCACCAGGCCAGCTTTCCATGCCCTGATCTGATGTACACATTCAGGGCCACAAAAAAGCTTTAGTACCAATGCATAATAACGTATGCATGCAAGTCAGATGTGACCGTGGATCACTCGTGAGTTAGTCGGCTAAATTACCCTGAAAACCCCCTCCTCTCCCAACCCACCCCATTTGGTTTTAAAGGAACTGTGCCATGGTCTCTACATTTTGGCAATGATTATTTTACCCGGAATCATCGCCGTGCCCCGTTGGAGTACTTGGCCGTGGTGATGAGGTACAGCACGATGTCTTGGTGGCCCCCGAACGCGGCGATGTGCAGTGCGCTCCAGCCCTCGCGGTTGGCGAGCCGGATGTCGGCACCGAACTTGACCAGCAGCTTGACCAGTTCCAGGTTTCCATCGATGACGGACTGATGAAGCGCAGTTTGCCCCTCGGGTCCGAACGAGTTCACGTTGAACTCGCAGCTGCTCATGTTCTGCAGGAGCGAGTGGAGCTCCTTGGTGTTCCCTCGCCTCACGGCCTCCTGGAAAACCCTCTGGGGCGCGGAGCAAGTCGACACGTTCGCCTGGCTCATGATGCAAAACGGACAGACTGAATGCCTCTAAGGCTTGGGAGGTGTGTGAGGGGCTTCAAACCAGTCGCTCGGGTGTTTACTGAAATCCAAATATCCGAATGGGACTCGGTGTGCAAACGGAACCAATGGCTCAATCCAAGTGCAGAAGATCCCAAAGCCACAGGTAATGGAGACAAATGTCCCGTTTAGGCTTTAATAGCAGCACCAGGTTGGTTTGTATATGGCAGTTTAAACGAGGAGGTTAGATTTCAGCAGCAGTTATTTCCAAAAGGTATGAAATCAGTTTGAAATTAAAAAAAAAAAAAAAAGACAAGTCCTCAGTCCCGCCAGCTACTTCTCAGGATACGTGTGGAGCCGCTTACCTTACAAGCCTGACAAGAGGAAATACGACGTGGAATTATCAACGAAAGTCACTAAAATGCACAATTTCCAAACTAAAACATCGAATGGAAGCGTTTAGAGTGAGTTTAGAAGGTGGACCGTACCTGCCTGTGAGGATTTCGGGACGGTTTGACCGTTGAAACTTTCCCCGCTTGTTCCCTCGCTGTCTATGTGTGTACGCTCTCGAGCGGTCCCCTGCCTCTCTCTGACTGGCCAGAAGCTGCGCGCGCCGGATATTTTAGACCTCCTCATTTGCATAACAACAAGCCCTCACAGAATGGGGACTGGCTGTGTGGGAGGAGTTCATGGAAGCCGATTGGTTCCAAGGTGAAGCGAATTCAGTTTGGGGCGGGGCGTGTGTGTGAAACCGAAGTATGTGGGCGTGGTCCGACGAGCTGAAAAAATTCCCACGGAAAAAGACAAGCGTCTGCGTGTGCGTTAATAACGCGCTCTAACGCGTTATCAACAAAATCAACAGTTCCTGAGTGTGAAGAGAAACAAAGCATCAACGAATGTCAATCCAACATCTATGTTCCTGTCATGTACACGGCCATCCACACAGAGGCTACAAGGTTCAGGGCGAAACAAGTGATGAGGCAAACACAAAGAAAGTGAGACAGTCAAGTGCACATGGTAAACTACATTTCACACAATACATGGGGTGTATTAACTCAGTCTGTTCAAACCCTTCATAAACTCTTCACATGACCTTAAATGTGCTTATGGTACTCTACTGTGTACAAGAAGGTCCAGGGTTCAAGTTCCAGCACTGCCAAGGAACTGTTGGGCTCTTGAGCTAGTCCCTTAATCCTTCATTGTTTAGACTGTACCAGGATCTGATGAGAAATCCGAATCGGGCACACAATCCAAATGTATATATATATATATATATATATATATATATATATATACACAGTGTACCCATATTCTGGTGGCTACTTCCAGCAGGATAATGGGACTGTGGTGGCCTAGCGGTTAAGATACTGGACTATGGACCAGAAGGTCCAGGCTTCAAATCCCACCTCTGCTAAGCTGCCACTGTTGGGTCCTTGAGCAAGAATAGCTTGGATTGTTAGACTATATAACTTGTAAGTCGCTCTGGAAAAGGGCGTCTGCTAAATGCTGTAAATGTAAATGTAATGCCATGTCATGAAGCTCAAATAGTCTCAAACTGGTTTACTGACCATGACAGTGAGTTCATTGTACTCAAATGGTTTCCTCCAGAACCAGATCTAAATCCAATGGGGGCAAAACCTCTGAGAAATGTTTCCAGCACCTTGTTGAATCTCTGCCACAAAGCATCAAGGCAGTTCTGAATTCAATCCACTGCACCACCACAGTCCAGACAGTTCAAAGTCTTTCATCCTGTCCATGATCCAATATTATAATTTAGATTATATCTTTCTAAAAAGCTACATATCTTCCCAAGTCTCAGTCCTGGTGAGGATATTAGCTGAAGCCTGTGTGATATAGGTAAAGGAGAACACCTCTAGTGTAATAGTGTTACTCTTAATATATTTTATTTTATGTTTAAAGTGACATTTAAAGCTTAATCTGAGTAATCTATGCAGAATAACCATTTACCAGTCCGTTTTTAATTACATTGAAATTTTGCTTGTAATATGCATGGAGATTGAATACAATTCCCATTAAGCACTTTTAATGTGATACAGGCTTGAATTTTAATATTCTTTCCTTGCCATTTTAAAACGTACTAAGCATCAGCAACTCCCAAGAGCAGACCATCATCAGTGAGGCCATTTTTACTCAAATTATTTTCTGAAACCTCACAAATTTGCTCATTTCAAATGTAACTTCATTACTGTCTCTCACACACTTTTATCTTCTTAATTGCCTTATTATTATTGATATGCAAATCCAGCACCAAATGATCACCAAAATTGGACATGTGGTGGCTTAGAGGTTGAGGTACAGGACTGTGGACCAGAAGGTCTGTGGTTCAAATCCCACCTCGGCCAAGATGATAGTGTTGGGCCCTTGAGCAATGCCCTTAACCCACGTTGCTCGGATTGTATCAGTCGCTCTAGATAAGGGCTAGAATTCACCTACATGATTTGTTTTTCCCAGCATCATGTGTTACTGCTACAGTGGAACATATATTACTTCTCATACATTAAAAATGATTTCTTTCAGACATAAAAAATTAAATTCTACGTAAAAATCTAGAACTGCTAGACATAGTCCTGAAAGAGATACATTTGTCGATAGGTTGGTGAAGACCTGAGGTTTCTCATTGTAAGATTAGGTACCTTTCCAAATCAAGTCAAATCAGGTTTACTCTTACAGGACGCCTAGGCAAGGTGAAGGCAACTGAAAATCTAGGGGGCTTCCAATACAGTAAGGGAGAAAAAGAAAAACAGGCAATACATACAAGTGTGAAATACGATCACTGATGTACACATGACTTACACAATATCTTGATCATTACACACACATCAGAGATACATACGCTACTCAACTTTAATGATGATCCACTGGCGATCTGGGATCTTTCTTGACTTGTTAATTGAATATAAATATATACAGAAATGTAATATTTACGTTTTTAAAACTTCAACAAAACGTGTGGCCCAGTAAACAGCAGTTCCCCCAACCAAACGCACCCCCGGTGTAGCAAGACAACCTCACGTAGCAACAAACGGTCCTCTTGAGGGTTATTAATGCGAATTTGTGGTTACAGGGATTGAGGCGCCTTGTGTTGGGTTATTTGGAGGCTGTTTACAGACACAGGCGCTACTGCCTGAGCAACAAAAGAGCGCCCGACTTCCTGTGCGCAACACTGAGGTGCGGAGAGAAGCACGCGCTACCGTGGGAAACACATACACACTCGCACTCTCTATGGCGTTGAAAGCCACACACATGCATGCACTCACAACTCACTGCATACAGCAGCGCCGTTTGCTCGGTTTGTTTACGAGCTCGCGGTAACCGGCAGTTCTGTAGCATAGACACTCTCGCACCCACGCGCACACAATTTCCCACAGTAAAATAAGCCTTTCGCTTCCGGCCTCATTAAGGTAGTTCGAACTGTAAAAGTTCCAGTAGCAGCAAAAGTTCCCCATCACGCACCGTTTGGTCCCGGAGTTAAACCTAATGGCCTACATACAGAAGAGTCATCCTGTCACATGCACACAATCAAACAGCACCCATAACCTAGATCAGCAGCTCTTAGACCTGCTGCAGTCCCAGTTTAATCCAGATGTTTAATGCAGACACTGAACACATCAAGAAAACCACTGCACCTTCATATTATTTACTGTAACAGTTATATTGTGGAGTGTGTGGTGGTACAGTGGCTATTCACCAGAACCCGGATTTAAAAAGGTCAGCATATGCTGTGTTTTGGACACTGGCATGCTGGTCAACCAGCAAGATCCTATAAGTTCATTAGCTCAACCATCACTAGATCAGTACTAACAAGCATAGACCAACTTGGACCAATATGGAACATCATGGTGATGATGATGACTGACCAACATACCAATGTCCAAAACATGGGACTGTGGTGGCCTAGTGGTTAAGATACTGGACTATGGCCCAGAAGGTCCTGGGTTCAAATCTTACATCTGCTAAGCCACCACTTGAGCAAGGCCCTTAACCCACAATTGCTTGGATTGTAACTGTATCAATTGTAAGTCGCTCTGGATAAGGGCTTCTGTAAATGTAAAACACAGCATATGCTGTTCTATGCTTCTTTTAAGCTGCCACAGTTGGGCCCTTGAGCAAGGCCCTTAGCCCTCAACTGCTTGAATTGCATAAGGTAAGATTGCATCAGATGTGAGTTGCAATGCATAAGAGAGTCTGCTGTATGTCCATTTTTATTGAACAGTTTATCCCCACCAAGAGAACCCAAATCAGTTCTGTTATGTTAATAACCAGCACTTGTGTAAAGGTTTTTTTATTAGAATTACACCTCATAAGTTGATTCAGCCCACATCAGGCTTGTGTATGAAGTTAAAATAATAAAATATTAAAACATTTGCTCTGAGAAACCTATAAGTCTTATTGGTGTAACTGTGGACCTGTCCATTTCTGTCTCTACATACCTTGTTAGTCCCCTTTACTTTGTTTTCTGATGGTCAGGAACCCCCTAGATCAGGTACTATTTGGGTGGTGGCTGGCATCATTGGATCACGCACAGCAGTGCTGATGGAGTTCACTCACTGTGCAGTACTCACAGGATGCTGTCGGCTGGTCATTTTTGGCTGGTGGACTATTTCCTGTTCATCAGGAGTTGAATCCAATGTTGGTACCTGTTGTTGTAGCCCATCTGCCTCAAGGTTGGACTTGTGAACCTGATGTCCACTGTCCACTGAGGTGTTTAAAAACTCCAGCAGCGATGCTGTGTCTGATCCACACATACCAGCAATTAGGTGTACTTAATAAAGTGATCAGTGAGTGCAATTGGTAATAGTTGATATAATTTAAATCTACATGATCAGTCTGTTATACTGAACCCCACTCTAGGCAAAACCTTAAAGACCCCCAGCGTTGTCATCGTTATGAAGTTAGGCAAAAGTGCAAAGACCTGTTTATCATCTGCCCAACAAAAGTGCTTAGAGCTGAAAACATCTGGCTGCTAATCTGTGTCTTTTGAGTGGCATGCTGGAAAGCATTTGCACAGAAAGAGGGAGGTGTTCCTTCTGTGGCCCCCAAAAAGACACTCGTTGCACCTTTTGCTTTAAAACAAAAACCCAGATGGCTCCCTACTGGACATATGAGGCACCGTTATGGGTGGAAGCCTTGGAAGCCTTTGTTTCAAAAGGGAGGTGGAAAGTATTTGAACGTAATACACGCTATTATAAAGAACGCATTCACTATAGGTCAACTACAAAGGGCAGCATGAATGTACCTACCTGTGCAAATACTGAAGATTAGTGGATAAGAGTGTACTTTCAAGTGGGTAGAGCACTTGAGAGTTTAATGTTCAGTGCTGCCTGACACAGTTGTGTGTTGTGTGTATTTGTTATGAATATACAGTTCATGAAAAGAATAGTCCAGCGTTTTACAATCTAATCCCAGTACTTACCACATCAGTCGGGTATAAACACTCAACACGGACAATCATTTCACCCTGTTTCCCTCTACTGAATAAAGACCAGAGAAATCATTATTTGAAAGCGACAGAATGGACCAGTCCAAGAGCAGGGGTCCTGGGAACAAACACTTGAAATTCATTATATACTATTTTCCATACTCTTATTATAACTGAGGGTTGCAAAGGGCTGGAGTCTTTCCAGCAGCACAATGTGCAAGGCCTTAACCAATCATGGCATCCGGGGGCACACAAACAGCCATTTATATTTAGTCATTTAGCTCTTATCCAGAGCAACCGACAACTGGCACAATCCTAGCTAATGCTAAGGGTTTTGCTAAAGATCCCAACAGTGGCAGCTTGGCAGAGATGGGATTAAAACCCTACGCTTTCTGGTCCACAGTCTCTCAGTCTGGTTTTTATTTTTAAAAAAGCAGTTTCCATGTGGGGAAATGTCCTACAGGGTAAAAATGTCAGATCTTTCTGTCTTGTGGGGGACATGGTCCCATGAAATAATATAAACATGCCAACAAGTTTGCCTCTCTGTCATTGTGGGGACCTTCCACTGACACAATGATTACTGTAGCTAATTAATGCTACACCTACCCCTAACCTCAACCTCAGTTACCTGAGGTACAATGTAATACATACATGGTACACACACAGAGTACAGAACTCCTGTCCTCAAATGAGAGTAGGGCTACTGCTAGGAAAATATCACTCCAGCTAAAGTCCTATGTGTAAGATTCCACTTGATTTACAAAGCTTGCTTTTAAATATACTCCAGTATTAAAAGTAAAAAGCTCTGTCATAGTATGTTTGCATCACTTGTTAGTTTTGTGTCATTGTTCCTTCTAATCTTCCCATCTTAAGTGAGCAGCATTGTCATGAACAGTGAAGAATTTTTATAGTCGCTTGCAAAGCCAAGACAGCTTGATAACAGAGAAAGTTTCTTTTTATGATTTCTGGTACAACATTTGGGTCATTTTTCTTGCCTACTTTAAAGAGTAGACTTCTGTTTATAAGGAAAGCATGTGTACTCCAGTCAGGCAGGCTTTTAAAAGTGAAATAATCTGTTGTGTGTTCCATAAAGTACAATAAATAAATAAATAAATAAAAATCCTTCAGGCAAGGCCACGATTAATCGAAGATGTCTAAAAGTCAGCCAGTTTTTTATTTGTAAGCCCTGTCCATATAACTTCTCTGCCTAGAATACAGCTGTGATATGACTAAAATTACAAGGTAAGCCTGCAAGAAGAAGATGGGAATGAAATCCCATTTCATGATTAGAATTGAAACCCAGCTAATATTACAAGTACAGCCGGGCTAATTATTAGATTTATTTCCATCTTCCATTTAGACCACACTTCCATCACGTTATAATAAACAGACTCGCAGAAACAAGGAGACAAAGATGGGCTATTAAAAATTTATAAGAGCAGACAGTTAAAGTTCGTCTCACAGCTGCTGCAGCCGTTACTTTGTAGGCTACTGGAAATTCACATTGCCTCATTTTTTCTGCTTTATTGGCTCACGGTTCAATGGAGAGTTGACACATGCGGCTGATTTGTCAGACACGGATTAAGCCTAGTCTTGGACTAATGTAAAATATCAACGGTGAGTCACCATTAAAAGTCTTTAATCGTCTAGGATTAGGACAATTTTGGTCTAGGGAACAACCCACTGTGCTTTAAACCATTTTATTAGCCTAAGCAACTTCAACCACAGAGCATATCATTACGCCGAGGGCTTTGAAAAGATGGAAAAAAACTAAACTTGTGAGTCTCAGCCTCAATAAAGCAGGCTGTTTGCACAGAAGCTCTGAAACCACCCGTGGAAGGATGTGGAATATTTTATTTGAGCTGTTTCTGAGCTGTGAGAAGCTCGGCTATACTTATTAGGATAGTAGGGCAAAGAACACTTTACTTTAAATGCTTAGAAATCCAGACCACCAACAAGCATGTAGTCACCTGAACTACAACTCTTAATGCTTCTCCTAAAACAGAAAACTGGGAACATCTTAATGTTCTTTGGACAGATCTCACAACCTGACAACTAACTAACAGCTAAAAACAATATATTTAAAGAAATATAGAAGCTAATAGAAACCTAATACAACTGACATCTCACCAGACCAGAGGTGGGATACGTACCAGGGTGGTTGGGCGCTCTACCAAGTGAGCCACTCTGGTTCGTATCCCACCCTTGGTGAGGTGTCCAGTTTATATCCCACCTCTGGTGAGGTGTCTAGTTCATATATCACCATTGGCGATACGTCTGGTTCATATCCCATATCTGGTGAGGTGTCTAGTTCATATCCCACCAATATTGATATGTCTCGTTCATATCCCATTCGTGAGGTGTCTGGTTTGTATCCAACCTCTAGTGAGTTGTCTAATTATGGTGGCTAATTAAAAGTACTATTTGAAAGTGTTATTGTCTATAGCACTGACAGTTTATTCAGTAACAGCATTCTGCTTCAAGCAGCTGTTATAAGCACTTGTAGGTCTGATCAGATAAGTTTAATTGAGCTGCACAGAGCTGGGCTTTAATCTTCAAATGAGTACAAAATCCAGTAATGTTCCACTAAATTTGGAAACAAGACATTTTCCATTAGGATAAATCTCACCTCTTGGGAAAAAACTAAATTCATGCAAACATCTTAAGTACAGAGCTTGGTTTTAATGTTTAAATAGGTACAAAATCCACCAAATAAGTCCTTAAATACGTAATCTAATCTTATAACTCACCCCCTTAAACATGCAAAAGCACTTGAGCTCAAGAAAGGAGCACTAACGTTGAAAAGTCTTCCTTATTTTAGCCATTCCATTCCATTCCATTCCATTCGTGGAGCCTAAGTGTTTTATACGCAACATATTTGTTTATGCTGTTTATAATCTTATGTTCTGTTATTATCTGTGTATTAACTGCCAATCAGTCTCATTAGAAGTTAGACATGTTAGGTTTACATGAGCTTTTATTTTTTTATTTGATTTATTTTTATACAAAGATGCAGTTACAGTCCTCTTCATTTATTGAATTAATTCCCAAACCATTTAAAAACAGACTCCCATAATCTACAGTTTAAGATTTTAGGTGCAGGTTAATAGGAGTTTGTAAATGTTTATATATAATGTATATTAATGGACCTTAGGAAAGAATTAGAGGCACTTACACTGCATGACTATAGAAGTTCCAAGCAGAATGTTATTACTGACTGTGGTAGCCTAGTGGTTAAGGCACTGGACTCTGGATCAGAAGGTCCAGGGTTCAAATCCCACCTCTGCCAAGCTGCCACTGTTGGGTCCTTGAGAAAGACCCTTAACCCACAATTGCTTGGATTGTAAGATTGTACCAATTGTGAATGTACTGATGAAACTGACCGTAGGACAACTTCAAACTGTAAAATAGTCTTAATATACATGTTTTTAAATGAAGAAAAATCAATATTACAACCACAAAGTCCACTGTGCAGTGCATGGACTCCTTTCTCCGCCACACAGGTAGCATGGTGATAATGTAAGCGAGATAGGGCCCAGAATGTTTAAGTGCAATGTGAGCGCAGACCATTGGGAGAGTGGGGAGGGGGACAGTCGTGCTCTGGGACGGTACAAGGAAACCAGGCATAGTGTGAGCATGACCTAAAACTGCATACAACTCATGGAAACTAATCTGATCTATGAGTGTTTATAACAGCTGCCTGAAGCAGAATATTGATTAAATTAACAGTGTGATAAACGACCTTAAAACAGCTCTTTTTTAAAAGGAATAGTACAATTAGAATTTTGTTCTAACACTTATTTGTATTAATTTGAAATGCTATTTTCACCCACAGAACTGCTGCCCACCAGACCATTAGCTATAAAGCCTAAAGATGGCTGAGTGAGAAAATCCCAGTACATCAGCAGTTACTAAAATACTCAGACCAGCCTGCCAACTAGCACCAACCACCATGGCATGTTCAGGGTCACTTAAATCACGTTTCTTCCTCGTTATGTTCGGTTTGGCCTTCAGTAGGCCGTCTGGACCGTGTCTACATGCCAAAAATGCATCGAGTTTCTGCCATGGGATTGGCTGATTAGAGATTTGCCTCACCAAGCAGGTGAACAGGTGTATCTAGGTGTACATAATTTAAAATGAAATAATGATTTATTTTTGTGTGTGGATTTAAGTTTTTAATTGGTAAGATCGCGGTCTTTTGTACTTTAAACTGAATGTTTGTAATATTTAGGAGTCAGGTTAAGCGTCACTGACGTGCATTGCATATTTACGGTTTCTCTCACAGCCCTTTGGTGGGTGTTGTTCGTGAAATGAGTCATGTCAGCCAGATGTTGACAAGCTTAACAACATTCACAGCTCATGTAAGATAATCTGATCAGAAGTGGGAGTGTTGATTACAGTTCTAAAGGGCAGCCAGTAGATATGTTTGGCTCGCAGAATTTCTGTCCGCGTTCTTTTTCTTTTTAACGCCTCAACTAGAGCACCGGGACTGAAAGAGTGTGTGTGTGGGCGGAGTCTCTACATCTACTGACCAGGTATTGGAGGGGACTGTGTGATGTCAGAACACGCAGGCGGAGCCTGAGAGGCCGATTCAGGCTCGACAGGCACCACGTGTTGCAGGAGCGTGGGAAAGAGGCAAGCTTTTCTTCCCACTAAAGAAAGAGCGAGGTCTCGGATGACAGCAGCGCAGAAAAGGCCGTGCTGATCCGGTGCAGGGGCTGAGCGCGGGGCTGAATGGAGCTACCGCTCTGCAAAAAACCACACGGTATTATTTGTAAGGCAAACGCGCTGCCTGTGATACAGTTACCCTGCATACTCTCATATTTATATTCACTTTCAAAGAGACGTGTGTTGGTTGCACTGCTGAGAACGTCTGAAGCACACACACACACACACACACACACACACAAAGAGAAAATCAGTGTTAAAGAATCTGTGCAGCCCATCCTGTTTTGAAGCTTGCAAAACACCCTGGCAAGACTCAAGAGCCAAATGTCTTCCTGGCTTCAGTTCAGCTGGATTCGGTTCCATGTGCAGCAGTTTAAGATAACCGACATAAATCTGCAAATAGAACATCACAACAAACCGGGTCTTCTTTTTTCCCTAAAAAGAAACATTTCAGGAAATAAAAATATAATTATCTAACATTAGTCCTAAATGTTCTTATCCTATCCGAATGATATAATCGACGTGATTCATGATTATTCAGCTACATACCCACCCTGATAACTGCACATGGAGCTCATTTTGTATTTGTTTGTCTTCTGGCCCCCTCACTTAACCTATTCAGGGTTGCGGGTGAGTCTGGAGTGAACAGGGCACACGCGACGTGGAGTGCCAGTCTCGGTTTCAGCGCTGGGGATGATCCCTCAATCCAGACTTCCTGACCTAACTGGAAGGTACTGCTACTACTCGAACCCGTGTCATCACAGTGGTGGGCAAGCGAACTGCTGCTATGAAACCCAAGCAGCCTTCCAGTTAAGCTGAATACCACATTGTGTAACAACTTGACTCTGTAAGAGAATAGTCAAATGTCTCTTCTGGTCAGAGTCCTGAGATGATCCTGGAATTCATTTGCTACAAGCGGCAGCACGGCCTGGATGGGAAAACAGTCCATCTCAGGGTTCGGCAGGGTCGCACTTGCAGGGATGCCAGAGCTGAGGCGCCATTTGAGCTTGAGCTTTTATTTTATTTACCTTTGCTTTTGGCATCAATGGATATTCTCAACGGGAACAAGGTCATGTCGATACTAGTCAGTCACATTCACACCAGGCCAATTTAGAGTGACCAGTTAACCTGTGTTCACAAAGCTGGTAGGTTATGGAGAGAAGACTAATTATTAGGGCTACCAAAATCTAGTTTTACGCGGATTCAGTTTTTGCGACGTGAGCATATGAAACAGCTGTATTTAAAAACTCGCTATTCTCTACATTTTACTCCATATAGTGTGATTAGTCTATAGGGAAGTATGTGAGGGTGGTACATGATATGGGACACTCAATTATATGCTCAGTACTGTACAAAAGGTGATGTATATTATATTTAATGCAAAATATCTTTGTCTAAACAGTAGAATATTTTACTGATCTGGGAAGTAGGATTAAATCAAATCATACTGACCCTGTAACATCTGGTCTTTTCATGAGTCATAAGACTACACTTATTGGTCCACTGTGTCTCCAGAAAACCAAGTTGAAATCTGATGGCTATATCCAATGTAATATGTAAACCAGCTCACAATACAGGTGCTTCATGATTTAAACCATCATGAGTTCAATATATCGTAAACCAATGTGTATGATATATACACTGCCTGGCTAAGAAAGGTCTCACACTAATATTTGGTTGGACCGCCTTTAGCTTTGATTACGGCACGCATTCGCTGTGGCTTCTGCAGTGTCATTTATGTCCAGAGTTGCATTCATTTTCCCTAAGATCTTGTATTGATGATGGGAGATTTGTTCCACTGCACAAAGTCTTCTCCAGCACATCCCAAAGATTCTCAATGTGGGTCAGGTCTGGACTCTGTAGTGGACAATCCATGTGTGAAAATGATGGCTCATGCTCCCTGAACCACTCTTTCACAATCTGACCCTTCTGAAACAGATGAACATCTTTTCCATGACCACAGGATGTCTTTCAACATGGTTGTTTAACAAATGAGAAGCTACTCACTGCATCAGTTAGGGTTAAAGAACTTGTTGCCAGATGAAGCATAATCACCAATGCAGGAATTATCCGATGGGAGGCTCTTTTTTAAACTATTTACTTAGTTAAATCCAGGCGGTGTATATACTGCATATATCATAGTGTAGACTACCTCATGCTTAAAACACTTTGGTTAACCTTCAGCTGGGCAAAATCTTAACACAAAGCCAATACAATGTATTGAAAGTGAAACACAAAAGAAAATGGTTAGTCCATTGGCTAACATACAGAATACAGTTTCTGCTGAATGTGTATTATTGGATTCTGAACCATCATAAAATGAGGACTCCCTGTACTATTTTCCTGTGCAGATTACACATTCACAAGAATGGTTGCTGCAAAGGTTTTGACTGTACATGATCTCTGAATTTCCTCCTCCATTATTGTTTATCCGTTCATCCAGAGATGGACGTTTGTTTGGTTTATTAATGACGCTTTCAGCATCGATGGCTATTTTACAACAGACACAAGGTTCCATCGAACCTAGTCATACCTACTCAGATCTGGCCAGTTTAGCGTAATCAGTTAACCTAATGCACGTATTGCTGCGGCAGGAGCATCCAGAGTAACCCCATGTGGACACCAGGAGGACAAAAAGTCTATAGGTTTAGTCTGAGGTCGGGATCGAACCGGGGATGCCGGAGCTGTGAGGTGACCACGCTAACCGCTGCACCCCAGATGATGTGTGCTATGTTGTTAAGTACTGGGTGGGGTTTTGGTAGTCCAATGCATCTTGGTGTGACGGGTGTATTTACACTTGTTTAAGATGTGGCTGCAATACGTTTCAAAGCTCCTCATGAAATGAACTAATGGATATGGATTGGGCCTCCTAAGCCAGGGATTGTGAGTTCGAGTCCCATCTGGGGTGACCAGCAAGCAAAGTGGCGCAATGGATGTGTGCTGGGCCCATAACCCAGAGGTCAATGGATCGAAACCTTCCTTTTTTGTGGGAGCTAACAGTTAAGGTACTGGACTATGGACCAGAAGGTCCAGGGTTCAAACCCCACCTCTGCCAAGCTGTGATTGTTGGGTCCTTGAGCAAGGTCCTTAGCCCACAATTGCTTGGATTGTAGGACTATCAATTGCAAGTCGCTCCGGATAAGGGCGTTTGCTAAATGTAAACCTCCTTAAATCGGATTTCAATCGCATGTAAATGCATCTTGGGTGCAAACAATCCTGATCCTCAAGACACATGAAATGACTTTGTCCACAACTAAGTATAATAACCAACCAAACAAACAAAAACCAGGCATGAAAGTCAAAACCACATTTTCTGATTACACACTGAGGGAAACCCACCTGCACTGATTACACATTGTGTTACAAACCACATTGTGCTGCTGACACAAACCAAACCCAGCCACCAATCACATGGCTTGGTTTCAAAGAAAGAAGCCTGTGTTGCCGTGTTATCTTGTTTCATTTCAGTATTTGTTGTTCAACTCTGACGGCACAACCTCGGCTCGTCCTGCATCAGCTACAGTTGCAGTACACGAGCGTTTATCGGAAATAAAGCGTTTTTCGCAGGGTGTGTGAAACAAAATGTGCCACGTGAAATAAAGTCTTGTGAAAAGTATTCCCAAAATCTAGGTGTTAATGACGCGGGCACAGCACAACACAGAGCCACACCCATCGGTCCAACTGCTGGTGTGGTTTGAAACAAATTAAGCATTGCTCTCAAAACAAAACGAAGGCTGTGTAAAACAAAACCAGGTCACACCTGATGATGTAACTAATACGAGTGCCAGCACATCAGGGATGAGCCATGATGGGAAAAATGTCGCGACTGAAGATGTTCTCGCGGAACACAACACAATGTGGAGAACAAGACAGAGCCAAGAATTAGCTTATGAATGCAGTGGTAATTCTGATATTAAAAATACATTGTTTTTAAAGAAAGAAATGAAGCATTAAAACAGAACTGATCCCTCAGTTAACGAACTGGTCAATGTTGATGATTATATTTTCAAAAAGTACAGACATTACTAACATATCAAAATACATCCCAGTCCTATTACACTGACATTTTAATCAAACTACAGATAGTAGAAGGACTGGACTGAACAACAGACAAGTCATATTGCAGTCTTACATGAACACAAAAGCAACATTTATCGAACTTAATTTACATGTTCTGTGCAATCAGAGTGTTTATACCTACAGCCCCAAAGCAGAAAAAGTTGGGACAGTATGGAAATTTCAAATAAAAAAAAATTAACACAGTGTTCCTTACATTTACTTTGGCCTTTATTTCATTGCAGACGGTATGAACCCAAGATATTTCATGTTTTGTCTGGTCAACTACAGTAGGGTAAAAAGTATTTAGTCAGCCACTGTGCAAGTTCTCCTACTTAGAAAGACGAGAGAGGTCTGTAATTTTCATCATATGAGAAACAAAATGAGAAAAAACATCATGCTCTGGGGCTGTTTTTCTGCAGAGGGGACAGGACGACTGATCCGTGTTAAGGGAAGAATGAACGGGGCCATGTATCGTGAGATTTTAAGCCAAAACCTCCTTCCATCAGTGAGAGCATTGAAGATCTTCCAGCATGACAATGATCCCAAACACACCGCTCAGGCAACGAAGGAGTGGCTCCGTAAAAAGCATTTCAACGACCTCGAGTGGCCTAGCCAGTCTCCAGACCTCAACCCCATAGAACATTTTTGGAGGGAGTTGAAAGTCCATGTTGCCCCAAAACATCACTGCTCTAGAGGAGATCTGTATGGAGGAATGGACCAAAATACCAGCTACAGTGTGTGCCAACCTGGTGAAGACTTACAGGAAATGTTTGACCTCTGTCAATGCCAACAAAGGTTATGTTACAAAGTATTGAGTTGAACTTTTGTTATTGACCAAATACTTATTTTCCACCATAATTTACAATTAAATTCCTATGATGAAAATTACAGACCTCTTTCTAAGTAGGAGAACTTGCACAATCAGTGGCTGACTAAATACTTTTTTGCCCCACTGTACAGTTCACTTGTTAATAAACATCCATTCCTGCATTGGCACCAAGGATACCAAGTGATTTAGTGTTTAAGGGGTCATTTTGTTCCATTATTCCTGCAAACACACCATAAGATGTCTGCTAGTATAGGGTCGTCGTCACAAATCTCTGTTGGGGACAGGTCAGGACTGCGGACAGGCCAGTCTAGTACCCGTTCCCTCTTGTGCAATCATGCCTTTGTAAAGTGTGCAGCATGTCGTTTTGCAATGTCTTGTTGAAAAATCACAGATGAGACGTTAACGCCCCTGCTGGCCATGGTTAAGGCTTCTTTTTTGCACAGAAACGTTTTAAGTGGCATTTGTGAATGTAACTGTATTGTAGTGCTTGATAAAGGACTGATAAAGTGATCTCTTGCCCATGTGGTTCTATCAGATATTGATGAATGATGGTTCTTGATGCAGTGCCGCCCGACAGATCAGAAATCACGGGTCTTCAGTTTAGCCTTGTGCCCTTACCCTTTATGCACTGAAATTCCTCCAGATTCCTTGAATCATTTAATGATATTACTGTAGAGGGAGAAATATGTAAATCCCTTCCAGTCTTTGAGGAATATTGTTTGTAAACATTTCAATAATTTTCTTGATAAACTGGACACCCTCTGCCCATCTTTGCTCCTCAAAGACTCTTTTCTAGATACTGCTTAAGTACCAAATCCTGACAACAATCACCTGCTGACCTCACCTGTTTGAAATCACATTGTGATAGTTTTTTTTACCTCGTTACTAGCTTTAAATTTTTCCAGTCCCAAAGCTGACCAGACAAAACACATCTCGGGTTCATAAAGTCTGCAATGCAATAAAAGTCAAAGTAAATGTAAGAAACACTGTTTTTAAATCATCTGAATTTTCCATACTGTCCCATCGTCTTCTGATTTGGGGTTGTACAAAATAATCTGCATATAAAAATCAGATTTTAGAAATCATCAGATGACTATTTTGGCTTTCTCAGTAGTCATAAATGTAAGTTCCTATGATTTAAACCAACTAGCATGTAATTATTTATTATATCAAGCGAGTTAACAATATGCGCACCAACTCCAGAACTACTGGTGCCCTTGGTATAGACGGGGGAAAAAACCCTGTGATTAGCTTCAAAAAAATGAGAGAAATATAAAATTTAATCCAAGTATATTTTAAAACAAACAATAAAAAAAATCAAATGATTGCTTAAAAAAAAAATCACAATTATTGACAAACCTTAAAATTCTTAAGACCTCTCAAACTGGATTTGCTAAATAAAAAAAAGTTACCACAACCTCATCAAACTTAGATATAACATATTTCTGCAAGTTTAAAGCACCAGAACTGCTTTTCTTGGTCATGCCAAATGCCAGGTCAAACTTCTCTGCCGCTTGCCGACCTGTTTGCAGAGGTTTGAGGGCTGTAGGTCAGCGAGAGCCTCCATACGTCCTGTGGCCATAACCCTAAACCTTACCATATCCATCCAACCACATTATTTTAACTGAAAACAAAGTGTGGGGTTCAATAAAACAAAAACTGAACTGTCTACAGTCAACTGAGGTCAGTTTGGGAAAAAAAATAAGGAACTATTCAAGGAAGAACTTACCAACTGTAAAGCACGGCGTGTTTCGGTCATGCTTTTGCCTATACAGTGTCACTGGTAATATTGTACAGATAGAAGGAACATGGGTTATACCAAGTATCACAATCCTGGAAGGTAAGGATTGATAGAACGCAAAAACCCAGACGGAAGAGACGCCAGATCCCAGCAAGACTAAGATCCAAAACCTCATAATCAACCTTGAACCATTTTTAAAAAGAAAACATTGTGGAATGAATTTCTCACTGTCCTCTGATTAAAATATTATTAAATCTGTAGTAGACTTCAAACATTCTGGGCACTCCAAGAAAGAGTGACTGAAAAGCAAGAACATAAAGAAAAACGTGTACCACATGAACCAAAATGCAACTCGGGCGGTGTGGTTGGAACCCTGAGACACCTCTCCAGCCCTGACAAGGATAAGTGGGAATAAAACTTTGCAAATATTACAGTACATTTTTCCCCCAAAATATGAACTTCAGCAGAGTACTGGTGCCCTAAAATTTGGAGCAACATGTCATATTTAGGTTCTGCTTTTCTGTATGTGTGGACCAATACAGGCACTGTAGTGCCCTGTAAGACAAGCTGGATCCTCACAGACCTAACAGAGGGGTTAAATTGTCTTAAATGTAGGACACCTTCTCAGCATGGGTCAAAAATGAAGGGCGGGGCTAAACATAAAAACGACATTCTCCATATAAAAAAGTGGGGCAAAATAGCAGCTGTCTGAATTATTTCAGAAAAATGTTCTGCCAAGTTGTCGGGAGATGATTACGGACAGAGGAAGACAGATTATGAACTTGGACCAACAGCGAAGGTCCTGAACTGCTGACAGAACCTGAAGCTCTTTGTATGGAAACGGAAAACCTCTGTGGTCTGAGGCACACTCCTTATTCAATCCAACATCCAATCCAAGTCTTAGCACATCCTCAGATAGGAACCCAAGCAGTCGTCCATCTCTCAGCCCGGCGCTGGCTGGTCTAATCGGAAATGTGTAGCACGTCCTGGAATTGCGACAGTGCCCGGTCGAAGTGGGTTCCCTCCCAGAACACCTTTCCGCAGTGCGTGCAGATGAAATACTCAGGGATTCGAGGGAGCAGGCCAGGTGGCACCGTCTCCAGCTGAACCACGGCTCCTCCGACGAACCTGAACGTGTCCCAGTCGAGGGCTGAGCCAGTGGCCCAGCGGCAGTGAGGGCTGAATACAGGGCCATCCGGGGGCCTGCATCTGTTGTAGTCCTGAGTCTCGCACTGCTTGTCACAGTCGGCTTGTTTGGGGACGGTTTCCTGAATCAGGCCTGGGAGTGAAAGGGAAAGAGAACGAATAAGGCGTAGAACAGTTTAGTGCAAACTCTAACTTATACACTTTTCCATTTAAAAGTGAACTCAAAGTCTGCATGTCCTCCCCGGGTCTGTCTGGGTTTACTCCGGGTACTCCCATTTCCTCCCACAATGCAAAGACGTGCGTGTTAGGTTAACTGATGTTTCTAAAGTTTCCTCGTATTGAGTTGTTCCCGCCTTGTGCCCTGTGTCGCCGGCTAGGCATCGGCTTTCCAAGACCCTGACCAAGGACTAAGCGGATAAGAAAATGAAAGAATGAAGTGAACTTAAGGTGTGTGTCCAACTGGAGCTATGAGATCTGTGAAAACAGGTTCTCAAACGTACTTCACACTGCACAGAGTGCCGGGAAAAACCAGCAGCACAGGGTGCAAGGCAGAAACCAATCCTAGACAGGCAGGCAATCCATCCCAGGGACGATTTAGATACCAGTGAACCTAACGCACGTCTTTGGTATGTGGGAGGAAACTGGAGGAAAATGGGGACACGAGGAGAACATGCAAACTCCACACAGACGGATTCCGATAGCTTTTTGGTTAGTGCCCTTGGTTCACGTTCTGCAGCTCCGGATCCAAAACAGGTACACCTTCCTTGTTTCTACACTCACTATTCATTTTATTGGTTCCACTTACCATATAGAAGCACTTTGTAGTTCTACAATTACAGACTGTAGTCCATCTGTTTCTCTACATACTTTGTTCATCCCCTTTACTCTGTTCTCTAATGGTCAGGACCCCCACAGGACCAGCACAGATCAGGTTCTACTTGGGTGGTGGTGTGTTAGTGTGTTGTGCTGGTACAATTGGACCAGACACAGCAGTGCTGCTGGAGTTTTTAAAGACCTCAGTGTCAATGCTGGACTGAAAATAGTCCCCCAACCAAAAATGTCCAGCCACCAGCATCCTGTAGGCAGCGTCCTGAGAGCACTGATGAAGGATTAGAGGATGACTAACCCAAACTGTGCAACAACAGATGAGTTACTGTCTATGACTTTACATCTAGGAGGAGGAGCAATTCGGTGGAGGTGTCTAATAAAGTGGACAGTGAGTGAACTCTGTTCTTTTAAACTCCAGCAGCACTGCTGTGCCTGATCCACTCATACAAGAACACCACACACTAACACACCACCTCATCGGTGTCACTGCAGTACTGAGAATGATCCACCACCCAAACAGTACCTGATCTGGGCTGGTCCTGTGGGGGTCTTGACCACAAGATAACAGAGTAAAGGGGACAAAAATATGTAGACAAACAGATGGACTACAGCCTGTAATCATAGAACTACAAAGTGCAGTGACCACTAACACTTAAATAAAGAATAAGCAGAATATAAACTGAAAAATATAGAATGCCTAAGAGTTTTTTGCCCAGTACCACTCTAGATACCAGAAAATATTGAGATATCCCACGCCCCTAGATCTCAGTACCAGATATGAAAGTGGCCCAGATTGGAATTGGTCTGCTTGATTGTGTTCTTTGCCGTTCACACTGCTGTGAAAGAAACATATCTGTGGCACATATGCGGAAAAAAGCAGCATTGTTGCCTTAAGTGAAACTACCCTGCCCTCAAGCAATCAAGCATTGGATGACAGAGTGCCTGTACATGCACCTAATAATCCGATCATAGTCGGATTTCCGCAGTTATCTGATTATTTAAGTGGACATGTATACAGCATCTAGAAATCAGAGTAAGAAATCCAATAAAGACAGCTGGATTTTAATCCAGTAACAGGATTTCTCATAGCATATACCAGTTTTCAGTCTGCGCATACTTGTGGCATAACCATCACGGTTGCCAGCTCTGCTTATTCTAAAGAATTGGCTTTATTCGGGCTCTTTTTCAATTGGCTGTATCGTTTTATTTCCTCACAAGAACAGCAACCTCGGAATTAAACGCACCAGGGAATGAAAGGCGGTGAAACAGCTATCGAACCTTCTGAAATGCAGTATATACTTGCGAAAATTAAGAAGTTGATTATTTAAAATTGAGCAATTACTATTCAAATTTATTCAAGATTTTATATGTTTAGAACTCTAACTCTATAAATGCAATCAATATTTAATACGTTTACATCACATATTTCTGCGAAATTATGGACCGGAGCTTTCTGATTACTCAAGTGCACATTAACTCGTCGATCGGGTTACTGACAAAATCAGATTTCATCCGGTTATCGGGTTATGAAGTGTAAACACACTCACTGAGGAAAAGGGAAACCGGCTAGAAAAAGAAACGTAATTACACCACTTTGAATCCCATTCGCCTAATTAACACTCATCTGGTAAGTGACGTAACTGCAGAGCCATTAGCATGGAACAATGGACTGACCCCGTTTGTTCATCATCCGTGTCATGGCTTCTCTGGGGACCTTCAGGTACTCGTCGTTGTTGCACGCCTTTAAAAGAAACAGCAGACTTTATTTGCGTGTTCATTTAAACAAACCACCGACTCACTCAACACATGACACATCCAAATGTCTTCTTACATCAGAACGTGGAACAAAAAATTAATCAGTCACTGAAGTGTTGGATTTGACGTCCAAATTTCACAAGCTGACAGGGCGAGACGGAATCAATCCGTGAAGCAGAGTCAGATCACACATTTCACACAGTGTCATAAATCCCACACACATACTGGGTGAGAGAGAGGTGGGGTGTGAGGAAAGGGAGTGTTCACACCCCTGTGTGGTTTTTTTGTCTTGTCTACGGAGTCCTCTTCACAACAACAGGCTCCTGTATGAGAGTGACCCCCCCATACACACACCACCCCCTCAAACAACACTTAAGTGCTAAAAGCCCTGTCACCGGGTCTGATCCCACCCTGACAAACACCGGCTCTCCCTCGGTGTTTCACTCTCACACACCCTCTCTCTCACACACAAAAATGTGCTGTGTCACATTGGGTACGAAACATCAGAGATTAAAGACTGACATGAATTTATACAGAGAAAGGCTGAACTACTCATTCTGTGTTGACTGTGACCACAAATATTTGCTCCCTCAATTAATTCAACATCGCAAACAGTGCTAATGAGCTTAGTACACATCATGCATGACTCATCACACGTGAAAAGTCGGAGCTCCTCAGTCTTCTGCGAAGTTAGTTGCAGTCTATGGTGGCTGGCTAGTTCAGATACAGGATTCCTAATGAGCCTGTATGTTCTCTAATATGCAAACCTTTATATCGGATATAGACATCTTGACCTACGCATCTTTACCTAAGGCAGTCCAATGAACAATAGTCAGGTAGGCCAAATATTTATGAATAACTTCAGTGTTTAAATTCAGAATTCAAAAACCTGCTTAACTAATGCGAGTACGAAGCAACTTTCCACAGACTCACACGTTTACATCACGGCCTGGATGTTTTGTATCCAGTTCCATTCTATTATTTGACAATAACAGACACGTATCACCTTGTTATGTAATCCCTCCTTTATGTGAACACACTTCCAAATCCATAACAATAATTTAGGCATTTTTGCATCCCAAAGCCTAAACAAACCAGTAGGTATGACTGTCCTGACTATATATAAAGCTGTGGAAAACATGAAGAGACCACTGAAAAATGATCATTTTATCTGGTTTTACTATTTGTAGGTACTGTGTGTGTTGGAGTGAAATGTACTCTATAGATTACTGACAAATCCCAAATAAAATTATTTATTTACTGCAATGACAAGAGCATGTATTCACTATAGATACACTATGAAACAGACAAATCTACACAGGTCTTACAGTAGATGCCTGGTAAATATGAAATGATTTGAAAGTGATATTTTAAACACACTAAGAAATTAAATGAGAAGTTTGTTATTGTTTGTGCTCTTGAATTACACGTAATAAAATATATGATTGATACCCAGTGTGGAGGGTGATTACAGATCACTTGTATGTCTCTGGGATCATGACATGATTCCACATGGTTGGCATTACTGCTGTTGCTCTGCTGCTGCTGAGAATCGATGTGTCTGTGCTAATCCCCATAGGATACCAAAGAAAGGTTTTAAAAATAAAATACGTTTTACTGTTCTCCAGACATTCTCATTGCCTCACATTGCCCTGATCCAGCCCTGAGCTTTACATTCGCTCAGTCGAACTCTGCTATTTAAACCCCTTGTTTGGAGCAGTCAGGAAAAAAAAAAAAACCACATGTATGTCGATTAAATAGTAACTTGCATAGTTAATAGTAAATGGAGTCAGTCAAAACACGCACACAGAACGGCATTTGCAAGTCCGCCCTCGGAAGAGGTCTCATGCAACAAAGCTTCTTAAATGCCATAATCACACTTTTCATAATCACAGGTCAAGCTGTTTGTTCTCGCTGTCCTTTTTCTTTTGGTGTATAGGCAATGGTAACATTTTCGATGGTAGAAATTTCGGAATGTGTGTGTGTATATATATATATATATAGATAGATAGATAGGTAGATAGATAGATAGATAGATAGATAGATAGATATACACACACACACACACACACATACATACATACATACATATATATACACACTTGTCCTTCTCAAAAAATTAGCATATTGTGATGAAGTTAATTCTTTTCCGTAATGTAATGATAAAAATTAAACTTTCATATGTTTTAGATTCATTGCACACCAACTGAAATATTTCAAGTCTTTTATTGTTTTAATACTGATGATTTTGGCATACTGCTCAAAACCCAAAATTCCTCTCACAAATTAGCACCTCATGAAAAGGTTTCTCTAAACTAGCTATTAACCTAATCATCTGAATCAACTAATTAACTCTAAACACCTGCAAAAGATTCCTGAGGCTTTTGAAAACTCCCAGCCTGATTCATTACTCAAAACCGCAATCATGGGTAAGACTGCCGACCTGACTGCTGTCCAGAAGGCCATCATTGACACCCTCAAGCAAGAGGGTAAGACACAGAAAGAAATGTCTGAACGAATAGGCTGTTCCCAGAGTGCTGTGTCAAGGCACCTCAGTGGGAAGTCTGTGGGAAGGAAAAAGTGTGGCAGAAAACGCTGCACAAACGAGAAGAGGTGACCGGACCCTGAGAAGGATTGTGGAGAAGAGCCGATTCCAGACCTTGGGGGACCTGCGGAAGCAGTGGACTGAGTCTGGAGTAGAAACATCCAGTGCCACCATGCACAGGCGTGTGCAGGAAATGGGCTACAGGTGCTGCATTCCCCAGGTCAAGCCACTTTTGAACCAGAAACAGTGGCAGAAGCGCCTGACCTGGGCTACAGAGAAGCAGCACTGGACTGTTGCTCAGTGGTCCAAAGTACTTTTTTCGGATGAAAGCAAATTTTGCATGTCATTCGAAAATCAAGGTGCCAGAGTCTGGAGGAAGACTGGGGAGAAGGAAATGCCAAAATGTCTGAAGTCCAGTGTCAAGTACCCACAGTCAGTGATGTTCTGGGGTGCCATGTCAGCTGCTGTGTTGGTCCACTATGTTTTATCAAAGGCAGGGTCAATGCATCTAGCTATCAGGAGATTTTGGAGCACTTCTGCTGAAGAGCTTTATGGAGATGAAGAGTTCATTTTTCAGCACGACCTGGCACCTGCTCACAGTTCCAAAACCACTGGTAAATGGTTTACTGACCATGGTATTACTGTGCTCAATTGGCCTGCCAACTCTCCTGACCTGAACCCGATAGAGAATCTGTGGGATATTGTGAAGAGAAAGTTGAGACGCGCAAGACCCAACACTCTGGATGAGCTTAAGGCCGCTATCAAAGCATCCTGGTCCTCCATAACACCTCAGCAGTGCCACAGGCTGATTGCCTCCATGCCACGCCGCATTGAAGCAGTCATTTCTGCAAAAGGATTCCTGACCAAGTATTGAGTGCATAAACATAAACATAATAATCTGAAGGTTGACTTTTTTTGTATTAAAAACACTTTTCTTTTATTGGTCGGATGAAATATGCTAATTTTGTGAGAATTTTGGGTTTTCATGAGCTGTATGCCAAAATCATCAGTATTAAACTAAAGACTTGAATATTTCAGTTGGTGTGCAAGAATCTAAATATATGAAAGTTGAATTTTTTAATCAGTACATTACGGAAAGAGAAATTACTTTAATCACAATAGCTAATTTTGGGGGTTTGAGAAGGACCAGTATATATATATATATATATATATATATATATATATATATATATATAATATATTATATAAATATAATATATATATTATTATATATCTATATATGCCACACACACACACACACACACACACACACACACACACACACACACACACACACACACACACACACACACACACACACACACTTCATATAGGTTACATAATACGGATCATAAGTAAGGGGAATGAACATGCATAGACTTGTTCCCATATATTATTTAACATCTGACTAAACAGAATATCAGAGCTGCTGATTGCACTGAACAGATGTACAGCTTGGTATCTCACACTTACGCACTCTCTCTCTCACACACATCTCTGAGGTGGCATGAAATGTTAGGGATGTGTGTGTGTGTGTGAGACTGACACAGGTGCCCTTTGCAAGCCCTTGCTGTTCACTCTCACGCTCTTCCGATTGCACCTTGGTCGCTTTATTCCCACACACACACACACACACACACACACACACACACACACACACACACACACACACACACACACACACAGAGTGGTGGCGGCACAGTGAAAATACCGGCAACTATTTACCCAACTCCTGAGTTTCCCATGCCAGAGCAAGTCAAAACCTGCTTGGGCAACACCGGCGGCTTATCCCAGTCCTGCCTCAATTTCCACCCAGTGTGTGCAGAGCTTGAGAACCACGCACATGAAGTTGCACACTGGCTCTCCCGCACTCACACATGTACACACACACATGCATGTGAGACGGTGAGAAGCTCATGACTAGACAGATCCCTCTGGCAAAGCTCTCGCATGGAGAAGCTGAACGCCGCCGGTATGGGCCGTCATCACTTTCCACATGAGATTTTCACATCGATTCCAGGAGACCACGTCATCACCTTTCTGATCAGTGAGACTGCAAATTGTAAAGAAATCAAACATCGTGACAAGCGTAGCGCAAATCGAAAGTCAGATGAGAGAAACGAGGTGCT
The DNA here is from genome assembly GCA_025084515.1 of Ancistrus triradiatus. Taxonomy (NCBI): domain Eukaryota; kingdom Metazoa; phylum Chordata; class Actinopteri; order Siluriformes; family Loricariidae; genus Ancistrus; species Ancistrus triradiatus. The sequence goes on along the minus strand of JAJAGP010000003.1, from coordinate 915,964 downwards.
AATGCAGCCGAGAGACAAAACAGGCACTTGACAAGTCGGCTTGGTTTTTGAGGAATGAAACGAATAGCGTGGCAGCAATTTTCCGACTTTAATGGGACACATAAGGGTTTCATCAGGAGAAAGTTTTCTGAATAAGATGGTGAGAGAGCGTGAGCCGTGCACAGAGACCACAGACTGGCCAGAGGGTGGGGGTGCAGAGGGAAAACACTCTCTCTGACTCACACTGCGTCTCTCGCTCTCTCTCACTCTCGCTCTGCCGCTCCCATGGGAAAATCCTGGACTGCACACAAGAGGCAGGCCTGTGCTTCGACTGGGTCATGTGACCAGGCAGCCGCCCAATGGCGCGAGAGAGCTTTGATTCAAATGCAGGCAGAAGCAGGTAGGAAACCGCCTGCGTGGGAATAATGGAGTGAGGGGGGTGACAAACGAAGTCAATCTTTTTCCCACCGTAACGCTTTCTTTTTTCTGCATCCAGAGCAGAACTGGACAACCAGCGTCAACAAAAACAAGCAAAGACCAGCCAGGGCTGTAGTTCTAGTTAATTTTCCACCTAACTCTGAAACGGCAGGAATGGTTGCTGTGAGGACAGTAGGAGTGACTGCATAATTATGGTACCCGACAATGATTTAAAACATTTAACTAATAATCTCTATAGGATAGCAACAACTAGTTTTAAATGTACATTTCTGACATTTCTGTTTTATACACTGTATTATACACTCACTTTATTAGGTACACCTGTTCAACTGCTTGTTTGCATAAATATCTGATCAGCCAATCAGTGGCATCTATATTTCCATTTACAGCATTTAGCAGACACCCCTTATCCAGAACGACTTACAATTGATACAGTCTTACAATCCAAGGAATTATGGGTTAAGGGCCTTGCTCAAGAACCCAACAGTGGCAGCTTGGCAGAGGTGGGATTTGAACCCTGGACCTTCTGGTCCATAGTCCAGTACCTTAACCGCTAGGCTACCACAGTCCCATGGCATGGTTGCTGGTGCTATACAGGCTGGTCTGAGTATTTCAGAAGCTGCTGATCTACTGGGGTTTTCACACACAGCACCATCTCTAGGGTTTACAGACACTGATTCAATGATGTTCTCTGGACAAAAATGCCTTGCTGATGCCAGAGGATAGAGGAGAATAAACAGACTGGATCGAGCTAATAAAAGGCCAAGAGCAAATAAGCAATCGTTACAACAGAAAAAAAGCAAAAGAGCATCTCTGAACACACATGTTGAACCTTGAAGCAGATGGGCTACAGCAGCAGAAGACCCCACTTATCAATATGGACCAAATTCTCTGAAGAATGTGTCCAGCACCTTGCTGAATCTATGCCACGAAGAGTGAAGACCATTCTGAAGGCAAAAGGTGGTCCAACCTGGTACTAGCAAGGTGTACCTAATAAAGTGTTGCCCAAGACTCGAACCCAGGTCCCTGCAATGGTGGTCTAACATATTAGACTGGTGCACCAATTGACAGCTATAGTATTTAACGTTACTGAATTATTAAAAAGTAATTAATGCATTGTGTTGAAGATTACTTAGTCCACTTGTAGTCAAACAGAAGCAGGCAAAAAAGAAAATATTATTAATGAGATTACCCGATAAAAATTGCATGATTAAATATTTTAAAATCATAAAATTATTTTTATACTATATTATTACATTGTGGCACAGTTATTAGTAACTCCACGCGAGGCATAGCTACAATTTTATCTAGTTCTTAAACAAAGCACTTAGCCATAGAATGATGCCCACATGTGGCCAAAAGTACTGGGACACAAACCCACATGTGGTTAAAGTATTGTGACACAAACCCACATTCTGCTTGCCACATTTCAAGCACTGTTGTACTTCCTTCAAGACATGCAGATCTAGTTCATGAAACTCTTCATAATATTGCATTTTCTTTCATTTGTTAGTCTATAGATTATATTTTATTTACTTTTTTCTTTAAATGTGTTATGTCTTTTAATGTTTTATATTTTGCTTCTGTGGATGTAAACTATAATTATGATCTTATTAATTAGGTAACTTGGTTTAATCCTTACATATAAAATCTGGGCTGCCCAAGGATGGTTTTCCATTTTTTTCTCATTTTTGAGTCTTGGTCCTCCCAAGGTTTCTTCCTTATAACATTACAGGAGGTTTTCCTTGCCACTGTTGCCCTAGTCTTGCTCAGTTATTGCTGAGGGACTAGGTGGTGTTACATAATTAAAGTTGAATTGACCTGACTCAGAAAACTGTTTGCTTAGCTGGACTTCTATGAGTAGTTTTTGCTCAAGAACGTACCAAAGAACGTGAGATACAGAGATTCACTTCATCATGTGCTGCTCTATAGCATCACCATAGGTCAAAAAGTCTCTGCTGCATGTTGTGCGAGCTGGTTCATGTAACAAATGAGCAACAGACAGGGTGCTGTTACCGCGAGCCATCCGAATGGAACATTTGGCGGTGGACTGGTGACCCACGAGGAAAACAAACACTGTACTGGATAAAAACCACAACACATTGCATATCCACAGCGTGACCTGTGTCCTCCATATTTATCTATTGCTATTGCTGAAATCACAATCAGCTACCAAAGGCTCCTGCGTCTGTGCAAGTACAGGAGGAATCCTGATCTACTGCAATATGTTCAAGTGCTAAAAGTGAACAGAATTCAGCACCGACTCTAAAAACAAACCCAGTAAAAGAAGTCAGAGTGTAATCAGACCCCAGAGCGCTCATTTATTTGCAGTAAAGTGCTCGGACTTGACCTCCGCTCTGTTCCACACCTCCTTAAGGTGGTTTTGATTAGCAGGCCTGTCAGTGCTAATAGTCTGTGTGTTTTCTTTCTCTGTGTGTGTGCTTGTGTGAGAGCGACTGAGACTCCGTTCCTTATCTTTAGTCAGTAGGCGGTAGGAGACATTCGGACGGTCATGAACCGGCCACTGGCATGTGAACTGTTCCTACAGCAAAAAGAAGGCATGCAGCTGTGCGGAGAAACAGATTCTTAAGGCGTTTAGTTACGGAATATCTGGTACCAGAAACTGGAACTGTCCTTTTTTCCACTGCACAAAATACCAGAATATGTGGTACCAGAAACAGGAACCGTGCCTTTTTCCACTACATAAAGTACCAGAATATTTGGTACAAAAAACCAGAACCATGCTTTTTTCACTGTGGAAAGTACCACAATATTTGGTACCAGGAACTGGAACGGTGCTTTTTTTCCACTTCACTATCAGAAACTGGACCCATGCTTTATACACTGCACAAAATACCAGAATATGTGGTACCAGAAGCTGGAACTGTCCTTTTTTCAATGCATATAGTAGAAATTGGAACCATGCTTTTTCCACTGTGCAAAATACCAGATTATGTGGAACCAGAAACTGGAACCATGCTTTATACACTGCACAAAATACCAGAATATCTGATACCAGAAACTGGAACTGTGCTTTTTGTCCCACTTCACAAAGTACCAGATTATGTGGTACCAGAAATTGGAACCATGCTTTTTCCACTCCACAAAGTACCACAATATTTGGTACCAGGAACCGGAACCGTGCTTTTTTTCCACTTCACAAAATACCAGAATATGTGGTACCAGAAACTGGAACTGTCCTTTTTCCACCACATAAAATACCAGATTATTTGATACAAGAAACTGGAACTGTGCTTTTTTTTCGCCACTTCACAAAGTACCAGATTATGTGGTACCAGAAACCGGAACCATGCTTTATACACTACACAAAATACCAGAATATTTGGGTCCAGAAACTAGAACTGTCCTTTATTCAATGCATATAGTACCAGAATATGTGGTACCAGAAACTGGAACCGTACTTTTTTTTCTCCACACAAAATACCACAATATTTGATACAACTGGAACTGTGTTTTTTTTCCCACTTCACAAAGTACCAGATTATGTAGTACTAGAAATCAGAAGCATGTTTTTCCACTGTGCAAAGTACCAGATTATGTGGTACCAGTAACTGGAACCGAGCATTTTCCACTGCACAAAGTACCAAAATAGTTGGTACCAGAAACTGGAACTGTCCTTCGTTCACTGCAAAAAATACCAGAATATTTGGTACAAGAAACCGAAACCTTGATTTTTTTTTCCCCACTTCACAAAGTACCAGATTATGAGGTACCAGAAACCGGAACCATACTTTTTCCACTGTGCAAAGTCCCAGACTATGTAGTACCAAAAACTGGAACTGTCCTCTGTACCATTCTCTGTAAACCCTAGAGTTGGTTTTGCATGAAAATCCCAGTAGATCAGCAGGTTCTAAAACACTCGAACCAGCCCGTCTGGCAGCAACAACCATGCCACGTTCAAAGTCATTTCAGCCACCTTTCTTCCTCACTCTGAGGCTTCAGCAGGTCGTCTTGGCCATGTGTACATGCCTGAATGTGTTGAGTTTGTGCCGTGTGATTGGCTGACTGGATATTTGTGAACAAGCTGAACAGGTGTCATGATATACAACTGAAAAGAAGATCAGTTACTTTGCACAATTACAGAAAACCACCACAATGATAGGTGATAAATTATGGGTTTTCTAACAGCTCGCTATTGTAGCTATTAATGTCTCCAATTAGATGTGTGCATTACAACAGAAACCACTAATTAAGTCCAGGGCAGGTGAAAAGTGCCGAGTCATCGTCTGTTGATTACTATTATTATATGAGCAAGACAGAACTAGCTGACCTACATACGTCAGGGAATTTGGGCATCCACTGAAACGACGGGTTTCATCTGTACAGTTGATTTCCTCTGAGGGGAGGAAACACAATGCTTTTCATACAGTGGCTGAACTTAAAACGGGCTTTATGTGGGCACTGCTTCCTGGACCATCATTAATACCAGCGACTTATTATGCGGTTCACTTTGCTACAAACTCAGACTGGCTGGTGTGAGAAAGTAACGTGCTATGTGCCACGAAAACAAATCAATACTGGAAAAAACTGAAAGACTGAACGCCTGTTGAATCAGAAACGGCTGGGAATTTGTAATTTAGCACGCTTACTGTCACCATAATGGATTTGGGGATTACACATGATGACATTCTGACCAGCCCAGGCACTCAGAAGTGTAACTTCACAGACAGTATCATTTGCATTTACTGGAAAACAGTACACACTGCCTTAAAGGCATGCTAAATTTGCATATAATTACAACGCTCCTCACGCTTGCCCCATGAACAGACATCAGTGTGTTATCAAGTCATTTATGAGAACAGAGCATAATGAAAGTCGGCTACGCTTCCAGAAACGCCTGGTGATGCAAATCTATTCCCACAGGTGATTATGTGCGAGAGTAACAGCGAGAGGGTGACAGACAGGTATTTGCGCCAGAGAAAGCGTGACAGGGCTCATTAGAGCAGAATATCATTAGATATTTGGGCAAGAGAGCATGGGAATGACTGAGAATGTGGGCGAGAGAGAGAGCGCATGCAGGTTCTCTGGTGGCGTAGCTGTCCCTCCACGCCCAATTAACCGTGACAATCAACCCATCCTGTTTCCCAGTGCTTTGTCATGGGAGCGCTAGCAGATACCAGCATGCGAATGCGCTGTTCAACATTTCACACTTGCTTTAATCTGCCCCTCCTCGGTCGTTCCTCTTAACTGAAACATGCTACAGGCACGCCGAGAATGCAGCCTAAACGCACTGAGTCATCCACGACTTCAAATATTGATCGAGGTCGCCCTCGAGGCCAAGTGGCGGCCTGTGAAAGCCGTGGGCCATCCAAGCCCTGCCCTACCGTACCCTGCCTGCTCCCACCTGCACCTGGGAGTCAAACCACCCCCAGAGGGGGAAGGAACAGGAGCAGTGATCTGATAGTGTAACACCGACTGCAATGGTGTATTATTTACCAGTGTCAAACAATTACGATTCCTCATGTTTTGCTCGCTCCTATTTGACCCCAGTGATTTTTCCCCCTTTAAATAGCACTAAATAGCATAGCATGCTCATAGCAGTTGGCAGTGAGCTTCAACAGAACGCCTTTATTGCTTTTGAATTATTTAATCACTATTTTCATCATGTCTCATCTTGTTTGCTGTAACACAACATTCCAATGTGACTTCTCTGATGGACCTCTGAACTAAATAAAACAACAGATTACCAGTGATACTGTCTGAATGCAAATTATTATTTTATATTAGGCCTGTTTATATATTATCTTGTGCACCATGCTGTTAAACCGCACAATGACATTTAGTGTGTTCATGCGACATATATGCGGTCACACAGTCTACAGTAAGGGAAAAAAGTATTTAGTCAGCCACTGATTATGCAAGTTCTCCTACTTAGAAAGAGGAGAGAGGTCTGTAATTTTCATCATAGGTACACTTCAACAATGAGAGACAAAATGAGAAAAAAATCAAAAACAAGGAAATCACATTGTAGGATTTTTTAAAGAATTTAATTCTAAATTATGGTGGAAAATAAGTATTGGTCGATAACAAAAGTTCAGCTCGGTACTTTGTAACATAACCTTTGTTGGCAAGGACAGAGGTTAAACATTTCCTGTAAGTCTTCACCAGGTTGGCACACACTGTAGCTGGTACAGTCGTATGAAAAAGTTTGGGCACCCCTGATAATTTTCATGATTTTAGTTTATAAATCATTGGTTGTTCAGATCAGCAACTTGAGTTAAATATATCATATACAGATGAACACAGTGATATATTGAGAAGTGAAAATGAAGTTTATAGGATTTACAGAAAGTGTGCAGTTAATTATTCAAACAAAATTAGGCAGGTGCATAAATTTGGGCACACCCCAACAGAAAATGACATCAATATTTAGTAGATCCTCCTTTTGTAGAAATAACAGCGCCCTAAACGCTTCCTACAGCTTCCAGTCTGGATTTCTGGTTGAAGGTGCTTTGGACCATTCTTCTTTAGAAACATCTCCAGTTCAGTCAGGTTTGATGGTTTCCGAGCATGGACAGCCCACATTTTCAGTAATATTCATGTCTGGGGACTGAGATGGCCATTCCAGAACGTTGTACTGGTTCCTCTGCATGAAATGCCTTAGTAGATTTTTGAGCAGGGTTTGGGGTCGTTGGCCTCGGTGCAACTTTGTCACTGATTCTTGAAACATTGTTCTCAAGAATCTGGAGATATTAACTGGAATCCATGCGACCCTCAACTTTAACAAGATTCCTAGTACCCATGCACTGGCCACACAGTCCCACAGCATGATGGAACCGCCACCAAATTTTACTGTGGGTAGCAAGTGTTTGTCTTGGGATGCTTTTTGTGTTTTTTTTCCCCTCCTTATGTCCAAATAACTCAATTTTAGTTTTCATCAGTACACAGCACTTTATTCCAAAATGAAGCTGGATTGTCCAAAATGTGCTGTAGCACACCTCAAGTGACTCTGTTTGTGGCATGTCTGCAGAAAAGGCTTCTTCTGCATTACTCTCCCATACAGCCTCTCCTTGTGCAAAGTGCGCTGTATAGTTTGAACGATGAACAGTGACACCATCTGCAGCAAGATGAGGTTGTAGGGGTCTTTGGAGGTGGTCTGTGGCTTGACTATGACTGTTCTCACCATCCTTCACCTCTGCCTATCTGAGATTTTTCTTGGTCTGCCACTTCGGGAGTTTTCCTTAACTAGAACTGTGCCTGTGGTCTTCCATTGCCTCACTATGTTTCCTCACAGTGGAAACTGACAGCTGAAATCTCTGAGAAAGCTTTTTCCCTTTCCCTGAACCATGATGTTGAACAACCCTTGTTTTCAGGCCATTTGAGAGTTGTTTTGAGGCTCCCATGCATTGCCACTCTTCAGAGAAGATGCAAAGAGGAGAAAAACTTCCAATTGGCCACCTTAACACTTTCTCATAGTTGGATTCACTTGTGTATGTAGATCAAGGGTCAATGAGCTTACAAAACAAATTTTGTGTTCCAATATTTAGTGCTAAAGGTATTCAAATGACAAGGGTGCCAAAATTTATGCACCTGCCTAATTTTGTTTGAATAATTACTGCACACTTTCTGTAAAACCTATAAACTTAATTTCACTTCTGAAATATCACGGTGTTCATCTGCTATATGATATATTTACCTGAAACTGCTGAGCTGGACAACCAATGATTTATAAAGAAAAATCATGAAAATTATCAGGGGTGCCCAAACTTTTTCATACGACTTATTTTTGGCCCATTCCTCCATGCAGATCTCCTCTAGAGCAGTGATGTTTTGGGGGCAACACACAAACTTTCAACTCCCTCCACAAAACTTTCTATGGGGTTGAGGTCTGGAGACTGGCTAGGCCCTTCGCAAAAAACGCTCCAAAGCATGATGCTTCCACCCCCATGCTTCACAGCAGGTATGGTGCAACTCAGAATTCTTCTTCCTCCAAACACGACGAGTTGAGTTTTTACCAAAAAGTTCTATTTTGGTTTCATCTGAACCACATGATATTCTCCCAATCCTCTTCTGGATCATCCATATGCTCTCTGGCAAACTTCAGACGGGCCTGGACATGTACTGGCTTAAGCAGGGGGACACGCCTGGCACTGCAGGATCTGAGTCCCTCTCGGCGTAGTGTGTTACTGATGGTAGCCTTTGTTACTTTGGTCCCAGCTCTCTGCAGGTCATTCATCAGGTCCCTCCGTGTAGTTCTGGGATTTTTGCTCACCGTTCTCATGATCATTTTGACCCCATGGGATGAGATCTTGCGTGGAGCCCCAGATCGAGGAAGATTATCAATGGTCTTGTATGTCTTTCATTTTCTTACAATTGCTCCCACAGTTGATTTATTCACACCAACCTGCTTGCCTATTGTAGATTCACTCTTCCCAGCCTGGTGCAGGTCTACAATTTTCTTCCGTGTGTCCTTCGACAGCTCTTTGGTCTTGGCCATGGTTGAGTTTAGAGTCTGACTGTTTGAAGCTGTGGACAGGTGTCTTTTATACAGATAACGAGGTCAAACAGGTGCCATTAATACAGGTAACGGGTGGAGGACAGAAGAGCTTCTTAAAGAAGCTACAGTTTTGAGAGCCAGAAATCTTGCTGGTTTGTGGGTGACCAAATACTTATTTTCTACCATGATTTACAATTAAATGATTTAAAAATCCTACAATGTGACTTCATGGATTTTTTCTCATTTTGTCTCTCATAGCTGAAGTGTACCTATGATGAAAATTACAGACCTCTCTCGTCTTTCTAAGTAGGAGAACTTGCACAATCAGTGGCTGACTAAATACTTTTTTTGCCCCACTATATTAACGTTTCCATAAACGCTGTTGCTTTGTTTCTCTCACGGGATCTGGCAACTCTGGAAGTAACTGCAGTATCAGCAAAGCGGCTACCAAACACATTTGATTATTAAGTGCATGTAAAAGCACCAATATCAAGAACAGGAGAGTGTCCCATAGAATTTATGTCCCCAATCTGAGTATTTGCTGTCTGAGCCATCTTCTGCAACATTTGGAAGGCTTTTTGTATACAGCGCTGAGCGGCTGGTGCTCTCTTCCAAGCATGTTTGGATTCAATAATATGATCTGATCAGTGAGCAAAATGTTCCAGTGGATTTTCCCACAGAGGAAACATGTTAAGGTGTAAAAACTCATTTTAAATACACTTGCAAATTTAAAGGCCTACATTACTGTGGGGTAACTATGATCCAGTTTGATGTGTTTGAGAGCCAAGCAAAGAAAAATGAAAAGAGAATCGAGGAACACGAAGTGTTAAAGTGCTGAAACCCTTCCTAGGTGGGAATCTGATGGTACTTCCTAAAACAAACCACCTCACTTTGTTTACATATTACACATTTCTCCGTCTGTAGATACTCGAGAGCGACATGATGAGGTGTAAGATGGTAGCTGTATGTACTGATGGGGGTCTGCGAGCGGATCGGTCTCACTGGTGTCAAGCAAGCGTCAGAGGTTTGGCATGCGTAAAAGGCTCCTCATTGAGGTCTGGGAATAGTGTGTGAATGAGAGTGAAGGATGTTTATCAGCGCAGGGAGAACCACCGGCAGGCAAAGCAGAGCAGATAACGAGGAAATAAAGGGTGCAGGGTTAAGGGCTAATAACGACGGGCGAGATAAACGTGAGAATAAAGCAGCGACTTCAAAAAGCACTGACTCTCACAGGAGAGCAGAGATAAAGAGCAAGCCAGCATTTTTAGAGGCCATGACATTATGGGAAAATCAACTACAGTAATCTAATCAAAAGCTACAAGGAAACGAATAAATCATGCTAAACAAATAAGGTGAAGAGCAGATGGAATTTTTGGTTTGAATTTCCCATGCAATGAGTTCTGGTTTAGTGGAAGACTGGAGTAAAGGAGACTAACAAAATATGTAGAGAAAGATGGACTACAGTCTGTAATCATAGAACTACAAAGTACAGTGATCACTAAAACTTAAAGAATAAGCAGAATATAAACTGGAAAAGAAAAAAAATAAAATAAAATAAAATACACACACACACACACACACACACACACACACACACACACACACACACACACACACACACACACAGATTGTGCCAGTTCTTCTACTTAGAAAGATGAGAGAGGTCTGTAATTTTCATCATAGGTACACTTGAGCTATCAGAGACAAAATGAGAAAAAGAAAATCCATAAAATCACATTGTAGGATTTTTAAAGAATTTAATTGTAAATCACGGTGGAAAATAAGTATTTGGTCACCCACAAACAAGCAAGATTTCTGGCTCTCACAGCCCTGTAACTACTTCTTTAAGAAGACTTCTGTCCTCCACTCGTTACCTGTATTAATGGCACCTGTTTGACCTCGTTATCTGTATAAAAGACACCTGTCCACAGCCTCAAACAGTCAGACTCCAAACTCAACCATGGCCAAGACCAAAGAGCTGTCGAAGGACAACAGGAAGAAAATTGTAGACCTGCATCAGGTTGGGAAGAGTGAATCTACAATAGGCAACCAGGCTGGTGTGAATAAATCAACTACTGTGAAGCATGGGGGTGGAAACATCATGCTTTGGGGCTGTTTTTCTGCAGAAGGGACAGGACGACTGATCCGTGTTAAGGGAAGAATGAACGAGGCCATGTATCGTGAGATTTTAAGCCAAAACCTCCTTCCATCAGTGAGAGCATTGAAGATGGAACGTGGCTGGGTCTTCCAGCATGACAATGATCCCAAACACACCGCTCAGGCAACGAAGGAGTGGCTCCGTAAAAAGCATTTCAAGGTCCTGGAGTGGCAGTCTCCAGACCTCAGCCCCATAGAAAATTTGTGGAGGGAGTTGAAAGTCCATGTTGCCCTAAAACATCACTGCTCTAGAGGAGATCTGCATGGAGGAATGGGTCAAAATACCAGCTACAGTGTATGCCAACCTTACAGGAAACGTTTGACCTCTGTCATCGCCAATAAAGTTTGTTACAAAGTATTGAGTTGAACTTTTGTTACTGACCAAATACTTATTTTCCACCATAATTCAGAATAAAAAAAAAAAAATAATTTTTTCCCTCATTTTGTCTCTCATAGCTGAAGTGTAACCAATGATGAAAATTACAGACCTCTCATCTTTCTAAGTAGGAGAACTTGCACAATCAGTGGCTGACTAAATACTTTTTTGCCCCACTGTACTTCATATATTACTTTTTATACGTTAACAGAGCTTAAAACAATACAGAAACATTAACAAATTCATAAATTCACAAGAAAAACAATCTACAGCTCAACTAAATTTGAAAATTTAAGCAATCAAAATAAAAAGCAAAAAGTAACTCTAAACTCTGAGCAAAACTGTAGTGCACAGATAAAAAGGATAAAAAAAAAATGGGTGTACGGTCGGTCACGCTAAGATCTCGTGATCGTGATATATTTTGATCTACACTAATGACACCAACATTCTGAAATACATAATGATTCAACATATACAAAGTGTCATTTACTGATGGAATTGCAGGAAAAACTAAAACAATGCGCAAGAAGAACAGTTTTATCGTCCAATCAGTTACTGTTTGCAGCGAGTTACAGTGAAGTTATCAACACCTGAATCAGCCCTCTGCATATGGAAGGCGGATGAGGAAATCCTTATAGAGCAAACAAGGGGCGACAGGGGAAAGGAAACCTCCCTAAATATTATAACAAAGAAACTTTGGGAGGACCAAGACTCAAAAGGGACCCAACCTCCTTGGACAGCCTAGATGATAGATGTAGAAATGAACTAAAATACCTAATTAATAGGTTTATAGTAATAGTTTAAATAAAGAGAAGCTAAACAAATTAAAAGAGAACATGTTTAAAGAAAAATAATAATAATATATATATATATATATATATATATATATATATATATATATATATATATATATATAGACTCGGGTAGCTTGGTTGGTAGCACTGTCGCCTTACAGCGAGAAGGTCCTGGGTTCAATCCCAGGTGGAGCAGTCTCAGTCCTTTCTGTGTGGAGCTTGCATGTTCTCCCCATGTCTGCGTGGGTTTACTCCCGGTACTCCGGTTTCCTTCCACAGTACAAAGACATGTATGTTAGGTTAATTGGTGTCTCTAAAGCGCCCCTAGTTTGTGTGAGTGTATGCGCCCTATGGCACTGGCTAGGCACCGGCTCTCCTGCAACCCTGTCCAGGATCAAGCGGATAAGAGAGTGAGTGACTATGTTGGCTCTGATAAATGAAAGAGAATACAATATTTTGAAGAGTATAATAAAATAGAGAATATGAAATTAGAAAAATAAAATAACACAATAGTGTTTATAATATATATATATATATACATATATATAAATATATATATATACACACACATACATACACACACACACACACATATATACACACACACACACACACACACACACACACACACACATACATACATACATATACATATACAGAGAGAGAGAGAGAGAGAGAGAGAGAGAGAGAGAGAGAGAGAGAGAGAGAGAGAGACACACAACACACACCACACACAACACAACACACACACACAGAGAGGGACACCACACACACACACACACACACACACAACACACACACACACACAGACAGAGAGAGAGAGAGAGAGAGAAAGAGAGAGAGAGAGAGAGAGACACAGAGAGAGAGAGAGGGGGAGAGAGAGAGAGAGAGAGAGAGAGAGAGAGAGAGGGAGAGAGAGAGAGAGAGAGAGAGAGAGAGAGAGAGAGAGAGGAGAGAGACACCCCCCCCCTCCCCCTACATACCTATCTATCTCTCTCCTTCTCTCCATCTCTCTCATCTCTCTCTCCTCCCCAGAGAGAGGAGAGAGAGAGAGAGAGAGGGGGGGAGAGAAGAGAGAGAGAGAGAGAGAGAGAGAGAGAGAGAGAGAGAGAGGAGAGAGAGAGAGAGATAGAGAGAAGAGACCACACACAGAGAGAGAGAGAGAGAGAGATGAAAACCCAGAATAGATAGAGATATAGAGATATAGAAGATATACATAGAGATGATACATACATATATATATATAGAGACATATATATAAGAGAGAGATATATATAGATATACAACAGATATATATATATATATATATATAGATATATATATATATATATATATATATATATATATATATATATAAAATGTGTGTGTGTGTATATATACACACACAAATACTAAATACAGTTACTCCAATGCGTGTTCAGTGGGAAAGTTTTGTTGCCATGGCACGCAACAGTTTTTCTACTAAAGTTATAAACACCTGATGCCCAGATCATCGTATCAGCCTGGTGGATTTGAAAGACAGATGAGGAAAGCGCAAACGAGGATGAGATGGTATTACAAAAGCACAGCAGAGAGAGAGAGTAAATAAAGGGGTAGGGGTTTGACGGAAAGTGTAGGGTAGTGTGTGTGTGTGTGTGTGTGTTTGGGGGGGGGGGGTTGCTGGGGTGGGGGGGTGCAGCTCTAGTGTGAAAACAGGGAGGTGAAATCTAAAGAATGGTCTGGCCTGAGAGAGTTCCTGTGTCACAGACCCCATGGCTAACCCTGCACCCTTCAACCCCCCCTTAGCTTAGTCTCTCTCTCTCTCCCATTCTTTGTCTATCTCTCTCAGTCCTGGGCTGGCCTCAGTGAATTCCCCAGGGCTAGAGGCAGTCCCCTTTCTGTCTCCTGTGACACAGTCATTATGAGTGTGGGAACTGAATCTGGCCCTCGCTCAGTGCCCCTGTGGCCCTGTTCACCCCCCTCAGCCATCTCTCTCTCTCTCTCTCTCTCTCTCTCTCTCTCATTTGCCCTTTATATCTCTCACCCCCTGCCTCTATTCTACATTGATACGATGGGACCTGCACTAACGCTCATCCCACCCCAACATCCCAGCTATCTCCTAAAACAGAGCTGTCTCTGCCTCTCTCTGACACCCCCCCCCCAACTGGCCCCCCCAACTCCAGCTCTCTGCATCCCTGACGCTATCTCTGCACCGATAACCATGGGAACGGCTCTGTGGGAACCGGCCGGCCCAGCTCGGCTCACCAAAATAGACCCGAGAATGAAAAGAAGCCAAACAGAGCAACAGTGATGGAAACGGGGCTGGAACATTGATAGGATATAGATACTGTGATTTATTAGTACAGATCATGACACTTCTCTGATTGTGGCTATCTAGTGCTCTTATACCGGTATTGTTGCTCGGTGTAATAAGGAAATGGTTTACATGTTACAGGGCGAGGGAGTGACTAGGCATCAGAAAGAATTGCTCTGATACAGACCAACTAAACTGAACGTTTGGGATTGTGCATCACTTATAACAAACATAAAGCAGCATCACAGGAACTGATACCACTTTATTTAATTGATGAGCGTTTGGCAGGTGGTTATTACAGCGGTTGCCACTCTTGGTGTAGAACCCTTATTAGAGAACATTTTAAATGAGCCACGGATCAATCCGAATCCGCATGCAGTCATATCTCAGTCCTGTAAATCCTCCAAGTCCCGAGACATCAGGCTTCCCTTCATTCATTCATTAGAAGGTGAAAGGCGCTCATGGTTAACCTTCACCCTCCTCTTCCTCGTGCGTAAGCAAGACAAGTGGAGTCGTGAGGTTCCTGTGAGAAAGCGACTTGTCCATCCGGAAGAGAGAGATGGATAGGCGAGTGCATCTCTTCTTTTTTGCGCTTCGCTATTTTTCCATTCCACTTTTATCCTGCGTCTCTGCTTAGGCCCGCCGCTCGGCTCTCAGGCCATTCCCAGGCCGGCTCGTCCGTCCCACAGGACAAATGTGCGCTCGACCCTTCCCACCCAGAGCACGCTCACTCCCGGCCCTTGATAGCATCACCCACCGGAAGATCTGCCAGTCACTGCTGACCCCCCATTCCCAAGCACGGTGCGCACACACACACACACACACACACACACAAAGAGGCATACACACTGTTTAGTGTAATTATGGAATGCTATTAGTAGCAGCACCTGCAGTGCACACAGCCACACTAAGCTTTCTCCACTTATTCAGATACACTCAAGCAGACAAGACGGTTTGATACTTTGGATTTGTACCCGGACGATGTTGCTAATGTATTAACAAAGTCATCTGGTGATGATGCAAACGATAACTACATGGAACTACACAACTACATGAATAATAATCATGTGTTTGATGTACTGACAGATTCCAGCTTCAGAATGGAGCAACAAAGTCAAAGACAAATTTATTTCTATAGCGCTTTTTACACTGGAGCACTGTCTAAAAGCAGCTTTACAAATATCTACAGTCACTGCCCTAACTGAGCAGGCCTAGGGCAACATTGGCAAGGAAAAACTCCCTAAATGTTATAAGGCAGAAACCTTATAATGAAAAATAAATTGGTTGGATTTCTTGAAAAGAAAAAAAATAAAAATAAAAATTTCATTCATTAAGTCATTGATTCATTCATTCACTGAACCTTGGTCAGGATCGTGGGAAAGTGCATAGCCTTTATGACACCCTTTACTATATTTTAATAAACTTTAGTACACTTGCTACCTCCCTCATTTTCACAGTTTCAGCACTTCAACTTTATTCTCAAAATACTTCACCTATGAAAACACTGCATTCCAGCATAAGAACCTTATCCCATCTGTGAAACATGGTGGTGGTAGTATCATGGTTTGGGCCTGTTTTGCTGCATCTGGGCCAGGACGACTTGCCATCATTGATGGAACAATGAATTCTGATTGATATCAGAGAATTCTAAAGGAAAATGTCAGGATATCTGTCCATAAACTGAATCTCAAGAGAAGGTGGGTCATGCAGCAAGACAACGACCCTAAGCACACAAGTCGTTCTACCAAAGAATGGATAAAGAAGAAAAAAGTTCATGTTTTTTTTGGAATGGTCCAAGTCAAAGTCCTGACCTTAATCCAATAGAAATGTTGTGGAAGGACCTGAAGCGAGCAGCTAATGTGAGGAAACCCACCAACATCCCAGAGCTGAAGCTGTTCTGTACGGAGGAATGGGCTAAAATTCCTCCAAGCCGATGTGCAGGACTGATCAACAGTTACAGGAAACGTTTAGCTGCAGTTATTGCTGCGGGGGGGGTCACACCAGATACTGAAAGCAAAGGCTCACATACTTTTGCCACTCACTAATATGTAATATTGGATCATTTTCCTCAATAAATAAATGTCCAAGTATAATATTCTTACCTCATTTGTTTAACTGGGTTCTCTCTATCTACTTTTAGGACTTGTGTGAAAATCTGATGATGTTTTAGATCATATTTATGCAGAAATCTAGAACATTCTAAAGGGTTCACTGTAACTATTATATAACTGAAACAATTCAACTACCCTCGAGATGAATAAAGTTTTATCTATCTTAATTGCTTTTGACACGAGTCGAGTTCTTTGACTGTTCACACAGACACACCTACACGCAAAACACGCTCAAACATACAGAACAAAGTAATGACCCAAGATCCATACTGTCACAAACCCACACACTCACAGTTCCCGCTCACACCCAACACCTTTCCCATGACAAAAACTGAAACTGGCCTGACGGCAGGACTTTCACCACGCCTAAACTGTCCTTTATAACAGTCTTCCTCAGTGAGAACCACCAGGACTGACCTCATACATCATTCTTCTACAGTCCAACGATATTTACTGTCCTAATGCAAATGTACACAAATACACAAAGATGAATACACACACACATTCACACAGCCACGGCTTTGAGTCCCGAAGCACTCCTCCTTTAGCAAACACACAACTACGGGTCACCAATTTCTGTCCCTGAAAAAACACACAATCATACAGACACAAACACACACAAGCGCCATTCTTCTGTTTTGGTTCTAGTTCTCTCCCTCTCACTCTCTCACACACACACACTGGGTCCCACATTAAACACGTCAATAGGCAGCATTCCCATGGAACAACAGCAACAGGATCCCATCAGCAACATCAATACAACAGGGTTCTGCTCAACAAACCACACAACTGTCACACACTCCACATTACTGGAGGCGCACTAAATATTGCAGGTGTACATTTTATAGCCGAGTAAATTACTGGTAGAAG
The DNA here is from genome assembly GCA_025084515.1 of Ancistrus triradiatus. Classification (NCBI taxonomy): domain Eukaryota; kingdom Metazoa; phylum Chordata; class Actinopteri; order Siluriformes; family Loricariidae; genus Ancistrus; species Ancistrus triradiatus. The sequence goes on along the minus strand of JAJAGP010000003.1, from coordinate 898,488 downwards.
CAGTAGAATACCCGAGCCATTATAGTGAATGGGTGCCATTTGCTTGTTGCAATTCTTGAAAATTAAACTTCAAGTTCTATAGGTTTTCCAACACTGAATCTAATAACACACATTTAACTATTCATGAGTACTGGTCAATCTCAGGCAACTTTAATTTTATTTTTACATGGTTTCTCCTGTTACTCTTTTACTTTACATGAGTAACAAGACTGAGTTTTCAGCACAGAATTGGCTTAAAAAGGAACCGCATGGCATCCATACTAATAGCATTAGTGCACATTCGAATGATTTTGCCAAAAATGTTATTTCTACAACATACAAATACCATCTAAAATAACTCAGGTAACACGATAGTAAGCTGAGATTGACCTTCTCTGTCAGAGTTACAATACCATGAAATACTCAGAACAAAAGAGAGAATTTACATCTGATCTTCCCATGATCTTCAGAAGATCCAGATACAACTTCCTATTGAACATGAGACTTGTGGTCTGTTCCATAATTTTCAGAAGGGGGGATATGTTAGGGTAACAGGACTGAGTGAAAACCTGGGGACATGAATAAAATGTGTAAAAAAAAGTAAATTATTATAGATTTATTATGAAAAAATACTTGAGGCATAGATGGGACGTGTAACTTGAGACCAGCGACAGGTAACAAACACTATTCTTCAGTGTTCTAGGTAGTTTTTATTAATGTTTTAAATGATACACCTTAAAGAACACAATAATAAAATGCTTAATAATAAAATGTTTTTACAGTTAATGATATCATTATCTATACACAATGTCCTAGGGACAGAAATGGCACCCAGTCAATGGAATGGCTCACATACTCATAACTCTCATTAAAATCACTTTAATCTCCATGAATTACTCACTGCCTAATGTAATATCACATTTATGCTTTTCGTGTTGTCATTTACTTGATTCATTCACAGCTCAGGAACTCTCTTATTTAATAACTGAACTTCATTTCGTGGGAATAATGCTTCCTGTTTCCTTACGGCAAGTGAGAAGGAATTTATTTTGGGCTTCTTGGCAATCTTGTATGAACTGGCCTCCTTAAATCATGCTACATCAACTGGGTGGATACAAACTTTCTTCCATATAAACCACTGTATCAATGGCTAGTGTGTGTTTGGTCATTATCATGTAGCATCATTCATCGGCTAAGCATCGGTTACTTTAACACTACTCTGATTTTTTTGGCTGTAGCAATTACAACCCCAAATCAGAAAAAGCTGATGAAGAAGTAACACAAAGAATTCACCATGGATGGAAAGCTGCTTCCAAAAGAGCTCTGGGAAGTTTTGAAAAGGCATAAATTAGGATAAGGACAAACAATCCAGCTTCTCATGCCATGTGGCACGATTTATAGTCAGAGGAGACCAGAATGGAGGTTTTTGAACTGAAATCCAAGCATTCCACCCAAAATGCACACCAACTGTGAAGCATGGTGGTGGCAACACTACGTTATGGGGGTGTTTTGCTTCAGCAGGGACTTGACAATTAGTCAAGATTGAAAAGAAAATGGATGCCACCAAGAACATCCAAATTCTTGAGAGAAACATGTGACCCTTTGCTAGACTGCTGAAAATGGGGAGGTGGTTCACCATCCAGCATGATAACTACCATAATACAAAATAAAATTCCACTGGCTTAAAGACAGAATGATCAATGTTCATGAGTGGCCCAGTCAGAGTCGTGACCTAAATCTAAACGATACTGTGTGGATGGACTTGCGCTCACCAGAAATCTGACTGAACTTAAACAATTCTGAAAGGAAGAATAGGAAAATATTCCCAAATCTGGGCATGTAAAGCTGGAAGAAACATATCCAACCAGACTGATGGCTGCTCTTGGAGCAAAAGGTGGATTTATGAAGTGTTAAATCAGGAAACTTATCGCTGTTGCAACCTTCTTACTCTAGTTTTTCATTGATTTTCTGTACAGTCGGGAAAAAATACTTTTTTCTTGTTACCTGAATGTTGTAAAGCTAAACGTGTAAATAAAGCCGGACAGTAAATTTTATTGATTTTTGATTTCAAGCTGTAAGAAAAGAAAGTGAATCTTTCAATGGGGAATCAAATTAATCCAGAGGTTCACTTACTTTGCCAAGTTTGGGCTACGAATGAGTAATGAGTTTGTTGAATAACAACAAAGTACAATTGTGTGTTATTAGTTTAGGCAGGATGTTATGACTTGGATAAAGCTCTGACAATATTTTATGGGTAATTAATCTAGAAATCCAAGTAATTCCTAAGATTTTGCCAAGTTTTTTTTTGTTTTTTTTCTCCCCGCTGTAGTACTTAGACAGAAATCTGAAGAAACGTGTTCTTTCAGTTCAACTGGTATTTGAACAAGTATTATATCAAAGCGATATCTAATGCAGAAAGCCTTTATAAATACTGACTGTTCACATTTTTAAATGTGCTACAAGAACTCGGTGATCCACAAAGTGAGCAAGTTCACTGATTTATCTCCCTCTCACTATCTCTATACATTATGTACATGCAGTACAGGTATGCGCTGCTTAATGTCCGCATTACGTTCTGTGAAACTGGACACTGGCCTTAATGGACGTTGACCAGACATTAGCATAGTCTTTATGCTACTGTAATGTAAATATAAAGGGTATTTTCATAAGAAAACTGTCCCTAATGCGACCGCATTTTTAATTTTTAGAAATTCACAATAATTACAAAAAATACCATTGCGTGTACCATTACGACCTTATGGAGTGGAAAGCTGTAACACTTAACAGGATGGAATGATGGACCTGATACTTATGTTTGACTGAACCCAAAAATACAATGACAAACAGTATTACAAAGAACACGGAAGATCAGCCACATGAATCAGAGACTCAACCAAGTAACTTGCACAAAAAGGTACCAAAACACATCAACCGAGATAGAACTCTCCACTATAAACATGAGCTAACAAGCAAGCGAGTATACGACTGGTGAGGTAGTTACACACACAGACAAATGACTTCTGCTCCTTAACTCCCACCTCTGCTCATGGATCAGCAGTATTGACTGTCTCTTGAGGTAAAAGTTAAAAAACATTTTTATTTCCTATAAGAATTTATTATGATTTTTAAGACTTTGATCATTAAAGCGAATGAACGTTGATTGGATGGTCATTAAACAGCACACATCTGTATTATGACACAAATGAGCACAATTAAAAACTCTAAACACCTCTCATCACCTTCTCATTCGCTGCTCAGAAGCTGGCCAGCTGGAAAAGACCCCTATGAACACGTCCCTCCCGTTTCCATTCTCAGAATGAATGCAGGTTCCATGACTCATATGCAGTGCTGTATGTGGAGGTGATACTGAAGTATGACTCAATCTTCCATTAAAGCAAACCCTAACACACAATGACCCTAGTACACAGCGCGACGACCTGTCAGCACAAACGAAACAAATGGCCTTAAGCACCTACAGCTGGATGTGACCAAATCCTCCAGCTCCAGAAATACTGGCCGCGGTTAATCTCACGCTGACAACAATTTCAACCGAACCAACAAAAACTAACATGTATAGTTATTCAACAAAGCCACGTGTCACAGTTACTGGCACTCCTGTAGTTTGGTACTTTCTACGACCTCATAACAGTCTTCTCATATATCGGTTTAGAAGACTGAAGAACACAAAGCAAGTCATTACTCAACACAGAATCTCTCTAGACTCAGTCTTGTGGACCCCCTTCTTTAGCTCGGTGTCAGGTTTAGGTCAATAGCTGGGGAAGGCCATGTTAAAGGTTCTGTGGTCAGCGAAATATATTCGTATACATGTGGATCTTGTCCTGAGGGAAAACCCAACCATGTCCCTGCTGATGCTTCTTGGCAGAGGCAGCCAAGATTTCATTAATTGCATGCATCCTAACAATGTTCCCTTGGCATTTGGAGGAATACTTGCGTAAGAAAGCAAAGCAAAAACATATCCTTTTTTCCGCAACTTGCCCTGGTCAGGGTCGTATGGGGAATTGGGGAACTTGGAGTCTATCCCGGAATTCAAGGCGCAGGCAGAGGTATAGTGGTGGCCAAAAGTCTGAATCCACTAGGGAAAATGTTTCTGTTCTGCCTTTTTTCTCCAACTTTACATCAGGTTGTAACTCAAAATCAGCAGAATAAGTGAAAAGTTGAATCTTTCATTAAAAGAAAGACACATTTTAGAATTCATTAGTATTTGCCATGTTCCCGTCTTGCTTTAATGTCAGTGTGCACTCAGTTTGTGCAAAATCTACTGACCCATGTTATTCCAGCATGATTTCACTATGTCCCACAGGGCATCTTGTGATGTTACTGAATGCTTGGCTTTCTCCGTCTTCTCATAATTTCTTGTTCTTCTCTGGTCTTCATGCAGTTGTCTCAAAGTTTTGAGGTGTGTATGAATCCCCTCAAAGACCGAAACGTTTTCACTAGTGCTTACAGACGTCTGGCACCCACAGCATGTGTTGCAAGCCTAGACCAGGGTTCGACCCCAGTGCTCAAGATTATAACAATAAAATCATTGACAGGTGAAGTGAATGACACTGACAGTGTGATGTTCTGGATAATGTTCTGCTGGGAAACTTTGGGTCCTGGTATTCTTGTGGATATTAGTTTTACATCCATTTAATAATATGATAACTGCTTATAAAGTAGAATATAATAGTGTCTTTACACGTGCTCATAATCGGAGTTAAGCATTTATTTGATTATTCAAATGGTCATGTAAACAGCATACTCCGATCTAGAAATCAGATTAAGAAATCCGACAGACAGAGCTGGATTTTAGGTCAGTAATCGGTTTTCTCATCGTATATCCTTACTGTGATTTCTGTCGGTTTCCTAAGTCTGTGCAGCGCACAAACCTAACCGTATAGAGTGTAGTGCTCTCGCAGAAGCGGCTAGCGGAATCAAACATGGTTGCCAGGTCTGGGAGAGACCATTTCTTTTGGGCTTGTTTTCATAGACCTGGTTGCTTGTTTCTCTTGCTGAATCTGGCAACCCTGGTCTTAGAGAGCCCACAAAAGGGCTGCCAAACACATTTGGGGAGATTTTGAAACGCTGTACATGCACAAGAAAATTAAGAATTTAATTATTTAATTATTAAAGGTTGAAGTTTACGTCACATCCTTCTATCAGATTATTATCTGGTTGCAAAATAAAAATCCTGTAAACCCAGAGGTTGGTTTCCCATTATCCGATTACCCAAGTGCATTTATACTTGATCAGATCACTGACGCTATCTGTAGTTATCAGATTATTAAGTGCATATACAGTGGGGCAAAAAAGTATTTAGTCAGCCACTGATTGTGCAAGTTCTCCTACATAGAAAGATGAGAGAGGTCTGTAATTTTCATCATAGGTACACTTCAACTATGAGAGACAAAATGAGAAAAACAAATCCAGGGAAATCACATTTTAGGATTTTTAAAGCATTTAATTGTAAATCATGGTGGAAAATAAGTATTTGGTCACCCACAAACAAGCAAGCTTTCTGGCTCTCACAGACCTGTAACTTTCTTTAAGAAGCTCTTCTGTCCTCCACTTGTTACCTGTATTAATGGCACCTGTTTGACTCGTTATCTGTATAAAAGACACCTGTCCACAGCCTCAAACAGTCAGACTCCAAACTCAAGACCAAAGAGCTGTCGAATGAAACCAGAAAGAAAATTGTAGACCTGCACCAGGCTGGGAAAGAGTGAATCTACAATAGGCAAGCAGGTTGGTGTGAATAAATCAACTGTGGGAGCAATTGTAAAGAAAATGGAAGTCATACAAGACCATTGATAATCTCTCTTGATCTGGGGCTCCACGCAGGATCTCCTCCTGTGCGGTCAAAATGATCATGAGAACAGTGAGCAAAAAATCCCAAAGAACTACACAGAGAGACCTGATGAATGACCTGCAGAGAGCTGGGACCAAAGTAACAAAGGCTACCATCAGTAACACCCTACGCTGAGAGGGACTCAGATCCTGCAGTGCCAGGCGTGCCCCCTGCTTAAGCCAGTACATGTCCAGGCCCGTCTGAAGACAGAGACAGAGAGCATATGGATGATCCAGAAGAGGATTGGGAGAATATCATGTGGTCAGATGAAACCAAAATAGAACTTTTTGGTAAAAACTCAACTCATCATGTTTGGAGGAAAAGGATGCTGAGTTGCATCCCAAGAACACCATACCTACTGTGAAGCATGGGGGTGGAAACATCATGCTTTGGGGCTGTTCTTCTGCAGAGGGGACAGGACGACTGATCCACTTTTGCGGCCCCCTCGACCCCGCCTTACGTTCTGCAGAGGGGACAGGACGACCCTGAATCCATGTTAAGGGAAGAATGAACGGGGCCATGTATTGTGAGATTTTAAGCCAAAACCTCCTTCCATCAGTGAGACCAATTGAAGATGGAAACGTGGCTGGGGGCTTCCAGCATGACAATGATCCCAAAACACACCGCTCGGGCAACGAAAGAGTGGCTCCGTAAAAAAAGCATTTCAAGGATCCTGGAGTGGCCTAGCCAGTCTCCAGACCTCAACCCCATAGAAAATGTGTGGAGGGAGTTGAAAGTCTGTGTTGCCCCCAAAACATCACTGCTCTAGAGGAGATCTGCATGGAGGAATGGGCCAAAATACCAGCTACAGTGTGTGCCAACCTGGTGAAGACTTACAGGAAATGTTTGACCTCTGTCATTGCCAACAAAGGTTATGTTACAAAGTATTGAGTTGAACTTTGTTATTGACCAAATACTTATTTTCCACCATGATATACAATTAAATTCTTAAAAATCCTACAATGTGATTTCCTGGATTTTTTTCCTCATTTTGTCTCTCATAGATGAAGTGTACCTATCATGAAAATTACAGACCTCTCTCATCTTTCTAAGTAGGAGAGCTTGCACAATCAGTGGCTGCACAATCAGCACAACATACAGTAACATCACCTCCACATCGGTTTCACTGCAGTACCTGATCTGTGGGGGTCCTAACTAACAGAGAACAAAGTAAAGGAGATTAACAAAGTATGTAGAAAAACAGATGGACTACAGTCTGTAATTGTAGAACTACAAATTGCAGTGACCACTAAAAAAAGAATAAGCAAAAAATAAATTGAAAAATATACAATGCCAAATACTTTTGTACAGTAGTGTAAAATAAAATGTACTGTGATAAATTAAATTTGAAAACACAAAAGTGGCCAACCAAACAATGTGTGTGAAACAAAAGCATAGTTCATTCAGCATGGCTGCAAAATCTGTGCATCTCACCTAAGTGCATGTACATGATCTGAGGTAACCCTTCACTCTCAAAGTCCGCGCACACACACGCGCACTCTCTCACACACACACACAAAGCCTGAGGCCAATTCTCATGACATCACCACCCTGCTGGAATGCAATAGCCCTCGACTAGAGGAGCAGAGAGGGGAAGAGCGCTCACTCTCTCGCACCGCATTCCAATCTCTCTCACTTCTACATATACGTGTCTCCGAAAAACTGGCTCTTCAAACCTCCCCCAGTTTTGCGTGTCATGCTTGATTTTGTTCCTCTGGCTCTCGCTCTCTCACAAAGAGGAATTCAGTCAGAGGAATGGAAAGTTCACTCTCCTTTCACTCCTCTTTCACCCTGCTCAGATCTCAGACTGGGGGGTAGAAGCTGGAGTACGGGGGGTAGGGGAGTAACACGAGTCAAGAGCGGGACACCCGCGAGAACAGCTTAAGCACTAATGACTCTTCAGAAAGGTTAAAACCGAGCATGCAGCGTCTGGGTTTCTGGGTGTGCGCCAGTACGGGCCGAATTCCTCAGGCATGACGTATGAGCTCACTCTATAGGCCTTACTTACATTGTTTTATTATGGGATTGGTGGATTTTGCACACACTTGCAGCCCAAGTCTTGTGAAATGGGCATGAAGAGGTTGGGATTGTCAAAAGGGCAATGAGCATCGACAGATTTTTGTGCAGGTTTCAGAGTGAACTCTTGTTTGACCGGATTTCTTTATGTTGTTCATTCTTTCATTTGCATTTAGTCGTTGAGCAGACGCCCTTATCCAGAGTGACCTACCAGTGATACAATCTTACAATCCAAGCAGTTGTGAGTCCAGAACCTTGAGTCCAGAACCTTAAGCAGTAATGAACAATGTATGAAATAACATAGTGCAAACAAACAATATTAAGCAGAATCAATGTGTAAAGGATATATACATGTACAATTAATAAATAATTAAACAATACATAATATAGCACTAATGGGTAGGTGTCCCTTCTCTGCACCTCAGCGTCCACCAACCACTCACTCTACCTCCATCCTTACTACCCTCCCTCTCTTCCTAGCTCCGTCTCTAACCTTCTCTCACCCTTTGCGGTAACAGGAAGCAGCTTGGCTTGTACACAATGGACCACATCAAAGAGCCTTATATCACACACACCTACACTCACCAATACCTACATGCACATACCCATCTACACACACATACACAGACACCAGCCGGGCCAACAAAAACAGGGTGCACAAAAAGCACAAGGACAGCAAGCCAAACAGGACATTCCAGCTGCTGGCTGCTGTGGATTCCTCCATCCGGGCTGCCCATAAGGGTGCCAACAGGAAATACACTTACTCATACTCCCACTCAGTTTGACACAAAGTTATTAATATGCAAAATATGACAGGCACAAAAATCAGTAGCCTCAGAGTTGGGATTTGCAGATGACATGCTCGGGTAAGTGTATTCTACGTTCCGAATTGTATCGATCTGACTCAGCTGACTCGGTTGGACTGCAAATGAGGCTCTTAGCATCGCGTTCATCCAGGCTACCAAACTAAATCTTTTGAAATACAGGGATAAACCCAGTTAACTGCCATGCATGTAATACTATGACTGCAGTGCATTATTAAGCTGAAACTCGCCACCCATTACAAATCCCACCACCTGCTCCCCTAAGGACCCCAAACGAGGATGTGCTCTTGGCAGTGATGAGAGATGCTTTTCACTAGACAGTAGGCAGGGTAAGGAAGAAGCACAGCGTGATGAGGGGTAAAGAAAATATGTAAGCACGTCGGACATAAAAAAAAAAAAGAAAACTATAGTCACATTGACTGATCACAGTGTCATTGTTCAAAGTAGTCAAAAACCAAAATGTTAGTCATTGGTCAGGCTCAGATCAGCTACATTCAGACATGCAGCTTGGATCGGATTTAAGTGAGACAGATGTTTTGCAGTCTGACTATTCCTGTAGGCAAACCACATCTGCATGTGGTTTCAGATGTGATCAGAATCAAACTCCGACATGCGTGACTCAGGAACTCGACTTGACAATTGTCATAAATGCGTGCTGAGCAAAAGGCAACATGACAACATGAGGTTTTTCAGTGGAAGGATAGCGAAGTCGCCGGCCACACCCAAAAATCCTGGATAAGTTCAGTGCATGAGAGAGCATCCATGCCTCGATCCCACCACTCCGGACTCCATGTTCACATCCGCATATTCCTACCCAGTGAAGTAGCTGGCATGAGCCCCCAGAGACCCGTCATTAAAATCTTTCTATCTCATGATAAGTTGCTTCCGAATTTGCAGCCAGCCTCACTGCACATTAACATGACCACTGAAGAAGTGGCTTTTACTGTTGACTGCATTTTGATCGTTGGCTGCTGGGTGAGCGAGTCAGAGTTGGTGAGAAAATCAGATTTGCCTGCTACGTGACCTCAGTGTGACCTGTCAGATCAGATGTAATGTGGCTTTTACGCCATTCAAGACTCGAATATTTCTGAAATCGACAACAGCAGCATCATGAATGAAGTTCAGAGTGATTCAGAACGTCAGCCTGGAGTAATGAAGATATGGCAGGTCTTCTAGCTTCCAAAAAGACCATTCCTGATCAAGCTTCTTCCGACTGAAAAGGTTCAACTTGGCATCCTGATGAAGCTGCTATTGCTCAAGTGTAAGGGGAGGAAACAGTAAATAATTCCCACTGTAGCCTATAGAAATGAATCGAAGAATGCCAAACCATACACCTATATGAAATGATATGATATGATATGATATGATATGATATATCTAATCAAATGGTGGTCCAAGACTTTTGCACAGTACTGCACACCACAAACTGAATTTCCTAGTTAGTGCAAAGGTGGGCTAAAACTGACATTGGTGGAATTTTTACCTTGCACAAGTAAGGCTATTATTAAGGCAGAATGATGCAATGCAACATAAAATCTGCGTATGGCTCTAAAACGATTGTATACGATTTTCCACTCTCACTGCCCTGCTAGCTCAGAAGTTTTCCCACAGTGAGAAACTCCATTAAGAAAGAAATAATTCACACTACAGTTAACAAAATACTTCAACTGACATGATATTCGCTGTTAAAATCTACAGCTGCTGAACAGACATGCCTTGTCCATGACACATACACACACTTGTGCTCCGATCAACCTCAGCGTCAGGTGTGTTCGCATGTGTGTGCGCGCGTGTGTGTGTGTGTGTGTGCGCGTGTGTGTGTGCGCACGGCTCTTGCCGAGTGCCTGTGTGTGTCTTTCTGCAGACGTGACAGGGTTAGGAAGGTATGAGCTCTCACAGACCGCAGCGGCTCGGTAAGTGGGAGGTGTGAAGACGAGCCAGATTTCACAAGCAGCTCGGCTTGCAGTACTTGTGGGAAAATCTGCAGCAGAGAAAAAGGGTGTCAGTCACGTCAGCTGATAGCTGCTGCACAACCACTTTCCCGTTCACAAAACGCGTCCAGTCTCGAACCACGGCGCACAATTCCATCACAAAAGAGCAGCCAAAAATCGGTTCCAGACCAGCAGATTTATTGCAGCTGGAATCAATTTCACCAGCTCTTTCGCGATGGAATGGTAGGCCAGAGTTTGTCCATATTCAGTGAAGTCATGGGTGGTGATGGTTTCTTTTCATCTCATGACATCATAAGCGAGTTTCTGTTATATAAGCAAGACATGAACAGTGTGGGGTTTGGAAACGACTGTGGAAACCATTCGCTAAATTTAATGCTCAGCTAAGGGTGGGCCATACGACCGCTTTAGATCGTGAACGATAAATCTGCCTTATCAGGGTTCACGAAAAAACCATCGCACTGAACTCTACTTGCACTGAAAATGCTGATTTGGCGTCCTGAGGTGTTAACAACCACACGCTAGTTCAGCTCATGATTTCACTGACAAGAACACGAATAAACCAATAGTAGCCCAGATTGGGCAGGTCCTTAGAATGACTTTGTTTGCTGGTGTTGTATTCGAGACTAAAACTGGGACACGAGTACGATTTTCACGCAAGAAAAAACTCTCCGTCCGCTTTTGCTTTCTTTAATTTTCTCTCTTAACTCTAGTTTGTGTTTTTGTGGGCATGAAGGAACTAGAATGCACTTTGATAAACAAGAAACGATTCATACAGTCACTGAGGTTTTCAGTTTTATTCCACCAGATCTTTTCTTTAATATCCAAGTTTTTAGTCGCCATGTTGCTCGTCCTATAAGCTCTTAATCTCTGCTACTAGCAGGATGAGCTGTTCTGCCTGACAACCGAGCTCTGATTGGTCAGCCTGATTTTAATGCATCTGAACAACGTAGAAATCAGAACAGGCTCCAAATAAAAACTGTATTTAGTCCGTCAGTTTTTTTTTTTTTTTTTATCAAATAAGGACAAAGAAGAAAATGAAAAGAAAAAAAAAAAAAAGAGCAATTCACTGTACATTCATTATTATTAATTAGGCATGATATATATTATTTCAGAATTTATATTCAGCTGAATGTTACTTTAGGTAAAACCTGGATAGAAATTCATGGTGCTTGACATAAATGAACAAAACAATTCCAGAATTTGCAGATCTTGCAATCTTAACGTCAGACAATTCAAATTAAAACGTGTTCATTGAGTGGACATTGAACGAGAAGAGCAGAAACTTGTTTTTCCCTGTTAGCCAATCTGAGTGCGGATATATTTAGGCATGCAGAGAAAAGACTGATTGTTGATTCAATAACAATAGAAAAAAGTTCAATTGATAATTAACCTTACCTCAGACGCTCTGGCTGGTCTCGACAACAATTTTTTGAGTCCTCCTTACCCCGAGCTCGAGGCAACCATATTGTTTGGTAACACAGTAGCATGAATAATAAAAGGAAGGAGCTCTTGAAGCACCCCAAAGTTGTTTGGTATCAATGGCCACTCACAACAGGAGCAAGTCTACATCGAATCCAGTCCAACCAATCAACCAAATGCACGTTTTTGGAATGTGGGAGGAAACCGGAGTACCCCGAGTAAACCCACATCCACATATGGAGAACAATGCAAACTCCACACAGGTGGAGTCCTAGGTAGGGACTGAATGGGGGATCTTTGGAACTGTGGTGCCCCAAGCACCCCAAAGAGTATGCTGAAAGTCAGATAGCGATGCAACAGTTCCACAGCCAGAAACCGAGCAGAATCAAAAGCACCCAGAGCGCTGCAGCTCTGCAGAATGTCCAGATGTGTTGGAGTTAGCAGGAAGGATACAGTAACCGGAATAACCACCTTTTTTTAAACAACAGCAAAGATCAAAAACTTCTATGAATGCACAGCTTGAGGCACGTGGGCTACATCGGGTTCTATTCCTGTCAACCAAACCCAGGAATCCGCAGCTACCGTGGGAACAGGTTTATTAAAACAGGACAGTCGAAGTTTGGAGAATGTCTCCTGCTCACACTTAACCCCTACCCTGGGAATTCCTGGATAAAAGTGCATGTGTGAGAGGTTTAATAAATACTCGGGTGCCTCTCAAACGCACACAGATTCAATTACTCTCACATCGTTTACTCATTCACACGCCGCTCACCCCCACTGCTTCCTCAGTTACAGACATCTTGTCAGTCATTATGTCAGAGAGGCCCCTGTAACAGGAAGCGAAGCAGCACACACAGAACTGGACAGATTTCGAATGGTTTTCCTCGAAACGTCTTGCCGTTTTAGGAATGTCGTGTGCACACACATGCACAACACACACCACACAGCTTTGTCTGACTATCCTGGTGGGGACTTTCCATTGAAATAAAGATTACTGTAGCTAATTAATGCTACACTTACCCCTAAACCTAAAACAAATCTCTTAACTTGCAGTTTCTATAGAAAAAGTCCTCATGGGGACCAGCAAATTGTCCCCACAATGAGTGCATTTAGATGGACTTATAAATCCGATAACTGAAGAAAATCAGATTGTGTCAGTAATCCGATCAATGAATATACAAGCACGAGTAATCAGATAATGGGAAACCTCAGGGGTTTATGTGACTCGGGCAATAAACAGAGTTCCTACTCACAATCAGCCAGTAACCTCACAGAAAGATGTGATGAAAACTCCAATCTTCAATATTAAATAATCAAATTCTTCATTTTCTTGAGAATATATTGCATTTCAGAGTCTCCACAAAATGTCCCACAGATGTTTAGAGGGTGCTGCATTTAATTTCAGGGTTTTCGGAGCCCACAATGTGGTCTATGTAAATTATTATAGAATAATAACAATAACAGAATTTTATTTCTTAGCACCTTTCAGGAAACTCAAGGCAGTTTACAAATAAAGACAATATGACAAAAAGTCAATAAAACATGCATACAATAACAAAACATAAGTAAATAGAAAAGAGTTAAAAAGCAATTCCAAACAAGTATGTTTTTAAGTGCTTCTTAAAATCTGAAAGTGACGAGCAGGTACGAAGGAGCTTGGGATCAACAATGCTAAATGCTCCATCTCCAAACTTGCATATTTTAGCAGGAGGCTGAGAGATTACCTGCCAAATTACCGGTACCCCAAAAGAAGCAAAATCTTTAATATTAAGAAGACCTGGCACCCACGTTTTTCCGCTAGCTGCTCTGCAAACATGCGCAGACTGCCAAATCCGATTGAAATCAGATAACTGGTATACTGGACTGTGGTAGCCTAGTGGGTTAGGTACTGAACTATGGACCACAAGGTCCAGGGTTCAAATCCCACCTGTGCCAAGCTGCCACTGTTGGGTCCTTGAGCAAGGGCCTTAACCCACAATTGCTTGGATTGTAAGACTATCAGTTGTAAGTCGCTCTGTATAAGGGCTTCTGCTAAATGCTGTAAATGTAAATGTATACATGCTATGAGTACTCTGATTACTGGGATAAAATCCAGCTCTCTTTATCGGAGTATGCTGTACACATAAGCACTTGAATAATCAGATAACTGCAGAAGTCTGACTATGATCGGATCATTAAGTTCATGTAAACAAACTCAGTGCACTTAATAATATACCTGGTAGCCGATTTCAATCGGTTTTCTCAGTCTGTGCATGCACGAAAGCATGACCATCATGGTTGCCAGGTCTGCCTATTCTAAAGAATTGGCTTTATTTGGGCTCTTTTTCCATTGACCTATGGGGGTTTTGTTTCTCACGGGACCTGGCAACCCCCGGAATTAAGCGTATCACAGCATTAAAGGTAGCGAAACGCCTTTAATCAAACACTTTCTGAAACGTAGTATATAGTCGAGAAAAATTAAGAATTTAATTATTTAATATTGTAGTTTGAAGTTCATGCCACATATTATTGGCTGCAAAGATTACTGGTTGCAATAATCTTTGCAGCCAGATTATTGCAACCAATTATTGGTTGAGATTATTGGTTGCAAAGTAGAAATCCGATGAAAACCCAGAGGTAAACATGCTCGGTGTAAAAAAAATGTCAGGTCTTTCTATCCTTGTGGGGACATTTGTTTGTAAGACAAACATGGATGTACACCCACGCACAGTCGTGGTAATCCTAACAATATGGGGACTTTCCATTGATGTAATGATTATTGTAGCTAATTAATGCTACACCTAACCCTAACCTCAGTAACCTAAAAACAAATCTTTTGACTCTTGGTTTTTCCAAAGACACTTGCAGTTTCTGTAAGCAAAATGTTCACCAATGTCAAAAGTGTCAGCTCTTTCTATCTTTGTGGTGGCATTTGGTCCCCACAATGTAATATAATGGCACACACAGACACAGATGTGGATGTGTGGAAGCTGGCAGACCACATCTCTACAAAAGAATGAATTTTGCATGAAGAGAACTTTCTCAGCCTCTCAATCTCAGAGCCAGATCTAAACATGCAAAAGGGAAGTATAACCCAAGAAAAAGGAAGCAGAGCGCTATTTATTTATCACGGCAGGCTTATGAGATCACATCGCCGGCCTTCAACATGTGGAAACGTCCCCGCGGTCTCACACTCCTCACACGATGGCACTGAAGTGGAACCCCGTTCTGAAGTGGTCCTTGTCTTTTCACCTTCTACAAAAGAGGCGGTGGGCTGAGATCAAAGCGTCCCTCAAAGACCTGCGCTTGAGCACCGGCTCGCTCTTTCTCTTCCTCTCTCACTCCATCTTCTCACGCCGTTTCAGTTCCTGTTCACCCCCCACCGAGGGATCGTGGGAACCCAGGCTGTAGTGCCACCAGCCTGTCTGAGGCGCTGCTGATGGCTATCTGTCCCATCTCCACACTTCTAAAAACAGACGGCCGGATATCTGATGCTGCCCGAGGAAGTCTGAGAGCACAGAAAGGCACGGCTCGCTCGGCCTCCGAGAGATGGCACGCCATCTGCAGAGCAAAACCCGATTCCCGATGCCGAAATCTGAGATACGCTACGAGATCGAGAGACTGTCTAAATCAGTCATGCAAATGGGGCAATGGGAAAAGACGAGATGTCCATGCAACCTGGCATTAAAGTAACACGGCCGAGGTTTATTCCAGTCAGCGTTTCAATCAAAGTCAAATTAATGCAGACTGATTACAGACACTTAACATAAAAATATAACATTCATAACATCCAAAGATGTGCTTTAGGCAAATTGGTATTTCTGAAGTGTCCCAGTGTGAGTGAGTGTGAGCTTGAGGTGTGGACTCGAGTCACATGACTTGTATTGTTGAAAGTATTTGTCAAAGTAGGTGAAACTTGTGAAATGACTCAGATTAAGAAATCCAATCAAGAGAGCTGGTTTTTACCCTAGTAATCAGATTACTCATTGCATTTATACAAGTAACCCAATTATAATCGGTGTTGTCAGTCTGCGCATGTGCATGAGCGTTCCGCCATGGTTGCCAGATCAGCGTATTTCTAAAGACTTGCCATTATTTGGCCTCTTTCTCCATTGACTTTAGCGTTTCTTTGCCTCGATGGATCTGGCAACCCCAGAATTAAAACACGTCCCGGAATGGAAAGCAGCGAAACGGCTATCAAACACTTAGTGGAGACTCTGAAACGCAGTATATACATGAGAAAAAGATCAAATTGATTATTTAATATTAAAATCTGAAGTTTGTCACATATTTCTATGGCTGGTTGGAAAGTAGAAATCCAATTACTCAGAGGTTTCTCATTATCTGATTACTCAAGTGCCGGTATATATGGCAAGTGTTCGCTGATCTGTTTACTAACAAAATTAGATTTTCTGCAGCTATCAGATTATTATGTGCATGTAAACGCACTCAAGGTTTCAGGACTACGCCAAAGTCTTAGACCACAATTAGATTAGATGTAATATTGTCCTAGCTCTCTTTATTAGAATACAACCAGGAAAGACCAGAAATGTGTATGCAGTATTAAAAAACTGAAAAAATAATTTTAAAAAAAGCTTCTATAGACTACATTGGAACGTGTTTAGTGCTTCCTCCCCTTACACTTGAGCAATAGCAGCATCTGGCAGCTTCTTCGAGATGCCAAGTTGATCCTTCTATAGTCCGAAGCAGCGTGATCAGGAATGGTCTTTTTGGAAGGGCAGAAACCAGGAAACCACTTTTTCACAAGGGGAACAGGGTGAAAAGGGATATGATATGCTAAAGCTCACAAAGATTGAAGTGAAAATCAGTGGAAAAGAGGATTATAGAGTGATGAATCCAAGTTTGAAATGTTTGGTTCCAATGGTCATTATACCGTCGCTAAAACCTCAAATCTAATGGTGGCCTAAGACTTTTGCATAGTACTGTATATTTACACCACATGACCCAAATCAAAGCTGTGCATGTGATGTGTGTAACTTCGTGTCAAAGTGACCCTGTCCTGTCAGAGTTTAACGAGCGGCCAATGCTATTAGAGTTTCAATTGCTTCACGTGTGGTTTAAACAAGTTTTATTCTTAGCCGAAGTTCCTCTAATGTCGTTCCTACAGCCAGAACTTCCACCCAGCATCATACGTTTGTTCTGCATTAAAGACCCCCAAAAAAAGACCCCTGTGCAAAGTAATGTACAATACAAAGAAACAATGGCTTTCAATCAAGGCTGTCAAAGATAACGTCACTACTCAATAATTTCAACACTTAACTGCATTTTTGCTGCTTGACCATTTGTTTGTTTCTTTGTTTACATCAGCTTCAATGGCTATTCATGACAGGAGCAAGGTTACATCGACTGTATTCATACTGGGCCAATTTAGAGCAACCAATTAACCTAATTTATGTCTTTGTAAAAGGAAACCGAAGTACCCAGAGTTAACCCATATAGACATGAGGAGAACATGAAACTCCTCACAGAGTCCAAGCTTGGGATCACCCAGAAATCTCTGGAGCTGTGAGGCGACCACGCTGCCCCTTGACCATATGTTAGGCACCTGTACTTACAGGCTGTGTCCCAAATGGTCCCCTAAGCACCATTTTGCATACTATATAGAGGACTTTCAGCCCATATGATACAGTTGGTATGGGTCAGAAACGATTTGTAACACTTCCATATAAGGTTTGCTCTTTGCGCTGCGACATGGGACTGTGGCAGCCTAGCGGTTGAGGTACTAAACTTTGGAGCAGAAGGTCCAGGGTTCAAATCCCACATCTATTAAGCTGCCACTGTTGGGTCCTTGAGCAAGACCCTTAACCCACAATTGCTTGGATTGTAAGACTGTATCAGTTGTAAGTCGCTCTGGATAAGGGCGTCCGCTAAATGACATGACATAAATGACATGACATACATTATTTCAAAAGTCTTAGGTCACCATTACATTTGATGTTTTAGCAATGCTATAATGATCACATATAACTGTCGAAGATTGGACCCAAAAATGTCAAACTTGGTCTCGTCACTCCATTATACCATTTTCCACTGATCTCAATACCAATCTTTGTGAGCTTCAACATATCGAGGTCTTTTCACACTGTTTTTTCGCTGCTACCCTTAAAAAAGAGAATTCCCTATCAAACTTCTTCAGATTGTAGAACAGCCAACTTGGCATCCCCATGAAGCTGCCAGATCCTACTACTGCTCAAGTGTAAGGAGGTCACTAAATACCCTGTAGCCTATAGAAGTTATTTTTTTCCTAAAAATAAAACATAAAAGATAGATATATCCTGTATTTTCTGGATGTATTCTAATAAAGACACCAATAAATAAGTATACATAGTCCTTATACAATTGTAAAACAAGTGGTACACATCTAATCTAACGTTGGCCTAAGACTTTTGCACATGACCTCTTTTGAAGGATGAACTTCCAGATTTCCTACAAGAAAATCTAGCAGCTTCAACGCCCCCCAACCAGACCAGCTCACCTCAGCAATGAGCAGTCACAAGAAAATGGTGATACGGGTCTCAGGAGTGCATTGTCTTACTCGTTGCTGATTTTCTGACCAATGATTTGTTGTTACGACCATTAAAGCTTAAAAACTTTTCAATAGTAGGCTTGCTCCTTATATATTAATTTATTTACATTTACTTTTACAGCATTTAGCAGACGCCCTTATCCAGAGCGACTTACAATTGATACAGTCTTATAATCCTAGCAATTGTGGGTTAAGGGTCTTGTTCAAGGACCCAACAGTGGCAGCTTGGCAGAGGTGGGATTTGAACCCTGGACCTTCTGGTCCAAAGTCCAGTACCTTATCCACTAGGCTACCACAGTCCCAAGAGTGTATTCATGATGAAGAGTACACTAGTGGATTATTTATCCCCATATAACAAAAAAATCTGTTCTCTTTAGAGGCTGAGTTTGTTCCGTTTAGCAAAAAAACACACGGCATGTAATTTGACCTGGGCTGCTCAAACTCTTGCATAAGACTGCATACTTTTCAGAATCGAGCAATTGTAAGACATTTAACTGCTATCCTAGACAGAAAAATGTGGTAATGCCTGAGTGACAGCAGAATAATGTTTGCACAAAGCTAAGTAAACCTCTATAAAATGCTACGGTATTGGGGCTAATTGAAGCGCAAAACTGAACATCATTTTGTCAGGATTTTCAGAGCAATGGGAGCTAAGTAACAAGGAAGGATTGTGAAATATAGGACTAGAGAATAGCACTAGTTCATATGTTTAGCACTATTGTACTACATAGAGTCGGCGGTAATAAAAGCTACTGAACCGAACCATACTGAGAGAGAGACGGAGGCTGGGATTATGGCGGGAGCAGCACCGGAGGGGTTAATGATTGGTGATGGGTATCAATGGGCCACACAGGGGGTTTAGGCTCGAGCTAGAGTGAAGGAATGCCTGTGAGAGGAAAGAGACACAGCCGCTGCTCATCAAAGCCCTACAATCAGATAACAAAAAGGGTTAAACTTTGCCTGGGTGGCCTTTCAACAGATCAGCCTCGGGGGAGCTGTGAACCCCTCCAAACTGCCTCATACAAGCTCTGCAAAGCCTTTTCTCACTCTGCATTCCTTCAGTCTTCTTCCCGTACCCGTCTGACCGATTCCTCCACTCCGCACAGGCTGTAAAAACACTAACTGAATCTGGGACCTGCAGCGCTACCACAAGTCCAAATGTGCCGAGCTCAGTCGGTCAAACGGAGGAGAAAGAAACAGCAGGTGGAGAGGAAAGTGGTCGCCATATGGGACCCCCTACACTGTGGATTACACCGACGTGTCACATGAACACTAATAACACAATCGTTACACAACATCCACTTTTACCAGGCATGGACGCAAACAGGATACTAGGATTTCTTCTATATGAGGAAAGACGTTCTAACCAATAAATCAGAAAAAGATCCAGTTTGATTACAGAAGATAGAAAAGGTTCATTTTACACAAGTTACATTCTTAAGCAAAAGTTTGGGCACCTCGGGTCAAATGACCTGCTGATATTCTTCATGGAAATGAGACACATTTCAGCAAATGCATACATCTTAAGAGTTAAGGGAAACCAGAGAACGTACCAAACTGGCAACCAAAAAGTCATGTTGATTTCAGACAAACCAAGCTTTGGGAACAAAGCTGTTCATGCTCTCCACTAAAGATACTATTTCATCAGCAATGTCCATTCAACAACAGACACATGGCTAAACAAATCAATTAACATAATGCGCGTCTTTGGACTGTAGGAGGAAACCGGAGTACCCGGAGTAAACCCACGCAGGCATGGGGAGGACATGCAGACTCCACACAGAAAGGACCCAGACTGGTCCACCTGAGATCCAACCCAGGACCTTCTCGCTGTAAGGTAACAGTGGTACCTATTGAGCCACCGTGCCACCCTAAACAGAATATACATTGCTTCACCCCGACTGCTTCACACAAAGGGTTTGGGATTGTGGTGGTTTAGTGGTAAAGGTACTGGACTGTGAATCAAAAGGTCCTGGGTTCAAATCCCACCTCTACGTAGCTCTCAGTGTAGGGCCCTAGAGCAACACACTTTAACTAACAACTGCTTGGAGGGTAAGATCGTATCAGTTGCTCCAGATAAGAGCTTCTGCTTAAATGACTAAATGCAACCATAAATAGCAGAGGACACCATCAAGGAACTGGAGTGGAACCAGTACGCCGGTGAATGGGATGGTCGGCACCCCCGGGCTTAGTTGGAGGCGTGTGAGAGAGAGAGAAAGTCTAAAGAATGCTAAAAGTAATTTTAGTTGTAATAAAAACGTGAACTAATTAAAATGCTGTTTGTTTAATTTGTTATTCTGTGGCAGTCAATGCAGACGTGTTCAGTTTGAGTAGCAGCATCTCCAGAGACACATAAGTGGTCTGTAATCACAGTTCATGTGACATGTCAATAATTTTTTTTTCAGACATTTAAAAAATAAAATAAATAAATAAATAAATAAATAAATAAAAAACACAAATGGAAATGCAAATTAAACACTGCAGATCTACATTAAACTTAAATTAGATCTGCATTTCCTGAAGGAACTGCAATAGTGCTTGAAATGTGGCAATGTGGGTTTGTGTGTCCCAGTACTTTTGGCGACATGTGGGTTTGTGTGTCCCAGTACTTTTGGCTACATGTGGGATTGTCCCCCAGTACTTTTGGCCACATGTGAGTGTGTGTCCCTGTACATTTGACCCCATATGCGTTTGTCTCAATACTTTTGGACACATGGTTTGTGTGTGCATGTACGTGTGCATGTATGTGTGTGTGTAATGCAACTGCACACGCCTATATTCAATACTATAGTACTTTTTTGTCCACATGTGGGTTTGTGTCCCCGTACTTTTGGCCACATATGGGTTTGTGTTGCAGTACTTTTTTTGTCCACTTGTGGGTTTGTCCCCCAATACTTTTAGCCACATGTGGGATTGTGTCCCAGTACTTTTGTCCACTTGTGGGTTTGTGTCCCAGTTCTTTTTTTGTCCACTTGTGGGTTTGTCCCCCAATACTTTTAGCCACATGTGGGATTGTGTCCCAGTACTTTTGTCCACTTGTGGGTTTGTGTCCCAATACTTTTAGCCACATGTGGGATTGTGTCCCAGTACTTTTGTCCACATGTGGAATTGTGTCCCAGTACTTTTGTCCACTTGTGGGTTTGTGTCCCAGTACTTTTGTCCACATGTGGGTTTGTGTCCCAATACTTTTGGCCACATATGGTTTGTGTTGCAGTACTTTTGGCCACTCGTGGGTTTGTGTCCCAGTTCTTTTTTTGTCCACTTGTGGGTTTGTGTCCTAGTACTTTTAGCCACATGTGGGATTGTGTCCCAGTTCTTTTTTGTCCACTTGTGGGTTTGTGTCCCAGTACTTTTGGCCACATGTGTTTTTGTGTCCCAGTACTTTTGGCCACATGTGTTTTTGTGTCCCAGTACTTTTGGCCTCATGTGGGTTTGTGTCCCTGTACATTTGACCACATATGAGTTTGTCTCAATACTTTTGGACACATGGTTTGTGTGTGTAATGTAACTGCACACCCCTATACTCTATACTATGCGGTTTGCAATCAGTTATAATAACGACAGAGTTATAACAGCGATGACACCTGATGAAATCACAGCACTCACAAAAGTGGACCATTTGAACATTTTGTACACGTGTTATGATGTTGTCACGTTTCCCAGCCCGAGCACATGCATCCAGCATGAACAACTCCTTGTTGTTACTGAAGGAAGACCCATGCTGGGCCTAGTAAGAGCCTTCTTGAAGAATGAACAATTTATTGGACTCTGCAGCCATAAAAAGTTCAGTTTTTGGCAGTAAATCAAGTCCATGTTAAAAACGTGGCTGGAAGCCTGAACTTAGTCAAGCGCGTTCTCTTCGAGAGGTTTATTGGTTGTGAAGAACATACATTATGTATTCAGAAGAAAATCCAATCACAGCCTCATGCAGACTGAGGTTTTCCCATCACCGGATTACTCATGTACATGGAAACGCTGCCAAAATGTGGTTCCTTTAAGCAGATTATTTAACATGTACAGGTTTTAGGTAACACTCACGGCTGCTGTTCTTTTTAATGCACGACTATAAATCTAAGAAACACTGGACAAAGCAGGCTACGCAATTGTTGTGATTAGATCCTGTTACCCAGAGTGTCTGCTGTGGGCCCCCAACCTCGGCTACAAACGTGAAACATATGTACATTATTTATCCGTTTTCCTTTGAACCATTTAAACCATTTGAGGATTATCATATTTACTGAAATATGACTGGGTGCAAAAATCAGCATCGGTTGCCTTTGATTCAATTTTCCACTACGTACTTTTATGGACATGCTCAAAATCCCTGACTGCTACTTTTCATATTTAGTACTTAGTCTAGTTCCGAGTAAAAAATAAAGATCATATTAACACAGCTAATTTTTTTTTAATGACATTACTTGCATTTTCATTCCTCACCCATGTGAGGCATCTGTTCTTATGGGCTGTGTCTGTTATGGAATGTTCTATGTTTCTGCACAAATATGACCTAAAACATCATCAGATTTTCACACAAGTCCTAAAAGTAGATAAAGAGAACCCAGTTAAACAAATGAGACACAAATATTATACTTGGTCATTTATTTATTGAGGAAAATGATCCAATATTACATATTAGTGAGTGGCAAAAGTATGTGAACCTCTGATTTCAGTATCTGGTGTGACCCCCCCTGTGCAGCAATAACTGCAACTAAACACTTCCTGTAACTCCAGCAACTTAGAAGTTACCCTGGGGTCCTTTGTGATCTCGCCAACTATTACACGCCTTACTCTAAGAGTGATCTTTGTTGGTTGACCACTCCTGGGGAGGGTAACAATGGTCTTGAATTTCCTCCATTTTGTACACAATCTGTCTGACTGTGGATTGGTGGAGTCCAAACTCTTTAGAGATGGTTTTGTAACCTTTTCCAGCCTGATGAGCATCAACAACTCTTTTTCTGAGGTCCTCAGAAATCTCCTTTGTTCGTGCCATGATACACTTCCACAAACGTGTTGTGAAGAGCAGACTTTGATAGATCCCTGTTCTTTAAATAAAACACCTGATTGTCATCCCATTGATTGTAAACACCTGACTCTAATTTCACCTTCAAATTATCTGCTAATCCTAGAGGTGCACATACTTTTGCCACTCATTAATATGTCATATTGGATCATTTCCCTCAATAAATAAATGACCAAGTATAATATTTTTGTCTCATTTGTTTAACTGGGTTCTCTTTATCTACTTTTAGGACTTTGATGATGTTTTAGGTCATATTTATGCAGAAATATAGAAAATTCTAAAGGGTTCACAAACTTTCAAGCACCACTGCAGTCTTTTTGTACTACTGTAATGTAAATATAAAGGGTACTTTCTCAAGAAAACTGAGCGCAAACGATGCGCAACTGCATCAAGAGAGACAGCCAAAAAACTGACTGGAACGCTACCAGCTACACAGCATTCCGGCATTTTTAACTTAAGGAAATTCACGATAATGATAGAAGATACAGTAACGAAGTGTTACAGCCCTGTGTAAGGGAACGCTGTAACACTTGAGAGGATGGAGTGAATGTGAACCAGTTTATATAGTTATAGTTTAGAGAGAATATACAGGTAGTGGAGGGAAGCAAAGGAGTACGACATACAAAATTCTAAATTCATGGAAATTCACAATAATTATAGAAAATACAATAATCTATTGTGACAACCCATTGTAGTGGAAAGCCATAACACTTAAGAGGATAGTTTCATGGACCTGATACTTTTGTTTGACGAAAAGCAAAAATGCATTGATATACAGTATTAGGAACAACACGGAAGATCAGCCAGATGTACCAGCGACTCAACGAGTGAATGAGAGTCAGTTTATATTGTTATAGGTTAGAATATATATAGAATATAGTGGGGGACAAACAAAAGGAGTACTACTTACAATAGGACCGGCACATGTACACTTGTCAATTAGCAGGCACCCTTATCCAGAGCGACTTACAACTGATACAGTCTTACAGTCCAAGCAATTGTGGGTTAAGGGCCTTGCTCAAGGACCCAAGAGTGGCAGCTTGGCAGAGGTGAAATTTGAACCCTGGGCCTTCTGGTCCATAGTCCAGCACCTTAACCGCTAGGCTACCACAGCACATACACTTGAATCACATACAATCATAGACCAACTGTCTAAGGCCACAACGTCCGGAGCTAAGACAGATTTCTAATTTTCGTATAATTTGTTATAATTTAAGACCTTTGGCATTAAAGTGAGCAGATGTTGATTGGATGCAACAAACACATCTGTATTAAAATAACGGGTCACGATGACACGAAATAAGATTTGTCGTTTCTAAACTACATTTACATTTACAGCATTTAGCAGACGCCCTTATCCAGAGCGACTTACAATTGATACGGTCTTACAATCCAAGCAATTGTGGGTTAAGGACCCAACAGTGGCAGCTTGGCAGAGGTGGGATATGAACCCTGGACCTTTTGGTCCATAGTCCAGTACCTTAACCACTAGGCTACCACAGCCAGATAACAGCTAAACAAATAAACGTAAAAGGTTAAAATTGTCATCTTACACAATATTGCGTAAGCTATAATACAATGCTGTGAAAGACTACACGCTAAAAGTGAACTAACACTATTGTTTCAAGTCGCTGCTCTCCAGACTGAGCATTTACAGTGGACGGCATTTCGAACAATGCTGAATTGCACTGGAACTGACATTTGCCTCTCCTCATTTGGACTTCCTACTTTTCTTTATGAGCGACTTCCACAGTCTGCAGTGTGAGGCCTGACCCCGGCGAGACGGCATGTCTGTGACGCAAATGCCTGTGAACTCTCACACGCTGGCACAAAAGCGAGTGCTGATGAGAAGCAGATATGCTACCAAAGTGATGATTTAGCTACAATATCTCAACCTTTTCGCCTCCATATCTTGCACGGCCCGTCCACGCCTCCTGCGTCTGGAACTACCTGCATCTGTCCCCACCCGTCTGCTCTGAAAAAATGCTCCCGCCACAACACTCTCCAAATCTACATTCTTCATCTTATACATCTAGCAGACACACACACATGCACGCTTTATCAGACTGCCTCCCTCAGTCTAATCTTACTTTCTAGTTCATGCTGCATTTCAGCTGTCCTAGATTTTTTTAAATCTCATACCACATTAAAACGGTCTTATTCTAGTGACTAGGTCCGGTTTGAATAGGATTTTCCATATCAACAAATGTGGAGGGAAAAAAAAACAAAAACAATATGTTCTCCCCATGGGTTTACTCCAGGTACTCCGGATTCCTGCCACAGTCCAAAGACATGCGTGTTAAGTTAGCGGATTACTTTAAATTGGCCTGACTTGAGTATATATATATATATATATATATATATATATATCTATCATGTTGTAACCTTGTGTGCGTGTGTCGCTGAAATGGCCACTGATGCGGAAAGTGTGATTAACTACAATTACCACAAATGTGTACACGCACGCACGCACGCACACACACACACAAAAGTATTTAGTCAGCCACTGATTGTGCAAGTTCTCCTACTTAAAATGATGAGAGGTCTGTAATTTTCATCATAGCTACACTTCAACTATGAGAGACAAAAATCCAGGAAATCACATTGAAGGATTTTTAAACAATTTAAATGTAAATTATGGTAGAAAATAAGTATTTGGTCAATAACAAAAGTTCAACTCAATACTTTGTAACATAACCTTTGTTGGCAATGACAGAGGTCAAACGTTTCCTGTAAGTCTTCACCATGTTGGCACACACTGTAGCTGGTATTTTGGCCCATTCCTCCATGCAGATCTCCTCTAGAGCAGTGATGTTTTGGGGCAACACGGACTTTCAACTCTCTCCACACATTTTCTATGGGGCTGAGGTTTGGAGACTGGCTGGGCCAATCCAGAACCTTGAAATGCTTTTTACGGAGCCTCTCCTTCGTTGCCCGAGCGGTGTGTTTGGGATCATTGTCATGCTGGAAGACCCAGCCACGTTCCATCTTCAATGGTGTCACTGATGGAAGGAGGTTTTGGCTTAAAATCTCACGATACATGGCCCCGTTCATTCTTCCCTTAACACGGATCAGTCGTCCTGTCCCCTCTGCAGAAAAACAGCCCCAGAGCATGATGTTTCCACCCCCATGCTTCACAGTAGGTATGGTGTTCTTGGGATGCAACTCAGCATTCTTCTTCCTCCAAACACAACCAGTTGAGTTTTTACCTCTATTTTGGTTTCATCTGACCACATGATATTCTCCCAATCCTCTTCTGGATCATCCATATGCTCTCTGCCAAACTTCAGACGGGCCTGGACATGTACTGGCTTAAGCAGGGGGACACGCCTGGCACTGCAGGATCTGAGTCCCTCTCGGCGTAGTGTGTTACTGATGGTAGCCTTTGTTACTTTGGTCCCAGCCTCTCTGCAGGTCATTCATCAGGTCCCTCCGTGTAGTTCTGGGATTTTTGATCACCGTTCTCATGATCATTTTGATCCCACGAGATGAGATATTGCGTGGAGCCCCAGATCGAGGGAGATTTCAATGGTCTTGTGTGTCTTCCATTTCCTTACAATTGCTCCCACAGTTGATTTATTCACACCAACCTGCTTGCCTATTGTAGATTCACTCTTCCCAGCCTGGTGCAGGTCTACAATTGTCTTCCTGGTGTCCTTCGACAGCTCTTTGGTCCTGGCCATGGTTGAGTTTGGAGTCTGACTGTTTGAGGCTGTGGACAGGTGTGTTTTATACAGATAACGAGGTCAAACAGGTGCCATTAATACAGGTAACGAGTGGAGGACAGAAGAGCGTCTTAAAGAAGAAGTTACAGGTCTGTGAGAGTCAGAAATCTTGCTTTTGTGGGTGACCAAATAATTCTTTTCCACCATAATTTACAATTAAAGTCTTTAAAAATCCTACAATGTGATTTCCTGGATTTAGTTTCTCATGTTGTCTCTCATAGTTGGTGTAGCTAGGATGAAAATTACAGACCTCTCTCATCTTTCTAAGTAGGAGAACTTGCACAATCAGTGGCTGACTAAATACTTTTTTGCCCCACTGTATATATTGCTAGCCCAGGGTAAAATAGAATTAAAAAAATTCTCAGACTGTTTCCGCTGAATGTGTCTTCATGTCTATTATCAGATTTCCATCGTGAAGCTGAAATATTGGAAATCAGGCTGTCGTAAAGCGTGGAACCTGTACTCAAAGGAAGCCCACATGGATACAGGAAGACATACAAACAGTCCGATGTCGGGATTGAAGCAGGGCTTCTCCGGAGCTTGAGGCGAGCATGCTAAATGCTGCTGTCACCACAAAGACTAAATGATTAAAGCCTGAAGTCTTTCTGCTGATGAGATTCCAAAACCATCATTAGTAAGTTGAGGAAACAGGTTTTTTCCCTCAGTCCAGGTAAAAGTGCTGAAATTCAGGTTTGTGCAAACTTCAATTACAGATGCAGCGGATTAGGTTGAAAAACTGCCCGTGAATTCGCTCAAGCTCATGCATCACCTTCAGTTTGGAAAGCCGCCAGAGCCACTTCACACATTTCAACACACACTGATTTGTATTTACTCTGCTACCCGTATTCTTTTCACCTCATTCATTCTTCTCTCTATTCACCCATCCACCTCCTTCAAAGTGACCCCATCCACCCTCCACCCTCCCTGTTTACAGCCTACAGTTAAATAAAAAAAAGCAGCCATTGTTCCAGTGAATACCTCAGTGGCACTTCAAACGATTGATTCACAGGAGACGTGTCTCCGGAGCGGCGCTCTATCTTCCCTCGCTTCCTTCCTGCGTTTCCCTGCGCTGATAAAACACATCCCACCCGCCGCACTCGGGACATCTCCGCCGCTGCGAGCCATCAAGGCTTTCTATTTTGCTGTCTCTGGTCACTGAACTTGACTTTTTTTAAAACAGGAAGACGGCGTCTGTCTGGATGGTAACACTCTTCAGGAAACACACACATACGAACACAAGCACACTGACCTGGCATCGGCTGAATATGTCAGAAGGGGTGAGGTAGACGTTGAAGTGTTTGAGAACGCGGACGGCCTGGTCCCGGGCCTTTTCTGAGCAGTCCAGTGTGAGACAGTGACCCTCTGCCACCTGGGATCTGAGCTACACATAATAATAACAACACCACCACACATTGTAATCAAATCAAACCAAGCCTTGAGTAGCTTACATGCTTACAACACTTACATTACACTACAGTTGGGTAAAGTCATTAACATAAAGCTTACTTTATAATAAAGTATTGAATATCTTATGTAACATTGAATAATGTATTGAAAGTGAAAAACAAAAACATTTATTACGCAACCATGATTTTTCCTCGCTCTAAGATCCTAAGATCCACTGTTCTACCGACTGAAGCAAATCGGAGTGAGATCCCGGTGTTCTAACCAAAGTCTAGGATGATTAGCGATTATAAATCTGTATGATGAAGCTCTTAATGTTAATCAGATCAGTCAGAAATGTGAGGGCAGAGCTACAGAGCATCAGCAGCTTCTCTGGGTTAGAGCTGGACTTACAGATAACAGACCTGTCAGATGAATGAAGCTCCGATCAGCCGCGGATGGGGTTTAATGAAAGAGCCGAGTTTAACACCAGCAAACGACGTCTTTGTGAGGGATGGAGCTGATTCAGCATTTTTGTTGATGGGATTAAAACTGATCTTCAGTCTCGCTGTTCTTCAGTCGAGCTGTGAATCCATTAAGAGCCGGACGTTTGATTTAAAGGACTGACTGCGTTTCAGTTTTCCAGCTTCCAGTATATACTGATAGCAAGATACCAGATACTTTTGCCACTCACTAACACGTAACATTGGATCATTTCCCTCAATAAATAAATGACCAACTATAATATTTTTGTCTCATTTGTTTAACAGGGTTCTCTTTATCAACTTTTAGGACTTGTGTGAAAATCTGATGATGTTTTAGGTCATAATTATGCAGAAATATAGAAAATTCTAAAGGGTTCACAAACTTCCAAGCACCACTGTATGTCTGTGTGCATAAAACATGTCCTTACTGGGCTAGGTGTCAGTTTAGTGATACCATCCCAAATAAAAGCAGAGTGAGAACTCTACTCAACCAATCAGATTGAACGTTGGGAACTAACTACTGTATAATAGTAAATAGGACTTCATGACTTCACTAGTAGTTAGGGGTGGGCGATATGACCTTAAATCAATTTGTTGTTGCTTTTTGCCTTCATAGTTCACTGACATGGTTTGTACTGTAAATATGCTCAACTTTGAAAACTGGGATGATTTTCTAATGAAAGAAAACATTTACATTTACTTTTACAGCATTTAGCAGACGCCCTTATCCAGAGCGACTTACAATTGATACAGTCTTACAATCCAAGCAATTGTGGGTTAAGGGTCTTGCTCAAGGACCCAACAGTGGCAACTTGGCAGAGGTGGGATTTGAACCCTGGACCTTCTGGTCCATAGTCCAGTACCTTACCCGCTAGGCTACCACAGTCCCTAAACAGGAAATGAATCCTCTTGTCTTTCAGGCTGGGCAGTTAGCATTAGCACCTAGGTTCATGAGTTACATTTACATTATTTAGCAGACGCCCTTATCCAGAGCGACTTACAATTGATACAGTCTTACAATCCAAGCGGTTAAGGGTCTTGCTCAAGGACCCAACAGTAGTGGGATTTGAACCCTGGACCTTCTGGTCCATAGTCTAGTACCTTAACCACCAGGCCACCAAAGTATCGGTGTTTTCTGAAAATTACTGAAGGAAATGCACAGATGAACTATTGATGGTTATTTATTGAATATTTCAACCAATTGCAATCCTTTGTGATGTTGTAGGATGTGGCATTGGTTATTTCTTTCTCATATTGTGTAGCATTCTTAAACCCACAGTGGGGAACGTATTAAGAGAGTGTGTAAAAATAAATAAATAATAATAATAAAAAAAAAACAAATAATCAACACAGGCAAGATTGCATCACATAATGGTTCTGAATCTCGGTTTCGATTAACTGCCCAGCTCTACCAGTGGTTGTGTACAAATTTTCATAACATTGAGTTTGCATACCTGCACTAAATAATCCGATAATGATCGGACTTCTGCAGGTATCTGATTATTCCAGTGGTTATGTATCCAGCATACGCCGCTCAAGAAATCAGATTAAGCAATGCGACAGAGAGAGCTGGAGTTTACCCCAGTAATCAGACTACTCATTGTATTTACACTAGATACCTGATTATAATCGGTGTTTGACTGCGGTTGCCAGGTCCGCGTTTTTCTAAAGACTCTTTTTCCATTGACTTTAGTGTTTTTTTTCTCACTGGATCTGGTAACCCCCGGAATTAAAGGCAGCGAAACGGAAATATTTACAGTAATTTGCAGTCTGGGATGCAGCAGCAGAGCTAAAGGTCCACCCAGATCCTTTCACACGTTTTTACCTGCCCAATCCAAGCCCCCATCCTGCTTGTCCAAGGATTCGGAAGCACAGATAAGCTGAAGCCATAAATCCTGCCTCATGGCCTACACCTCAAACTATATCGCCTCTATCGTCATTTCCTTTTCCACTATAAATATGAAGTGCAAATGGTTCGAGCTTCCCTTATCACCAGTAAATCATCACACCCCTAACATCAAGGAAACGGCACACGGTGTATAAATACACACTTACAGACTGGAATGGCTGTCCAGAAGTAAGGATGATGCGGCCTTCCTTGCGTGCTATCTGGTACACACACACACACACACACACAAACACAAATTAGTCACAACAGCTGAACAAACGCATGCAAATTAAACAGATCTGATTTGAGCATCGTCTGACCTCGGCTGCCACTTTGTGGTCGTCGGTATTCTCCAGCATCAGCACGTCGACGCCCAGGCAGCGCAGGTACCTCCCCAAGCCCTGCAGCATGTTATCACACACCACCCGGAGCTCCTGCGGCACGATGGCGGCCCCGCACCGCTCGCTGCTCCCCTTCGCACTCTCGCCCCGACCGCCCACGCAGCCGCTGGCACTCTGACAAGCCTGGCGCCGAGCCAAACACCTCCATTAGGCTTTCTGCCTGATGCTCTCTTATAATGCATTGCACAATTTAGGGTTTCACCTCATTTAATGCACCTGATGCAACAGGTGAACAGGTTGACTCAGGTCTGTTAGAGCTAAGAAAACACTACGCAGGGTGACACGCTTGGGAAGCCTGCTGTAACAGAACCTGATCCTTCACAGCAGAAGGAATTTACTAATCTGGATCGAGCCGCTCCATGAGGAACAAGCAGTTCAATATTGAATGCTTCATTTGATCATTTGCCCCTTCGCAGAAACGTTCCAAATCTGTCCGATTTTTTTATTTTTTACTTCTTCCCCCTAAAGATTTCGGTTTGGTTTTCAATTGAGATGTACAGGTTATTGGTCACATTAAAGGTGGTAAAAGTTCTGAAATGATTTACCATGGTCTCATTTTTTTTCACATCACTAAACCTGGCATTCTAACAGGGATGTACACTTTTTATATCCACTGTATAACATGGATCACTAGGCGGCCTAAGGAGGTCTAGGTCCCCTCTCGCCCCATTTAGAGTTTTTCCCTTGCCAGTGTCGCCCTAGGCTTGCTCAGATGGGGTTGTAAGCCCAGATGTTTATAAAGCTTCTTTGAGACGAGGCTCTGTTGTAAACAGCGCTATATAAACTAAATCTGACTTTGACGCATTGTCTTGGAATAAACAACGCAAAAAACTTGATCCCTCTCCGTTTCATTGTGCTGAATAGTCTTGTGGATGTTACTGCAAGACACAGCTCATTAGTCTTCTACTTCTATGGACGTGATTAGCCCCACTGCTGTTCGATTTAACAGAGCACTTCACTCATGTTTATCCTGTTGACACACGGACGCCAGTCAGTCAGTAAAATCGGGACCTGCCACTTTTCCCGACCTCACTTTATACTCCACTGAATCACACCCTTCTTTCTCACATCAGCAGCTTTTTATATGCACTTTTACTGCAGTGAGCAGGACTGTGGTGCAGTGTGTGTGAGAGCGCTGCAGCTTGTAAAGCTCGACTGTGTTTTGTGACTGACCCTCCGGTCTGCAGCCGGTTTCCTCTTGCCTTTTGCTTTCTTCTCCTGCCTGCTTTTGGTCGGCGGCTTCGACTTGACGGAGCGGAGATCATCTGGCAGACCAAACGCCTTCGGGTTCTTGGAGAGAGTTAAATAGACGTCCAAGAGACAGTACGCATCCACAGCTGCACACAGAGACAGAGAAGGCTATCAGGTCATTCTAAATGTCAGGTCATTCCAAATGTGAAACATTTTCGCGCCGCGCTCTCTGACCTGCGTAGCGGAGCTGACTGGTGCGGAGGGGACGGCGTTCCCAGTTGGACAGCTGTTCACTTTTGTCCAGAGGCTTACCCAGCACCTGCTGCACCAGCAGACTCAACCCTTTCTCCGCTGGACCCTCGTTAACCTCCACTGACCGAGAGCCAGCGTTCGGCCGCCAACAGCGCTGCAGCTTATTCAGAAAGCAGTCAAAGGTCAGATTCGAAACACGGTCCCACAGAAATACGTGCGATTTCAAGCGCCAAGTTCAGGCTTCATAATGAGGAGCAGCTCAAGACTGTGTTAAAGTCTAGCGGGTACCACATGACTGGCTATGGCTGTATCACTCACATCACAATGAACTGAACAACCATTCACCCCTTTGTTTTGCTATGCCTACAGTGGGGCAAAAAAGTATTTAGTCAGCCACTGATTGTGTAAGTTTTCCTACTTAGAAAGACGAGGGAGAGCTGTAATTTTCATCATAGCTACACTTCAACTATGAGAGACAAAATGAGACAAAAGAAATCCAGGAAATCACACTGTAGGATTTTTAAAGAATTGAATTGTAAATCATGGTGGAAAATAAGTATTTGGTCAATAACAAAAGTTCAACTCAATACTTTGTAACATAACCTTTGTTGGTAATGACAGAGGTCAAACGTTTCCAGTATGTCTTCACCACGTTTTCACACACTGTAGCTGGTATTTTGGCCCATTCCTCCATGCAGATCGAGGGAGATCATCAATGGTCTTGTATGTCTTACAATTGCTCCCACAGTTGATTTATTCACACCAACCTGCTTGCCTATTGTAGATTCACTCTTTCCAGCCTGGTGCAGGTCTACAAGTTTCTTCCTGGTGGTCTTGGCCATGGTTGAGTTTGGAGTCTGACTGTTTGAGGCTGTGGACAGGTGTCTTTTATACAGATAACAAGGACAAACAGGAGCCATTAATACAGGTAACGAGTGGAGGACAGAAGAGCTTCTTAAAGAAGAAGTTACAGGCCTGTGAGAGCCAGAAATCTTGATTGTTTGTGGATGACCAAATACTTATTTTCCACCATGATTTACAATTAAATTCTTTCCTGGATTTTTTTTCTGATTTTGTCTCTCATAGTTGAAGTGTAGCTATGATGAAAATTACAGACCTCTCTCATCTTTCTAAGTAGGAGAACTTACACAATCAGTGGCTGACTAAATACTTTTTTGCCCCACTGTACAATCCAAGCAACTGTGGATTAAAGACCTTGCTCATATGCCCAAGAGTAAAAGCTCGGCAGTGCTACAACTCGAACCCTGTACCTTCTTGTCCCTCATTCAGTACCTTAACTGCTGCTCCACTACAGCACACAGACGCATTAACCTCAAATGCTTACAAAGCAACACCGGCACCAAAGATCAAATGTAGTGTGGGATGATCAGTTACATTTGGGGTAACCGGTGGGTGGATGGAAGGAGCATCATGTATTACCTGTTGATGGACATCGAGCAGGTCTAGCACTCCCTTGATCTCCAGCGGTTCTTCCTTTAGCACAGGCCATGTGGCCACCAGACCTTTCAAATCCCCAGACATCCCATAACCTACACAAACACACACAAGTTTCAAAACGACCACAACCTGCAATATGTCCACCACATGTTATTTCCCCCGCACGCACTTCAAATGTTTTTTTATGGCAGACTCCGGATTTACAATAAAGCTATTTAGTCCATGCGTTCTCATAAAGGAGTGCGAGACAGCGTGACCTTCCCATGAAAGCTACCACCTCTCCCAGCTCCACACTCACCCAGTTTGAGGACGTTCTTGTCTGTGAGTAGCGTTCGGATAAAGTTTACAGTCAGGCTGTGATTGCTGAGGTCTTGAGCCAGCAGGTCCAGCAGAAACACTTGGCCCTTCACAGCCAGCTGGATGAGAGAGAGGCGCTGCGTGCCCACTGTACCGAAACTGGCCCTCCACTCCATATCCACTCCCACCACATAGCCCGGCTAGACAGGACCACAAAGCACAATGCGAGTCCACTCGTCAGTGCAGCTAAATAATCTCTAAATAGTCTAAAACTCCATCCAAAAAAACAGAAATCAGGGATGTCAAACGCAGTTTAAATGAACTGTCACTACATTTGTTTACTTGCTCCTTTTTTATGCTTAGGAAACAGTTTTTCCATTAAAATATCACTACAGTCACACAAGGGACAGAGTAAAAGCTTCAACACAATGTATTAATTTCTTTTTAATAATTCAATAGCATCATGTCAGATCTTGTTGCTTCATTGTGACTTCGTTGACGAACTGCTGCCAAGGCTTTGGGATTACCAGAATGATATCTTTAGAACATGAAACATTCACTTTATGAGTTGAGGTCAGGGTTCTGCGCAAGCCAACCAAGTTCTCAATCAAAGTTTCTCTATGGACTTTTTTTTTGGTTTTAGGACAGCAGGGCAAGTCGAAAAACTGACTTGTTGGAAGCCAAAACCTGTAAATGTATCAAATTGTGAATCACTGGGGTATCAGTATGACTCATTCTACTGCCACTGTTTGTCTATGGAGAATCCAGAAATGTATTCTTTATATTATGAAAGTGTTACAAGTGACTGTTGCTGAAATAGCAGCGCTCAGTAATTAGAAAAGCTGCCTAACACTTGTCTATATAGTGTATATTGTATAAAAAGCCCAACACTTATCTACCTCACCATTTTCAGCACCACAGACCAGATAACGGAGCCAAGTCATATGTGTACAGCACAATGAGGCACCAAATATATACGATCACATCACATACGATCGGATTTTGTCCATGTTTAGAAGAGACGAGGAAAGCAGCTGTACCTGTAGCACAGTATCCCTGCAGAGCTGCATTTGTTCTACAGTCTGCACAAAGTGCACTTTATCTTTGCACAGAGGCAGCTGGTAGAACTGGTGCTGATGAGAGGGAGGAGGGATCCACGATTCCAGAGGAGAGCAAACTTCCTTCATGGTTCTAAACAGGAGAGGGGACAAGAACTCAGAGATGTTTGAGATTCAATAATATGGCGTCCAAGTTCTAGTCGAGTCTTGAGTCTCTAGAATGCGTGTCCAATACCAGTCCAGTCCTGAGTCTTTGCCGTCGAGTTGAGTCTATAGCATGCCAGTGAGAGTCCAGTCTGGAGTTAGGCTTGTGAGTCGAGTCAGTAAACTCTTAGTGTAACGTGTGCACTCTCTCTGGTGCATCTAATAGTAAGCTCTTCATTCACATAGCAGCATGTTCCCATGTTCTGCTCCCCATGAAGGTTTTTAACACTGAGCTTTTCTATTCTAATAACTCACCCACTCACCCACTCACCCACTCACCCACTCACCCACTCACCCACTCACCCACTCACCCACTCACCCACTCACCCACTCACCCACTCACCCACTCACCCACTCCTATTTCAAATTGTGATTGCAGTCACTGCAACACTCACAGCTGTTTGGAACTGAGGCTCTGCATGGTGTCCCACACACCAATAGGGAGTCTGTCTTTGGGTAGATCGTAACGTTTGGCCCACTGAGCAGCAACCTTCAGCTTGCAGTATTTCACCAGTAGCTCCACTAACACAACCTGGAGCTCCACACTGCCCTCCACATTGACCTGGAAACACAACCACGCGTATTAAAACAGGAGCAAACCAAGACACAAGTTTGCCATGCAGGTACTGAAAGAGTTCTACCTGTATATGGTCCCTCCAGTTCTCTTCAGTCATGGTTTTCTGAAAAAGCAGATAAAGGGTTACGAATATGGTCATTATTTATAAAGATTACCATCAACAGACATGGGAAGCAGTGAGTCATTGATGTGCTTACACAACTATACTGCCTACACCCTCTGTCCTCCATGCACCAGACCTGTGGTCTCTTCCCTGCATGGCCCTATGCACCGAGTTGCTGTCATGTGATTGGCTGATTAGATATTTGATTTACTGTACGAATGACGAAGGTTATGAGTGAGGAACGTTGGCTCACTAGAAGTGAGCCTAGTGGGACTGTAGTAGCCTAGCGGTTAAGATACTGGACTATGAACCGGCAGGTCCAGGGTTCAAATCCCACCTCTGCCAAGCTTGAGCAAGGCCCTTAACCCACAATTGCTTAGATTGAAAGACTGTAACAATTGTAAGTCACTCTGGATGAGGGCGTCTGCTAAATGACATCAAGGTAAATGTAAATGTCAGAGGAAGTATGAGGCTGGTCACTAATAGTTTCATCTGCCAAATTTAAATCAAAAGCCAATAGTTTTTCATAAGCTCAATTTAATTTATTTTGGCAGTCTTTGCCATGTATAATAACATTATTGCTTTCATGGCTTTTGTCATTGCTAGGTACTCGAAGGGCTTCGTCAGAGCGCCATTATCGGGCAATATTAGCACTCCTAGAATGTCTCTCGGCCAATCAAATTGCAGGGTGGGAACCAAGTGTGGTATAATCATAATTTACATAAGTAAATACTGTGCTGACTATACCAGCTATTTTATAATGTCATTTATCTCAAACTAAGACAGAACACAAATGATTCCGCCAAGCATTTATGAAAACTATGCATGCTTCCAAAATTATGACCATTAATATGCACTTGCTGTTGTAAGTTTCCATTCTTTCCACTTTAGATGTCAGAACATGATTGCAGGGATTTGCGTCATTAAGCCACAAGAGCAGTGCATTGTTCAAAGTCACCGAGCGCTTCAGTACAACCCAGTGCTTAGCTACAGAGTCTGCATGGCATGGATTTTATGCACCTAGAACAGCCGGCTCCACTAGAGCGTGTCTCTATTCTTTTGTCCTTCTGGTGTATTTGTTACAAGCTTATTTTCCACGCTCGTACTCAAGCATTCATGTGATTCTGCAGACTGACGTGGAAATTGTTCTCTCACCTCTCCAAACCTCTTGTACATGAGAAACCTCAGCGAATCAAGCTTCCTCTTGTGGACAGCATTCACACACAGGCCTGAAGCAAAGCAACAGCATGAGAGGCTGAGCGCGACCATAGAAAAGACGAAGGCGCACATTGGGACATCTGGAATAAGATGCGTACCTGGATCAATGCTGAATTTTTCCATGAGCCGGAACACATGCCTGATCAGCAGCTTGGGCTGAATTTGGTCTGTCTGATGCTTGGAGAGGGGCAGGCGAGGATAGTGGCTGTGTTGAAACCAAGAAGAGAGAAATACTTGTGAATTCACACCCACTGTAACCCAAAACAAACATGAAAGGTCAACCATGGGGAATTTACGTCAACTTTATTCCCATCACCGAAAGTTCAAATCAGTCCAGTCTACGCTCAAGCAGCAGTTCCTCCAGGAGAAAATGAAGCCCTGTTTTATGCTCAGTGTCTAAGCAATTCATGGATAAGTAACCGGTTTTC
This sequence comes from Ancistrus triradiatus, assembly GCA_025084515.1. Lineage (NCBI taxonomy): Eukaryota > Metazoa > Chordata > Actinopteri > Siluriformes > Loricariidae > Ancistrus > Ancistrus triradiatus. The sequence continues at coordinate 860,236 of JAJAGP010000003.1, read as the reverse complement.
TTTGTCATTTACATCTGCGGTCTTAACACAAGAGTTATACAAGACGAGACAAAATAAATCCAACACATAATGGATTCATTCAAATGCACATTATAAATGAGATAATTAAAAACAGGTTGAAGTCCCCAACAGTCGCAGTGCCAGGATTTGATCTCACAACCTTCTGATTACAGGTTTGCATCACTTAACGTCCACGATACGTTCTGTAAGACTGCACGTTGAGTGATCATGACTTTGTCCGAACACCACATTATTGCACCATACTCAGCAAAGCTATACGAGATATTACGCAACAGTTACTTCTGACGTCATGAGCTGATGGGTTGAGAAAGTTCTCACAAATATCTGCACAGCTTTTCATCCCTCCACTGACGAGTTGCCAAGTAACAGCAACGCACACAAACATACAACCCTAATAATTCTATTGTTTAATCCTTAATTAATTTCTCGGTACTCGGGGCACTTGCTTAAACTTGTACGAGTGACTCGTTACAGCTGAAACTCGATTCACGATTCAGTACACAGTGATTCAGATTCACAATAGCCCTTGCTCAGTGAAGATCTCCACTGAGTTTACTGCGTTTTTCTTTCTTTTTACCTCTACAGTACTGTATTGTTAGTGGAAATAAGTCTCAGTGGGTCCTAAAAGGTTCATTATAAGAGAAAACCAAAAGGAAACCGAAAGGAAACCGAAAGGAAACACAGGCAGGAGGAAACAAGTTTTACCCCACTTTTCCTGGTTAAAGTCACATGGGTTCTAGCACCTATTCCAAGAGAACAGGACGCAGGTGACAAAGAGAGTCCATAGCAGGTCTGGGTAGGGGTCACAGTAGCAGCACCAGGGATGACCGGCTTGACCCAGCCGACAGGGACCACCAGGACTCTAACAGGGGTCCATGTGCCAGCAGGCCAATAAGCGGTGATATACTCTATCCTATATAAATGGACACGTTTATAAGCAATGTATTTCAAAACAGTCTTCTGCATTTCTGGAGTGCAGAGAAACTACAAGAAGTGCTTGTACTGCCCTAAAGAAAGTCAAAAGAGTGAGTGTAAAACTATATATAATAGAACATAATAGTATTTATAATAGAATATAAACAAGCAGACCCGTCAGATGAGCGACACTTTAGCTAAGACGCTGTGCTGCTGCGTACGTGAATTACAGCCTTCACACGTTACGCTACGACTAACTAATAATTACCAAACCTAAACTTGGCAGAGTGTTATAATTACATCCAGACATCCATAACATCATAGGTATACGTCTGAGAAACTGATCCTGCCTGTAGACTAGTCACTCTGTCTATTTGAGCACCATAGTCATACATAGACAGAGAACAGACTCGAGTCCTTCTGCATATTTGACTGCTTACATTTAAGACATAAGGGAAAAAGAATTAATACACAATATGCATTTTTAAGCACCTAATTGACTTTAACAAGTGACAAAGAGACAGGAAGCAGAGCTGGAGGTGGCAGAACGTGAGATGTTGAGGTTCTCTTTAGGAGTGTCTAGGGTGGACAGGATTAGGAATGAGATCATCAGAGGGACAGCACAGGTTGGAAAATTGGGAGACAAAATTCGAGAGGGAAGACTGAGATGGTTTGGACATGTGCAGAGGAGGCATAGTGGATATATTGGTAGGAGGATGTTGGAGATGGAGCTGCCAGGCAAGAGACGGAGAGGAAGACCAAAGAGGAGTTATTTGGTTGTGGTAAATGAAGATATGCAGGGAGTTGGGGTGAGAGTAGAGGACGTGGAGGACAGGGTGAGGTGGAAACGTTTAACTCGCTGTGGTGACCCCTGATAAAGGGAGAAGCCGAAAGAAGAAGAAGAAGAATTGACCTTAACAAGTGCTGATACTATAGTGAGTCCTCACTAGGATAAAAGCTAGTTAATACATAACTCACGTTCTTAAATCCTTTAACTGCCTACTAGTATCTTGCAAAATTGTGTTCAAGTTATTTATTTAGAAACTGTTGAGCCGAGCAGAACTCACAGATCATTAGAAACTAAATCAGTCCTGCCAAAGCTAAACAGTAGGCACGGACTAAAAGGTTTGCTGCTCAGTGATTACAGCCTTAAAGCTAAACTGAAAACCTTTGTTTGATCAACCTTTCAGCTTAATTTAAACACAACTACTCTTGGAGCTCTAATGCATTTGTGCTATGATCCTGTAAAGGTGATTTCTTTCAATTCTTTAAAATTTTCCATGTTAATTTTAACCGGCTTTGTATTTTTTATATATTATTTAATCATAAGCAGCTGTGTTTAATTTATTACATGTACCATTGTCTTCTATTGTAGTTTTATATTCTCCATTTTATTATACTCTTCATGATGCTGTATTCTCTTTCATTTATGATAGTCAGTACATTATTATAGTTAATTGTATTTTCTTTGAATATCTTCTCTTTCCATTTTTATATTTAGCTTCTGTGTATTTAAACTATTATTATAAATGTATTAAGTAGGTAAATTTATTTAAATGGTATATATAATAACTAGGCCGCCCAATGAGGTTTGGTCCATTTTTTTTAGTCCTTATAACTTTTAGAGAGTTTTTCTTTGCCTCGGTCACCCTAAGCTTTGCTCAATTAGGGCTGTGGGCCTAGATATTTGTGAAGCTGCTTTGAGACAACGCAATGTTATAAAAAGCACTAGATAAATAAATTTGACTTGATTTAACACATCCTATTTAAAATTAATGATTTGGTTTTTATCCGTTTAATGTTTCTTTATGATTGAGTTGTATTCTTTTAATATTTTAAACTTACTAAACATTGTATTTGTAAATACTATTTTAATATTTGTGTCTTAAATTATTTGTATATCCTTTTAATATTTATATCTTATTAAATCTTAATTTTGTATGACGATTTTCAGAGCAATATTTTATTTTGTTTAATTTTTTAATCATATTTGTTTCTTAATTTTAATCTATATATTTATTTAAATTGAATCATCATTGCATTTGCTTCATTCTTTTAATCCTTATACATTTGAATCATTCCTGTAAAGCACTTTAACTGATCCAGTGTACAATAAAGATCTAAATAAACTGGTCTTTAATGGTTTATCACAACTGGCAGAAATCTGTTAGACACGATTTCTCTCCCTGCAGAGGTTGTGAGAACTTCTTTTCCAAAGAAAATGTAACAACAAGCCATTTGACGGCTTTGCTTTAGAATGTATCTGCTTCTTCTCACATACGAAGCAACTCAGCAATTACCTAGTACTGGGACTTGACCTGGTAAATGACTCCATTTATTATGAATTTCGTCTCTGGGGAGCATTTATACTCAACTCCTAGTCTGTAAATTAAAAGGTAAATTCCCAGAGAAAAGTGACTGCTCCTGAAAACCTGACTAGGATAAAGCTGGGCTAAAACATTATAAATAAATATATAAAAAAAACAAAAACACATTTTTAAAGAGAGAGTAGCTCGTGATTCAGCTTAAAAAAAATAAGCTGTAAAAATGATATTTTTGCAAGATTGCATAATAATTACTTAATGAACTAATGTTAATAACAAGTGCAGTGATGGGGTGGTTAAGGTTAAAGTTTCTTTTGTTTATTTGATTTATTTAACGTTGCCATCAGCATCAGTGGCCGTTTCAGCAACACACAAGGTTACATCAAGACCAGTCATATATACATATATACATACTCAAGTCAGGCCAATTTAGTGTAATCAGTTAAGGAAACAAGCATGTCTTTGGACTGTGGGAGGAAATCAGAGTACCCAGAGTACACAGGGAGAACATGAAGACTCCACACATAAAGGACCCAGGCCGCTCCATCCTGGGATCAAACCCAGGACCTTCCTGCGGTGAGGCAACAGTGCTACCCACCGAGCCACCTTAAGATTAAAGTACTGGACAATGCACCAGAGGTCCAGGGTTCAAATTCCTCTGCCAAGCTGCTACTCTTGATTTGTTTGAATCAATGTAGTAATTATCCAATGGGACTATTTAACTATTTGCATAGTTATATCCAGGTGGTGACCTTCTTTTGGCCGGGCAGTGTATATAGTATTGTTATCATGTGTAATAATTGAACACATTAAGCACTGGGTCAGCCCTAACCCTGAAACTGTACTGCCCATGTCAAAAGGCTGTATTTGCCATAATGGTGGACGGAAGCAGAAATCTGTGCGAGTGTAAAACAGCACAGGTTTCACAGTTGCTGCCCGAGCATCTACCACTGCTACAGGTAAACAGATTCAACTCTCATCTAATTCTACGCCTCAAATTCAACTCCTCACCGGCGCACTTCCTGTAGCTTAAAGTTGGGGTCGCACCACGAGTCCAGCAGCCGGACCAACCGCTCCTGTAGCTCAGAGTCACCACGTACGTACGCCTCAACCAACGGCAGCTTGTCCAGCAAAATCAGAGGCACACACATCTAAAAAGAGCAGACAATGAGATGCAGTGGCGTGCAAAAGTCTGAGGCCACCACTAGATTAGATATAGCATTGGTATTATGACCATATATAATTACTTCCCAGTTACTTTATTAGAATACAAACAGAAAACACAGGACATTTGCATGCAGTATTAAAAAACAAAAAAGAAAACGGTGGCGAGTATTTAGTGTGACCCCTCCCCTTACACTTGAGCAATAGCAGCATCTGGGAGCTTTGATAGTTCTAAAATCCGAAGAAGCTCGATCAGGAATGGTCTTTTTGGACGGGGAACAGGGTGAAAAGACTAAGATATGCTAACGACCCCAAAGATTGGAATGAAGCTTAGTGGAAAAAATTATGGAGTGACGAATCCAAATTTAAATATAGTCAGTATAGCACTGCTAAAACAACAAAATCAAATGGTGGCCTAATACTTTTGCACAGCACCGCATAACAGAAGAGCCATGCAATTATGAAGAACGTAATTGCAATCATCACCAACCTGCTCCATGTCAAGCTCTCTCTGAAGTCCAACTTTCATGCCAAGCAACGCTGCCTGCCAACAGAGCAAAGAGTTCAGGCAAAGTTCAGAACGGAGCGTCTAACGGCAAGATTCACCAAGAGTCACGGCTTACGCAAAGCAGATCAGCACAATTTCAGAAAACTCTTTTCAGTCCAATTTAAGACAGACGGTCACCTAAAACAAAAGAATGGACTGTGTTGCAACTCACAGCTCGTCTTAAATAAACAAATACAGGATTTGAAAGTATAAAAACACGACTTTGGCGCCTAATTCGACTTGTTTTTCAGGTTAAATCTTATTTTATCCAAAGTCTTGCTTAGCAATCCTGGAGAGTTAAGGGTTTAGGCCGAATTTACAAGGCCATTCAGCATGCCAGAGAGTCTTATGCATGTTTGGGCATCCCTGGTCCGATGACATGCTTTTCTGGATGAACCTCTACATAGAACAAGTCAGTGAAGTACTAAGACCTTAGAAAAACACCAGTGAATTTAGGGAAGGTGACAGTGTATTTTCACACGGTAAATGTTAAAATGTAAGCATTAGCATTTGCAGAGACATATCGTTTCACTAGCACGCCCAGACTTTTGCTTCAGGCTGTACAGGCTATTGATTTGCTAAGAAATCTTCACCATATTGCCAAAAGTATTCGTTCGTCTGCCTTGACACGCATATGAACTTGAGTGACATCCCATTCTTAATCCATAGGGTTTAATATGATGTCGGCCCACCCTTTGCAGCTATAACAGCTTCAACTTCTGGGAAGGCTATCCACAAGGTTTAGGAGTGTGTTTATTAGAATTTTTGACCATTACCGAGGTCAGACGCTGATGTTAAACGAGAAGGCCTGGCTCACAGTCTCCACTCCAATTCATCCCAAAGGTGTTCTGTCGGATTGAGGTCAGGATTCTGTGCAGGCCAGTCAAGTTCTTCCACACCAAACTCGCTCAACCATGTCTTTACGGACCTTGCTTTGTGCACTGGTGCAAAGTCATGTTGGAACAGGAAGCGGGAATCCCCAAACTGTTCCCACAAAGTTGGGAGCATGAAATTGTCCAAAATCTCTTGGTATGCTGAAGCATTAAGAGTTCTGTGTCATCCTACCACGGTACCACGCTGGAACTCACTACTGCGAGCCACCCATTCTTTCACAAATGTTTGTATAAGCAGTCTGAATTGAATATTCATTATCATTATTATTCATATAGCATTGCTAAAGCAAGGGATTATCCAATATAATGGTGACCTCAGACTTTTGCACAGTACTGCAAGTCTCATTGTTGATATAATCTTTATATTCATGCCTGTGGAAAATCCTCTTCTACGCCAAACCTACCTAAATAATCCTGATTCCATGTTTGAACATGACAAGCCAAATACTTTCTATAACAGCAGCATGAGTGTCTATGGAAGCACCTCTCTAAAAAAGCAGAAGTTCTGCAGGTACACCACGTGCTCCAGCAGGATGCTTGGCTGCAGGTTCTGCAGCTCGTAGATCTCCAGCAGCAGGTCCATGTATTCGGGTTGTGAAGACGTGATGAGTCTGAGGGCTCGGAGCTGTAAGTTCATCTGGTCCTGCTCCTGCAGTTCGGTCATTCTAACCCTCGGGTGGCTGCGTCGCCACCGTACAAACTCTGTGAGGATGAATTGACCGAGCGTGGTGGATCTGCCCTTTTGGATGCCTGGGCAGCCCTCCAGTAATGACAGAAGGCCATCTAGGGGGTCTGGCAGCTGGGAGAATCCGGACAAAATCTGCAGTTTCAGCTAGTGGGAAAGAGAAAGGTCACGGTTTGTCTTGGAGTCCAACACAGATTAGAGATTCCAAAACCTTCTTAACAATATGGTTTTTAAACATCACAGTGCATACTGACTTTGCACAAAAGCTGATACTGACCTGTTTGGGTTTATCTGCTCTATTAAGTAGCAAGATTAATTCATGACATTTCAGCACATTACCATTTAAATTCCACATAATGTCTCCTGCATTACCCATAATGCCCTTCACCTCTAAGCAGTGACAAGCAAATGGTGAAACGGGTATCACCAGGGCATTGTCTGGCTTCTTGCTCATTTTCTGACCAGTGGTTCATTGTTAGGGCCATTAAACACTTTTTTGTCCTCATTTTTTTAGCCAGGAATGTAGTTTTGCATCCGCGTACTGTTTTTAACGCGGACTTTTACTTCACCAAAACTCTAAACCAGAGGTGATATGCAACAACGAGTGCGCAAAATGTTATTTCACATGGTTTTTGCTGCTTCTGCAAGTGGCAAACATCTCGAAATGTGTACAAAACACACTCAGCTTTGCAAAAGTGCCTCTCACACTTCCGCTCTAATAATCACTTGTTTGCTAAGTGCTGGTTTTAACAAACATCAGGTCGGTCATTATGTGAAGTCAGTGTGTGACCAATCAGCAACACTCAGTAAGGCAAGCTCCTAAGAAAAGCATTTACTATGTAGAAGCAATTAAACAATCCCCTAAATCATGCCATGTCCAAAATTACATAGACACCATTCTCAATTACATTTACAGCATTTAGCAGACGCCCTTATCCAGAGCGACTTACAATTGGTACAGTCTTACAATCCAAGCAATTGTGGGTTAAGGGTCTTGCTCAAGGACCCAACAGTGGCAGCTGGGCAGAGGTGGGATTTGAACCCTGGACCTTCTGGTCTATAGTCCAGTACCGAAGTACCTGGAGTAAACCCACGCATACACGGGGAGGACATGAAGACCCCACACAGAAAGGACCCAGGCTGCTCCATGCTGGGACCTTCTTGCTGTGAAGTGGTGGCGCGACCCACCGTGCTGCCCTACGATGCATCATGACACATCGTGATGCAAAAATGGGATGACGTGCATCGACAAGACGGATTACGTGTTTGTGCAATTGTATTTTTCGAACAGCAGAGGGCACAATCATACGTCATGCACACAGACGCATATCCCGCTCTCAATGAGACTTCTAATTTTTTTTAATTGCAGGGGAGATTAAAGATTTTTTTTTGTTTGTTTAAAGTTTAAACAAGCACACATTATTTTGAACTGTTATTCCCCTGAAATAAAAAATGAATATTTTCACTCATTTATTAAAGATATGGTGAAGCTACAGTAGAATATTTGTTACAATTTTAAACCCTTCTCATAAAGTTCTAGTAATGTATTTTAATTGAAGGGGACTAAAGTTTTATTTTGCTTCAAAACTTATACAAGAAAATGTGCATTGTTTTGCATTTCTTTCATTTCAGAAATAGAAAGGAACGTCTTTCGAGAAAACTAAATCGTGAGCCCTAATGATTACAAATATTAAACCTATTTAATAATTGGCAGCAACTAAAATTCCCATTCTCTATTGGACGCTTTATTTGTTAGAAGCATTTTATTTGAAAAAAACGAATCATCTGCTCATGGAATGATAACTGAGCCTGATAAATGAGCAAAGACTATGCGAAATCTTAAAATAATTTCATAATAAAAATGCCATCCTACTGTGACTATAAACTACACAGAGCTCCATAGGGTTTTCTCAGGTCTTAGCCTGATCTGCATTCCCTGAAGCTATTACACACCAGATAATGTGCTGTGAGGACAGAGCTGCAGAGTTATTTCCATTCAGCATACGAAATGATCTTTTTTTTCTGTCTTCACGTTGAATTGCAGGCCACTTTTACATTCTCTGTCCCCAGCAGGTTGTGTGTGTGTGTGTGTGTGTGTGTGCATTCTGTAAGATCCTCTTTAAGGATCAGGTTTGCTGTGTGAGCTGCTCTTTAGGGAGAGTGGAATTACAGCATCTCTTACCGCCTCCAGCTCCTTCCTGCTCCATAGGTCAAAGAGCTGCTCTCTCAGGGCGACCGGGTCAACACCTGGACACACACACACACACACACACACACACACACACACACACACACACACACACAGTTTGGCCCACAGTCCCCACTTGTCACTTATAAACATACACACTCCTCACCATTCTCATCCTCTTTCCTGCTTCCGTTCTTCATTATCATTACACTTTTCCTTCCTTATGCCCACTTTCCTGCTCATTGTTCCACATGCAGCACTGGAGCACGACATGTGAGCTCAGGCATATAATCAAGTTTTTAATTACCAATTCCATGACTAACTGTTCAATGTTCAACATTTGGACATTTTACCATTGATTGATAATTAACATCAAATCTGAGACATCAGGGAGTCACGTAAACAGCACACTAATATATTACTGGATTTTTGTTCAATCAGATAAAAGCCGCTGTATATCCAAAAACAATCAGGTATAGTACTTCAGTCCATGTAAGCGTTATACATTTTATTTTAAGACTTCTACAGCTACGCGTGCAGAAACACAGGCAGCACTCTAAATAAACAACCACTAAACAGTATGTCATATAGAAAACAGCAATGATCATCTATATGTATTAAGTCAAATGTATTTATATTGCAGGTTTACAACCATCTGGGCCCACAGCCCTAACTGAGCAAGCCTAGGATAACAGTGGCAAGGGAAAAACTCCCTAAACGTGATAAGGAAGAAACCTTGCAAGAACCAAGACTCAAAAAGGGACCCGACCTCCATTGGCAACCTAGATGGTATATGTAAGAATGAAACTAAAGTTACCTCATTAATAAGCTTATATTAAGATAGATATAAAAATTAAGGGAGAGAACATATTTAAAGAAAATCTAATAAATAAAATACAATAATACACGGGCTACAATAAAGAGAAAAAATATCATGAAGAGTATAATAAAATAGAGGATATAAAACAATGACAACAGTTATAAACTGTGTGCGTTTTTATTGGGACACAGGGTAAGTGGCTTTCAGCTTCCATCCAATCAATGCCCATTTGCTTCTTAAGAATTATAATAGGAATTTAAAAGTCTGTCATAATAGATTAAGAGAATAACAGAAAGCTAGTACAGCTTAGGCTTGTGCCCTTGCTCTTTTTGCCCTGAAATTCCTCCAGATTCCTTGAATAATTTAATTATATTATGCAGTGTAGAGAGCAAAATACGGAAATCCCTTCTAGTCTTTCTTGGTGGAACATTGTTTTTAACATTTCAATAACTTATTCACACATTTGTTGGCAAACTGGAGATCCTCTGCCCTTTTTCTCTTCAAAGACTCAGCCTTTTGTACCAAATCATGATTACAATCACCTGTTGACATTACCTGCTTGAAATCACAGTTATTTAGTTGTTTTTTTTTTCACCTCATTACTAACCCTAAATGGCCCCATCACACTTTTTTGGAATGTGTTGCAGGTCTGAAACGCAGGAATGGATGTTTATTAACAAATGGAATGAAGTTGATCAGACAAAACTCATAAATAGGTAGTAAAGGTATGGAACCCTGCACTTTTTCCATATTGTCCCCATTTTTTCAGATTTGGGGTTGTGTGTAGAAGGTAGTGAATAGTAAATGGGGGAATAATTTTGGACACAAAATTACTGGTCCTTCACAGTCCGAGTCTCCCGGTACGTTAACATTTTCGCTGCTTGTAGAGACTGAAAGATTTCTGACTGAACTATAAAGCTCCAGCATTTTAACATTAGTGCATGAATTACACGGGATAATCAGAGAAATTCCTAATTAGAGAAAAAACATCTACCTAGTTGATCACATGGCTTAATTGAGGGCTGTTTAAAACTGAAAGTACACTCCACAGGTCGTTACGCTTCTGAAACCTGGCTGACTCATTGAAACACAAAGGTTTCCTCATTATCGTGTTATTGCAGTGCGTGCAACCCAGGTGTTCGGATTATTGTCAAGATCTGATTTCTTGTAGGTTGTGCAATGCAGATCAACGCTCATTTTGAGTCAATGTGAAACCACGTCCATAATGCTCCTCCACATGACTACGAATGATTTGCGCTACCATTACAGTCCATCAGCTTAACAAGTAAAACCTCAGCTCTGTCAGTCAACGACTGGGCTGCTAAACATGACGCTATACGCCTTTGAACTGCAGGATATTGCATAAGAGAAGGAGCTTACGGCCTTTGATTCTTTTCTTCGCCCCCCCCCCCCCTCCCCCAATCATTGTTACATGCGGATACTTCACACCGCATGTGAATTGAAAAAAAGAGGGTCACAAAATTGCCATTTAATATGCGTACGAGGGCGAGGAATGAGGAGGGGGTATTGTCACTGAAGAGGCACTGAGCCTTTGTGTTTTTGGGAATGCTTTAGGGCCACGACGATGCGAGATGATGAGACATTTTCTCAAGGAGCGGGAGGGGGGAGGTGGAGGCTTCAGAAAAGTCGGTGTAACAATGGAGAAGCTGAGGGGAAGTATATGTTCCTTTGAGTCACGTTGAAAGCAACTGCTCCGCTCATGCTGTGTGGCCAACACCTCAGCTCTCCTTCTCCCCAACTCCACCCCCCCCCCTTCTTCCCAGGACCGCTCTTCCCCCTCCTCCCGGCCTGTGTTTGTCTCGGATTTCCCCCGGAAAGGGCAATGCGGTGGCTACGGTGTAAAAAATTCAGCCTTCCTGAGTAGTAGCCTGGGAAAGCAGAGCAAAGGGCTTTTCTCTGTCCACACCTCCGCCTGCAGCACACACTCACACTGCATCGGCACTGGGTCCGCAGGTTCGTGCACATTACACTGAAGAGGCCAGAACCGACAACGCCAGTAGGCTAGACTCCAATTATACTGGAATAAGATAGTTTTCACTACATTTACACCAAAGGCTATCAAGGCTTATAAAAACAGTTTGCTTAAGACTAAACTGATACCGCCCTCCCTTCACGTCCACTAAACGTTTCCTGTAACTGTTGATCAGTCCTGCACACCGGCTTGGAGGAATTTTAGCCCATTCCTCCGTACAGAACAGCTTCAGCTCTGGGATGTTGGTGGGTTTCCTCACATTAGCTGCTCACTTCAGGTCCTTCCACAACATTTCCATTGGATTAAGGTCAGGACTTTGACTTGGCCATTCCAAAACATGAACTTTATTCTTCTTTACCCATTCTTTGGTAGAACAAACTTGTGTGCTTAGGGTCGTTGTCTTGCTGCATGACCCACCTTCTCTTGAGATTCAGTTCATGGACAGATGTCCTGACATTTCCTTTAGAATTCTCTGATATCATTCAGAATTCATTGTTCCATCAATGATAGCAAGCCGTCCTGGAACAGATGCAGCAAAAAACAGGCCCAAACCATGATACTACCACCACCATGTTTCACAGATGGGATAAGGTTCTTATGCTGGAATGCAGTGTGTTTCCTTTCTCCAAACAGAACGCTTTTCTTTTAAACCAAAAAAGTTCTATTTTGGTCTCAAAACATTCTCTTCTAGTAGCCTTCTGGCTTGTCCACGTGATCTTTAGCAAACTGCAGATGAGCAGCAATGTGTGTGTATGTGTGTGTATATATATATATATATATATATATATATATATATATATATATATATATATATATATATATATATATATATATATATATACACACACATACATATACACACACACATACATACATACACACACACACACACATATATATACAAAACTACTAAGTATGGTTCAGTCACAGGTGACTAATTTTATGTCCGGTGAGTATACTTGCACCAGCATGCAATTTTACATTCACAGCTGCTGCTTCCCTTCAATTTCCCACCAGTAAAATTATTTATACTGTATCATCTTTCTCAATCATTCTGACGTGTAAAATATCTATTAACCCTGTAATGCTCAAGTAATGGGATAAGTAATTCTATATCATCCTAACCCACTGGTATATTTAGGGTGCTTTATCATTTGACCTGGTGTGTTAGTACTGGTGCTACTACAGAACAAGGTCCTGGACTACTGACCAGAAGGACCCGGGTTAAAGCTACTACTGTGCACCCTTAAGCCATAACTGCTTGGACTGTACCTTGTAAGATTGTATCAGTGCAAGTCGCTCTGGATATGGGCATCTACCAAAAAACTAAATGTTAAAGTGGTAATTGTACCGTGCGGGCACCCCTGGTTGGAGTCATGTGACATGAGCAGACAAACAGATCTGGATTAGATCTGCCAACCCGGGGTGTGCCCACATTACAATAACTATGCTTTAAGGCTCCATACTTTAGCAATTGTGAATGCTTTATTAGTGAGTGATATTATCCGTGGCTCAAATCACGTACTATGACCTGATATTTAAAGAATGAACTATGTATTATTTACAAAAGATTAACTCACTCCGGTTTAAAGTGAACTCCTTAAATAATGCCGTAGAACTGTCATAGGACATGCAATTCCACTGCTCCGCTGCCAGCTGTCACCATTCACGCTCACCTGGTACAAAATTAGTCTGGCGACACCTGGCGGTGAGCGGTGCAATAGCACGTCGATCATGAAATTGAGCTGGCACTCAAAACTACTCCAAACTCCTACTAGAAAACATACTGGAACTGTGGAGGTGCAGTGGTTAAGATGCAGGACCAAAACATCCAGGGCTCAAATCCCACCTCTGCGAATATGCCACTGTTGGGTTCTTAAACAAGACCTTTAACCTACAACTGTTTGGACTGTAAGGCTTAAGTAACTCCAGATAAGGGTCTGCTAAATGGCTAAAATGTAAAATATACTGGCTACAGATCGAGACAGGAACACTGATGACCAATTAGATCCTCAATCTGTTTTTTCTCCTCAGAATAACATGAAATTTTGGTTGCTCGGTGGGTAGCACTGTTGCCTCACAGCGAGAACATCCTGGGTTAAATCCCCAAGTTGAGCGATCTGGATCCTTTCTCTGTGGAGTTTGCATGTTCTCCCAATGTCTGCTTGGGTGCCCCTTGTGTGTCCATGTGTGAGTATGTCCCCTACGATGGACTGGCGCCCTGTCTAGAGTGGTTCCTGTCTTGCACCCTATGCCACCGGCGTTTGCATTATATCATAATGGAAAACGTATATATTACTTATATATCCATATATGGTCGTACTGCATTTCCTCAGATGCAGGAAAAACTGTTCTAATCTAAAAGGATTACTGTGTGGAAATAAGGGAATTGCTGACAAAGGAAAGGGCAGGCCTGTTTTATTGTCTTTATGAGACACCACAATGATACATCACAACACACACACACACACACAGAGAGAATCATCCTGGATAATACACAAGTCTGCAGACTGAGACAGCTACATTGTTACATGGGTTTTGTAAACATGGTTGTGCAACTCAGCGTCGCTGTATATGACTAAACACTCCAACTCAAAACTATGCGTGTCCCTACAGAAGGCTTACACAAACAACACAAATCACAGAGCCGACCCACAGTGTTCCAGCATGCATGATAGGACAGAGTTGCATTGCGTGTTGCTACACAGAGCTCGCAGCAAAACATGCTGCAGGAACCGTCTTCCCTGAACCTGTGAACAATCCCTGTCTAAGGCAATGTGCACGTAGAGACACACACGCAGAGAGAGAGAGAGAAGCAGAGAGACAGAGAGAGAGAGAGAGAGAGAGAGAGAGAGAGAGAGAGAGAGCCCCCGGTCTCACCCTGCACGACTCTGAGATCAAGTTCCTGCTGTATGCAGATGACCTGGTCCTGCTGTCCCCCACTGCACAGGGTCTACAGCAGAACCTGGACCTACTGCAGCAGTTCTGTCAGACCTGGGCCCTGACAGTCAACTTGAAAAAGACCAAAACAATCATATTCCAGAAAAGAGACAGATCTCAGGGAAACACACCTTTCACCTTAGGAGCACACACAATAGAAAACTGCAAAGAGTATAACTATTTAGGACTAAAAATTAATTCCAAAGGAAACTTCAATTCAGCTGTAAACGAACTGACAGAGAAGGCACGCAGGGCATTCTACTCAATAAAACGCCAGATCCCTGTACAAATACCAGTTTCAATATGGCTTAAATTATATGAATCTGTAATAGAACCCATTATTCTGTACGGGAGTGAGGTGTGGGGACCTCTCGCCAACCAAAACTTTAATAAATGGGATAAACACCCAGCCGAAATTACTCACACTGAATTCTGCAAAATAATTCTAGAAGTTCACAAAAATACGACACATAACGCATGTAGAGCAGAATTGGGCAGATTTCCTCTACTACTGAAAATCCAAAAAAGATCCATCAAATACTGGCTACATGTAAAAAGCAGCGACCCAGAGTCTTACCATTTTAAAGCCCTGCAATACCAAGAGCTGAGCACAAGTGACAAGTCCCCTCATAGAGCTGGTCCTGAACCTCAACCCTCAACCCCCACAATAACCTTATACTAACCCACACTAACACCACACCACTTCAGGACCAGCCGAAAAAGCCCACATCAATCAGAGTAAACCAAATTATAACACAACAAAAACAAAAACTACATCACCCATTGGAAGAAAGAAACTGCAGCACAGAGTAAGATGCAGTGCCTATCTGGCCCTAAATCGACAGTACGCTGTAGCAGAGTACCTGAGCACAGTGACTGATCAGAGACACAGAACCATGCTGACGAGGTTACAGACTCAGTGCTCACAAACTGAGCATCGAGACAGGCAGATACAAGAAGTCCTGGCTTCCCCCAGAGCAGAGAATGTGCACACACTGCAGCAGTAACAGGGTGGAAAACAGAGCTGCACTTCCTAACAGAGTGCACCAGATACAGCTCTGTACGGGAGAAATACTTTCAGAAATTCAAAAACATTCACCCCCAGTTCTGCTCCCTAACCAGCTCTGATAAAACTAAACTTCCTATTAGGAGAGCAGAGGGAGAGCTGCAGCCTCGCTGGACAGTACATTCAGCCTGCCATGATCTGAGGGACAGTGAGTGATGCACCCGAACACACACACACACACACACACACACACACACACACACAAAATAAGGCATCTTGATTAAACTCTAAAAAATGTTATTTATTTAATTTAATTTTATTTTATTTCATTTTATTTTATTTTATTTTATTGTAATTTTTATTTTTTGTTTGTCCTTTGTTTAGTGTTTTCTACGATTCTGTACTTTTTGTCTGTTTGATTCTTTCTTACTTATTATTTGTGATATGTATAAAACAATGTCTTTCAATGCTTTGGCAATATCGTACCCACTGTGACAGTCATGCCAATAAAGCTCATTGAATTGAATTGAATTGAATTGAGAGAGAGAGACAGAGAGAGAGAGAGACAGAGAGAGAGAGAGACAGAGAGAGAGAGAGAGAGAGAGAAGCAGAGAGAGAGAGACAGAGACACAGAGAGACAGAGACAGAGAGAGAGAGAGAGAGAGAGAGAGACACAGACACAGAGAGACAGAGACAGACAGACAGATACACAGAGACAGTGACAGACAGAGAGAGAGACACACACAGAGAGACAGAGACACAGAAAGTGACAGAGAGAGAGGGACACAAACAGAGATGACAATGATAGAGAGAGAGAGACAGAGAGAGAGCACAGACAGAGAGACAGACAGAGAGAGAGAGAGTGACAGACAGAGAGAGAGAGAGACAGAGAGATACAGACAGAGAGAGACAGAAAGACAGAGAGCGAGAGAGACACACACACACACACACACACACACACACACACACACACACACACACACACAGAGAGAGACACAGAAAGTGACAGAGAGAGAGACACACAAACAGAGATGACAATGATAGAGAGAGAGACAGAGAGAGAGCTCAGACTTTTCCCATGACTGCAGACGAGCATAACACACCTCATAGCCCTTTGTCCTCACCCCAGCCCCATTATTACGGTCTCACACACACAAACACACACACACACAAACAAACAAACACACACGGGAAAGCCGGACGGAAGGAAAAAGACGATGGAATGTGGATTATGAGGTGAGGCTACTTAATGAGGATAGTGAGAGTTATTGGAGGACACATGGACACACACACACACGGACACAAACACACACTTCCATATCATCCAACCGGACGGCTGTGAATAATGCCAGATAATAATGTAAAGTCGACGTAGACAACACTAGGAGTTGTGGATGAGTTGTATAGACTATTCATCCTCATCAGCATCCAGCCTATAGGCACACTGTACTGGTCCTACATACACGCACTGACAAAGAGGGAGTTGTTTGAATCTAATGAAACTTTGTGTTAATGTAACGATGATATGTGTAAGTTATTACAATATTAAAGCGAAAGTTTTATTTGGGAAAACTGTACAATTGAAAGGAGGCTCTAGTTACCCTGTTAGGCCGCCTCTAGCCTCAGTACAAGATGATATGCGGTTGGGGCATTGGAGGCAAACAGGTTCCGTATGAAATCCTGAGGCACGTTTTGTGCACAGATGTAGCAGCTGGGCCTCATAGGTGGAGTCCCAGCTGGTCCCATAAACGCTCGACGGTGGCGAGAAATCTGGCAACCGAGCAGGCCAAGGAATTGTTGTAATCTGGGAATTCCTGGAAAACCCTTTCTGTGTGCGGGCGAGCAATATCCTGCTGAAAAATGCCAGTTGGAAGCCCTGCCATGCGACACATGGGGCCGCAGGATGTCCTGCACATAATCGCTGAGTTGTTATTGTCCCTCATATCACTACTAGGGGTGACCGACTGTCGTATGCGATGGCTACCTAGATCATCACACCAGCAGTTGGGGCAGTTCATCAGTCCACAGCAAAGGCATGAGGCCTCCATACTCAAACCGATAAAGAGAGCTGGATTTCACCCCAGAAATCAGATTATGTACTGCATGGATACCCGTTACCCGATTATGATCTGTGTTTTCAGTCTGCACATGTGCACCAGCGTTCCTACACGGTTGCCAGGTCCGCCTATTTTGGCTTTATTTGGCCTCTTTTTCCATTGACATTAGCATTTGTTTTCCTGTCTGGATCTGGCAACCCCGAATTAAGTGCCACGGAATTAAAGGCACCGAAACGGCTATCAAACTCTGAGTAGAGACTCAAACGCAGTATATACATGAGACAATTAATAATTTGTTTATTTAATATTGAAGTATTAAGTTTGTCACATATTACTATGAGATTATTGGCTGGTTGTAAAGTAGAAATCCAATTTTCTGCACTTATCGGATTAATAAGTGCATGTAAACGCAGTCAATGAGTATATTTAGTTAACACACACACCTACACACACAGCTCAGACATTTTCCATGACTGTCCACTGCAGACAAGCACATCACACCTCACATTACTTCCCTTTGTCCTACAAACCCTCACATTAAACACCAACTTCTTTCAACTACTCCTCAACTGTTCAAAGCCATTACCATTGCGTGGAACAACACTGATTTTGTAATTTGAGACTTGGCCCAGTTATTTATTTTAGAAGTTTATGCCAAACTGAAAAGCCTAGACCTATTAGTCATGGTTTGCCACTGATGTTTATATTTATGTTTCAAAATATGATCATAAATTACACCACATTGTTACCAGGTGACACAACCATGCCTTAACAATAATTGGATAACAATATTATTGCAACTACTAGAAACAAGTTTAAACTGTGTTGTCTAGATTACATTCAGTCAAAAGGTATTACAAATGACACTAACTATAATTATAAAGCTATAAAGGTATAAATGACATTTGGAAGTCTATTCTCGATTTAATCCTTTCAGGTTTACGACTGCACTTCAGAGCAAGGAATATGTGGCTACAAGCACAGTCATGCAGATCTACATCATTGTTGATACTGGCATAAGACGCTCGATTAGCTCATTGGATTTGACGTTTATCTGTCAATCCACTCGTCTGCGAGTATATGATCTCGACAGACATGATAGAACTAACACATGAACCCTGGATATGAACTACCTTAAAACACCACTGTAACTATGTTGATGTTAGCAGTCCTTGTTTGTATGATGTCAGAATTGGCGCAGGAAAACTCCATAAGGGCACCTTACGCAAAACATTATCTAGTTTCCGGTTCAGAATAACACATTACAGTGGGGCAAAAAAGTAATTAGCCAGCCACTGATTGTGCAAGTTCTCCTACTTAGGTACACTTCAACTATGAGAGACAAAATGAGAAAAAAAATCCAGGAAATCACATTGTAGGAATTTTAAAGAATTTAATTGTAAATCATGCTGCTTAAGCAGGGGGACATGCCTGGCACTGCAGGTCCCTCTCGGCGCAGTGTGTTACTGATGGTAGCCTTTGTTACGTTGGTCCCAGCTCTCTGCAGGTCATTCATCAGGTCCCTCTGTGTAGTTCTGGGATTTTTGCTCACCGTTCTCATGATCATTTTGACCCCACGGGATGAGATCTTGCGTGGAGCCCCAGATCGAGGGAGATTATCAATGGTCTTGTATGTCTTCCATTTTCTTACAGTTGCTCCCACAGTTGATTTATTCACACCAACCTGCTTGCCTATTGTAGATTCACTCTTCCCAGCCTGGTGCAGGTCTACAATTGTCTTCCTGGTGTCCTTCAGCAGCTCTTTGGTCCTGGCCATAGTTGAGTTTGGAGTCTGACTGTTTGAGGCTGTGGACAGGTGTCTTTTATACAGATAACAAGGTCAAACAGGTGCCATTAATACAGGTAACGAGTGGAGGACGGAAGAGCTTCTTAAAGAAGAAGTTACAGGTCTGTGAGAGCTAGAAATCTTTCTTGTTTGTGGGTGACCAAATACAATTCAATTCTTTAAAAATCCTACAATGTGATTTCCTGGATTTTTTTCTCATTTTGTCTCTCATAGCTGAAGTGTACCTATGATGAAAATTACAGACCTCTCTCATCTTTCTAAGTAGGAGAACTTGCACAATCAGTGGCTGAGTAAATACTTTTTTGCCCTAATGTAAATGCTATACAGTGGGACCTCGGTTCTCAAAGTTCATTCGTTCCAGAAGACTTGACGAGTCAAAAACGAGGACCGAGTAAATTTTTTCCATAAGGAATAATGTAAATTGAATTAATCTATTCCAGACCCCCAGAAAATCCACACTGTATAAGGCATTATATACATTAATGGAGTTGTACTGTACAGGTGCTGCCTGATTTATGTTGGGGATATGTTCCAACAAATCCATAAAAATATATGTATACACACACACACACACACACACACACACACACACACACACACACACACACACATGCAGGGCTTATCATGGAACAGCCAAAAACAGAGCTGAACTCATGAAGAACAACAGAAGCATTTGAAAGATCACTGACGCTGGGACAAGAATCAGATCCCCAAGAGTCTATACATTATTATGTTATTTATTTTAATACATTAAACATGTTCCCATTTCATTTTTAGATTTACCTTCTATTTATTTAAAGTATTACTATAAACATTAATTATGTGACTTAGTTTAATTCTTACATATAACATCTATGCTGCTCGGTGAGGTCCCTTTTTGAGTCTTGGACCTCCCAAGGTATCTTCCTTGGAAAAGAGGGAGTTTTTCCTTGCCACTGCCACCCAATATTGCTCAATCAGTACTTCGGATCTAGATATTTGTGAAACTGCTTCAAGACAACGCTCTGTTGTAAAAAGTGCTATATAAACAAATTTGACAGCCTTCAAGAGAATATTTGACACTATCTGTGGACCTAGAACATGGTGGTCCTTAGCTCTTGAAACTATTTATGTTTTGTTGGGTAGTGCATTTAAAGTTTGTTTAAAAGACTATCACAAGCCTAAGTGTTCTCTGCTACCTTTTTGCGGACCTAGATTGTTTAATAGTAGTTTGGTTGCAATGTTCACTTGCAAATTTATCTCAAAAGCCCACATAATCATGATAATATCGTGGCTTGTGATCCCGCCCAAAGAAATCCCGTTACGATATTTCCCCTCAGATCGGCCACCCCTAGTCACGCAGCAAAACGAAATCTGTCTCTATATCCCCTTAGACACCACTACAATAAATCAAACAGCATTTCATCACCTAGCAGACACTTTTATCCAAAGTGACTGACAGGTATGTCAGAGTACAGTCCAAGAGAAGAGCTGAGCAGATGAGGATTAAAGGACTTGCTCAATGGCCCAAACATAACTCTCTGGCAATCCTGGGATTTAACTCAAAACATACCAGTTATTAGCAAAGAACCTTACCAATGAATTACCACTGCCAGTCAGTAACACAGGCCGCAGACATAAACCTCCAAAATAAGCAGGAAGTTCAAACTTGAGTTAAGCTGGATCTAAACATCTATTAGTCTGGCTGTGGTGTAATTAAATCTTACCCTCTGATTTAACAGCCTGGTCCATTGTTCTCCAGGAGGTGGCGTGCTCTTAACACACTTTCAGTTCCTTTAAAAGAACAGCAAGAGAAAAGTTACACTTCCTTTTATTGAAAAAAATCAAGACAAGCAGATTTCAAAGTTTAAATCCTGTTTAAATGTAGTCGATCAGCCTAAACAATGTTCCCTTCATTCAGTTTTCCTCAGGAGCTACACTGATTAAAAAGTAAAACGAATTACCACAAAACTTTGCTGTAACTGAGCCCCCAGACATAAGATTAGTCACATTCATCAAGAGCAATTTCTTTCTCTTACTTAGATGTGCTTCTTACACCAACAGTACTGAGCAAAAGTTTTAGGCCACAATTAGATGAGACACTATTGTTTTAGCAACAGTATAATGTCCATATATTACTCAAAATACAGGAAATTTGTACGCAAAATTTAAAAAACTGAGAAAAACAAATTATAAACAAACAGTGTTTCCTTCCCTTACACTTGACTAATACCAGCATCTGGCAGCTTCATCAGGAGACCAAGTTGACCCTTCTACAGTCCAAAGAAGGTTGATCAGGAATGCTTTTTTGGAAGAGTAGCAGGAAAGTAACCACTTTTTCAGAAGGTGTGCAGGGTGAAAAGCCTAAAATATGCTAAAGCTCACAAAGATTGGAATGAGTGGAGAGTATTATGGTGTGACAAATCAAACTTTGATATTTTGGGGTCCAATCATCCACAACATGTTATATATGGTCACTACACCTTCGCTAAACAACAAATCTAATGGTGGCCAAAGACATTTGCACAGTATTGTGATTTTCTATCCAGTGTCAACAGAGGAGGCTGGGTTCCCCTTTTGAGTCTCTCTAGATTTCTTCCTCTTATACGGAATATCTCTTTGCCACTGTGACCTTTGGCTTGCTCAAAAGAGGCTTGGACTGGGGTTTCTGTAAAGCTGCTTTGTGACAACACCAGTTGTGAAAAAATCAAGAATTTTTGATTGATTATTCTTCAGTGTCCATCAGTTGTGAACCTAACTCTTGCCCACCACTGCAGGGACCAAATGGCAAAAGGTTTCCAGCTGAACTGCACTGTTAGATTAAAATTAAATGAAACCATCCCAACATTCTCATTATCGGACAGGATCAGTGCAGTTAAGAAGGTGAGGCAGACATAACCACGAATTAGGGTTATGTTTACACTGTTTGTTTTGTCTGGTTTACAATCCCACACAGCTCTTTATATAAAAATACATTTGAGAAGCTTAAACGATGTCCTTTCAAGTAAGTATTTTCCACGTATCCTCACTTTTCCTGGTCAGGGTTGCTGAAGGGCATCCAGGATGGCATAACAGTCCATCATAAGGCTGGGTAGGGGATCTTGCAGCACCAGAGGATGATCACCAGTCTCTCTCGCTCAGTCACAGACAACTGCGGCTGCATATGAAGCCCAAAGTGCCCGGAAGACATCGCCAGGACTCAAATCCAAGTCCTGAGGTGGTGGGTCAGCGTACTAGACCCGAGGCACAACCCGAGTGCTACGAAGCAAATATTAAACTATGGCACCAGGTGGTGGGATGAACTTCCCATGGTGGTCTGAAAGGTTGAGGCTCTTGCTGTTTTTAGACTCTGAAGTCTAGGCATTTAGTAGACGCCCTTACCCAGAGCGACTGATACAGTCATACGATGCAAGCAATTGTGAGTTAATGGCCTGGCTCACAGCTTGGTGGAGCTGGGATCTGAACGCTGGACCAGTCATATACCTTAACCTAGGGGTGGGCAATATAATAATATTTTATCATATCGTGATCGATTTTATCGGCGAATCCAGGACATTGTTAGTGCTTAAAAAACCTTGACCAACTGAATGTTTCTTTATAAAGAGTGTAATCCGCCCTGTTTAATTATATGCAGTGCAGCACATTTTGAATAAAAAAAACTCTTTACTAAGTATGAGATCATAATTGCATAATAGTTTTTAAGAATGTGCCGCCACTGAAGCATTTTGTATGCAATCATGTATCATGATAAATATCGTGTATCGCGAAAATGTCTTTAATTATCGTGATATAATATTTGTACCTTATCGCTCGCCCCTACCTTAACCCACCATTACAGTAGCATAAAAAGCCCATGGGACAGGCCAAAAGGGGCACGTTGTGGGTACAACGTCAGCGGTTGGTCACCCATCCGGCCTCCGCTCCCTCAGACAGATTCAAATATGTGTCTGTGTGACGCACCAAGCACCAAGGGGACTCAAACCATGGATCACTGCGGTTGTGGACAGAGTGCACTCCCACTGTGCACCACCCAAATGCCATGTACAGTACTATGCAAAAGTCTTAGGCCACCATTAGACAATAATGACCATATATAACATATATATATGACTAAACCCAAAAAAATTCTAACTTTTCACACTGGTTCCCTTCTGGGGACTGTGGTAGCCTAGTGGGTAAGGTACTGGACTATGGACCACGAGGTCCAGGGTTCAAATCCCACCTGTGTCAAGCTGCCATTGTTGGGTCCTTAACCTATAGTTGCTTGGATTGTAAGACTATCAGTCGCTCTGGATAAGGGCGTCTGCTAATGTAAAAAGATCACTCCTGATGAAGCTTCTTCGGACTGTACAAGGGTCAACTTGGCATCACTATGAAGCCCTCAGTGTAAGGGGAGGTCACACTAAATACTTGCCACTCTAGCCTATTAAAGCTGGGTTTTTTCAGCTTTTTAATACTGCATACAAATTTCCTATATTTTCCGGTTGCCTTCTAATAAAGAGACTGAGAAATAATTTCATAGTCCCTATACCATTGCTAAAACAATGGTAAATCTAATCCAATGGCTGATAATTATGTCAAAAGCTGTTCTAACTGGTACTGTATTGTTGATTTTTAGCTACACCAGCCACTAACAGAGGTTTAGTTAGGTGCTTGGGTGCTGTACGATATTTTCACTAGCATGAAGAAACGTCTCAGACAGCAAAGCACAGGTCTCTGTGGATAAAGAAGACCTAAATGAAGAGTTTCACGCTGGTCCAGAACGCATTTCCCCCAGTCAGCAGAAAGGCGTCGAGCGCTAATATTCCAGCAAGCCTTTGACAAACGATGCGGACCTGCGTAAGCCATAACACAGACCTTTTCTCCAGTTCCACTTCAGAACTGTTCCGTTTTGGCATCTGTTCCTAATATCCATCTCGCTTGGCTTACAGAACACGCCAGCAATGCTGGGCCTTCACACGCCGCAATCTTTCGCAAGAGCCACATTCTCAGTGAAAATATTTCACACCACGTTTTCCTCCCTCTAATCGATCTGGACATTTCATCACCAGGAATGAACGGATTCTCAGAGGTAGTTCGTTTTGACATTTGATAGCTGGAGGGACATTCGCAGTAACGCAACCGTGGCCAGGCAGAATTACCGAGCTTTGTGTCGAGATGAGTAACGTGTGAGCGAGCGCCTGAGGTGTAAAAACGTAACACACACATGCTGGCACCTACATGTACAGATTTTTTTCTCACACTCGCACCACCTCTCTCTCCCTTCGTTTCTCTCTCTCTCTCCCTGTGGGAACGGCAAGTCAAACCGGGGCAGGCTGCCAGCTGGCTGGGTGACATACTTTGAGGCTGAGGATGTTTTTTTAGGGCTGGAGTCTGGACTGTTTCTCTCTCTTTCTCTAGCAGTTCCCAGGGGAGGGTCCTGGCACTGAACTCCAACCTACAGCGTGCACACACACACACTCACACACTCACGTCTGTGACCTTCTACTGCCACCACATGGCCAAAACAGAGCGAGCCAACCTGAATAAAGCATCAGCAACTGGACCAAAACACCAGCAACAGACTCCAGATACGATTTCATGGAGTCACTTTTAATACCTTAAAAATAAAAGCTTTAGGTTACTGATAGTCGTGTTAAAACTCCCACACATGGGACTGTGGTAGCCTAGCGGTTAAGCTACTGGACTATAAAGGTCCAGCAGGTCCAGGGTTCAAATCCCACCTCTGCCAAGCCACCACTGTTGGGTCCTTGAGCAAGACCTTTAACCCACAATTGCTTGGATTGTAAGACTGTATCAATTGTAAGTTGCTCTGGATAAGGGCGTCTGCCAAATGCTGTAAATGTACAACTAGAGTGCAGATAATGGCTGGGTTATGCAATCATTTAACAATCCCTAATCATCACCACATTGTTTCATTATTATATAAGCCAGTTTGCCTTTGAACATCACCTTTTCACAGGGGTGGACAGTAACAAAGCACATTTATTTAAATATGTTTTTAAGTATCTATATTTTGCCGGAGTATAGTAAATAATTTTTTCCTTTTCTAAAACGTGACTATTTTTCTCCAAAGGTGACACCGACAAAGACAGCGTATTAAGACTCTGTATAATCGGTTCATAAGTTTCCTCAGTAAGTCTTTTTTATGGCAATATTACAACAATGCAATGGCCTACGAATTTACTTGTGATACTTAAGTATTATTAAAAGCACGTACTTAATTCCTTTAACTTGAGTAAAAATTCCAATGGTAACATCTGACCAAAAGTATCTGTACATGACTTAAGTAATGAAGCTGTACTTCAACCTCTGCATTTTCACTACAACTCAGTCTACAATCACTGGCCATTTTATTAAGTACACCTTGTTAGTTCCCCCTTTTGCCTTCAGAACTGCCTTAATTCTTGATGGCACAGATTCAACAAGAAGCTGGAAACATTCCTCAAAGATTTTGCTCCATAATTGTGTGATAGAATCACAAAGATGCTGCAAATTTGTCGACTGCACATCTATGATGCGAATCTCACATTCCATCACCAGCCAAAAGTGCCCTATTGGATTGGGATCTGGCGTTGAGTACAGTGAACTCACTGTCATGGTCATGAAACCAGTTTGAAATGATTTGAACTTTGTGGCATGGTGCATTATCCTGCTGGAAGTAGCCATCATCTTTTGATTTTAATTAAATAAAACCATTATCGCATTATATGGTGGCAAAATCAAGAACGTACAATCCGATTACCCACTTGATCGCAAGATCTTTGCTGGAATAGTTTCATTACAGTTCATTTAAATGTCATTCTGCACCTCTGTGTTCACCTGTTGTACTACTAGCGATTAAACAGCATTAATCAGCTTGAACCAGTCTGGTTATTCTCCTCTAACCTCTGGCATCAACAAGGTATGGGACTGTGGTAGCCTAGCAGTTAAGGTACTGGACTCTGAACCAGAAGGTCCAGGGTTCAAATCCCACCTCTGCCAAGCTGCCACTGTTGGGTCCTTGAGCAAGATCCTTATCCCACAATTGCTTGGATTGTAAGACTGTACCAATTGTTGTAATATTGCCATAAAAAATACTTAAGTCGCTCTGGATAAGGGCTCAGCAGCTTCTGAAATACTCAGACCAGCCCGTCTAGCACCACCAATCATGACACGTTCAAAGTCACTTAAATCACCTTTCTTCCCCATTCTGACGGACGGCTTGAATTTCAGCATGTCGTTTTGACTACATGCATTGAGTTGCTGCAGTGTGATTGGCTGGTTAAAAATGTGTGTTAGCAATACGTTGAACAGGTGTAACTAATAAAGTGGCCGATAAGCGTATTGTTAAAAGTTTTGGATCCTCCATAGTGGAATCACGTGGGAGATTAAATGCATTCCCAAAAATACCAGGTTAAAGCCGGAACCCGATTGGGAATATAAACGGTGGTCTGCCTGAGGAAAAGTCTCCTAAAACCTTGCTGGACTTTGTGTATCCCCGACACAGACATAAATATGAAATGTATCGACATGCTATTACACAATATAAATCATAACTTTATGTAATATGACAAAAACAAACCATTACAGCCTCTAAACTTGTACTGTTAGCTAAACCACCAAGCTACAAGGAATTGAAAAACGTGGAGGCATTTAAGTGCTTCAATTTACAAATAGTACAAGAAATGTCAGTTAATAAATATTTCCTATCAGCGTTTATAAGTTTGATTTATACTAGATGAAATGAACAAATATAAAGAAACTTACAAGTCAAAGACCGACAGCAGACCTTAACAGAAAACTTAGCTTCCGGGCGGAACCACATACGAACAGTTTTTGTGTCTCGCGGACATTTGAGGAGGTCGTTGTATTTGTAAGAATCTGTTTTTTATCGGGTGTATTCTAAAAAAATCAGTGTTTGAACTGTGAATTTTACCAATTCACATATTTTGAACTGCAACAAAAGTAACTGCTTTATTTTGTTTGGTCAGTGTCCTAAACTTTAACCATCTACTACTATCCGATTCCTTCTAGTGAATCATATAATTTGACTCATAGACGCCTACTATTTCGAATCCCAAACGACTCCTTGTTGCAGGTTAGAAGCGTTATTACATGTTCTTACATCACATTCGCTCACTCACGTAGCACAAGGTGAGGACATCTCAGGACACAGACACAGACACACAGAGTCAGGCTGGGACACTTCAGATTATTAAGTGCACCTCCTTGTTTCTACACTCACTGTCCAATTTAACAGTTCCGCTTCCCATATGGATGCACTTTTGTAGTTCTGTAATTACAGAATGTAGTCCATTTGTTTCTTTACATACTTTGTTAGTCCCCTTTACTTTGTTCTTTAATGGTCAGGACCCCCACAGGACCAGCACAGATCAGGTACTATTTCGGTGGTGGATCATTCTCATTACTGCAGTGACACTGATGTGGTGTTGGTGTGTTAGTGTGTGTTGTTCTGGTATGAGTGAATCAGACACAGCAGTGCTGCTGGAGTTTTACAACACTGTTCACTCACTGTCCATTTCATTAGAGACATTCACCATATTGTTTCACCTTGTAGATGTAAAGTCAGAGACAGTAGCTCATCTGTTGCTGCTCACTTTGTGTTAGTCATGGATACAGGATTCTGGTGGCTGGACACTTTTGGTTGCTAGACTATTTTCAGTCCAGCAGTGACACTGAGGTGATAAAAAACTCCAGCAGCACTGCTGTGTCTGATCCGCTCATACCAGCACAACACATACTAACACACCGCCACCCAAATAGTACCTGACCTGTGCTGGTCCTGTGAGCTTCCTGACCATGAGAGAACCGAATAGAGGGGACTAACAAAGTATGTAGAGAAACAGATGGACTACAGTCTGTCATTGTGGAGCTACATAGTGCTTCTATAAACAAGGAGTGGAAACAAGGAGGTGTACCTAATAAAGTGATCAGTAAGTGTATATATGCACACGCATACATTCATTTATACAAACTTAAAAGTATACATTAAATGTTCTTATATCACTTAATTTCATCAGATTCAAAACAGCGGCTATACAAATACAACATGGAGAGATGCACGGTCATAAGTGAGTGTCTATTAGCTCTGTGTCTAGGCCTTCAAGGGGATTCACATGGATAGCTTATTAAAGTGCTACAACCTCCGAGCACCATCACCTGTTAATGCTTAGCTCTAATAGTCTAATAAAATTGTACAGTCGTATGAAAAAGTTTGGGCACCCCTGATAATTTTCATGATTTTTCTTTATAAATCATTGGTTGTCCAGCTCAGCAATTTCAGGTAAATATATCATATAGCAGATGAACACCGTGATATTTGAGAAGTGAAATTAAGTTTATAGGTTTTACAGAAAGTGTGCAGTAATTATTCAAACAAAATTAGGCAGGTGATTAAAATTTGGGCACCCTTGTAATTTGAATACCTTTTAGCACTAATTATTGGAACACAAAAATTTGTTGTGTAAGCATTGACCTTGACCTACATACACAAGTGAATCCAACTATGAGAAAGTGTTAAGGTGGCCAATTGGAAGTTTTTCTCCTCTTTTTATCTTCTCTGAAAAGTGGCAAAATTGGAGCCTCAAAACAACTCTCAAATGGCCTGAAAACAAAGGTTATTCAACATCATGGTTCAGGGGAAGGATACAAAAAGCTATCTCAGAGATTTCAGCTGTCAGTTTCCACTGTGAGGAACAGTGAGGCAATGGAAGACCACAGGCACAGTTCTAGTTAAGGAACTCCCGAAGTGGCAGACCAAGAAAAATCTCAGATAGGCAGATGCAAAGGATGGTGAGAACAGTCATAGTCAAGCCACAGACCAGGTCCAAACACCTACAACCTCATCTTGCTGCAGATGGTGTCACTGTGCATCGTTCAACTATTCAGAGCAGTTTGCACAAGGAGAGGCTGTATGGGAGAGTAATGCAGAAGAAGCCTTTTCTGCAGACACGCCACAAACAGAGTCACTTGAGGTGTGCTACAGCACATTTGGACAATCCAGCTTCATTTTGGAATAAAGTGCAGTGTACTGATGAAACTAAAATGGAGTTATTTGGACATAACAATAAGCGATATGCATGGTGGAAAAAGAACACAGCATTCCCAAGACAAACACTTGCTACCCACAGTAAAATTTGGTGGTGGTTCCATCATGCTGTGGGGCTGTGTGGCCAGTGCAGGTACAGGCAATCTTGAGGGTCGCATGGATTCCAGTTAATATCAGCAGACTCTTGAGAACAATGTTCAAGAATCAGTGACAAAGTTGAACTTGCACCGAGGCCAACGACCCCAAACCCTGCTCAAAATCTACCAAGGCATTCATGCAGAGGAACCAGTACAACGTTCTGGAATGGCCATCTCAGTCCCCAGACATGAATATTACTGAAAATCTGTGTTGTGATTTAAAGTGGGCTGTCCATGCTCGGAAACCATCAAACCTGACTGAACTGGAGATGTTTTCTATAGAAGAATGGTCCAAAGCACCTTCAACCAGATCCAGACTGGAAGGCTGTAGGAAGCGGTTTAGCGCTGTTATTTCTACAAAAGGCCGGATCTACTAAATATTGATGTAATTTTCTGTTAGGGTGCCCAAATTTATGCACCTGCCTAATTTTTTTGAAAATTACTGCACACTTTCTGTTACATCCTATAAACTTCATTTCACTTCTCAAATATCACTGTGTTCATCTGCTATATGATATATTTAACTCAAGTTGCTGATCTGAACAACCAATGATTTATAAACTAAAATCATGAAAATGATCAGGGGTGCCCAAACTTTTTCATACGACTGTAAATAAATCTAAATATGAGGAGTCGATTCTTTGAATTTATTCTTTCGATTCTCGTAACGTGGAATCAGAATAGGAGTTGACTCCATGATACTGGAATCGAGAAAAATCCTGAGTAAGGACGCCCCCTACAGTCCTTCCTGAAATAACAGCACGTAGCACATAGGACTTTTAAATGACACGTGATTATTTTCAAGTTTTAAATCCGCCGTTTCAGGTCAGGGAGTGGAATACATTATGCTGAACATTAGAAAGTGTTAGACTTTATAATGCTCTGATTTTTTACATACTAAATATCATTGGCTGCTGGTGATGCAAAATCGTACATAATTATAGGTACCAAAGTAAAAAATGTACTAAACTACATAATGTCACCTCAGTGTGCTTTTTCAAATTGGACAGAATGTCATGAGCTTTTGTTTCTTTGTGACGAACAAAAGGCATTGCATTTTCCAAGATGTATTTCTCGACCCAGCTACAACAAATAATAAAGCCATGGGTGAGTTTTTATTTCGGTAACAGACTGTCACTTTCTTGAGAAGAAAGCCTGTTTTGAAAATGTATTGAGCAAAACGTACAGATTTTTGCTTTTTAAATGTAGAGTAAAAGTAAAATATTTTACAAATATTTATAACGTAACCATTTTCTATTTGTATTGTATTATATGTCTATGTAGTACAGCTTTTTCCGTCTTGTATTCCGTGTACACATTTTACTTGGGGAATAAAAGAACGTTCTACTTTATTCTAAATATAAATGCCCGGACTCGATTCTTTGAATCGATTCCTATCACGTGGAATCAGGAAAGCACTGGAGTCGACTCGATGTTTCTAGACTTGAACGGTCCTGTTCATAAGGAGGAAAACATGTCCAGTTTTAGTTGCCTTTACGAGTTAACTCGTCTCTCATTTCTTCCAGTGTAAGCAGCAGAGCGGGACTTCTTTCGCCGTCGGATGAGAAAAACAGCAGCGATGGAGTGGTTTGGAGATGGCCGGCCATCAGAAGAGAAGTGTTGTGAAAACGTCAACCAAAATCCTGCTGCACTCTCCCCACAACTTCACGAGGTTAGAGTTGACCGCATTAACTCTCTTTTTATTGCTTAAATTCAGTCAGATTGGTATAAATGGGGTTTATGAAGGGAACACTGATCAAATGTGTGCGCGCTCTGTGTTAGTGCACGTTTTGTAGTAAACACTTAACGTTAGTTGGGTTAGCATGCTAGCTAAGTTCACACCCCCTATCTGCTAACGTTACTTTGTCTTTATTTACTAAAGGGAAGTATGATATAGGGTAAATAGTCATTTACAATTTTAAGTTATTTGTCTGTCTTTGTTTACGTTTGTGTGTCTACATGGCTATGTAATACAACTCAGTTGCGTAGCTGTTCTAGCATAACGTTTAGCTGTCGTATCGACAGGCTCAGTAAATGTTAGGGTTTGATAACACTATATAAGATTTTTTTCTAGTCATTAGTCACTAATTTTAACAAACTATTACTATTACTTTAATACCCATCAATGTTAACGTGTATGTTTCAAACAAATAGCGTGCACATACA
This sequence comes from Ancistrus triradiatus, assembly GCA_025084515.1. Classification (NCBI taxonomy): domain Eukaryota; kingdom Metazoa; phylum Chordata; class Actinopteri; order Siluriformes; family Loricariidae; genus Ancistrus; species Ancistrus triradiatus. The sequence goes on along the minus strand of JAJAGP010000003.1, from coordinate 828,543 downwards.
ATATATCACTGACTAGTCCATTTGGTATCACACACTATGTATAGCATCAAAAGTAAAAGACCATAACAGGACCACTGACCAAACACCCCTTAAACATCGAGTTCATCACCATATAGATGTACATTATGGCTCTACAGTTACTGATCATACAAAATAACCGAACAGCATTACATCCTCACACACTGTTCTGACATTTTGGGATGACTCTCATTCAACAATAGTTTCTGACATCACCACCATGTCTCTGTTAGTGTAGTGGGAGTTAGGTGTAGATATTATTAGAGACCTAGTGTCTAAGGGCATACGGTTGTGTATTAAGCAGTGGCATTTAATGGTTGTGTTGAGGGGAGAAACAAGGTTATTTCCAACAGTGTGTGTCATCCTGATCGGAAAAACCCTGCAATGTCATGATCTGAAACCACTGATTGTTTTCATCCTCACTGTGGATGGTCTGAAGCCTCACTTATCTTCATTTACTGTCCTTTGCTCTTTGGGGAAGTAAAGAAAATGATAAACTAGGCTTTTAGTGACTTACGGCTGCTCTCATCCATTATGTACAGGTACGCCTTGCTAGTACCAGGTTGGACCCCATTTTGTCTTCAGAACTGCCTTAATGTCGTTGTGGCATATATTAAACAAGGTGCTGGGTTTTTGCTCCATAAAGACATGACAGAAACACACAGTTGTGGCAGATTTGTTGGCTGAACATCCATGGTGTTCCCAAAGATGCTCTGTTGAATTGAGATCTGGTGACTGTGGAGGCCATTTGAGTACAGTACTCATGATCATGTTCAAGAAACCAGTTTGAGATGATTTGCATTTTGTGACTTTATCCTGCTTGAAGGTGCCATCAGAAGAGGGTTATAAAGAGATGGACATGGTCAGACACAATACTTATTTAAACAATGCTCAATTGCTATTAAGAGGTACAGAGTGCGCCAAGAGAATATCCCCCACACCATTCCACCACTACCAGCCTGAACTGTTGATACAAGTCAAGTCAGATTTATTTATATAGCACTTTTTACAATGGAGCATTGTCTCAAAGCAACTTTACAAGTTTAGATTATCTCCTAATACCTACGTCCAATCCCAAATTGAGCAAGCCTAGGGCGACAGTGGCAAGGAATTGTAAGTGTTTGAGGAAGAAACCTTGGGAGGACCAAGACTCAAAAAGGGACCCAACCTCCTTGGGCGGCGTAGATGATAAATCTAAGAATGAAACTAAAGTCATGGAGTCATACAGTGAAATAAAATGTGAAATTTGCACATCGGCATTAAGTGGCCTGGGTATGATGGGGCTGGAGCTGATGACAGAAGCAGCTTGAGTGCAGGATGGATCCATGCTTTTATGTTGTTTAAGCCAAATTCTGACCCTACCATCCGAGTGATGCAGCAGCAGTTGAGACTCATCAGACCAGGCAATGTTTTTTCAATCTTCTATTGTCCAGTTTTGGTGAGCCTGTTTGAATTGTAGCTTCAGTTGCCAGTGTATCTGACAGGAGAAGAACCTGATGTGGTCTTCTGCTGCTGTAGCCCATATGCTTCAAGGTTTGACGTGTTGAGCATTCAGAGATGACGTCAACAAGGCATTTTTGAGCAGAGAACTGCCGCTCACTGGATGTTTTTTTTCTTTTTCGTACCATTCTGTGGCAGTGTGAGAAAATCCCAGCAGATCAGCAGTTTCTGAGATATTCAGATCATGCCGTGTTCAAAGTCACTTAAATCACCTTTCGTTCCCATTCTGATGGTCAGTTTGAACTTTCATAGGCCGTCTTGAGCATGTCTACATGCCTGGATGCATTCAGTTGTGCCAAGGTTTGTGTAGCACATGTTAAGCAAAAAGATGTTGCTTTTTGTCATGACCTCCTGGCGTTCAGATGTCATCCCTGACTGTGACACTTTCTGTGCTTCCCCAGGCCAGTGCAGAGATCATGGCTTCTCTGTGTGAGAGGCAGCAGCGGTGTGTGAAGGCCTCCATCGTGTCCAGCTGGCAGCTGGTGGAGGCGCAAGATCAGCTCTGCGGTCTGGAGCTACACGGCAGTGAGTCAGCAGAACAGGCCAGAGCTCGAGCGCATGCCTCCTCCTCACACCTGACGCAGACTGAGCAGGAGTGGAGAACGAAGGAGAGCATGCTCGACTCCCGCTGGAGCCCCGTCCTCGGACTAGAAAGCACCAACAGTGGCTTTGACAAGGTAGAAGAACTTGGATGTTATGACATGCGGAAATGCAAACTGAAATGAAAGTGTTTCCTGATTCCTGTGAAGTCTGACCTTTGTTTATTGACCTGTTAATCCCAGTTATCTGTCCTTTGCTTTTGCATGCACATTCAGCGCAGACTGATTAGCTAGTATGACGTATGTACAGTGTTGTGGAAGAAATACAGTGCTGTGCAAAAGTCTTAGGCCACCGTTAAATTGTTGTTTTAGTAATGGTATAAAGGCCATATATAACATGTTGAGCATTAGAAACAAAAACTTGGATTTGTCACTCCATAATACTCTTTTCCATTGATCTTCATTCCAGTCTTTGTGAGCTTTAACATCTTAGTCTGTTCGCCCTGTTCCCCTTCTAAAAATCTGTTTCTTGGCTGCTACCCTTCCAAAAAGACCATTCCTGATCAAGCTGCTTCGAACTGTAGAATAGGGGGAGTTCAGTTTTTTTAATACTGCATACAAATGTCCTGTATTTTCTGGTTGTATTCCAGTAAAGAGTCTGAGAAATAATTATATATGGTCATTTTTCCGTTGCTAAAACAATGGTATAGCCAATCTAATGGTGGCCTAAGACTTTTGCACGCTTTGGTAGTTACTAATATCAGCACGTGTAAGGAATAAATCTTTGTCAATCACTCAAACATTTCCTCTGCCAAATTAAAAGAGAAGGTCATTAAAAATTGAGGTGTGTAATTGTTTTTAAAGCCTCAGGCTGTGCTTTGCTTGTGTGTGCCATGGCACAGAATGGAGTGTTCATGTGTTTGTTTGCTCGACAGAGCATCATAAACGATACTCGGCCAAGTCTGAACGACTCTGATTATGACAAGAGTTTAACGTTCGTCCAGCGGCACGAGCAGGATCTGAAACATTTTGGTGAGTTGACTTGTCTAAGTTAACAATACATCTTGGCAATGTTGCATGCAGTCTAAGTTGTGAAGTTGTTAGCTCATTCTGAATAGGAAGTGTTCTTGTTTCCACCACAGTTGGACTAGACAGGGCCAAATCCAAGTTTGAGTGGTCCACTCTACATCAAAAGAGATCTGTTGGCACTTGCAGGAAATGTATTGAAGTAGTTTAGACCACTATTCATAGTCATTGTGGATATGCAGTTGGTGGAGAGGCATCAGCCCAAGGAAAAACCGAACAGGTTACTGCTTTGAATGTTGCTTACAGATAATGGCATGACAATCATTGCTTACTGAATGGTATGCTACCTGCCCGTTCACACACAGGCCACCTGCCGGGTGCCCCTGCCAACGAGCGTACATTCCAAACTACTTTCTGTCTTGAACCAGGCAGGCATGTGCCAAGACTACGGCTTGGAGTCGATTCCATAATGATTCCAATTTTCCAACTGATTCAGTGATTTGAGAAATGGAAGTTGACTCTAAAGGTTTGAGTCATGTTTACTTACTCAGATTGATTCGACTCGGTGAGACCAAGACTAATGTACAACCCCAACTCCAGTGAAGTTGGGACGTTGTGTAAAAAATAAATAAAACCAGAAAACGATGATTTGCAAATCCTTTTCAAACGGATAAACTTTATTGATTTTTGCAAATATTCACTCATTTTGAATGTGATGCCTGTGGCATGTTCCAAAACTGTTGGGACAGGAGCATCTTTACCACCGTGTTACATCACCTTTCCTTTGAACAACACTCCATCCTTGCTTGATGTACAACTTGAGTTGCTCAACAGTCCGAGGTCTCCATTGTTGTATGTTGTGCTTCATAATGCACCACACAGTTTCAATGGGAGACAGGTCTGGACTGCAGACAGGCCAGTCTAGTACCCGCACTCTTTTACTACAAAGCCACGCCATTGTAACACGTGCAGAATGTCTTTTTGGCTTGGCATTGTCTTGCTGAAATAACAGGGACGTCCTTGAAAAAGACGTTGTTTGGATGGCAGCATATGTTGCTCCAAAACCTGTCTGTACCTTTCAGCCTTAATGGTACCTTCACAGATGTGCAAGTTACCCCTGCCATGGGCACTGACACACCCCCGTAGCATCAGAGATGCTTTTGAACTTGGCGCTGATAACAATCCGGACAGTAGTTTTCCTCTTTGGCCCGGAGGACACGGCGTCCATGATTTCCAAAAACAGTTTGAAATCTGGACTCATCAGACCACAGGACACTTTTCCACTTTGGGTCAGTCCATCTCAGATGAGCTTGGGCCCAGAGAAGCTGGTGGTGTTTTTGGGTGTTGTTTATATATTGTTTTTGCTTTGCATGGTGGAGTTTTAACTTGCACTTGTGGTTGGAGCGACGAACTGTGTTCACTGACAGTGGGTTTCTGAAGTGTTCCTGAGCCCATGTGGTAATATCCGTTACAGAATGGTGTTGGTTTTTAATGCAGTACCACCTGAGGGATCGAAGGTCATAGGCATTCAATGTTGGTTTTTGCCCTTGCTGCTTACTTGCAGAGATTTCTCCGGATTCTCTGAATCTTTTGATGATATTATGGACTGTAGATGATGAAATCCCTAAAGTCCTTGCAATTGCACGTTGACCAACGTTGTTCTTGAACTGTTGGACTGTTTGTGGTGATCCTCACCCCATCCTTGCTTGTGAACGACTGAGCCTTTCAGGGATGCTCCCTTTACACCCAATCATAACACTCACCTGATTTCAATGAACCTGTTCACCTGTGGAATGTTCCAAACAGGTGTCAACTTTCCCAGTTTTTTGTTGCCCCTGTCTCAACTGTTTTGGAACGTGTTGCAGGCATCACATTCACAATGAGTGAATATTTGCAAAAATCAATAAAGTTTATGCATTTGAACATTAAATATCTTGTCTTTGAAGTGTATTCAATTGAATATGGTTTGAAAAGGATTTGCAAATCATCGTATTCTGTTTTTATTTATGTTTTACACAACGTCCCAACTTCATTGGAATTGGGGTTGTAGTTTCTACGTATAGTTAGCAACATATAAAATGGTAATTTTATGTCAAGTTAAGAGAAATAGGTGGGCAAGTTGATTTGCACCATCAATCACATGTTATGAATTATCAACGTCTCCTTTAGTGTTGTGTTTGGAATGGATTGTGACTTGGTGTGTATGAAGACGTAGCTGTTTGGATCATTCCACACACTTTCCTTTAGAATTTTTTGGTATAATTCTGTATTCATTGTTCCATTAACGATGGCAAGCTGTTCTGGCCCAGATGCAGCCAAACAGACCACGATATTTCACAGATGGGATATGGTTCTTGTACTGTGCTTGCTTTTCCCTCCAGACATAAAAGCCCAGCATTGCTGTTCAGTGTTCTCCTGCTGGTGAACTCCTGAACATTAAAATTGACCACTGTGAAAGAGTCCTTTAGTTGCTTCACAGTTACCCTCAGCTCCTTTGTGACCTTGCAATCGATTAGGCTACATGACTTGGTATTGGAGTGATCGTTCTCGATCAGCCATTCCTGGTGATGGTCACAGGACTGTGGATTGGTGGAGTTCAAACTCTTTAGAGATGGTTTCTAACCTTTTTTCTGGATTAAGGAACTTCAAGTTCTGGAACGTGTTTAGTTTTTGGTATTGGCTGACTGGAATGCCATGAAGTCCACAAATTTGTAACTGGTCAAAGTGTATGACCTCAGATACCTACATTTACATCTTAGGCATTCAGCAGACACCCTTATCCAGAGCGACTTACAACCTGAGCTGCTCAAAAATTCAAGGCTTGCTCAAGGATCCAGTATTTCCTTGAGCATAGCTTAGCAGAGGTGGGATTTGAACACTGGACCTTCTGGTCCATAGTCCAGTACCTTAACACCTGATGATTTTGGGAAACCTTGTGCTAGGCTACCTTGTGCTGCTGTTATGCTGCGTATGTGCGATGTGATCTATGACACCCTTACATGTGAAGGCATTAATCATTCTAAGCCATTGCTCTGGCTCTGTTCTCAGGAATGCTGAGGAGATGGGATGACAGTCAGCACTTTCTGGCCCAGTTTCCCCATCTCATCTGTGAGGAGACGGCTAACTACCTGATCTTATGGTGCTTCCGCCTCTACGCTGAAAAGGTGAAAACCTTTCTCTTTCTCACACGTTCCCTCACTCAAATTTGCACTGTGGTCAAAAATCAGGTTTGAGAAAGGTACAGTGGGTAGGTAAGTTGATGTTTAAAGTACTTACACTGACCTACAGATGGCCAAAACCATTAACACCCAGCTTACTTTATACTTTTATAATTAAAATATCTCATGTAATTTAGTGAGTAATGGATTGAAAGTGCAAAACACTCTCGGTTACCTAACTTCAGCCTTTGTTCTGGAAAATTCAATTGCTGTTTTGCTTTCCTTGGTTTACTTTTTGCTTCTCTTGGTTGGCTCTTATAAACTAACCGTTGAGATTTGTTTGCACTAAGAATACAGTACGGTAGATGTAAAAAGAAAGAAAAACTGAGCAAGAGCTGTTGTGAATCTGAATCACTGTGTACTGAATCGTGAATCGGGTTTCGGCTGAAACAAGTCAATTTTAAGCAAGTGAGCCGAGTACCGAGCAAAGGACGAGGACCAATTTTCTAGTCCATATGCAGCACCTGGGCAGTTTACATGGGAGTTGCTAGGGTGGAAACATTCCAAGTGTCTTAATCAGTGTCAGAGAGTTCAGACAAAAATGTCCGTTGCACACACAAAGTTTATGAAGTAGTGAGATAGCAGAATCAAAATAAAACTTAGTTCCTCAGGAGTCACATTGTCCGTGAGTCTGTAGGGGTGATCCACACAGTGGAAAAGTTAACTCATAAGAAAAATAGAGGGACATCATCATCGTCATCACCTTAGTATAGCGAGTTTGAGCCTCTGAGGCTGTGAGCAGCTGTTTACTTATTTATTGTTTTATTGACAGGTTTTGACATTTGTTCTCTGCCCTCTTGGCTCAGACGTCCTGCTTTCTGTTCCCCGGTATTGAAACTCGAGGGATAAACCAGGAGTGTGAAATGAGCTCAGATTGAAAATGCACTTTTAATCCCAGATAGGCTCTTAACAAAAGGTCACAATACACTGAAATAGTCTGAATGTAATACCCCACATGGGTGTTGTTACTGCTTACTGGATGAGGTGATGTGTGTGTGTGTCTCTCTCTCTCTCTCTCTCTCTCTCTCTCTCTCTTTGTGTCTGTGTCTGTCTGTCTGTCTGTGTGTGTTTGTGTGTGTGTGTCTCTCTCTCTCTCTCTCTCTCTCTCTCTCTCTCTCTCTCTCTCTCTCTCTCTCTCTCTCTCACTCTGTCTCTCTCTAAAATCCCGGATAAACTTTTCAGACTCATTCAAGATCCTGAATAAAAACTGGAGAGCCTTGAGGACCTTTTGAAGGATAGGGCGAGACAGAGGGGAACAAGAGGGAGGGAGGAGAGGAAAGGAAAGAAAAAACAAATATT